>OY776676.1:134582792-137046959 GCA_963675555.1 Leptura quadrifasciata
AATTGGTCGCGAATTCATAAGGACGCAGCACTAACTTCTCCGAGCTTAAGCTTACATGTGCATAAATCAGTGGTAGCCAACAATTTTTTTGTTAAAGCTTCTTTCACTGGTGAACTTGTACAGGCTTTACTCAATGTATGGAATTATGTCAAGATTACTAAATAAATTATGTCCACGTTTTACATAAACAATTTGTTGTTTAAATTAAAATATCTTCTGTCAAACAACTATAATGTAGTAGAAAGGATAATAAGTATAACTACTATACCACTTTCAGTGGCGTACTCTAGGAATCTGACGGAGACCTAAATGTGTGGAAAAATGATTGAGTTGAATAATAATAATAATTTATTGCACTTATTGCAAACAGACATAACAGTTGCATAAGCCAGTCAACAGAGAGATATACAGAGTATATAAATACAATCGAATAAGGAAAAAAATGTATCTATATGCTAAGAGTTAAAATAAAAAAAAAATACATCGTTACAAATCACAGCTAATAAAAACACGTAAATGTAAAGAGCCTATATCACTATTGCTGACCAATCCTATTATTTAAGAACTTATTAAGAGTGTAAGGTTCTAATTCACAGAGAAATGATAAAAGTAGTTTTTTATTTTAATGAATGGTTTGCTGACTTTTATATAATTTGGAAGATGATTGTGGAGTTTTATACAGGCATATAATGGACTAGTTTCGGTTAAAGAGAGCCTATAGTTAGGGTAGGTGTACCACTCTCCATGTCTAGTGTTATGCGTCGGGTTCATTAAGTGTATATGGAAATTATGTCTATTATTATATAGTAATTTAATACATTCATATACAGGCTGTCCATTTTATCAGAGCCCTCGAGAATATCTCACTTAATATCGGCCGTACAAAAAAAAATATTTTTACGAAAATTGTGCCGATTTATATAAGCTACAAAATGGTTTAAAGACATTTGAAATCCACGACCTACTTTAAGAGTTATGGCGGAAAATATCGAAAATGCAGAAAACGTCTAGGCTAAATATCTCCGTTATTTGAAGAGATATGAGAAAAATTCTAACGCGAAATTTTTTTGAAAAACAGTGTTTCAACTAGGTTTTATCTAATTTTTTTCAAAACCGCTGTATTTTGAGATTTACTCTTCAGGCTGTTAAAAAAATTATTTTTAAACGGGTGGGAAATGGCGCCATTAAATAGAGTATTTTCCTCTCTTTTCAACGATATATCACATGCCTATTCATTCATCTATTCATTGGTACTACGTTAGTAATTATAAAAACATTTTTTTTAAATCCAATAATTTTTTTTAACAAGCATTATACTTGCCGTGGAGAAGTATGATTAAATAAAACGATAAAATAATTCAATAAATTGTTCAAATCTTTGCTATAATAAAACATTAACACAATTAAGAAGAATAAAGTAAATTCAGGTAACAAAAACAAAATAATAATCAAGAAAGCAACATTGAGCAATTATGGAAAGAGTATTCGCAGTTATGCCAATGTATAGAGGTCCTCCATAAAAGCGTCACTCCTTGCTCAGAAAGTTAAAATATTTTGAAACATTTTCAGTTCATAAAACATACTCAAAAAAATTTTCTTTTCATAAAAACAAATTTGCATACATTTAAATATAGTTGTCAATTTTCCGGAAAACTTTTTTCACTTATTTATCGATCTTAGTTGCAAAATGCAATAACGTTTTTTTACGGCATCAAAAAACTAGCGTCAAGATCTAACTTTTGGAAAAAAATTATCAGTTTTGGACTTGAAAATGGCGGCCAATTCAAATTTTAAATAACAAATTCACACTAAACGTAGATTTGTAGAAAATTTAACTACAAAGATTTTGTTTTTTTTTTGTCCCTTCAAATCCTATTTTGACTGCATTAATAGCTTATTTGATTGTTTAGAACCCTCCGTTGGGGTGACCTGCAACTGCACTTTGCCTGCGCTGTCAAAAAAAGGAGTACAATTTGATGAATATTAACCAGGTAATTTTTTGTGGTACTTAATAATTTACACAATAAAACATAAAATGTTATTGTAAGATTTTGCTGGGAAGGGGAAAGAAGAGTTGAATCTATAAAATAATGGGTGCGAAGGGGGGTTTGTTTTAATAGACTTTTTCAAAAAATCATAATTTGACAAGCTCTCAGAAGCAATCATTATAAAAGATGAACAGGCTTCATTCATTAACTATATTTTTATAAAATACGAATCGAATAAAATGAGCCTTATTTTGTAACTCGAGTATTAAAATGTTAAATATTTCAACACATTTTGTCGCATGAATATCGGCTTTGAAAGAATTCGATAAACAAATCAATTTGCACTTTGAAAATTACATAAAATTTGAAACGAATAAATTTTAATTATCGACAGGTGAGGTCTAAAAATAATGTCAATATTCTTCTGTATTTGCATAACAGGAAATAAATCAACACTGGTTCAGTACTTATTTTAACATAATTTTTATTTAGTTTTCTTATTAATAATGTCATCTCCAGTAATTAATAATTATCATTAATATAAAATAATGCAATACATTTTATATACAGAGTGTTTAAATTTAATTGTAATTAATTCCTTTTTTCAATTTTCTCATAAACAGGTAGAGGAAAATATTGATTCACGGAACTTATACATGCATTCTACAAGGTAACATGTAACTATCAAACAAGGTCCTTAGACCAAAATTTATACACCAAAAGGGATTATAATCTTTTCAAAAGTATTCACATCTATCAGTTTTTACCTGACTGCGGCACGTCAAGGATGTTTTAACACTTTACAGCATGAACGGATTGTCATAAATGAGATGTCGTTATTTATAGATTTGTCTTGATCTTGCAAGTGATGTAAAAATTTGAAAATGGAAAATGGTAATGTACGGTCTCTAAATAACAATCCCAAATATACTGGGTGTCTGGTAAATCATGAATAATCCTTAAACTGGTGATAGATCTGGCCATGCATGATCTATTAGAATACCATAACTTGACCTTAGTAAAAACCTCACGGTTTTCAATAAATGGGCACTTTTTGAAATTATAGAAAGTTAAAAAATCATAATTTGACAAGCTCTCAAAAGCAATCATTATAAAAGATGAACAGGCTTCATTCATTAACCATATTTTTATAAAATACGAATCGAATAAAATGAGCCTTATTTTGTATATCTTAGGTAAATTTTTTGTGTTCCATGCCTACAAATGGAGTTTTTTTAATTGTTTTTCTTTTGCAGATGCTCCCGAAGAGAAGTACTAACAAATGTAGAAAGCATATTTTCTATAGCGATCGTTTTCGGTCTGGAAAAAAGGTAAATTCAGATTTGCTTCATTAAACTTTGATCTTTGTATAAAAAATAATATCCCACATAAGTACCTGAAAATTCATCACAAAAACCTGCCCATCTTATCTAGATTTCAAAATGATATAAAAGTTGCTACAAATTCTTTTTCCAAGAGCAGTTATTGTCGTTAAAGTACAATAGGGAGTTATTTTGAGCTAATTACAAGTAGATATTACAATTTCGTTCAAAATATGATTTGTTTTACATTCAATTAATAGCAGAGTTATTGGCCTGTACGAATTACCACCAACTCCAAACAGTAAGCATTGTCGTCTAAGATTCTTACAAAACTAGCTGTCAATAATTTTGAAGGTATGCCCTTGGTTCTCCGACAGTTAATGTGGCTGTAAAACACGTGAGAGAGCATTTGGACCAAACATATCCACGAAGGTGGATCGGGCGTCTCGGTTCATTTGTGTGGCCACCCCGGTCTCCGGATTTGACCCCATTGGATTTCTATTTTGGTATTTTGATCTATCACCAATTTCAGAAACATCCAAGATTTACCGGACACTATATAATTTAGGCTTTGCTAGCCGATTTTTTATTTATTTTTTTAAATAATAATTAGTTCCTGTTGTCCTAATCCCTCAGAACGGTATACATGGAATAATTCTAGCATGGTGTAAAATGTTAACCAATATCCAAAAATATCTGAGTTTGTTTTCCACGCCCTGAATTTAGCGCTCGGTGCCAAAACATGGTAAAATTATTTATATGTAAAATGTTCTAAAAGCAAATTTAGGAGTAAATTGCGTTTATTTTCAAAGCTAGAAGAAATTTGAAAAGTGTTCAGAATAAAAAGTTATCGGGATATGAAGTTTTCAGAAAAATCAGCCAACAGTACAACTTCGTTATTAGAATTAACAGTAAATACGAAAATTGTTATATTATTTTGAACAATGAGGGTGATTTTCTTGAAAAACAATTGAGAAATCCCGAGTCATAAGGCAGTGAAACCCGGAAGTAATACCACACAACGAAGAAATTTTGAAAAATTAGACTAAAAACTCTATAGGCCTTTTAGGAATTTCATAATTGTCAGGATACTCCTCGATATCGGAATCTTATTCTTGTATATTTGTTGCCACAAATGAAATCAGCCCCTATGTCCATATAAATATAGATGAAAATATTATTCCTGTTTTCTCGCCACTACCAGTTTACTACCTGGTGTATTTTAATTACACCTTGTATATGTAAAACTGTCCAGACATTCAAATATTACAATAATCATAAATTTTATATGACACTGATATTTTTTGGCAAGATAATTAACCGACGAACGACAATATAAATTTTTAAGTATGAGAATATAGTGCCAAGAACCGTTCCTCAAAAAATTTAATTAACTTTTTATTTAAAATTTTATGAGCACATTACAATGTATGTATGTATGATGTAAATATACCACTAAAATTGAACAAGCCGACGAAGGGCTTGTTCAATTTTGTCTCTCTATACAGGGTGTCTCACCGGGAACTGAATCGATCGATATAGAGAAAAGTACGCATCAAAAAATTTTGAAAATTTAGATAATTGCTAATGTCGGTGTGGCCAATCCAACTAAAATAATTACAAGCAGCTGGCACTTCCGCTTATTCCGGAAGTCGATACCAACTTGCTTATTTGAAATGGAATACCCTATATATTTTAGGGTTTTCGAAAAGAGCATAAAATTCTGCGTCGAAAATATGTAGCATATCCTATACCTAAACCTAGCCGTTTCATAGATATTTGACATTTTATAGAAAATTTGACAGGTGCAACGGTTTGCAAGAACCGTTGTAACTTTCTTCATGTAAAAGACCTTCATTTGCTTCTTGTCACGTAAAAAGAACACAAGGAGAACTACGTTCTACAACTGAAATAAATTCAATAATATCATACCAAGTGTTCCATTTTTCGCGTTACATTTTGTCAATTTCAAACCGCGAAAACTTGTTTAGGTCAAATGGAACATCCTGTATTTTTTTACGTCAAGTTATGTAAAATTGAATTCCCTTTTTTATGACAGTGGGGGTTAAAGTTACACCTTTTTGAAATATTTGCGATTTTATTAGAAATTCATGAATTGTTGTAATCATTTCATCAAAATAGCCATGATTAGAAACAATCAGTCATTATCTTATGTAAAAAAATGCCAGCACGTTTTTAAATTATACCAACGAAAATTTTTTAAATTTGTTTATTATTTATGGAGAATGTGATAAAGTAATATCAAGAACTTGCAGCACATTTGCTACTCGATATCCACAAAAACGCAAAATAACACTAACACTGTAACATGCATATTAATCGAATTGAAGATCATGAACTAAAATAGCAGAGATAAGATCAATTTAAAATATGATTTCATTTTAATTTAATAATTGCTCAACATTCCGCCCTCGAACCTCGACACATTTTTCGCACCTTAGAATTAGTTCCTCATGGGTAGCTCTTCTAATTGAATCCTGTGATATGTTTTGAAATGCATTTCTTACTCTTTGCATACAATCTTCAATGGTTGTTAATAGGCTCTCATAAACTTTATTTTTAATAGTTCCCCAAATGAAATAATCCAGAACTGATAAATCGGGCGAACGAGGAGGCCATAAGAAAGGTCCATTATTGGCAATCCATTGATCATAAAAAGTTTCTTGTAAATAATTATTAATTAAATATGAGTTATGTGGGGGAGCACCGTCGTGCTGATAAAAAATGTTTCTATGTTCGGCGAGAGGTAAATTTTCTAAATAGTTACTATTCAAATTTTGTAAGATATTCATCTTTCACCTAAAAAAAAATTATCTATACATATTAGCAGAAGAGAAAATTTAATTTACTGTTTAAATTTTCCTCCACCACTCTATCATTTCTTATGGCACAGTAAACATTGAACTGCCAACTGTCCTGAAAGTTTCGCTCTCTGAACATATGAGGATTTGACTCACTCCATTAATGCGAATTATGTCTATTAAAAAGTCCATTTTTATTAAATTTTGCTTCATCTGTCCATATAATATTTCCCAAATGAGAATCGTGACCCTCAGACCTTATTAGAATAAACTCACAAAAAGTCTGTCTTCTTAGGAAATCTGTTACTTTTAATCCTTGAACCATATGGAATGAAAACGGGTGAAACTTATGTTTTAATAAGGTTCTGTGAATTGAATCCTTGCATAGTCCCGATTCCAGAGCAGCTTGTCTTAATGACATCCTTGGAAATGCATGAAAATATCCCAGAATGACTATTTCAATGTTTTCGTCATCAACAATAGGCTTCCTCCTTTGCATTTTTGCTTTGACAGAGCCATAATTTTTAAAAATTTTCAGTATGCGTTTTACAGTGTTTGGTGACGGTTTCCGTTTTTCTGGATATCGAGTAGCAAATATGCTGCAAGTTCTTGATATTACTTTATCACATTCTCCATAAATAATAAACAAATTTAAAAAGTCTTCGTAGGTGTAATTTAAATGTGCTGGCATTTGTTGACATAAGATAATGACTGATTGTTTCTAATCATGGCTATTTTGATGAAATGATTATACCAATTCATGAATTTCTAATAAAATCGCAAATATTTCAAAAAGTTGTAATTTTAACCCCCACAATGCTAATATCAGAAAAAAGGGAATTCAATTTTACACAATTAGACGTAAAAAATACAGCTGTTCCATTTGACCTAAACAAGTTTTCGCGGTTTGAAGTTGACAAAATGTAACGCGAAAAACGGAACACTTGGTATGATATTGTTGAATTTATTTCAGTTGTAGAACGTAGTTCACCTTGTGTTCTTTTTACGTGACAAGAAGCAAATGAGGATCTTTTATGTGAAGAAAGTTATATACGGTTCTTGCAAAACGTCGCACCCGGCAAATTTTCTATAAAATGTCAAATATCTCTGAAACGGCTAGGTTAAGGTATAGGATACGCTACATATTTTCGACTCAGAATTTTATGCTCTTTTCGAATACCCTAAAATATATAGGGTGTTCCATTTGAAATAAGCAAGTTGGTATCGACTTCTGGTATAAGCGATAGTGCCAGCTTCTTGTAATTATTTGGCCACACTGACATTAGTAATTATCAAAATTTTCAAAATTTTCTGACGCGTACTTTTCTCTATATCGATCGATTCAGTTTCCGGTGAGACACCCTATATAACTATTAAATATTCTATAGGATACTCTGTTGATTTCTTATGTAATTATTGCATTTGTAATTTTAAGAATCACCTGATGATGCAACTCACTTTACTCTTTTTTATCTGTCTGCTTGTTCCACAATAACAAGATAAATGCTGAAGATATTTTGACAAAATTTTATACAGTAGTGGTTGTGAAAAAGAAGTGGAAAATGGTGAGAAAATGGAGGCAGGCGAGAGAAGATGATGGCTTATCTGTAAATTTATCTGTTAAGTTGCAATGCCTACAGGTGAATACCTGTGTAAGAAGGGCACTTTAATACTTTATGATAACTCAAAATAGGGCGTTCCATTTGAAAAAAATCGAGTTACAGCGTTATTATTAGCAGAAAACTATTTTTTTTGCATTTCATAAGATTAATATTAATAACGTCATCTATTGTCAACTCTTAATATGGCTATAGATATTGGTATCAGTATGAAATAAAAGTGTTATTCCACCATTATTATAAGAAAACTCCATATTAATTTATTCGCCCTGTCATTATTTTCGACCTCGCGTACTAAAAACATGATTTTTCGAAATCAGTGATCTCAAAAACATATGAAACAAGACCTCACTCGAAAAAATGCGATAAACTTTTCGAAAAATAACGTTATTTTGTGCATTTCCCTGTCGCCATTTTGAAAAAAAGGGTTGTGAGCCCTGGAACACTTACGTGCGACCTTAAACGTACAAAATGCTGCATGTGTACCAAACTTCAGCCCTCCGTGACACTTTTAACTCCAAAACAAGCGACAATGTGGATTTGCCCCTGAAGGTAGGAAACCATGCTATAACAAGGCCCCGCGGATTCCTGACCGTGGCAACATCATATCGAAGGGTAGGGTCTAACTAACAAGTGTACCAAATTTCAACGCTTGAGCATAAAATGCAAGGTGAATTCTCTTGCCCTCCGGACTATCACAACAGTAAGTCACTGAATTAGTGAACTAGCAAAATTGCATTTTTTTAGATTTATATCAGGTTAAGTATAAGAGTAGTCGATGGTTAAACTTCCATATCATTTAATTTCATTAATTATATATTTTTAGATGAATTCACGAGGAGTTGTGTTAATTAAAATGATCTATGAAAACCTGCTGAATATGTAATAATCTCAAAACTTGCCCACTTCCTCTTATTCTGTACTACATTAAGAAACTGTGGTAAATTTCCAAATCCATATTATTTTTGTTTTTTACTTACAAATAAAATCTATTTCTTAACAAACCTTTGCAGTAATTTTTACTTGGTAGGATTTAAATGACGTTTGACAACAATCCTGTTAGTTTTGTAATTTTCACAGTATGCGGCAGGTCAACTATTCAAACTGCGTTACTCCTCCAAGAATATTTGTAAATATTCATATCTCAAATATATTCCAACGCGAAAAAAAGCTAGAGAAACAAAACCTCGTCTGGTCTCAATAAATTTTTGTTTTGTTTGTACATTTTAAATGGGTCTTGGCTGCTGAGGATCCCTTCACAGACATATAAGTTATCGCTGTTGAAAGTCTAGAGCTAACGTTTTAAAAACATCTTAGAGTTTTTTCGTTTTTTAATTTGTGGTGGGTCTGTAATAATCAACGCGGAACGAAAGAAATACCCGCTAATTATAAAGACAGTATAGACCCTTTAATATTATTTTGGAAAAAACTTTAGCAATTAGTGCTTCAAGTGTCAGTGAACGTTTGACACAGAGTTAATATTATTTCTGGGAATACTTAATGTTGAGGCGCTGCTATTAAAGAAACGTTTTTAAATTTTATTTTTATGAAGGAAGAAATCATATTGGAATATCAAGAGGTTAACAACCTTTCGTCATTTAACAACTTATCGTAATTTTCGTCTGCAAGTAATGCAAATTACGTCGTAAATTAAAAAAATATATACTAATTTATCATTGTAAACTTCAAATTATTAGCTACATACTTATTCCACAGGACGGGTTATCAAAAACTGAATTGCTTGTAAATTTTAAACCACTGAGTGTATCTCACACAAGTTATTGGACGATGCTGAAATATTTATTTATGTAACAATAAATACACTGCCCATCAGAAAATTCCAGTTATTAGACAAAAGATAATACAAATATATGACCAATAGGTATAGAAACACAAGAATGTAAAATATAGATGTGCAAAGATAAAAGAGCAAAATAGAATTTTTATTTATGCAATTAATCTTGTTTATTGCAGTTACATTGCAATGAAATATATCAAAACGTGTGTTGAAAATTGTTATGTTTTCAAAGATTGTGTGTAGTCGAGAAATGTTGCTGAGATCAGGTCGACAAATGAATTTGACAAATGACTAATGAATATTACTTAATACCTGGTCTAGATAATCGAAAATTTAGGAAATATGAAGCGTCACAATCTGTTATAATTGACGAATATTTCAGTTTGCATTGAAAAAGAGATTGTTATAATGGTTTCATTGTAATAATGTCATTAAAGTAGACACTTTTTTTTATAAAAGCGAATGATCTAATGCTTTCATTGATTGTGGTGTATATATGACAATTAAATTATATTTTGCCATCAAATGTTACACCGAGATCATGAAATATTTGTTAGTAAATGTTACAATATTACATTTCTTTGTGTTTATCTGTAACTTGTTTAAAATATTTCATTCACTAATTTTATCAAGGACAATTTGTAATGCCATACATATCAATTTCAATTTAACCTGTAACGCTGTTAATGGAATTGTTGAGGAATAATGGGCCTAACATAGAACCTTGGGATATACCCCATATAGATACAAATTTCATAGACATTTGACCATAGTATTCAATATAGTACCACCTGTTTTCAAAATACACCTGTATTTCTAAATAATATACATAATATACTGTGGTCAATTGTGTCAAATGCTCTAACATCTATAGCATCTGATATAAAATTTGATTATACAAAAAAAGATTGGATAAAATATTCTGTCTCTTGAAAAAACCACACTGCTATTTAGAAATGGAATTCTTTGCATAGGAAAATGTTTTTTATGTAATGTAATTTCGAACGGTTTAGAGAATCTGGTTCCAATATATTTTTGTTTTAAATAAAAAAGTGCTCATCTGTGAACACGTATTTACAACAGTTGGACTAATGATATAATCACTTTAACACAGCTTTTAATAATAACTAAAGAGAACAATGAACTTTTATCAAGTAACTTAAAAAAACACGTTAAGAGGCAAATAGGATGCTTTCCAAAACTTTGAGCCGCTGGTACCCAGGGATTAAACACTTTTAAAATATTCTGCCTTAACACGCACTGTAAAGTACATTTCAAATCGTTT
Source organism: Leptura quadrifasciata (assembly GCA_963675555.1). Lineage (NCBI taxonomy): Eukaryota > Metazoa > Arthropoda > Insecta > Coleoptera > Cerambycidae > Leptura > Leptura quadrifasciata. The sequence goes on from OY776676.1 coordinate 134,593,627, forward strand.
TGATATGCATTTTATTTTGTCGTGACAATACAAAACTTTACAAAACAATGGACCTTTTGATCAAGAAACCCGGTCGGGTTTCGCAGCTAATTTTCTCTCTCCCACGTGAAAGCAGAATTAGCCTAGGGTTCATATACAGCAAGATGTTGCTTTCTGCGTCATCTGGGTATTTATTTTCTTTTATAAAGATAACATAATCACTTAACATTGGTAATTACATGCGAAATGAGTTGTTTATGGATTCGTTTTTCAAATAAATACCTGTCTTTAACTTGTCACCTTATTACGGCATTGCTTTTGATGTTTGAATTTTGAGAACTGTCAAAATAATATTAGTATTAAAGTATTAATATTAGAGGTATTAATCACATTTTTGCAGTTTTGATTCCAGATTTTTGGCTCAATCAAACACCAAAATATGAATTGTGTTAACTTTTAAAATATTCAAAATAATAAACTTGTAATTACCTGATGTAAAAAATGGAAATGTTTAATCGCAGAAACACACTGAGTGCCGTGTCGGATAGGTTGTGAAATAGATGTTTTCTAAGTATCACACATTTTTAGTGAAGCGTCGCTAGAGATTACGTTTGCATTTTTTACATAAGTGCGTGAGTGTAAAGGTTCAGTTCTTTTCACATTCGGGTTTCTTTTTCATTGTCAATATGGATAAAAAATTTGTGTGCAAAGAATTAACGAAAACATATCCAAATTATCAAAGACTGTCAGTGGTTCGAAGATGCATTTTACATTTTACGTTCAAATGCTCATTACGAAATACGAATTACAAATTATGTGGAATGCGGTTCAACCTATCCCACCTGGAGGAAACCATATACAACTCTTGCATCGTCTAAGTCATTGGATATACAGTTATTATGATGGTCGCAGTGTTTATATTTATGATCCCTTAACATAATAAAGAGACAAATGATTCTCCCTCCCCCTCACAACACTGCCAATGACTACATGATAATTTTCTATGTGGCTTCCTCGCAACCCCTGACCATCCATCATGTTTATTTTTTTGACTATATACTTCATGATGAGCAACGTAACTCTTGCTTAAACCAAACTGGAAAACAATAACAAAAAGCGCCTTACCGTTATGGTAGCCCCCTGCACCTTTTGACCACCTTCACTTTCTGATACGGATTAAAAATTCGTGAAATCGTGTAAAGCTTATTTTTACCCGTATTTATTTTATTTTAACCGACTAAAATTTCTTCTATTAATGTGCTATTAATGGTAGAGAATAAAATGTAACAAAAATCGCTTTACTATTTACTGTTCCATAACAAAATACAGATTTGAAATTTATGAAATCGTGTAGAGCTGATTTTTACCCTTATTCATTTTAACAGAAGTTTTTTCTACTTTTCCTGTTAATATACACTGACTGATAGTATGGAGTAAAATATTACCGATCAGAAATTCCTGAAATCGTGTAGAGCTTATTTTATACCTGATTTATTGTGAAATAATTTTTTTTAATACGTAATGATTATTCTTTCCTATTATTTGGGTTTTCTACCACATGTATTATTATCCTCCTCAAAACAAATCACCGAATCTACAAAATAATAGAATTTTGGAAAAAAACATCTGCGCCCGTGACGTTTACGCCAAAAGAAATGATTGCCAAAATATTGCAGGTTATAAATTGTTGAAGTCATGTACAGTTAATGTTTTAACATTGTTTCCATAACAATACAACAAAAAATCTGAAGCTGGATTCCACAATTGGAATCTAACACGGGACTTGTTGGAGAAAAACTTTATTTTCCAAACGTAGGTAAATAATTGATTACTTTACTTAAATTTCTATTTTGTATTTACTTCTAGTAGTACTGCCGTAGTAGGGGTGCCTTTTTTGTTGGCTGGGATACCCATTGAATTATGCAAGAAAAGCAGCAGCACAAAACACATTCCATATGTGATAGAAAAACATTAGCGCTACTGATTTTTTAACGTACAAGCAATTCCAAAGAATTTTTTTTACATACAGGAATACATATAGTGTAATACATGTACAGTTTAGAGCAATAATGCCTGGTACTGCAGTGTTGTGCGCGGAGGGGGGGGGGGTGATATCGATATCCCGGGTTAGTTTAACCACAGCTACTCTACCACTCAACCAGGACACATATATAGAGACAATTACAGAACGACCATTCCCTACGACACTGCTATCTGTTGCAGCTGAGATTCGAACTCAGGTGAGGAGAGCGACTAGTCGCTTTGACTCTCACATAACCGCGGTCTAGGTCAACTAAACATGAATACCCTAAACAGGATTCGAACTCGGGATTCCTTGGTCACAAGCTTACCACGTTAGCTCTTTTAAGACGATATTTATGATGACATAAACAAATCACTGTCGATATTTTTATGAAATAATCTGTTGTATTATTATTTAACGTAATGCAAAACAATCTTAAGTCGTTTATTAGTCAAAGTTTTCTGACCAGAAAATGTACTAAGAACAAATCTAAATCATCATTCTAACAATTTTTACAGAACCAAAAACCTCATACATTATTATTCAAATAGTTAACCTTGACCACTGTTGTTTTAATCCCTGGCAGGATCTTGGAAGAAATATTGTGTCAGTCCAACCAGTTTGAGATGGTGTGTGGAATAACAAATAAGGAAGGAATTACGTCATTTCTATTTTCTAATTCGACTTTTGCATAGTCTACAAGTTTGCATGCATAAGTAATTATTATATTTATGATATTTTTACAGTTTATTCCTAGTATAGGTGTGTTAACCATTAAATATATTACCATTTTTATAGAATGTAATTTATATTAATAGACAAAACCCACTGAATGTCATTAAAAATGACTTTAATGCCACCCTGCAAGCTTTTCATTTTTATTTTTAATATAATTTAATAGTACTGTCAAACAAAACCATGTATTTGTTAGAAATAACGTTAATAATATAAATTTCATAATAACAAAAGGTTGTTACGGTTGTTTTTAATTAATGCATATAAAAACTTACATGAAGACTCATGGCTAATTTTAACTATAGCACAATAATGTTGAACATTCAAATTAAACTGATGTTATTTTTCCAAATTACTCCTTTTAATATCGTCCTTTATCATTTGTTTTTAATAAAATATTACGTATATCCAATTAATAGTTAATGAGGGTTTTATTTAAAGTTGTGTGCGAATCATTAAGGGTATAAAATTATTTAATAGCTCCACTTAAAAGTAAAACCGATACTTATGTTGTTTATTATTTATAATTTCGGCGTTTTCGGTTATTGATTTTAAGTGTATGTTATCATACAGTACTTACATATTAAAGTGATATCGATATTTTACGTCTTAAATTTTTATTAATAACGAGAAGTGTGAAGAGGAACCGCATTTGTTTACAATTCTGGAGACCTCAGAAGAAATAAAATTTGATAAAATTTTGCTTTCTGGATATAAAAGCATTTGCAAGTCAATCTGGTACTTGTTCATTTGTTATTTAAACTGCGCTACGATATTTAAAAATTCATTTACAAAAGCCCCTTTACAGGCCCTATTCAACTAATTGTAAGAATCATATTTACAAGGAACTTAATTTGTCAGCATATTGTAACGTCCTCGAGCTAAACCCGGTCCCACACTATGCGTCAAAACAAGTGGCTATGTGTACTTTCGTCGATGTAGAGGGTGCTTTTGACAACACCTCCTATGAATCCATACAAAAAGCCGCGGAAAAAAGGGGAATACAGTCACCTACAGTTAAATGGATACAATCCATGCTCAAAAGGAGAATTATTACCACAGGTGTGGGGATGAGTCGGCTACGGTGACTGCAGTCAGGGGTTGTCCACAAGATGGAGGCCTATCACCCCTGTTGTGGTCAATGGTGGTTTATGATCTCCTACATAAAATGAGTAATTCAGGCTTTAACGTTCAGGGATATGCAGATGACCTGGTCGTTACTATGAGAGGCAAAAATGAGGTCATGATTTCCAACCTCATGCAAATTGCCTTAAATATAATATCCAAATAGTGCTCGTCAGAGGGGCTCAATATCAATCCGAGCAAAACAACTATTGTCCCGTTCACTAAAAGGAGAAGACTCAATCTTAGAACTCCTGTACTGAATGGAACGATAACAAATCTTTCCAGTGAAGTCAAGTATCTAAGAGTAATCCTGGATCAAAAACTTACCTAGAACTCACATCTGGAAAGGGTTCTTACTAAAGCAATAGCAGCAATATGGACGTGCCTAGGTTGTTTGGACGTGGGGTCTAAGACCGAAAATGACACATTGGTCTTATCTTTCGGTTGCCAGACCTATGGTAACCTACGCATCATGCGTATGGTGGCCAAAAACAGAGGAAGAAACAGCACAGGGAAAGTTGAAGAAACTGCAACGCCTTGCCTGTTTAGGGACTACAGGAGCAATGCACTCGTGTCCCACAGCAGCTATGGAGGCTATGCTTGACCGACTTGCACTTACATGTAAGGAAGGAGGCGGCACTCAGTGCCTTACGACTGCACCAGGCACATAAATTTAAACCAGGCGATCTGGTTGGTCACTTAAGGATTCTGCAGTTAATCCATTTGAAGTCCATGACAAACCCACTGACTCAATGTCAGTCAAACAAGACTTTGACTGCCCGTTTGACGTGCTTATTGAAAGTCGTCAGACGAGCAAGATGGAGTCACTGCGATTGGGACAGGGGTCACTTATCTGGTATACAGATGGACCTAAGATGGCTGAAGGGGTAGGAGTGGGAGTAGTAGGGCCGAATTGTAGGCTATCCAAAGCCTTCGGTAACACCTCAACCATCTTTCAGGCAGAAATTTATGCCATAGATTTGTGTGCCCAGGTATGCCTAAATAAAAGCATCCGAAGGGCAAAGATCTATATACTATCAGATAGCCAGGCAGCATTAAAGGCTCTAAGGTACTATACCTTTGAATCTAAAATTGCCTGGGAATGCAGGCAATCCCTGAAGCAACTGGCTAATAACAACAAGGTTACATTGATGTGGGTGCCAGGGCATGAGGGAGTACAAGGAAATGGTCTTGCTGATTGCCTTGCAAAAAACGGAGCTGAAGCACCGTTTATTGGACCCGAACCGTTTTGTGGCCTAACCAAGGGACATCCAAGGAGGAGATCCAAGAATGGGAAAATGATCAGAAAAAGTCCTACTGGAAAAAATACTCCAGGCCAAAGACAAGCGAAAAAGTTTATAACTTATTCGACAAAGAATGCCACAAAGCTTCTCGAACTTGAAAAGTCCGATAAGGCTAATAACAGGCCTTCTAACTGGCCACTGCCCCTTGAGATACCATCACAAGAATATGGGCAAGGCGGTAGATAATAAATGCAGATATTGCAATACTGCAATTGAAACTGCGGAACACATACTTTGCGAATGCAAGGTGTTAGTCCGCACTAGGCTAAAATTTCTAGAACAGGCGGAATAAATCACAAGCTTTGTAAAAAGTCTGGGAATCCTGGATAACCACTAGATGTAGGGTAAATCACAAAAGATCTTTTAGGTCGAAGTGAAGTAAGGCTGTTCGAAGCCAAACGACCCCGTAAAACAATCTACAATGCGTCAAATGCCTTCCAACGCTGGTTCCAATGTTTTTTGCAATATTTGATCCAATTATTTGTGGCTGGGACTTTTGTCAAACCAGACAATGCCTCCAACATTGCAATCAGCATTTGGTTCAAATGTTTGTGAATAAAATCTGACTTCTCAGTCGTTTAAAATCATCATGGAGAAACATGTAGCTCAGCATTAAATTCATTTTGTAGCTGCACCCAACCATAATTTAACTTATTACGGTTTTTATGGTAGGGGTGTTTAGGATTCCAGAGGACTGGACACTTTTCATAAACACTGACGAACTAAAAAATTTGTTTGTTATTACATTTCATAACTGTTTTATTCAAGCAAAATAAATTACAAAATAGGCTTACAAAACCCGTTGCCCGATAAAGAAATGTTTGTCCACTGGGTCAAGGCACAAATATGTTTCAGTCAATTTTTGTAAAAAGCGCCGGACACATAGTTTAGACGACACCGGAATGTGATAGTGGCACGGTGCAACATTCGAGGTTCCCTTTGAAGCGAGATAAAAATACCGACTATAGCTGGAACGTCTTCCAATGCCAATGTTGGAGGCTCGACGCACGCCACTTGCTTATCATACACGCTATGTGTCCAACTATCATCATACGTCCAGCGTTGGAAGGTATTCGCCGCATAGTCTGGAGCCGGCTTAAGGCGAAAGCTTAAACAATTCATATCTATGGTAATTTGTTTATAAAATATAAAATACTGTACTTCATTACGAAGAATATTAGTTTTTCTAGATATAAAATATACGGGTATTCCAATAAAAGATACCTATACGCAATAGTTTCAGAGTCTCCCCACCCCGGAAGGGACGGAAAAGGGTTTAAGGGTATCTGAATCTAAGTCGACTTAGATTTTTACCGTGCTGAAAGATGCAAATATAGTTTTATAGAAGTGTAGTTGTTTAGATGTACTCTACCGATTTTCACCGTCGTAGAGGGTAAAAAAGGGTGGAAGGGTGTATTTTTGGGATTTGTGTCCTTCGAGACTTTTGATCTACTGGATCAGTAGAACAACATATCAAAAATTGGGAAAGTTTGACTGATACAGGATATCTATTTGTGGTGTACGGGGGGGGGTATTTTTGACAAAATGTTTTTAAAGATTACTGACAGATTGTAACACACGTGTGGTAAAGTGATAATTATAGGACGTAAATTAGTGAGATACCTAGCTACACGTTTGTAGAAATGGAATTTTTTTTATATCTTCTTATGTCATTAAGAAATAAGTTTTTCGTTAAATTTTCAATAAATTATATTATGTAACCTTTGACCGTGTGAAAAAATAAAGAGTCAAAATTTTAGTAATTCTGTATTGTTCTCAAGACTACGTTAGGCCCGATTCCGTGAAATTAAATTTTTTTAATTCAAAATAGAAAACACGTTATAGATTGTTTGAACAACTTACAAGAATGTAAATTCAGATAATTACTATTTAAGGATCTCCCCACAAGATGAAAAGAATGGTCGAAATCTATAATTCACGAGATTTTCTTCCAGTGAGTGACATAAATATTATATAATATTATTATAATAATTATAATATTATTGTAACTCTTTTTTTTTCGCGAAAAGGGGGCCAATTGGTCGTTTTTGTGGGTGGTTTCTCAGTTTTAATTTATGTTGGACTCTTTAAAATGCTAGTTAAGAAACGAGAATGGTACCCTTTTATTGTCGATATATTAATAATTATTATTTTATTTTATTCATGCTTTCTTTTTCTAGAGAAGTATCTACTTCTGAATCGGTAACTGGAGTTTGGAATATTTCTTCACCCTCGTCATCGCTAAAATAGTACACATCTGAGGTATTCTCTGAAGTATAAACATCTTCTTCATAATTATTATTAACTTCTTCGAATTTTTCAGTATCATAAATATCAGGACTAATTTCTAATTACACAGGCTCTTCATCAACCATAGCTTCGTCAACAATATTTTCTGCATTTTGATACAAAGTATTCCTTACATTGTGGCATAAATGGCCGCATGTGACGCTAATGGTTTTGCATGAGCAACGTTCAGTTTTGCAACCGACCTTACAATCACAAGCAATTATATTGATTTATTCATTAGAAAGAGGAGCTTTATCAGTCCTTATCGGCATCAGTCCATTATCTGTTGTTTGTTGCCATCCAAAATTGACAGGATTTTTGGTAAGGTCGCTCTTCCACGGACAAATCTGATAAAAAGTCCTCAAACTGTGATAACAAGCTGAATCTCGCGTGGATGGTAAGGAACTTAATTTAACTTCAACTGACAAATTTTTTAAGGAGAGTTTGGGAAGCAGTCATATCTTAATAATCCTAATCGTATATCCATTCTTCGTACTCCAGCCATATAGCATTATCATCACTTTTTCACCACAACATTTGGCGCTTTCTTTTGCTGATGTTATATTGTGGAACTTGTTCCTAACATATTGCACCATTTCTGGGAAATTCAAAAATTTCTGAATTAATTTTGATTTACCCATGCGCGAAAAAAATGAGGTAGTATTACATCCAGAAAAAGCGTGGAGAAATCTGAGTTAGTTATAAGGGTATTTAAAAGGATTTTGAGTGAAAAATTTCTCTTTAACTTTCCTTGATGCCGGTTTGCCAAAATACATGTCAAGGTGACCTTTATTTCTTCATATTTCTGGTGCAATATGACCAAAAGGTCGATATCTTCATCTACAATGGCGTTATCTTTACTAGGATTCAGATTTTTTTTATCAATAGCAACATCAATGATGTATGGTTCAGCATCGCCTTTGCATTTGTGATAATTGATAAGATTATCACCAAACAAAGTGCATAACAGATAAATGAATTGCAAAATTAATTGATAATAATATATTGATTTTTCAAAGTATTTTTTCGATTAGAGATTTTCTTTTAAAATAAATATTTGCTGCTAATTTGACTTCGAACTGCCTTAAAAATATCCTAATAACAAAAATGACAAAAAAATCGGCAAAATAAAAAATAGCTATTTTTAGTTATATCACGTGAAAGTACATAAAAAAACCTTCATTTTGGTAAAAAAAATTCGTACGACCATTTGGGTAAATTGGGGAACGTTTTGAAAACTTTGTGAAATTTGGATTAAGCATGGAATTGCGGCCAAACTACTGTATAGTTTTTGCTAAAATTTGGCGGCAGGCTATTGGATATATATACAGGGTGTCTCACCGGGAACGGAATCGATCGATATAGAAAAAAGTACGCATCAGAAAATTTTGAAAATCTAATAATTACTAATGTTGGTGTGGCCAATCCAACTAAAATAATTACAAGCAGCTGGCACTTCCGCTTATACCGGAAGTCGATACCAACTTGCTTATTTCAAATGGAATACCCTATATATTTTAGGGTTTTCGAAAAGAGCATACAATTCTGAGTTGAAAATATGTAGCATATACGATACCTTAAACCTAGCCGTTTCAGAGATATTTGACATTTTATAGAAAATGTGACAGGTGCAACGGTTTGCAAGAACCGTTATAACATTCTTCGTGTAAAAGATCCTCATTTGCTTCTTGTCACATAAAAAGAACTCAAGGAGAACTACGTTCTACAACTGAAACAAATTCAATAATATCATACCAAGTGTTCCGTTTTTCGCGTTATATTTTGTCAACTTCAAACCGCGAAAACTTGTTTAGGTCAAATGGAACACCCTGTATTTTTTTACGTCAAGTTGTGTAAAATTAATTCCACTTTTTCTGATATTAGCATTGTGGGGGTTAAAGTTACAACTTTTTAAAATATTTGCGATTTTATTAGAAATTCATGAATTGTAATCATTTCATCAAAATAGCCATGATTAGAAGCAATCAGTCATTATCTTATGTCAAAAAATGCCAACACGTTTAAATTATACCAACGAAAATTTGTTTATTATTTATGGAGAATGTGATAAAATAATATCAAGAACTTGCAGCACATTTGCTACTCGATATCCACAAAATGCAAAATAACACTAACACTGTAACATGCGTAAATATGATTTCATTTTAATTTAATAATTGCTCAAAATTCCGCTCTCGAACCTCGACACAATTTGCGCACCTTCGGATTAGTTCCTCATGGGTAGCTCTTCTAATTGAATCCTGTGATATGTTTTGAAATGCATGTCTTACTCTTTGCATACAATCTTCAATGGTTGTTAATGGGCTCTCATAAACTTTATTTTTAATAGTTTCCCAAATGAAATAATCCAGAACTGATAAATCGGGCGAGCGGGGAGGCCATAAGAAAGGTCCATTATTGGCAATCCATTGATCATAAAGAGTTTCTTGTAAATAATTATTAATTAAATATGCGTTATGTGGGGGAGCACCGTGGTGCTGATAAAAAATGTTTCTATGTTCGGCGAGAGGTACATTTTCTAAATAGTTATTATTCAAATTTCAGACATATCTTTCACCTAAAAAAAAAAAACAAAAATTTTCCTATACATATTAGCAGAAGAGATAATTTAATTTACCGTTTAACTTTTCCTGATAAAATTGAAATGCCACCACTCGTTTCTTATGGCACAGTAAACATTGAACTGCCAACTTTCCTGAAAGTTTAGCTCTCTGAACATATGAGGATTTGAGTCACTCCAATAATGCGAATTGTGTCTATTAAAAAGTCCATTTTTAGTAATTTTTGCTTCATCTGTCCATATAATATTTCCCAAATAAGAATCGTGACCCTCAGACCTTATTAGAATAAACTCACAAAAATTCTGTCTTCTTAGGAAATCTGTTTCTTTTAATCCTGGAACCATATGGCATGAAAATGGGTGAAACTTATGTTTTAATAAGATTCTGTGAATTGAATCCTTGCATAGTCCCGATTCCAGAGCAGCTTGTCTTAATGACATCCTTGCAAATGCATGAAGATATCCCAGAATGACTATTTCAATATTTTCGTCATCAACAATAGGCTTTCTTCTTTGCATTTTTGCTTTGACAGAGCAATAATTTTTAAAATTTTCCTGTGTGCGTTTTACAGTGTTTGGTGACGGTTTCCGTTTTTCTGGATATCGAGTAGCAAATGTGCTGCAAGTTCTTGATATTACTTTATTGCATTCTCCATAAATAATAAACAAATTTAAAAAGTCTTCGTGGGTGTAATTTAAACGTGCTGGCATTTTTTGACATAAGATAATGACTGATTGTTTCTAATCATGGCTATTTTGATGAAATGATTACAACAATTCAGGAATTTCTAATAAAATCGCAAATATTTCAAAAAGCTGTAACTTTAACCCCCACAATGCTAATATCAGAAAAAAGGGAAATCATTTTACAAAACTTGACGTAAAAAAATACAGGGTGTTCCATTTGACCTAAACAAGTTTTCGCGGTTTGAAGCTGACAAAATGTAACGCGAAAAACGGAACACTTGGTATGATATTATTGAATTTATTTCGGTTGTAGAACGTAGTTCTCCTTGTGTTCTTTTTAGGTGACAAGAAGCAAATGAGGATCTTTTACACTAGGAAAGTTATACCGATTCTTGCAAACCGTTGCATCTGTCAAATTTTCTATAAAATGTCAAATATCTCTGAAACGGCTAGGTTTAGGTATAGGATATGCGACATGTTTTCGCATGTTTTTTATGCTCTTTTCGAAAACCCTAAAATATATAGGGTGTTCCATTTGAAATAAGCAAGTTGGTATCGACTTCCGGTATGAGCGGAAGTGCCAGCTGCTTGTAATTATTTTAGTTGGATTGGCCACACGGACAATAGTAATTATCTAAATTTTCAAAATTTTCTGATGCGTACTTTCCTCTATATCGATCGATTCAGTTCCCGGTGAGACACCCTGTATATATATATCACTTTAATCTAAAATTTCTTCAAATTCGGTTGAATTTTGGCCAAGTTAGCCGTAATTCAATTTTTTACGTTTTCTCAGTATACACATATAACCGATTTTTTACGAAATTTGAACTCAAGGTTATTTGAACGTCGACAATAAAATGGTATTATTCTTATTAGTATTAGTTGCCACCCAAGTTGCTTAGATTATTGAATTTTCATCAAACCAATTTATGTAATAAAGAGATATATTTAATGAACAGCCAAAATTCGCCTTTTCGTCATTATAAACAAAAATTAGGAATATTTTAAAACGCAATCTAGTTTACTTCTCATACTTCTACCTAATTAAGTAGACTTACTATTTTGTGTCATTTACATGGTTCGAGATTTCCACGGAGAGAAATAGTGGATTAGTGAACCATATGTTCACGAAAGTAGGTACTTATAACTAAAAACATCCACTTGAAGCTGTGTATTTAAATATAACGATGTTCTGTTGATTAACAAGGTTACTATGAAAGAGAATTAATTAATTCCCTCACTTAAAAATCTTAAACATCCCAAACCTCAAAGAAGATAACCAGAATAAATAATTACAAAAATTAACCATGAACAAATTCGGCGACGACGGTTTATTTTTATTCCAGTGATTCGTATTAGATCACTCTTTAAAATAAATTTCTTTGAATCAATGAAAATGTCGGGATATAACTAGCGTGTTAACGATAAATCATTCAACCTTTTCACGTGTTTTTTTAGGGGAAATACCTGATTCTATAAATAAAGGGATGGTTTTAAACGGTAGTCTTGCTTTCTAACAGGAAGAGTAAACACTTAGCAGCAGAAAGGAAGCTACTATAGGTTTATACAAGTAAGGTTCGCATTCTTTGTTACTGGATATATTTATTAATTAAGAAAATGTATTCACCCCTTGGTATATAGACGCTTATAATTAGTTCCAGGAACTTCAAATTATGATATGACCAAATCACTGCAGGTTATTTTTGAACTTACGTTACAGGGTTATAATTGTCAGTTTCCTGGTGGTATACACTTAGGGCATCCTGTAGTGTTTCAACTGTATCTAAAATATATAATAATAGGTCTTTATTTTCCATTAACTTAGTACAGATAAATTCCAAATATAACACATATAAATAAATAACATTTAATATGACCTAATAGAAAATGCTGATGATCAGATGGTAGTGAATGACACTATACCCCTGTGTTTTATCTTAAGCATATAGCATACTATAGTAACTATATCATACACAATCTATAAGAACAAAACAACTTATAAACAAATAAACAACGATACATACAAACATATCCTACAAATCAATTACAATGCAATGCAGGAAAGCGAGAAAAAAGTGCCATTTCTGTCTTTTTTCCGTTTCTTTCTTTTTCTCTCTGTTTTCTTTAATTTTTTCCTCTTCCCCTTTTTCTTTTACCTTTTTATATTTTTCTTTTTTCTTCTTTTCTCCTTTTTCTCTTTTTTCTCCGAGTTTTCCCCATTATTCTCGACTATATTTGCAATCAATTTCATTAACTTTATGCGAAATACCCTGCCGGCGCCGGATACCGAAAATTAACCTTAAACAGAAGTTCTGAATAACCTGTATTCTACGGGAGTCCTCAGAATCTAAACATGGACCACATACCGAGTCAGCAAGTTAAATTTTGATAAAATAAGAAATTCGCATAGTATTGTTTTAATCTTTTTATTTAAGAAATAGTTATTAAAAATCAATCAACGATACATACAAACATATCCTACAAATCAATTACAATGCAATGCAGGAAAGCGAGAAAAAAGTGCCATTTCTGTCTTTTTTCCGTTTCTTTCTTTTTCTCTCTGTTTTCTTTAATTTTTTCCTCTTCCCCTTTTTCTTTTACCTTTTCATATTTTTCTTTTTTCTTCTTTTCTCCTTTTTCTCTTTTTTCTCCGAGTTTTCCCCATTATTCTCGACTATATTTGCAATCAATTTCATTAACTTTATGCGAAATACCCTGCCGGCGCCGGATACCGAAAATTAACCTTAAACAGAAGTTCTGAATAACCTGTATTCTACGGGAGTCCTCAGAATCTAAACATGGACCACATACCGAGTCAGCAAGTTAAATTTTGATAAAATAAGAAATTCGCATAGTATTGTTTTAATCTTTTTATTTAAGAAATAGTTATTAAAAATCATTTTTAAATTTATAAGTGCTGTGCGAATACAGTTGTTAATATGAGGTTTGAATCTTAACACCGTGTCAAAGGTTAGGCCTAGACTCATTGTGAATTCAAGGGGCAATATATGGTGGCCGTTTACATTCATCTGAAATTGTTCTGCTAGAACTGACCTTAACATTTTGAGGCCCAAAAATAATGGCGGTTTTATCGGCGTTAATATTCAAGGCACGATTTTTAGATGTCTCTACTAGAGCCCCAATGTCTAGATTGATAATAGTCGATGCCCCGACTCGACATGCTTAGAGGGATCAATAACTACGTATCGTCAGCATAAAAATGAACGTGACATTTCTTAATTATTTTTATAAAATATGAAGTATATAAAGTATACAGCAGTGGACCTAAGATAGATCCCTGTGGAATTCCCGACGAGCGACACACTGAGGGGAGCAGACACATTGTTGTCAATTTTAACTCTTTGTGTTCGGTTTGATAGGAAACTGTGAAAGAAATTGATAATATTGTTAGTTAGACGGATAGATTTCAATATAGTTAAAAATATTTCATGTTCGATAATGTCGAATGCTTTCGAGAAGTCGAAAAGCGCTAACACCGTAGCCAATTTTTATCAGTCCCCCTCAATATGGCATCAGTGATATTCAGCAGGGTTGTTTCACAGCTAAGGAGTGGGCGAAAACCTGATTGTACCTCGGGCATAATTTGAAATGTTGAAACATGATGACGGAGTTACGAGTCTACTTCTCTTTCCAGTACCTTCGACAAAACTGGCAGTATATTAACGGGGCGCAAATCTTTAAATTGTTCATTATCCATTTATTACACAGCCACACACAGTGTGACACACTCCTGAATCAATAATTCCAAATTCTTTAAACATTTGCAATAAAAAGACAGGTACGTATTAATAAAAACAAAGTTGATGGTAGACGTGAGGAGACGAAATATCATAATAAAAATTTGAATACGGTGAGTTATAGCAAAGTTAATGTATAACAAAACATTTTAATAATTTCTATAATACATTTCATTGGCATTCAAAATACGAAACATTTTTTTTCTATTTAACAGATTTTGTAACTGTTATGGTTTGAGATAAGAGGGATATGTATAATTATATTTAATTCTGTAGATGTATTATTATATTTAATTGTGTACTATTGTAACGAAGCATTTTTCGTTACCGAAGAATACACAGGATATTTATATTTATTTACCCTCTACATGAATAATTATCCTTTAACATTTATTATTGTTTATATATTGTACCGCCTTAAGCAAACTAAGTTTGATAATGAATGAAATTGTTAATTTACAGATGCATCCAATAACGCTACTAATTCTAACTACAGAAGAAGGGAGAGCGACGAAAGGAGATTGTGTAGTCGCGCAAACCCAGTAGCACATACTTAAGTACATTCCCAGCGACCACGCGAGTTAGACGCGTTAATTCTTGCCAATTTTTATTGCCGACCTCGAAATAAGGTAATGAAAATCATCGATCTGTAGTCATCTATTCAACGTCATCCTTTCGGTAAAGAGAATAATTGAAAATATCCGACAGTCAGTTCACAAGTAGCCGTTGCTAGCGTTAGATGTGTGGAGTTCTGTACCGATCTGCGAAAAAAAAGTCCCAAAAGTCAGGTGATTGAATTAAGTTTGCTAAGTCGAAAATATTCCGAAATATTTTCTAAGTCCGTTTGACTCTACTCCCGCTTCTATAATAAATTATTTCATTTCAGAAAAGAAATTGAGAAGCCATGCAAAGTCGATTTTTATATATAGTAGGTTAATTTAAATAATCTAACATTACTTATCCAATTCTAGGTTTTACTGTTTGTGTGTAAACGTCTATTTTCCCAAATTGACCCACTGGAGTACCACTTCTCCACTTGAGCTACGCAGCCTCGCACATTCGGCTTGTGGGTAGGCTATCCTATTACTTTAAACTAAGACTGGCGCCCGACCTTACACCTCGTTTTCTCTTCGTCACCGGCTGAGAAAAACGCGTCACACTATAGATGGATGACCGTTTTAAGGAATACGTGAAAGTAAAAGTAGCGGAAATAGATCGACGTTATATAAATGTAAGGAAAAATTGTGTACTATATTATATTCAAAATTCTCCCATTTTCTATATGAATTATATACTGTTAAATAATTATCTATTTTCAAATTAGTTGTTTACATCTGTAAATAAGATAATAGCTTTACTTTACGTAAGCTTTATGTAATCTTATAAGTTCATTTGCATCGATACAAGTACCGCTAAAAGTTAATTCAATGGAAACTGTGATTTCATAAGCCAAACATCTGCCCAAGATACCAATTAATTGTAATTGAATATAGATGAGGTTAATTTCGTTTTTAATTTAATTAAAATGACTTAGTTTTATTTATATCAGTAGAATTAGTAAAAAGGACGTGCTCCACGCAAGAATTAATTTTAAAAAATGTAGTAAAAGTATAATAAATATAGTCTCGCCCATAAATTCCCTGGAGTTTGAAATGTACTTTAATGGGTACAGTATTATGATACACGCGCTTTTTCAGGGTTTATCTCTCCCCCAACTACTTCTTTTAAAATATTTCAATATCCTTTGGTCCAAGGAGACTATAAAACAAGCTATATTTTCGCCGAATCTAGGAAAGGTTAAATTACAAGGAATGATATGCAAAACACGCTTGAAATGCGACTAATATACAAATGGAAATTTGCATTTTAAATAAATTATCATTGAACTGGTTGTTCGTAAACATTTAAACCTTAAAAAATAATAAACAAAATTGTAATTTAGTATATATACCTTGTATTTAAATGCGATGGAATTGTTGTTATAATAGAAGAAATAAATTTCACGAAATGAGATTTTTTTAAATAGTTAGCTTTTCCCTATCTATTATATGACGATAGCGAAATAAAATAAACGTTTCTACCTATGTTAATCAACACGTAATACATAAAAAATATATATTTTTTAAATTTTGAGGCCTGTGCTAAACCAGTTTAACTAATTATCATTAATACTTAAGAGTCACCAATTTTCCTAGGTTGGTGATCGGGTAGGTAAGTGCCAGTTTTAGAATAATAGGAGGCTTGCTTAAAATACGTAATATGTGGAAAACGTGATAAACTTTTTCTCAAAAACAAATATAACGCGGAACTAAAAGAATATTATAGACAATATACGAATATAGTAACGACATTAATTAAGACGAGAAAAAACAGTTTTTACAAAGAAACAATTTAGTCTGCTGGAAATAATTACAGAAAAGTTTGGGATTATATTAACGAAGTCTCAGATCGAAACGGAAATTGAAAGACAACATAGAACAAATAACTTTAGAAAATAGCTGACAAACCACAAATAAAGGAAGAAATAGCAACTGCTTTTAATCAATTTTTTATTGAGATGGGTGAAAAAATTTCTAATGAAATTCCGAAACACACACAAAACTTAGAAAAAATGAATACAAACCAAAATCTTATGAGAAGACTTGTGCATGCTCAAGAAGGTAGCAAGAATAAGCTGTTATGTCTGCTAGTGGTTCTCGGAACTCGATATTTAATCTCTGCAATAATGACTCACATTTGATCCTATAATGGATTATTTAAAGAGGCATATAACCGGACACAATGTGCGTCTAATAAAAAGGAATAGATCAACCTTAAAGCAGCAGTGTTAAATGACAGTCGAAATTATATAACTCTTGCTTGCACAAGTAGATATCAATAAAATTAACTTGGAATTCCACTATTTAACACTACAAATACTACTAGAGATAACATCCCAAAAAAAACAAATTCAACAAACAGAAACGTATAAAACAAATACACATCAGAAATTACACAACCCCCAATTCTAGAAGCCAAAGGCTTTTGTGGAAGAGAGTTACACATTGAAAAACACGGACATACAACCATATCCTCCGACAATACCGGAGCCGGGACTTGAACCCGGTAATGCGATGTCTGTTCGGTTAATCGCGATTGTCACTTCGCGGCTTAACCAACACGACTATTGGCTAGACAAACACCCTACAGATATCCAACAAAAACACAAATAATCTTTCTCCTAAAATGAAAGAAATCATCAACAAAAAAACTAAAACATATGTCCTATTTATCAGCAAATAAAAATTTTACGAGAAGACATTCACCTTTAGGAAAAACTATATCCTAATTAAAAAACATCATAATTAATATAAAAACCAATTTTATAATTAAAACAAATAATGACTACATCGAAACTACACTGGGAAAAATGATCGAACTTGGACAAATAGCAGGCTTCAAAGAATCATCCCCAATAATAAACCTTCATCATATTCTCGTACTGACAGCTATTGTGGTGATATCATGAGTAAAGCTGGATGTGGATGAAAAAATAATAAGCGAAGAATTAGCTAAATAGAATTTACTATACACGTGTAAAAGAATAATATCTAAAGCCATACAAAAATCTACTACTCTCATCCGAATAATGACAGGATCACAACAAACATTCGAAACTCTTGTAGTTGAAGGGCTATTTTAAACACCAACCTTATTCAGTCTACCCCAGTAAACCACCAATCCTCCCCCAGCCTTGTAACACATGCCTATCCTTTGAATATGCAACATGAATTGTAGTAACGAACCAAAATGTGTTAAGTGCTTTGGTAGTCACCCAAAAAAAATGTACCTCCACATTGCCACCGAAATGTACTGCTTATACTGACTACAGTTTTCTCCGCATTTACTATTAGTGCATTATAACAACATTTACTGGCAGCAGATAAAGTGTTTAGACGGGCTTGAAGTTCGACAGGACTGCAACTGTTGCAGGTGTAACATCATCTACGTATAATATTGTACAATCAGTGCTAACATAAGGTGGAAGATCGTTAATAAATGTAAGGAAGATAAGCGGACCAAGTATTGAGCCCTGTGGAACTCCCAGGTCTACATCTTGAACGTTTGACGTATTATTTAATTTTACATGAATTTTTCTCTGCTGAATATATGATATGAACAACAATAAGAAGTTGTCTCGAAAACCGACAGCATACCATAATTTATCTCTAATAAAATCAAGGTGTAAGCAATCAAAGGCCTTAGATAGGTCAAAGAAGAGTACTCCTACACATTTATCCTTATCCTAGACCTTTATTACATTTATAACATCGTTACCTTCAACATTACAGAAGAAAAATGTATTGTTGTTATTTAAGTTGGTTACTGTATACTTAGTAGAAATATTACTCCCAAAATTTCTTTGTATGGCTAATTTGGCAATAGTACTAAAATAATTTACAAAATTATTAGCTAGAAAGTATGCTTCCTCAACAAGGCAGTCATTAATATATAACCGAATTGGTTTATGGTTTTTAATTTTACCTGTTTTTTCACCTACTAAATTCCAAATATTTTTATATTCAAGTTGTGAAAAAACAATTTCTTAGCAGTGTTAATTTTTATTTCGTATTCATTTTTAAAATCATTGTAATATTTATTGAATTCACTGTCTTTTAAATTACTTTCTAGCCAAAATAGGTTCTTTAGTTTGCTATGAATACTCATAGATAATCTCTCTTTTTGATCCTTTTGCAGCGCTGTAAAGCCCTTGAGAATAAAGAATTGAATAGAAAAAAATGAATATTTAACGTATTTTTATATTATTTGGCTTATAACTTTTTTATTATTGAATTTTCGACGAAAAGTTACTTATATAAAGTTTAAAACATAATATTTAGTCGCAAACTCCTCTATAGAATCCTTATTTTACTATAAATAACGTAACCATAATTGTTAATAAACAATAGAAAAACATTAAAACAATATTTTCAGTCGCAAACTTCTCTAAAATCCTTATTTTACTATATGGAACGTAACCAGGCTGCAACTAACTGCTACTCTCCGGGCTATGTGCCCCGCCGAGCGCTGAATTACAAATTACAAGCCTGGCGCGTTAAGTGTAATAATTGCATATTACCATCAAAACGCTAATGCTTCGATTGCAACAAACACCAGCCGAAAGACTGATCCTACTTAAAGGGGCTCTCGTGCCAGTCGTCACACACCACTTTTAGACTGCAGTTTCGAGCTGTTGGCTCTCGTCAGTGCAAGGTAGGCATGTGACGACCGACACGAGGATCACTTGACTATTTAGTACACTTCGGTATCTTTGGGATAGCGACATGTAAAATAGTCAGCAGGCGCCATCTAGCGGTCCAGTGTCTATTGTAATCGAAAAATAAATAGCCTGACTGGGCTTAACATATTTCAAATGTGCTCTTAGAGGGCGGAATATTAAAACATAATATTTTAGTCACAAACTCCTCTATAAAATCCTTATTTACTAAATGTACTAAATAGTCAAGTGATCCTCGTGTCGGTCGTCACATGCCTACCTTGCACTGACGAGAGCCAACAGCTCGAAACTGCAGTCTGCAAGTGCGTTTTGATGGTAATATGCAATTATTACACTTAACGCGTCAGGCTTGTAACTTGTAATTCAGCGTTCGGCGGGGCACAGCCCGGAGAGTAGCTGTTGGTTGCAGTCTGGTTACGTTCCTTATAGTAAAATAAAGATTTTATAGAGGACTTTGCGACTAAAATATTATGCTTTAATATTCCGCCCTCTAAAAGCACATTTGAATTATATAAAGTTGTAAAGAATTCGATTCCCAACAAAAACCTTTCTACAATGTAAAACGCATAGTTACGGAGATATTACGGAAAAACTGTTTGCACCCGCGTTTTCAAGATGGTGGCCAAGTGGGATGGCTGCCGACCCTAAAAACTAAATTTAAACTTAAAGAGTTCCCCCCCTCTATACAACAAAAAAGGAATCACGTAATACCTAAAATACTACCCTTAATGTAGCATTTCAGTGGACTATTTATTTACATATACCTAAGACTGACTTCAATTTCTATTAACAATGATATTTATTTATTCCTTTAATATTTTGACACAACTGCCTCGATTAATTGCTATCAACACCGTTAATGGTCTTTACAATATAGCAGGCATATAGTGGGCATACTTGTATAAGGCCTTTAAGCTTTTCAATATAGGTTATAATTTCTCAGTAAATTATCCTACGTAAATAAATATCCTGTAAATACTCATTTCTCCTTTACGCAACGTGTATTCTGTTAAACGTGGGCGCTTTTTGCAAATTGCCTGTCCAATTAAAAATAAAGCGCTTTATCATATTTCAATGGAAAGGTGAAACCGCGGGCTCAGCTTCTATGGCACTAATTTATTTCAAAATTGGAGCATTTACATTAAACTCGGAGTATCGCCTTTTATTTGCCTTCCATACATAATACACTAAGGCACTTAATTCTTATTTCACCCAGTTCTACTAGTTTATTTATGTCTAGCGCATTCTTTACACTCTTGAATGGCTAAAATAATTTATCACACTTAATGAATGTTGCCAGTTGTAAAGTGAGTACACTTTTTACTTTTTAAAATGCGGGATGTTAGAACTAAAAATAAACAATATCTGCGGTATTTGACTCTCAAGTGCTTCATTCTGAATAATTAAATGGATACTTTATAGTAATAATAAACAAATGTTAAGATTGGATGTGTAGGGCAAGGATTTTAGAGCCAGTTAGTGCATAATAATGTAAGTATAATTTAAAATATTACATTTATTCGTGGTCAGTCTGTATAAATAACGAAAACACTTGGCGGCTGTATATTTTTAGAAAAATCGTGATTTCCCTTTTAAGTTATTTTAAAGCTAATTATCGAAATTCATCAGAAAGTGGACATTTATTAATGCTAAAAATTTCACCATGTTTTCCATTTTCCAATTATCAAAAACAAAAGCCTTGATGCAGTTGTGGTTAAAACATTGTTCTTGTGTTCAGTTCTCTCAATTCATTGTGTAACAGTATTTATGATTTAGGATAGGTCATTATACACAGTAGAAATTTGGAAAAAAATGAACACAAAACAAACAAACATACGTGTAAAAATACAAACAATCATTAATTCATCCATTTAGAAAGGCTTGTACACTATAGAATACAACAGCATACAATTTACATTTATTACAAAATTTAAAACCTTCTATTATAAAAATTCATGTGCGTTGTTTTAGACGATGTTAGAAGTTTATTACGATCACACCAAGCAGAGAATTCACCTAATACGTTTGTTATTTTATTGTGCAAAATATCAATATTTGGGTCTCCCCAGTTACGGTATTAGCATCAGCATTCATCGTCACTGTCTCCTTAAGTATTTATGTACTTCTATGCAGATTATTAATATGCAATATAAAAAGCAAAGGCCCTAGTACTGATCCCTGGAGTTCTTCCCAAGGTATATTAACTTCCTCCTTCCAATTATTTTACAATTTATTGAATAAGAATTAATTTATTCCAGGAAAGTAAAGTGCTTATTGTAAATTAGTTTAGTTTTGACCCCGTTAGCATTTTAGTCTAAAATATATAACAATGTCCGAGTAGCTGCTTATGCACTGTTGATCTCTTACTTTAAATCCGCTCTAAGCATCGTTGCATGATAGAAAAAGTTATTTTGTATGATTTTAGGCAGATAGATAGATAGATAATACGTTTACTTAGCCCCTGGCTATACAAACAGAAATACATAGTATAATCTCTGTTTTACATTAGAAACTATATATACACAAAACAAAAATAAAAACATTTAAAGTAAAAGAAAATATATTACTATGATATTCGACTGACGGTCGATAAAAAAATATATATCACAGTAAATAATTAGATCTCAAAGTCGTAAGTTCGGATCATTGAAATTGAACATATTCTAGAAAACACACAGCAATAAAAACAAATTCAAATCAATTGGTACGGTGTATTGTGAGAACAATAAATAGGATGCACATAAAATATGAAATAAGCTTCCCTATCTAGCTAAGATATAAGTACGAGACTAAAAATAATGTAATTTGGATAATTATTGTTTAAAATCAAATTCATTAATAAAAAGTAGAATTAGCGATTGAAATTTTCAATTTAAAATATACACAATTATTTTCCACACTATTAAAAGATTTACAAGAAATTTATATGAAGTTACAACCTTTAGTTCGCGTAGCTCAAATGAAAGACCTCCAAGCGCACTATATCACTTAATTCGATGATCACCTGCAATCTGCCAGGCTCCTATACAACTGCTAAACTCCTACACAATTCAAGTGATATCTTCGTTCCACTAGGGATCGTTTTCAGCAGCTTAAAATAATTTAGAATTATCTTTTCTCACCAACTTGCCAGAATATTGGGAAAAATTAATTTTCTTTTCTTTCGTTTCAAATTTGTAGACTGGTCGTGTTCCTCCTTCTTACTAGGCTTAACTTTCTATTCTCGCAGTCTATTCTCGCTCGTATTATGGATATTTACTTTTTCTAAAAATTTTCAACCTTTGCAATTCGCAATCATTTTCTTGTTGTCATCCCCTAGCAACTTGTAATTTTCCAATTTTTCCACACTCTCCCCTATTTTTTCGCAAATAATAAAATCGCCGATACCGACTTGAACGTTCCTTGGCATCAACTTGATAAAACGAATTGGTTCTTATCACGTGGTCGTGGTATTGAGCTTTTTTCGCGTTTTGTCATTTTCCCGCACAAATTAAATTAAAAATCTTATATCTAATGAACATAATAAATGCTTAAACAGTTCGAAATGTTATAAACATTTTGATAATTAATATAAGAATAACTAAGTGAACCAAAATAATATAACTGATTCTTATTACCATTAAATTGTATTATAAATATCTCGAACTGTTTTTAAAAGCTGAAATATAGAAATTGCATGTATTCTATAAAAATATCTCTCTTCTATAAAATACTTTGATATTTTATCAAACACAACAAATGACAAAAAACAGAAAACAAAAGCATGCATGCAACTCTCTATTCAGATAGAACAAAATGCATTTTTATTCGCAATACAAAATTCGAATTGGTCCGAATGTGTTCTAAAGCGTTAGTAAAAGTAATATAATATCAATATGTATATATTTCGCATCATGGTGCCTGGTGGATAGCCGAGTGGGTTAAGGCATGAGGTGGCAATCGCGATTAATTACACGGACATCACACCACTGGGTTCGAATCCTGGCTCCGTCACTGGCACTGTCAGAGAAAATGGTTGTATGTCCGCGTTTTTTCAATGTATAACCCCCTTCCGCACAAGCCTCTGGCTTCTGAAGTTGGGGGTTGTCTAATTCTGTGGTGTTTATTTATTATTTATTTATAATATTCTTTTTAGAGTATTTAGATCTGTTCTACGTGTCAGTATTCAATGGGTTATACTCAACAACTCCTAATAGTCATGTACGTCTCGTAATTTTGTTAGAATATTTTTTATGTAATCTAGAACTAGATACTTGCTAATTTTATGTATGAAAATTAAAACATTATACTTTAGAAAGTTCTCAATATTCATCTGACTAAGACATTTTAACATATCATCTATTTTAATATAATTCGCATCACTCTCTTTTGTAATCGTTCTAGTTTTTTTTTTGCATTTATTGGTAGGTACCAACTGAGACGTTTAAGAACGCCGACTTTTTCAGAAATTTTTTTACATGCAGAATTCACATGACTTTCAAAATTTAAATTGTAATCAACAATAGCTCCTAGCTATTTCATTTCCGAGACCAACGACAGATTTGCTTCTTGAAGCTTAAATTATAAATTTGTATCTTTGAACCTTTTGAGACTCTGCTGATTACTTATGACCATACTTTTTATTTTTGTGATATTCAATTTTAATTTATTTGTTTCCAACAATTTAGAAACAAGTTCTAAATCTTGATTATTTTCCGTACCAACTCTCTTGGATCATGTTCATCAATGTAGACTATGATGTCGTCAGCAAAAAGTGATATTTGCAATTTTTAACAGAGGGCCAAGCATGCTCCCCTGAAGCACTCCCATGTGTGTAAGCAGCTCACTTGATAACACATTTTCACATTTCACCCTTTGCCTTCAGTTCTTTAAACAACATTCAAACCACTTCCGTATTACACCATCAATTCCATACCTAATTGCTTAGCTTAAAATCTCTCTATCAATTGTCTCAAATGCTCTCTTCCAATCTAAAAAATATTACTCCTGACATTCTTTCTTTATCCTTAGCTTCCTTCCACTCATTAACAACATATTGTAACGCACTTTTACAACTAAAACCTTCTTTAAAGCCAGACCGATATTCACTAAGTATTTTTTTATCTGTTATAAAGTCTAAAAATTGCGGATATATTACTTTCTCTAATGTTTTTTCAAAAGCTGGTAACGTATTTATAGATCTACACTCTTCAGCTTTAATGGTTTTAGGTACTTTTCTTACAGTAATTATTGTCGACACTTTTAAAGAATTTGGCACAATACCACGCTCTAATGATAATGAATAGATCACACAGAATGTCAAAATTATTCTTACAGAAAGCCATATCTATTTCATCTGGCCTACTCTTGTTTGCTAGATCAAATACGATTGTTTTTAATTCAGTTTTTGTCAACAACTTAAAATTTTGCATTTTTGCTCCTCCTAACTCAACAAGTTCAGATTGATAGCTGCTATGAGGTGTACTATGCACTATATCGTTAATACTGGATATATAGAATTCATTAAATTTTTCAGGCAATAGTTTTGGGTTTTTAAAAGTTTAATTTTTGAATTGAATTTCTTTAATAGGTTCGTCATGTTTACTCGCTACTAAAGACTTCAGAGACTGCCACATTTCCTTTGGGTCGTTCTTGCATTTATTCATTTTTTCCTCATGATGCTTACATCATTCTTGTCTGGATTATCATGACAACATTGTTTCTACTAGTTTTATAGTTTTACCAATCATTTTGACTATTACTCATTTAAAAAATTTTGGGTTTCCTATCTTTATCCTAATATCATTGAACCACCCCTTATATGTATTTCGAGTTATGACCTCTTTTTTGGGACAAATGTCATCCAATACTTTCGAAAGACCATACAGAAAATCATATTTTTTATCTATATCAGGTTCCCCATAATCAACTTGTATATTATTTAATTTAATCTTTAATAAATTATTATTATATTGTTTACCTCTAAAAATACATTTCTTTGGTGTACTATAGTCTAAAATATCTATTGTTATAATACAATGATCAGATATAATTGGAGTGTCTAAGACTTTAGCGACAAAATCAGAATTATTTGTAAATACTAAATCTATTAGCGGGACACCATCTCTTAAGCCTTCATGTATATGTATACTGTGACAGAGCTACTAATATTTAACTAACTCCCGCAAGATTTTAATAAAATCGTCTTTATATGTAGACAGGGAGTGGCGTGCCTACATCCTGATTTTTCGCATTATTACGACGTCTTGTGATAAAAGCATGACACATTGTAAATATGTTTTTTACCACCTTTGGAGTGATTTAAGATGCAGAGCCAATTTTTTTATTGTGGCAGGGTCGGGTTTTAGGGGGGGGGGATATTCCTTATAATCACAATATCTAGAAACTAATTTTAATTTTAGATTTTTTTCAAAGACTGGCTTTTTTCATCAATGTGATTAAGAGTTTAGTAGTATAGTATTATTCAGGAGTAGTTTCACCCTTTTCATACCTTGCAACGTGGACTACAGGTACAATTATAAAAAAATATATTGTGCATTTTACATTAATTTATATGTAGGTTGTTTGGGAATGAATTTAAACAAAATGGACTGTATTACAAAATTCGTGTTAAAACTTGAATACGTTTGGTTGCAAGACAACTTACCGCCTCCAATGCAATTCGGACGATGCAGTATGGACCAGCGGCCGCTCTTCTTGTTTGATTGGTGTACACTACACAATATATTATCGTAATTAGAGAATTAATTTTAATTTTAATGTGGCTTTAGCGTAAAACGGCTGAAAACGGAACACACCTTACTTCAGTGAAAGTTCGGGGTCGAGTTCCAGGCGTTGCTGCCTGCAACCGTATCAGCGCGAAAAAAAGTAATAAAAGAAAAAATAACTAACAAAAAGGCTTCTCTATAGCAAGTCCGCAAACAATGGTAATTAATGTAATTAATATTATAATGAACAATAAACCCCCTTAAATATTTTATAAATAACGATATAAATTGAACATAGAAAGAAAATACTAATATACTTATATACAGGGCGTACAGCCTGAACATACCGCCCACCATAAAACACAAGTTTTGTATTTTATTGTTGTTGATTTGGCAAAGGACAAAGCTTTACCATAGGTCTTTGCATTGTTCCTGTACCAACTCGAACAGTGGCAACACGCGCGATCCCATCAGTCCCGGGATGAATTTTTTCAATGCGACCAAGCCGCCAGGTCAAGGGAGGAGCGTTAATATCCTTTATTAGGACGAGGACACCGGGTGAAATAGATGAACTTACTTTAGTCCATTTATTTCGCTGCATTAATGTATTCAAATATTCTCGGTGCCATCGCTGCCAGAAGTCTTGGTGCAAACGCTGCAAAAGCTGCCACCTGGTCAAACGATTTAATTGTATGTCAGTTATATCTTTATCAGGCAATGCAGTAAGAGGTTCCAAAGTTAAAAAATGACCGGGAGTCAATGCCTTCAGGTCATTAGGATCAGAACTTAAAGGAGAAATGGGTCTCGAATTTAGCATGGCTTCAATTTGTATAAAAACTGTGGAAAGCTCTTCATATGTCAGAATTTGCTGTCCTATCACGCGAATTAGATGGGTTTTTACGGATTTAATTCCGGCTTCCCATAAACCACCAAAATGTGGAGCCGTAGGCGGATTGAAATGCCATTCCAATTTTTCTGTTTCTACAGCGGTTTTCATTAATTCAGCGATATATTTGCGAGCTCCAACGAAATTGGTGCCACAATCGCTATAAATATAAGAACAACGTCCCCGCCTACCTATAAATCGCCTGAGGGCGGCTAGAAAAGTCTCTGAGGTTAGGTCTGAAACTAACTCTAAATGAAGTGCCTTAGTGGCAAAACAAACAAAGAGACACAAGTACGCCTTTTGCGTTTTAGCTCCTCGAGTTTTTCCTAGAGTTATAATAAATGGCCCGCCGAAATCCACACCAACACATGAAAATGGTTTTAATTGCGATATTCGAAGTGGTGGCAAATTTCCCATGAAGGGTTCTACCGGCCTGGGATTGACTCGAAAACATTTGTAACATTTGGATAAGGCAGAACGAATTTCCCGTTTAGGGTTCAATATCCAGAAATTTTGAGAAAGTATATATTGTAAAGTTTGGAGGCCTGGATGGCAATTCTCACGATGAGTATCTTCAATAATAAGAGTAGTTAAGCGATGATCTCTAGCCAATAACATGGGATGTTTCTGATCCAAAGATAAATTAGAATTAACGAGGCGACCGCCCACCCTAAGAATACCATTTTCATCTAGAAAGGGTGATAATTTACGTAGTGGTTTGGAAACAAGTTTTCCCCTTTGAATGTTAGCTATATCCTCTTTAAAAGTCATATGTTGAGAATATTTAATCAGGAAGACAAGAGCTTGATGAAGTTCGAAAAAGTTAAAATTAGATGTTTTCCTATCCTTAGGATGTATGAAGTTATGACAAAAGCGAGAACAATACGCAACTATACGTTTAATTTTAGACAATGAAGAGAATTTTTTCAACAAAATATCCCATGCATCTGAATAGACCGTAAGAGAAAGAACCACTTTTCTTTCTTCTTCATTTGATACAGACATGTTTTCGATATCACTGACCGGCCATGAGCGACTTGAAAGTTTTAGCCAATGTGGCCCCGCCCACCATAAAGGGTGATTGAGTAATTCTAATGGCATCAGGCCTCGGGACGCACAATCTGCAGGATTTTCGGATGATCGAATATGATACCATGACGAATGAGAGACCCTGTCCTGTATATGGCTTACTCGACTACTTACGAACGATTTCCAGCGATGAGGAGAAGACTTAACCCAAGACAAGACCACTGATGAGTCTGACCAGGCACAAATATTAGTAAAGTGTAGTTTTCCGGAGTACGTTTTTAGAACGAATGCTATAAGATTCGAAAGAAGTACTGCGGCGCAAAGTTCAAGACGGGGTAGAGAAATTCGCTTCAAAGGAGCTACTTTGGATTTTGCACACACGAAAAAAATGACAACTTGATCATCTTCACATACAAAACGAAAATAAATGACAGCTGCATAACCCTTCTCGGAACTGTCACAAAATCCATGGAGATCACATGATAAAAAATTATATGGTTTTATGAGACGAGAAATATTATATGACGATAAATTAGGTAGTTCTCTTTTATATTGACTCCAACGATTCAAAACCTCAGGGGGAGGTGTCTGATCCCACTCCAACCCCAAACTCCATAGATATTGAATCAAATGTTTGGCAAAGAAGGAGAGAGGAGCCAAGAAGCCAAGAGGATCGAAAATACGAGCCAACTCCGATAGAACTGTACGTTTTGTACAAGGTCTGTCTAAAGGTTCAACACTATATGAAAATGAATCAGTTGACGGAAGCCATTTTAGACCTAAAATTTTAATTCCCATATTTTCTTCATTATCAAATGATAATGCTTGTTGATGCCGATGATCGTTAGGGATAATATCAAGTAATTTAGGATGATTACTAGTCCACTTTCTAAGAGAAAAACCTCCCTTTTCTAATAATG
Source organism: Leptura quadrifasciata (assembly GCA_963675555.1). Taxonomy (NCBI): domain Eukaryota; kingdom Metazoa; phylum Arthropoda; class Insecta; order Coleoptera; family Cerambycidae; genus Leptura; species Leptura quadrifasciata. The sequence goes on from OY776676.1 coordinate 134,622,931, forward strand.
AAATAAGGTCTTTTTGAAGTGCTAAAGCGTCTTCCAACGAAGAACAGCCCGTTACTAAGTCATCAACATATATGTCAGACAACAAAATTTTGGACGCTTGAGGAAAATGCTGTTTTTCGTCTTGGGCTAACTGGTGAAGGGTACGAATGGCTAGAAATGGTGCAGATGACACACCATAGGTAACTGTGTTTAACCTAAAATCTCGAATTGGCTCCGTAGGAGAAGACCGCCAGAGAATTCTTTGATAATCCTTATGGCAAGACTGCATTAATATTTGGCGATACATTTGTTTTATATCTGCCGTAAAGACGAAAGTATGTAGACGAAAATTCAACAAGATAGTTGTAATGTCGTTCTGTAATTTCGGCCCTTTTAAGAGTGTATCATTTAGAGATATACCATTGGAAGATTTGCAAGATGCATCAAAAACAACTCGAAGCTTGGTAGTGACGCTTTCTGGTTTGATCACGCTGTGATGTGGAATGTAGTAAATTTTATCAGAAGCATTTGTAATGTTTTGAGGAGAGATTTGTTCCATGTGTCCACTGTTCAAATAATCCGTCATGAAATCAGAATATAATTCAGATAGAGAGGAATCATGAAGCAAGCGTTTTTCTAAGGAATAAAAACGACGAAGGGCAATAGCACGGGAATCCAAAAATGTAGGTTCAATATCTTTAAAGGGAAGTGCGACGGTATAGCGACCTGATTGATCCCTCGAGTGATTACCGACAAAAGATTTCTCACAGAGAAGATCTTCTTGGGATGATGAATAAACTTGAGGTACCTCTTCAAGTTCCCAAAATTTTTTAATAGACTTATCCAATGAAAACTCTAAAGTGCTATGAAATGAGCTAAGAGATTTACGCAGAGAACTAGAAATTTTACCCATTAAAATCCACCCAAAGATGGTATTAATTGCTGAAGGTTGGTTTTCATTACCTGCAATTTGACCACTAGTTAGAATTAATGGAAATATATCTGCACCTAGTAAAAGGTCAACATCACTTGGAATATTGAAGTTCGGATCAGCAAGCTTTATATTAGACCACTTCGAAAAGTTTTGAATGTGAATTTGTTCACGAGGCATAGTTTCACAGATTCTCGGTAGAACTATTGCTTCAACTAACAAGCTGGGCGAAAGTTGGCCTGGTGGCCGAATGGTACTAGTAATACTTCCTGAGGCATTGGACGACATGTCACCTAAGCCATGAATTGATAACGATAATCGTGAACGAGGAAGTCCAAGACGATTGCAACATCTTTCGGTTATGAAACTAGCTTGACTGGCACTGTCAAGGAGAGCACGAATTATTTGAAAGTTTCCATAAGAATCTAATATTTCCACAAGTGCGGTAGAAAGAAGTACTGTTGTATTTCTAGGCACAACGTTAGTCAATGAATTCACTGATGATGAACAACCTGAACTGGTCGAAGGAAGTGGATCAACTGATACTGATGATGAAGAAGTAGATATAGGTATACTACCTGTTTCATGTGAAGCAGCGGATGAGGAAGAATTCATAGAATTATTAGCAATCAAATGTAATAGAGTATGATGTTTTAAATTGCACATTCGACAAGAAAATTGTGAACGGCAAGCTGATGTACGGTGTGATGATTGAAGACAATTTTTACACAATTTTTTTTGTTTTGCAAAATTAAATCTATCAAGAGGAGATTTTCCGTGAAATAAGGAGCATTTGTAAAGAGGATGTGATGAGGAACAAATAATGCATTTATGTGTATCATTGACAGCATTTATAAAACAGGAAGAGTTAGATTTGTTCGAACGAAAATTTTTATTAACGTTAAATTCCTTAGTTTTCTTTATTATTGCAGATGAGGACATTTCGACTGATTCTAATGCTGTACATTGTTTTGTTACAAATGTTACTAATTCCTGATATGACGGAATATTGGTTGATGCATGTTGCAATTCAAAGCGTGTAACTGTTTGTTGATCTAATTTCGATTCCAAAAGATGAAATAAAACAAAGCTCCAATCATTAACAGGAAGGTTTAACTTTTTTAAAGCGTCTAAGTTCTCAGAAAAGCCATCTAATAAGTTTCTTAACGCTAAACCACTTTCGGATTTCAATTTAGGAGCACCAGTTATTGCTCGCCAGTAAGTGGTAGCAAGCAACCGCGGGTTTTGATAACGATCAGTTAGCGCTTTGAATGCAATTGGATAATTTTCATTTGTTAACGGAATATTCTTAACAATTGATAATGCATTACCTGATAAAGATGATAAAAGGAAATGGAACCTTTCTGCATTTGATAAAGAATCGTTTGTATGTATTAAAGCCTTAAATAAATCAATAAATGTGGGCCAATTTTTTATGTTGCCATCAAATTTGGGTACATCAATTTTAGGTAATTTTACATTAGATTTAGATGGAGCTGTCTGATTAACCGGAATGTTATCAATTTCGAATAATTGGTGATAAATCGATTTAATGTTATAGAAAGAATCATCAAATTCAGCTAAAACTAACTTTTCAGCCTCCAAGTCAGGATTATCGGTGATAGCTAAGGCGGCTAACACTGCATTATGTTGATGCAAAAAATGTTCTTGAATATTTGCCATGTCGAAAAATCGGATTTTAAACATATTGCGATGGTCGAGTTCAGTTAACGCGCGTCTAGCAATTTCTTCAAGAGAGACAAGTCGATCATGCCACATCTCTCTTTGTGCTTTCAGTTGTTTAAGTTTGTTAGACATTTTTTTTTTTTTTGTATGAAATTGACAAACTAAGTAACTGATAGTTTTCAAATAAAGAATGAATCAAATTATATGTAAGTGTGAGAAAGATTATAAATTCAATAAACACCAAAGTTATTACCTATTGGTAATTTTGTTTATGAAAAGGCTGCGAAGTTATCACAGGCAATCTGCATAAATCGATTCATCACAATTAACTTGATAACACACCTAATAGTAAAATTGAAAGCTAAGAAGACCCAGTATTTAATTATTTTACCTCAACAACAACAAAACACCCTGTATAATACGTAAGTATTGATATAATACTGTATATAGGTATACAATTAGCCAAGAAAACTAAAAAGTAGACTGTTATTATTAATGACAAATTTTGTGCTATAACGTCCCGTACTATTAAACTGAAATAAATTTGTGCCTAAAATTTGAACATAAATCCCGTACTAATGTTTTATATTTGTACCACGTATTAACAAGTATAAATTGCAGAAATCTATGAGAAATTGGCAACAAAAACACTTTATTCAGTTTCTAGGAACAAACATAAATCTGGATATTAAAGAACTTAAAGTGGTAAACATAAAAATCGATGAAAAAAGGATTGATCACAAAAAACTATCACGGTAACTGAGGCTAATATATTTAATAAACGAATTTTAACGTGGACTTGCTATAAAGATAATTTATTGAGATTTTATTATAATAATGAATATTAAAGCCAATTTGCAATATCCTTGGCTCGTTTAAGGACCAAATGTTTGGGAATGAATTTAAACAAAATGGACTGTATTACAAAATTCGTGTTAAAACTTGAATACGTTTGGTTGCAAGACAACTTACCGCCTCCAATGCAATTCGGACGATGCAGTATGGACCAGCGGCCGCTCTTCTTGTTTGATTGGTGTACACTACACAATATATTATCGTAATTAGAGAATTAATTTTAATTTTAATGTGGCTTTAGCGTAAAACGGCTGAAAACGGAACACACCTTACTTCAGTGAAAGTTCGGGGTCGAGTTCCAGGCGTTGCTGCCTGCAACCGTATCAGCGCGAAAAAAAGTAATAAAAGAAAAAATAACTAACAAAAGGGCTTCTCTATAGCAAGTCCGCAAACAATGGTAATTAATGTAATTAATATTATAATGAACAATAAACCCCCTTAAATATTTTATAAATAACGATATAAATTGAACATAGAAAGAAAATACTAATATACTTATATACAGGGCGTACAGCCTGAACATAGGTACTCAACTCTGCACAAATTGTCAAGAAAATTGCACCAATTCCAGGTTTGTGCTCTACATTACAGCATAACCTAAATAACAGCTAATTTTTTTATTTTCAGCACGAACATTCCTTTAGTAACAGAAGAGGATGAGGAATAGGATGACTGAAAATTTATTTTAGTTGTAATAGTACTCAGATTAGATTAGATCCGATAATGACCGCAAGAAATAAAAACGAAAATAGTTTGAAGGTTTGAATATACTTTATTTCGACGTGGTGTTGGGGTGGGAGTGGTACCTCTTTGGTGCCTCTGTGTCCCATTTAGTCGGTATTAACGCCTTTATTTAAAAATACAAGAAAAAATAAATTACAGTAATTTTATTCCAAGCCCTCTAAATCGATGTGAGTTTCTAACATGTACGTTACTAGGGGTAGTACTAATGACGTGTGACTAATCTATGACAACTTATTACTTATAAAAATCCATAGATACTTTAATAGTTGCTTTTTGGCTCTAGACTACCAAGTTTAATTTACTGAACAATTTTTTAAATACAAATTTTTTTCTCGTTAAATCACCCCGTACATTTTCCATCCGCCACGTTTATTTTTTTGGCTCTGCATCTTAAATTGTTCTCATATGGCTATAGTATCTATGTACGAAGTGAAATGCTTTAATCATCAAACGCCGTGTCTATCTACGTAGGCACGCTACTAATACCTTAATGATGAATAGACTATAAGTAACACCCTATAAAGAAAAGTAAATAATTTGTGAAAGTACATTTTTTTCTTCGTAAACACATATAGCAACGTTTAATACGATCAGTATATTATTAATTATCATTATTACTTTATTTGATCATAAATTACACTTATTCATGTTTATAGAAAAAACCTGTCACTATCATAGGAAAACCTTCCTGGCATGTCTAGTTTCACCAGGTAGTTGCTCTTTTTATACATCGTATAAGGTAAATATCAGAATTATTTATGTATACAGATAAACCTAGCAAAATTAACCGTGTAAATTACTACCAAATTTGGTTATTGGAAAGTACGATTTAAAACACCGATCAAGCTAAATTAACATATACGCACCATTTGTCTTACCTGCGTTGACGTTTATATACAAAAACCAGTTGCACCGTTCAATTAAATCGTGAATTAATGAATTATATATAACGATAAATATTTTGATGCATTTAAAAAAGATGTTTTATTTCTTCATAAATATAAGGTGTGAAAGGTGACCTAACTTATATCCACCACAGCGGTATCGTGATAATGATATTACTGGTAAGTGGTAATTTATATCACTCTGTAATAGTTAATACATAATTCATAGATCAAATTTGTCCAATTTACCATAGCAAATTGACGTATTGTTATTTATTTACTCCGCCATAAATAACTAGGCATATTTTCAGTCATTAATATTAAGAAACATAAAACGACTGTTTAAGCTTCATTGGAAAACAATGTTAAGATGTTGTGATACCTTGAGACGACTAATAAGAAATATCCAGTTAATATGCTCTTATAAAGTTTTTTCTACAAATCTATGATAGAAAGAATCGATCGCTCCAATGAGCTTTGTAATTTCAAAAGGAAAATAGATATTGTTTATGGCAAGTGTGAATTTCAGAGAAGAACTAAGAATATAGAAAGCCTCAATAAGAAACGAGGTGACAGAAAAGTAGATATGGTTAGAAGCTCTTAAAACCAACCAGCAACACAGTATGGGAACAGTAAAATTTTAGAAAGACATATTAATAACCAAATTCTTCCCTATTTCCAATGAAAATTATTTGACTTTCTCGACACAATCAGGCTTTCGTAAAAATCATAGCACTTTCACTGCACTTATAAAAGCGAGTATAAAAGTAACTGATCACATTTGTCAAAATCTTGTTTAACTAGCAGGGTACAATGTGTAGCTTTGACAATAGATAATAAGACTGTAAAGTCCAAATTTGCTTCATTACATCAAGGTGTACCTCAAGGGTCTATCTTAGAACCCCTGTTATTTTTAATATATTCTAGTGTAATGCAATATGCAGATGATTCTCAATTAATTCTCGATGTTTGTCCAAGTAATAAAATATTTGCACAAGAAAATGTTTCATCAGATTTACAGAAAATTAAAAAATTTTCTTTGAATCATACCTTAAAAATTAATGCTTTTAAGTCGTTGCAAGGTTTTTCTCATTTTATTAGGTTTAGGATTAAGTAAATTAACTTTTATTTGTCTTGGGGCAATTGGAAGACCACCATCTAGGTGAAATGGTATCTATTTACCTATGTACTCTATTTTATGGTAAATAAAGATTTATTTACTTAATTGAAACTTCTTACGTCGGGTCCACACCAACGAACATTTCACAAACAAAATATAAACTCCTTTGATGACTACCCACAAATAATTTGTAAACCAATCACAAACCAAATCGTTTATGTACTTATTTCGACGGACGTGCAAAGTCTCGTTCCTTGTCGTAAACGTCAAAAACGAATTGTTTCAGTGATGTGTTCTGTTTAAATATTTTGTGAACTAACATAAATAACATTTTTGATTATATTCTGCATACAGTGAATACAAAGATGTAGTAAATTACGCAGACCATTGAAGAAATCTGTACAAAGTGAAAACAGATCTATAGAACCCAAATAATTGCAATTTTAAAAATCAATCCAAGAAAAGAAAAATGATTGTGGAATGTGCAACTGAACTATCGTTTCAATGTGTAGTAAGGTTACATTTTGTTTCTGTTTAGTTGGCATTCTATTTGCTGTTCGGCTATGGATTAAAATTCGTATCTATATTTGAGTTTAGCCTATCCCAAACGGTCAAATATAACCTTATACAGAAAGAGTCATAAAGAACATACAGCAAATCAACCATAGATCAAATTTAAATACACTAACAAATGTTTGGAAATGATCGATAATTGAACCAGCAAGCTCCATGTGCTTGCCAATTTCAAGGTCGCCAATGGTACTGCAATTAAATGAAAACTCTATGAAGGGATAAGTGAGCTTTGAATACCAAAATATTTGGTGATGTAACTGGCTATGGCAATGGTGGTATGTTGGGTATATGCAGGAATCTGTCAAAACTATTAGAGGAGACCTAACTTTCGAAAATGTTTTACGAATATCGGTTATTAGAATCTTGGCCTGTGTCGATGACATCTTGTTTTAATTGGCAAGTGTGAAGCATCGGGGGAAGGGACACACACTGAAAGGAAGGGCAGAAGAATTAGGGATAATAATTGGCAATAAAAATAAGTAGATGACAAAAATGACAAGAAGTGTTCAGAAAACGTTCCCAAAATAGAATTAGAAACACATATTGACCACGTAAGTTTATGTACTTCGGTCTTGCAAGTAAACTCTTACAATATCACAAGAAGCACAAAGTGTAAACTATATAACCCTAATAAAGTCCTACCACTTGGCGTCATCAAGTTAATCTGGGATGTTTTAAAAGAAAGCTACGCAGGTCCACGAAGGTATTGAAGAAAATGAATCTTTGTAGGTATAGTGCGGGAAACCTAAAATTGAGAAGGGGCTGCGAGGTGAGACGCTAAGAAGGCGGACCACATGGTTGACCTTCTCTCTCATTTTAATGCACGCGACATAAAAGACGTAAATCTTTCATCGAGAAGGGAGGTGCCAGGTGAGACGCTAAGAAGGCAAATCCCCAAACCTTCTCTCTCATTTTAATGCACGCGACATAAAAGATGCAATACGTGATGATGCATGGCCACTACCCACTACGTCTGTGATTGTTTTCATTTATCGTTTTCCTCTACAATACAAGCTCTATTTTTAGATACCGGATATAGTTAAAACTATCAAACTGTACGTACTCTTTTGTTAAATTTACAATATCATTTAGATGATTTTGAGGTTAATCCGAAAGCAATTCACTGGAGTTAATAAAAGTTTTAAGGAAAAACTTGAATGCCACACTGGACGCTCATATAGCCCTCCACGTATATGGTTCCATTTAATATCATAAAATATTTATAATTAATGTATTTTTAACTCATGTTAAACATCATAAATTTGACGCGAGCGATAAGTCATTTGTTTATTTTCTCAAATCGTAAAAATTATATTTATGGATTTTATAAATTTACATATTACATGCCTACCCACTAAAATAACTAATATAAAATTCCATAATTAGATCCTATAAAATTTTATGTAACTTAATAAACTGATTTTTCAATAAAGTAGGTATATTCTGTCTCCTGTCTCTATTACAGTTGTGTCTTCAACGATAGAAATGATCATATATATCTTGCAATTTCTGTCTATTTTGATACACTTTACTACTGCAGTATGTTTTAACAAAAGCATTAGAGGCCGATTTTCCAATTTCATTATCAATTATCACCAATTTGTAACGTTATTCTAGTTAATTATATAATTAAATATAATAAGAATAATACAATCTCTTCAATCTTTAAGGGGAGATGCAAGTATGTGATCAAAACAGCATCAATCGATAAAATATAACTATTTTTCTCATAAACCATCGTTAGGGATTGTAAAGTTACAGGCTAGAAGTGCTTTTTAATATTACATGGATCTAAGTACTACAGGCGGTTTTTAGCTCTTGAAAAAAATATACTTTCTATTTTATATTTATAAATGAGTTTTCCTGTTCTTTTGAATTCGCCTGGTTTTGGTACTCTATACCTTATCTACAACGCTGAATCTAAGACAAGCATTTTTATTTGCAAACAATAGGTAACAGAAATGTTTAAGAAACAAATGCATAAACAGAGCACGTTTAAATCATCCAGTTAAATAAATTTACTTTCTGATAAACCTTATCCTACGATTAGAAACTGAATGGAACAATTAACAGTTTATGTTTATTTGCTTTAGTATTTGTTTTTTCAAACAGCTCATACATAATACAGAAAAAAGCCTAGAAATGTGATGATAAACCTAAATTATTAGCCTTTTATATAACACGAGATAATTATACATATCGTTGAAAAGTACCTGTCCATGTGGCTGTGCTGAATAATAAGTATATATGCCTTGTGGAGTAACAATACAATTTCCTTGAAAAATCGCATGTAACCAAAATGGGTTATTTACTGAGAAAGTACCGAGGCTTGTGCACTATCCATCAATGTCAGCAGAAATTGCGAAACAAATCACAAAACACTACAACGACAGATTCCTTGTTGGCTCGTAAACCACAACGAAAACCAGGACAAAGTCAAAGTGTGGTAGCGCGGGCGCCAATAATTGCACTGTTATACATTTTACGACGCCGCGACGACATGCACCGCGTCCCGACGTCACTTCAACCGGGGGATGCAGATGATATCGCGACCAGGAGTCGCAGATGCTGTCGAGTCACTGACTCCAAGTTGCTGTTCTTAGCTTTGCGGCCGAAGCGTGGCCTTTGCGATGTTAAACCGGCCTGGCAACGGTCAAACCCTCGGACTCGGCGCTCTATGGGATTATTGGGATTTCGCAAAGAAGTAAAATAGTCCGGAGAAGAATTGCACGCCGAGAAAGTTATATTAAAACTGAAATCAGGAGTGCTAGGATGATAAATATTTTTTTATCTCATAGTTACGTAGGACGGATCCATCAGATATTACTTATCTGGATTATAGATAAAATTCGATATTGCTCCAATTAATTTAATTTATTGCATCCCAATTACATGTTTAATAAAATAATAAAAATAGTGTTTTTGAAACCATAAAAGATTATAGACAGATTATAATTACATACGCTTCATACTACCAGACATTATTACCATTTTGTTTGCCAATTGCTGTGTATGAAATGGAATATTCATCTATTTTAAAATATTATATTTTAATGGCCATTACAGATTAGAGGAGATTTTGAGAAACTAATCCCATCTATACTAAAATAAAAGGGATATTTTGTTTATTTATTTTAGTATTCGGCATATAATGCAACAAAGAACACTTAAGTAATCTAATTTTTTTATGGCCAACATTTTGTGAGCACTATTTTCCATTTGGAGAGGAAAATAATGACATTGACAATAATAATATACCTCAGACCGCCGTGTATTCAACAAGTGTTGCAGTGTCTTTGGCAACAATTTGAAAAATGATTAGAAAATATTTATAATATACGATTTGCAGGAAACAATTACTCAGCGGGCAAATACCCCGACCTGCATTGAATTACACCTTACAAATCATGAAAGAATGGTAACCAATATCATTTGTCAATTCTCTGACTGATCAGGGTCCATTCTTTCATGATTTGTAAGGTGTAATTCAATGCAGGTCGGGATATTTGCCCGCTGAGTAGTTGTTTCATGCAAATCATATATTATAACAGTAGGTTAAGTCCACCTAGGACTGAAAGGTCGCCGCTCTCAGGTACTTGCAGAATCGCAAGTCGCTATACGCCCATGGAGACATCTATGATATATAATAGCAATTAACCATTTGAGAGGTTTCACTTACCTCTCACCACTAGAAAGTATTTGTTACTCTGTTTTTAGCTATTATCGTCTGTACAAACGTGGCAATGATGATGATGATGATCTAGAGATGCAAATTAACCAGATATAATAAGGCCACAAAAAAACTGTAAATATGATTGTACTATATAAATATATCATTAGTTATATAAATCGTGGAAGACGAAGAAAAAAAATATTTAACCATAATTACATATATGTAATAGATACTTATACATCTATTCACATGGTAAATAGAAATACTTAAAAAAAAAATTTCAGAACAGGAGGTTTTCGGTTTAATCTGTATTTTAAATTTGTTTGTTTATTTTGTTCAGAAGTTGAGAACAACTAATAATATTGAGAGAGTCAGAATCCGCAAAAAGTAGACAACAATCTGTAACTTTGGAAATGTAACTGCACAAGGAAAACATAGTTAAGAAAAACATGCTTGAATAGGGTGAGTTTTAGGAGATGAAACATAAAGACAGTTCTAAAAATTATAGAACTATTGGGATGTGTTCAAACTTAGTAAACATCCATCCAAAATTTTATTTCTAGTTGTAGTTTTTTTAGCTACCACCCTTAAACTATGGCGTATTATTAACGTACCACCCTGTATACTTATCTCATACAAGTCACTTTAAACTAATACGTTGTATACAGCTTCTCTTCGAAAGTTGCGTATACAGTAAGATGTAAACCTGGTTGATCAGTGCCAGGAGGAAGGTGCGTGTTTGCGATTCTCTATACGTAGAGACTTCGCCTAGTGAGACAGATATACCAGAAAAAGATACAGTGGCCTTTTTTCTATATGTTCACGCCCTTTGCAGATTTTTGGCCAACTGTGAGTTCGAAATGAAACTTTTATTAGGTTATTTCGAATGTTATCTAGAAGGTATATAAAATTTGTCTTTGGCTTAACAAATTTGAAAACGGTATAACATTGGCGCCTTTCCCGACCTTGAAGAAATTACTATCACTACAAAAAAACACTAATTTAAAATGTTTATTAGAATAGCATTGCTTCTCGGTTTTACATGGGTGACGCGGAAATGGAAACATTCCGGATGTTCCTTCTAAAATTATTTCCACAAATCCCAAAACACTTTAACTACACTCGAATATTCTACTCGACGCACGTTTCGCCAGCCATGTTGGCATCATTTGGTGATGATTGAAAATCAAATAATACGAATATTACTCGAGTGTAGTAGTAAATATGATTAAATAAATCGCTAAGAACTTTCTCAACCTGAACATAATGTATTTCCTTCCACTAAAAGTGAATAGCTTCCGACCCTCCGCGGACATATGATGAAAAGCCTATGTATTTACAAGAGTGGAAATCATAGTTCATATTTCATTCGTCTTTAATTATTTTGTTTGATTTGAATTATGGTTACGCATACTGGGAGTAGGATCTAGTGAATGGATTGATTGCCAGTGACACGTTTACTTATTAGAAATACGCGTTGACATGTATCTTGCTAGAATGTAGTAGTGAGAATACTTGTCATATTTAAAGTGCTTGGAACAATTGATGTTTCATTCCAATCGTAACTTAGCTTTCTATTTAATTTATACATATTTGTCGAGAATCTTTGTTCCAAAAATAAATTATACTCGTGATATATGCACTTACAACTGTATTATTTTTGGACAATGCTCTGGGTGATAAATTACAGCATGGGGGTGGAACTTCATGACATTCTTTTGAGGAAGAACAGTGTGAAGTTGAGAGAAACTTCTCATTATATGCACGCAATAGCAATTGTTTGTACACGCACAGGCTTTGATTAACTTGATGGCTTACAGATTTATGTAAGGAAATAAATCCTACATTTTTCGGGTCCAGTCAGTAAAATTTACAGTTAAATATCGCAGGACGAATGCACAAAATTAATTGTTCAATTAACTTTTCTTCAATGCCAGCCATCTGAAATCTGGTTTTTGAACTCCCTGTGTCAGCTAGGGTGAACGAAACGCAATCACTTGTTACGGATTTATAGCCTTATACAAATCTAAATCGTGCATGCTTCCTATCTCTGGAAGTTTGTGTAGTTACGTTACCTCACATTATTAGAGTGGTGGTTCGGCAATCCCCTCAGAGGTGGCGCTATTGTTAGGTTACCGGTGTGTGACAAGGTATTGTTAAGAATGTTCCAGAAGGATCAAGTACGTTCCGGAATGCCTGTTAACAGGTATTAAAGAGTCGGACAGGTGCAGATGAGTTGGTTGGATATTGGAAAGCAAATCAGAAATCAATGTGGTAAAATATGACAAAGTAGTACATTATGTATTATTAATTTTTGGAGCATTCAAGTTAGTTCTAGAGCGTTATATTTAAAAGCCAATGAAAACAATGAAGTTTTTCAATTGAGAAGTGATATAGATTTTAGACAAAACTTATTTATGACCTTTTGCGAAAATTTCCTAAGCATTGTATCTATAGATTAACATAGTTAATCAAATTTGAGCAATTGAAAAGTAATTGTCATAGTATTTGTGATATTTTAAAAAGCTTTCCAGAACATTATTTTTCGAAATTAGTAGAGATATTTGAATTTTACCTACAGGGAACTAATGTAGAGTTTCGGAAAGTAGAAGTGCATTAGCTGGTAAGTAAATCAGTGGTTAAGTCACTTGCGTTGAAATTCCTCGACTACCCTGACTCCTTCCAATCTCAATCCAGTAGAATTTAGACGTCTATAATTTATCATAAAAATTATAAGTAATAAGATTATAATCCTAAATACAACGACATTAATTAAGGTGATAAAAAACAATGTCTACAAAGAAAAAATTCAGTCGCCTGGAAATAATTACAGAAAAGTTTGGAATTATATTAACGAAGCCACAAATCGAAACGGAAATTGCAAAGACAACATAGAATAAATAACTAGAGAACATCACACAAATCACAAACAAGGAGAAAAAATAGCAATTGCTTTTAATCCATTTTTTATTGAGATGGGTGAAAAAATGTCTAATGAAATTCCGAAACATACACAAACCTTAGAAAAAATCAATATAAACCAAAATCTGAGTTTCATCCATCTTGGAAGATGTAAATGAAATGAAAATACAAAATATTAGATACATATATCCTTTCCTGTTATTTGGGGTTTCTACCACATATATTATCCTCTTCAAAAACAAATCTACAAAATAATAGAATTATTGGAAAGAAGCCTCTGCGCCCGTGACGTTTCTGTCAAAGGAACAGTCAGAGGTTATGTTATACAGATAATGTAAATCGGAATAAACACAGAAATAATTTATTTTGCTGACGTTCCGGAAAGTAGTCTCTTTCCGTTTTCAAAGATTTTTTTGGAAGAACTCTTATTTTGTTGTGTACGTACACAGCTTTAAGATTCTGTTTATGTTATTTCCATAGATACTTACTACTTACATCGAACTGATAATATTTTCTTTTGGATAATGTTGAGTTTATTAAGTTCTTCTTTTACCATTGGTAGCCAGCACTTATCTTCATTTAATAAGATTTTTGCTGGTTCTTTAATTTTTCTTTTTTTGTTATCTGCTTCTTTTGTTTAAATTTAACTTTCAGACAGTATTATATACAGCTTGATAAATAACTCCTGTCCAGGAAAAGATGAAGTAACAGTAAAAACTCCAAAACTATTAGCGTATATTATTAATCTTATCTTTAAAAATACGGACATACCTGAAGCTTTCAAAGAAAGCATAGTAGTTCCAATATATAAAAACGGCAATAAAAAACACATGTCAAATTACCTACCAATTCATTGACAAATATAGCAACATTTTTGAAAAATGTTTAAATCTCAGGCTTCGCTCATTCTTAGAAAAAATAAAATTATATCAAAAAATCAGTAGGTATGGGTTCCAAAAAAAAAATAAAAAATTAAGCACAGAACTCCAATTACTAACAGACACCATCATAACAAATTTTGAGAACAGCGAAAAGTTATAGCTATTTATTTAGATTTACAAAAAGCATCTGACACAGCGTCACATAGCCAGCTACTAGACAAACTAAGCAAAGTGGGAATCAGGAGAAATGTCTACAATTTATTGAAACAATACTTGCCAAATAGACTTCGGCAAGTAAAAATAGACAATGCTCTTAGTTCAAAGAAAATAATAAAAGCCGGAGTACCCCAAAGCACTGTCCTAGGACTAACTTTGTTTCTTCTATTTATAAATGATTTACTTGACAAAACTTATGCAAAATCATATCGTATGCAAACGACACAGTACTAATTTGCTCGGCAGAGTTCAGCAAGAGAAACGGCGGCGACTGCAATAAGTAAAGTTAAAACCTGGATACAAATTTACGAAAACTGAATATAGCAAAAACTATATTTATTAGCTTTTCACCAACAGAAGTAGGAATGCCCCAAACAATGGAACCTATACATATAGGCGGAGATACAAATAATTACACTCATAATACCACTACTATTAAATATCTTGTCGTTATTTTTGACACCTAAAATGGGAAAACCCTATTAAATATTTAAATGGGAAGTTAAGGAAATTAATATACAAATTCTACAACCTGAAAAGTATCCCAAACAGGAAAACTCTCTTAGTGACATATAATAACCTCGCGGAATGCATAACTAGGTATGGCATTAGTATTTTGGGCTCTGCGTATAATACAATCCTGCAGCCTCTTCAAGTAATACAAAATTTTATATTAAGGACAGTTTTCATCACGAGAAATAAGGATAGCTGTAGATAAATATATTTGTAGAAAACGAATTACTAAATGTGAGAGGTATATATGCACGCGGCTGTAATTTATACTCACAACAAGAAACATACGTATGGTTCGAACCTAAGTCATCAATACGAACAAGAAATAAAACTAAAAACGCATACCAAACTAAAAAATATAGCAAAACAGTCTGTCAAAAACAAATCAAATACAATGGAATCAAGCTATACAACCAACTACCTGAACAAATAAAAGCTCACGATAAAAAGAAATTCAAAAGAGAATGTAAAAGTATCGGCAATAATAATATTAATACTGCTAGACACAACACGAGGTCTTTTCAAGTGTCATAAACATACATTTAGCATGTATAAGTTATCATAAAATAAGTATCAATTATATGTAATTTGCAATAATGTAACATTGTAAACCAATGTTGCAGTAACAAATAAAATTTAGGATTGTTCTCGACAACGGTATTTTTTTACATGGCCAATCGTATTTTACTTTCTAGGAAAATGCTTTTTTACTACAATTATAAAAAATTATATAATTTTTAACAAAAAAATACATGTAACATACGTCTGACACGTAACTGTGCAGTGGATAAAAATTAATACATATATGTAAAACGAGCCCCGTGGGAATATTGGGTTTAAGTTATTTGCATTTCTGGGCTCTCCTGTAATAAATCAGTTTCTATACTAAATCAAATTAGTAGAAAGCGATCGAGCGTTTAACATCGTTACCAGCGGTAAGTGGAAGCCCGAGAAGCCGGCAACGATAACCAACCGATGAGGAAAGAGCGGAGAAAGCACGTGCTTAGTCGGACACGAGGAAGAGAAGGGAAGTTATGCAGCTCACGTATGTAAAGCACTACACATGTTCTTTGCGCTGAACATGGGAACACCCATGCTGATGCCGACTTTGAGATGGTAACTGAGGCGCCCTCAACCCCGAAGAACCCCTAAAGCGACGAGCTGAGTATATTTATGTGGCAGTTTATATGGTTTTATTTATTTAGTTCTCATGTAAACGAGTAACATGTTAAATCAAAATAAAAGGCAGGCTCTGTTTGAAAGCAACACTGAGAGCTGGCGGAAGGAAGCATGAAGTTAATATCTCTTAAAGAATGAATTTTTGTATCTGAGGTGCAATAATAACGATTCATGTGCCAGTCAATATTGTGGGCTGCATAATAATAATAAGCTTTATTTATCCAATGTTACATAGCTCAGTTGTAGGATAAAGTACACAGTAAAATATACAATAAGAATATCTATAATAAATAAACAAAGACTGGTATAATTTAGAAACAAATTTGGGCATGTTTTATTATTTCTACCCTCTAATGAGTATAATTGGAAAGTTTTAGTGCAATAGGCCTACAAAGTAAAACCACTTAAAAAAACGCACCGAGAGCTCTACCTCAAGGGTGATGTGAAAATGAACTTAAAACGTATTTTTGTGGAAAAAAGGGAAAATAAATAAAAATCACTTGCGTCAAAACCCACTAGGCAGCATCTTATAGAGAAAATTCCGCTCTATAAATTCATTCTTGGACATTTTTCTCGTTAAAGTAACCGGTTTTGAGATATTCGCTCTGAAACTTCGTGTAAGATCGATTTTTACATATGCGCTCCAAACTGCCCTTTAGTTTGGACGACGTTACTGCGAGGAGTTGGTGCGTATGTTAAAAAATCTTACTGTAGTCAAGAGCTTTCCCTAGATGTCTTGGTGAGTGATGGACTTGAGTATCTACTTATTGAAATTAAAGCGCATTCATCTAAATTTGCAATAGGGGTTTTTTATAGGCCACCAAACACTAATATTAACTCTTATATTACTGACTTTGATAATATTTTGTCTACCATTTGCCTTGCTTTTGACGAGGTTATTATTCTGGGCGATTTCAATGTTAATTTTTTAAATATTATCAATCCAGTTGAATATTGTTTTCAAAGTTATAACTTTACACTGCTTTTAAATGAGCCCACGAGAATTTCTGGCCATTCTAGTACACTAATTGACCCAATTTTTATAACCAATCCTGAATTAATCATCACATCTGGTACATTATCAACAGACGGTATTTCGGATCATAGATTGGTTTTTTGCGATTTACGAATTAGTAAGGTAAAAATGAAACCTAAATTTGTAACTTTTCGCAATTTTAAAAATTTTGATCTAAACCTTTTTCTTAGTAACTTATATGATCAGCCTTGTCATGATATCATTTTAGTAAATAATATTGATAATAAGATTACTCTCTTTAATAATTTTTTAATTTCACTTTATGATAAACATGCTCCAGTGAGACATGTCAGGGTCACTAAACCTAAAGCTCCATGGCTTACGCCAAATTTGAAATTTTTAATGAAAGAGAGAGATAAAGCTTTACAGAAATTTAAACGCTCAAATTCTGATGCTAACTGGACTTTCTACAAAAACTTACGTAACCATACTTTATCCATGGTCAGAAGTGAAAAGAAGGGATACTTAAATTACGTGGCGGCTCAAAAAAATCCCAAAAAAATCTGGTCTGCCCTTAATGATCTTAATATTCGCTCAAAAAAAGATTTTTCTCTACCTAAGGAACTTTCGGATCCGAATGAAATTAACAAATATTTTGCATCATTTTTACAAAACGTTTCAGATAATTGTAATGAAAAAATAAATTTTTATAATAATAATATTTATCATGAGAATATTAACTTCAATTTTAGGCTTACTTCAGTTGAAGAAATACACAATATTTTAAATAATATACAAACTGATGCTTTTGGTATTGATAACATCTCTTCTTCTATGTTGAAATACAGTAGCCCGTTTATTGATAAATTTATTACTCACATAATCAACTGCTGCATTGAGCAAACATACTTTCCACATATGTGGAAGATTGCAATTGGTAGACCATTACCTAAGAATAATAATCCCACAACTTTTTCCGTTTTAAGAATTATCAGCATTTTACCTGTTATGTCTAAAATTTTTGAAAAAATACTGTACAGCCAAATATCTACATATCTCACATTTAATAATTTACTACCACATTCTCAATGCGGCTTTAGAAAAAGCTACAGTATAGCCACAGCTTTAGCAAATGTTACAAGTGATTTGATACAAGCATATGACAGCGGGCAAGTTAGTGTACTGGTGCTGCTAGACTTTTCTAAGGCATTTGATACAATTAATCATGAGCTATTATGTGCCAAACTTAAATATTACGGTTTTGATATATTTTCTGTTTCACTTATTACCTCGTACTTAAATGATAGGTTACAAAGAATATGTGTCGATGGTAATTTTTCCAGTAGTATAAATATAAAATCTGGTGTCTCGCAGGGATCTATCTTAGGCCCTTTATTATTCATACTATACACTGCTGATATTTTGTCTGCGGTAGATATTTGTAAGGTACAAGCATACGCCGATGACACTCAGTTATATATGCATTTTGATATTCAAGAATTTACCCAGGCATCTAATTGTATTAATACAGAACTTGAAAATATTAAGCGACTTTCATATGAGCATGACTTAATTTTAAACTCAAAAAAATGCAACTTAATGATTTTTGCCAATAAAGATAAACGGGCATTTTTAAATGAACATTTAAATGTTAAAATTGATAATGCTTCCTTGCCTATAGTTTATCAAGCAAAAAATTTAGGGGTGATTATTGATTCTGATTTACGGTTTACAGAACATGTTAAGAAATTACTACAAAAATCTTACGCATCTCTTAAATTAATTTATTCAAATAGGGGAGTATTAAATTTTAATCTAAAAAAAATGTTATGTGAAACGCTTGTTTTATCTTATTTTAATTATTGCGACTTTATTTATGGCCCGTGGCTCAACCAAAATGATAAATATAGTATTCAGAAAGTTCAAAATGCTTGCTGTAGGGTGCTTTATGGAATTAGAAAATATGATCACATTTCTCATAAAATAAACGAGTGCAAATGGCTCAATATGGAAAATCGCCGAAAACATCATTTGGGTAATTTTTTTTCATAGCTTGCTCTCCTCCTCCAACAACTCTCTCTCATTAAATATAAGTTCATTACCAGATCAACTGTTCATTCAATAAATGTAAGAAATAAGAATAAATTTACAATACCACACCATCGGACAGCCATGTTTAAACGAAGTTTTTTTTTATATAATGCAGTATCTCTTTATAATTCTCTTCCAGAACAATTCAAATTGTTTAATATCAATAAGTTTAAATATAAATATAAAATTTACCTCTTTAATAACCAGTGATTATTTTGCTAGATTATCCGATATTTTTAAAATACATGTGTGTTTATATAAAAATTAGACTTGATGATATTTTTTGGGCACTTTGCTTAGTTTCTGTCACTGGTTCATTGTGATTTGGGCGTTGCTGCGGTGTCGGTGCATTGGCGGGCCGTTGTCGAATGATTGGCTCAAAATAAATTCATTTTAGGGGCGAGCGTAGGTGCGTCTTTACTATGTACATACTTCGATATGCGATGTAAAGCAACGTTAGGCGTGGTTAGTAGTTGGATTGGTGACCGTTCCAACGAAGACCACGTCCTCGCCTCACACATCTTCCAGCGGCTTGTGTATCAGTGTATGCGCGGAAGCGATACAACCTTAGGCGAGGGTTGTATAGGAGATATACCATCCTTCGGAGGGGATGTAAAGCCGTCGGTCCCTTGTCTATTAAATGTTAGGCAAGTAAAAGATCCCTACTCTTCTTAAGGGAAGAGGTTTGGCAAAATTCTTGGTTGGGGGTAGCTCGTCTACAGGCGTCGGTGTTAGGCCTCAGTAGCGGAAATAGGCCGACGTTAAATAAATGTATAAAAAAAAAAAAAAATTCATTTTAAGTTGGTCATTTGATGGTGGTGCGTCGGTGTGCCGGGGCTGCGGTGACATTCGGATTGCTATGAATCGTATGCGATGGAGGCGGGGGTTGAGTGTTTGTTTATATCATCATGATTGACTTTTACAAAGTAACGGATACCACGATAACACAAAAATTAAATTAAATTTTCTACGATCAATGAATATATTATTGTCCTTTTGTCTACCTATCAAATATTGTCTACCTACTTGATACTAATTGTATTTGTAATACTTAAAAAAGAGAAAAAACATAGATGTCATCTAGTGACATTTATATTGTAATTGCCAAATTCTAAAGAATTTACTTTCCATCTCATGGTTGAGTATGAGTAGCTTTCAGCTAGACTTCGCCATGGTTGGAATAAGTGATTCTTTAACAACGTTAACTGGATTTATAATCTCTTGTTTTGTTAAATGTGTATATATGTCTTCTACAATAAAGCCGATTTATTATTATTATTATATAGGTGGGGATAAGCTACAAGGTCAATAGGACATTTTTTTATACAGAATTTAACGGGAAATTTTTTATTTCCTCTGCTTTTTTCTCTTCCAATAATAATAATAATAATAATGAGTCATCACTGATCGCTCAATCAGGGCAAATAGACCTGAGATTATTTACCACGACAAAGTCGAGAACCAATGTCTACTAATAGATGTATCAGTACCAGATGATGGTAATGTTTCTGTGAAAGAGGCGGAAAAAATAAACAAATACAAGAACCTTGAGATAGAAATATCACGTATGTGGGGGACTCAAACTAAAGTGATACCTGTTATAGTAGGGGCACTAGGAACAGTTAAGATGGGATTCCAAGATAATATTGAAAAACTTCCAGGAAAAGTTTATACATCGCAAGTCCAAAAGACAGCACTCCTCGGCACTGCCCACATCCTTCGTAAAGTGCTTTCAATAGAATAGTTGTGAACGAAGCGTTCGGCACTAAACCTTAGGGTTCAGGTAGAGCCCCGGTTAATAGGGAACCAGCACTGAGAAATAATACCCAAATCTTTAGTGGAATAGACAGGTGTTAATATAACGCCATTCAGTTTGTAGTAAAATATAGTTGATTGTACTTTTCTACTATAGGACATTATCTTACATTTAGCTACATTAAGATGCAGTTTGTTACTTACGCACCAATTTTCTACATGACAGATTTGCTCCTGAAGAAATCTACAATCAGCATCCGAGTCTATCTTGGCAAATAATTTTAAGTCATCAGCATGCAGCAACTTATCACAGGAAATATTGTTACACAGATCGTTGATGAATAGCAGAAAGAGTAAAGGTCCCAAGTTTGATCCCTGTGGCACCCCCAATGTGGCAATTACATTAGCAGATTTATAACCATTGTACATTACGTACTGCATCATAGCGTCTAGATAAGAAGTAAAAAATACAGCAAGGGAATCTAGGGCGCCAATATTTGTTAATTTCTCTATGATGATTGAGTGATCTAATTTATCAAAAGCCTTTGAGAAATCCGTGTACACCACGTCGATTTGGCTTTGCTCGTCTAGTAATTCTGAAACAAATTGAGTGAAATATGCAAGGTTTGTTACAGTTGAGCGCTTTTCCATGAAACTATGTTGATAAGGAGATATACAATTGTTGACTTGTGGGTATAATTGGAAATAGATTCAGATCTCAAAGACCTTTGATAAGTTAGAGATAATGGCGATAGCTCTCTAATTACTTATAATCGAAGGGTCATGGTCCAATGAACGGTTTACAAAATAAATGTGAAAAACCAGCGTTAAGACCTTGTTAGGGATGGTTTTTTGCAAAAAAGGGACTTTCCATTTCTGAATGGGTGGGAACTTTTCGAATATCTATTTCTAACCCTATTAAGATACTCGTCTGAAATATTATTTCTTTATAAATTATTTCTCCTAAAATGTCAAATTTGCATGGATATGCTTATCCAAATGTGTATTTCTATACTCATAAATTTCACTTTAAACATAAAATTTTTCAAATGAAAAGGTTTCAGAGTAATGTAAAGTTTAGCACTACAGCTATAGCAAACCCTTGCTTGTAAAGTGTATAAGAACTTGATTGAAACCGTATAAAAACTAAAAGCCGGCAAAGACAGTCGGCATCTCTTTATTGTACACGGGCGGAGGCAAATAGAGATGCTTAATACTTATCCAAATGTGTATTTCTATACTCATAAATTTCACTTTTAACATAAAATTTGTCAAAGGAAAAGGTTTCAGAGTAATATAAAGTTTAGCACTACAGCTATAGCAAACCCTTGCTTGTAAAGTGTATACGAACTTGATTGAAACCGTATAAAAACTAAAAGCCGACAAAAACAGTCGGCATCTCTTTATTGTACACGGGCAGAGGTAAATCGAAATGCTTGTCATAAGAAAATGATAAGATTTTCGGGCGTTATTATATTATCCTCTGTTTCAAATGGTCTCCAGAAAGCCATGGTAAATTAGTAAATAATTAAAATATTTCACCTTTTATATGGCGGGCAATATTTATAAATATGAACAATAACTAACTAAACTCCTACGCTTGATATTATAATAGATATTTATGCACTACACTACACTGGTTTTATGCTAGTAGGCCTGTCCGTTTTATTATCTTTAAACCAGTGCAGTCGTAGATGGTTCATTCAGGTTGATTACATTGCTAGTCTCGGACTCGCCTGCACAGTTTCAACTACCGTTCGAATCTCGATACCATTGCTAAATATATAGGACAAAATATCAAGTTCAGTGCGCACGGTCCTGTGCTTTAACACTGAGCAGTTTCAATTTTGCCCGCATAAAGTATACTAACTAATGTTTTACCTTTTATTTCGATATATAATCGGCCTGTACTATACTTCGGACAGTTAACAGTATTATTAGTTATTGCTTGATTTATAATAAATACATTTCCTGTAAACATGGTGGCACTATCAGAACAAAGCGAGATATATCGGCATATCTGCCATTTGATTGACAGGTTATTTATCATCCCAAATTATCAGAAAATCATTAGCTCCCACACGCGATTGCGATTTTGATGTCGATAGATCCCATTATCAGACATTTATAGTGTTGGTTAACGTTATCCAATCTAGCCCTAATTTGCCTGACCATATTAGCGAAGTGCTCCATATGCTATTTTGCGAACTGACCTATAAAATATTAAGGTGCGGTCAGGTTGGCGGATATTGACTAAAAACATCCGGAGGACAGAAAGAACATCTTGTTGTTGCTTAAACATAATATTGACTCTGTTATTTAGATAGGATCGGTGCTTTGTTTGGATATAGCGTGGAAATTAGAAGAAAAGCAAATAAAAGTGACAGGCCATCTCCATAAATTATTCTAAACAGAAAATATTTTAGTCAAATTTGAATATCAAACATAGGTGTAGCTGGTAGGTTGAAGTATCGAGAGGCGAGACGTTCTTAAAATCCCAATAAACGTGGTAGTTTCTATGCGTGCGATTTCTTTTCTCGACAGAAAATACATGTATATGTTTGAATTCTCATAAATTTTTATTACACCATAAATTTTATTAGGCTTCATAGAACTTACGCTTTTACCTCATTCGCCTATATAGAAGCTGTACTATAAAATAGCAATCGTAATTCAATGGGTATCTTTGAGGATAACTAATATCTTTATAACAATTAAGGCTCAAGTATGTACAAAAGTAAACAGGTTTAATATGTTTTATTATGGTGTAGGTGGTCGGAGATAAATCTCCAAGAGCATAATTATTTTAATTGAAATATAATCATAATTTTAATTGGATTGAATCTGCGGTAGGTTGTTGATAAAACATATGTCAGACAAAACTGAACAAAACTCGTGAAACAGTAAAGTATTATAATTATTTATAATTTTAGTACACCTAATATTTTACAAGTTTAGTGGTTCAAGTTAAATGCATGTAAAAACGTGGTTTCGGTTTCAATATTCAATTGTCATAATAAGTGGTCTAGAAAATTTTAAACTGAAAAAAATATATTTAAAGAGCTTCTTCCAAATTCAAATTCAATTTATTCAGGAAATTACATAAGCAAGTATAATTTTTGAATTTATATACATATAACATTATTATTATTATTATTTTGGAATGAGTCACCTAGGTACCTGTGTTGTAACTCATTCTATATGAAAATATTTAAAAATATCATTTTATAAAAATGAAAATATATAAATGAAATGAGAGAATAAAATAACTATTTACCAGGATGCAAGTACTTATCAAAATATCAAAACTAAATTTTATAAGAATTTTGAGAGAAAATAATAGTAATTACAGAATAAACCATGAAGAGAAGAGAAACACTGCGTCACCGATGAATGTACTATGGCACTAAAGAGAATTATTTTTTTAAATAAAATAGGTCAGGATAAACAGGTAATTTAAAAGTATTGAGTATAGGTTTAGAGTAAGTATAGTCTCTAATATTTAAGATACACATGTATAAATACCTAATTACTGATATTTAGTATATTGAAATTGTCAGTTAGAAAGGTTCTTAATTTATTTTTGAATATGGTAATATTTGATATATTTTTTATGCTTACAGGCAACATGTTATAAAACCGATGTAGAGGAATAATCTTTGTATATGAGATTTTGTACAAAAAGGTACAGCTACTGGCGGACTGACGTCTTTGTACTGTAATAGTGGGATCTTTTTTGCATTCTTATTAATCGCGGTAAATGTACTATTTTCATATAGTAAACAAACCGGATTCTTTATAAAGAAGTTCAGTAGGATAAGATTTTCTCTTTCTTAAGCATTATTTTAATTAATATCTACCATGGCACCTAGATATTTAATTGTTTCAGTCTTTTCAAGCAATTTATTTATGTCCTTGCTACAGTAAATGTTATGGAGAGTGGTGTCCTTTTTTTCTGGTTGATCCTTTATTGATATCGAAAATGTTACAAATTTTGTCTTACTCACGTTTAAACTCAGAAGACTAGCTGTTTATAATATAAAGTTCAGTTTCTGCACTGTCATATACCTCGCTTCAGGAATTACCGTCAATCACTATCGCTCAGCATAAAAAATTATATAACCTTTTATATCTTTTAATAATCATATATTATTAATACATATTAGGAGCACAATAGGTCCCAACACAGTTCCTTTGGGGACACCCATGTTAACAATTAATGGATCGCTAACACATTAATTTACTTTTGTACCGTGTTTGTTAGGTATCCTGAAGTACTGATAATGCAGAGCCCTTCACCCCTATTTTCCAGCCTCTTCAACAGAATGCGATGATTGAAGTCGAAGGCTTTAGCTATATCTAAAAATACTGCCAGACATTTTTTATTGTTGTTGAAAGCATTAGCAATGTTATTGACTACATCAACCATAGCATCTTCTGTTGACATATGCTTCCGGAATCCATAATGACTTTTTGCTAATAAATTGTTTTGCTCTAGAAAAGTTAAAAGTCTTTTTATAGCATTTTTCGAAGATTTTCGCAAAATTAGGTCTATAGGATATTAGGATATAGGTCTATAATTTGTTGTTTTGTTTTTATTCGCATTTCGTAAATTCTCTAGAGATTTTAAAAAAAAATTATGTTGGTGACTAAATCTACAAATATTTTTTCTAACGTATAGTAATTTAGGTGGTTAAGGCATTTTTTTGTTTATAGACAAATAATTGACAATTTCGCTTACTGTAAAAGAAAAAAAGCTTGATCCAAAAATCAGGTGGTGGCCAATACATTGACTAATAACAGTTGCTTAAAAGATTTTTTGATAACAGTTTTGATATATACATAAAGTGAAGAGTAAAATTTCAATAGTATTTTTTTAAATATAGTAATTTGCATGTATCTTGCCAATTCACTTTTTTTTTCAAAATTTGTGATCATTTCATGATCAGAATAAAAGTCTAAATAGAATTGACAAATATGAGAATAAAACTTAATAATACGGAGACGATGTTTATTATGACTAGTTTGGAGATTGAATGAATGAGTTGAAATTGGACGGGTTGAACCCTACCTATAATCTGGCCGAAAAGAGTAAACAGTAGAGCCAGGGGCGTGCGTATTTACGAATTTGTCCTATAATTTGCGATATACTACGTCTTCAATCAGAAAACGCAAAATAAAATCTGATTGCAATAAGCCTCCAGCAGGCAGATTAATCCTAAAGAAAGGATTTAGTCCTTTAGGATTGATCTGCTGGACTGTTGTGCATCGCCAGCCGTAGACTAGTTTCGAGCTTGTTAGCTTCATCAGTACGACATAGGCGAATGCGCAACAACACTTCACTATTCAAATTACAGGCAAGAGGTGTCCGCAACTTGTGAATAGCTCCATCTGGTGGCGACCTATTGCAATCAAAGTTGGCGAAAAACTCGGACTAACTTATTAAAATATCAATAATTTATTATCCATTTTAGGTCCGCTATTTCCAAATTCACAAATCGTATGTTCATTATGATTAAGTAGTCCCTATGCCAGATTTCAACTAGCCAATTTGAATTTCATATTTTGGCTACGTTTTTTGGAACGCGACCCTCTAGGTGTCGTTACTGTATTATTTACCAGTAATAATATAAGCAGCCCCTTACTAATATGTTGCAGTGTTTTCTTTTTGGAAACGTCAAAACTACTGCTAAAGCGAATACGTGTTAATTTCTATAAAATTTACTTATAATTCAAAGGATACTTCAAAAAGTATCCTTTAAAACTCGTCGCAAATTCTGTGTTTCGTAAAGAAATAAACGTCAAATTTATTACACGCTTTATATTAGCTTCACCTGCATGTTTGTATGTAACGGAATCTTTCAACGTGATTCTCATCCACTTCAAAACGTCAGATTAAACTGAAACTTTGCACACTTATCAAGGATCGATAACAATTACAATAATTTGACAACTTTGTCCTAATGTACCAGGATCATTAGGATAAAAATAGAAAATGACTAATCTATTGTCGAAATTTTGCCGGAGGCGCCGCTGTTATTAATATATATTGTTATAAATATTTTATAGGTAGCTATTGATAATAGTAGAATTATAAAAATATAGCAAAAAGCACCCCACGCTTTTTACAATAAAATGAATTTTTTTAAACATTTTTTGTTTTTTAGTTCATTTTGCTATTAAAGCGTGTTTTTTAGTTTTTTTTATTTTATTTATTGAATGGTTATCACATTTGAATATAACTAATACGTACATTTGTAGACAATTGAGCTTGCAATATATTTAAATTATATTAAATTCATGTTGTATAGACGAGCCCTTCCATGTCGATATCACCTATAATGTCGCAAGTAAAATGACACATAGTATTATTATAAAGTTCATTGTACAATTTATCAGAACAGGTAATAGCAATATTGTGGCGTGAAGCTTGCGATGCTAACATTCATGTCATCATATCTGTGAATTATTTAGTGCATCTTTCATCACGCTGGAAGCTTTAGAACCGACGAGTAACAGGAATTTGTGTAAAGAAGAAAAATTACATAACGTACCTCGTTATATACATATATTTAGTGGCATAAAATATATGTTTCCCTCGATAAATAAAATTAGGTAGTAATTGTGCACACTTTTTGTTGCCATGCTTGACAATTTAAATAATACAGTATTTTATTTTAAAATCAAGAACTGTTAATGATACAGGACAGACTAAGTGAAAATAATGTGAAATATATCATCCACAAAAAATATCCATGAGAATGTAAGTAGTATGGAAATGACAGAACTTCGAAGCAGGATCAGATTCATGTTCTGTTTAGGTGTGGGGGGTAATTAGAGTGGTGGTGGGGGGGCAATTAGAGGATAATTACGGGTAATTTAGGTACAAATAAGGGTAACTACTGATAATTTAGGTGAAAATAAGGATACTTAAGTCAGAAATAACGATAATTTAAAAGGGTAATTAACGTGGTAGGGGCAGGGGTCATGGGGTCAAGGTCAAAGGGTCAAGTGATTGGGGGGCAATTAGAGAGTAATTTAGGTACATATAAGGGTAATTACAGATAATTTAGGTCAAAATACGGGTAATTAAGTTAAAAATAAGGATAAGGTATTTAAGTTAAAAATCAGCATAATTAAGCGTAATTGAGGGCAATTAAAGTAAAAATAAGGGTAATTAAGGTCAAAATAAGGGTAATCGAGTTAAAAATAAAGACAATTAAGGCAATTATTGTATGGTCTTATTTGTATTTTTATATTGTTAGAGTCCCTCCATCCGCCTGCCCAACCATCCGTTACTTGACTCTTTGACCTTGATCCCGTGATCTTCGCCACCTATCACGCTAATTACCCCTTTAAATTCTCGTTATTTTTGACTTAATTATCCTTATTTTCACTTAAAACATCAGTAATTACTCTTATTTGTACTAAATTACCCGTAATTATCCTTAATTGCCTCCCACCACGCTAATTACCCTTGTCCACTACAATCGCCCCCCACCACCAATCCTAGGTCCCGCGCCCTAATTACCTCCACCCACTCTAATTTCCCCCCACCCTTAAACTGAACACGGACCTGCTCTTGCTCCGAGGTTCTGTCATTTCCATACTACTAATGTACATAATGTACCTAATATTTTGTTAATTCACAATACATAGTTGTAATGTACGTTGGACATACCAAAGATTCAATCATATTAAGATTTAAAGAGTACAAAGCAGGTCAAGACTGTGGACAAGTGTAGTGTTAGATAGCACGCATTAACTGAAAATTTAAAAATGACTATCGATTACTTCAACGGTTTCACTTAACCATGTTAATAGTTTAGACGTAAATCAGCTACGTTCTTTGATTTTAGTTTGGTAGTTCCTCATGGTGCCAACTTGGTTCGCGAAACTTTTAGTCATTATGAATACTATCAATATCTTATTAGGCAGTAACTGATCTTTAGGATATCTAGACTTGTAAACGCGTTTTACTGGTTTCTACAAAGCATTGATATACAGTGTGTTGCAAGATAGATGTATCAAGAAGTGTAGTGAGTAAAAAGCCTTCGAATTTCGCGGTGAATTGGTGATATACAGGGTGTTTTGTAAGCAAATTTGTTAAAATGATGACTAATAAATTACTTACAATTTTCAACATATGGGAAAAAAATTGTAATATTATACATCCTTACTAGATTTTGGGAGTATAAATTTATTTTGTTGAAACTGTCATTTATTTCAATATATTAGTGGAAATTAGTATTACGAAAAGAAATCCTTTTAAAAATTATTGTAACAAATTGGGAGTGCTCTAAAATTATATAAATATCTTTCGTAAAATATGCCAGTTCATATTTATCACATGAATAATTTGCTGTTTATTTCGATGTTCTCAAAAACTAAGCTCTAAGGAAAATCACAAATCATAATCAGTTATTATTGGCATATTTTAAATGTACCTACTCAATATTATCCGTAATGTTCGTTGCAAATTAACAGCTTAATATAAAAAATATTACATTGAATAATGCTACTGAATCGGTGAAAATTCGTTAAGAGAAGTGATAAGGTCATTTAATTTAAAAGCAAACTTTGTTATGTCACGTACTGCGGCTGTAAGTGTAATTAAAAGTTTCTTACCAGTGTTCTTAACATAAAAAGAAAAAGTAAAGAATATGATGAAACGGTTTTTATATAGCTCTCGATTCCATTGCAGAAAATCGAAAATCCTAGGATTCCATTAAGAGAGAGATTAATTGATAATGTAAAGAAAATTAGAGCATTCAAAGTACATTTTACACGTGCGCCTAAAGAAGGACATGACGGTTGTAAATTGGATTATTATTTTATTTCAATGTTGGGGAAAAACCATCAAACAGAGACACATTTACCATTACATAATTTTCTCCGATGAATCTACTTCAAATCTTCCAAATCCAAATTTCAGAAATCATAGGAGGACAAGATATAAAAAATAAAGTGTATGTGCCGTTTCTTATCATACTTATTAATAGTTTTTTGAAAAATTTTCTGAAGAACATTAAATAAATTGAAACACACGTTTCCAGCATGAACAGAAAATGGTCGAGTGGTTAAATTTAATTTTTGTAGAAAATGGATCGACCAGGGAGTCGTTGTGGTGTCCTTATCAAAGGACCATCTCAAGCATCAACTAAGAAACAATATTGGGGCAGAGAATCACAAATGCCATAAACTTCCATTCGGGACTTTAAACAAGGATTGAAAGATGTGTGGATATGGATGATAGTTGCATTGAATAGTTAGAAAACATCATCTTTATAAGAGTCTCTAACTAATGTGGTTATGAATCTATTACATTAGTTTTTAAATTGTTTATAAGTTGTTATACTTTTCAGTTGCAATTAATATTTTGTTCCGTTGGTTTTAAGAGGTGGGAATTACTTTACAATCGCTTTTGATGTATTTCTTTTCTGTAAAATCGATTGGTGTAGACCCAGATCTTAAAAATTGTCCTATTTTTCACTTATTCGCGAGAGAATGCAAAAAATGTTTTTGCAAATGTTTTTGCATTTTCGTTGAGGTACTAATATTAATATAACCTCGAATATAGCAGAATTATTTGTTACATATTTAACTACGTCAAATTCACTGACATTGATTATAGATCCGAAAAATGATCTAATTTCACCAAGAATGGTTTAATAGCATTTACTCATATTTAATTGAATTACTTAAACACACCGGGAACTTTGTACATTTTTACTATGTATTCAAAATAACCTAATGCAAATCGCAAAAGTTAAATACTTTTTATTTTATTACATACTATACTGGAATAAATGCCTGAATGGGGCCGTTCTAATAGAAGTTATATTCTGATTCTGGTGGTAAGTTCTTAGTTTGGGTAATTAGTTAGCTTATTTTAAATCCATGTTCATTGCATTGTACGAGTACACTCTACACCACAACTGAGGTATCGAGTACCTTGTATAATTTTGTAGAGTTTGTCCACATGAAGATTTTCGCTTTGGTTTTTTGTTATTTCATTATTTAATTCCGGTATAACACCGCGGTGTGGTAGAATGGCTCGTGCTTTTATAGACTCTGAGAAGTTCTAGAAAATTTGAATTTCAAGATGCTTTTAAATCTGGAACCCTCGTGAATGGTTTCTGAATAATGTCAAAGTTGAATTTTGTTCAAGTCGGGGAACAATTACGTATTCTAAATTTAGGAAGTATGTTAAAATCGGAAGTATAGCGAAAATTAAATTGAAAAGTATGCTAAAAAGACAACTCTCCTGATTTATCTGTTGGTTTCATTATTGTTATGTATATTCATTAGAAATACATACAAAATAAGATTTTGAAAAGGTTTTCTACGAAAGGTATCAGTTTTCTGATAGGGTTGCCTAGGTCCCAGAAGTTCTTAGAACGTGTCTCATGAAATAAGGTGCTTCTTTATATTTTAATTCAGTTTCAATTATTTGAGGAATTAGATGCCTAGACTATATAAGCCCGCCCTTTGAGAACATTGATATAAATAGCAAATTATCCATGTGACAATTATTACTATTATTAATGTGATTTCCTAGGTGATTTCATAGCACTCAACACAGTACACAATTTACTAAAACAATTTTTAAGAATATTTCGGAGCGTCATTCAAAACAAAATGCTAAAGTTGCTTTCTACACATTTCTACATTTCTTATTGGAACTTTTTTTTTAAGCATTTATTTAACGTCAGTTTATTTCCGCCTAATACCGACTCCTGT
This sequence comes from Leptura quadrifasciata, assembly GCA_963675555.1. Classification (NCBI taxonomy): domain Eukaryota; kingdom Metazoa; phylum Arthropoda; class Insecta; order Coleoptera; family Cerambycidae; genus Leptura; species Leptura quadrifasciata. The sequence continues at coordinate 134,654,652 of OY776676.1, forward strand.
AGACGAACTGTCCCCAACCAGGAATTTTGCCGAAACGTTTCTCTTCCGAAGAGTAGGGATCTTTACATCCCTTTCGAAGGATGGTATATCCCCTACACAATACTTGCCTAAGATTGCATAACTTCCCTCGCATACACTAATGTACAAGCTGTTGGAAGATGTGAGGCGCGGATGCGGTCTTCTTTGTGAACACGGGGGAGCCTCCGTTGATTTTGAAAAATAAAAGGATTGAGCTGTAGAGCTTTGGATGAGACTCTTGGAGGCCCTGCACTTTATTTAGATTTAGAGAAGTCTTGGAGTTGGTTTTGGAAAGTTGTATTTGATTGTGGAACTTGTGGTGTACTTGAATTTAATTGAATAAGTTTACTACTTGGATTAATTTTTTAATGTCTTTGTCAGGGTCGAAATCTACACCCTGAATATTACTTTCTGGAAATAAGAATACGAAACGAAAATATTTATTTAATGTAAACCAAGTTCGTGAACCTTTTTTTTTAAAAACTTAAATATTTAATTTTAACAGAATTGCGAAAGTGATAACTTTTCGACAACGGAAATTCCGACTCGAAAAAAATAGATAAAAATTATTTAAAAAACATTACAAGTCTAAAAAAAATCACCTAGCGAATTTTGTGCGATGGTGATTATGTTTAGGGCTTTTTTTGACTCTACCAAGGAAGCAATTGCAGTGGCTCGGTTACAGAGAAATTCACGTTGGTTGAAGTAGGCAAGCATGACTTAGACAGATGCCACTAAACTTTTATTTTAGAAACTGAACGACTTACTAGTATATTACTAATTACAATTAAAACACCACTTTTATTTTGAAAACTACTAAAGACTTGCGAACATATAACACTTAGTGGGACACTAGAAACTGACTTGATTAAATGAGCTGAGCTTCGACCTTATATAGGTGCCGTATCGTTTCGTTTGTCCGGGGACCTAACCTTGCACGGACGTTTTCCTCATTTTTTATATAGGTCTGGAAATGGCCCCGTCCAATCCTATCAGCTCTATTGCGCAATATTTCATAAAAATATAATATTTCGGAGTACAAATTATATGATAATTTCGGTATTAAAATGGGGGATTTTTTAATATATAAATGAAATCTGAACCTTTTGGAGTTATTTCAAATAATGGTATTAATAGAACTTTTAATATTGAAACAGGCCCGTACGGTCTCACGAAAATCCTCACTGCATGCTGATAACTTTATGAGGAAGTTCCTGATAGGTCCGCGTCGAAACAAAATAGAAGTAAGTTTTGATACCGGTGATGCTGGTACTTTGGAAGTAACCGAATTAGAAGTTGAATGAAAGGCAAAGATTATTAATAAAATTTTAACGGACGCAAATTAAAATATTTTGATTGGTAGTGTAGAAAGTAGTTTTGATAATATTGAAGATTGTATGGTGGTATTTTTTAGGACATTATTTTGTAACGCTTGAGCAGTAAAATGGTTAGTTTTAATGTTTGAAAGAACTTGTCGACGGATTTGGATTATTTGTGAATTATCGGTGATTTGCGAATTTTTTTCGATTTCGTCTTTGGTTGAATTAAGTGTCTATATTACTTTTTTATTATAGTTTCATTGTGCCAGCAGAAAGAATTAATTATTTGTCAAATTATGAAACTTTTGAAATTATTCATATCTCCGATGTCTGAAATGTACTATAACATTTGTAACGGCCACCCATCACACCTGAGGTTACTTTTCGCATATTATTATCGAAATATGTACATAGTAAAGACGCACCGCACCATGCTCGCCCCTATTGGAACTTCTTCATATCAGCAATAAATGTAATTAGATTTTTACCAACTTGCTTCTAAAACAAAGCGAGTCAATTTAACACCAAACAGGACCGAATTCCAAAGTGCCTTTCCATGTAACGAACACCTCTATCTCTGGAACACACCGTAAGCATATTTTTAAAAAATGATTAAATTATTGCTTGTGTAGCGAATACCGTAAATTAGGGTTTGCCTTACAAATTTATCAAAATCGATTGGAAAATACATAGAGAGGGGAAATACCGATAATGTATGCATTTACCATTGACGGTTATAACTTATGGATCTTATTCAGCTTCTTTAAAATTGAATGTATTTTTACATGTTACTAATTTAAAGAGAATACATTTTTCAGATCCATATAATTTAGTCAGTAATACCAAATTGCAATTAGGAAAATTTGTTTCTGCCAGAAAAAAAGTGAGCCAAACGAAAATAGACCGAAATAAATCTAATTTAAAGTATTGATTGTTTTGATGTCACCGAATTTTAAGCCAAATTTTTTACCGTTTGTAACCAAAGTAATCCTGCAGAAAACGGCAAAATTTTAACAGATATAATAACGTTCGAACTAGTTCTAAATTCTGAAGAGTAATAATTGCGGAATTTGAGGTGCGACGACATATTTTTTGCACTAAATAGATATTCACACAAGTACTTTGTAAGTAAATAATCGACAGTCGTTAATTTCAATAAAAACAAGCATTTGTACACACATAACAGTCACTGGAAGTACATAAATAGTAAAATTCGAATTTTATTACTTGTATTACGACCTCATTATTTCAAGGAAATTTGCGTTTACTGCACTAAGTTGCTTCTGTGAAATTGCAGGAACCTTATCAATTGTCAGTAGCGCATCAGCTTACGTTAGCGTCTTTTTTGTTTTGTTACACTATCTATTGAACTTGAAGTTGGTTTTGTAAAAAAATGCTACATAAACATCTGGATATAATTTAACACTACCTATATAATGATTAATAATTGGTGACGGTCCAATAGGTAATATCGAAGTGAATACGAGTCTAAGATTGGCGCCCGTCGGTTCATTAAAAATATAGATAGATGTGACAGTTTCCTTGATTCCTTCTTTTTTGAGGAACCATTTAAATGAAAACAAAACAAATCAACCTAAAGTGGCCGTTACATGGTATAAACTACTACATAGGAAAAATGTGTTAAACTTTGATTCAGGTTTGCAATCTAGTAACTATAATAACCAAACTGCAAGCCAAATCTTGTTAATTGATCGGGATTGGTGGGAAGTACCAGTAAGTTTTTTTACTTTCACTGGCACCTTTACAAACATACACTATGGGGTTCTCGTTTGATAATAACAAAAGGATGAGAGCTATAGCACATGTTATTCAAGTAAACAATCTATCATTTCTGTCAACTGGGACACCAACATACTGGCCTACGAATAATAATAATAATAATATCCCTGACCTGCTAGAATTCTTTGTCACCACCAAAGATATCTCGTCAACATATACAGACATAACAGCTAGTTACGATCTAACATCTGACCACTCTCCAATAATAGCCACAATGAGCGCATCTATAATAATGAAAAAACCAACACCTCGTTTACATAATTCAAAAGCAAATTGGAACAGATGCAGGTTAATAATTCAAAGTCAAGTAAATCTATCAATCAGACTCCAGGAACAAGCAGATATAGAAATCGAAACAAACAATTACATCAAATTACTTCAGTTTGCTGCAAATGAAGCTACTCCAAATACCTCTCCAATACCAAATACTCAAATACCAGCTGAAATCAAGAAACCAATTGCCATAAAAAGAAAAGCAAGGTTAAACATTGCAACGAACTCATACACCGGACGATAAAAATACACGCAAAAAAGTAACGAACTAAAATCCAAACTCAACGAAATGAGAAATAGGTCCTTCGAAAACACGTATAAAACCTCACTAAACAAGACAACTCAATCTGGAAACCTATAAAGAATGTTAAAAAGACAAAAACCACATACCCTCCAAGCCGTAAATATTATGCTCCCCTGGACCTTGGGCAAAAAGCGATAAACAAAAACTGATCTATTTGCAGAACACTTATCACAAGTTTTCACCCCACATGATGATGAGAAGATCAGGAAATAAAAGACCAATTAAATGCAGCGGTCTATGTGCAACAATGTAGTAAGCAAATTAAAGAAGAAATTAAAATACTCAGTTAAAAAAATCATCAAAACTTGATCTTATTACCGCTAAAATGCTTAAGGAACTACCAGAAGAAGGCTTAAGACTACTTATATAAAGTACTAAAGATGGCACAAATAATTATGATCCCTAAGCCTAGTAAAGACGCTACTAATGTTACATCCTATCGCCTAATAAGCTTGCTATCACGCCAGTATCAAAATTGCTTGATAGAATCATTGTTAAACGAATTAATGTAGATACTGATACACAGGACTGGATGCCAGATGATCAATTTGAATTTAGAAGACACATTTTACGGTTCTACAATGCCATAGAATTGTAGACGTAATAAACAAATCCATGGAAAATCGACAATACTGCACCGCTAAATTCCTAGATGTCAGCTAGGCTTTTGATAGTCTGGCACCCAAGTCTGCTATTTAAGACCAAAAGAAACCTCCCCAATAAATACTTCAACCTACTGGAATCGTACCTAAACTTCCAACTGTTTTCCTATCCTTTCTGGAGTGCCCCAGGGCCCACTCTTGGATATATTATATACATCTGACTTACCAACGTCAGGAGGTATAACCAATGGTACATTCGCAAATGATACAGCATTAGTATCAACAAATACAGACCCAATTACCGCATCACACATTCTTCAAAAACACTTACGAACGCTTGAAATCTGGTTTAAAAAATGGAAGATAAAGGGTAATTGAATCGAAATCAACTCGCATAACTTTTACTCTTAGAGAAGAACGCTGTCCTACAGTCACTCTTAATCAAGAGACAATACCACAAGAGAGAGTGACTTCCAAGGATCTTGCCATTAGATCGAGAAGTATGATGAAGACAAGTGTTCAAAAGCTGTTACATATTATATCGGGTAACAACCTCATTTCTGAATTTTATAAAGAAAACAGGCCTTAGTAGCGAACCCTGAGGAATAGTAGAGTGTGTAAAATTTAGACTATTAAGACGTATTATGTATTAATTAAGTTGACGTCAGCATTGAACGAATATATTCTTAGCACACCATTTTTGAGAATGGTCCTGTAAAACAGTATAAGTCTCTAGGATATGTCAGATCTAAGACATTATTACTTACGGAGAGTCGAGTGTCCAAAACAGAATACAAATTGAATACACTAACCCAAATAGTTTCATCAGAATTGCTAATAGAGCAAGGTCAAATATAAATGATTTAACAAAAATTGTAAAATGAAACTAAACTGTTAATCTAAAACAACTTTTCAGCAGTCAATCAAGACCAAGACGTACACTTTATTGCTCACACCTTCATCAATAACAATCATTGAATCTTAGAAGAGAAGAGGTCGCAGTGGTGAACCTAATTCAATTCAAATACATAATATGGCCTTCCCGGAGACTACCTTGGGACCCAGTGTATAACCATCGTTCGCGGTGGCGGGTTGCATCGCCGGGCAGGGCGGTTCGGGTTCAGCTAAGAGAAAATAGGAAGAGAAGTCATGACTCCTTTTGCTAAAAACAAATTAAAAAGAACAATATAATTAAACACATTTTAAAATAAAATTTAACAAACTTAAAACTAAACACAAACTTGAGGCTGTCGCACTGCATTGAACTAATTTTGCTGCTGACACAGGTACCCAAATCTAAAACGGGGAATCTACATCGAAATGAGTTACTGCAGGGCTGCAAAGCTGCCTAAACTGTGGTTTATCGAAATTTTTATTTTCTTACAAATTTTGTAGTGAAGCTAATTTTGAGTGAAAAATGCACAAAAAGAGAACGATAACAAGAACAAAGACAAAAAGAGATCAAAAATACGAGAGACAAAACGTACAAACTGAAAGAAAGGGGAGGGAACAGATGATTTAATATCAGTAAAGGCCGGTATGCTGCACCACACCGGCGCTACGTATGTGATGGACGGCCTGACCACCATCGTGTACAACAGTTTTTGTTTTGTCTGTTAAGTAATGGTGAACCCTGTGGAACAGTAAGCTGTGTACGACAAAACACACTCAATAAAATTGTTCCGTAGCATCTGAAGTTAATTTCATAGATACTATCAAGGTTTTTTGAAAGAGTGAGAATGATATTAAACATTTTAGAGAAATTAAACCAAACTACATAGTTTAATGTCAAGAAGCCCATGGAAGTTAATCAAATTAATATGATTATTCTCAGCACCATTTTTTCTAGACTTATTATAATTAGATCTCAACTAAGCATATACTTTTTTTTCTCCATATTACGAATATAATATAATTACATGTTTTTTTGAAACTTTACATCTTGAATTGCTTTCTTCAGTTGCTTCTCCAAACCATTTGAGCGCTTATATTTTCAAAGAGACCAACGAAATAAGCAATTATTTTTAATGTGTTTTTCTAGATATCCTTCAAATTTATTCTGTAAAAAGAAGCCGACAGTAGTTGGTCATTTCACTACACTATTTGCCTCCACTATAATGGAATATGGTCGTTGTTTACTTAACTTATTATTATAAGTCGACGGCAGCCGTGAGAATAATGTCATAAAAAATTCTTATTATAATTAGGAAGAATTTGTCAAGCAAATATTACATCAAGTCCTAATTAAATAAAGTCGTTGGATACCTGTACCATAAAAAATGATGTAATTGTTAAAATGGTAAATCAGAATAAACATAAAACTTTCCTTTAATAAGTAGTTGAACAGGTCTGGTTCTAGTAGCGTTTTTTGTCCCCGAAACAAAGGGAACACCTTCACGAATAACGTTTACCTAATGACATAATTTGTTTCCAAAATGGACGAGGATCAATTTATAGTTTATTCAGATATAGTTGAAATAATATTTTCATAATTAAAAACAGACTAATACAATGTTTTTAAACAAAAATTTAACTAAATGAGGTGTGTCCAAAAAACAAATTAAAATTGTATCTACCCTTATAGTGTTAACTTACCTCGTTAATCAGCTGCTTCATAACCAAAACCGTATTTGGTTATATCTGTAAAAGGTGGGCAACAGTCCACCCTCAAATAAACATGACAATGCGAAAAATAGTATGATTGCTATGGATAATACCTGTTATACTAGAATATTAAATACATTTTCTTGCTACAGTAGATGGAGGAGTATATGCATAATCATGATATTTATTTCCATTTAGATTACTGAAAAGTTTGCTACAAAAAATTAATAGTAGCAAGCAGATAGACACTTATAACACTCCATGCCTTTGCCATTTTTGATATTTTTTTAGTGAAATTAACTGGGTTCAAAAACAATACAAAACTATGGGTGATATGATGCTCACATTGGATCTCCCAGCAAAACTTTCTTGTCAGGAGTAGAAATACACATAGTAATACCAGCCAATACACTTAGATCGGTCCTGTTAATAATTATGACCTTGTGATTTTCTTTTTCATATTCATGTTAAAGATAATTAAACATGATTTTGCATTTTTTTGTTCAAACACACTAATGTAAATCTATAATGGACATATCACATTTTATTTGACAATTACGCTAAAACTAGATGTTAGGTGAACTGTGAAGCCTACCAAATGTTGTGCACAGGTTAGAAGTGTACTTGTTAGTTTAAAATGGAATCTATCTATTTGTTAGTCAAACAACACGATGGTCTGTGTTAGGTGACACACAGGTTTCTTACCAAAACAACTTCGACTTGACTTTTGGCAGGTTCATAGGTCACTTCGACGGTTTCGATTTGTACGATTTGTAGCGATTCAGGATTTTCGATTTTTTCATAATCGTTATTCGATGGAGGGGTGTCTGTTCCGTTCGACTTGGACACTGTCCCGTTTGAATTTGGTACTTTCCCGTTCGGCAACAGTACGGAGGTAACGATTTCATTTTGCTCAGGGATATTTTCGAGTTTTTCGTACGTTTCTGTGCCATTATGTGTTTTTGATATGGTCGGTGTGGAGGATTTTTTTCTGCTTTGGTGGAAAATGTGCCAACTGGTGTCCGTATATCTTTGAGCGGCCTCCTGAAAACATTGTTTTGAATGGTTTTTGTTCTTTTTTAGTGCTAACTAATTATAAACGGGAAGGAAATTATAAGGGAGTTGGAACTATATATTGGTTGTCAAGAATAAGACTACATTGATAGGATTGGGGACTTATACAACACGTTCACTGTCTAGAGAGTCCTTTTTATGTACTTCACATACCACATCTAGTGTGTTCCAAGCAGTATTGTGTCCTGCTGAATAGGCTGGTGCCAAAGCGGTTTTTAAAGGCAAAAAAAATTATTAACAGGCAAGGACTAGCCGGAAAATTTATTTAAGGTCATAATTAAGAGAAATAACAAAAAGTAAATACAAGATACAGTGAAATTGTAAACTGGGGGTGCTGTTTAGGGACGAAACATGACCGCCTAGAGGAAAATGTCCTTCACAATAGTTGTAGATAATTAAAAAATGTAAAACTTTCAAATCAGGCATTTTTCAACATAACCTAAAATTTTCTGAGAAAACGGTAGAAAACTGATTTTTCGGTTTTTTTTCTTTCGTAAAAAGAATTGAATTTACATGAAATTATGTGAAAGTATACCTTTTTTGAATTGAATAAGCATGATTTTTTTATTAGAATCTGGGAAATAAGTAGGTTCCGAGATATTTACATTTTTCGAAAAAAATACCAATATCTTCTACAGAAAACTCTATTGGCGTTTTTTTTTATTTATTATTTTTATTTTATTTACCCTAATCTAGTCGTGTGAAAGCATTTGGGATAGCGTCTTTTAGATGAAGAAGAAGAACAACCATAATACAAAAGTTCTAAAATTCATTAGAACTTTATAATTTTTCATAATTCTTTTATAAAAAAAAAATGACAACAATATTTTTCTGAAGAGAGTCAAAATTTATAAAAAATATCAATAAATTAATTGATTTACTTAATAATTATTTATTCAAATATACCTAAAACAGATTACTTATCGTTATACCATTTATTTGGTGAAAAAATAGTTAAATATACATTAATAAAAATGCACACTAGGCCAGTGAGTCTTAACACTAGCTTACGACTTTCAGTACGGTACGGTGCATTGTCATGAAATAATATTACATTGAAGTAAATTTTATCATTGAGGTTTAATCAATTATTTACATGAATAATAATAAAAAATTGAAAATATTGAGAAATTCGCGATTCGAAAAGTAATTTTTTTGGTTTTTCTCAATTTTAAGCGGTTTCATGAAATATAAACCATCAACATATATAGACCATTTTAAATATATCCTCTCTTATAATAGAAGGAATTGAAAAAAATTAGCGTTTAGAAAGGAACTTAATATATATTTTATTTCTAGTGTTGATCTAATTGTAGATAGGTTAAAAAATAATAGGTATTACCTTAATAGATATGCCTTATTTGAGAACAGAGCATTGCAACCAGATATATATTTTAAAGAATTTAATATTATAAATCTCACTAAATTACGTAAAATTGTTTTTAAACAGCAAAATAAATTTTCTGATGATGAAATTGACTTTAAATTAATAAAAAATACGTTTGATGTCATTGGCTATCCATTATTACATATTATTAATACATCGCTAAATAGTGGAACATTTCCAGACAAATTGAAAACATCATTAATAACTCCTGTAGCAAAAGTTCCAGGTACGTACAAAATTAGCGGAAGAGCATAGACCCATAAATACATTACCTTCACTGGAAAAAATTTTAGAAGTAGTAGTTCATGACCAACTCACTGAATTTATAGGCAATAGTAAATTACTACATGAAAACCAATCAGGATTTAGAGAAAAGCATTCGTGTGAAACGGCTTTACAAAAAATTATCAATGATTTCAAATATTCCATAGATAAAGGTGAAGTTGTGGTAACCGTCTTCCTCGATTTAAAAAGAGCATTCGAAGTTGTCAACAGAGAGCTTTTATTAAAAAAACTATGCCAATATTTTGGGATTATTGACACGGCGTACGAATGGTTTAAGTCGTATCTATATGGAAGGAGTCAGCAAACCAAAATAAATAAAATTAAATTTTTAATAATAATGGAGTTCCACAAGGTAGTGTACTAGGGCCTATGCTTTTCACGATATTTATTAATGATTTACTTCTAATCAACTCAGAGGAGTGCAAAATACATCTCTTTGCAATGGTACTATAATATATTTATCTGGAACTAATGTGAAGCAAGTTATCCAAAAAATTAACATGACACTGGAATTAATTAATGAATGGTTTACAACGAACGGATTAATGGTAAACGCCAAAAAATCCAAATATATGATAATAGGTTCCAACAAATATTTAAATCAAAACATTGATAATATGTGTGTAAAATACAACGGAGAGAATCTTGAAAAGGTCATAACTATGAAATATTTAGGGATAATCATAGATAACAAATTAACATTTAACGACCATATAAACTACATATGTAAAACGATATAAAAAAACTGGGATTCGCCTACCGTGTTAGTAAACATTTAACTTCAAATACAAGGAAAACTATTTATAACACAATAATGAAACCACACTTCGAGTACTGCTCAAGTATATTATATATGTGTAATGACGCCAATATATCTAAACTGCAGCTACTTCCAAATAGATGTATGCGTTTTATTTTAAAATGTAATAGATATGCTAATATAAATACAATGCAATGTACACTTAAATGGTTTTCAGTAAAAGACAATATAAAATACAGGACACTAATATTCTTATACAAACTTCACAATAACTTACTATCAACATATTTGTCAACAAATGTGCAACATCGTAAGGATATTCATAATTATAATACACGACAAAGAAATCATATAAATATTAATTACTCACACTTAATGAAAACAAATTCCTTCATATACGACAAGAGAACGGTCGAATTTAACAAATTACCAGAATGTATAAAGCTAGCTAAGAATGTCTTTCTGTTTAAAAAATATTTATATAAAATCATGTATAAATAACTTAGTTCTATTTTACTCATTAGGCTTATTATAGGTATGTTGTATAAATTATTACTATTGTTAAATGTAGGTAAATGTACTGTACTACACATGTATGTTACACCTCTGTAATAGCTACTTGTGCTAAATAAAGATTGTTATATTATTATTATTAAATTTGACATTTTAACGGTTAAAATGAGCCTGGGTAGAATATTTAAATTTAAAAAAAAACATTAATTAAGTTTTCCGTGGAAGATTTTGTTTTTTTTTTTTGAAAAATGTAAATATCTCGGAAACTACTTGTTTCCCAGATTCCAAAAAAATCATGCTTATTCAATGAAAAATGGGTTTGCTTTCACATAGTTTCATATAAGTTGAATTATTCTTACGACAAAAGAATAAAAAACCGAAAAAACCGTGATTTTCTCAGAAAATTTGAGGTTATGTTGAAAAATGCCTGATTTAAAAGTTTTAGGACCTCCGCTAGGAGGTCAGGTTTCGCCGAAAATCCAAAAAAACAGTTTCGACCCCTAAACAGCATCCCCATTTCCATGCCTATAACTTTTTTTTTCAAAAAGGTATTAGCACCAGCTTAGAAAATTAGTCACAGAAAAAATTTCGTAAGACATGATATGCATAAACTATTAATATAGACGGTGGTTTGAGTGTATTAGTTTCGAGGCTTTCTGTTTTGATGAAGTTGTGGACAATTATGCAAGACGCAGCTTGTGCGTTCACGGGCATGAGTATGAAATACCAAGTTTTTTTGTGTTTATATTATAAGAGTAAGAGACCGTCAGAAGTTCTTTTAATATAATATAGACTATTTTTTATTTTCATAAATTTTATTAAAGCTTCTCGAATTTACTTATAAACCTAAAAGAAACCTTAACTCACTTCAAATAATAATAGGAGTTAACATATGCTTGTAACAGCGTATTGGGCAGGCAGTGAATTTGTTATCACCTGCCAAAGTATCAATTGAATCATTAATATCAATATTGTAAGATATTATTATATTTGACCTTTTTTAAGAATGTTTTTAAATCAATGAAATATATTTTCAATAATTTAGCAATCGCTTTGTTACTTTTAAATTTGCATGTAATGAATTGATAATATCAAAATCAAATCAAATTACATATAAGTTACAAAATCCCATTGAAAAGTTAGTCGATCAGACATTTTAACATAAGTAAAGGTAAACAAAGAACGTTCGTCGTTGTACAAATGCGCTGTCATTCTCACGAGGGGTGTCACTTGCTTCCGCTAATAGACTATCCAGCAGAGAGCACTTAAACTATTCAAAATAAAACGACGTACAAATTAAACCATTTTTCACATTTCTCGAGAGAAAAAATGTGGAAAATGATCACAGCATTTTTCAAATACTTAGTTGCATTTATTTTAATACAAGTACTTGTTTTTCTTTCTGAAAAAAATGTTTTTGTGTATATGTACAGTATGAGTGAGCTAAGACTTCTCAGACCAATTACTGGGAAACTGAAAATGACATTCAATTCATCTAAACACAATTGAATAAATACTCGTAGAAATTATATTTTGCACTTCATATGAAGTTGTATATCGAGGTGATAATCAGTAAATAAATGTCACTTGGAGTATAATTAAGGCTTAAGTACAGCTACTATACTATTTTTCAATTATAGATGGCAAAAAAAAATTCCACCCCCTTGAAGGGTGAAAACAACCCCCCGGAGGTGGTTACACAGTCCTGGTCACCTACCACCTTCCTCAAAGAAACGCCTACTACAAAATATTTTTTTTCCACAAAAACAAATGTTAATATTCCACCCCTAATGGGTTCAATGCCTGGGGTTGGGGTGGCTGAGGTCAAATCTCTCGAGGGACCTTCCGTTCTACTCGAGGGAAAACGAGTTCATGGAAAAGGGGACTTTGGGGGTGGCTTTTGACCAATTTGAGGGGGTTGCCGAGGTGGAAAAATTGGTTTGACCCCAGGAATCGATTCAGCACCCTCTAAAATGGGTGCAGAGCATTGTCTAGTCCGAGGCTCAAACATTCGATTATTTCGTCATAAATCATAATTTTTTAAATGGACTAAATGTATTTGGATACGATCACTGTTTATTAAGTAGTAATTTTTTTGTCTTGTTTTTAAACGTATTCACGGAAATGTGTTTTGTATCATCAGGTAATGAGTTATACACGATCACAGCATAGTAGGAGGAGGCACAGATGTGTTGTGGTATAGTCAATTGGTTTAGATATCGTAAGTTTCTGGAATGTACTTGATGTGTAGAGCTATTAGTTTTTTGACTAGGTATGTTGGAGTTTGATTCAGTAGAAGTTTGTGAGTAAATGTGGCAATATAAAGCTCTCGTCGGTAATGCATTTTTAACTATTCTACCTCATTGATACACGATCTCTAGTCGCAATCCGAATATAAGTCTTATACAGGGGTTTTGCACCTTTTGTATTCTACTGGATGTTATTAAGTCAAGACAGTTCAACTCTCTGGGCACAGTACTTGATGCTAAAAAATGAATTAAACCTAAAAATAATGTAAATATTGCAAAATATGCAAAACTCAATGCGTTTTTAAAACGTCAAGGAGAAGGTTATATATAACCCGAAAAAATTCAAAGTGTTAACCAATGAACAGTTCGACGACTTTCTGCAAAATGCACCCAATTAAACTTATTTAGCTACAGCTTTAGCTTTAGGTAAGAAATTTACCATCCTTTACTAGTGAAATAATTAATTGTCGATCGATTATAGGTTATATCGATATTGGGAGTCACAGGTGCCTGTCGTTGTGATGAGCCATTAAAATTGAATATAAAAGATGTCAAGGATTGTGGAACATTAATTTTAGTAAAAATTCCAAATACAAACACTAAAAAGCCACGGTCCTTTACTATTATCGATGACTTTTATTTGGATATATGCTGTCAGTATAACATGAAACTTCGCCCAAAAGATTTCTTCCCGATTTTTTGTCAAATAGAGAAATGTCATAAAGTAGTAATGGGCATACATAACATTTCGAATACGGCAAAAGAAGTTGCTTTGTACTTAAATTTATCAAATCCAACCAAATACACAGGTCACTGTCTACGACGAACGTCAGCATCAATACTTGTAGACAATGATGGAGGTATTTCTTCCTTGAAAAGGCATGGGGGCTGGAAGTCAAGTTCGGTAGCTGATGGTTATATAGAGGAATCTATAACTAATAAAAAGCCGGCAGCCGAGAGAATTCTAGCCCCGGCCGATTATGATAAACCTACTACTTCTACAGAACTCAATTGGAGCCCCCCTAATGAACCTGCTTCAAATGAAGAGCACATCACAACTAACAACTTGAAACAATCTAACAATAAACTTATGGCTATAGACAGTGAAACAGCGACCAGTGGTTTCAGCATACAAAACTGTGTTTAGAAAAATTGTACATTTATAATACGTAAATAAATTTTTGCATTTTAATACGCTTGAAAAAAAATAGTATATATTACACGTTCCACTCTTAATATAATATAATATTCTTGTTAATTGTTTAAAATCCCTTTGTCATCGTTCAGTTATTAACATTCATGTATACTTTTTATTACAGAGGAACAGAGGAATTTTATTCAGGATTAGTATAGAAGAACCATCACTTTCGTTTGAGTTTTATTAACGACAATAAGTCATGATTTACGTTAGATTGGTTTCTAACTGTCTATCTAAACTATGGATACTATGTATCCATTATTTCATGATGAAAAAAGTTTTTTGGGTATTCAGCAATAATTTTTATACATTCGATATATTTATTGAATGGTTTTTGTTCTTTTAAAATGCTAACTAATTATAAATAAGAAGGAAAGTCTAAGGGAGTTTAAACCATTTGTCGTTTGCCAAAAATAGGACCACTTTACATATACGTAACAACTTGGGGTGGCTTGCAAATAATACGAGATCAGTCCCTTTGTTAATTTAAAATCGTTAATTTCAATTAAGAACAAAGAAGGGCCCAATACTGACCCCTGCGGTAGCCAGATATCCTCAAGATATTCATAGTAGTTTGTTTCATTTGTTAACTGTCTCAGACGTTTTTTGCGGAGATATATGCATTGGCATCAACATAAAAATATAGCGTGCCGCCGCTGTTTCACGTCGCTAGATAAACATGCAAGCGGTAAATACCTTGTAAATTATTTGTATAACATCGTCGCTTTTAGTGATATTGATAAACGATCCACACCACATTAACTCTTAATGTTCGGATACAAAATACATAAAATATTATGCTAGCATTTCGTAGTAGTAATTGAAAATGTTTTAAATCACCTACATTTTACGACGTCATTTATTTTCCATAAAACGAATAAATTTGCTAACGTTTTCTAAAGTCTCCTGAGATATACTACCACAGCTGACTGTGATATTTGCCAAGCAAATTACGACACTCAAAGATAGAAAACTTGTCATATATGTAATTTTAACTAATTATGACCTTTTAAGTATATGTTCGTAAAACGCTTATGACTTTGACAACGATGTTAAAAATTATGTATACGATAAGCAAATATATCGCTTCTGTGCAATCATTAGTTTGGATTTACTTTTTTTTTCGGTTAATGTAGACAGTTCTACAAAAGGCATGACGCTAATAGATTTGGCGACGATCTCATGAGGTTTTGTAAATACTTGACATTTGAAAATTTGTATCTCGTATTATTTCATTGAAGGAGTCGAACCAACTACCGAGTGTTTGCGCCTCGGACTAAACAATGTCCCCCCCACGTTTTCGAGGACGCTGAATCGATCCCCGGGGTCAAACCAATTTCTTCGCCTCGGTCTAAAACCACTCCCCTTTTCCGTGAACCCGTTTATTTTTCCCAGTTTTTCGACTAACTGCTGTTCCCTCGAGTAGAACGGAAGTTCTCTCGAGGGATTTGACCTCAGCCACTCCTATTCCAGGCTTCCAACCTTTGTAGGGGGTGGAAATATGATATTTGCTCTTGTGAGAAAGAAAATTAATATTTATAAGAGGCGTTTCTTTGAGGAAGGTGACGAGGATTGTGTAACCACCCCCACAGTTTGTTTTCACCCTTCAAGGGGGTGGAATTTTTTTCCCCATCTACTATTGAAAAATACTATAAACTATTGAAAAATACTATAAAAAAATATGTAAAGTTATGTTATTAAAGTGTTTTTATATATTAATTTTCCACCCCTTTGAAGGGTGAAAACAACCCCCGGGGCCGGTTACACAACCCCGGTCACCTACCACTTTCCTCAAAGAAACGCCTTACAAAAATAATTTTCTACCCTTTGAAGGATGAAAACATCCCCAGGGATGGGTAAGATATGAAACAAATTCATTAAAATTAATGGAAAAATTCTTAAAGATCAGATTTTATTACATAAAATTACACATTTTTTTAAGTCTTACATAACACAATTTCCGAGTAAAAGACAATTAACTACCTGATTATCCTGAAAGTGCGGTATTTGACCCAATTTTTTTTAATTATTATTATTATTTTATACATTTATTTAACGTCGGCCTATTTCCGCTACTGAGGCCTAACACCGACGCGGTCTTCGTTGGAACGGTCACCCATCCAACTACTAACTGCGCCTGGCGTTGCTTTACATCGCATATCGAAGTATGTACATAGTAAAGACGCACCCACGCTCGCCCCTTGTTTTATTATTAAAAGCTGTCTAGAGCCGAGCAACGATTGTTAATAATAATAATAATAATTTATTATTCAAAGGATCACATTGGTATAGAATCTTAATAAATAACAACGAAACTGACTATCTTTGGTTTCTACAGTAACATGGTCTTCGTATGATTTTTTCAGTTTTTTTTAAGTATTGCATCATGTAAAAATAATACTCGATTTTGGAACGTTTCGCCACCGTATCTCTTAGTTTTTATTCCTAGGAGTGGGTTCGGATCCCACTATAAACTGTAGGACTCCGTTTCCTTTATTCAGACAAATTCCCTAGACTTAAGCGGGTCATTCAGGTGACTTGGAAGGCGGTTAAAAAACATTTAAACACACATATTGCAATTTTTAATGCTTTCGTATAGTAAACAATGAATAACTGAGCAATTAATATCTCCCCTATTACAGTAGTATACAGGGTACCCATTTTAAATTGGAAGGAAGTGTCGTGTATTTGAATTGCCAGTTTCAGTTTTGACAGATTTTCAGTAGTTTCAGAGATATCCTGATAATAAAGAAATGCGCCATTATTAATTTTTGTTAACAACCTGCAAATGATAGAGAACACTTACAAGAAAATCTTTAGATAATAACAACTATTGTAGGATCCTAAGTATTATTATATTGGGTTAGAGGAGTTCTGAGATAACTTAGTCCTTTGAAGAAGCGTTAGATAAGAAAATCTTCCCTTAAATTTGGACCCGGAATCAGCGATAATGCAGCCCTATATGAATTGAGTGTGCTAAAGGAAGAGCCTTAGTTAAACTGCGTGGTGAGAAATCTAAGTACTGAAGGAACTGATGGAGCAAGTATATTTGTATCTTCTTTCGCAGCCGCAGGCCAACGTTTTAAAGTTTTAAGGCCTGGATGATAAAACTGCTGCCACCAAGGTAATCTTCCTCCATAGAAGGTGAGGTGTTCTATTAAATGACAATAATTTGCCAGTAGGTCTACATAAAATGGGTTTGCTTTCTAATAAGGAGGTGAAACCTGGGTGCCATGGTTGAGATTTCCATAATGGTACAACGACTATCCCCGTAGCTTTATCTGCAGTTATTTTCTGCAGAACCCGTAAAATTGATGTAAAAGGAGGGAAAGCATAAAAATAAGATTGCGAAAGCATCAATACCAAAACTGTCTGGGTCTTTCAACGATGATACAAATCTTTGACATTTTTTGTTATTTCTTGATGCATATAAGTCTATGTCGGGCGTCCCAAACCTGTTTAACAATTCTATGAAACACTGCCCTATCTAAAGGCCATTCAGTTTCCATTGCCAAGCTACGAGACTCCGAATCTGCCTCTTTATTTTCGCTAGACTTTATATAAGAGGCATGAAGAAACAAATTTCTTCCTTCACACCATTGCCAAATAGTGCGCGAAAGGTTATTGAGATTCGGGTATTGTACGCTGCCCATCTTATTGACATAAACTAAGGCTGTTGTATTATCCACGACATAGGATATTGGAATGTGATAATTTATCTGCAAAACATTTTAACCCGAAGAAAAGCACTAAAAGTTCTAGGTAATTAATGTGTTGGTCCTTTTCTCCTTCCGACCAAAATCCATGAGTTCTTTTGCCCTCGCAACTTACCCCCCAGCCTGTTCTTGAGGCATCCCTAAATAGTTCAAGCTGAAAGATGTCAATGCGAAGAAAATGTTTTGAATCCACCAATTAAAATCCACAGTAAGTTCTTTAGGTAACTCGGAGTTGAACGGAGTATAGGGACCTTAACTGAAGCACGGGAATGAGGGAATTTATTTTCTTTAAATTGTGTGGGATTTGACGCACACTTAAGGTACGGCATGTATACAGCGTCTTTTAATTGTGTCCGGCCGCAGCATCCGACTGTGTCGTCCAGATGCATTACTTAGTTAATGTATTTCAATGAACGTGGCATCTATATTGCGCAGACAAACAACGTCTTCAGTTTTCATGACCGCAACACTAGTTTCAAAGAGGTATTGGAGCCGAACGCACGCGTTTCGGAGATATTTTTAAAAGGTGATTTCATGATGAACAAGTTTCATTTTGTTGAGAATGAAATATTAGTAGAGTGGGTGGCACAGTATCCAGAAATGTATCCATTAGAACATGTTTAAACAAAATTTCTTGATATCCACGTGTCTTACGACTTCTGTACATTTCTGAAACTTCATTTGGAGAGTTACAGAGTAACAGCAGTTCCAACATTTCTTTCTTCTTCCATCTAAAAAAGAAGAAGTAATTGCCTTTGATATTTACGAAGAGCTATATTTCCTATGTTCGTTTGATCGACGCTCACTGTGGCAACTGATTTCCCGCTGTATAGATGCCATCTCATCTAGCGTCTGGACGCGGAAGACACACGCTGCTGTCGGATGCTGCAGCCGGACGCCATTAGAAGACGCTGTACTTTACTTTAGTCTTATTTACGAGACGAAGCTGAAATATACTAACTTATTTCCACTAAGACAATTAATAAAAGTTGAATGATATGTAATCTTTGGGGGCAGACAATTTTTAAGTGACAACCCCTCTGACACTAATTACATGTAATAGGTTACGAGATAAGTTTACGTATGTGCGAATTCAAAATATAACTCATTAATCTTTGCCATGGCTCTGCGAACCTTGAATTGTATATCTTTTTAGGAGGCAGGTGGATAATAGATTAATATTAGCCATCCGATAGTAACTGAGAAAATACCACGGAAACACACGAGAAAGCATCAATCTCTTGGCAAGGATTTATTGTGAACAGAATTCTTTTTTATGCCAGCATTCACTCGCTTACGTATCGTAAGCTTCATCAAGGCACACTGATAGATACACTTTTATGATAAACTTCATAAAAATCATTTATCGTAACAAATTACCCCTCAAAGAACAATTTCGCGCGAGAACTTTCCGGTCAATTACTCCAGTAAATTGACGAGCTAGCAACCGCTGGTTATGCGCCGCATTTTATATGCGTTGTACTTCTGAAAAGGTCTCACATTCACAGAGTCTCCTCATAAATATTTCAGCTCGGTTGGTTTTATTAACACATTACACCCGGGAACTCCTTATTCCCGCTAAGAGAAGGCAATGTGTGCAAATTTAAACATATGTTTGTGATAGTTGCATTGATTGTCAAAGAGTAAGCTTCAAAGAGAATACAGTATGAACCAAAAATCCATTATTCGTCTTATCAAAGTACTTGTGACTGATTTTGAATTATCCTGTATATTAGTATAAGATACTATCTCTAAGATTCTCTCTTCTTCCCTCCACGTACAGTATTATTACTAACCGCCAAATAGAGGCAGTTTTTAAGTCACTAAGAAGAAAAATATTAAATGGGATAATGAGGTTTACTATCCAAAATATATCTGCAACAATTTAAATAACATCTATACAGAGCAATCTAACTTATTATTATAAAAAGTTTAGGGTCACTATTTTGGACCACACGGTATTCCAGTAGAAACATATGGTTTCTTTATAGTTCACTCACGTTTCGAGGAATACACATTTAATTCCTCCGCCTTACGTACGCAAAACATGTTTAAGATGGTTTGTTCTACCGACAAAGAGAAAAGAACGACCAATCATAAAGTCCATTCTGCTTTTTATGAATTCCATAGTTTAACTAAGTTTTTATATTATACCATAGTTTATATTCAAAGTGTTGCTCGTAGTGTTCAAGCCTTTTATGTAGAAATAGTTAATTTATTTAAAATTCTGCGATTACTTGGCAAAGACACCTTTTAAAATGCTCGAGGGCCAACGACACTTTTCGCAAGTTAGATGTTAAATTATATACCAATAATTTTCGGCAAACTGCTGTAACTGGAATAGTGTAAATTACACCAAGCAAATTAAAAGGAGTCAAAATTACACGGTAACTTTAGAAAGGATGAAACCTATGCTATTCGCTAATTATTATTCTCATATTAAAATGATGGATTCAATATGGTGGGATAGAGCCTTAGATTAACTAAAAAATCTGAATGAAATAGAGGTGATCCTCATCTCGTTAGTTAATCAGAAATTATAATTTTCACAACAAATGAGGTGTCAACTTCAGTATAGCAGACTGAAAGTTGTTTTTTTAATTGTTACTCGGTTACTGCGGCAGCCATTTTGCTTGCACTAAACAATAATTGACCGATTATTAAACTTTTCTAGAATTGTTAAAAACGTAAAAAGAATAAATCCATTATTACCTACAGTACTCACTCGCTACTGTTTAGTATTTACGTGCATCACTTCATATTGTGTTTGACAAAGCGCTCATAAGTTACGAAATAAAGTTACGATGTGTACTGGACGTTTTTTAAATAATTTCGAAAATCAATTTGCTCCGTTATTTTTGGGGATTTTTGCGTGGAACAGAAAAAACACTCAATACTATATTTACTGCCTGTGTTGGTCATAGAATTTTGAACAACTTTATGCCAGTCTGTCTGTCTGTTCATTCGTTACGTTTCTTTTGGGCACGATAATTGAAGATGCAATTTGAAATTGAGATATGAAAAGTAAGTTTAATAAACCGCCTGGGAGTATAATGTTTACATCTAAATCTTGATTACAAATGACAGATATAATAAACAACTATACAGAGTGTCATTTAAAATCAGAGGCAATCGAAAGCTCAATGAAAGAGTATTAACCAAAATGGGATAAACATTTTATATAAATTCTTGCAGAAAAACCCTAAAATACAGAAGGAAAAACAGCGTAAAGTGTAATCTTGAATGATATTGCCATGACTGATATGAATAGGGTAGGATAGGAATTATTATCAGTAGTGTCCGCATTTCCCATAATTCTCCGAGTAATATTTTTACCACCGACTGATCAATAATCAAATGTGATCGCGAGGATGAAATTTTTACCAGTTATTTATTAGTTATTTTACATCTTAAACTTTAATCAATAAATACACCACGGTGTTCACCGAAATACATAAAATTTAATTTTTCTTCAAAGGTCAGAAAATCATGACATTTGTTACTCATTCCATCACATTAAAGTATGACATTTCAGACGGCTGTGCGTTTCCGTTTGAAGAAAAAAATACCATGTCTTATTCGGAGTAAAAGCCACTCACTTCGTTTGTCACAGAAGTATCACTTTTGCTCCTAATAAAACAATATACTATTTATGTAATGGTTCAGATTCACTCAGAAAAATGTATTATTATGTGCACGCCTACGCTCTCTTACGGAGAGAGGTTTAATCCCTAGTAATAGACAGAAGGAATCCTGCTTAATGGGCAACCAGTAAAACAATATTTTAGCAGTCGGCCAAGGTTGGCGCTGCCTCGTAGAATACACTGGAAGGAGTAGAAACGTCTCGAATGTCAGACTGGATTAATCGAGAATAGGCGCCGCGGATATATAGGTAGCAGAGCCAACGCGCTGGAGTCAGTTCAGTACAGTTCTAAATTAGTTAAATGATCGGATAAGACAAATCACAGTAACAAGTTGTGAATTATAGTAGTGAGTCTATAGTAAATAAAAGTTATAATTAGTTTGTTATTATAAGGACTGATTGTAATTTAGTGATAATAAATAGGTAGTGAAGATTCGTGTTGCAATTACTTGAACTTACGCATGGAAATGTTTACTACAGGGTGCAAACACGTAACAGTATTATAATGTTTTAATTAATAGTGGCGAATTTAAATTAAACAATTTACCTTTCACAATCAGGAAATAATAAAACACAGATATTGTTTAAAATATCACACCTTGCTAACTGTAAGTGCACTAAGCTGAATCCCTCATTGTAATAAAGGGTGAGCTATTTTGGTTCAACGTATTTACTATTTACCTAATGGCTGGTTTTAGACGCTGGAGCTGTAAATACCACAGAAGATCTCTACGCATTATTCAGTATTCTTTCAACGATTGATTCTCTGGAAATATACAAGTGTTTTATCCTTTGTTTTACAAATATCAACAATTAATACACACATTAACAATTTCTAGAGGACAAGAAGAATCCCTAAAAGAAATTAAATTATTCCAAATCCTATAAAAATTTTAATGTAAATCCAAATTTTAATAGAAAACTAACATTTCTTAGAAAGGAAAGGGATTACTTTCTATCATAGAATCAGAGCAAGCAAGTTTCCTTTCTACTATAACTGCAGAAAAAATGCAAACATATAGTCTGGAATACTTTTAGATGTGTATTATGTTCTGTACTGTACACATGGCGTATTACTGTTACAAGAAAATAATATTATTCTCAGTTTTTTCCACCATAAAACATTACATTGTAATTATTATTCCTACTTATTTCTTATTTGATTAGGTTAAATATAAATTACCTTGGGTATAATATTATATTATGATAACAAAAAACAAGGCTAACCAAAAAATAAAAATTCCGCCCAACAAATTGTTTTGTCACGGAATTATTGAAAACAACTGATTAAATCAATTTACATATTTAAATCTATACAGGTCAGAGATTATCCGGAGTATAGGGCCTCCTTCTCGTTCGTTTAAACAAGTGTGAACTATGTGTTGAAAGCTCTTTGAAGTTTGCGCCTGACCCACTCCTGCAAAAACGGACAAGCGTAACTAACACTGTATTGAACAGCTGTTCGATCTAGTATGTGCATTTCAATTCAATCAGTGGTTATAGGCAAGCCATTGTATGTGTGTGTTGATTGCTAATTTTCCTTCTTCGATCCGATGACCTTCAACTTATAAAATAACCGCAGGAAACAGGAAATGATTTGATAATATTTAATATATTGATCTTTAGATAAACATGGCATATGCGATAAAGTACCTAATCTAAGAGTTAATGAAAAAGTAATACACTGTCTTCAGTGTACGCCATCGGAAATGGACGGGGATACTATGAGTATCATGGTGTAACTCACACACAGTTAAATACAAACCGACAAACGTCTTTAGTGGAAACGGAAAATTGCGAACGGGCCCGTGCGGACAATGGCGATATTTGAGATTTCAAAATAACACTAGTAGAACTAATAAATTCTGTTCGGAAAAGGAATAATATGAAAAATTATTAACTTTTCACAGAAATTAAAAGCACAAAAATCGGCAGCTACTGGAAGTGGCTTGGACCTCCCCACCCGGTGTGCCTTTGAAGCACGTGACACGCGAGTTTCACGCTGCATTGGCTCCGCGCAGCGACCGTACCACACAAAATGCGATCTTATGGTTCTTATTCTTTTTTTCCACGGAAACCAAATCGAACGGGTACCGCTGAAATCGAAATTTTAACTGCTTTTCAATGGTTAGATTGCAAATTGTAAGTAATTATAAAATAAACAACTTGTTGTGTCAAAACGGCACTAAACGTAATCCGATCTCAACCAAAATCTTCTGAATCCGCTAAAGAAACCCTCATGCAATGTTTTATTGAAATCCGTTCAGTAGTTTCGGCGCTATCGCTCTAACACACATACATACATACATACACAAATATTTTTCAAAAACCACTTTTTTTGGGTTCCTGAGACTTCAAAACGTAAAGGTTTCATGTTATCTCAATTTTCGATTTTGGACCAATTTTAGTAACCTCTCACAATGTTATTGTGGTGAGGTTAATATAGTAGGTAATATAGTAATAGAGGACGGGGCGAGCGTGGGTGAGTCTTTACTATGTACATACTTCGAGATGCAATGTAAAGCAACGTAAGGCGCGGCTATTAGTTGGATGGGTGACCATTCCAACGAAGACCGCGTCCTTACCTCACACATCTTCCAGGGGCTTGTACATCAGTGTATGCGCGGAAGCTATACAACCTTAGGCGAGGGGTGTATAGGGGATATACCATCCTTCGGAGGTTAGGCAACTAAAAGATCCCTACTCTTCTTAAGGAAAGAGGTTCGGCAAAATTCCTGGTTGGGAGTAGCTCGTCTACAGGCGTCGGTGTTAGGCCTCAGTAGCGGAAATAGGCCGACGTTAAATAAATGTATAAAAAAAATAGTAATATAGGTACCTAATATAATTTAATATGATTGTTCTCATGATTGTATGAAATGGGTGAAATCGTTGTATACATAGTAACATAGTGCCTTCAGTCCATGTTTGGGGAGAGAGGATACATATAGGTACTTATATACAAATTCCGCACGCCTTGCTTTTCTTGCATTCGTACATTAGTATTTTTTTACTTTTTAGTACGACTTTTTACAGGAAAGCAAATTTTAAAAAAATAGTAATAATTTTTTTATTTTCCACTTTTTAGTCATGCTTTTTGAGGGATAAAATTTCGTCTCTTAACGATTTGTTTTCATTTCTCGAGGTATGTTCTGTCAGGTGTTCCTCAAGGATCCGTCTTAGGACCTCTACTGTTCACAATCTATACTAGTCAGTTTTTTGCAGATTTTCAATTTCACCCCCGCGCCCCCTATGTGCCGATATTTGCTAAAGTAACGGTGGAATACTGTATTGTCATCCGATCTTAGTAAGTATGCAAAATTTCATCAATTGATTATGTCAGGAAGTGTGTTAAATAAAGCATGCAAGATTTGAACAGAAACATTGTGGGTGACATTGAGAGTTAAAGAAAAGCACGTAAAAATGGATTAACTAGTTTTTTGATAGGCACCATATGATTATCAATAGGCAATTTGGTTTTAGAAAAGGCAAGAGCACTAAACATGGCTTTAATTTATGAAACGTTTTTCAATTTCGATGAAAATGAGATATGTCTGGCAGTTTTTCTGAATCTAACAACTATATTTATGCTTTTGAGATGATCCCAAGCATAACCATCAAAAGAACTCATGTCTGGTGATTGCGTAGACCGAGAAAATGGACCTCCGCGACCTATCCATCCGTTAAATACTCTATTAAGATGGTTTGTAACAATTTTAAAATGTGGAGGAGCACCATCGTGAGTAGACTACATTTCTTGCCATTTAATCAAATATTTTTCAGCAATTGTGGAAGTTCATTTTGGGGTAAAGATTAACTTTTTGGTGGAGTTTAGCATTATCTATTTCACTACTCAACCAGAACATATACAGATATACAATACGCATCGACCATTCCCTACGGCATTGACATCTGCCGCAGCTGAGAATCGAACTTAGGAGTGGTACAATGACTAGGAGTGTTGCCTTTCAGACAGTCCCATCCTGTCCATTATTACTAACTTGGTTGACACATTAAAAATACCACTAAACATCCATGATATAGCCGGGATTCGAATCCAAGATTCGTTGGTCTCAAACCTAACACGTAAGCACTGAGCTATTGAGCCAATAATGACGTCATAGAACAGAAATTCATCAGAGTATGAAAATATTTATCAATTAATTATCTATTATAGAGCTGTTATTTTTCTAAAAGTTTTCTGTATGAGTATTTAGATTCTGCTAAATCTTTCCTCATAAAAATTTACCGCGATATCTGCAAAACATGTCACAGTACCTATGTAGACCAAATAAGTTTACATTTAAATACAATGTGAAAGTATTGGGTCTAATACCACACTTTGCGGTATACCATATTCAATAACACATTCTTTACTCAAAACAGAATTTTGACGGTCTGTTTACTATTACTTAAGTTAATAAGTTATTATTGGTTCCAATATCGAACTTGTAAATCTGTGATCTTCTAAAGCATTCGGGTGACTAACGATGTTAAATATCTTAGCAAGATCCAAGAAAACTCACAGACTTGGTTTAGATCTCGGTTTAGACAATTGCGTCTTGTCTACACTTTCCCACAAGAGAGCCATATTGTCTGTCCGACATCAAATTCTTTTAATTATTATAGTTTTTATTTCTGACTCGAAAATTTCCGAAATATATTGTCACAAATATTCAGTAAATATGACAGCGAGGATGCGGAGGAGGCCTATTATAATTTCCCAGAAATATTCCCTTGGTGATCTCGGAAACCGAAAGCCAAAAGATCTGTAAACACTTACGAAAATAGCTTGTAATTAACAAGTGATAAATATCATTTTGATACATCAGGTATTTTATGAAATATAAGGATAATTTTAAAATTAACGATTCCCATGAATCCTGATATTAAGGAAGACACCCTTGCATGAAGTGGTCCTGCTGGGACAACGAACACGTAAAATAAGGCTAGCATAATATGTCTATATTACCTAATATCCCCTTGGCGCGCGATCCCGACTAACTTGACTGGTTTTATATACCTGTATTTTATTATTCCTTTGAAATAATGAAGTTGTCACCCTGAGCATTCATTAACTAGTAAATCCTGTTGATGGTAATTGATTACTGTGAATAAAATTACTACCTAGTTTTATTTACTTTTTAAACGTATTATAATTATACTTAATGACCATGTGATCGACATTTATACGATAAAGAATAATAAGTAATGGTAAATAATTACAAATAATTATTCTTTCTATAGTTCAAGTTCAAGTTGAGACAACGTGACAACAAAGTAGATAAGTTATTGATAAACGCGCAGTGCAATTATTAATTAAGTACTAATAATACAGTATGTCTCATTCACGTTATATCATATGTTTGTGCAAATTCATTCTTATTAATTGGATATTGAGTCGTTTCTTTAAATAATTTCCTTTTAAAATATTGATCCCGCTTATGCAATCACTATTTTCATTTATTATTTGTCCGTGTTGTCTGTCTAGATGCCACTGGTCATGAACACTGTATTTATCCATTCAGAACAATATTTAGTATTGGTATAAATTTAATGTTTATGGAGTTAGTAGTTTTTTTATCTAGTATTATCTGCATTAGGTAGGTAATGTATGCCTTATGTGCCATACTTTTTAAAAACCGCAACTGAGCTGCAGACACTGTCTGAAAAAGCCAGCGAATTTCAACACAGAGAAAAGACATATGAGAATTAATATAAGACATAATGCCTTATTCAAAATACCTGTACACAATAGATGTTGATGACTTCACCTACCTGGGAAGCATGTTACCAAAAGTGAGGCACCAGAAACTGCCATTCGTAGCAGAAAAGCTCAACAAGTCTATAATTCACTTGACCCAGTGAGAAGTTATGGACCGTACTCCACACGAACAAAATTACGAATTACATGAACAAAATTACGAATTTTTCAGTCTAACGTGAAGTCAGTTTTGTTATTCTTAGAAAGCTTCGATGGCACTAGCATAAAGGCTACAAGTCTTCATTAACAAATGCTTATGAATAATAATTCGTATGTCCTGGCCAGGTTACATAAGAAACGACGATTTGTTGCACCCAGCAGCGCAGAAGATAGAAATGTAAATTAAAAGTAGGCAATCAAGTTGTGTGTGGTAATCACTACGCAAACCTTGACAACACCATGACTAAATCTGTTCTGGAATTAAACTCATTGGAGTTGAGAAAAGTAGGAAAACCCACCCAGGCAGGCCGAAGCACAGCGAACCATAAGATGCAGGATCAAGGCTGACCTAAGTGTTATATTACATGAGTGCAATGCTTCTTTTTATTATACTCTATGATTGTGGCTGAGAAGATAATGGATAATTCAACATAAGCACCTTCCACAAACAAAGAGATTTCCGATAAAATAATAACTCATTCAATGTGATATTGTAAATAATTTGAACGATTCATTGACGGAAAATAATTACATTGAAGCAATCATCTAATTGAACGAAAATCTATTCTCCTTATATTACCGCGGTTAGACCGATTTGAAATAACGAATCTGAATATTGCGGGGTAGACAAATTAATTTGGAAGAGAAATAATGAATCAAATTCTGTAAAATATTATGGCAATACTACGTTATAAAGCTCATATAGACACAGGGCATAAAACTGCTCTAGATATGGAGAAAGAAATTAACAAAAAGTATTGTACTGTTACTAGAAGTGTTACTGAAGAGTTCTCTATTTCTCAGTAACAATTAAAAAGAAACTAAAGGGAATCGGCTACTCATCATTTGGATTTAACAAACGGGATCAAATCTTAGACCCTTTCAGCGTGCCGCCTCGCGCTAATGGATTGATAATAACTTTGCGAAAACTATTTTTACATTATGAGATAGAAGATACTTGTCAGAGTAGTTAGTTTAGTTCAGTTTAGTTAAGTGAGTGGAGTGAAGTGGAGAAGATAGACAAGAGGAGTGCATGGTAAAGGTCGCATGTTAAAACTCCGTATTCTGTACGTTACAAGTGTTGTCTAGTTTATAAATGTTTGCTAAACTAGTTCCTCGTTGTTTTCATCATTTATATCACTTATGAAATACCCGCTGTCTCATAGTTAACGGAAATGAGATAGTGAGCAAGTACGTGTATATCGTGATAAAGTTTGATCCAGTCCTAGCCATGTTGCGGAGCGCAGACATATTTTTCCACTTACTGTGGAAGTTTATATTTGAATGAAATTATAATAAACAGTCTGCAAGATAGGCCGAACCTCCCGAAATTACAATTTACGTAGACGAAGAAGAAGAGGCGCCTTAAACGAATCCCTTTCCTGACCTCCAATGTGCGAAAGTCTCAAATAATCCGCCGCCAAATTTACATATCAATTTGAATCCGTTTTCTTCACTTTTACTGTTAAATAAAACAAATAAAATGCGAGCCTCGAACGAAACTCGAACCTACGCAGTTTCTCTAATGGGATGAATGGATGTTGATAGTACCCTCATGAATTTATTCCTGATGCCCTTAATATTTGAAAAGATGTATTTCCATCATGTAGCAGCCCTAGGCGAGCGAGATTAGTCAAAAAAATGTCAGCATGAGCCTCTCACCGAATTTCACGCATAATTTCAGAAATGCTTCATGTCTATACAAAAGGGCTTTTCTGTTACACGTTGGGTTGGTATTTCGTTATAACTATGGTTTTGAAATGTTAGTAATTCTATTTTTGACGTTCACTAATTTCCTCGTTAATATGTAACAGACAGGAAGAACATTCCATAAAGCCATAAATAAAGTTATATATGTTACTTTAAATATGTCGTGACATAAATTGCATCTATTTTATTAATACAAATAGAGAACATATGTTAGCAATGACCTTGACGTCGTCACCATTCGCAATTGACATAATATATTTTTCTACTTAATTAGTGATCTCCTAGGTTGACGATAATGCGAAGAAGCTTATCTGACGTTGAATTCCGATATTTAAATAATGTATTCCATAACGTTGTTCACTATACAAATGAGATTTTCTTACAGCTATTTTCAATGGGCACATGTACGTTGTAGCTGTTGATTAAAGGTTTTAAATTGAAAAAAAAAGAAATGCAAAATCGACCCATATTTCAGAAAATTAGTTTGCCAAATTTACAAAAACAAATAACTATTACAAATTCTATCGCTTCTGTGAAATATTATTTTATTAAAAAGAAAGATGAACCTTCAACTAAAGCTCGCCATAGCCCCATATTTTAAAGTTATGAATTCCAAAATGTAAGCATACAATCAATAACAATGAAAGAGAATGGGGGCTTCCTAATTTACTAGAGGTCAGTTTATTTGAAATACCCTACCGGCAAATATTAATAAAAAATAATAACCACTTGCCATTATCTAATCTAAACTTATTTAGGCCAAGTGTAGTTTCGGTACTCTTTTAATGTTAAAATCTAACTTTATTCTTTTTAGCTAATTACAATTAGTAAGATGTTAACATGGTTAATATGTTTATGTTGCTTTATGACAAACAATTTGACGAGCCTGACCTCTTTTACAACTTTAAAATTTGTATTTATGGAGGCCAAGACATTTTGTCATCTTTATAAGTTCACTTATTCGAGTTTAAATTATTATGTAAACATTTGAACATTGAAGGAAATCATGGGACCTTCTTGAGTCTTTATCGTTGCTGGCTGTAGATATTATAATAAAGATCCTCGTATAACTATTTAGTAATAAAGCTGTATTCTATTTTACGTAATAGCGACATTAAATTCATTCTTAAATTTCACCATAATCATGAAGTATCATTCTTTCTTCCACACTTATTTGATCTCCCTTGCCATGTCCCGCCACTATCGTACTTATTCATTAGGCTGTATAGTGCGTCGATCCACCAAAAAAAGGATCAATATAGAAGGAGATCGATACGGTGAATGATGTATGTGACACAAAGTTTTACTGGTGAAGAATTTACAAGATTTTCGCTACGTTACGTATTACTTGTGCTGGTGTGATTTGCCAGGGTTAAAGACATCCAAGGTGCAGTTTTCCTTTTATATTATCCTACTATTCAAATTGTTCTTTTCTACTAATTGACCACCAAATTAATAAAAATATAGATAATCGTATGCTCTTTTGCGTTTTTGTGTTATGTTCAACTGTATTGATTGGAATTTGACAATCTCTTTTGCAGCTATGGTTATTCCCGCCAGTTCCAATTTTGCTACACTGGCTCGCCGATCCATACCCCATTTATATTGGGCTTGCAGGCTTCGGGGATATATTCCACAACCTGCCCCATCCTTCTTCTTTGATCCGTCTGTGAAGATGTTGATCACAACTTCGCCAGCAGTCTCGTTCTCACTATTCGTCTAGATTATGTAGTTTCTGTCAAAGACAGACCAGAGAGAAATGCCATCTTTGCACGCCTGTAGAAGGCGCATCATCCTGACAGCTTCATTCCACAGGCGACTTCTGGCCTCTCCGCAGCCTACATTTGGTTGCGTGCCAACGGATTTGAGGCGTACCATTGTTGTCAGAGCCACTTCTCCTAGATATATATCTAGCAGTAGCAGACACAGCTTTACCTCTTACATTACCTCCACAGCTCTCGTTGGCGTTATTCGCATAACACCGGTTATGCTTAGGCAAATTCTCTGAATTTGGCTGAGCTTGCCTTTAGTTGTAGTCTGTTTGCTCTTAGGCCACCACATCACAGCTCCATAGGTTATCATTGATTGTTGGGAAAGTGTTTTTGTCAGCCTTTATTTAAATGTAGTTCTTATGCTACAATCATTATACACTATACGCTGAACATAGAAACAGTTTTGGGATATTCATATACTTCTTCAGTATTTATTTGGTATCATATCATGGTGCTTTTAGGTTAAATTGATCATGCAGAGATAACATTTGAGGCGAGAGCAAATGTTGAGAACTGGTATGCGACAGATGAATGTACTGCTTACGATTGGTAGCACCAGTATTAATTCTTACTTAACCAAGAGACGTGTCTGAGAGATACCATCACCATAGTACCACCCAAAATCAAGACTGTTAACCACACCTTAATTGCAAATGCATCTACTGTATCTAAACGGAGTGCACATAGGCGCTCGTCATCGCCTCCTTTTACCTATACCTAAGAATTTTTTATTAATATCTTAGATGCTTAGACCTGCATGTACTCTTCTACTCCTAGGTTTATATATAAACAGGTTCCTTCTTGTTTAATATTTCTCAATTCTTGGGTATAACTGTTTTAAACGTTTTTTGCCTTAGGCGAATTAATGCTTTGTACAAACGAGGTATGATATATAACCCACGGTTTCAGTCGACTCTACGCAAATGCGACTGTACCATCCTTTTGTATTGCAGCAGTGTTAATCACCTTAGTTTCCCTTTTTGGCTCGCGGAGTTCTCTAACAAGGCTTCACTAACAGTTAAAAGAGAAAGCCAAAAGAGTTAACTTAGGATGACTGTCTTCGCAGCTAACTTAGAGCGCACAATTTCCTTTATGCCTGCCCTTAAAAATATGTGTCTGCGTATATAATTCCCCTTGTATATAGGAAATAAACTCTATTTATATCATAATTCAATAAACCTTAAAAACGTATTGGTTTTTGTAACTGTTCGTTCCAATAAGAACGAAAATAATCTGGTAATTCAATCTCAGTCAGTTTCCGAACAATTTTAAATCCAATCGATCTATATATGTGCCACATGTCAGTATATTCGACATAACGGACCTTCAGAAGAGCTATTATAAATCTAAATGACACCGAGAAACGCAAATATCATCTTTCAATTTCAGCGGACAGTAAACTTGCTGTTACATTTGCCGTGGTGAAGTTGCATGAGATTAAGGTTTAGGAGGGTGTTAAAAGTTCTTTCAAAGTACATTTTTATGCAAATAAGGATTATATATTTTTTTATTATATTAGTAAATCTAAGAATTATTTATATAATTTTATAAAAACAAGAACTTCTGTGGAAAGTTTTGATTTAACTGTTATTCGTATGAAATATACTACCAAAAGCTTAAATCTTGTTATCATCATTCCTTGGAATGAGAAAAAACATAATCCATAGGATGTAAACGCACATATATACAATAAAACAAGGATATACATTATGTTCCAAAGAGAATAGCAATTAAAAAAATTTATGTATAACCGCAAACCAGTACGTACAGTCTCTCACGCACGATGAGATTGACTATCAAGGTTTAGCAAACATTAGAGAACTGAGCAAAAGCAGTGACAGTGTCAGACTTTTCTCTGTTCCGTCCAAGCTATTACCAGGTCGAGTAATTATCAATGATTTTTGGAATTGGTATGGCCACTGATTGCTCTTTATCTTCTCTCACTTAAAAAATGACCGCACGTGAAATATGGGTGTCGGGGTCCATAAGAGAGATTGCAACTCTAATAAACACAGAAGTCACCATCAACCAAGGAGTTGATTGAATGAAGATCTTCTTAATGGTACGATAATAAATCGAGGCACTTAGTCCTTGTGCTCCATTGTGCATCCGCTAGCTGGTCAGTGAATGTCTCCATCCAAGCCGCACTCCAGACCAAAGGCCAGAATCCTTCCCAGCGGGCCATTCCTTATTTCCTCCGGCATAAAACCAATACCACTACCAATAAGTGTTTATGCCTCAAGTTCATGAGACAGAGGTAGGAGGTGTACAGGTTTCCCCTATTTCTCCACAGAACCTGCAGTCGGGGTTGTTAACCACTCCGATGGTGTGCAGGTGTTTCCTGAAAGAGCTATGTCCAGTCAAAAGGTTTACCACAACTCTAACGTGCTTTCTGCTTAGACACAGTAACTGTTCTGCCCTCCTCGGTAAGGGACCTGAAATGAGGAGCTTCGCTTGCCGAAGTCCTGGGTGAGAGGTTCAGAGGTCAACGGACTGGGAGTGAGACCAGTCCTTTATTTACCTTCTGGCATTTGCTTTAGGGTAAGCTAGAGCTTGTTTCGGCCTCCTAAAGGGCTGCTGAAAGTCCTTCCTGGCCAGACCATCTGCCTGCTCGTTACCGGCATTGTTCTGTGCCTGGGCACCCAGAGAAATTTGACCCAATTGGAGGAGCCAAGTTCGCAGAGCGCCTGTTTACAGTCCTGAACCAAAGAAGATTTGGTTTTGACTGATGCCTGGGCCTAGAGTGCCACTTTGTTAGAATATATCCTACAGATATTCTCCTGTACGCAGGCCAAAATATCTTAGTCTGGAATACCGTTGTGAATATACCCAGGGCGTGCGAAAAATTTTGCCCTGGGTTTCTCGTCGTATATTTCCGCTCCGGAATCTATCCGTCTGTGCCAGACGATATCGGCAGATCCGAGTATGTTCCCAAGTGGATTCCCATCTTCCCTTTTCGGGATGATGACCTTAAAAGGTGGTGAGAAGGAGAACGTGGCGCTATACTGTCACTCCTGGCGTCCAGAAGTGAGTGAGACCTCATCGCGTCAGATAGGACCCTTATGAGCGCTAGCCGTAATATTTCTTCTTTCCAGTGACCGCCGCGCTTCATCCTATAGGCCGCTTTCCGAGCCTCGGCCTTGATCATCACGTGACAGGGCACACAGTCCAGAAGAGCCTCCAGTGCTGCCGTGGGAGTAGTACGTATAACCTCCGTGACTCATAAAGAGACATGTCTATGCAGTTGCTCTAGCTTCCGTTGAATGTGTAGTCTGGCAACTGCAGGCTCAGACCCAGGAAGCATACATTATCATGAGCCTCACTATAACTGTGTACTACCACCACATTGCTACTCTGGGGTTCAATCCCCAAGTTTTGCCAAAGGTCCTTCTGCATACCCAGAGAGTAGTAGTGGCACTTTGTATTTGTCTCTCTATAAAATCTTTCCAGGACAGCTTAGAGTCCAGGATGACGCCTAGATACTTCACCGTCGCGTCCTGGAGATTCTTAGAGTAGTGTCGTAGAGAACGGGCTCGACAAAACCGTCCAGCACACGTTTCCTGGTAAAAACGATCAGTTCTACCTTAGAGGGATTTACTCTAAGGCCCTGGTCGTTGCACCATTGCTGTACTATTCGCTAGGCCCTGAATTAAGCTCACTACGTAGTTAGCATATTTATAAATTACCTAAGATTAAACCGAGATTTATAAAAAAAGTAGAAAAATATTATATGCGATAAGAAAATTTTAGAACTACCATTTCATGGCTATATCTGTAGTAGTAAGAAACAATAAAAATGATATACCATTAAATATAAGCCAAGTCAGTCTCCTCTTTTTTACAAAAATTTCATTGTGTTTTAATGTTCCACATAATTAATTATGTGTGCGTTACCTTCGTTCACAATTTTTATTCATAGCGCAAATTAAATTTATTCAGCGGAAGTACCAATATTTGTTTAAATAAAAAAAATCGAATAAACTAAAATTGTCAAAACTTCGGCTTGTCTATATTTATGGTAAACTCATGCAATTATATTTGTTCCTTTTAACACTATCTACAATACATAAGTAAGGAAATTGTCTAAACATCCTCTAAATTCCGTGAGATAAAGAATCCGTCTACATTTCGTCATGTCTTTACAGTTTCTTATTTGGTAATACAAATAAAATTCCTTTCTTGTATGAATTGTAAACGTCATTGTAAAATATTACTCAGACGACCCAATTTGTGTGTTTGCTGTTTGAAATGTACTGTATTATATTTTGATACGGCAGCAAAAGTTTTCGATAAAAAAAGGAAAATGTTTTGGATTGTTACACGATTATTCCACGTTCATGTAAACGACCACCTATTTTGAAACATGCAGCGTTGCATTCAGCTCTTATCTCTACATAAATGTGCTTTCGAAATTAAAGGCAATAATAATAAAGTAGCATTCAATTGTTTTAACAACAATATTTACCAACATAATATGTAAAATTATGGTTGTAAAATGTAAATATAGGTTCGCAGTCATTTCTAAACATACCTGTTTGCGTTATTGCAAATGCTCTTTAAACATACGTATAGCTACATGGTAGGTAATTAATGAAACACGAAACAGTCTTATTTTGTTAACACCTCTCTGCCAGCGGAACTTCCCTATCGTTCTCAGATAGGTATCACACAAAATAATTGCCCGTTATTACCTCGCATAACTACAACAATTATATAATAACAATCTAACTTTCCGTTTGCTGATTAATTGTACACGCTCCATAATGGGCTTCAACATCCTAAAAATAAAGATCTTTTTATTCTGTTTTATTTTGACGTTTAAATTCAAAGAACTCGAATTATTGATTGACCATTATATTACTTATGTTCAATATACCTTATTCAAATTGTGGCATTTCACGGGATCTGTTGAGCTAAAAATAAAGCTACATGAATTTACAGCAACAGCATCATTTGAAAAAAAAAATAGTTGATGCCGTTTTTGATTCCCGTGCATTGGTTCCGAGATAATTTGTTGGTTTTACAAATCTGGCTCATAAATATAAATAAAACTCATTGCTAATAGTATCAATATGACTCCATTTTTAAAAGGTTTTATTTAACTTGCAATATTTGTTGGTTAGTTAGTTTGGTAGGTCTAATTAAAATTTCTATTAGTTCTAATTAAGCTAGAGCTATGAAATTTTTCACATGTGTATAAGTCCGGTGACAATACACTTTAACATTTTCATATAAGAAAAAAACAAGGTGGCGGTTTCAAGATGGCGGACGACTTTACCGTTTATGGTCCGATTCGACTCAAAATCGATATCTGGGGGTTTTCGAGATCGCCAATTATGAATTCTTGGTAAAAATTTTGAAATTAAAAATGGCGGCGCCAATATGGCGGACGAATTAGATATTTGGGGTTTTCGGGTTCGCCGATTACGAATTTCTCGCCAAAAATTTAGTTCAGGATGGCGACTTCAAGATGGCTGATGACTTTACCGTTTAAGATCCGATTCAACTCAAAATGGATATCTGGGGGTTTTCTAGGTCGCGGATTATAAATTTTAGTCGAAATTCAAAATGGCGGGGGCCAATATGGCAGACAATTTTTGTCATTTAGATCCAAATCGATATCTGGGAGTTTTCGGGGTCGCGGATTACGAATTTTTAGTCAAGAATTTAGTTCAAGATGGCGGATCACTTTACCGTTTATAATCCGATTCGTTTCAAAATCGATATCTGGGGGTTACAGCATATCAGAAGACTAAAAAGTAAAAAATAAAATTATATAAAAAAGGTTTTATTTATATGCTTTAAAAATTAGAAAATAAACTTTAAACTAAATCAAACCCATTATTTTGTTACATTATATGATTTTTTTAATGATATAAAAGCTTGTTGCGAGTAATCTCCTTTGCCCAAGAAAATCTCATTACATTAAAAAGTTTTCTTTAGCCAAGTATGAAGGTCCTACGTATAATATAAGTATTTGAAAAAATTCTACAAATAACTTGCTATTTCAATGTTTTTTGCGATTTTTACTATTTTGCAATAGTAAAAATAAATTTTGGATTCGCAACCAACTGCATCTTATTTCAAATTTAATTACAAAACTTTTTCATTTCTATAACTTTTCTCTAAAAGCAATAGTTACTGAGATATATGAAAAAATAGGAAAAAAAGAACGGAATTTTTAGGAATTTTTTCACATTTTGTTTAATAAAAATTACGCCCACGTTTTCAAACTAGCGCATAGTGGAATTATCATTTTTTATGATTTTTAGGAGCGATTAAGCCATACCATATCATCCATATCTGCTATATTACCCGATTCACCCAACCCAAAATAAATACTGCCTGGGCTATAAGTACTTTCGTTTGATACACTTTTTCAGCTTTAAAATGTATATATTTTAACTTTCTTGTCATATAAAATTTAAACTCGTAGAAGATCGCGTATTGCGTTCTGTCTGGCATAAAAGACAATGTGAAAGCTGTAAAATTTTATTTAATTGGATACATCATTTAAGCATCTGGAAAACTTCCTTATTGGAAAATAAATCAATTCGAGAAACACAGATTCATTTTAGTAAAATAATAAAACATTTTCCAGTCTGTTTTATACAAAGACCCGAGCAAAGACCATAATTAAATTTGGTAAATTCTCTCAAATCCTTCATAAGAATTTTTAAAAACTTTGTTTTCAAAATAGATAACAATTACGTATTGGATAAGAAGCTATATCGTGTGCAAAACGAGATAAAATAGGACCCTTTAGCAAATATTGAAGATAACCAAATAACCAAAGTAAAATGCGTACATAAATAAAGATTTTAATGACAAATGCTTGTCAGAGCATTTATAATAATAATAATCTCTTTATTTCCAACAGGTAAGCACCCAATTACAGGAAATACATGAAAACACATATCATTTATATATCAATATCGAATAAAAAAGAAAATAATATTGACACTTAAGTTACAAACAAAATTAAACCTACTATTCAGTAATAATTATATGACTTAATATACTGCCTAGACTGTCAAAATTAATATCACATAGATGGGAGATTTTATTAAAATTATTGCACATTACATAAATTGGAGATCTCGCCATAATATTTGTCCTATAGTTCTTGACATAGAAGGTTGTGTGACGGCGGATTTCAAGTCTGGGTATGTGGAAATTGATTTTAACTAACAAAAAGGGACAATCAATAGTATTGTGAATTAAACTGAATAAATATTTAATGGAAATTATTTCGCGACGAGTTTCTAATGAAACGATTTTAAAACGGTTCGTTAAAATGGACGTATTAATTCCTCTCGGCGGGTAAATACCATCCTCCTTAAAAAACAAATATTTTAGGAACTTCCTTTGAACTGCTTCAATATCATTCACGTGACATGTGTACCACGGATACCATATGATGGCACCATATTCCAATCTTGAGCGAACGTATGCGTAATATAACAACATTAGGCTAGAAGTTTTGCTAAAACACTTGCAGTTTCTTAATATGAAGCCTAGCATTTTATATGAATTTGATACAGCACTATTAATATGGGCTCGAAATGTTAACTGGCTATCGAAGATAATACCCATCTTTGATTTCTGTACATCTGGTTATACTCTCTGAATTTATTTTATAATCATATTCTTCGGGTTTATTTTTCCGAGAAAAAGAGATAATGTAACATTTTTGAACATTAATGCACAGATGGTTCGCACTACACCAATCAGATACGGCTTTAAGGTCATTCTGGATCATTCTACAATCACTTATCGTTCTTATCTCTCTATAGATTTTCAAATCATCCGCGAACATTAATTTTGAACAGCTAATGACATCATTAATATCGTTGATGTAAATGACAAATAGAAGTGGTCCTAAATTAGAGCCTTGTGGTACTCCGGATGCATTAATGTAGTAATCCGAGCTAAAACCCTCGTACTCGACAAACTGCCTACGATTAAATAAATAAGATGTAAATAAATTAATTAAACCTGCGGAAAATCCAAAGTTATCTAATTTCATTATTAATAAATATAGATCGATTTGATCAAAGGCTTTCTGAATATACATGTATACTGTGTCTACTTGTCCTTGCTTATCGAGAATTTCCGAAGCAAACTGAGTTATGCAGGTTAAGTTTGTGATCGTATATTTTTTATCTAAGAATCCATGTTGGTGCAGGGAAATATATGGTCTAACATTAGGATAAACGCAATTATATATTATTATTTCGAATAATTTCGCAAAATTACATAAAATAGAAAGCTGGGTCACCTTTCTTTAACACGGGAGTGATTCGACCGATTTTCCGCATATCGGGAAATGTAGCTTTATTTATTCCGCGTAGCTTTATTTATACCGCCAAGGCTGGTTTTCTAACTAGTCTCATTGGCTGAGGTGTCTTCTTTTTCTATATTGTTCGTATTCTTTCTTATTGTAAGGAGGGGTGGTAAAATTTACGTGGGCCTAAAGGCTATTTACATCTAAAACTAGTATTTTATATAACTGCCAATTATAAAAGTGGAATTGACAGTAATGTACCGCAGGCGAAAATTTTCTATTTTTTTAAGGTCAAATGCCCTAAAACAATTTTTTGAAAAAATAGATCTATTCAAATAAAGATTATTTAAACATTCAAAGTATTAATAAGTTGATGTAAGGATTTACTTATTACAAAACAAATACGTTCTACTTTGACTTTTGTGAAGTACAATGATTAATTTATGATTTTCTAAATTTCCTGTGATAATTTTCTGGTATACATTTTTTTTTGACAGAAAGTTTACATTTGGAAATGAATTATCAATTTTTCGATGCTAAAATCACAATTTGACAAATATAAATTTTCTTGAAAAATTGTGTATCGATGTTTTTATTAAAATGTGATTCTATATACGTAGTTTAAGTTTAACTTGTACTTTGAACTTTGAACTTTTAGTTTAACTTGTAAAAAGTTTA
Source organism: Leptura quadrifasciata (assembly GCA_963675555.1). Taxonomy (NCBI): domain Eukaryota; kingdom Metazoa; phylum Arthropoda; class Insecta; order Coleoptera; family Cerambycidae; genus Leptura; species Leptura quadrifasciata. The sequence continues at coordinate 134,694,764 of OY776676.1, forward strand.
CACTGGGTAACTTTTTAAACGTCTTCAGCTCTGAAACGGACAATCTAAATGAAAAAATCCATAGAATGAAAGTTGTAGAGTATGTCACTTCAACTTCGTAGAGTACCTGAGTAATATAACAAAGTGTAAAAAATATTAAACAAATATGTAAGTACAAAGTGCAAAAAAAAACTGAAATGAAGTAAAAATGAGCTTTAGAAAGCACAATTTGTCATAGGATGACGAAAACGTATGTAGAGTTATTTACTGATCTTTGGTTGATTTTTGATTTTCCTAAAGGGCCTCTGAAACAAGTACGAGAACTTGTACTTCCACAAACCAGGGAAAGGAAAAAAAGCAGGTTTATGGTAAACAAACACGTCCTTCAACTTTGATCCCACACATGTCCTCTTCCTGCATGCATTTATTGGATGTGACACCGCATCATCATTTTTTGGTCACGGGAAAGGAAAATTTTTATCCTTCATGGAGCAACATCCACACCTAAAAGCACAGGCAGCTACATTTCTCGAGCCATCTGTTTCTTAAGACTTGATAGAACAGGCAGGGGAGCAGCTGATCTTAGCACTGTACGGACAGATGCACAGTGGCCCTCTGGGCGAGCTAAGATAAGACCTTTTTATGAAATCTGAGTCAAAAAAATCGTTCAACCTAGCACGGTTGCCACCAACATCGGATGCAGCAAGGTGGCACTCAATGCGCGCATACCACCAAGGTTGGAAGAAAGGCTCATCAGGCTCATTGCCTATAACAATGTCAAAGGATGCTGCACCCGACATGTTGCTGAAAATGGTTTCGTCTACGTGCAAAAAAGGTTGCACTGCAGCATGCAGCTGACGGAAATTAGGCCTCAACTCCTCTTTAACCTGTAAATGTTAAAGAACACGGTAATACCCTCGGTATACTTTTTGACGTTGTAACGTGCTTCACGTAAAAATATCGCTCTACGGAGCGATTTTTATGCAAAAATTTCAATAACTCCTCAAGGAGCGTCATTTTAGAAAGTGTAGTAAATGTCGCTGCACAGGGACGTAATGTCACCCCGACCACTAAAATTTAGAAAGTATAACAAAATTTGACTTCAATTTCGGAAATTTCAAAATTAAAAACCCTTTTACGAATCCACGTTGTTAAGCACTGCAACTCATGCGAGGTCTTAAATATGAGGACAAGTTAATTTAGCTTCTATCCAAAGTATATCGTGAGTTTTAGCGAAAATAGCCCTTAGCGATATGAGAGCCCCATCATTTCCTAGCAGCCCATTTTGACGGGGAAATGATGAGTTTTAACGGGATTTGCCCTAAACCGGTTCCTCAGTGATTCGGTGTCAGAAAAGTATCTTTACCATGTACTCATATGTGCATGGGACCGCCTTGCCTGAACGTATAAAATTGTAATTGCAGAATACAATTCGAAGTAGTAGCGATTCAAGCATTTTCAAGCTCCGAGGAGCGACCAAAATTGTTATTGAAATAAAAATACGTGAATAAGACAGGCAAGCAAAAGCCCACCAAATTTCAGAAACATTGAACTTTTCTTGAATCTTTTTGTGTAATCGTTAGCTCACAAAACTGCATTTTGGATGGTAGTTGGTACATTATAAATCGTTCCGTTCCACACCATGTGTTTTACACGGGCCAGACTAGTGTTTGTTAAACATATTTCTTAAAAGTTGTTGTAAAAACATAAATTTTTGAAGAGATTCAATATATATTTTTGAACTTTATATTGTCTTTTAATTGTGCTTTCTAACAAAATTCCCTTTCAGGTATAATTTTAAGAAAGTGTTAGTACATCCAGTGTTAGGTTTATAGTATTACGGCGTCCAATAGATACCATCAGAGCAGCAGTTAAGCAAAAACGAACAGTAAGTTTAAATTTTCATATTATTCTCCGTCTAAAACAGTCCTCTTGAACCCTAATTTTGTGAACGTTAACATTCATTTTTGAAATATATATAAAGTCCTTCAGACTCCAAAAGATGAATCGTTCACATAAACACTGCTCTGGCCTCTCGTGCCAGAACGCTCCTGAGTGGTATAGTTTATATAAAACTAGCAGGTTGGCCACTAGCGTTTGTCTGTTCCATGACCTATGACATACTGATGAGAACTAATAAGTTCGAAACCGGTCTATGTCTGGTCAGGGAATTGACAAATAATATTGGCTACCACTCTTTCATGATTTGTAAGGTGTAATTCAATGCAGGTCGGGGTATTTGCCCGCTGAGTAGTTGTTTCCTGCAAATCATATATTACAGCAGTAGGTTAAGTCCACCAAGGACTGAAAGGTCGCCGCTCTCAAATACTTGCAGAATCGCAAATCGCTATACGCCCATAGAGACATCTATGGTGTATAGTAGCAATTGACCATATGAGAGGATTCACTTACCTCTCACCACTATTCAATTTACTATAGTTTGTATAAAACTAGCAGGTTGGCCACTATCGTTTGTCTATGGCATACTGATGAGAACTAATAAGTTCGAAACCGGTCTATGTCTGGTCAGGGAATTGACAAATAATATTGGCTACCACTCTTTCATGATTTGTAAGGTGTAATTCAATACAGGTCGGGATATTTTCCTGCTGAGTAGTTGTTTCCTGTAAATTATATATTATAACTAGCGCACTAGTTCGAACATGCACAATTACGAGATAACCCACATGTTCTAATTGTTGCTTGGGTACTAACAATTATTTAATATATAGTAATTCATAATGCTATCATCTTAATAAATGGACAGATGATTATTAGATACGTCACTTTTGACATAATAGTTCTTGTCTTTTAACGGGTGTAGAAGAAAATATTATATACAATATTCATAATTCCTTGCTAGTTGTATAAATAGCTACAATTATTTTTGACGTACGAAAGCACGTACTTTTTAACATACAATATAATTCTCTCTGATAAGATAACAATTCCTCAAAGGTAATAAATTATACAGTAACTAGCTTATGAATAATTATATGCAAATCTATTCTCAGTGCTCAATTAACATGCTCGTAATTATGAATTGACCTGGAAGGTCACTATTATGCATTTGCTGCATGGAATGTTATTATGCGAAATGCGGTTTCTATTTTACGACCAGCAGTAATAAATAATTTAGTTTAAAAAAGTGTAACGATTATTGAAATGGAGAAACGAAATTTGAACGAACGAACGATCTTCAATTCAGTTCTCTAAGTTAATTAATTAGATAAAACTTAACGAAACATCTGGAGGATTACTAATTTGTAATTAATTGAAAATAATAAATAAGGAACAAAACAGGGTTATGCTAAAAAACAACTGTCAGATTTCTAATAGCTCACAGCATACGTTCAAAATTTTTCCAAACTATGAATTCACTCTTTTTATTTTACATCCTATAGTTGGTACTTAAACTCTGCAGACGCCCTAAGTATATCTATTGTCATTCGTTTACGTTTCATATGGCCAGACTTGTTACAGTAAAATTGATACATTTGGACTAATTTTTCCTGCAAACCCCTGCTCACTTTTTGCGAAAAATATGTTTTTCTTCGTCGAGACGGAGGTATAATAGAGAAATACTTTCTATTTACCATCCATATTACTATAAGAAGCGTAATAAAAAATGTCCAAGTACTCATAATGAAAAAAATCGGTTTTTTACGACAGTGTATAAAGTACTATTTTACGCACTGCTATCAATACGTAAAGAGAGCCTTTATAACACTAGTGCGTAAAGAAATCAACTCTACGAAGAGTAAGTAAAGGCAATTTAATTTTACTGTTTTCTTGATATTTCGTCCAGAATTTGTTTCACATGTTACCTAATTTTTTCTAATTCCACGACAGTAGTTGAAAAAATAGTGTAACACGCGTTCGTAAAGTGTTTTTTGGCACACTCGTATCGTAATTAACTATTTCCAATTAAGAAAGGCATTAAATCGTAATTTGCATTTTTTATCAAAACATTTTTCCAACAATGACTTTAAAGTTTGGAGATATATGGATGACCCCATTTATGTGGCAAACCAGACTCAGAATAACGGCGCATATGTTTATATTTGATTGACGTTCAATTGTTTAGATATTAGTAAATAATTGCCGTTTGACTGATGTTTTGTAACTTCCATATGTTTAAGTTTCTATCGACTAACAAAACAATGAAATTTAGTATTCTATATTAGAGGCTGAATCATTTACAATACAAGATGATTATGATCTGATAAGATCCACTTGTCGGAATAGTTTTATTAGGAGGTATATATTGTTGTACACGAGTTTTCGTACACAGTTGGACTATTGCAAAAATTTGTTTTTCATATTTTAATAAACAGAAACGAATTTTGTACAAGTATAAGTATTTACAATTGCTGATAAGAGGAGTTAGAATCGTTTTACGACGTACAGAAAAATCATTATTACTCTGGGTGATTTCACGCCGGTTCTACACTAGACGAGCTTCTGTTAGTAAATTTGGTATCGAGAAACTAAATGTAAACAGGAAAGTCGATTGAACTCTGCCTAGATAATATCTATCCGTTAGTTAACACTGCAATCCAACAAGATTCACTTCGCTGTCGCCTGATGATAGGTTCCGAAATCATATTGATGATACCATAAGGACTGGGCAAAGGTCATCAATGAAATTTTACCTGGCGCTGACTGTGATCCCAGATCGTCAGTTGGTCAAATGTCCCTTCCCGTTGAAGCTAATAAAGTGTTGATGGTAGGCAGCAAATACAAAAGCATCATAATTCTTGAAATGACAAAGATCCGAATGCTTTGTAAGAATGCCTAAAGTAGAATATCATGCAAATAGCAACGAAAACACAAAGCGACGTAGCTATAACAGCCGAAACTTCAAGTTACAAGCCAGAAAAATTCAGAAGTCAGATGTTACTGCTGTATTGGTAGATAACATAGATAATCTTTCATACGGGAGAAAAGAAATTTGGCCCGATGACTGCAGAACCTCAATATTTTGTGCCATGACATGACAAGAGAATAAAATATACGTCATAACTACAAATTACTGGCACCATGGCCACATGCCGACAAAATGCTGCTGTATATTCTTTAGTCCTTCAATTCTTCAAAATGGCGTTGCTGAACTTCATGCTACAATAATTTCACGGTTATTATTACCGTTGTAGAGCATGAAAAAATCAACATATCCCACATTATATTTTTTCTGTGGTTTTAATATTCCCAGTTGTACAGAAAGCAAAACAAGAAAAACCTGTTTCTACCACATCTGCCTTCGAATTACGCATTCTAGAAAATTGTTATAAAGTCTAGCCAGCACCCGTGATAATTGATTCTCCAGTGGATAAGACATAATATCCTTTATCTTAATATAGAAAAACAAAATTCATCAACACTCTTCACTCAAAGCCCCAATAGCAACTCCGGGCCTATCGGGGCCGGAGCCCTTCTATGGCGTGGCAAAGCCTTGCATACGAGCAGCCACTAAGGAATGAGTGCAAGATAAATCTCTGGAATGCTAAAGGGTTCGTTAAAGAACCATCGACCAAATTTACAGGTACACATAAGGCTCCTTATCAAGCTGTGAAGTCTGGCACGAAGGACAAAGCTGGATTAGGTACTATAAAGAGTGTATTCTAGGAGCTCCACAATAGACCTGAAAAGGTCGCGGTGGCAAATGCCAAACAACCAGCTCCCCTATTTATCTATCTGACTATCAACACTCTTAACAATGGGGAACAATCCACTCTAGTTTCTAATATATCCAATAGATGGCGCCATACGTACTCGGTTTAATGTCATTCTCAACCTTTAAATATTTTAAATATCCGATTCCGAGAGTTTCTCAATCTCATATTCATAGAGATGAGCGAAATTGATACAAAGGATTATGGTAGTTGACCATTAAATCGTTTAAAAGCGGAGCTGGCATACTTTTTCGTATTGACGGCGATACCACAGACCAATACAGACGTCCAACTCTGTCGGAACACTTTGAAGTTATTTTTACAGATATTTTGTCTTTATTTAATGCGCCAAGTGGTATGACGTAGTTCTCACTTTTGATACCCCTACGCCTGTATTGGTCAATCCAAATCTGTTCTCGGCGTTGTAAACAACTTTTGCGCGACTGCAGCATAAAAAAAATAAAACCTAATACATGAATATTCTGAGAGTTGGACATCTGTATTAGTCTGTGGCGAAACAACCGTGTACAGCTGGTGCTTTCTGGCGGATAAAATAAAAGAGAATGTTCCCCATTACAAAGAGCTACAAGAAACGGTAGAATCTTTCAAACCTAACAGCGTTGATTCCAATGTACCACCTGTGTCAGGCGAACGCTTCTTCATTACTTTGTATGGAGGTGGAAAGGATGATAAAACAACGCAAAATCAACAGAAAATAGCAAATTCAGCTTTTAACACTTAAGCCAACATCAGCCGTGTCACGACAATACACGTTTCGAACGTACCTCTAGGTGTAGACGTGGCGCGGAATCGGAAGATACAACATGAGGATTGGGGTTGGAACCAATTACAACCACAGTCAAATCCGCACCGATAGAGCTTTTGAACTTAATATTTTGTAGGTATAAGACGCCTTGCGACAAAGGTTGTGGCTGTCTCACAATATTCGGTAATTTCGAAGAAGCTTTAGATGCCACCAGATGCCCAGAACGTGCTTCATGGGGACAAATTCAATGCTGTGATGGCAGAAGAAAATGCGGAAATCGAAGATGAAGATTTTAGTATTGGAAAATTTATGGAGGAAGAATCACGAAATTCAACCAGTGCCTTCCAAAAAGCACAAAGCACAATCATTAATGAAATTAAAAGGTTGCTATAACACAATGAGGACACCAGGTCAAAGAGCATGCCTCGAGCTCCACCTCTGTGGTGGTGTACTGAACAAAAATATTTAACAGGTCGACGTAAATACGCCAGCAAATTTTTTACAGATCAGCACCGGCCTAATAGTCTGTGCACCGCCTATCTGCCGTGCTGCCAATGAAGCGCTGTACAACTATTAATTTTATCGTACAGAAAAAGTTTTATATACAATTTTCTCATCCTCTACAACTTTGATAGTAAGTATGTTCGACGTAGGACTTAACCAAAAGCGAAAAAAATGAGAAAAAAAGACATTATTAGTTTGCGGAAACAAGGTATATACAAACATTGTAAAGGATGTTAAGCCCTCCATAGTGAATTTTTATTCTTTTCGCAAGCAATACAGAAAACGAAATATTGTTAAAAACGCGTTTTAACCATCTCTTTAACATGGCAACGTTAACCCTGCCTTCCAGAGCCTAATACATTGTAATTACACTAGTGGTAGAGCTCTGAAAATTTCAGGGATTTTGAATTTACTTTTGATTAAAAATTTTTTTTAGGTAACTGTCACAAAAAATTACGTTTGTCGGATCTGACAGCATTTTTAAAGTACCTTTGTACCCATTTGTCAATCTTATTTTGGGGCGCCTTTACTTCACGGCTGCATGTATTACTTGATCATCAAGGGTAATGTAACAAAACCTTGATAAATAGTCGGGTATTGTCATCAATTTTTCGAGAGTGCCATGGTTGTCAATTCGACGAGACCATATTTGGCGTTAATAATCTGACTAGAGCCCGAGAACTTTAGCTCGAGGGATTTAGTCTTTGATTATTAACGCCAAATGTGGTGGAGGCAAAAAATTGGAGAGCACTCGAGAAAAATTGTGACAATATATTAGCGGCTAATTTACCAAGGTTGAGTTATATTTTATTAGATTATTTCTTGAATGAGTTAATAATTGGAGATATATAAATTTGACGTTTGAAAATATATGTACGACAGCAGTATGTCTACTTGTTATAAGTTAATGAATTAAATATCAACGACTATTTTCAGCCAATGCCATGGCAACGGGAAATAGCCACTGATATTTCCCGTTGCTGTGTACAGTTCAAAATAGCCACTGATGGTCCTCGTTTCTAAGGAATTTCAAATATTATGATTGGTTAAAAAATTCGATTTGACACATGAGAGAAATAATCACTAATTAATTTATTCAACCTTGCATGACTATCCTAGAACAGCTCTGTTGTTCAATAAGGATACTAACTTTGTTCTCCTTTCAGAGTTCATAACGAGGGACTTAGTGGCAGCAGTTGTGGAAGTGCCTACAGAAAGGGGAAAAAGGCAGGTCGTAGTGGCCTCCGCCTATTTCCCCGGTGAAGAAGGCAATCCACCCCCAGAAGAGGTAAGAAACCTCATTAACTGGTGCAAGAGGAGGAAAAAACCCTACATAATAGGTGGCGACGCTAATGCTCACCATCATATGTGGGGAAGTACTGATACAAACACTAGAGGTGAGTGCCTGTTTGAATATTTGTTGGCAAATAATATCGACATTATCAATAAGGGCAATGAACCCACCTTTATGAATGCGATTAGAAAAGAGGTTCTTGACATAACCCTTGCTGATCCACTCATAACCGACTTAATTAAAAATTGGCATGTTTCAGATGAGCCTTCCATGTCGGATCATAGACACATACGATTCGACTTGGAAGCAGCTGTAACAAGCCTCGGGGAATGTAGAATACCTAGACTGACGGACTGGAGTGTTTATAAAGAACACTTGAGGACGGAGGTCGAAGATGTAACGCATTCCATCGACACAATAGAGGAACTGGATATAGCCTCATATCAACTACAAAACATCATGACATCATGTTATGAAAAAAGCTGTCCCATTAAACAAAGGGCAATCCAAAGAGATGTGCCCTGGTGGAACAGAGATCTCAGCCGTCTCAGGGCTGAGACTAGGAAAGCTTTTAACAAAGCCAAAAACACTGGAAACTGGGAGGACTACAAAAAAGCCCTTACGGAGTACAACAAAGAATTGAGAAGGTCTAAAAGAAGATCATGGAGACGGTTCTGCGAAGGGACAGACGAACTAGCCCCAGCAGTCCGCCTACAAAAAGTCCTTGCAAAAGACCACTCAAATGGAACAGGGCTACTCAAAAAGCCCGATGGCGAATACACAGAGAGTCAGCAGGAAAATATAAGAGTGCTTTTAGGTACTCATTTCCCAGGCTGTCGCATAATTCAGGGTGAATTTCCACAGGACTATCTGGATGAGGATGCTCCTCGTCCTACCAGAGAAGGAAGAAGCCTGGCTAGGAAAATATTCACCCCCAATAAAATTAAATGGGCGGTATCTACCTTTAAGCCCTTTAAATCACCGGGCAGAGATGGCATCTTCCCTGCCCTACTTCAACATGGAATTGAGGAGCTTATCCCATGCCTGAGAAGTATATTTATAGCTAGCTATATACTTGGGTATATTCCCCGAGCTTGGAGGGAAGTCAAGGTGGCGTTTATTCCGAAAATAGGCAGACGTCCACCAGACGAGCCTAAGTCGTATCGCCCCATTTACTTAACCTCATTTCTCCTTAAAACAATGGAGAAACTTTTAGATCAATATATTAGAAGTGAAATCCTTACAGGAACACCGCTTCATGCAAAACAATTTGCCTATCAACCTGGCAAATCAACAATAAATACTCTACATTGCCTGGTTCAAGGCATTGAAAAGACATTTACAGCAAAAGAAGTGGCTATGTGTGCTTTCATAGATATAGAGGGTGCTTTTGACAACACCTCCTATGAATCCATACAAAAAGCCGCGGAAAAAAGGGGAATACAGTCCCCTACAATTAAATGGATACAATCCATGCTTAGAAGCAGAATTATTACCACAAGTGTGGGGGATGAGTCGGCTACGGTGACTGCAGTCAGAGGTTGTCCACAAGGTGGAGTCCTATCGCCCTTGCTGTGGTCAATGGTGGTCGATGATCTCCTACATAAAATGAGTAATTCAGGCTTCAACGTCCAGGGATATGCAGATGACCTGGTCGTCACTGTGAGAGGCAAAAATGAGGTCATGATTTCCAACCTCATGCAAATTGCCTTAAATATAATATCCAAATGGTGCTCGTCAGAGGGGCTCAATGTCAATCCGAGCAAAACAACTATTGTCCCGTTCACTAAAAGGAGAAAACTCAATCTTAGAACTCCTGTACTGAATGGAACAATACTAAATTTTTCCAGTGAAGTCAAGTATCTGGGAGTAATCCTGGATCAAAAACTTACCTGGAACTCACATCTGGAAAGGACTCTTACTAAAGCAACAGCGGCAATATGGACGTGCCGTTGGTTTGTTTGGTAAGACTTGGGGTCTAAGACCAAAAATGACACATTGGTCTTATCTTTCGGTTGTCAGACCTATGGTAACCTACGCATCATGCGTATGGTGGCCAAAAACAGAAGAAAAAATAGCACAGGGAAAGTTGCAGAAACTGCAACGCCTTGCCTGTATAGGAACTACAGGAGCAATGCACTCGTGTCCCACAGCAGCTATGGAAGCTATGCTTGACCTACTTCCCTTGCACTTGCATGTAAGGAAGGAGGCAGCACTCAGTGCTTTACGACTGCACCAGGCATATAAATTTAAACCAGGCGATCTGGTTGGTCACTTAAGGATTCTGGAGTTAATCCATTTGAAGTCCATGACCAAACCCACTGACTCAATGCCAATCAAACAAGGCTTTGAGTGCCCGTTTGACGTGTTAATTGAAAACCGTCAGACGAGCAAGATAGAGGCACTGCGATTGGAACAAGGGTCACTCATCTGGTATACAGATGGATCTAAGATGGTTGAAGGGGTAGGTGTGGGCATAGCAGGGCCTAAATGTAGGCTATCCAAAGCCCTCGGTAACACCCCAACCATCTTCCAGGCAGAAATTTACGCTATAGATCTGTGTGCCCAGGAATGCCTAAATAAAGGCATCCGAAGGGCAAAGATCTATATATTATCTGATAGCCAGGCAGCACTAAAAGCTCTAAGGTCCTATACCTTTGAGTCTAAAATTGCCTGGGAATGTAGACAATCCCTGAAGCAACTGGCCAACAACAACAAGGTTACCTTGATGTGGGTGCCAGGGCATGAGGGAATACAAGGAAATGAACTTGCTGACAGCCTTGCAAAAAAAGGATCTAAAGCACCATTCATTGGACCCGAACCGTTTTGTGGCCTGGCCAAGGGACACATAGCGGAGGAGATCCAAGAATGGGAAAAGGACCAGAAGAAGTCCTACTGGAGGAATACTCCAGGTCAAAGACAAGCGAAAAAGTTTATAACTTATTCGACAAAGAATGCCACAAGGCTTCTCGAACTTGAAAAGTCCGAATTAAGGCTAATCACAGGCCTTCTAACTGGCCACTGCCCCTTGAGATATCATCTCAAGAATATGGGCAAGGCAGTAGACAACAAATGCAGATATTGCAATACTGCAACTGAAACTGCGGAACATATACTTTGTGAATGCAAGGTGTTAGTCCGCATTAGGCTAAAATTCCTAGAACAGGCGGAATTAACGCCTGAAGACATAGGGAAATTAGCCCCCAGGAAAATCACAAGCTTTGTAAAAAGTCTTGGAATCCTGGGCAACAACTAGATGTAGGGTTAATCACAAAAGATCTTTTAGGTCGAAGTGAAGTAAGGCTGTTCGAAGCCAAACGACCCCGTAAAACAATCTACAATCTACATCACTAATATTTGAAATATGTCACGGCTTGTCAATAAATATCTAGTGACATTTTCATTTGTTTTCGTTGAAAACGAATTAAAACTGTCAGCTTAGTAGCCTTCTTGCAAAATTTTGTCCATGTCTCCAGTAATTTATACGAAACAATTTTAAAAACACTTTGCACCGGCCAAACGATCTTTCTCGGTCTCGGGTTTGCTTGGCCTCGGCCGCAAACTTCGAATTCGGCCGAGAAAGATCAACTTTATGGCCTTCATACACAAATAACTAGTATTTGAGTACATCTACTGTATTATATTTGTCGTGGAATTGACTTGCCTAACTATATTTACATCAAAAACGATTATTAAAATATATTTAAATTTATTCACTTGTTGCTATCCAGAAACTAGTTTTACAGTTCTAACGCGTAAATTTGAATAATACCTTTTTAATTTTGATTAAATCCTCTTTCGTCAGTTCCTTAACTCCTTTTTGCATCTTCTTTTTCTGTCCCATGTTTTCTCTTTCAGGTGTTAATCTTATTAGGTCACTTAAATATTCCCGCACTTAACACATACACATAAATTCTTAGATGACGTCCGAATTAGCACCTTCACAGTGAAACACTTTTTAAAAAACAGGAGTCTGTATAAAACTGATTAGCTTCGCCAAGTGTTCGCCATTGTTATGTGTTTAAGTAAAGTCTATGCACAATATTTGGATTAAACTTGAGCAAGATCGTTAATGTGTATTTCGTCATTTTTTATCTACGTTGTTTACTTAACCTTTTTATACGTTAATATTAAAAATAGGATGTTAATTACAATATCAGCGCGACTTCAAGCTGTTGTAGTGGTAGCGCGTTACTAAAAAATTTAAAATTATTTGCAGGCTGTGTAGGTGTTTATTGCTTATAGTAAAATAAATGCTAATGAGACAGTTAAATACCAGGTACAAGGATTACCAGTTTTGTTCGCTTTAGGTGACATTTCCCATTATCTAATTGCATAAAGTTATTTAGTTTTTGTTTCTTTATGATATAATATAGAAAACGGATGATTCGCGACATACCAAGTAAAGAAAAATGGCATGTATTGACTTGTTCATTAATGACCAAGATGTTTAGTGACACTTCGCATGTCTCTGAAGGTTCCTTGAAGTTACAAAATTAGTAATTACTTAGCACAGAATATAACGTGAATTTATTCGTGTTATACAATAGAATTGATAATAGTAATATCTTTATTGTCCAAGATGGTAACTTATATCTGACAAAAATATTAGTCATAGAACATGGAACGCGCACCCTTGCCTTGTGAGAATTGTGTGCTTCTAATTAAAATCTTAGTTAAAATCTAAATCTAAAGGAACAATACTCTATTACAAGAATTAACATATTGAGTTAAAATTGTAATAAAATAAGAAACGCAGCACAAAGTTACAAAAAATAATTAATCCTAGTTAAACTTAAATATCACAGTTATTCATTTAAAGATCATGAATGAGTTTTCTCTGACAAAAATTCTGTTGCTTTCTTTCCGATTAATTTAAAATTCGTTATAAATTTTAGAGCCTTGGGCAGTCTGTTATATAAATTAATTTCCATGTGTCTAGGGGTTAACTCATATTATATTAATCTATGTATTGGGATACAGAGACTCTGTGCATTGTACTTGTAATTAAAATCATTTAATATAAAAATGATTGCTCGTTTAATTTGAAATAATATACAATGTCTAAAATATAGATAGGATGCTAATGTCAAGATTTTTACATTTCTAAATAAATTTTTACAGGGGCAGAATTTAGATACGTCTGTCATATTTCTAATTGCTCTTTTTCTAATTTTAAATAACATTCAAAATGAAAAAATAACCCCCCCCCCCCCCCAAAATATGGTACCATATTTAACCCTTGATATAAACTTTTCATGGTAACAAGGAATTACTGTGAACATGTTGGGTATATTTTTTAGTCTACATAATGCATACCAAACCCAAACCGATGATATTAGTGATGAGTTTCCCAGGTAAGATCAGAATCAGTATACAGGGTTTCATTAATAATTGTACATAAGCTAACTGAAGAATCCTTGGCCCAAAATAAGAAGATGTAACCCAAAACACTTAGATAAGATATTCCTCCTTACTAAGATACTGAGCGTTTTATTCCAAATTTTAAAAATTATTTTTGCCAATTATTTTGTTTCTGTTTAATATTTCTTTCATGTTTGGCGGAAAGTTTAGATATTTTAGGTAACATCAGACCATGGTTAAAGATAGTTTTTAAACACCGTGTATCTCAGCAAGGAGGAACATTTTATATAAGTGTTTTGGGTTACATCTTCTTATTTTGGACCAAGGATTCTTCAGTTAGCTTATGTACAATTATTAATGAAACATCCTGTATATTTCAAGAAATTTAATTGTTTTTACTTATCCAATAGAGTGACCACTTATTTTTAGCAAGTAACGGTTTTCAAAAGAAGATCTCGGTATAAAATTTATAAACAAGAGTCTTAGATATATTTATAAACGGCTTATAATAACTGCACCAATCTACACAATGACATGTATCAGCGATGTGCTGGCCAGATATAATTAAGTCAGGTTTCGATTTCTTTGATACAATTAAAGTATTGCCACCAGCGTGCATTCTCAAAATATTTTCAGGAAAATTTACTGGCAAATCATTAATATATGATATTCCCACGGACAGGCCTAGCCTATAGTGGTGTTCTATTTTGTTTTATTTACATTATATAATAATTATGTCCACTTTGTATTTGTAATACTCATTTTGTATTACTTTATTTACACATGTACGTATTTGTATTCCTGTAAAGACTATATTTTTTGGTAAATAAACTTATTATCATTATATAAAATAAAAAGCAAGGGCCTCAAGACTGATCCTTGGGGTACACCTATTTCAACGTTTAAATAATCCGACCTTATGTCATTTACTTCAACCAATTGTTGCTTGGATGAGTGATGTGAAGTTAGCCAATTCGTTCATATTGTCTGAGTTTTTCAATAAGCAATTTGTGATCGATTTAATCGAAGTCTTGTGTGTAAAAAATCATAATTGCTGTCTCAGTGGACAGTCCTTTAGAAAACCACGTTGCGATTTTGAAAATAGTTTATCCTTGATGCAGAAACGTATTTTCTTCTGAATCACCTTTTCTAGAATTTTTGAGGTGCTTGATACGAGAGCAATAAGTCAATAATTCTCAGGTAGTAGAATATCTCATTTTTATGAACCGGCAAGACAATTTGAATAATTCCTATTCCGACAGAAAGTTCCACTAAATTACTAAATAAGTAATTGGGGTAACAGAATTTACAGAGAAGGACATAAATCTACAATTGTTCAAAAGCATAAAAATGAGTAAATCCAAAAATGTCAAAATATCTAAATTATTGGCCAATATAAAGAGTCGGTTTAGTTTCAATTGTATTAATATGTAAGATAGAAGAAATTTTTAGAGAGAAGATGCCGACTCAGTGGTTATAAATGCTGTTATTTCATGTTATTTTCACCAAAATGAAATCCTGGCGGAGTTTAACATTAGTTATTCCACCTCTCAACCAGGACACATGCACACAGACAATTACACAACGACCATTACTTAACGACATTGCCATCTGTCGCAGCTGAGACTCGAACTTGGTATGGTATAGAGACTAACCGTGTTGCCTCTTACACAACCCTGTTTAATCCACCGCTACCAACTCGGTAACACGTGTAAAACACCACTAAACAATCTGAACATCCATACCCTAGCCAAGATTTCCACCCAGAACTCCTTGGTCTCAAACCTAACGCAGAAGCGTTGAGCCACTAAGTCGGGCAAACTTCAAAATAGCGGACAGTTTTTCAACTTTTCTCTAACAGAACTTTTTAGTATAGCGTTCTTCTATCTGACAAAAGAAAGTTCAAGTTCTAGGGAACTGTTTCTGAGTTTTGGTGTGAGTATTGAAACACCCCCACCCCCCCTCGATTAATTATAAATAAAAATCCTGGTCACGTGAACCAGTGAAACATCTCAACCCCAGGGGTGTTAATTAATGTCAAAATCCTTGATCGAGAAGCAATCAAGAATTTATTAATTAACCCAGTAGTTATTTATCTCAATTTTATGTCAAGATAAATAAACAAATTAGCCATTTATGTGATCGTCTAGTTTTATTAATTTAGGACCTCAATTTATGTTGTGTGTGTAGTAACCGGTTAGGTTTACCCAAGTTCTTTGATATAAAGTTTAATATTACTGATTTCTACCTGATACTGTTACCTGAGATAGCTCATCACTTCTTCGGTGTAATGTCTAGGAAGTTTAACACAATGTTTTAGACTGAAGAAATCTGTTATACCTTTTTATTTTACTCAATAACTTTGTTGCTCAAACTTGTACTATGAATGTTAATTTATGTATTTAAGTTTATGTTTACTGACTTTACCAATCTCATATTGGTAAGTGAGAGTAGTAGTATAGAGTGTAATGTTGGTAACTGACTATAATCAAAGAAATAAAAGACAAAGTGGGTTTAACTCATATATTGTTGGGATAATTATCCAATAAAAGATTGTACATAATGTTGCGGCAATCGCCGAAATAGGTATGTTATAATGTTTCTAGCGAGGCATAAAAATTAAACCAGATAATATTTAACTGAAATGACAATCGTCAATCACCTCCGTACAGACAACTCATGATGGGGCAATCGCCGCGTGCTAAGTCTGCAAAGTGTTGTACTCAAATAGGTGTGAAAACCAATGCTAATGGACTGGACTCTCCGTCTCCAAAGGCCAGCGGGCCAAAAGGTTCAGTATAAATTCTCATAAGCTGCAGGGAAATTTCCCTAAAGTTGATATTCAAACACGGACATCTCCGGGTTGATTTTAATTGTCACAACAACCACTTATCGTAGAAATAGTAGATGAGAACAAACCCACGATCGCGGTGTTTGTACTAGAGCCAGGGGACTCTTTGTGGTTATAACAACAATGAAAATAAATCAAGAGATGATGTACTATTTACGTCGTTGAAAGCAAACAGCTTTATAAGATTTTACAACTGAGGTGAGGTTAACATTGTCATTCGACACCTCCAGCTGTGCCGGGGATGACTTTAGTGTAGTAATAAACTACCCGTCAACTCGGCCATCTGGGGCATCGACGACTGTACGGAGAGTCAAGTGTAATAATGAAACAGCTGAAATGAAAGTAAAAGTAGTGGGCCCGTTGCCCTTTTAAATCCACCTATTTCTGTAAACTCTTTAGCCAACAATCACACGCAGCAACGTCACATACAGGAGTCGGCGGCACAGAGAATCATTGACGAATTCGCCAACTAGAATATAACCTGGTGTGCATTAAATATTTACATTATTATCTGAAAATTTGTGTGAAATGTGAGATCGTAAAATTAGAAATTGGTACCACAAAACCGGGACGTAGTTGTGCCTAAATTTCCCTCCCAACCCTACATATGTAAAATTACGTGAGTCAAGAAAATGTTGCTAGTGAAAATATTCATAGACGCAGGGCAAAGCCGAGTTTGTGTGGCTTTAAGTCATATTACCTGGCGGATGGAAAATCGCCAAATCGTTCTCTCCCTCGGCTATCGGGACCGTACTCGCGTGGTCAGCGGTAGCCTCCGCGAAGTGCGTGAACTGGCACTTCATGGCTGTAGAAGTTAGCGATTGGGACGCTCTAGAGCGGTTACTTCGCTGGGCCTAGATTCGCAAAGTTTAGTAGCCAAATTGGATTGCTTCGTAGAATTTAGGGATGAATTTAGAGAACTAAGGCGGGCTCGAGTATTTAATCGTCGACAAGCGTCCGGCAATTAGTATCTCTTAGCAAATTCAGAGGGTTCGAAAATCGACGACAAACATCCTCGATGAAATTTGCTATTACTGGAATAAGTATTCTTCCGGGCAAACCGAGAGGGCTCGAGTAGTTAATCGTCGGCAAGCGTCCTCTATCAGTTCTGCCAGGAGGTATAGCATCGCCTGGCTTTTATTCTGTTCTTCCAACAACGCGGTTCCAAAATCACAGTGCCAATTCTCCCATTAGCTGAACGTTGCTTGTATATTTGACACATGAGACGTGGCTTCGGTATCCTGCCCTATCTTCGTCTTATACGTTTGCTTAACGTCGCCCTATTCACTTCATACACAACTCTCGACGCTTTGCTGGTTTTACTAATGCATTAGTCTTGTTTTTAAAACTGCCAAGTTTTAGATAAGAATTAATAACCATGTTACAAGCTATTTTAAAGTGGCACTTGACATATGTACAACTTTCTACCCTAATAAGTTAAAACGTAACGGCGCCCTGAAGTCGGCCATCATTCTGTTGTAAATTAAATATTTGTATAAATTTGGAATAAAATGAGAATTATTAATAAGTACTAATCGCCGAATGCTTTGATAATTTATAGCTAATTGCCGTTGTAAAGATGAGGTTTACCTGCTTTAAAACAAATACAAGGCTTTCAATAATATATCACCTACCGGGGGGTGATATATTTTACTCTCCCTCGCGGGATTTATCTAATAGTAACGTAGTTAATTATTTTGATGAATTCCGGAATGCAACATCACGACTCTGTGGTACCAATAAATTTATATTATGTTTGCGTAACCTTGTAGAAAAAAAATTATATATAAAACCTATACTAACACAAAACCAAACACCATTGTTCCCTAAGCCTATGAAAATTCTCCTGGCACTGAAAAAAACAAAAATGTTACATCTTCCCCATGTCCCTCTTTCTCTCACTGGTCCTTCCTTCCGTCACACCACTCCACTTCCATCCGTTTCCCACGTAGACCTTTTCTCTCAGCGGCCGTTTCCTACGCGCTCGACTCCTACGCGGAGCTCCATGTATTCCTCGTCGTTCCATCGGCGGTACCGTCGACAAATGTCTCTCTCCTTCGATCTCCTGACGCGGAGGCCGCCCCGTGATTAACTGCAGGGGTGGCTTTATCGTGGGTCCCGCACACCTGGACAAAGGGATATGACTACTCTCTCTGGATTGGACTGTCTTGCTGGGTGCCTCGCATGCCGCTACCTGCTCGAATTTGTTGGCGAGCGGTTGTTTGGCGTAATCACTGTCCCATACAGGCACTTCCAAACTCCACGTTTGCCTGGGTGACCATCGCGGAGGTATCCGTGGGTCGAGGTTGATTATCACGCGGCCAGGTGTCAAAGGCCTCCCGTCTGGATAGGCGATGATGGACATCTCACTGCCGTCCGGATGAATCACCAAACCACGTGAGATTTGTTTTTCACGTTGCTTGCGGGCGCGAAAATTCTGTCGCAGTTGTTCGATGCTTTGAATTTTAGACATGTTAATAGAATGAAGTTTACGAAAGGACTGACCCTTTGAGGAAGAAGTTTAGTCGAGATACACATTACTTGACAGTCGATATTTTCCTGCTTGATGGATATATTGCCTTTCGGTTTAGTCGAAGAAGTAAGGACGTAAATTACTGGTATTAAAAGTGCCACGTTTGGCGCCTGTTTGTATGTCCGACAGTTCGAACACATTGTTATGAGGTATATCGGTGACCCGATACGGCCCTTCATACAGAAGCGAGAACTTCTGTGCGATCCCAGCGGCGGCGTTCGAAGTGGGTTGAGTTTTTAACAGGACCATGTCACCGACTCGATATTTGCGTCTATATCCCTGTTGTCTCTCGGCTCGTCTCGACGAAGTTTTAATAAGAAAATCCCGCACTGACTGGTGGAGTTCGTACAAGTCAGTAACGGGGGTGTTGGGCAGGTATTCATCCAGGATGGGTTGTAAAAATTGTTTAGGCGGTTGTCCAGTGACAATTTCACTAGGGCATTTCCCCGTGCTCAAATGAGGTATATTATTCAGACAATCTTCGATACGGGTGATAAAGCCCGGCCAGTTGGTATGTTTGTCATGACAGTAGGTGCGGAAAAATCGACCTAGCTCCTTCATGTACCTTTCGCTGGGATTTGAGGCAGCATGTCTCACCGTGGCATATGTGACTGCGATTCCGGCTTTTTGTAGGTTTGACCTCCATACTCTTGAAGTGAATTGAGTACCATGGTCGCTGAGGACCTTCTTAACTTTGTAGATCTGGGACAAATCCTTGATTATCCTGTTAGAGGCAGCGACGGCGTTGGCTTTCTTCAAAGGGAATAGTTTAATAAATTTAGAAAAGATGTCGACTGCCACCAGAATATATGTAACTCCCCCTCGTCCCTGTGGGAGAGGCCCGTAGAAATCCACTGCCACCAGTTCGCCGATTTCCTTGGTTATTATAGGTTGCAGCGGCCCAACTAACTTCCGGTTTGGTTTCTTTGTTTTTTGGCAAATTTCGCAAGTTTGCAAGAGGTGCTGGACATGACGTCTCATGGATGGCCAGTGGAACGAGTGCCGGAGCATTAGATAGACCTTGCGGCCGGCAAAATGCCCCATCTCCAGGTGATATTGCCATATGAGTCTCTCCTGTAGTTGCCCCGGTACGGCAATGGTCTGGCGTTTGGAAAACGGGTCGAGGTGCAAAAGGATCCCTTGTTGGTACTGATAGCTGTCGATAGTACGCATTACTTCAGCATTTAGGGTAGTAGTTGGGTCTTGTTTGTGTCCAATAATTTGTTTGAGTAGTGGATCGTCCTTTTGTAGTTGACGGAGGTTGCGAAAATCATTTAGCAACTCCGTCGAGCCTTCGACTGTGAAGTTGGCGACAAGGGGTTCTATGGTCGTCTGTTCGTTGGTGTCGGCTGGGTAGCGCGACAGGGTGTCTGCCACTTTGTTGTCAGTTCCCTTGATATGGTGAATCTCGAAGTTGAATTGTTGTAGAAACAATGCCCAACGTGTAACTCTTTCGTTGAGGAAGCGACATTGATTCAAAAAGGTGAGGGCACGGTGATCTGTGCGTATGGTAAATGAGGTGTGTAGTAGATATAAATGAAATTTGCGTAAACTTGCAATTAAGGCTAATAATTCTTTCTCGGTAGTTACGTAGTTTAATTCGGGTCCTCTCAAGCTGCGACTATAAAAACCAACTACGCCTCTGCTCCCATCTTCGTGTTCCTGATATAAGACGGCGCCTATGGCATAGTGTGAGCTGTCCGTCTCTAGAATATATGGCTTTTTAAGGTCAGGGTGTATGAGTACTACATCCTTTATGAATTGTAATTTTATCTCTTGGAAATGTTTGTCTTCTGTCTCGCCCCATTTCCATGGTTCGCCTTTTCTTAACAAGTGACTTAATTTGTTGGTGCTGACTGAGTAATGGGGACAGAACCGGCGATAATAGTTGCAGAGTCCCAAGAATGCCCTTAATTGCTTAAGTCGCACAGGCCTGGGGAAGTCCTGAATGGCGCTAACCTTCTCGGGATCCATTAAAATCCCAGCGGGTGTTAAAATGTGGCCCAGAAACTTGACCTCCTTCCTTACAAAATGTGATTTCTCTAAGTTAACTGTCATGTTGGCCTTTTCTAATTGTTCAAGCACCGCTCTCAAGTGTTGTAAATGTTCCTCGAAAGTGGGTGAGGCGACTAGCAGGTCGTCTATGTAATTGTGTGTAAATGGGCGAACTTCAGGCCCTAAGACGATATCCATACATCGGGTAAAACTAGCAACAGCTGTTTTTAAACCGAACGGCAGAACTCGATAACAATAACTCTTGCCATTGTAGGAAAATGCTGTGTACTTTTTACTATCTTCGGTTAATGGCACCTGCCAATATCCGGAGACGAGGTCAATGGTAGTTAAATAAACCTGTCCGTGAAATTGTTGCAATAAATCATCGATGGATGGTGGGCACTCGTGATCATCTGTCATCTGGGAATTTAATTGCCTGGCGTCGAGGCATATCCTCACCGATCCGTCCTTTTTCTTTACGACGGTCATGGGGCTGGAGTACTGTGAGGCGGTGCGCTCTATGATGCCCTGTTGCATCATCTCGTCGAGTTTATCTTCGACAGCGGGTCGGAGCGCGAAAGGCACCGGGTAACTCCGTTTAAGGAAAGGGGTTTCGTCTGCCATTTGGATTTTGTGTTGATACAGGTGCGTAAGGCCTGGTTTGTTCGGGAAGACTGTGGGAAAATCGCCGATGAGTTGTGCTAATTGCGATTTCTCGTTTTCAGACAGATGACTTTCGTTAATTTTAGCCTGGATTAAGTCTGCATGGCTTATTTGTAAATTAGCTTGTAGTAATGTGGTGATCTCGTTCTCTTCAGCTTCGATGGTGTACCCAGCGTCGGCGTCGCTTTGTCTGATAAAATCGACTTCAACTTTCTCGCCGGTAGGGTTAGCTATACGTAAGACTCGTTTTTCTATGTCCAAAGTACAGTTGTTGGTAGTTAACCAGTCCACTCCAATTATACAGGGTTTAATGAGGCCAGGTACAATGAGGCAACATACATCGAAAGGCCGTCCTGCGAGTGTGACGTTTAATAAGATTTGTTTCGTGACACGTTTGCTTCTGGTGCCAAACGCTCCTTGTATTAACATCGCCCTTAGTGGTAAAACAGGGGGACGAGTGGATTGAATTGTCTCGAGGTATAGCTCCTCCGAAAGACAAGTAATTTCGCTTCCAGTATCCAGTAACGTCGTGATTGGAACATCTCCATACGATATGATAATCTCGGGTAATAAGCGTCGATATGGTTTAGAGGGAGATAATATCGACGCGCATTCAGCCTGCTTCCATACTACGGGGAAGCTGGGGTGTACAGGTAATTGTTCTCCTTGGGCGCGGAGTCCGGTACGTCCAGGATGTCGTGGGGCGGTAATGGGGCCGCGGATGCCTTGTTGATGGCGTCCAAGGCCCTGATTCTGCTGCCAGCCCATGAGCTGCATAATATACCATCCCGGGGACGTGGAGGGTTGACGTCGTGAGGGCCGTGGGGGAAGTGTGACGGTCGAGACAACGGCCCTGTTTAATTCGACCGGCCGTCGTTTCCCGATCGCGGGACTTTGGCTCTGGGTTCCTCGTTGGCGTCTCGATCGCCGCGATCCCATCGATATCTCTTATCTGGTTGGTATCGATGCGGCACCGTCGGCGCCGACCGAGTAGTTGTGGACATGGACGGCGTCAGGATATTTTCCTGAAGCCGGAGAAATTCTGCAGCGCTCGCCACAGTTCTGACTTCTTTAAGCTGCCACAGAGATTGTATATGTGGCGAGAAATGCTTCATTAACTCAGTGACAAGGGCAGCTTCAGGCGGCGGTTCTGTGAGCAGCCTGGCGAGGCCTACGTAGTGGGCGAAATGTGTTTCCATGGAACGCTCCTCTTTGCGAGACCAACGATGCGTAGCTAGGAGGCGTCGAAGTTTATTCTGTGCCTCCTCGGACCAGTAGCTGCCGAGGAAATCGTTTTTGAAATCTTCAAAGTGAACCCAGGCAATTTTGTAAATGGCTGCCCAGTCTTGCGCCTCGCCTATTAAGGACTCGTGGACGACGTCGAGTTTGTGTTCCTCCGGGACATTCATTTTGTTCATATAACTTTCCAGTTCGTGAATGTATTTCACGGGGTGTCGGTTCGTCCCGCGGAAAGTTGGCAATATAGGGCTGGGCGTCACGTATATTGGGCGGCTATCCCGGCCAAAGGGAAGGCTGCCGAGGGAGTTGGTGCTCTCTCTGGGGGTGTTGACCTCGAGGATGCGTTGTGGAAGGTCTCGTGTGGCGGCTTGGCGTTCCTTATGCATAGCCACCAAGCTTTTACCCAGTTGAGTGTGTAGCCGCTGTTGTTCGGCTCGAAGTTCCTGTACCGAGTTGACGAGGGTTTCCAGTTGGGCTTCGATGCTTGGAGGTGGTGGAGGTGGTGTGACGTGGTCGGGTTCGGCTGCGGTTGGGTTGCTCTCGTCCTCGCTGGTGTTGGCGGTACCTGGCGGATGGAAAATAAATGCAGTATCAGAATTTTCAGAAACCCAAATAATATTAATTTTGTAACTCTATATCCTGGTTTTGCGGCACCAATGAAACACCCCCACCCCCCCTCGATTAATTATAAATAAAAATCCTGGTCACGTGAACCAGTGAAACATCTCAACCCCAGGGGTGTTAATTAATGTCAAAATCCTTGATCGAGAAGCAATCAAGAATTTATTAATTAACCCAGTAGTTATTTATCTCAATTTTATGTCAAGATAAATAAACAAATTAGCCATTTATGTGATCGTCTAGTTTTATTAATTTAGGACCTCAATTTATGTTGTGTGTGTAGTAACCGGTTAGGTTTACCCAAGTTCTTTGATATAAAGTTTAATATTACTGATTTCTACCTGATACTGTTACCTGAGATAGCTCATCACTTCTTCGGTGTAATGTCTAGGAAGTTTAACACAATGTTTTAGACTGAAGAAATCTGTTATACCTTTTTATTTTACTCAATAACTTTGTTGCTCAAACTTGTACTATGAATGTTAATTTATGTATTTAAGTTTATGTTTACTGACTTTACCAATCTCATATTGGTAAGTGAGAGTAGTAGTATAGAGTGTAATGTTGGTAACTGACTATAATCAAAGAAATAAAAGACAAAGTGGGTTTAACTCATATATTGTTGGGATAATTATCCAATAAAAGATTGTACATAATGTTGCGGCAATCGCCGAAATAGGTATGTTATAATGTTTCTAGCGAGGCATAAAAATTAAACCAGATAATATTTAACTGAAATGACAATCGTCAATCACCTCCGTACAGACAACTCATGATGGGGCAATCGCCGCGTGCTAAGTCTGCAAAGTGTTGTACTCAAATAGGTGTGAAAACCAATGCTAATGGACTGGACTCTCCGTCTCCAAAGGCCAGCGGGCCAAAAGGTTCAGTATAAATTCTCATAAGCTGCAGGGAAATTTCCCTAAAGTTGATATTCAAACACGGACATCTCCGGGTTGATTTTAATTGTCACAACAACCACTTATCGTAGAAATAGTAGATGAGAACAAACCCACGATCGCGGTGTTTGTACTAGAGCCAGGGGACTCTTTGTGGTTATAACAACAATGAAAATAAATCAAGAGATGATGTACTATTTACGTCGTTGAAAGCAAACAGCTTTATAAGATTTTACAACTGAGGTGAGGTTAACATTGTCATTCGACACCTCCAGCTGTGCCGGGGATGACTTTAGTGTAGTAATAAACTACCCGTCAACTCGGCCATCTGGGGCATCGACGACTGTACGGAGAGTCAAGTGTAATAATGAAACAGCTGAAATGAAAGTAAAAGTAGTGGGCCCGTTGCCCTTTTAAATCCACCTATTTCTGTAAACCCTTTAGCCAACAATCACACGCAGCAACGTCACATACAGGAGTCGGCGGCACAGAGAATCATTGACGAATTCGCCAACTAGAATATAACCTGGTGTGCATTAAATATTTACATTATTATCTGAAAATTTGTGTGAAATGTGAGATCGTAAAATTAGAAATTGGTACCACAAAACCGGGACGTAGTTGTGCCTAAATTTCCCTCCCAACCCTACATATGTAAAATTACGTGAGTCAAGAAAATGTTGCTAGTGAAAATATTCATAGACGCAGGGCAAAGCCGAGTTTGTGTGGCTTTAAGTCATATTACCTGGCGGATGGAAAATCGCCAAGTCGTTCTCTCCCTCGGCTATCGGGACCGTACTCGCGTGGTCAGCGGTAGCCTCCGCGAAGTGCGTGAACTGGCACTTCATGGCTGTAGAAGTTAGCGATTGGGACGCTCTAGAGCGGTTACTTCGCTGGGCCTAGATTCGCAAAGTTTAGTAGCCAAATTGGATTGCTTCGTAGAATTTAGGGATGAATTTAGAGAACTAAGGCGGGCTCGAGTATTTAATCGTCGACAAGCGTCCGGCAATTAGTATCTCTTAGCAAATTCAGAGGGTTCGAAAATCGACGACAAACATCCTCGATGAAATTTGCTATTACTGGAATAAGTATTCTTCCGGGCAAACCGAGAGGGCTCGAGTAGTTAATCGTCGGCAAGCGTCCTCTATCAGTTCTGCCAGGAGGTATAGCATCGCCTGGCTTTTATTCTGTTCTTCCAACAACGCGGTTCCAAAATCACAGTGCCAATTCTCCCATTAGCTGAACGTTGCTTGTATATTTGACACATGAGACGTGGCTTCGGTATCCTGCCCTATCTTCGTCTTATACGTTTGCTTAACGTCGCCCTATTCACTTCATACACAACTCTCGACGCTTTGCTGGTTTTACTAATGCATTAGTCTTGTTTTTAAAACTGCCAAGTTTTAGATAAGAATTAATAACCATGTTACAAGCTATTTTAAAGTGGCACTTGACATATGTACAACTTTCTACCCTAATAAGTTAAAACGTAACGGCGCCCTGAAGTCGGCCATCATTCTGTTGTAAATTAAATATTTGTATAAATTTGGAATAAAATGAGAATTATTAATAAGTACTAATCGCCGAATGCTTTGATAATTTATAGCTAATTGTCGTTGTAAAGATGAGGTTTACCTGCTTTAAAACAAATACAAGGCTTTCAATAATATATCACCTACCGGGGGGTGATATATTTTAGTATATTAATATCATTGTTTAATAATGATAACATAAAACGATTTGTCATGAATATTGTACGATAGGTTTACCCGTTCTATTCACAGATAAATTCTTTACCGCATTAAAATTAGGCTATGTTTATCCCATCTTTATAAATACTTGAGTAATAAACCAGATAATGTTGTAAGTAGGCCATATTATTTTCAGACAATATTGATTTAAGTTATTTCCAATATAGAAAGAGTGTAATCTATATGAGCAGTTTAAATTCCAGCAAATTGTTTTTATTTGCAAGGTTAATTTTCAAAAATGCCTCAAAATTTTACGTCAGCCTAAATATTGTAAATAATCGACTGTTTGAGTTTACTCTGTTGCAGATATTGTCATCAACAATAATAAAGAAATGTTACAAGAATTGTAACATGTTCTTCGTTTTCCGCTTGCGATGGCGATAAACTTCAAATGTAAATTTTATTGACAATGTACAAGCCAACATGATTATATTGATAAAACTCCAATATCTTTTGACATTTTCAAAGCAATTTTTTAATCGCATTTTAATATTTGCTTCCATATTGATTTGTATGTATTAAACTTAAATTGAACAGTGAAAGCTTTGTCTAACTGAATTCTCGTATGTTGTCCAAAAACGCAGATATATACAGGGTGGTTTATAAGCAACTGTAAGTAACTGTAGATAGTAGGAGTCGAAATATTAAGATTTAGCCAATAATGCCTTAATGAAATATTTATAGGTAAAAAGATACAGGGTGTTTAGAGTTAAAATAATTTTTTTATTTTTCTTTGTAATTTAATGATTTTTTAACATCTTATCATAGATATTGACAGGTGAATGTTATTTATGGTGGGAAATCATAACACACCTTCAACTTTCGTCTAGCTCCTAGAGGGCGCTACGGACGCTATATTTAATGTGTTAAAAGGGCTGTAACTTTTTCACCCGCACTATTGTCGGTAGATTTCGCATAAAGTTTGTTTTCCTCTATAATTTTTATTAAAAGAGGTATACTTGTTTCGAGTATCTAAGTACAATAGATTTTGAGAAAAGTGCATATGAAAAGTTGCATGTAAATTCATTATACAAATTGAAAAATTATTTTGGCGGCAAAATTCGACACTCTTTAATTGTAAATATTTTTTTCTGTGTAGCTAATACCGCTTATGTAGTAATTGTTTGTATGACGTTTAACAACTTCAAAATTTCAGACATTAAAACAAAACAAATAATGAATGATACACTTTTAACTAGTAGGCATAAATAATTTGATACAAACTGGTAAACAATGTATGACAATAAGAACTAGAACAATAATAAGAACAACTTTAAAATGTATAATACCTACTACAATAAATGTTCAACATGACCACCATTAACCTCAATACATTTTTTTAAACGTTCATTTAGAGACTGTTTAACTTTAAATAACGATTGTCTGTTATCCCTAATAGTTTCCACAGCTTCACAAATATTTTTCCATAATTCTTCGCGGGTATTCATGTTATCATTGTATACTAAATACTGACAATAGTCCCAAAAGTAAAAATCCAAAGGATTGAGGTCAGGACTACGAGGTGGCCAAGGAAATACACTTCTTCGACTGATCCAGTGACGTGGATTGTTTCTTAAATTTGTCGGAACATTATATAAGATTTCAGGAAGAAAGTTTTCTAAAAAGTCCAGTTAGGATGCACCATTAAATTTGGTGGTAACTCAATCGGATCTAGTATGCACACCACACATTTTTTTTAAATTCGTGCGGAAGTGTTTTTCCTTGGATAAATAGGGATTCTAAAGTTCCCACGAATGACTATTTCTCCAATTAATTACGCCTGGTAAAAGTGGCCTCATCCGTAAACAATATTCGTTGTTTGTTACGCAAAAATAATGAAATCTGCGACCTTTGTGGAAGATCATGAGGTAAAAATTCTGCACTGGAGTAAAGTGATATGGTTTAAGTTTTTCTTTCTTTAATAGTCTATGAATTGATGACTGACTTAAACCAGTTGCTGCCGATAACCGCCGCGTATTTGCGGATTCTCTGCCACACGAACTAAAGCGTCTTCTTCTTGATTCACAGATAATCTTTTTGGAGGACCGGCAATATCACGTTTTGGGCGGAATGCACCTATTTCTCCCAAACGATCAGAAAGGTTTTTAAAGAATCTATGATCAGGCTGCCTCTATTTGACCACAAAAATTTACTTGCGAGCATGCACAAACCATGTGTCTCATTTCAGAAGTCGAAAAAAATGTATGGCGAGGCATTTTTTATAAAACGATATTGGAAATAAATAAAAAATACAACACTTAATTAAATAAAACTCTCCGCAACAACTAATTATTGTTTGAAAGATTAATTGCTTGACAGGTACTTTTTGTCTTTATGCCTACTTGATAAATGTGCTTCTTTATTTACTGTGATAATGTTAAAGAACGCTATAACCCCGATATACTTTTCGACGTTGTAACAAAATCCGACTTAGGAAATATTTCGTAAGAAAAGCGTGCTTCACGTAAAAACGCCGTGGAGGAGGTTTTTAATTCTTGGAAATATATTTTTGCTCTTCGGAGCGTTTTTTATGCCAAATTTTCGCTAACTCTTCGAGGAGCGTTAATTTGGTAAGTGTAGTAAATGTCGCTGCACAGGGACGTAATGTCGCCCCGACCACCCAATTTTGGAAAGTATTCTAAAATTGGACTTGAACTTCCAAATTTCCAAGATTAAAAACCCTTTTACGAATCCACGTTGTCAAGCACTGCAACTCTTACGAAGTGTTGAATATGAGGACAAGTTAGTCCAACGACTATTCAAAGTATATCGGAAGTTATAGCGAAAATAGCCCTTAGCGACATGGGACCCCCATCATTTCCTAGCAGTCGGATTTGACGGGGAAATGATGCGTTTTGACGGGGTTTGCCCTAAACCGGTTCCTCAGTGATTCGGAGTCAAAAAAGTATCTATACCATGTACTCACACGTGCATGGGATTTGCCTTGCCTGAACGTAAAATTTGTTATTGCATAATACAAACGAAGTAGATACGCTTCAAGCAATTTTAAGCTCCGAGGAGCGACCAAAATTTATGTGAATTAATAAATACGTTTATAAAGACAGGCAAGCATAAGCCCACCAAAAATTTCAGTTACATGAACTGTTCCTTGAATCTTTTTGTGCATCGTTAGCTTTTCAAACTGCATATTGGATGGTAGTTGGTACCGTATGAATCGTCCCGTTCCTCACCATGTGTTGTACACGGGTCAGACCATTGTTTGTTAACATTTTCACTGAAGAAGTTGTGTAAAAACATAAATTTTTTAAAAGATTTAATATACATTTTTTGAACTTTATATTGTCTTTTACTTGTGTTTTCTAACAAAATTTCCCTTTCAGATTTAATTTTAAGAGAGTGTTAAACAGACAGTGTTAGATTTATAGTGTTACGACGTCTTCCAATTGATACCATCAGAGCCGCAGTTAAGCATAAACGACAGTAAGTATGATTTATTCATTAATCTCCGTCTGAAACAGTCACTTTGAACCCTAAAAATTTTGTGAACGAAATATTTTTATTTAGTATTTAGAAAAGGTTGAGGAAAAAGAAAATTAATTTTTTCTTTTTCCTATTTTTTTTTTTTTTAATTTTTCTAAGTTTTTCGAGCAGAAAACACGTCCTTCAGACTTCCATCAAAAGCATGGATCGTTCACATGGCGCCCGAGCAGGGACCATGCCGTCCCCAAACCCAACAAATCCTTTCTCATTTATGGCGGAAGACTCCGAGGGGTCGACCCCAAGAGAATTTTATGAGCGAGTCACCGCACCGCTCGTCGACGACGGTTCTAGAGGGATAGAACCACAGCGACTGTTTCCGGAGGGAGACAATGTTAATTTATCAGCTTCACAGCCACAAACTGCTTCGATGGAGAGTATGTTTCTGAAAATGGCAGAGGGCTTCGTGCAGGCGATACAGAACGTGTCGACCTGTACGCCCCATGAGAGACAAAGATGTCCGAACGTGACGTTCCATGGGCTTGATCATGAAGATCCAGAAGCATTTCTGAAAATTATGGAGGAATATTTCGACAGAGCTCGCATAAGCCACGACTATGATCGCCTCCATAACGTAACCGGCCAACTCAAGGGCGAAGCTCAACGATGGTCCGAACAATTTAGGACGTTGACTACTTCGTATGCCTTATTCAAGGAAAGATTCCTTACGAGATTTAATTCTCCCGACATACAGTCACGAGCTATTGCTCAACTGTATGCCGTCAAGCAAACGTCTTTAGACGACACGGCAGTGTTTATCACAAGGAAAACCTGTCTTTTCGATCGTATTGATCCCTTTAAATCCGAAGCCATCAGAGCTCGGGTCATCATGGACCAACTGCGTCCAGAAATTAGGTCACGCTTGAGAAGCAACCTAATTTCAAACACCGAAATGTTAATAGCAGCGGCTACTAACGTCGAGCGGGATTCAGCTGACGAACAGACGTCGCTAATCCAGCTTATTGATCAACGTCTGTCCCGCGCGTCTTACTATCGAGAGCCGGGACACATCAGTCCACAAAATTCAAGTATAAGGAGCAATGGAAGCCCAACTCCGACAGCACCGAGGGTGCATTTCCGAGAGGACGTATCTCGACAGGACGGTCCAGGCAGAGCGCCTGGTCGTCCTATTTTTATGCCTAATTTATCAAGCGGATCAGTGAATCCTGACCGCAGGCAAAACAATTTTAATGGCGGATCGGGGAAATTCCGAGTACCCGACCGACCGGCTACCCCGTGCCGATACTGCACAGACACAGTGCAGTGGCACTTCCATAGTCAGTGTCCGAATAACCCTCATCTCAACAGGAGACCGGGAAACTTTCGAGGGGCCAGAGACCCAGGCCAGGGTCCATCTGCAAGATCCCCGGCACAACGGCCGAACCAAGGCGGCAGCAATGTACAGTAATTTTTTCCGATACTCATGACCACTACGACGCTCCTCTGCACAAGACAAGAGAGTCAATAAATTATATGAGCGAAGCGTTCCCTTTGCCTCGTATAAAAGTTCAAATAAATGAACATGCGGTCGACGCACTGATAGATTCAGGCTCGACGCGAAACGTTATCCATCCGAGGATGTTGGATAATTTTAAAAATCTCACGACACGTCGATCATTTGCTATGGCGTGCGGAGATCGAATGGTGGACTCTCTTGGCACGACAAAATTACAAGTAATAATTTCAGGCACCTCTTTTGAAATTGATTTTCAAGTAATAGAAAATTTAAACGAAACGATAATATTAGGATCACCATTCTTATATATGAACAATGTCGCATATGATTATGGCAGAAAATGCCTATATGCCGGCACAGAAGAGCGTATTACCGTCTTCTGGAATCAAGCTTCTCAGAGGGAGAGACAGCAGGCAAAACTTCCTGAAGAGCTTGTTATAAATGACAAATTTCTACGGCCGCTGTTCGAAGAATTTGTCGATCTGTTCACTGCGGAACCGACTCAAGCAACCACAGTGACTGTGAAACACAAAATTACAGTGAAAGACACGAAACCATTTAATATCAGACCATATCCGATGTCTCCGAGTACTAAGAAAATTATGTACGACCAAATCGAAGAGATGTTAAAAGCTGGCGTCATCGAACCTAGCACTGCCCAATATAGTTCACCACCAGTGATAATAAAACGCTCGGACAAGAAACCACGATTTTGCATCGACTATCGCCATTTGAATGAAATGACTGAAGACGAGGCTTCCGTCTTACCAAAAATACACGAAAGTATTAAAGATTTAGGCAATTCGAAGATTTTTTCTGTGTTGGATTTAAAAAGTGGATATTGGCAAATACCACTAGATGAAGCATCAAAAGATTTTTCGACTTTTACCACTCCTGATGGGGCAGCTTACAGATTCAATGTCATGCCTTTCGGACTCAAGACAGCTCCCTGTACCTTTCAGAAATTCATGGCAAAGGACGTTTTAACGGGTTACCTGCACCATTTCTGTAAAGTGTATTTAGATGATATAATCGTTTACAGTGTAAACGTGAAGGAGCATATGTCCCACTTGAGATTAGTCTTTGAAAGACTACGTCTGCACAATCTGAAAGTGTCACCGGAAAAGTGTGTAATAGCGACGAATGAAATTCAATATTTAGGCCATACAATTAGAACCGATACTTCCCAACCATTAGAAAAACATGTCTTACAAATTCAAAATTATCCCGTTCCAGCTACGAAAAAGCAGCTACAAAGTTTCCTAGGGCTTTGCAACTGGGTACGAGAATATCTACCAAATGTGGCGATGATCACGAAGCCACTAACGAAACTTCTTTCGAAGGAAAATCGTTTTCACTGGAACTATACGTGCGATGAAGCATTTAGAAAATTAAAAGAATTATTATCCGGACCGCTGGAACTCCATCGGCCGGATTTTTCACGTCAATTCATTTTGCAAACAGATGCATCCCTCCAAGGCCTTTCGGCCGTGTTATATCAATTAGGCGACAACGGCGAAAAATACATAATCTCGTATGCAAGCAACACGTTATCTCCAGCGGAGAGACGTTACCACATAAACGAGCTAGAATGCTTGGCGGTGGTGAACTATATTAAAAAGTACAAGATGTACTTAGCAGACAAACCGTTCTTGGTGAAGACGGACAACAGGGCGTTACTTTGGTTAAACAAACATAAGGACGACAAGACAAAATTTACTCGATGGTCATTACTATTGCAAGAATATGCATTCAAAATTGAACACTGTCCAGGAAAGGAAAATTTATTAGCAGATTTTCTAAGTCGTAACCCACAAAATCAGTATGTCGAGACAGACGATGAAGAGGAAAGAATGTTCCTACCAAATTATAAGTGTCCAGAACGTATTTCTGTTTTAACGCACTCAGAAATATACGAAGATATCGTACAGGCTCAATTGAGTTCAAGAGATATTCAAGACAAGATCCGCCGTTGGAATGATCTATTTCAACAGGAACAACGTTCCGATGCGGATCTTATTTTTATGCAAAATTTTCACGTCCAAGACGATGTACTTTTTAAAGATTGCGATAGAAATTTTAAATTAATAGTTCCAAAGAGGAAAATAAAAGAATTGATTTACCATTATCATGACCGAGATGAAGCATGTCATCCAGGAAGAGACGAGACTCTCAGGAAAATAGCAAAACGCTACTATTTCAATAATATGGCCAGGATCGTAGGCAGATACATAAACGACTGTCTGATATGCCAGTCTGTCAAGACAAGACAAGCCCAACCCAATGCTCCACTTAGAAGTCATGCACCACAAAATGCATTTGAAACCTTGAGCGTCGACGTAATTGGCCCGCTGCAGAGGACTAAAGACGCCGAAAACAGATATATGATTATCGTCGAAGACGTTTTCAGTAAATGGATAGAGGCAAAGGCATACATTCAGGTCGACGGCAGAACGATAGCCAAATATATCGACGAGGAAATAGTAGCAAGATTCGGAGTCCCTCGAGTCATAATATCCGACAACGGTGGTCATTTCAATTCCGAATGGTACATCACATTTTGCGAAAGGAATGGTATCGAACGATATTTAATTCCGGCATATCACCAACAGTCCAACCCCGTGGAACGACGGGTTCAGGAATGCAAGAAAATTTTAAAGACTCTTTTATTCAAAAAGCCAAACGACACTTGGGATCGCTACGTGCATCAAATGACATATATATTAAGAAATCGTAGGAACGCCGCTACAAATCAAACACCTAGCATGGTCGTGTTAGGATATGATCCAGCCGAAAGAGGCGAATGGGATTTGTATGCCTGGAGGCAAGAAAGAGCCAAGCAACAAACGCTTCCACGATACGAGCGAATCAAGGAAGCCCGTCAGGCCCAACAAAAATATAAACAGAAATATGCGCCGAAAGAGGCCGTCACTCCGATCGTCTACAAAGTAGGAGACAGAGTCATGAGTAAGAGAAAAAAGAAGGTACATACCTTCATGCCGTCTTGGTCAGGCCCAACCAGAATTCTGAAGAAGTTTTCAGACGAGGTGTATCTCGTGCAAAAGGGAAATGCAACGACAAGAGTACATGTCGATGATTTGAGACCAGCCCCGCCAGAGGAGCACAACTTGGAAATCGAATCTTCCGATGAAGAAAATGCTAGTCCAGGCGGAACATCACTCGATGGAAATGATTCCCCGTTCTCAGACGATTCCACAGAACCTCTACCGCCGGAGCAAACGGTTGTACACATCCATGCACCGCCACGAGATGCTTCCACTTCTGATTCAGAATCCAGTTCTGGAGATTCAATCATCTTTTTATAACATTTTTCAACCTAGGCTAAGTTTTAACTTAGTGCTAGGTTTATTTTATATCAAAATTTCCATACCAACTTCTTGTCGTGTCAGGCAAAAGTTGGTATTTTTTATGCATTTTTTACAAGTTATTTTCATCTGAGGATATTGTATCCACATACAATTCTTCCAAATTCACTGCAGCAACTCTGACCGTGTCCGGCAGAGTTGGTATTTTTATAATTTTTCTAAGTCCACATATGTTTAAAACATATACATCTGTAAGCAGAGTCCGACCCAAAGGGTCCCAACAAATGTTCCATTGGCACGGCATGGAAAGACGACGACTCTGACGCAAGAGCGCGATTCAGACGAGTCTAGCAACTCAAGGGCGAGATGCCGCCACGTCTGCTGGAGGGGCAGATGCAACGATCCGACGGATGCAGATTCTGTCGCAGATTTCTCCCAAGAAGAGATTTTAATAAAAACTATTTCAATCAATATAAGTCAACAAAATTCAATGTTCCTATTCTCAAAGACGACGATGTGATATCGGTCGCAGATTTCTCCCAAGAAGAGAATTTTTAACTACTAGGAAACCATTTCAACCAATATAAGTCAACAAAATTCAGTGTTCCTATTCTCAAAGACGACGATATGTTATCGGTCGCAGATCCCCAGACGGGATGTAAACAAACATTTTACTAAAATTTTGTTTTATTGTTTCATATAAACCGAGCAGAGCCATAGTATAGCTGGAGTTAAGCAGTCCGAGGACCACCTAAGCTGTTCCAGAAGGCAGTTCGACACCGAAGGTGATCGACGAGGCATAGACACGAGGAGGAGCAGACGCAAGCCCGCATTAGTGGAAGAACACTAAGAAAGATAAGTGCGTCGAAAGTGTTTGTGTTGTGTCATCGAAAATCTGAGGATTTTCGATTTTTTTTATGCCATTTTGAAAACCAATGTTCAATAATTCAATCGAATGCTATGCATCGATATATGTTCAAACTTATTACCATTTTAGATTTGCATCTATGTTTTGTTCAGATAGGCCGGTCTGAACGATAACCGAATACAACACATGGGAGACTACATCCAATGATCCATTTTATTTTCAACCAAACAATTTACCAAACGTTACACAAAAAGATTCACGGAAAGGAGGGGAGTGTTAAAGAACGCTATAACCCCGATATACTTTTCGACGTTGTAACAAAATCCGACTTAGGAAATATTTCGTAAGAAAAGCGTGCTTCACGTAAAAACGCCGTGGAGGAGGTTTTTAATTCTTGGAAATATATTTTTGCTCTTCGGAGCGTTTTTTATGCCAAATTTTCGCTAACTCTTCGAGGAGCGTTAATTTGGTAAGTGTAGTAAATGTCGCTGCACAGGGACGTAATGTCGCCCCGACCACCCAATTTTGGAAAGTATTCTAAAATTGGACTTGAACTTCCAAATTTCCAAGATTAAAAACCCTTTTACGAATCCACGTTGTCAAGCACTGCAACTCTTACGAAGTGTTGAATATGAGGACAAGTTAGTCCAACGACTATTCAAAGTATATCGGAAGTTATAGCGAAAATAGCCCTTAGCGACATGGGACCCCCATCATTTCCTAGCAGTCGGATTTGACGGGGAAATGATGCGTTTTGACGGGGTTTGCCCTAAACCGGTTCCTCAGTGATTCGGAGTCAAAAAAGTATCTATACCATGTACTCACACGTGCATGGGATTTGCCTTGCCTGAACGTAAAATTTGTTATTGCATAATACAAACGAAGTAGATACGCTTCAAGCAATTTTAAGCTCCGAGGAGCGACCAAAATTTATGTGAATTAATAAATACGTTTATAAAGACAGGCAAGCATAAGCCCACCAAAAATTTCAGTTACATGAACTGTTCCTTGAATCTTTTTGTGCATCGTTAGCTTTTCAAACTGCATATTGGATGGTAGTTGGTACCGTATGAATCGTCCCGTTCCTCACCATGTGTTGTACACGGGTCAGACCATTGTTTGTTAACATTTTCACTGAAGAAGTTGTGTAAAAACATAAATTTTTTAAAGATTTAATATACATTTTTTGAACTTTATATTGTCTTTTACTTGTGTTTTCTAACAAAATTTCCCTTTCAGATTTAATTTTAAGAGAGTGTTAAACAGACAGTGTTAGATTTATAGTGTTACGACGTCTTCCAATTGATACCATCAGAGCCGCAGTTAAGCATAAACGACAGTAAGTATGATTTATTCATTAATCTCCGTCTGAAACAGTCACTTTGAACCCTAAAAATTTTGTGAACGAAATATTTTTATTTAGTATTTAGAAAAGGTTGAGGAAAAAGAAAATTAATTTTTTCTTTTTCCTATTTTTTTTTTTTTTTAATTTTTCTAAGTTTTTCGAGCAGAAAACACGTCCTTCAGACTTCCATCAAAAGCATGGATCGTTCACAATAATGTTGTGTTACAACGCTTACTTTTAAAAATTATTATTTGAGATGGCTTTTAAAAATTCACATGCAACTCTTGATTTGCACTTTTCTCTAAACTTATTTTACCTATAAACATTTCTTAAGGCGTTATTGGCTATTTTGACTCCTACTATCTACAGTTAAGTGTTTTACCATTTTTTATGAGTCACTCGGAATATGCGCACATCTTGCTGTTTTGTATTATGATACAAACTTAAGTAACGAAAAAGTGTTAAGGGCAGTTTGGCGAAAGAAAGTGATATAGTATGCGGTACAGAAAAGTAGGTATGAAGTGCAAAGTTTAATACTCATAGTTCGTCAAACTATTTTACTGTCTACTTCTCCTTTGATGTGTAATACTTAATAACAATAAAAAGTCTCTAGGAACTAAAATAAATTAAGATTTCTTCATCTAAACACATACAGGAAATATTCTGCAATTTTGATGTTACTAATGGATGGCCATTAAATCTGTTCCGCAAGCTATGGTAATAAAACTAATTGTTTACAATCCAAGCTTTTACATGTAGCATCCGCTCGGTAAGAATATTCCGTTAACAATGTAATTTGTAATGTAAATTTCAACAATAAAAATATAATTGTGAGAGAACACGTGCCAAAAACAATAATCAATTAAAATAGTGTACGGGATATATCGTTAAAATTTCAAAAAATATAAATAATATTTTTAAAATTATTCGACTTTTAAGGTTCTAATCTCGCTTCTAATTTGGTACGCAATTTAGGCATATTACTTACTAACCTTAAATGACACTAAGGGCCGGTTTTATAATGTTAGATTAACTCCACGTTTATCTTAAGTTTAATCTTAAGATTTAACCATGATTTAAACTTTACTTTACAAACGCCTGTTTTATAAAAATAAACTTAAATTTATACAGTTGGCACTACTGTTCAACAGAAATTGCAACTTCACGTAGTTTGATTCTAACCTATTTCGACATTTTGACAAGATATTTCAAGTTATTTTTGTAAAAAATGGAGGGAAATAGAAGAACGACAAATTCGCTGCAATTTGCTTAATCTGCAAATTAAAGATTACTGACATTATAAAACAGACTTTTTTGAGATCTGTAGTTTAATCTGTGCTCTGCAGTTTAATCTGATATCACGAAACCGGCCCTAAGTTGAAATTAACTGAAGTACTGCAGGTGGTGGGTCATCTCTAAAATTTTACTTTTTCATCCATCTTTAATCTACAAAAGTTTCGTTTTAAGTTACGCAAAATATAATTTTGAAACTATTTTTATTCTCGGGAATTTTTATAAAAATGATGAATGATATATCCTAATAAAAAGTTAATAAAAAAATTGCTAGCTCGCTATAATTTTTGAGTTTAGGATTAAATGAAATTAAATAAAGTAATTGAAAGATTATCCCGTTTTCTTTAAAAGAAAAGTGAATTAGATAAATATTTTGAACCGATTTATGTTCAGATACTTACGAGGCACCCTCTATACTAACTACATTCTCAGTGAAAACTGAGAAGGAGGTAAAAAATTATATTGTTTTATCACAAGTATTGTGATAAGTATTATAATTCTTCCGCCCATAAATTGTTTATTGTGGTTACTTTTATCCTCGTATTTATCTTTAGTATTATTGTCATTAATATCATGGAAATACCAATATAGCAG
This sequence comes from Leptura quadrifasciata, assembly GCA_963675555.1. Lineage (NCBI taxonomy): Eukaryota > Metazoa > Arthropoda > Insecta > Coleoptera > Cerambycidae > Leptura > Leptura quadrifasciata. The sequence goes on from OY776676.1 coordinate 134,733,278, forward strand.
ATAACATTTAAAAGATTATGAATAATAATATTAAGGTAAAAAACAATTGATATATTGATTATGTTTGGTTATCACTAGCTGCATGTTGCCAAAATCCTATAATGAAACAAGACTACAAATATTATTTGCATAAGGAACTAGATCTTGAAGTTTTGAAACTATTTCTCTTGAAACTATTTCTCCCCATTTTTATGTTTTTTTACTCTTATAATAAAATAGAATATGCTACTACGGTATATTTTATAGTTATTTTTAAGCAGAGCGAAAAAATCTTTAACTTTTTCTAAAGCGTATTTTTTTACTTGATTATTTAATAGGAACATTTAATTATAGGTGTTTTCTTGTAAATGAAATATTTTGTACGGAAATAGATATTCAATAATAATCCATAAATAATTTTTAATGCCCACTGTGATTCAATCAATAAAATAAAGTCTTTTAGTTAAGGATTCAGAAACTTTTTTCTTTCAGTTCTATGCAATTTTTGGATATATCTTTAAAATTAAGTCTTTATTATGTAAGAAGTTTCGCCGAATCACTTTCTGGAAGGCGCAAAGTGATTCGTGCTTACGTTCATCCCCTATATCAGTTTTTCTATCCCTTTTTGCTGATACAAGATATTTATGCCTTTTGGAATATAACTCGTAATATCTCGAAAACTAAAAATTGTACAAGGCTCAAATTTTAGGCGGAGACCGAACAGTGCACGAGGATCACAATGGTAATGTTACAGAAGTATTTAAAAAGTCACCTCTCAAGAAACAAATAAAAAGATAATGTAATATTGTATAGAAATGTAGCATCGTATTAGTTTTATATTTCTAGATATTGTGTAGGTTGGGTGAGCAGTATTATAGCACAAAGTTCAAATTCGATTTTAGTGAAAGAATTTTTGCGATCTGATTGTCTGACTGGCCAAAGATATCAATCATTTTAAATTGGAGGACAATATCACGTATCACAATCGTAGAGACATATTGAATATTAAATTTCGCTTATTTCATTGCCAGGTATCTCTTGAACATACTTTTGAAACTAGGTTCATGTAATGTGAAATTGTCCTTTCAATCTATTTCCGGAGACACAAAGCGATTCGACCTTGCATTTATCCTTTATATTAATTTTTCATTCCTGTATGATGTTGATATTGCTATTTCGAACGGTATAAATGCGACAAGAAGTAAATTTTGAAAAGAGATTAAATAATGTATGAATATTGCGATGGTGATATTAAAAAATAATTTTAATTAGTCGTTTTTCAACAAAAAAATAATGAACCCAAGGATGCTGGAATAGTGTATGGAAAAATGATCTGATAACTGATATTTGATAACTGCAAATTAATTTTCTTCTTGATTCGATTATTCTGGCTGTAGACATCGGGCGTATGTCAAGCATTAAAAAAAATGTAAATGTCTGCTGCTGGAAATTAATTTGTGCATATATTGTTGTACTGTCATTGTACTTTGTTACAACGTCGAATTGCATCTATTTCGACCAAATAACTTTATATGTTGTAACAAAATTATTACAGAATTATGCTGCAAAACCTTCCTCGTATATTGCAAGCCAGCGTCTGGCAGTTCATGTCCTTACCGTTTGTGATAGTACAAATTGTCCATTTACCGAGGCAAATATATTAAAAAATTTAAAACTCCTGTGAAACATTAGTGCCAACTAACTTCCTCAACACTCTCAACAAGCGGAAATGTTTGAATTTACAGCAGCAGCTTGTTACCTTTTCAAATAAGTACATCTTAATTTCGAAGGCGGTTTGAGTCATTTACGACTACATTTTTTTAAAAACTGCGAAATGGACTTGAGGATGTTGCCACCTGTAGAAAATGCTTCCGTCTAGCACGCAAAATGTACCTGCACACTATTTATGTGGAACAATGCCAGTGATTCGTCCCTTAAATTATTAATCATTCCAGAACATGTTTCGAAAAATGAGCTCATTAACTCGAGACCGAAATAAACAAAAGTCACAATTTTTATGTGAAAAAATAATAATCGCAGTATTAAGTGTTGTTATAAGAAGTCATAGGGGTTGAATGTATAATAAGTTACACTTGCATTACAAATTGTAAAGATCCAGATATATATCTTTGAATACAATATCTTATAATATATCTTTGCTTTGTTAACAGAGGCGCACAAGTTTTTATCCTCACTCGTTGACTTTAATTGCAAATGCAATATTTTTTATACATGTACTATTAGAATACTTTTCGACGTCGAACGTTGTAAAAGTTCATCCTTTGCGTGATTTACAATAGTTTTCATACATATCGTACTACACACCTTTGTAATCGAGCATACCTTATAATTCTGCAATATATAATAATTAATATCCTTTACAAAAATAATCGGATTGTAAAAATTTTTTCACTAAAATTAAATTTGAACTTTCTACCACAATATTGGCTACATAATGCAAAAAAAAATCAAAAAATACAAAAGCACCTAGATGCTACATTTTCTAATGTTTTATTAACCTTGAGTTCTTTATTATCTTTTGAAATATGACTATAAAACACTTTCTAACATCACCACTCACCATACATTTTTCAGTCTCTGTGTATAATTTAATTTTTGTCTCGTTTTAGTTTTCGAAATGTCACGAGTTATATTTAAAAAAGTACACCATTTTTCATCAATTGTGCAATATTTAATATTGTACATCATCTAAAAGGGGTGAAATTAACGTAAGGAATGAACGCAAGCTCGAATCACATTGATATTCCCGAAAATGGATCCAGCGGAAAATTTTACATAACCATACATAATATGAACTTCAAAAGTATGACCAGAAGTTGTGCATAACAATCAAACAAACATAGCAAAATAAACAAAATTTAGTGTACCTTGTATATTATATCTGCAATCTGCATGCTATTAAAATGTTATATTGAATTTAAAAATAATAATCTCTAATACAGCCAAAATAAGATTTGAAGTGGAATTCTTTCCAACAGCAATTTTATGGTTGGGTCCTGCTGGGGAGATGCTCAGGAGCACCCAAAAAAATTCTGTACTTCAAAGACCTTGCTCCAATTAATTGTTAATAACAGTTTAAACTTTTTAACCGCGTATTTAAAACTAAAAATGTTAATAGGAAAATATTTTTTAATAACCAAAGAAAACACCGAAAATTGATTAACTTTTTTTTGGTGGTTACGTTTTATCCCCATAACTAAGTAAAACGAACAAAAACATGGTATATTATAATATACCATGCTATCATTTTTAAGAGTCTTCAACAATAAATGAAAAGTGAAGTACATCGGATAATTAAAAGTTATGGTTAACAATAGCAAAAAATATACGAAAAATACTGCTTATATTATAAAAAGTAAGTTTTTTCACGTTCTTTGCTGATTTTAATAACTTAAAGCACTGTACTACATGTTATATTTATATTATTTTGTTTGTTAAAATTAAGATAAAAAAACTCATTCTATGCATTTTTAACTCAAAACCAGAAAAGCAATCCTTTTCGGTATTTTTTGTCTTTCTTTCTGAATTTGTTTCTGCAGAAAGAGTGTTATTAATTTTACAGCCAAAAATACCCAAAAGTACAATATTTTGATCTCCAATTTGACCGAGCTTAAATTCTCGGAGGGTCAAGTTGTATATTTAATATATTTCATTTTATGTATATTGTAAATTGTTAATTCAAAGTTAAAAATCAGTTAAATTGAATAAATAAATTTCCGCGTTGTAATATCAAGTTATTTTACGTTATTTTATTTAAATGTTTACATCCACCCACAAAATGGAACAATTTATGTTTATAACGGTCACTGACTTGTCATTTACTCTAACATTATTTTAGTTTGAGTAATTAGGCCCATAATAGCATTAACGAAACAAATTATTATTCAGTGAACCATTTTCTGGCGGAGCTACTACAAAAATGGTAATCCTTGTTCCACGTAAGTCCTTGAGACTCATCCTTCTATAGCGATCGACCATTTACACATAACAAAAACACACCTCGTGGTAACTTAATATTGGTAATCAGTTACAAAGTCGTGCCTGTGGCGACTCGATCCGATAAACTTATTCAAATGCATAGCACGTATTTGTAGTGAAGATTTCATTGCAAAAAAAACTCAAACAATACACAAATCCACACACTGTACTGTAACAACTGCGAGAACTTTTTCGTTATTTAGATCGGGCGCTAAAAATTTAAAATTTGAAAACGTAACAGCCCGCTCATAACGCGATGTGCACTTGTCTGAAAACAGAATGTCAAGAGTGTGGCTATGCATGGCTTTCTAGGCTCAATGTTTACGTTACCGTACAGTAGCGTGTAAAAGTCAGAAATAAATTGAAATGTAATTTTATTAATTTACATCTGCCGACAGGATTGCGCAGTTATTTTTGTTTATGCTGTGGCATGTGTCTGACTGATATCTGCTAAGATCGTTAATTGAATACATGAATAATAATGACAGCAATAACTCTATAAATCCAATATTCTATGTAGTTGTAATGAAATGTGCTATTAAATTGATGTAATGAGGCAAATTGGCTTTAGCAGTTGTGCACACCACATTTATTAGCTTGATAATTCGCGTGTATATTTAAATGCATTCAAATGTATTGCATATTGAATTAAATATAGCAATAATTATATTTATAAATTTAAATTTATAATTAATTATTTAATTTAAACAATTTTTACAAGAAAAATGATATACAGTAGCTACTTAACTTGAAGGTTGTTGATCGAGGTTCTTGCTGATTGTGGAAATCCTCGCAATAATTAGATAAGGGTTTTTTCAATCGTAAAGTGTAAATGAGGGCAAATTCCTATACCAAAATTCATGTACCAAAGAATAGCAAATGAACCAAAAGTCCAAATCCAATAATCAAAAACAGATAGTTGGTAAGTTCTGTACCCAAAATCTAGCTGTGCCAAATCGAAAATCCACCCGTACCAAAATCGAGATCTAGCCTTACCAAAATCGAAATCTGGGCTTATCAAAATCGTCTATAATAAAATTTTCAAAATTAGTCTCCAAATTAACCTCTAATGTGAACACGTGTCTATAATAATCTAAGAAATTCAAATTTACCCAGAATACTCTTCTGAACGATAAATCTGCTAATTAAATCCAAATAAATCGATATTTCAATTAAGCAATTCAAAATATTAATTGAAAATAGGTTAAATTTAGTTTTTGATCCGGTATCAAACCGACTAGCAACCACGTGCCTTTTACCTAAATTAATCACTGGCAAAGTTTCAGCTCAATTTCTTGATCCAAAAAGGAAGTTTTACGATACTTGGGTAATATTTATAACTACTTGAACCCACAAAAACAAGAGGAAATGACTTAAACTGACACTTCGGCAATTCGGCTGTCAGAGTACCAAGCTGAGAAACATTAGAATTAAATCGACTGTTATGAACTTTTTCGCTCATTAACAATCTTTACACTATCATTTTGTAGACAATTTCTCTACGCTAATTATGGTAATAGTTTATATTTTAGATTTCCTTGGCATAAACAATAGATGCTATTAGAGTGATGTTTCATCCGCATCTCAATGTTCCATACTGAATTAATAGTAAACCTTATTGCCTCTTAACATACAGACACATAAAAATATATTTGAAAGTTCCTTACTCAATAAAAATATTTATCTATTGAAATGTTTTTTTAAATTATTGCCAGTGAAAGATTTAGCAATAACGTAATTTTACTAAGCATGCGTTTATCAATTCGGACGTGAGTCGAAGCGTGTTCACGTTGTTTTCTGGTGCAGACAGTGAAGTGAGGTTAGGATTTGTTTTGTTGTTGCAGTTGTGAAGTTTGATTAGGAAAAGTTGTTCTTTAACTTGTTTACTGGGGGCGAGCGTGGGTGCGTCTTTACTATGTACATACTTCGATATGCGATGTAAAGCAACGTAAGGCGCGGTTAGTACTTGGAATGGGTGACCGTTCCAACGAAGACCGCGTCCTCGCCTCACACATCTTCCAGCGGCTTGTATATCAGTGTATGCGCGGAAGCTATACAACCTTAGGCGAGGGTTGTATAGGGGATATACCATCCTTCGGAGGGGATGTAAAGCCGTCGGTCCCTTGTCTATTAAATGTTAGGCAAGTAAAAGATCCCTACTCTTCTTAAGGGAAGAGGTTCGGCAAAATTCCTGGTTGGGGGTAGCTCGTCTACAGGCGTCGGTGTTAGGCCTCAGTAGCGGAAATAGGCCGACGTTAAATAAATGTAAAAAAAAAAAAAAAAAAAAAAAAAAACTTGTTTACTGTTACTCATCGACTTATTATCATCGATATGACTGATGGTCGTGAGGTGAACGCACTTGCCTCTCACCCAAAAGTTTCGGGTTCGATCCCCGGTCGTGGCGATGGAAAATACTATGAGAGGGATTTTTCCACTATACACGGATATTGGGTGTGTGTGTCTTGTCTCTAAATGTGTAGCCGCCTCCCACACAAGGCTCTTCATTTGCTTTCGTTATTACCTTGAAAATGAATTAAAACTGTCAGCTTAGTAGGCTGCGTGCAACATGTTGTCCATGTTTCCAGTAATTTGCACGAAACAATTTTAAACATATCTTATCTTACCTTTTGAGACAGTTGCCTAAAAAATATTGTGAGCACCTCGGCCAAATGATCAATCTCCTTATTTCTCCTCATTATCCGAAGTTTGCAGCCGAGAAAGATTAACTTCATGACCTTGATACACAAATAACTATTATTGTACAATTCGTAATGGGCATTTTAAAATCTTTTTCATTTGTTTCGTGGAACTTATAAATCTCGAGATAGTAGGCCTTCTAACTGGGCACTGCCCCGGCTCAATAGACACATGAGTCTAATGGGCCTAGCAGAGGACGCAACGTGCAGGTTCTGTCAAGAGGAAGAGGAAACCTGAGTTCACGTATTATGCCACTGTGAAGGCATAACGAGATTGAGATTCCAAGTACTCGGAGAAGAAAAACGAAAACCGGACTGCAATACTAAAGGGCCTTTATCAAAGCTGTGGAGTTTAATACAAAGGACAAAGCTGGATGAGGTACTAAAAGGAATATATTCTAGAAGCACCACAATAGACCTGAAATGGTCGCGGTGTTGAAGGCTAAATAACCAGCTCCTCTGTTTATCATCCATCTATCTAAATCTTGAGATGTTAAAAAAAAGCCGATAGAAAACATGCTTTAAAAAATGTAATTGTTTAAATACACAATTCGCCAACCTCGTGGAAACTGCGAACCTGAACTATGGACTCAATTTGCCCCCTTGAAAAAGTTAAATTAAAAAAAAAACAGCCCTAACTAGACAATCCACATTTTGTATTTTTATGTCCTAATTTGGCTCCACTATAGAACTTAACAAGATGAATAACTCGATGAAAAGTCAAATTTGACATTCAACGTTTTGAGGCTCTGTTTAATTTTCAGAATGACCGATATGGACAGAAGAAACTACAATAATTACTACTTGTGCATCACTTTATCCGCAAAATCGAAGAGAATGTACGAAATAACGTATTGTTATGTGCAGGCCCACGCCCTCTTACGAAGAGAGGTTTAATCCCTAGTAGCAGAGTAAAAGGAAGTCTGTTTAATTAGCTGCCATAGGATAATAGTTCACCAGTCGGCACAGAGGTGGCGAATCCTCGTACAAATATACTAAAAGGAAGGTGAAGTCGCCTGGAGCAGTTTGGAGTGAAATGGATGAATCGAGAATAAGCGCCACGGATATATAATAAGCGGGACCAGCGCATCGGACAGTTAGTTCAAAACAGTTCTGTGATGAACCAAGTGATCAGATAAGGTAAAGTACAGTAACAAATTAGGATTTAGAGTAGCGAGTCTATAGTAGATAAAACTTAGTTAGTGTGTTATTATAAGGACAAATTATTGTAAATTTAGTGATTAATAAATCAGTGGTTAGTGACAATTCGTATTGGACCTACGCTTGCGGGTATTTACTGGAGGGTGTAAACATTTTTTTTTTTTTTTAGTACTTTATTTAGCAATCAGAATTTTGTATTATTCTATAAGCTAAAGAGCTAACGATCACTAGATGTACTAGTGACTACATAACATTGATCAGGTTGATATCCAGCGATATCACCTCTATAAACTTAAATTAGTTCTACTGGCCATAGCTTTTTAAGCCTCTTGTTGATCACTGGTTCCAGGAGTTCTTCCATTAACGGGTTTGGGTGGACTTCTATAACTTCATGGTGTGTGGTGGTTTTTTCTTGGATAACTTCTTTTACTGTTGGGACATGAAGATCTACATGTAGCGTATGGTTTGTTACATACCAGGGGGCATCTACAATTTGACGGAGTATCTTTGATTGATATCTTTGAATAATTTCTATGTTCGATTTGGAAGCGCATCCCCATAGTTCTAATCCATATGTCCAGATGGGTTTGATGACAGATTTATATATTAGAATTTTATTTTCTAAAGATACTCCTGATTTTCTACCTATCAACCACTGTAGTTCTCTTGTCTTGATTTCTACTTGTTTTCTCTTTTTTGTGATATGTTGCTTCCAAGTGAGTTTGTTATCTAAGTGTAGGCCTAGGTATTTTACAGTTTGTGTTTGTGGTATCTGTACATCGTTTATTGTGACTACAGGGTGAACGTAACGTGAGCAGATTTGCTCTCATTAACTTTTATCTTCCACTTCTTCATCCGCTGTTGAAGACTATTTAGATGGTTTTGGATGTAACAGTATAATTTTCTTAAAAAATGATTTGAGTATACACTTACAGTCCATGAGCTGTGAGTAGTCCGGTGCCCGTGATAATTAGTAAATGAAATGTAAATTCAACTTCTCTAATAAAGGGTACTAAAAGTAAAGTAATAAGTTTAAGATTTGTGATGGTACTTATTTTATATGTTTTGTTAAATTTGTGTAGGTATGAATATGAATAGCTGCTTTTACACTACTATCTGTCTACGTTTTCATATCAGTATGTAAATTCTACTCTAATTAATTTAATCTATATTTTCTTGTAGTTTGACACTTTTAGTTGAAGTATTATGTATTATAGTAGTGGTAATAGTATTGTAAAATCCTCTTTGCAAAATTTGTTATTTTTCCCCATTTTTAGGTATGAAGCAAATTTAATTTATTTACATTTTTATATTATTTTTACATTTTTTGTAAGTAATAAGCAATATAAAACTAATAATATGCGAGCACAGTTAATATTCAAGGTTAGTTTTTAGTGTGAACTTTTACGATTTATGTTGCTTTGTAATAGTCATGGAATTTATAAATATACGAATATTTATATTTTTGTCATATGAAACGCACGATGATAGAAGCATACGTAATTAAAAGATCAAGGGGATGGCCATTTTTCCTGAATGCATGGACATCTGCTGAACTTTGTAATATTTTTTATAGAGATATATATATACAGAATTAAATATTGTGGTCTTTGAGCCAAATCTAAAGTCAACATTGTCAAAAACTCCATCTCCATCAATATCACCAATAACCCTTTGCCTATTGTATCAGTATTTAAAAATTCAGGTTTGATTATTGATGATAATTTTAGATTCCAATCGCATGCAAACAATATGTTAAAAAATCATACAGTTCTATGAAACTTTTATATTCCAACAGACTTATACTGAATGGTGGTCTAAGAATGTTTTTTGTGAGTCTATTGTTCTGTCTTTGTTTAACTGCTGTGATTTTATTTATGGTCCCTGTATTACTCTTATCTATAAAAGACGCATACAAGGGGTTTAAAATTTCTGTGTTCGCTTTATTTTTGGATTACGTAAATTTGACCATATGTATCAAAAAATTAATGAACTTAGGTGACTAAACATGGAAAATAGATGACTGCTCCATCTAAAGGTATTTGTTCACACATTAGTAAATTCTTCACCTCAAATTATTGATTTGTGATGTAATTTTCTGTTACTTATTGGGGAAAAGATAAAGACGATTTATTATAATTATGTGAGTACATTCTGAACAGCAGGACCAAAAATAAAATGCGTAATCAGTTTCACAAATTAACTTACATTCATCATATGCATAAATCAAAACAGTATATTTTCCCTTTATTTCAGAAGCATTAGGTATGCACGATCCAAATTATAATCTTTCAATCTAAATATTTGATTTTTACCTTTATTTTGAAAGCATTATATTTTCATTTTCAAACAATTTTTCATTCTTAGGGACCCTTTAAGATGACGTTTTACAATTTTAGATTCTTCCCCCTTACTAGAATTCTAGGGTACATAACTTTGTTAAATTTCAAGGATCTATGCCATCTGGAAATTAACAATATCTTTGGATATAAAAACGTAGATACGTTCAATTTTATATGTTTATAACATGTATTAATAGACAATATTTTAGCAAAATTATTAACGTTTCTACAACTGACATTGAACTTCCATCTCTTCTCTTTTTCAAGCATAGTCTTCCAACGCTAAAGTTAATAACGAACATAGTATGGCTCCAGGCACTAGTAAATACGCTGTATAATAAAAAAAACTAAACTTCAGAAGAAATATAGTATTCCATTTCACGTATGCAACAGAATGAAGGTAAAAATTTGAAGTATATAATCATTGAGGATAGATATCCACCATTTAATACATTAATTTAAATATTGTTTTTTTGAATTACATAAAGATTGAGGTGAGTTTATTAACAGCAAGGCATTTATTCCAATCGGTTCATAGCGATGTAAAAAATGTACATTTCTTTAGAAGTTTGAGGTTGGAACTTGGAACGTTACGCACCGATTGCCTAATCACCTGACTATGGTACATCGTATAATTATTTTTTGTCCTAGCTTTTGTAGATCGTCCGACAAAATAAGCATGACTGCCTACAGAAATCTAACAGAAACCTACTATGACATTTAAACAATTAAAAATTGGATGCATGTTAAGATATATTCGTAGAATTGTTTTTTGGTTGTTAAGATATGCCCGTATAAAGCGAGGAATTAGTTTAAGAAATGATCAGTTTACGAAAAATTAAAATATACATTTTCCTTCCACATCCAGTGGAAGTATAATAACCCCAAATATATATATATTTGTGAAATAGGTTTCAAATGTCATGAAACGTCGTTTCAAATCAGAGAATTACTTACTATCATGTCAACAAATCAGTACGATGGTATCGCAGTTAATATTTGTTCATCAATAACAATTGCATTGCGCCGTTAAACAAACTTTTATTGAAGTTGAACTTTTAAAGCTTCCTCAAGAGAGTGAATAGAAAACAAGTTAGAGAGCAAACAAATCGAAGAAAACGTACTGAATTAAATTATTGACCATTTGCTACAACTAGTTGGTAGTTTTGTTCCCTATTTAACGTTAATGGTACAATTTAATTCAAAGGTCAAAGTAATTGATGTATCTAAAATTTTTGTATTCAACCGTACGCATGAATGCAAGTAGTAAGTGCCTAATAAAATTAAAAATAGACAAAAACCATGCTAATGACTGAATCAGTTGTTTAATTCAACTCTAATAGTGCTAAAATTAACTTTGTTCTAGTTGGAATCAATGCATTGTATTTTTGGACCATCCCGAATTAGACCTTTAGTCATTTTTAATCGAATTTATAGTATTAAGTAAATATTTAATGCAATATATCTTTTTCTGAAATGTTTAGGCGCTTCAATACGAAATAATATTTTTTTATATAATAATAATAATAATAATCATTTATTGATGTCAGATACATACAAATGTTTACACAGGGCAACAAAAAAAGAATAGTATAAAATGGTAAAATGGATTTAAAAAAAATCAATATGTAAATACTTAAATCTAATTATTAATAAATAACCAAATAATCACTAGATAGATTTAAGATATTATATATTATACTAATATAATTAAAAAATATTAGTTCGCGAGTAGCTTACAACTCAGATAAATTATCCTCAAGGAAATTATCTGCAGAGTAAAAAGCTTTCCTTTTAAAGTATTCTTTGATTGTCTGTTTAGATTTGTTTGGCTCAAGGGACTTTATTAGGTAATATAAGGGTAATTTATTATAAAATTTAATGCAGTAGTAGCTTGTGCCGTCTCTAGATTTTGTGAGTCGAAGAAAGTTTTGTTTTATATTGTCCCCGGTTCTTGTGTGATGTGAGTGCATCCATCTCGCCTTGCTCATCAAAACCGTGCAAGTTACGTCTGATATACTGCAGACACTCTAGTATATATGCAGAGGGCATCGTGAACATGTTGAAGAACTTAAAATATTGGCGGCAATCGTCTCTATAATTTAGAACAACAAGGACTCTGATACATTTTCTTTGAAGACCAAAGATTTTTGCACTGTGAGATGAATGCCCCCAATTAAGGATAGCATAGGTCATATTTGAGTGAAAAACCGCATGGATATGCTGTTATAAGAACCTGCTTTGAAACAGTGGATACTCGATTTCTTAGTAAAAAGATTTTTTTTGACAAAGTTGTTGATAAATTTACTGTGTTCTTCCCAGGTTAGTTTGGGGTCGATGGACACGCCGAGTAATTTTACCACATCATCGTAATTGATATTGTTGTCACAGCGAAGAGTAAAAGTTTGTATTTGGGTCTTGTCGTGATTCAAGTTCAATTTTTTGCAAGAAACCATTGCTTTATATTAGCTTTTGAATTCAAAACACTCTCAGATAAACAATTGAAATCCTTGTTAGAGTGAAAAGCCGTAGTGTCATCAGCAAATAATATAAATGTAGTCTTGTCGTCACAGTTCGCAAAATCATTAATGTAGATAATAAATAGAATAGGGCCAAGAACCGATCCCTGTGGTACCCCGTGCTTTATCATTGTGTGCTGTGGCACATTGCTGTTATATGACACATACTGCATTCTGCCCGACAGATAGGATTTCATAAGTGATATGCTATTATCATCGAAACTGTATAGTCTTAGTTTTTCCAAAAGAATGCTATGAGATTCACAATCAAAGGCCTTAGTTAAGTTATAAAATGTTCCATTGGTAAAGTTACCTTGTTCAAAATTTTGTAGCACAGTTTGTGTTAAGTTATTTATGACCAAGGTTGTTGATAGCTTGGTTTTGAACCCGAATTGACTCGAATGGAATAATTGCTATTCTTCGAAAAAATTTGAAATCAGGATCTTTAGTATCGCTTCAAAAATCTTAGCCAGTATGGGAACAAGTGAAATAGGCCTGTGATTGGCTACATCAGCCGTACAACCCTTTTTCGTTGCTCGAACTGTTCGAGCAAGAGAAGCAGCAGTAGGCAGCTTTCAGTGAGAACCTGAAGATGGCGGATGAGATTCTGCCGAAACGTCGTTTAGACAACCGTAACTCCTGGAGGAGTCGATCATCGACGCGGGAGAGCACCCGGAAGTACAACAACACTTCATTTAACACCCGCGAAAACCTAAAAAAACAACATATATATGTGTATATATATATATATATATATATATATAAAGCGTTTTATTGAGCGCTTGTTCAAGATTTTCTAATTTCACACATATGGTAGCCTGATCATAAAATCTTCCCCTTAATGTGGCATTCTCCTCGGTAAGTTGATTGTTTAATTGATTTATTTTACTTGTAATTAAATTACAGTTTGGACAGAGATATTGCAGTTTTCTCTTGGATAATTCCATGACTCTAATATCTGTTGGTGCAATTCCTGCATAAGTTTTACAATACCCTAATAATATTATTATTTATAGAGCTAAAACATTACACATATCTTAGATAATTTTTAGTGTAGTGTAATCGTATGACGAGAAGATTATAATAACAAATAAATTATAATAATTTCAATAAAATTGTTTTCAAATATTTTTTGTGAAATTGTAATAAAAAAAATTGTAAATATATAATATCTTCTTAATAAAAATAATATCTAGTATGTCACCTCATGTAGCCACTATTTCAGAGGTTTATATTGCTAACTTTAGAATTCCGCAGGGTTATAGACAAGGTCCACTTATCTCTTTTATGTTCTTATTTGACCATTACCATAAAACTTCTGATTGGCTCATTATTTGTCTGTTGATGATATTGATACCATTCTTTGACCTAAATTATAGGTGAATTAACTTTTTACATATAAATGTTGCCACGTGCTATAAAAATGAGTCCGTCACAATTCCAACAAACTTTCCCATTTAGGGATGGATCAGAATAATATATTCTGGTATTGGCATTCATGAATAACAGAAACATATTTCGCTGTTAAAAATTACATTTTAAATCTATGCGCAAATTGTTATTAAAATCGGTAGAACCGTTTTGGAAAAAAAAAATTAACTCTATTAAACCTTACCCCCGCAGCCTCCCTCCATGCATCTTTTAAGAGCAGGCCATGCCACTCATACATACATAAAATCATTAGAGTCCTTTTAGAGAAAACAATATTTAATTCTTCAAACCTCATCCCTTGCAACATCCCTTCCGAGTTTTCTGGACGCAAATAGTCATGCCACCTTATATTGATACTAAGGAACTATCCATGTACCAAATGTTACGACCGTTTTAGAGAACCTTACCTTTAACCTATGTCCCTGCATTTTATAAGGCTAAATTGCTGTTTTTGAGAAAAAATTATTTTGTATTATTTTTATCGGCTTTTAGGGGTTATATTTGAGCTGGGTTCATTTATGCGATTTCGCCTCGAGGTATGGCCGTCCTGAATATGCATGCAAAATTTGAGTAAGATTGATTCAAATAGTTTGGACTCTAAACTCGACCACAGATGGCAGACAAACATTTTTTTAAAGGTCGTTTTATAGGCTTTAGGGGACCTTAAACTCAATATTAGTTTCTTTGCACGATCAGAATACTTTCCTTCATACTATGTTTATAGGAAAGTAAAATAGCAAATTTTAATAGCACGTCGTTGTTATCGAAACAAACCCGTTAAGAGCGCTCCGGATATAAGCCGGAAAGACGGTTCAATTTACTCTCATATAAATCATTGTTTTAAAAAACAGCTTTCACTAAAAGGTACTAAAAACATGTTACAATGTGGGATGATGATGAGAGAAAAAAAAGTATATATAAAGCAATTTTTTTCTCTTCTATTTTCGATTTGCAAAAATAATTCTTATCATCCCACATAGGTATTATTAAAATAAACATTTTTCCCTTTAGTAGAACTAAAATAAAATTAGCCCTAATGTCCTCAAGTGTACCGAGAAATTTAAAGATTAGGTATAATAAATTTGTTCAATGTCATATTCTATTACATCTCCATCTCTCTCTTTCCAAGCACACCGTACATTCGGCTGCGTCATTTTGTTGACGTGAAGTCATTTACAATTAAAATTGGAAGCATGGACTAATACACTCCGAACAACTCTTAACCTCTTTGACAACGAGATTCTTTCCAAAAAAACGTCAGGTTATAGGTTCATTAAGATTTAGTGTATTGTGCTCCTTTGCTTACACTTTGTATACTGAATATTCTATATACATATATTTACAATATGGATATAATGTTGTTGATATTTGATTTTATTTACTCAACAGTAATAATTTACCAACTGCGATGTAAAATAATAATGGGTCATGATAATAATAATCACAAAATTATTTATATCTTCAAAAATGACAAAAACAAAATAATGTGATAAAAAATACAGGAATAACACCGAAGATCAGGTGGCTGTACATACCAACCTCCATATTTAATCTTAAGCATACATAACAGCAATATGGCAAAAATAAACATTTAATATTGCAAAGTAAATAACAGTGTAGATAAAACATATGTTATTAATGTTATAAATATATTTCAAATAAATATTTACTTACTACTTGCAAAATAAAATAGAGAATCCACCAAAGGTGCATTATTTTAGCCAAAAGATATCCCTTTAACTTAAATTTGAAGGCTTGTAAAGTTTTACTTTTTATATGTGACGGAAAAGAGGAGTAAAAATACCTTAAAATGAATATTCAAGTTGTGGATGTCTTTCTATGAAATTATTTTGCTCGGGCATTTAGAAGTTTTATTATTAATAAAAATTCGTGAAATAAACAAGAAAAGTACAGAATGCGTCACCTCTATTCTCAATTTGATTAGTTAATGTTAAATACCTGGTCGACTCTTAATTTCAAATATAGTCTTCAACATGAATTTTATAGTACTTGTATTCTAAGTGTGTCCTCTGATCTAAACAAGAACCATATACAGTATCGGTAAAATACATCTCGTTAAAATATGCCTGATTTGTATTATTTTAAAATTTGCATATGTTCTATATATACAAATAGGACCCCTAAATTTTTAGCCTTTTCTGTAAAGGCTATGCGGTGCCCATCTACATTTATTTGTGAATTTCCCATTACAATTGATCTGCTGTTAAGATGGCCAAAAATAAACCCCATATTTAGTCCAATCAAATGGTGGTTCCCTTAACAAAATTGCGAAAGTTTTTTTTCTCAGCGGTTCTATATGTTTTTTGGGGTGCTGAATTCGCATTTCACGTTTGCTGCCTTGTAGGAGGTCGGGGCTTCGCAACGAAAAACGCAGATAACATCAAAATTTTCCCACTTTCTTCAATTTTTCGCTTATATCTCTAAAACTATGACCATTCTACACAAAATTAAAGTAGACAAAATTTCCTACAAAATGCACTAGTCAATTTTCTGATGAGCTGTTTCGGCGCTAAAGCGTGTTGAATACAGCAATTTTTTGGCCCTTCTGGATTTCCTGGCTTAACGCGTGGTTTCTAGATTTTTGTATTAACCAGTTTAAATAGCGCATTTGCTTGGATCGAACAAAAAATAGAGTGTAGTCAACATATAGATGCATTTTACAATGCTCAGCTACTTATTCGAAACCTGCTAAATATAATGTATACAAAATCTGCCCTAAAATTGATCCTTGTGGAACTCCAGATGGCACATTGAACGGGAAGACAAATTGTTTTCAATCTTACACAGTATGTTCAATTTTTTTACATAACTGCGAAAAATGTCATCTACCCTAGCATTTATACCAAGTATATCGAAAAAGATGGTTGGTTGTAGATGGTAAATTGAATTTCAGGTATTAATTCTAATTGAGTTATGTGATCCAGCGGCTGAGACTCTACCTCTCTCTTTAACAGATATCGCAAAACGCTAATTGGTCTTTAAACTTTTCCGAATTAGTTTTTTATGGTGGACCTACTACAGCCTGTTTCTTTTTAGAGAAAATACCATTTTTGAGCTAAATTATCTGTTATAAAAATTTTTGAACGTTCTACTGAGAAGTATGCTTAAATTTAAACGATTCAAGGTCTAGTTTAACATTATTTTTATAAGCAAAGTTTTGCGGTACAGTTTATATATTATTGAGGTCATTAGCATGTTTAACTCAACGGGTCTGCTATTTCCTATTAAGTTACATTTTCAGCTTTTATTTATATCGTTTACTCTCAACATATACTCAAAATTTACTTTTTTTCATTTCGAACTAATGTATACTTTTTTATATTCTGTAGTAATTATGATGAGCATTGTTCTTTTATTACACGCTTTACCTTAAAAAGTCATAAGTAAACGTACATTTTCAGTTACCCATCGTGCAAACTTTTCCGTAATTTTTATTGTTTTGATCAGAGGAGGTATACTAAACGGATAATATATTTTTCATTAGTATTGTTTATAGATCGGCATAAAATATTAGAAACTATTATTATTATCATTAAAATATTATTCTTTTGAAATTGTTCGCATATTCTTAGCTCCTGGGAATCTAAGACACAAATGTAATAAGAGAGGTTAAGACCTGCGAAGACATCTGAATCTAATAAGAAGGAATTCCGTAAATTCTAATAATTTTAATTACTTAGTTTTATTAAAATATGTTCACGTCGCATTCTACAAATAGCCTTTTAAGTACATCGTTATTAATATTATTAATTGCAGATAAACAAAAACTTTTATACGTGGCCATAAAATCATTGACGATGTATCTTCCTCATTCGTAGATCATTGTTGGCTACTTTTTTGTCGGACTATACAGGTTGAGGTCTCTGCCAAGTCCTGTAACTAGTAATTTTTCACTTAGCTTACAGTGTGGGCCGAATACCGTGTCGATACTGAATGCTTGTAAAATAAAACTAGTTTTACAATTTCCGATAGGTTTTGATTGATATTTTAACGAAGGAAAAAGAATTCAATAGTGGACGGAATACGCATATAGGAGAATATGATGAAGGTATGGAATAATAACACAGTATAAGTTATTATTAGATATTAATTAAGTAAATAAATCGTATAGCGGTTTCATTTCTCAGTTGGTTTAATTATAGACGTATACCTAACGTCAGTTGTACTCAATGTATACATGTTATTTTGGTATGTATTTGAATGTTTAGTTCACAAGGTGACAATTCTTGTCCAGCATCACATAAGTTTTCTTGGCGACGCTTTTCTTGAACCAATATGTAACATTTATTACAGGGCAAAGTGGGCAGATATAAACCTACAAAAATCCTGACAATACTAACTTTAATCTTCGGCAACTATTAATACCCAGTTATAATCAGATCTGAGCTATAAAAAAATAGTTATAGATTTACTAGGAAAATTGTATAACGTGATATCGTATAAGTTTGTCGGATTAGCGTTTGTAATTTAAATCTGTGCTAGTCAATTAGATAATTTATAACGAAATAAGTCGATTTTGATTGATTAGTTTATTGCCTTTTATAAAAAAAACTAGGTCGGTATATTTGGCAACATATTCCAAAAACAGATGTTTGCTAAGTTGTTCTAAATCTCCAAAAGCAGTTAGTAAACATTTCGGCTTAAAAATTTTAAGTTTTGCTATCTTCCCAGACAAGAAAAGTCATTGATGACTGAAGATATGAATCAATAATATTTCGATACCTAGAATTTATGAGGATTCATTTTTTCTGTAGATTTGTAGATTGTTCGTGTATTAAACTACAAAATTGAAGATAAAACTTCGTCATCGTCCACATTAATATACTGTGCGCAAATTTTTAGATGTCCAGAATAAGCAGTTTATCTTTCATGACAGAAATAGAGCGGGATTCAGCTTTATTCCTTCGGGTGGGTCTCGTATTGGCTTGCAAATCGATAGGAGACGTCTACTAATTTGGAGTATTTCAGTGGAGAGACAGATTAATATTTATCTAACCCACAGCAGCTTTTAAGAATGTGTCGGAGGACGTACTGACCTCTACATCTGAAGCAGTACTGGATATATTTACGTAAATGATATTGACAACAACATTGTGACGACTTTCCAAATTGAACTTTTTATTTTTACTGATGATATTGCTCGCCCTATTACGGCCAATAAGCACTCAACGTCCTTGAAACTTAAAGAATTGATTATGATACTATTCTACTGCGTTATAATGAGTTGAACCCCATTGAACACATGTAGGATTGATTTGGTGCGGCACTCAAAGCCATTAGCCGGCTTCAGAGGACATTCGGGAACTGTCAAATCTTCTTCCCATTTTCTAGGCACAAATACCACAAGATATGATTCACTATATCATCAGAAGCATGCCTAGATGTAAATTTGAAGTTATCAGAATGAGAGGCCGAGGTTCGTGATAGGTTTAAAACATTGTTGATTCTCCAAGACTAAACTCATCTTGAACTAAATAAACTAAAGTTAATAAAGAAGTTGTCAATTATCCATGAGGAGTATTTTTTGTTTTTAGTCCAATTCTTCGATCAACCTTTTGTGCACACTATAAGGCGTGACATACAAATAAAGCTATAAATCTACCAAAAACTCAAAGTCGAGTTTTTACATGATTACAAAGATGCTTTGTATAGTCGGGTAAGGTTTCGCTGGGCAGTCAAAAAACGCAACAAAAACTTTACAAGCTAATTATTAACGCCAGTGAACCATGTGGCATGGTCTCATCAAACAAGCCGACGTACATTAAAAACCGATAAGTTAAGTGATTCAATTTGCAGGCGAGATAGTACAGAGAGTAATGGTACTTTAATGAGGTCGTAAAGTTTTTGTTGCGTGTTTTGACTGTCCAGTAAAAGTGTATCCAACTTTACATGGATATATAAAAAGTTTTTTTCATTAATGTGTACCTTTCACTGCTGGTAATTTTTAACCGCAAATATGTTATTAAAATATTATACGTTTTAAAGATTTTGTGGAAAAGTTGAACAGTTTCTGTTATTGTACAAACGACTATTTCTAAGATTATTCGTAAATTATAAACTTCAACAGGTACAAATATTCCGCATCCACCCTGTATGGGCATAAGTGTGGTTATTTATGGATACACGATTGCTCAGTACTTTTTCTTTAATAATAAGAGAGTACATATTTGTAGCTATATAGTGATTCTGCAATATTTTCTTAATAATAATAATAACTGAAGGCAAGAGACGCAAAACCTCGAACCTTACGGGTATTAACGACCTCGATTGTTTATTATAAAAATGTTTACACTAAGTTTATTGGCCTAACAGATTTTTTAGAGGAATGCAAATTTATTTACAGTCTGGAGCTTTAGCAGTAAATATACAAAGGATGTTTTCTCACAAGACCGGAACATGGCAACGTTAAAATGTCATCATAGAGTACATTAAAAAATGATAAAGATTCAGTGGGTACTTCGTTCTAGTCATTAACAATTAATTATAATTATAAAGTTGTATTTAATAATAACAAATAGAATAATGTTTTGTAATAATATTGGAGGATTTTTTTTTGAGTAATAAATGCGTAGGTATGCAGATACAAACAAATTTTTTTGTATCAGAAAATCTCTATTCACATCAGTTATAATAATATGTGCGTGTGTGAAGACAACGAAATTATTTTATATGCTAGTTTAAGATTCTTTAAATTCCCAGAAACGAGATTATAACTCTTAAATAAATCCACATAAGTAATTCAAATAACCAGACATACTGATAGAGATAAAAAAAGCAAGTGCTGTTGAATAAATATAGGCAGGGCTGGATTTTCACATGGTTATTTAACTATTTAACAGATAAGACGGGCACAACGGGCTTGATTTAAGGTATCATTTTCTTGAGTATTTTATATTTCATTCTTATGATTGAATAATATATACTTAAACACACGAAGAGATAACTGTTTGCAATTTTACTGTGCAAATAAAAAAGGTAACAAAAACTTTACGACCATTAAAATACCGTTAGTTTCTGTATTATTCCGCCCACAAATTGAATCACTTACCTTTATAAGTCTTTAATGTACGTCGACTTGTTTGATGACACCATACCGAATGGTTTCACCGTTATTAATAATAAGCTCGTAAAATTTTGGTTGTATTTTTGCTCAGTAAATTTAAACACTATACAGTATGCTTAAAATATCAGTTAAATGATTTTTGGAATACGCCCATAATAGACCAAGAGCTACTGAATTTTTCAATGAGCACCTGAGATTTTCCCTCAACTTTTTTGGTGCGTAGTCCTGTTTAAGGAGACAACCCTACGCTGGGTCCAGACCCTGACGGTTGGTGCGTTTTCGCATGAGAGTTATTTTTCGCAAATCAATATATTTAGTGTCTAAAGACGACTTTTACAAAACGCCAGAACATTTGAACACTACATTCGAATATACTACTCGACGCGCATTTCACTAACCATGTTAGTATCATCAGGAGATGATTACAACTGA
Source organism: Leptura quadrifasciata (assembly GCA_963675555.1). Classification (NCBI taxonomy): domain Eukaryota; kingdom Metazoa; phylum Arthropoda; class Insecta; order Coleoptera; family Cerambycidae; genus Leptura; species Leptura quadrifasciata. The sequence goes on from OY776676.1 coordinate 134,754,921, forward strand.
AAATTAACCTTATTTGTCTCCTGATGATGTTGGTTCATTAAATTTAGAATTTATATAAATTCACTTTTTTAAAAGTGTTTAATTTTAGCAATTAATGTCTTCTGTTGATTGGATTTGAATTTCTTAAAAACAATAATAAATGGTTAATAGTAGATCATTAATGGAAAGTAATTGTTGTAAATAAAAAGTCTCTGGTACAATATATTTACAGGGACGTTCCTCAAGGTTCCATATTAGATCCATTAATGTGCATTATTTATACATAAAATTTACAAAACTCGTTACAGCTGACAATGCACAGATATACCTTTTTCTGTGCATTCTAACGAGGCAGTTTCAATTTCAATGAAATAAAGCTTCCTAAAGGATTTCTTTGATGTGATTCCTAAAAAAAGTTAACTTATTGTGATTAGACCGAAAAAACAGTGACGTGTTAAAATGTAAAGATATTATCTAAATCTAAGGGTGTATTCGGAGAGCTTCTTTGCATATGTCACTTTCATTCTTAAAAAATTAAGTTAACCTTAAACTATTATATGGATCTAACTTACTAGAAAAAAATTAAAAATTTGTGATCTGTCACATTTTAATTATGATAATGTTGTTTATAGTACATGTTTAACTCGAATTAATAGGATACGAATACAAAGGGCTTAAGATTGTTGTACGAGATTTATATGCTTTATACGAAAAATATAATTTGATATCTTCAAAAATTTTAGAGTCTGGTTGACCAAGTGCTTGTGCAGCTGTTTTATATCAGAAATTAACTCTATAAGAAATATTAAATATTTATATAATTCATTTTGGATATAATACCCTTAAATCTGAATATCCGTGAGAAAAATATTACATATAGTATCTTTCTGTCTGACGTTGGCCGAGTGCACCAGGTTTCGGGATACGAGTTTGGCATGGAGATACACATAAGCAATTTATATAGAAAACGAAGAGACTAAACTTTACCATATATGCCATACTTAGTCATTGAAATTTGTGAAAATTGGGAACCATATAATAATTTTATAAAACCTGAACATGAGATGATACGAAATATATTGTAGTTAATTGTTATGTTTATTCGATTCTTAGTAGTAGGTATAATCTTTTTCAAGTTATCATCTCAATATGCTCATTAGCATAGATAATTTTTAATCGTACGTGGGACTTTTACAAAGTTTAGAATCCAGATTTTTTAAGCTATTGGATTTCTTGAGGTTTCAAAGATGATTAATCATGTGTCATTGGTTTGGAACCTTAACCAATCAATGTTTATCTGAACAGAAAAGAATAGCTACATCTTTATTGAATTAAAGTTTAAAATTATACATGACTGGGATGAATAAATAAAATTTAAATCAGTTTATTACTTCAAGCGAGACTGTATGTGGATCAAATAAGGATTTGAGTAACTTTATCATTTGCCTAAGTCTGAAGATTAGATAAATACATATCAGACAAAAGCCCGAGGCGTAAATTTAAAATAGCAGAGGGTCGAGTATCGAGCCTTGTTGTACACTAGTGAAGATGAGGCTTGCTATGGATGATTTCCCAAGAACAGCCAGCCTACGATATGTGGTGCGTGTATCAGAGCTGTGTCGAGTACTGTCAAAAAGTGCTCGCCAATACTAAGTACTCAAAGAAAGTACTTTTATTTTTCGAGCATTAATCACTATTAACAGTAATGTGTTCGCGATTACTAAATACTCTGAAAAAGTGCTTAAGATTTACGAGCACTAAGCACTTTTAAAAAACTTAAATAGTAGCATATTTATTCAGGCTATATTTTCATTGAATTTAAGTGTTATTTACAAAAAATGATAAAGGCCAACAAAAATGAGAATGTAGGAAAAGACCGTCACAATTTGCTGAACGTACTGTAATTTTTTTTTATTTTAACCGTTGAGTGATATAGGATATATCACTCTATAATTTCCAATTATAGACTTTTTATGTAATTTAGCTGTACTTTTTTAAATCCCTAGCTATTGTAAAACTCGAGCTATCGAAGTCGGATGCACTATTGTCTCACCCGGTGTGTCAACTCTGATCTGATATGATGATTTGATACTTGAAAATAAAGTCTTTACATATTGTAAATTTATCGCTGCCAAAAAGTCTGATTTTAAGAAGACTCTAGCTGCTGATATATAGGTAGCATCAATGAATATTAAGGAAAATAAATTGCAAATTGGTGGAAGGTCCTAACTATATAAAAAGTTATAGCGTCGTTACATCTATTACTGTATTTTAAACAGATATAAAATAGCTATTTAATCAAATCAGTTTATTAATCCAGCCAGAGCAGTGCTATTGGACAGGTCAAGATTTTTACAATACATAGAATGTATAAGCAGACATAAATATATATCTATGTATTTGCCATAATAAACATTTGACATGATGTTGCAATCAGTAAAATACAAATAAACAAATAAATAAGTAAGACGAAACAGGATCACAATTGCATTATTTAAAGTTCATTACAATATTCAAAATATTCCTGAACAGAGTATGCACATAAATTTAAAAGATGATCCTTAACATGTTTTTTTAAAGAGAAATATGTTTTTGAATTTCTATATGCTGGTGACAATTTGTTGTACAATTTCAGTCCCAAGATGGTTATGGACTTTTGTAGCTATATTTAGACGTTCATTTGGGTTATGAAAGTCAATTTTTCTACGGGTATCACAAGAATGAATTTCCACAGTTTTTTCAAACCTATGTTGTGTACATATACAGGGTGTCTCACCGCGAACTGAATCGATCGATGTAGAGAAAAGTACGCATCAGAAAATTTTGAAAATTTAGATAATTACTAATGTCGGTGTGGTCAATCCAACTAAAATAATTACAAGCAGCTGGCACTTCCGCTTGTACCAACCTGCTTATTTCAAATGGAACACCCTATATATTATAGGGATTTCGAAAAGAGCATAAAATTCTGAGTCGAAAATATGTAGCATATCCTATACCTAAACCTAGCCGTTTCAGAGATATTTGACATTTTATAGAAAATTTGACAGGTGCAACGGTTTGCAAGAACCGTTATAACTTTCTTCGTGTAAAAGATCCTCATTTGCTTCTTGTCACGTAAAAAGAACACAAGGTACAACGGAAATAAATTCAATAATATCATACCAATTTTTTCGCGTTACATTTTGTCAACTTCAAACCGCGAAAACTTGTTTAGGTCAAATGGAATACCCTGTATTTTTTTACTCCAGATTGTGTAAAATTGAATTCCCTTTTTTCTGATATTAGCATTGTGGGGGTTAAAGTTACAACTTTTTGAAATATTTGCGATTTTATTAGAAATTCATGAATTGTTGTGTTCATTTCATCAAAATAGCCATGATTAGAAACAATCAGTCATTATCTTATGTCAAAAAATGCCAGCACCTTTAAATTACACCCACGAAGACTTTTTAAATTTGTTTATTATTTATGGAGAATATGATAAAGTAATATCAAGAACTTGCAGCACATTTGCTACTCGATATCCAGAAAAATGGAATCCGTCACCAAACACTGTAAAACGCATACTGGAAAACTTTAAAAATTATGGCTTGTCAAGGCAAAAGCCTATTGTTGATGACGAAAAGATTGAAATAGTCATTCTGGGATATTTTCATGCATTTCCAAGGATGTCATTAAGACAAGCTGCTCTGGAACCGGGACTATGCAAGGATTCAATTCACAGAATCTTATTAAAACCTAAGTTTTATCCGTTTTCATTCCATATGGTTCAAGGATTAAAAGAAACAGATTTCCTAAGAAGACAGAATTTTTGTGAGTTTATTCTAATAAGGTCTGAGGGTCACGATTCTTATTTGGGAAATATTATATGGACAGATGAAGCAAAATTTACTAAAAATGGACTTTTTAATAGACACAATTCGCATTATTGGAATGACTCAAATCCTCATATGTTCAGAGAGCGAAACTTTCAGGAAAGTTGGCAGTTCAATGTTTACTGTGCCATAAGAAACGATAGAGTGGTGACATTACAATTATATCAGGAAAATTTAAACGGTAAATTAAATTTTCTCTTCTGCTAATATGTATAGGTATTTTTTTTTTTTTTTTTAGGTGAAAGATATCTGAATATCTTACAAAATCTGAATAATAACTATTTAGAAAATTTACCTCTCGCCGAACATAGAAACATTTTTTATCAGCACGACGGTGCTCCCGCACATAACCCATATTTAATTAATAATTATTTACAAGAAACTTTTTATGATCAATGGATTGCCAATAATGGACCTTTCTTATGGCCTCCTCGCTCGCCCGATTTATCAGTTCTGGATTATTTCATTTGGGGAACTATTAAAAATAAAGTTTATGAGAGCCCATTAACAACAATTGAAGATTGTATGCAAAGAGTAAGAAATACATCAAAATATATCACAGGTTTCAATTAGAAGAGCTACCCATGAGAAACTAAGGTGCGAAAAATGTGTCGAGGTTCGAGGGCGGAATTTTGAGCAATTATTAAATTAAAATGAAATCATATTTTAAATTGATCTTATCTCTGCTATTTTAGTTCATGCCATATCTTCAATTCGATTAATATGCATGTTACAGTGTTAGTGTTATTCTGCGTTTTTGTGGATATCGAGTAGCAAATGTGCTCCAAGTTCTTGATATTACTTTATCACATTCTCCATAAATAATAAACAAATTTAAAAAGTTTTCGTTGGTATAATTTAAACGTGCTGGCATTTTTTGACATAAGATAATGACTGATTGTTTCTAATCATTGCTATTTTGATGAAATAATTACAATTCATGAATTTCTAATAAAATCGCAAATATTTCAAAAAGTTGTAACTATAACCCCCACAATGCTAATATCAGAAAAAAGGGAATTCAATTTTACACAACTTGACGTAAAAAAATACAGGGTGTTCCATTGACCTAAACAAGTTTTCGCGGTTTGAATTTGACAAAATGTAACGCGAAAAACGGAACACTTGGTATAATGTTATTGAATTTATTTCAGTTGTAGAACGTAGTTCTCCTTGTGTTATTTTTATGCGACAAGAAGCAAATGACGATCTTTTACACGAAGAAAGTTATAGCGGTTCTCTCAAACCGTTGCACCTGTCAAATTTTCTATAAAATGTCAAATGTCTCTGAAACGGCTAGGTTTAGGTATATGATATGCTACATATTTTCGACTCAGAATTTTATGCTCTTTTCGAAAACCCTAAAATATATAGGGTGTTCCATTATTTTAGTTGGATTGGCCACATCGACATTAGTAAATATCTAAATTTTCAAAATTTTTGATGCGTACTTTTCTCTATGTCGATCGATTTAGTTCCCGGTGAGACACCCTGTATACATTAATAGCATTAATAGCTCCAGGATATACAAACTTGGAAACGAGGGGATTCCATATTGTTTAAAAGATCGCGACATGAATGTGTAGGAGGCACTCCCGCTATACATCTTATTATTCATTTTTGTGCTACAAAAACGTTATATACTCCAGAAGAACTTCCGTAGATAGTGATATCATAAGCCAAATTTGCCCAAAATAAAATAATAGACCAGAAATATCTAAAATCCTCTTCAGGATTCTAATTTGAAAACATTTAGAATTTAAGGTTGTAAGCTTGCAACAGCGATTTTTAAATGTAAGAGTGTCATCAAATACGATTCCAAGAAGTGTCACACAGCCGCTTTTCTCAATTTCAACATTATCAATATTTATATGAATAGAGGGAGTATTGTTGTTTTGGCAAACATAAAAAGTCATATAATTAGTTTTGGCTGTATTGAAGAATAACCAGTTGTTGCTAAACGTGCCACATAATTGTTCGATAGTGGTACCTATCTTGCTTTCTAGCGAAATATGGAACTTGTCAGAGACAAGAAGACTGGCGTCATCAGCATATAATGATATAAATGCCTCATTTAACATCTGAGAAGTTCATTAATATAAATGATGAAAAGCACGGGCCTCAAAACAGAGACCTGCGGCACGCCCGTATCCTATTTCTATAATTTATTTTTATCATCTGATTCCTGCCATTAAGATAGGAGGCAAACCAGTAATAGAATGTTTCTGTTATTCCATACTCATATATTTTTGTCATGTTGAACACAGTCGAAGGCCCGACTGAGGTCACAGAATATACCAGTTGAACTCTCATCTCAACTGCATCTAACATTTTTTCATAGTGCACCGATGAGATAGTTTCGTATCCAGGGCGGAAACAGCATTGATTGGAATTTAAAATATTAACCTCAAGAAATTTAAATAATTGAAATTCCATCAAATATTCAAAAATCTTAGATATTACAGATACCGCAACCACCACAGAGATAGGACGATAATTCTCCACATTCCTAGGGTCACCTTTTTTTAAAATAGGAGAGACAATAGAAGTTTTTAAACTAGAGGGAAATATTCCTTCCGTAAATGATTTATTATGTAGGTTAATGGCTAATGTCATCAGGTCCAGTTAAAATTTATATAAAATTTATTTAGTCTATGTTTTACAATATACAGAACTTCAGTCTCTGTCACATATGAAACAAACATCTATTATGAATTCTGTTTTTACTTAGTTCATTAACATCCTGCGCTGACTCGACTATTTTTATTGACTAGGCTACTTTTACTTTATTCATCAGTTTATCTCTAAGAATGTTTATCCAAGTGCATTCTTTACAGAAAATCCGGCTCTGGACGTCGCGCGTCGGGTAAACTCAGTTCCGCACGTGCTTAACTTAAAACCAAAATAAACTTGTGCTCATCTGGTAATTTCTCATTTTTACACCGGGGTCCATTGGTTTATTTCTTTGTTGAATAGAGGCCAGACGCCGGACGAGAAGCACTCAAAGAAAACGAGAAAGAAAAACAGTGAAATACGAACTTTATGGGCCCTGCTTTAATAAGAAATAACTATAAATAATATTGGTCATGCATGTGCGCGCACCATTGTTTAGGATTGATTGTCTAAACGATTGAGCCTTTTGAAAAATATAATTTACTCGTTTTGTTTTTCCTGGATTTTCAAGCGAGCCGCACCTGCGAGCCGAACAATAATATTATAAATTATTTATCACAATAAAAAGCATGTAACTAGTTTTTCCTGGGGACGACTTCAATTGTTTATAGATGTAGGTGTATTTCGATTATATCAGAGATTTATTGCCTGAAATAATATACATATTACATTTTTGAGATGCAACCGAGCAAGTAGTAATAAATCAAATGTTTTTAAAATCTCGAGGTGGGTAGGCGATGTCAAAAAAAATTGTGACAAAGAGTTAAACTGTATATTATTACTTACAATATATCATAATAAGTGTATACGAAGATTATAAAGATAATAGTTACATTTCTCTGGGGCGTTGAAAAGGACTGCTGAGTTTAAATTTTCAAATACACTTCACTATAAAAGGACATGATAATAGCATAGAATTAATTTGTGAGACCATTTGTGGATGTTGATCCTTCATATGTGTACCAGTCGACTACTTGTGTTTGGGGAATATATAGGTAGTGCTAGGCATGAATTTAATTAAAAATAAATTTTTGAAGTTCCTTTTTTTTATACATTTATTTAACGTCGGCCTATTTCCGTTACTGAGGCCTAACACCGACGCCTGTAGACGAGCTACCCCCAACCAGGAATTTTTATCGAACCTCTTCCCTTAAGAAGAGTAGGGATCTTTTACTTGCCTAACATTTAATAGACAAGAGACCGACGACTTTACATCCCCTCCGAAGGATGGTATATCCCCTATACAACCCTCGCCTAAGGTTGTATAGCTTCCGCGCATACACTGATATACAAGCCGCTGGAAGATGTGTGAGGCGAGGACGCGGTCTTCGTTGGAACGGTCACCCATCTAACCTTACATTGCTTTACATCGCATACCGAAGTATGTACATAATAAAGACGCACCCACGCTCGCCCCTTTGAAGTTCCTTGTTGAATTTAAAATAAACTGTTCGAAACCTTATTTATAATGGTGAACTGAAGCCTTTTAAGTCAATTCCTTCAAATGTAATCCTGTTGTAAATTATTTTTTAGTTTTAAACCCTCTAGAGGGTTTGAAGCCATTACCAAGAACTCAAACCCATTATAGCTCTTATAAAGAACTTAAAGCTCTCAGTCAAGTCTAAAGGCGTCAAGCTCTTGTCAATAGCTGGAAGCTCCTATTCACTCATTTAAAGGTTGATTCTTGTGTACTAGTCGACTACTTAAACTTGCGTTTGAGATAAATATAAGCAGAGTTGGGAATGAATTCAATTAAATTTTTGGAGATTATGAAATGACGAATTGAAGCATTTTAAGCTAATCCTTTAAACGCAATTGAGAAGTTTTAAGTTCTTTAGAAGACTAAGCCCATATTACTTACTCCATTGGTGAACGTTAATTCTTCGTATGCGTACCAGTCGAATACTTAATTTTGCGTTTGAGATAAATGTATGCAGAAGTAAACATGAATTCAATTAAAAATGAACTTTAAATAATGTCATGACGTCAATTTGTTTAAGCATAATTGATATATGAATTGTTTGAGAGCTTAAAGCCTTCTAGAAGGCTTGGGCCATTTCCAAGAGCACAAACTCTTTACAAAAAAGTTAAATTCTTATAAGTGCTTCAGGCTCTTATAAAAGGCTTAAAGCTCTCGGTCAAGTCTAAGATCAAGCTCTTGTCAACAGGTGGAAAGTTCCATTCACTTGTTCCAGTGGTGAACGTTGATCCTGTGTGTGTACACCAGTGGACTGCTTAATTTTCTTGTATGAATTCAACTAAAAATTAATTTTTGGAGGGCTCGGTTTGTTGTTGAGCTTGCTGTAAATTGTTTAAAACCTTTTATAAAATAGCGAATTAAAGCCTTTAAAGTTAATCTTTTAAATGCAATTGGGCTGTGAATTGTTTGAGGAGTTTAAGCCTCTAGAGTTGAAACTCTTTTTAAAATTCTATATTCTAATAAGTATTTCAAGCTTTTATAATAGGGATACAGTTCTCGGTGAAGTCTAAGATCTCCAAGCCTTTTTCAACGGCTGAAAGATTCCATTCACTCACTCCATTGGTGAACCCGTCGACTGCTTAATATCGTGTTTGAGATAAATATTAGCAGAGCTGGGCACGAATTGAATTAGAAATGAATTTTTGGAGGCTTCAGTTCCTTATTGAGCTTGACATCAGTTAAAATCTTTTATAAAACAGTGAATTGAAGCCTTTTCAGTCAAATCTCTAAACGTAATTGAAATATTGAAGCCATTTTCAAGGGGTCAAACCTTTTATAAATGCATTAAACTCTTTTAAATATTTTAAGCTCTTATAAAAGACTTACAACTCTCGCTCGAGTGGGTCTTTTCGAAAGTCTACTTACTTTGACCAGTTCTATGCATGGTTAAATAGTGAGCTATTAGTATTGAGTTCACTGGGGTTCGAAAGATTTGATTTTACTTAAAAATAAAAGTAGAGAGCGATTTTCGAGCAGCAAATCTCAGTCCAATAGAGATCTTTATGATTTTAAAAGTACTTTATCCAAGGGTTTATAAATAATTGTTGAAGGATCTCTAATTTTATTTTTGAATTTGTTAAATTCCTTGAACCTGCTTCAATTAGAACTTGTGAATTGTAACAAATAGTAAAGTTAGTTATTTCGCTTTTATTATAAGGCTGAGTAAAAATAACAACTGATTCATGCAAGATACAAATATTAATGAAATTATTGTTATGAATGGATATTTTTTTAATTGTAAATTTTAGACGACTCTCTCAAGACTGTATTTTTTACTTTGCAGTGTCATAATAAATAAACAATACAAATTCTTGTAAAACATACTCCAATAGAAACAAATTTCCTCAAACATATCAATGTTAACACCACGAAAAATTTTTAGCAGATGAGCTCTTGCTCGTGAATCCACCATTAGCATTCGAAACGGAAGAAGCAAGCATAAAGATATTAAACAATTTCTATCGTGTATGATTAGATAGGTGTAGAGGAAAAAGAAGAAGAGATTTCTGGTACTAATACTGGAAACTGTGACTTAGTAACTATGACAAATTGTGTGTTTAGGAATACATAAAAAAATTGCATTATGTTTATTTCTACCTAGAGTAATTGTTTTATTTCACAAAAAGTCATATGCTACTAACCGTATTTAATTTTTTTATATTGAACAAAATTTACTAATTATGATTTATTGTGAATCTACGTTTAAAAGTATTTTTTGCTTTTACGTATAAAAATAATTATACTTTTTGTGTTGCCTTTTAATACCCCAAATACTTTTGGGTAGAAACTGATCCTATGAATGTCTCAGTCTAGGATTTGACAAATAATTTATTTTCAATTTTACATTTTCATTAACTTTGTTGCCACCGGTATACTTTAAGCAATTTTAAAAAGCTATGAAAAATACCCGTCTATTAAGAGAGTGATGAAAAGATGGATGTTTTAGTTTCATGACCCAAATTTTATTTACAATAAAAAACCTATTTGCTCTGCAAGTAATAAACTTTTGTTGGCAGCTACTGTTCTGGTAGGTGAGCGACTTGTTTCGTAAATGATGAAAACATCACAATGGTAATAAAACGAGTTATTATCTACAAAAATGAAACTAGCTTGAAGTTATAAAAAAACTATTAAGAAGTAAAAGGTAAAAGATTGGATTGTTCGAATTAATAATTTCATTTAATTTTATTAAGTAATGATAAAAAGTACTAATAAAATTAATAAATCTTTTTGTCAGAATAACTCGAGTAATTTCTGACACAAAGTGATAAATGATTTATCCCCTGCCTAACTGTCATGTTTAAGTCGCTTCTTTCTCACTTCCATCAGTAGGTTCATGTTATGATTCCATTTTCGAATTTATAATTTGTTATGAGGCTTTTAAGGAAATATTTTAACTTCAAATTTGGCCGGATATTTTGTCTAAGAGGCACGTTTTCTGTAACAATTTAAAATATAGCATATTTTATTTTTTTATTTTCAATTTTTTGCAACTTAGGCTGGTGCCAATAGTTAAGGTTAAAAAAAACTAAGACATAAAACAAAAATTAAACACGAAATAATGTGAAATTGTGAAATGGGGGTGCTGTTGAGGTTGAAAGTGTTTTTTGCGATTTTCGGCGAAACATGACCTAGTGGAAAATATATTTTGCAAAAGTTTAGATAATAAAAAAATCTAAAACTTTCTAATCAGGCATTTTTCAACATAACCTCAAATTTTCTGAGAAAACGGCAGAAAACCGATTTTTCGGTTTTTTTATTTTTTTCTCGTAAAAAGAATTCAATTTACATGATATTATTTGAAAGTATACCTTTTTTGCATTGAATAAGCACAATCTGGGAAACAAGTTGTTTCCGAGATATTTATATTTTTCGAAAAAAAAAAAAAAAAAAAATCGTCCACGGAAAACTATATCGGTGTTTTTTTTTTATTTAAATACTCTGTCCAGGCCCATTTCAACCGTTGAAATGTCAACTATAAAATGGTCTATAATATGTTGATGGTTTATTTTTCATAAAACCGCTTAAAATTAAGGAAAACAAGAAAATTACTTTTCGAATAAATTTTTCAATCTTCTTTATTATTTTCTTTTTTTATTATTTATGTAAGTAGTGGATTAAACTTCAATGACAGAATTTACTTCAATGTAATAATACAAAAGCTGAATGGATTTAAATGAAGAAAGGGGGGAGATCATCCTGAAACTTAAGTTTTTCATGGCAATGCACCGTATCGTACTGAAAGTCGTAAGCTAGAGTTAAGATTCAGTGGCCCAGCGTGCATTTTCATTAATGTATATTTTATTATTTTTTTCACTAAATAAATGGCATAACGATGAGTAATCTGTTTTAGGTATATTTGAATAAATAATTATTAAGTAAAACAATTAATTTATTGATATCTTTTTACAAATGTTGACTTGCTTCGTCTTCAGAAAAATATTGTTTTGTCATTTTTTTAATAAAAATTAAAAATTTATGAAAAATTATAAAATTCTAATGAATTTTAGATCTTTTTCGTTGTGGTTGTTCTTCTTCTTCATCAATAAAACTTGCAAATTCCGATGGATCTTTAAGATTATCGACGTCTTCAAGCTCTTCAATTTCAATATCGAGACTCTTTGCTGGTCTTCATAGATAATCTAAGTCATATATTTCTTCTATATCTCTATTTGAGCAATTTTCATGATAGTTACTGCATAAATTGGTACATTTTAAAACCGTGTTTTAGTCAGCCAGATCTTTGTTTATTACAACTACTTTCACAGCTGCAGCTAATACTTTTTAATAATTTTTCGGGAATTAAGTCTGAACTGTCTAAGATACATTTGGGCACGAATCTACCTGGATGTTCGTTCCAGCCTCATTGCTTAGCTTTTTTTGTTATCGGGTTCATTGTCCAAATAACCAAGCCAAGTTTGCAATTGGTAATAAACTCCGTAGGAGTGTTGTGCAGCTGCTCCTTCAGTTGGGGAAAATTTTTCCAATGTAAAAATAGATTTGTTAGTTACCAGTTGGTATGCTCAAATCTTAATTGATTTAATAACATATTCATTTTTTTACTTTCGTAAATACCAGCTATAAGTTGAGATTCATTTTTTGCAATGGTTATTTGGTCTGCACCTTAAAAAAAATTGATACATTTTCGTTGCTCAATAATGCATAACTTCAAATATTTTTTATTAATTTGTCATTTATTTAAAAGTTTCAGAATAGTTTCCGCTACTTTCTTAAATTCATTCAACTTTAGTAATATTACATTGAAATAAATTCTGTCATTGAAATTTAATTCATTATTTACATAAATAATAAAAAAAGAAGGAAAAATAATAAAAAATATTGAAAAATTCGTGATTCGAAGTCATTTCGGCTTTTTTTTTCTATTTTAAGCGGTTTCATGAAAAATAAACCATCAACATATATAGACCACTTTAAAGTAGATATTTCAACGGTTAAAATTAATACGAATAGAATATTTCAATAGAGAAAAACACCAATGAAGTTTTCCGTGGAAAAGTTTGATTTTTTCTTCGAAAAATGTAAATATCTCGGAAGCCATTTGTTTCCCAGATTCCAAAAAAATAATGCTTATTCAATGTAAAAACAGGTATATTTTCATATAATTTCATGTAAATTGAAATATTTTTACGAGAGAGAAAAATAGGTTTACCGCCATTTTCTCGGAAAATGTAAGGTTATGTTGAAAAATGCCTTATAGTTTTATTTTTTTTATCGTTTACAACTTTTGTGAACTGAATATATTCCTTACTTCTTAATACACTGTACATACTTCTCTTCCGCGTCTACCGATTTATTACTTGCGATTAAGAGATACGCGAAAAATTCAAAGAACTATTAGCGAATTAATATATCAACCAAACAAAACTGACAAGTACCCACACATTTGCATTCATTTCATGTGCAGTTAATTGCTTATCGTTTAAGCGATCATAACCATGAACTAGAGGAATACATTCCTGGCCACAACTGGACGATCTCCAGATTAACCAAAATTAATAGTCAGGTTAGCCTTGCAGCCGGCGTGACCTCGAAGCCGATTCTCTTTTATTTGTAGATTGAATTGTATCTGCGGAATTCACTCAGCATTTCGCAGCCGCTTATTATACCTATAATTCACTTTTTAATTAAGAAATTTACTTAGAACTAAATTTTATGCACCGTTCAACATTGTTACGTCACCACAATTTCGTAATTTGGACTTTTATTAGCTCTTTCATAAATCATCATAAATACAAATTTTAGGAAATTGCTGTGTGAGTTGTATGAATATACGAGTCGTTCTACTTTCTATTGTTACGAAATGAAGGATGTACAGACCACTATCAGTAGTTCTTGAGAATAATTAATTAACTTTTATAATTCTTTTAATAAAATCAAATACATTCCCTAAAAAAATAGTATTGGAAAGAAAATTTAAAATCAAAATAAAATGAACGATTTAAATTTCTCTTGTAGTGGCAGCTCTATCAGTTAGTAACATATGGTCCGTCGAGCCGGATTCATATGTGATTGGCTACAGTTTTATTAAAAACGTAGAAATTAGATAGGAATTAATATTAGAAAACTATATTACAAATTATTTTGTTTCTGTCAGCTACCAAACAATAAATATTAGGAGTCGGGTCTGTAACAACGCATACAAATAAAAACTAAGTTCCAACTTGTAATGTGTAATTTTAACAGTACGTGTAGACTGTAGACAGAACAAAATGCAGCTGAGGTGCTAAACAAATTAATGGACTAACCGACTGCAGTCAATAACACGAGAGGCAAACAGATACTGTCCTTTGCCATGATTTATTCACACCTCCAAAGTCACATAACTTTCAAACAGAAATTTGTGGGTCTATACAAACATGTCTCCTGCCCGCTACTTGAATTTCTTTGTTGAACACTCACGTCTTTTTTTATACATAACAGATCTGGTGTCTGAAAATGTCTCCACCGAATGTGGGATCTAAAAATCTTAAATATGTTTCTCGGTCTGATTGTCACCACTCCGTTTGGAGGTTACGCAGAATTTATGTGTAATACCAATCTAAAAAAATGTTCAGTCTTTTTCTTCTAGATATATATCATCTCATAATAAACTGAACAGAAAATTGACCTAATTAATGCCAAAACAAGAGTTTGAGTTTATTTTCTCTCTGTAAATTCTCTCGGTATGATCCAAGATTTTTAATTATCGGGTTGATTCATTTCAGATTTAATAATATTTAGAAATTTGTATGATTTATATACAGGGTGTAATTAGTTTTAAGCAATTTAAAGAAATTGGTAATGAGGTTTGATTAGATAAACAAAAAAACCTATATAATATTTTCCTCTACGGGCACTTAAAAAAACTTAATGAAGTCAATAATTTTAATAAGTCTGAATAGTTAGTTGTCTGTGAGTCATTGGACATATAGTTGTGAAGAAATATGCAAATGGTTTATATTTCCCCAATTGGTATTGGTCAAAGAATGCTGGTTTTTTGCGTTTGGACAATATAATAATTATACTAGGGCTGTAAAGCGTTGACAGTAGATCTACAGTGAATGTGCGGATTATAGGTTTAACAAATTCTGTAATTTAATTTGTCCGTTATTTAGTGTGGAAAACTGTGATAATCCTATTACTTTATTTTTATTTATTAATCACCACTCTACAGGAACAATGTTCCCAATTGCAGAGTTGTATACACATACACATAGACAATTATACTGTAACGGCCCATTCTTTGCGTGTGTAAATTTAGCGGAATACTAGTAAAATGTCATATAAATCTGTTCAAACAAAGCCTATAGTGTGTGATCTAATGATACTCATTTTCTAAGGTTATAATCGGTGCATTTTTTTGAATCCGAGGCCCTGATTGGTTAGAGAATTTAACGTCGTTTGATAAAGAGAGATGACGCGCTGGGCAGGATTTCTGTTGAAGATGGGGTTCCGCCGACATCGGCAAGACGGAACCGCAATTAAATATGTTTAAAAAGATGAATTGCAAGTGTTTATATTACCATGAAATAATGTGTAGAGTTAAGTTAATTACTTGTAGATTCGTTTGATGTTCAAGTCTGTCGATATTACCTTCATAAGTCTCAGTTTAACGAGAAGTTTGTTTGGCGAATAAAAAAACGCCATGATTTATGCTAAATACGGCACGTCGGCTATATGACGAACATTTCACGTTCAATTCTGCTATATATATATATTTACGGTATTAGTCAGATACTGTACTCTATTATCAAAGTGTAAACTTTCCCAGCGAAATAAAAACTTTCTGTGGAAATATCCCTTGTTTAGAGCGGGAACCCTTAGTGCCTTAGGGGTTTATACATTTTCGAACTATACACTCTCCAAATGGGTATTTGGACGATTGCGGTCAGTGCCTAGTTAATGTCTTCATTGACAAACTGCAACGAGCATGTAAGTACGTTTCAATTAAGTTCCCTGGATGGTTTTCGGCTTTTTACCAAAAATAAAATTCGTGACGCTTAACTTTCCTTTCGAGATTTTGACTTGAAGATTTATTATGTGTGTTAATATTGGAGTAACTACACTCCAGATTTTGTCAAGCTTGTATATCAACTTTTATTATATTGAAAATGCTAGATTTTCTTCACATTTGTAAATTACCTATTATTGTGGTAAAATTCTCTGTATTAGTGTAGCTATTTTTTATGACTTGATTGTGTATTCAAATACCGTAAAACTCTTGATTTGCTTCTGACATTGATACATTTTTTATGTACTATGGCCTCCGGGTCACCCATTTTTTTGTAATATAAGATTTGATTTTACATTCGTGTCTTGTTAATCCAGTTTTCCCTCACACCCTGCTCATGAGCTAGCTAGGGCCTATTAAATAGAGACATTTTAAAATAAATTCATAGTAAAAATTATAAGTTGTTTCAATATAACGACCATTCCTTACGACATTGCCATCTGTCGCAGCTGAGACTCGAACTCAGGAGTGGTATAGCAACTAGACGTGTTGTTACTCACACGACCTCGCCTAGTTCACTGCTACCAACTCGGTAACACGTGAAAAACGCCACTAAACACCCATACCCTAACCAGGAATCGAACTCGGGACTCTATGGTTGCAAGCAAGTTGAGTGGTTCGGAGTCCATATTAAACTGTAGGGCCTCGTCTCTCTTTGCCTAGCACAAGATCCTTGAGATCTTCCAGGGAGTTACTTCGGTAACTTGAGAGGCGGTTAAGAAAACATTTTTTTTAAGCCTAACACGTAAGCATTGAACCGCTGAGCCGGTTATAGAAAATAGTTCTATGCCTATTTTAACAGTCTAAGGATGCGTTATTTACCTGTACTAAATAAAATGTTAAGAAAATTTCTATTCAATTAGCTGATACTTTAACGAATAACATGTAAAAATAAAAGCTTTCGGTTGTTTTAATTAAGCAGGAGCTACTACGTCTTAAATTAAAATCCTATGGTCTTAAATGCTTGTGTTTCACTAAAATGAGCGTAAAATGTATAATTAATTGAAATATGAATATTATTCTTATTTTATAAAAAGACCCAGAGCGGCCGGCGCATGTGCATAATATCGTCATGAGGGGTTGGTTATGCCAACTACGTTTTATAGCCCTTCCGTCCAAGATAGAGATATCAAAGAGATGACTTCATTCAATCATGACATTTGGTCGACTATACATTTGACAGAGGTCGGTAATCCTTCCCACTTTTTGTATAATTAAGTACTAAATTCCGACACATAAAAACAGCAGCAATATTCAAATAAATTGGAAGACTTTTCCTTGGGGTTTTCTTCACATTGTTTATTTCCGTTATAGATGCAACGACCATTAAAAAAATAGATATATAGGTCGCAAAACGACCTTGAACTTAATTTACTTCAATAGCCGTTACTGAACCAAATTCATTTTTAAAAAATTTACTTTTTTTCTCCAACACTATGGACTTTGGACGTCAGATTATATCTAGTTTCTACCAGATTTTTATGACACTAAATTAATTAGTCGGCTCAGTGGCTCAAAGCTTACGTGTTAGGCTTGCAACCAAGGAGTCCCGGGTTCGAATCCTGGCTAGGGTATGGATGTTTCGTGGTGTTTTTCATGTGTTACCAAGTTGGTAGCAGTGGTCTAGACGAGGTTGTGTGAGACACAACACGGCTAGTTGCTGTACAACTCCTGAGTTCGAGTCTCGGGTGCGGCAGATGACAATTTCGTAGGGAGTGGTCGTTGTATAATTATCTATGTGTATGCGTTCTGGTTGCGTGGTGGAATAGCTAATGCTAAACCGCCAGGGCGTGAATCTAAAAAAGGCGATTGAAAAAAAATACAATTTGTGGATTATAAACAGCAATTATTGAGAATTGCGAAATCGCTAACCTTTTTTGGTGGCATCTGTATCTACAAACACGTGTATCAGTCCTTTAAATAGTGTTTTTACTTGCTTTTCTTTAACTCACAATGTTTTAATTTTTCAAGTTTGTCTTCAAATATTGCATCCTTTATTTAACACACTTCCTGACATAATTAATTGATGAAATTTTGCAAAGTTACTAAGATCGGATAACAACACTGCATTCCACCGTTAATTTTGCAAATATGCGCACGTAGGGGGCGCGGGGATGAACAATTGATTAAATATACTATCCGACCGGCACCTTCGGCAAAACATAGAATACAAAAGGTTTATCGCTTGATCAGAGACCGTTTTTTTCCGTACAAATGGTACGATATTAGTTCCGGTGACATAATGGAATGCCGTTAGGTTTATACCGCGGAACCCAGCTACAATAAATGAATTTATAAATAATTAAAGTATGATTAAAAAGTAAAAGACAGAAAAATCAAACAAAAGAGTCGCACTAAAAATAAATAGCTATTTGTATGACAAGGGAGAAAAGTGCATAATTTCCTCCCGCGGATAGTTTGATACCCGACGCGAAGCGGAGGGCATCAATATCCAAGGAAGGAAATGGCCCTTTGCTCCTGTGTAATACATATGATTTTTTCTACGATCATTTACAGTGTTTTACATTGGTTTTACATATATTTTATTATGCATGACAATCAAAAAACCAAATATGTCAAAATGTCATAATAGGTATTTAGATAAGTAAATATTGTTAAAAATTAAAGTACATGTAACGTTGCTAAGGTTGCTTCTTGTTTACAAAATAAACAAACTTCCAAAAAGTTTATAATAATGTATTCCGAATGTGAAGATGAAGTTCCTCAAGATATTCTAGAAGAAGCAAACGTGGTTTCGTTAAATCTATTACCGTTAAAGTCTCGTGAAAAATATGAAATAGAGTACCAGCTATTTAAATGTTGGATGGAGACTAGGCAAATAAGAAAAATATGTGAAGAAGTGGTCCTATTTTACTTCTCCAAAAAAATGCGCCGATTTGAAGTCTTCAACATTATGGAGCAAATACAGCATGTTGCGATCTACACTCCAAATTAAAGAAAATATCAACATTAAGTTTCCTAAATTAGTAGCTTTTTTAAAAAGGAAATCTGCTGGATATAAAGCCAAGAAAGCCAATACTTTTTCAAGGAAGGATATCAACAAGTTTATTGCAGAAGCTCCAGATGAAACTTACTTACATATGAAGGTACGGTTGCTCGTTATTTTTGAATAATAAATAAAAACGTAACGCAGCATTTTTTATTAGAAAGTATATATAAAACCACTAACACTACCACTAACAACGGAAGAGATCTTAACCGCCATTGGGCAGCTAAAAAATAACAAATCCCCCTTCGCCGACTCACTCCCAGCTGAGATCTTTAAAGCTGTGTCGTCAGAGCTCATACCCTACCTCAAAAAACTGTTTGATGTCGTGTGGGAAAGTGGTCAAGCTCCGCAGGAGTTTCGTGATACACTTTTAATCAACCTCTTCAAAAACAAAGGGAGCGCTGCGGACTGTGGAAATTACAGGGGTATAGCTCTCCTGGCTGTTGGAGGGAAGATACTCACTAAAGCGATGGCAAACAGGCTAACACCTGTTATGGAAAAGTTACTTCCTGAAACACAGAGTGGCTTTAGACCAAACCGAGGCACATCGGATTTAATTTTCACACTTAAACAGCTTCAAGAAAAAGCACTCGAACATCAAGAAGAAATTCACATGGCCTTCATTGATTTAACCAAGGCGTTTGACTCGGTAGACAGGGAAGTGCTCTGGAAAATTATGTTCCGCTTAGGTATCCCTAGAAAATTTGTGGAAGTATGTCGCAGTCTACATACAAACAACAACGCCCAGGTTATGTATAATAATGAGGCAACCGAACCTTTCCAAACCCTCACTGGAGTTAGGCAGGGATGTGTCCTGGCACCCCTACTTTTTAATTTGTTTACCACTGCTCTAACAATTATTGTTGACAACAAACTGACAGTCAGAGGAATAGGTCTCAGATACCGTTTTGATGGCGGTCTCTTTAACATAGGGCGCTTTAGAGCTTTCACGAAGACACGCACACGATTCATTTGTGATCTCCAGGATGCGGATGACTGTGCACTTTTAGTCTCTACGCCGGAAGAGCTTCAAGAACTTTTAGAAGTGTATGCCCAGAGCTATGATTCCTTGGGACTTAAAATCAACATTGGAAAGACTAAGATTATGTCAACTCCTCATCAAGTGAACCAGTGGTGGATCAGTTCAATTACTTAGGCAACGTTGTTAATGACAAAACAAACATGGACAGCGAGATTCGCAATAGAATTAACGCTGCATCTAGAGCACTCTGGAGACTTAGAGAGAGAGAGTATTTGACAACCACGACCTTGCTTTGTCAACGAAAATGGCTGTCTACAGAGCAGTTGTCATTCCAACACTGCCATATGGATGTGAAAGCTGGGTCACTTACCGTCGTCATGTGAAAGAATTGGAACGTTTTCAGCAAAGACACCTCAGAAATATGATGAAGATCCGTTGGTTCCATCACATATCAAACGTGGAAGTACTCAGGAGAGCAAACAGCCTTCCAATTGAGGTGCTTATTTCAAGAGCACGCCTAAGTTGGGCAGGTCACGTTCATCGTATGCATGATAACCGCCTTCCTAAATGTACACTTTATGGTGAATTGCTAAGCGGTAGAAGAAGGCGTGGCGGTCAACGAAAGAGGTTCAAAGACGCTCTCCATGAAAATCTAAAATCCTGCGGTAATGCAGACGAGCAATGGGAACAACTTGCAATGGACAGAACCGAATGGCGAGGGGTTGTGGCCAGCTATCAAGGAAATGTTGCTGCAAGAAGGCCGAATCCAAGACCTAACCAGATCTATGTTTGTCCTGACTGCGGTCGTCATGTGCTCTCCCGAATTGGCCTCTATAGCCATAGTCGTGTGCACCGTAGATGAATGGGAACTACAATAGACTACACCTTTTACTTGTTTTTTATTGTACACAATCTATCGACTGTAACATTTTTATACTCGGACTCGAGTAACGGCTAATAATAATAATATATAAAATGACAATTAAGTGACATTTTAGGCAGTTGTCATAAGTGCATTTTTCTTTTTCAGGTCGTGCTTATATTTGGAATTGCTGGGGCATGCCGTAGCGATGAATTAATTAATATGGTACTTGAGGATATCAGTGATAAAGGCAATATTTTGGTGGTGCAAATACCTAACAAAAACTAATATCAAAAGGACATTTACAATAACAAATGAGATTTTAACCGGAGTATCTGTCTTGGATATGTATAGAAAATCTCTGGACTGTAGGTCCGCTAAAACATGTCATTCTAGATTTTTTTTGTAAGTTATGCTAAAGGGAAATGTACAAATCAGGTAATTGGCAAAAACACAATTGCCAAAATTCCATACAGAATAGCAATATTTTTAAATTCGGATGATTCGAAAGGTTATACTGGACCGTGGCCTACGTAAGTGATCTCACTTATGTAGGCCACGACTGGACACAGTTTCCGCCGTACTTGAGCTACGTTATTAGTCAATGCTAGAAGTGACATTCTCACTCTAAAAAGACATGGGGGATGACGAACAGTCGCAGTAGCAGAAGGGTACTTAGATGATTGTATTTCTAAAAAATGTGAGGTAGCCAGCACAATAATTACGGGAGAAAGTACTATTTCAAGTATCAAAGAACGTTGTCTTGTTTTTGAAAATTTTGTTTCTACAAGTAAGTGCTTCGTCAGCGACCAAAACTTTGGAAAACAACAAACATGAACTGATCTCCACCAGCAGAGTCAATATTTCTACAGGGGGAATTTCCATTAGTAATTTAACTAAGTGTACCATAAATTCTAACAATATTTAGTTACTGATGGGTGAGCGTGGGTGCGTCTTTACTATGTACATACTTCGATATGCGATGTAAAGCAACGTAAGGCGCGGTTAGTAGTTGGATGGATGACCGTTCTAACGAAGACCGCGTCCTCGCCTCACACATCTTCCAGCGGCTTGTATATCGGTGTATGCGCGGAAGCTAAACAACCTTAGGCGAGGGTTGTATAGGGGATATACCATCCTTCGTAGGGGATGTAAAGCCGTCGGTCCCTTGTCTATTAAATGTTAGGCAAGTAAAAGATCCCTACTCTTCTTAAGGGAAGAGGTTCGGCAAAATTACTGGTTGGGAGTAGCTTGTCTATAGGCGTCGGTGTTAGGCCTCAGTAGCGGAAATAGGCCGACGTTAAATAAATGTATAAAAAAAATAATTAGTTACTGATGATAATTTAAACCCCGATTTAAACTGTTTAAAATTTTTATAAATAAAAATAAGTAATACAAAATCTCTTTCAAAGAAAAGTATTATTATGTATCAATAAAAGAAGTCTATACACTACCATCAGAGCTATTTGAAGTTTCTACTTGTTTGCTTCCAGAGGGAGCCAAAGTATTTTCCTCCCTAGGAAGGCAAAGTATTTTCCTCCCAAGGGAGGAAAAGTACTACTTTGCTCCCTGTAATGAGGAAGCAAAATAGTATTTTCTATGTAGGGAATAGAAAAAAATAATTTCTTTGCCATATATTTGCAATAAAATATGATTGTACGCATGAATGTATGAAAGGGGTGGAATCGTACACATATTGCCTTCAATCATACGTACATAAAGATATATAAACTTATATATAAAGTGGGCATGCCTTACTTTTCTTGGAAATATGTGGCACAGATATTATACTACTTTTAATTACTTTTTAACACGACTTTTTTATTTGATTTTTTTATGTTCTTTTTTTGTGAGATAAGCAAGTTTTTAACAAGCTTTTTATTTAAATTTTTTATTATAAATTAACTCGTATAATGTAATTTTTTTTATGAATTTAGAAATTTTCTAAAAATAGAGTTACCGATTTTTTATTCAAATGCTTTCAATCTGATAACTTGAATTTTATGATGCACATTTTGCAGAGGCTTTGCAAAATCAACAAAATAATCTCACTTGCATTTTGTTAACGTTATCTTGATTACATAGATTTAGATAACAAAAATGTATAAACATATTAACAACTTCCATGAAAATAACTTATACATCAATAAGCATGACTAATTATTAACATTTTTGAACAACAATTTAACGTAGATGGGCGTTACTCCTAACATGTTTTGAACATAATTATTTTTCTGTGATTTGTGTGATTTTTCTCTGACTACATTCTAGAAAAATTTTAGCCGTTACAACATACTAACGAATTATAATAACCTAATTATATTATATTATATAATTTTGAATCACTATGGGCCTAATTCCGTTGTAATCTTTGATGGTTACGAACAACAGGCTTCGACTAAAGATGAAGAACATATGAGAAGAGCCGGAAAGAAAAATAACTGTTTTGAAATAATGCTTCAACAACAAAGCATCATCCCTGTTGGTCAGTCCGATTTTTTGACTAATAGTAAAAACAAAACCCAGCTCATTAAGGTATTGATTGAGTGTTTTTTGGATCACAACATCGAAGCGCATGAAGCCCTCGCCGACGCGGATGCCTCAATAGTCAACCTTGCTATAAAAGGGGCCCAAAGCGACATAAATAATGACATAAAAAATTTAAAAAACACCAACAGTAAAGATCCCTACGACTTAAATCTTAAAATTCTAAACTGTATTAAATACCAAATCTATACATCCCGTTAACCAATCTAACGAATCAGTGTATCAGAAACAACGTATTTCCGAAAATTCTTAAAGTTTCAAAAGTCATTCCACATTTATAAAAAAGGCAGTATTGATGATCCTTCTAATTATAGGCCAATCTCCATTATACCTTTTTTTGCTAAAATTTTTGAAATGGTCTTAAAATCTCAGATAACATCTTATTTTGATCGGTACAATTTGTTTAATAACTGTCAATTTGGGTTTAGATCTAAGTCATCTACTACACTAGCCATAAATACATTGACTAACTTAATAAATAGGGATTTCGAACAAAGTGAAATCCCATATATCCAGTTTTTAGATTTGAGCAAAGCTTTTGACTGTGTATCTCATGATATTTTGCTAAAAAAAATGGATTTCTATAAATTTTCCACTGACAGTCAGAAATTACTTACGTCTTATCTAAAAGAGAGAACTCAATTTGTGCACCACCACAACAGGAACTCCGAATTTACAGATATAGGATTTGGGGTACCCCAAGGCTCTGTATTAGGCCCAACCCTCTTCCTCATTTTCATAAATGACCTCCCTAATAATACTGTAAGAGCTAAATCGGTACTTTTTGCGGACGATACAACCTTGATTTTCAGTGACTCGGATACCACGGCATTACGATCTAGCGTGAACGATAGCCTGTCAACTATTCATGACTGGTTCCTGTCAAATAGGCTAATGTTAAACAAGAGTAAGACTGAAACAATGCTCTTTAGCTTAAGATTCCAGACATTAGACGATGTTGTTTCCACCGATTGTGTAAAATTTCTAGGTGTTCAACTGGATAACAAATTAGCGTGGGAAAAAAATTCTAATTTTATTTGCAACAAGGTTTCCAAAAATATATTTCTTCTACGCTGCCTTGTAAATTGCGTATCGCAGACAACAATCTTAACGGCATACTATGGTTTAATACATTCAGTAATCACCTATGCAATTTTGGTTTGGGGTCACTCCACACATACTGCATCTGTATTTGCTATCCAAAGACGTGCAGTAAGAGTAATTGCGGGCTTAGGCTACAGAGACGATTGCAGAGACTCATTCAGAAAATTAAAGATTCTAACTTTGTATAGCGCTTATATATTGCAATGCCTCCTCTATGTGAAAGACAATGAAAGAAGTTACACACCACGTGATCAGATTCACTCGTACCCTACTCGTAATAAAAATCAACT
Source organism: Leptura quadrifasciata (assembly GCA_963675555.1). Classification (NCBI taxonomy): domain Eukaryota; kingdom Metazoa; phylum Arthropoda; class Insecta; order Coleoptera; family Cerambycidae; genus Leptura; species Leptura quadrifasciata. The sequence continues at coordinate 134,779,737 of OY776676.1, forward strand.
AAACATTGACTTTTTGCGTCTATCAAAAACACGTGACGGGACAGGGTACTATTCAATAAAATTCTTTAATGCGTTACCCCACAGAATTCGGGAACTGGATTATAGTCATTATAAAGCTGTCATAAAACATTTTCTAACCGAAAATACCTTCTATAATTTAACCGAATTTTTAAATGCTGACTTTTCTTCCATTTTAGCTTAGTGATTTCTTGTTGAAATTTTTATTTTATTTTATTTTTATCGCGTTATTTATAAGTATTTATTATTTATTTATGTATTAAATTACGTATTTGGTGTACAAACCGCATTTTGTATTTTCGACATGTGCAAATACTTCGAATAAATGCACTAATGAAATATCTTACTAAATACTTATTAAAGTTATATTTTAGTGTTCGTTGTATGCTTAGCGTCGACTGTGTAGTTTTTTATTTCTCTTGTGTTGCAATGTTATATACACTACATGTTATTTATTATTTTTATTCGTTTATACATATATTACGTTTTTTTTTTCTTAATGACACTGATTGTCGTGTTTTGTTTAAAAGTGTTATATGACCTGTCAAAACACAATTTGTGTATTTATGACCAATAAAATTCTATTCTATTCTAACACAGCCTATAGCGATAGTAGGGGAGGATACCGATTTACTGGTGATTGCAATTGCTCTTAATTCAACATTGGAAAATTTGTATTTAGAAAAGCCAGCTCATGGTAAAACTGGAGAACAATTTATCAATATCTTTAACCTCTGCCGAAACCTCTGCCAAATATATGGTGAAGAAATTTGCACTAATTAACTGTTCTTACACGCTATGACCGGCTGCGATACAACCTCGTATATTTTCCGGAAAGGAAAAGTGAACGGTATGGCAGTTCTCAAAAAACAACCATCAATTGAGAAAAAAATTGGCAATTTTCAATCAGCACAATGCAAACAATGAAGAGTTGCTTGCAAATCAATTACCAAAGATATTTGCTCTACAACAAAGCTGTAGCGAAACAAACCCTCGAGATAGACTTCAATTTAGCCCGTTTACCACCATCTGAGGACGCCCTTAACCAACACATTTTGAGGTAAACACTTCCCAACGTGTGCAGTGCATATGTACTCATTATTTTATTTCATTTTCTAGGACTTATCATCAGGTTCAAGTTTGGCTGGGAAACAATTTACCTGCTACAGATCATGGGTGGAAAATGGTTGGCACTAAATTATTTCCGGTCACTATGACCCAAGATGTCACTCTCCAAGAATTACTACAATTAATATATTGCAAGTATCACGATGGGTGTCAAAAAAAATGTAAATGTGCCGCTACTGGGAAGTGCTCTGCACCTTGTCTGAACTGTTACGGCCTTGACTGCAAAATTTCCAGTTTACATTTATGGCGTTCTATCCTATTTTTGTATCCTTGTTGCCTACTGTGGCACCTTACACACAATTTTAAAAGTTTTCACGGATAAGTTATATAAGGGTCTTTTTTCAACACTTTATGAAAGATATATATTGAAATGGTTAAGCGGGTCGCGAGATATAGGCCGTTATTTAAGTGCCCGATTTCAGACATTTTTTCAAGATGGCGAGTTACGCGTAAACGGGATTAAGTGGGAACTTCAGTATGTGATAGAGGATGAAAAGAGCTTTCTATCGATGTATAGAAACCTTAGTTAGCATCAACTTTGAGCGCTTTTCCTCATTTGCCTGGTCTATTACTATATTAATTTGAAATGACTATAATTCAGAAATTGTGGGAAGATGAAATACTAAATTGTGTTTTGTGTCAACAGTAGTGGACCGTTCTATACATCTGCCTAGTGGAATAGGCCGAAAGTTAGATACCCGAGGTTACAATTAAAAAAAAATTAGAACAGAAAGTTCTGAAAAAACACCCAGAATAGTTGGCCATATCTGGAATAGCTTCGGTAATTATTTACAACATCAATACAAATCACTCGACGAGCAGCATCAAATTACATTGTCTTATTATCTGAGAAGTCTTAATCCTTGTATTAACCTTTGTGTTAAATATTATAAAATGTTTTTTCTATTTTTTACGCATCAGACGAAGAAAGCAAAGATAGATTAAAAATTATCTGTATCAGTATTTACTCGGTGGAATAACAAACACCACCTGGCAAAGCTATATTAACGTGGGTTGGGTATATGTTTCATGTATAAAAAATAATATAGTAATAAAAATACAGAGTATTTAGGCAATAAATATCAAATATAAAATAGAAAAGCTAAATAATGGCATTTGGTGTATTAAAAGGTATACCTAATTAAGTCTTGGAAAAATTGATAACAGATAAGTTACGGAGACAAAAACCAACTGTGGGTGTGCTATCGTTTCTCTTCACATCTTCTTCCAGAGATAATTGGGTATTTATTAGGAAATAATTGCAACAACAGTTATTTGTGTATCAAGGTCGTAAAGTTGATCTTTCTCGGCTGAATCCGAAATTTGCGGCCGAGGCACAGCAAACTTTGGATAAGGCCGAGATGGATCATCTGGTCGAAATGCACACATATTTTAGACAACTGTCTCAAAAAGTAAAATAATAGTTATTTGTGTATCAACGCAGTAAAGTTGATCTTTCTCCACCGAATTCGAAGTATGCGGCCGAGGCACAGCCGAGAGCAAGTAAACTTCGGATGAGACCGAGAAAGATCATTTGTCCGAGGTGCACACAATATTTTTTAGGCAACTGTCTCAAAAAGCAAAATAAAGTATTTTTAAAATTGTTTGGTAAGTATACATTACTGGAGACATGGACACATTTTTGCAAGAAGGCTATTAAGCTGACAGTTTTAATTCGTTTTCAAGTTAATAACGAAAACAAATGAAAACGTCACTAAATAGTTTATTGACAAGCCGTGACGTATTTCAAATATTAATGATGATCAAATAATACATGAGACCGTGAAGTAAAAGCAGCCAAAAAATAAGACTGACAAATGAATACAAAAGATCCAATAAATGTCATTTTTTGTGACAGTTGCTCAAAAAAAATTTTTGCAAAAATTTACTGCCCTCTCTGATTGGGATAATAAAAGTCTCAATTAATTAACTGCTGTAGTTCGCAAAAAATAGCCATCGTCATCAAATAATAATAATCTAATATTTTGGACGTCTTTCTCATCTCTCTTGAAATCTTCTGAGCGTGAACTTATATGTTGGTGACTTGAGTCATATCCCAACCTTATTTACTTCTTCAGTTCTTCAGGTATTTCCATTATTCATTTGGCTACAACTTCAGATGTGAAGATCATAAATCCTGTCAATTCGTAAAGTATATAGGAAAGAATACTTTTATATTGTGTTATCTTAAGAGCGCTCCGGATATAAGTCGGAAAGACGGCGCAAATTACTCTCATATAAATCATTATTTTAAAAAACGGCTTTCACTAAAAGACATTAAAAACATGTTACAGTGTGGGACGATGAGAGAAAAAAAAGTATATATAAAAAAATATTTTTTTTTTCTTCTATTATCGATTTGCAAAAATAATTTTTATCGTCCCGCATAGGTATCATTAAAATAAACATTTTCCCTTTTGTAGAACTAAAATAAAATTAGCCCTAATGTCCTCAAATGCACAGAGAAATTTAAAGATTAGGTATAATAAATTTGTCCAATATCATATTCTACTACATCTCTATCTCTCGCCTTCCAAGCACACCGTACATTCAGCTGCGTCATTTTATTGACGTGCAGTCATTTACAATTAAAATTGGAAGCATGGATGACTAATACACTCCGACCAACTCTTAAGTGTCTAAGAAATGTTGCACCGAGAGGCAGACTATATGCGTCAAAATCTACATGCGAAATGCGACACATAAGATTTTTCAACATAATAGTAGGTTAAATAGTTTTTATCTAATTTTAAAATTAAATTTATATTTTTTTATTTATTATGTGAGCTATTATTGAAGATTTAAGAAAAAGTCCCATTTTCTTGTTTGAAAAAATTATATTCAAAGCAAAAGTCTACAGGTTCAACCAATAATGATAAAATACACCCTGCCTGCGAGTGTGTAACTAAATGTCCCCGCTTCAACCGTCAGACCTCCTCGGCTGTGTTTATGTCACCAAACGTCCCTTTTCCTTAGACATCGACTGGACACGCACTATCCGAGTCCTGCTAATTTTTAACAATGTCTAACACGGCGTTTCCTGACGACCAGCGTCCTGAGACAATTCTATCTACCAAACAAAACATAAAGGCATACCCGCCAATCGCATTGAACATCAACACGTTGATGTTATATTTTAAAGAGGTCAAATTTCGATGGAATGTCTTCGCTTGCAAACAAACTTATAAAGGTGCTCTCCCGATGCAAGCGACCGGAGACCGAGACATGTACCACGTGACAAGCAGAGACCAACGACAGGGAGGTCTACTAAAGGTGCTCTAGAGCCCTCCCTCTCGTTGGTCTCTGGTTGTCACGTGGTACATGTCTCCGGTCGCTGTCGCTTGCATCGGGAGAGCACTTTAACGCAGTCAAAATAGCACAAAAAATCAATGTAAAGAAACTTTTTCCATAAGCAATTTTATGGTTGGACCCTGTTAGAGAGGTGCTCGGGAGTACCCAAATAATTTTTGTACTTCAAAGACCTTGTGCTCCAATTGTTATTAACAATTTAATTTTTTTAACCGCGTTTTTTAACCTAAAATGTGATGAATATCGACATATGTAGGTCCGATCGGAACGAAAAAAAAAAAAACAAAAATTTTTGTTATTAAATTTTCTACAAATTTACGTTTAGTGTAGGTCTTAGCAGCGCAACCATAACCTGCAACAGTGAAAAAAACTGGCCAAAAATCGTTGTTTTTTTTCATTTTGCTGCCCAGAGCCGCTGGGTGAACTGATCAGCTTCAAACTTTCATAAAATTTTCCTTTTACTCTAACAAAAAGACCCTGAAAATTTGATGCAAAAATATTGAACTTAGTGTGCGCAATTGAATTTGTTATTTAAAATTTAAATTTGCCGCCATTTTATGCTATTAAGTCCAAATCGGATCATTCTTTTTCAAAAGTTAGATCTAGACGGCAACTTTTTGATGCCGTAAAAAGTTTTCATTTCAAACCTATTTTGGTCTAATCAAAAATACACCATTGACATCTGAAAGCACTTTGAAAGTAACGAAGTCTGACACTAAATTTTTTACTTTAGCGTTAATAGCTACCGCGGTTACTGTTAAAGTTAGCAGTTTTTAGTTTTCTCGAAAATGGTTCGGGCTATAAAATTAATTTTGGTGCTACAAAATAACAACGAGAAAGTACCAACCAACATGTCCAAGGATTTTTTTTTGCATTTTGCTGAATGTGGTTCTATTATTACACCTTTGAAGTTCTTTAAATATTGGCTGGAAAATTTTTGGCTAAAAATTGGTCTAATCAAAAATATATCATTGGCATCTGAAAGCACTTTGAAAGTAACAAATTCTGACACCACAATTTTTATTTTAGCGTTATTAACTACTGATATATCGCGGTCACTGCTAACATTAGATTAACGTTAGCAGTTTTTAGTTTACTCGGAAATGGTTCAAGTTACAAAACTAATTTTAGTGGTACAAAATAGCAACATAAAAGTAACAAAATGTCCAATAGTTTTTTTCGTATTTTGCTAAAAGTGGTTTGCTAACGTTATATACATAAATAACGTTGCACTATATGTATGATTACTTGTATAAAATCTGATACATAATGCGTACCATATTCCATATACAACTAGTTTACTAACGTCTATTACATTGATTAAATGGCAATGAATTGCATTATAGAGGCGCTAAAGTCTGAGGAGTGATAATTTTTAGTAATTTTTACTCTAATGAAGATGTGGAAAATACAGAAAAAAGAGATGTTGATTAAGCCGTATCTACAGTGTATCACGCTTCTAAATTTTTATTGTTAATCAGGGATCCCTGGCATACAAATCCGTACAAAGCTTAAAAATTATCTAGTTTTATTATGGAACACGCTATATTTCATAATTTTTTGATTTCAACTTGTCATAATGTTTTAAAACTCTTTTGATATGTTGTATTGTAGCTGTACGATTAAGATGTAATTTAAAAAAATGGTTAAATAATCATTCTCTCAAAAATCATTTAAGAATTTCACCTAAAAATACTATTTCTGTTCTAAAAAAATATTAGTGTTTAGTTCCATTACATTATCTTCAGAATAAACATATATTATTGAAATTTAAAATTCTTGCATAAAGGGAATCGACTCATTAATCGATCATTACCGATGCCCTAATTAGTTTTCACCGATTAGTATGTGGAAGTACCTAATCTTAAGTAAATTAAGAGCCGGTTTGTCAATACTCAGTTAACATTAACTGTCAGTCAATGTTCTAGTTAACGTTGTGAGCGTTTTTCCAAGCAGTATTTAGCTTCCAGCTAGCTAATTTTTGGCTAGCGAATTTATTACAACGATTGGCAATCCTGACAGCTGGAAAATCAAATTTATGCATGCGTTCATAGCTTATCAACATAAGTGTTAACGCTCAGCCCTATTCTATAACCTATAAATACTGGCACGATTTGGGGGTGACAGACAGTGCAGTGATCTTATGTAAGTAAAAGATATTAATCATATTCTATAAATTCTATAAACTCTAGTTTATCATCGCTTACAAAATCAAATGCTTCCATATTATCACTGTTTACTATTTACTTCGAATAAAACTTAGAAACAAATATGTTAGGTTAAAATCAAAGAAGGTAAACAAATTAACCTCTCATTTTAATAAAAATGAAAGCATTGCCGCGGCGTCACGCATGTGTTAAGTATATAGCCATCAGTTAGATTAGCAAACAGACATATTCTAGTGTCAGCTACTTTAGCCGAGAATTTGACTGGTGGTTAGGTGAAACTGTGACCTGAAAAAACTGTTTGACTGTTGGTTAAGAGTTAGCTGTTGGTTAGATTAGCATAACTGAGCATTGAAAAACCGGCCCTTAGAGATTAGTTCACAGATATTATTTTGAATTGATTATATAACATGGAAATTGTATTTAAGTACACACTATACACTATATGGGACGTTTAAGAAACTATTCCTCATTTTACAAGACGACCAATATTTGTACACATTTGGTAAACTATTAGTAATATCCATTATTATTAGTTAACAATTAAGACTACTCATTATACTCAATAAATTTTTACGGGGGAACAGACAACCGAATAATTTCTGTGGGTAAGGTGTATTTCACGAGAAAACGGACCTGGTTTAATGGGAGATAGACGACACCGAGGGTAATCAGAATCACTCATAGAAAAAGCTGGTTGGGCACTTGTTGATGAAATATAGAGTGTTTTATGCATTTTTGCCAAAATTTCTTTTGGTCAGTACTTTGTAATGGAATGGAATAATTAGTTAATATGGCTCATGTAATACGCTAGTGACCTGAATAAATATATATATGACAATTTGTTTTAGTTGTTTTTTCAGAGAAACAAACAACACCCTGTATGTAATTTTGATATGTAATTCGAATAATACATAAAAAACTGAGCAAAATTGCTTCATTAATTTTTTGCCACATATGTTATTTTTTGCTACCATTGTTGCTGTTGTCGATAGATATGTTATGTTGTTGTTTTACTAGTTTTCAATACATGAGCGTAATAAAATAGATGATTTTTTCGATGATCTGTAACATTTATGTTTATATTTCATTCTCCCCCTCCCTAATATTACACAAGTGATTAATGTTAAAAATTCTTAATTGCAACATAATATTTACTGAAAAGTAAATTTTAATTGTAGAAGCATTTTTAGCAAATGTCATTCATCGATATTTGGATAAGTCTCATATTGTGCTGAAAGTGTGTTTCTGATTACCCTCGGTGACGTATGTCTCCCACTAAACCATATCTGTTTTCTCGTACACCCTGTATCTAGTTTACCATCAAAATTCAAATAATACCGGCTGACACAGGATAGTAGCTCACCCCTATATTTCCTCTATTCTTTAACTTAACCACTTGAAATATTCTCATCAAACAGGCCGACGTACCTATAAAATAAGTGATTCAATTTACAGACGAGATAGTACAGAAAGTAACGGTATTGTAATGCTGCTACTGCCGAGTAAATATACATCCGACTATACTAGATTTTTCATTTAGGGTATGAGAAATAAATAAAGATAATCTCGACAAAAATAAAGAAATTTAAGGAGCAACAAGTTCACATGTAATTTTCCTTAATAAATTTTCATTATCTGCGTACTTACAAATTGGAATTAAATACATGTATGTGATCGTTATCTAACACCTATCTATTACTTCATTACAGTTATTACCTTACCTATAATTAAAGTGTAAATATTGATGTTGACGTACGGAAAATATGACTAGTTATGTATTCCCAGAAATAGCTGTGCAAAATAAAATAGTTGATTTTCCGAGATAAAGTAATGTGATTTTAGAATCAACGTTGCCAAAAAGATCCGGCCAGATATGTAGAAATTTTATTTATTTTAATCAGATATGAGCCATGTAATAATGATAATTGTGAGATACAGTGGACAAGGATTCGTGAGGCGTAGGTAAACTGCCATCAAAAATATCATAATTTAACAGCTGGTGATTTTTTTTCGTCAACAAAATTTATCTTTTGTTGTTGTTGTATTAGATTATATTATATTGCAAAAATAAAGATCTGTCTACTTTCTTGAAAGCATTATGGGTAATAAAGGGTAGAAAATATCTAACGTTGTCAAATAATCAATCGCAACTAAACATAGTGTCCAATATACTGTCCCGAAACTCCCGCCTTCCCCTTTAACTGCTAATTCTCCATGCAGAAATAGTAAGAAAAGTTCCTATAAACATGTGTCCGGAAATGCTTCCTAAGGGAGCTACGGCCCTCTAAGGATGGCGCAAGAATAGGTGTTCTTGCTAATTATCTCGGAAATGATTTGGGACAACTTTATAAAACCTGGTTAACTATTTTCGATTATTAAATGTTATTGTTTTACAGTATTAGTCAAAATTAATTTTATCCAGGGGCAGAGAAACGAGGGGTCTGTGTTCTTTGTTTCTACATATTTATTTTTCCGTTTTACATTTGTAGTATTTTAATCCCTGATTATGATTCCCTGGTTAATTCTGCAAAAAAGGTCCTCATTACAATTAGCCACATGGCAAGCCGTTTTCAAGTAAAAGCGGTCTAAACGAAATATTTCAAAGTAGGCGTATGTCATTCAGTAACAGAAATGGCTGAGTACACCTCACAGGAGTATCTCGATATGATTATCTGTTATGGTATGGCTGATGAACAAGCTGTACCAGCCGCACGACTGTACACGTTCCGATTCCCACAACAAGCACATTTTCCCGACGCAAATGTGATCACGCCCGGCCTCAATCGTGTACGGGACAGTAGAAATGTGCTACCTAATAGACTAGGTAACGATCGCCCAAGAGGGATTCCAGTGAGATGATTCTTGATGCATTTGCTGATCAGCCAAGGTTGGGTACTAGGCGAGCTGCTAGACTACTGGGGACTACAAGAACACGTATTCATCGAACCCTTCGACGTGAAAATCAACATTGTTATCGTTGTCGACGGGTTCAGCAACATGAACCTCGAATGATCTTCTGTACAAGTAAGCTGAATTTTTTATGCAGTATCTACATGAAATTAAAAATAAATTTTAAACGAATGTACGATTTCTCCGGAGACAACTACCTTGTTTACTGGATGAAATCCCGCTGCTTTCTCGCCTGAATCTGATTTTTATGCACGATGGGGCTCCGGCGCACTTAAGTAGGGTAGCAAGGCATCATATGAACCGAGTTTTTCGAGGGCGCTGGGTATGAAGAAGTGGCCCAATAAGTTGGCCTTGTTGGTCGCCGGATTTAAATCCGATGGAATATTTTGTATGGGGTCATATAAAAAATTTGGTTAATTTTAATGAGACAATTAGTGAGGACGACATGCGAGCCGACATAATTGGGGTATTTGACACTATTACCAGGGAAATGGCGCAAAGAGCCACGAATAATATTGTTCGCCGTGCTGAGACCTACATTGAGTAGGAAGGAAGTCATTTTGAGCACATTTTGTAATAATAATAATCTTAATTCAGGTTGTTTTTTAAATCATAAATGTTCATTAAACTTTTGCACAATGTTTCTTTTAGCACTATTGCCAAATAATTGAAAATAGTTCCTTTAGGAAATCATACCCTAACAGATAATCATATCGAGATACTCCTATGAGGTGTACTCAGCCATTTCTGTTACTTAATGACATACGCCTACTTTGAAAAATAAATAAAGCGCATGTAGCGAACGAATGCGGAATATTTTGTTCAGACCGCTTTAACTCGAAAACAGCTTGCCATATGGCAAATTGTAAACAGGACCTTTTTTGCAGAATTAACCAGGAAATCATAATCAGGGAATAAAATACTAAAAATATCAAATAGAAAAATAAATATGTATAAACAAAGAACACCAACCCCTCGTTTGTCCGCCCCTGGATAAAATTAATTTTGGCTAATACTGTAAAACTATAACCTTTAATAATCGAAAATAGATAACCAAGTTTCATAAAGTTCCCCCAAATCATTTCCGAGATAATTAGTAAAAACACCTATTCTTGCGCCATCCTTAGAGGGCCGTAGCTCCCTTAGGAAGCATTTCCGGACACATGTTTATAGGAACATTTCTTACTATTTTGCATGGAGAATTAGCACCTAAAGGGGAGGGCGGGAGTTTCGGGACACCCTGTATATGTTTTTTCATGAATTCAATCATATTTATGTCTGTGATTTTAAATTTTCTGTTATCATTAAATAAAAAATATATCTTGAATTAATAAAACACTACCTAGTTCTTAAAAAATTACAAAGACAAGGACATTGTTCCTCATATGTTTAGGTTTGTATTTCTTAAAATCAGTACATTTCTCGGTACTCTTCTCGGTCTCTTCAAATAATTACAAATATTTTAACATCAACACTGTACTGAAAATATCAGCACCTCCAATCACCATATTGATATACAGTGTGTTTCTAAAAACCCACAAGATTTATCATCACCAATACTATGAAAGTTCACGACTCAAAAAGCGACTTTACTCTCCGACTGCACGCGGATAAATGTACTCGGTTGGAACCCATACTTCCACGATAGAACAATATTTTTCAAATTGGGCCATATTTGTCATATAGAGCGATCGTGATGTATAAACTAAAGTGACATGGTAGCTCAGCGGGTTAGAATGTGTTGTCTGGCGCACACGCTTGATCAGACTATCTGTCGTGTTCTCGGTTAAATCCCCAGCTCGGATACCGGCATTGTCGGCGGGTAATGGATGTTGTCATTTATTCAACTGTGAAACCTCTTTGCCGAAACCCTTGGCTTTGAATTTAGGGGTTTATGCTTAAGGTGTGTTTATGACTTTTCTTGATTAAAGTCACAAAAATAAATAAAATAATAGGTGTTAGCTCGAACCAGGGTTTAAATTAATTAAGGTATTTTTACGAAACTAGTGAAAACTGTAGTTGGGAGTTGTAAAAATAAAAAAGAAGTTAGCTGTGCACTTAATCTCACGTAAAAGTTAATTACATACCTACCTACCTGCCTAGCTACTTATTACTAGGTAGCAGGTATTCCAATAACTTCATTTCTGAATCAGTCTTGATAAAATTTAAATCATAGAGTTTTTATATGCACCTAATTTAATTTCTAGATTTATTGCAGCTTATTAGTGCGCAATATGAACGCAATCACACTTTGGAAACATTTGTTTCTTGAGCAAAATCATAATATGTTGGTACCCAGACAAAATAATATCGAAAAATAATATGCTTAATAATAATGTCATTCAATCATTCGTTTATGTTATCTGCTTTATTTATAACGCAATATAGATAACAATCAGACAAAACACCATGATAAAAATGTACGGGGTTGTGTGAATTCAGTGGAATTCATATCCGTTAAAATCAATTTGAAGAATTAATGACAGTATTATAATACCATTTGAACGCCTTGTAGAGAATGTAATTTCTGTAACAGGTATAATAATCTGTTACCTATATTTTCCCTTGGTCTAATGTGATAATTTGATAATTTTCGTCTTGCGTTGCTGCGGCTTCTTGTTTGAAAATTGTCGAGAAGGTGTCTTTCTCAAGACAAGGACGTAGTTCATAATTTCTGTGTAAACCTATCAATGTATTTGGCCGTAAAACTAAGTTACTGCAGCAATAATTTTATGATATTTTTCGTTTGATTACTTGCAGTACAATTTTGATTGAATTAAAAAATAACGATAAACACGTTTGTTTAGTTTTAATCTGTTTAAGAATAATAATATTATTTATTCTACCTCGAGACATAAAGTTGTACAATAACCATGCACGTGCAAATTTCTTGGTTAAAGGAAATGAATCAATTAATGAAGTTTGGACAAATTATATGCTTTCGCGAAAAAAACTTGTTTTTTTGCAATCCACGCAAGGCTCTTACAGTGTGATCATACCCAAGAGCGAGTAATGGAAGAAGATGAAATTCAAAGTATTTTTAGTATTTACTTTATTTGTTTAATTGTGTTCACTACGATCTTCGGGGTGTCTACTTGGTCTACCAAGACGTAATTAAGGAGATGTATTTTGCATTCGAAATTCTACCAAAGCATATTAGAGACCAAGGACTATTGAGTTTTCAGCGAGCGTCTAAGGATGTCCTTGAACTTTTATAGTGCGTAGTACAACATTCCAAAAACCATTCATAACGGCATTAAAGCTTTCCAATCTAAGACAGAAAAAAATGGTAAAGGGTTACATTGAAGTTACGCTGTTGATGAAGAGATATGGCCTTCGATTGACGGGTACATCCAAAAGCCATCTAAAAGCTACAGCTACAGTTTGTTACATGTCCTATGTCCATTTAACAGTTTTATATAAAAACTAGTATTTTGTTTATATTTAGCACGATCTGTGTAACATTTTGATTCAGTTTTTGTAAGTGAAACTGTTTTCAACTACCAGAATTTTACTTGGATAACTGCTAAACCATTTGACACTGTTTTATGTACATATTTTTATATCTTAGGAACTCAGTCATGTTTTTTTACACTATTATGTATTTCCGTTCTATTATAGCATCCCAGGAAACGAATGTCTACAAAATATTTATTTACATCAGATACCTATATTTCAATTTTTATATTTTTGTTTACTATGTAAGTCCATATGGTTATTTTCCTTACCTTTCTCATTACTATATATAGTATATCCTATAAGATATAATATATTTACTGAGTTCTCACAATACGTTTTATTATTTATTACGACGGTTCATATTTTTGGTTATGTATAAAATAGAAATTACAAATTGTTGCAATTTAAGTCAGCTGTGGTATTATAGATTTCTTTTATCGATTCTGTAATTTGTTTGAGTACGGGAATCTACAACAGGCAGGTTCTTGCGCTTAACTCAACAATTGACAGGTGGCCCATACCTGTACTATTTCTATATTTTATAGCTTTCAATTTAATTAGGGGAAATAGATTTCTCAAGTTTATTTGGTAGCATTATTTTGCAGTAAGTAGGATAAGAAAAAGTTTACCTTATTAGTAAAACTCACCAGGAAATGATTTGCTTGCAGCTTTTGTACTGATTCGAACGTATATAAATTTAACTGTGGACTTCAGTAATTGATATTACATTTTTATACCCGTCTTAATAAGTGTTTAACATCCAGTTTACGAAATCAGCTTATATGTTTATACACATATATATTTATACATATACACATATATATTTATACATATACACATATATATTTATACATTTCTGTATACGTTTCTGCATAGCTTCTACATTTCTGCATAGCTTCTACATTTCTGCATAGCTTTTGCACATCTTATGCATAGCTTATCTTTCTGCATATAGATAAAATATCATTAACTGTTCAAAAACCACATAGTTGGTTAATTTTCACTCCATTTCATTAAGAGACGTAAATTGCCAAGGAAACCTTTAAACTCCGTTCTTGCAACAAGAGACAATTGTGGGCCTGGATTGCTGTTCCAGAACCAGTCTCCTCAACAATAGTCAATCAAGTTAGTCTTTACAAACCGATTTATCTATTATTCATGTAATATATTTTATCATTTTAAACTATCTTTTTATTTCTCTTACCAACAATTTTAGTCTGATCTATAGTAGACTGGTTTTTCGAGAAAAAGAGACAATTCTACTCATTTTCACTATAGATAGTGCCCAATTTAACATCAATTTTTCTTTGTCTCCTTTTCTCGAACTAAACAGAAATCTGTCGCTTATGCTGTACATATCAAAAAGGGTAAGTTTTTCTACTCTTGCGAATACTCTGGATCCATGGCTCTTTGCTCCGACTTAAACCAGCTAGTCGCCGCTTATGTTGCCTCAATTCTTTCCCAAAAATAAATAATAAGGGAAAGGAGGTAACAGGTGGCCGTATTTCAGTTCATTTTGAGAGAAATTTTGAATTATCTGATAAATGTACCCATTAAAATATAAGAAGTATAAATTATTGTAATAAATTAATGCATAAAAGTTGTGTATAAATAATATGAAGGACATGATCGAAAGTCCATAATGTTGATTTATCTTTTATAACCTAGAGATTGGTAACACTGTTCGCTGACTGTCAACTGTACAGTTTAAGGCGCATATTTTTGCAAAATCACAGTGTATAAGAATACCCAAATTGTGAACCTCTCCTTTTTTCTCAATTAAAAACTCGAAAATTTAACTTCGGTACGTTAACTTGTTCAGACGGCACATTTTGTGTCATGGGTATAGGTTATCGGATTTTGTACTAAGATTAACACAGAGGTCAATTAATATTTTGCTTATCTAATTGAGTATAGATTTTTATCGGATTTAAATAGCAAGTTATCGTCCAAGAGACTTTACGTTCTATTAATTTTTAATAAACGCTTGTTCAAATTAGAGGTTAATTTTGTTATAGATAATTTGAACAGGGTGTAAGAACAGCACCAACATATTTGTATATTTCTTTTTGGTTATTTTGGATTATTCTGGATTTTTTCAACTATTTTGGTATACGATTTTGCTTTTATAACATTGCCTTGACGATTCCATGCATTTTTAACTATATCTGAGAGATTCATATCTTAAATTTGCCATCTGAGATTTGGAAATTTTGTGAAGATTTATAACAGAAATTGCCAAGCAAAGCTTTCAACTGCAAGAAAGAAGAAGCTCAAAAACTCAACTAAATTGCTCAATTTAAAATTAAATTTAAGTCCTGGTTTCTGAGTAGGAAATTGGAGATTTATTTAGTTGGTGGTACTAAGATAATCAAAGATAGTTATACATTGATAAAATAGTTTACATACAACATACATTTTATTACACCACCAGATAATATTAAAAATAATTATTTTCAATCAAAATAAAAAAGAATTTTCATTTCAATATTTTAGGGAAGAAGTTACATTTGTCAATTTTCAATTTTATATCACATAATAGTGTGTAGAGTTCTCAACTATGTAAAAACAAAGAATTCTTATATCTAACCACTTAGTTAATATTAACTGTATACTTTAGTAAATTTTCAAAGGTTTCCGTGTGTCGACTGCACAAGTAAGATTTTGAGGAGATGCTTCGTTTTTCTAAAATATTCTGTAAGAATTCTCACGTAATATCGGAATTCAATTAATTTAACGTATAATGCATCGACAAAGGGTTGAATGATACCCTTGGTTAATTGGCTGTAGGTGGGTCAATTGAGTGCTGTTCTAATGCGGGATATAAATATTTCAGACAGATGTATCTGCTCACTTGTTCGACTGAAGAGTGATATAACGCTAACAATCCCTCAGGGAAACCGCATTTTGTACTGTCGGCAGTCATATGCAATATTGTGGTTGCTGACTGCTTTCAAATTTATGGAGATATCCCTAACATTCTGCGATATTTTATGTTAGTGCCTAAAGTCTCATTTACAGCTTACACCAACATTTCGATAGCAATAACATTATTTTTGTTATTTGTTGCAACTTTAATTCAATAACACGGGACTTCTATTGCATAACGTGTCTTGTTTTGAATGATATACAGTATGTTCATTTACTGATGCTACGTAAACTTTCCTATATTTTGGTTAGACGATTGTCTTAAGATCGTCATATCGATCGTGAGTCTTTAGAGGCGTGAGTATCACTCACAAGTACTTCTGTTTAAAATCATTCACAATAAAATTGACTGTCCAGATATTGTAGGGCAATTAAACTTTCATGTCTCTAGAATAACTGCCCGGGATAACATAACTTTCTATCTCCCCACAGCGCGTACAAATGTCTTCAGTATTCTCCTATATATACTATATGTAATAATTGCAACTGGCGGGAAGTCGGTTAGATATATTTTCTTGCAGCCTTACTAATGTAAAGGAATTATACTTTAAATGATTGTATTGTTTTTTTCTTTGTCTATATGTCTTTGTCTTATATCTTGTGATTTATATCTGTTTTTATTTATACCTATATGTTATTATTTACACTTATATTCTTCATCTTTCTTATCATATTATAGTTATTTTTTTATCCTACCCTCCTGTTCTGTAATTGGGTGTTACCTGTAGAACAGTGTAATTGAAATAAATAAGTAAATATCCAAGACAGAGAGAGAGATATATCCGATAGGGAAATATTTATTTGTTCTTGACCATAACTTCTTATTCTAAAGCACATATTGAGAACGAACTATAAGACTACCTAAGTAGAACTATAACAAGAGAAGTGTTATAAATTTTCACTCAATAAATCCAAACATATGCGAAATAGTTAGATATAAATTTAGGAAATACGAAGATTGACATAATTTTTAAAATTAAATCTAACTACTTTGCAAACAATTGAAATTCCGAAATTCATATTACTACACCTATCATAGTACTACTTAGGTAGTTTTGTATTTTTTTTTACCAATATATGTATTAAAAAGAAAGTTATGGCCAAAAATAATAAATATTTCCTTATCGGATCTCTCTCTCTTTTTTGGATATGCCCACCTTAACAAACAATATTTGGATTGTTTAACTTTATATGCGGCTATTTGCTTCAACGATCATCTAAAATAAAATTGTTAATATGATGATTGTCTTAACTTTATACTGCAGGTATTAAAATGGTTTTTGATTTTCTTTAAGCTTTTACTTTTCAGGAAATTTAATAAGTAAACCAAATAAACTCTCTATAATTCGATTAAATACATAAAATAAATGATAATAAACAAAGTAAGATAAGTCGATATAAAGTATTTCACTGGTACTTTGTACCCAATATTAAACCAATAAAAATAAACAGGGGAATAAAATTCTTTAATACAAAAGTCGAGAATTTAAGATTTCCTTAACAAAATATTCAATTTTAAGAGCTCTTATTTTTTGAAATCTCAAATAGATTTTCAAAAATATAATATGAATATGTAAGACAATTGAAATGATTTGAATAAACCATAATGCAAAGACACGTGAAGTGTGAAAAAAGACAGATTATTCGATTTCTTTTTATAAAAGTAGTAAATCAATCGGCATCTCTTAATTTTCAAAATATGAATAACTGGCTACAAGTAAGAGACCCGAGTGTATGACATGTGTTGCGGTAGAATCCGGTGATCTCCTCTGTTGCGCTTGAATTTTGGTGGTTATTTTGAACCGGAACTTATTGATTTTTGCAAACAGACGTAATGTGAGATGGGCTTCCTAAATATGAAATAAAGAAAACTCAATGCTAGTCCATTATTAGTAGAGAAATTTATTTTCTGTGCAAGTCGCTGATATAATTCAGTCATGATTTGATAAGGCAGAAGCTCTATGATAATGCAGGTGGGCTCATTAGCATTGCCCTGATAAGAATATTTTTTTATTTAATTTCATTTGTATCACTAAACAAATACTAACGTGCAGCTACATGTCACAAAATATAATCAGTTACTCAATAACGCATTTTACACATAATAATAACGTTTATTCGTCTAAGGAAATATAATATAACATTAACTACATTTTAATAACAAAAAACAAACGTACAGAAAACTCACTCGTCCTGGACTGCGAGTGGTTGTTTGCGAGTTACAATTCATATACCAAAATAGTTATTTATGGTATATTATATGTATACGATCTTTTTTAATAATAGAACTCATAATAATAGAACTCAATGTTTTATCACTTAATTACCTACTTAGTTTCTTAACTGCGCAAACAATACTTATTTTTATACGATATCGATTAGCATATTACTAAGGCAGATTTTCCTATTATATATCACCGCAATATCTATCACAGTTGCAGGTTAAATTTAGCTATAATAGTAATATGTTTTATCTATTATCGCATGTACTATATTTCTGGGAATATCAAACATCCATTTTTTAATGTGTCTCCTTAAGTCTTTAATGAATTATTTGTATTTAATTTACTAATATCTTGCGATAATATGGTGTACGTTTTGTAGCACAGGTAGATATAACATCTCTGACCAACTGTTTCAGTGCATTTTATGTTTCTAGGGGTAGTTAAAATTATTGTCCTCGTGACGTAATGATGTTCGGTAAAATTAAGGAGTTTTTTGTTTTTAAATACTTACACACATACCGTACACATGGCTAGGACAAATAACTGGCGTACCCTTGTTTCTTTATGCAATAAATCAGATGGGCACGTATAGTTTCTTTTAGAGATTATTTTTAAATTTCATTTTTGTATAGTATTTAGTAAATGTATGTAGTTGTTGTTAATCCCCCCACGTTAAAATTGCATAGTTTATGTGGCCTTGAATTAGTGAGAAGTGGTCACAAAATCTAAGTCGGTTAGATATTTTAATTTTGAAATAAGTCCCTGATATTTTTAACAATGTAATTTATTTGTTTATCTCATCTTAAATGACAATCTATGATAACACCCAGATATTTGACGGTATCACTTTCTTTTAGATTTATAACGTCATCATTTATTTGGATCGATATGGATTTATACTGAGGTAGGTCGCCTTTGTAAGGACTGTTTTATCCGAGTTTAATGTTAAGGTATTATTATTAAACGACGTTATTATTTTACAAAGGTCTTTTTGTATGTCGGGCCGCAGAGAATTCCAAGATTTACGTACCTTTATAAAAAATAACTATGTCATCAATAAAGCTTGTTATTTTCCCCAAACAGTTCAAGTTTAATAACTCATTGATGTACATAGAAAATAAGAATGAACCCAATACGGTCCCCTGTGGGACTACATACCTGACTGTTTTGGGATTACTGTGTATGTCTTGTATTGAGACATAATTGGTTCTATCTTCCAAATAATTTTTTAGAAGTTGAAGAGTCTGTCCTCTGATACCAACAGCGTCAAGTTTTTGGAGAAGTTTAGTGTGGATACAGTATCAAACGCCTTGGCAAGATCGACAAAAACTGTCAAAGCTGGTTTGCTCTTATTTAAGGATCTTTTGAGATTAAGTCACATATTGCATCTTGGGTAGACCTATTTTCTCTAAATCCACATTGTCTATCCGAAATTATTTTATATTTGTTTAGTAAACTCAATAATCTTTTATAAATATTTTTTTCCAAAATTTTAGCAAAATTGGATATAAGGGTCATAGGTCTATAGTTACTTACTTCATCTTTAACTCCGCTTTTATAGAGTGGTCTAATAATTCTTTAAATACGGATGGCACTTTTACTTGATTAATTGCCAAAATGATTAAGTGAGCAAGTGGTTTTACAGTTAATGCGCTGGTTTCTTTTATTGTTTCAGATTTTATTTTGTCGATGCCAGGGAGTTTATTACTCTTCAGTTCCTTGATAGCCTCCTTAACTTCAGGAACTGTTACCGCACTAAAATATAATAGCTAAAATTGCTCTAACCATGCATTCGATGGAAAAAAATTTGTTGCTATGTGTGACTGTTCAATTTTTTTCTGCTATTTGCAATCTCAAAAGGATCATTTATTATAATATTGTCTTGTTTAAGAATGGCGATAACTTCGTAATTTTTGTTTTCATCATTCTTTTAAAGGCTTTCCACATTTGACTAAGGCCTCCTTTCAAACTATATATTTTATTTTTAAAGTATATTATTTCAGCTTTTTTTGTTGTTGTAGTTTGTTCTTGCAACTTCTGTAATTTTCTAAAATATGAACATTATTTTGATCAGCTTTAAGAAGTTTGTACATATTATTTTTCTTATTTATGGAAGTTAATAGAGCTTTAGTTATCCATGGTTTTTATCCTATTTTTATTGTTTTTTAGTTTAATAAAATTTGTGTTCTTTTTTATGTAGAATTTTATTTTATCGATAAAACCTGTTGCGATATTATCAACTGTTTCTCTATTATCATACATAAAATCCCACTTTTCTTTTTATAGGTTGCATTTTAAGTTTTCACAATTAATACATGATTTATAATAATTTGGCAAATGATCACTATTTTTCTTTTCCACGTGTATATTTAAACAAAACGCAGTAGAACAGTGACATGTCTTAAGTCTCTAAATAACGTTAGTGAACTTGTCTCCCAGTCAGTACTAGACAACTTACTTATTCATATTATTTATGGAAACATCTATCAAAAGCATTGTAGCACTATCATTTATTTATGCATTAATAGAAACAACTTTATACCCCACTGCATTTTCGCTACCCTATAATTTTACATGCTAATTGAAAGAAGCAAGCAATAATTAAATCATTACGCACCATTCCATGGATGCAAATCCAATTCCAAAGTACTTATTTAAATACCAACAACTTAATTTCGGATATGATCGTAAAACCGTCACAAAGCATTAACTTCTGAAACGTCACTATAAAAGTCTTAATCCTCGGTAATCCCGGCTTATACCACCTGCTTTTCAGTAATCACCTCACTAAACTTGTATACGTTACGCGGCTTGTAATTGAAAACTGACCTCAGAACCGATTTATCAAGAAAGGTAAAGCCGGGGCTCGCTAATAATCCAGTGCTCTATGGTCGGTCGGGGCAAAACAGAACCGAAACAACTGCAGGTTAAAAACAACACTGCCGCGATACTGCGAACAAGCGAAGTCTACGTGCTAACCGCGGGTGGTATCGCAGGAGTCTGTTATCATCATGCTCTATATTGCTTATCGCCGATCTGAATTATTGGATGGGTTTAACAAACTATATGAAAAAAAGAGATAAAATAGGCGCTCCCTTAACTGACTTTACCACTCTCTGCCCTTGTTCCTGTGTAAGAGTAATTTTGCGTGTAGAATTAGATTATGTCTGATAAGGATGGGAGATATTATTAGAGGTTGTTCGGGTTTGTACGTATAATCCAGCAAGAAGGCAGTATGGAAGAACACTCCTTGAATCAATTGTAAGACACGATTACTAGTTTTTTTTCTTGAAATGCCTATGCACGAGACAAAAATATATTCATTAAATATAGTTTTTTAAATTAATATACCAATATCAATAATCGAATCAAGTTGAAGTGAAAAAAAAAGTAGTTAGAAGAAGAAGGAACGAATAAACAGTGAGGTCCATAAGTAACGGATACGTTCATTATCTACGTAATTAATAATTTATGAGTAAAATCCTAAAACACGTCAATTACTTCCATGTCCAGTGGAAGTATAGTAACGCAAAAAAAATTGTTGTTTTTTTTGTTGAAATAGGCTTAAAATGTCATGAAACGTCAAGATTTTAAATTTGAGCGGAAAAAAAATTCTGTCTGTCGATCTGTCTGTCGGTCTGTAACTTTTTTGTGCGCACGTTTACTCTGGAACCGTTTATAATATTGACTTGAAATTTGGTAGACTTATGTATTGTAATGAGATATTTTGATCTAATTCCGTTGAAAAGTTCGGGGTTAAATGGGGTAAATAAGGGTAAATAGGCAAAGCAAGCAGGTAAGAGTCCATGATATTGCAATTTAGGGCATGTACGAACAGTGAAGGTCTCAAATTTTGTTTGGCATCAGCCAACTCAATTTTTGTATGTTTAAAATGATTTTGAATCATAGATTTTTCATTGGTTGGCAAATGTTTATTACCTTTGACAACAAGTAGCGCACCACTAAAATGGTTTTTCACTTATACAGGATCTGTCCAATAAGATTTCATAATATTAATTCCGTAATGATAAAACTTCATTAACAGGAAACTCATTTATAGGACAATACTTAAAACATAATAAAGAAGCATAAATAGTTTATATACAACACCTGCCTTATAACAAAGTATTAGATAATATTTACCTCATGATTTAGAATAGCCATTTCAATGCACCATATGGAAAATCTTTTTTTATTCTATTGTTTTTTAAACGAGTTTCAGCATGATTAGTAATCGCAAAATTGCCAGACATATTTGTCACTACTATGACACTTCCAAAATGCCATTAGAAATTTTAAAATGCACTGAAATGCCCTTATTTATATTTATAAAATGCGGAATAGTACCATAAGGAAAAGTCGTTTGTCTAAATGTGAAATTTGGTTTGAAAATTTAAATATTTTAACTCTTTGGGGGGCAAAGAATTTTGTTGAAAAAAGGAACTATTTTATTTACATTTATATCTGGAGTTGTAACACAGACATATATCACAGAAAATTAATGTAAAAATAAAAAATTTGCAATTTTTCTTACCATTTTTCAAAAAAACTGATGGTACAAATAATGTATATATTATGTATACGTTATGTATATGTTATGTATGTGTTATGTATATGTGATGTATATGTTAAGTCTATGTTATGCATATGTTATGTATATGTTATATATAAGTTATGCACAACTGGTACATTAAATACACAAATTTCATGGTACAGTTTGTGTTCCAGTGCCCTTCAAGGAGTTAGTTCTTTCATTTTTTTTTAATTGTAACATTTAATATTTTTTTCAGTTGGGTTAATTTAAAATATTTCAATGCAAAAAATACATAAATGTTGCATTTCTTTTTCAAATGTAATTAATAATAGCAAAAAAACATTTCTACAAATAACAACAGGACAATCGTGGGCTATTTTCAGTGATTCTGTACTCTTACTGTGGAATTTTGCACGATAATGTGCTTGA
Source organism: Leptura quadrifasciata (assembly GCA_963675555.1). Taxonomy (NCBI): domain Eukaryota; kingdom Metazoa; phylum Arthropoda; class Insecta; order Coleoptera; family Cerambycidae; genus Leptura; species Leptura quadrifasciata. The sequence goes on from OY776676.1 coordinate 134,802,845, forward strand.
ATATTAAAAAAACGATTGTTCATTTAAATCAAATTTAGATCAGATAAATAAAACTTAAAATTCGTATTAAAATTTACTTCAATAACCTTAAAAGTGAATAATACGGATTTATTTAATATCTTTAAACCATGTTTCCAAACACTATTCTTTTGAATTAAATACTACATCTCTGTATGTATTGCTTCTCTTATGAGGTATAAAATAAATGGAATCATTTATTTAGTTTATTACTTACAGTAATAGAAAAGTAAAGTTGAATAGAAAAGTTTACGTTGCTACAGTAATGACATACTGTATATGTTTCAGATTTGGTTATGCAAATAACAAGAAACATGTTATACAATAGTATTCCATGTATTTTGGGTAATTAGAGATGCGGCAAAAAAGCCGGTTAAATGCTTTGTAAATTAGTAAAACTTAATGCAATGCAGGGGATACTAATCATGTCATGTTATGCATTATAGAATTTACGTGATAAATGAGAACTAAATACTCATGTAAAATATCATAAAATGTTGGGGAAATATCCCTTAATTGAATTACACAAACGGCAACTACCAAATTGTGTAGGACTGTCCAACAACGTAAAACACGGTTGGTCGATGTAATTTAAATAGATAAGACGTCCCGGTTCAGCGCCTCCACGAGAAGTAACCCCCTCTAATATGAGCAAGGTATACAGGGCCAATAGACCCAAGCACTGGCCGCTGGCCTGTACTGTTTGTAGTTCGTAGAATAATTGAATGACGCATTGTTATTAAACAATCATAGAAAACTAGGTAGATCGCCGGTGAGAAACCTCACACAATAATTTGGACTGTTAAACATTCTTGTGAAATCTTACGTGTCAAGGGCATACGGTCAGCCACTGGTAGTACATAAATTGAAATATAATTGAAGTTAAAGTTGTTTGTCATTGCATACACTCTGAAAATATCCAGCTTAATAATATAAACTTGTTATTTAGCAAACGTAAATCTCCTTAATAAATACTTAGCAGGTGAACTTTTATCTAGTCCCATTATTGAAAATAATAACTGAGTAAATTGTAACATAATTTTATCTTATTTTCTTGCTAAAATCAAAGCAAATATTTGGGGTGGGGGTGTAATGGGGTAGTGAAGCGCAAGTTATAGCCTCTCCTACTCAATTGTTAACCTCACCTTCGCGATGAGTTCAATTTGAACTTGGTGCACCCTGTTTTCACTAACGAGGCTCTAACGACCGAGTAAGGGCGGAATAACCCTTACCTTTTGCCGTGAGCACATCCACCTTCTCACGAAGAGTGCGGTAAAAATAACCCACCGCACACAAAGGTTGCTTTTGGAATCGTTTGGTTACCCCATCGTCGCAGTCTCCTTCTGTGCCATGGGACCACACCACTCGCCTTCCGCAACCGAACTGGTCAGTTGCATACCTGCTCCAGCTAAAACTTCAAATGCAGCTTCGTTTTCAGTCGATTAAGGCTTTAAAGAAAATGATGGAGCGTTCAAGTGGGACAAAATCATCCGGAGGTAAAATACCCTCCCGATCGGATCTCCGGGGGAGGGTGCCCACAGGGACACCTCATCGAATGTCGAAAAAACACCGACAAGTTAAATCCAAGAAAACTAATTCTTTCATCTACGGCGCTTGGAATGTTCGTACTTTGAACGACAGCACTCGCACCGATCGGCCTGAAAGAAGAACTGCTCTAATAGATAGAGAACTTCACCGACTCAATGTTGACGTTGCAGCTCTCAGCGAAACTCGATTTTTGGAGGAAGGCTCTCTCACAGAAAAGTACTACACCTTCTATTGGAAAGGTCTTCCTACCAATTCAAGAAGACAACATGGAGTAGGATTTGCCGTTTGGAATCAACTTGTATCCAACTTAACACAAGTACCACAAGGCTTATCCGAGCCTCTAATGCTGCTACGCTATGAGCTATCAGATGGCAACGCGGTAAATCTAATAAGCGCCTACGCTCCCACTCTGGATGCAAGTCACGAAACCAAGGAAAGCTTCTATCAACAGCTGGAAGAAACCCTCTGTAGAATACCTAAAACGGAACGACTCGTTATTCTTGGCGATTTTAACGCTAGAGTAGGGAGAGATGCAGACATCTGGCCAGGCATCATAGGCAAGAACGGTTTGGGCAACATGAACGCTAACGGTCAACTACTCCTAACTAAATGCGCCGAACATGATCTAGTTATAACAAACACCATTTTCCGACAAAAGGATAAATTTAAAGGCACCTGGCGTCACCCCAGATCAGGTCACTGGCATCTACTGGACTATGTTATCGTACGTAGGAAGCATCTCAAGGACGTCCAAATTACAAAGGCGCGCATTGATAGCGAATGTTGGACCGATCATCGTCCTGTTGTCTCTAAAATGAAAATTGTTATGAGACCCAAACACCGAAGAACTCAAGTAAAACGTAGACTCCGTCTCTCTATTAGTAAATTGCGTGACCAACAAACCGTCGAACAGCTAAGGCAAAAAGTTCAAGAGAATTTGGGTGCACTAGAAGAAACCAATTCTGAAGATGTCGCTGCTACCTGGACACAAATTAAAGACAGTTTAAAAAGTGCGAGTGAGGAAATTCTTGGCACTGCAGCAAGTAAAAAACAGGAGGACTGGTTCAATGATAATGAAGCTTTTATACAAGAACTTCTTGACCGCAAACATATTGCCTTCCAAAACGCTATCAACCACCCCAACGACTCATCAAAAGCAGAAGCTTTTACCCAATCTAAGTATGAAACGCAACGCGAAATCAGAAGAATAAAGAACGAGTGGTGGGCAAGCAAGGCCAGAGAAATTCAGAGGTACGCCGATTCACACGACTACAGGAATTTCTTTCAAGGAGTAAAAGCAGTGTACGGCCCCAGTAGGAAAAATATGTGCCCTATTAAAGATTTAAATGGAAATCTCCTCAAAGAAGACCAGGAAATAAGAGCCCGATGGAAAGAGCACTACTCTAACATTCTTAACCAGCAAAGTCAAGCCGATCACGATATTATAAATCTTATCCCTCAATATGACACCTTCGATGACTTAGATAAACCACTAACAACGGAAGAGATCTTAACCGCCATTGGGCAGCTAAAAAATAACAAATCTCCCGGCGCCGACTCACTCCCAGCTGAGATCTTTAAAGCTGTGTCGTCAGAGCTCATACCGTAACTCAAAAAACTGTTTGATGTCGTGTGGGAAAGTGGTCAAGCTCCGCAGGAGTTTCGTGATACACTTTTAATCAACCTCTTCAAAAACAAAGGCAGCGCTGCGGACTGTGGAAATTACAGGGGTATAGCTCTCCTGGCTGTTGGAGGGAAGATACTCACTAAAGCGATGGCAAATAGGCTAACACCTGTTATGGAAAAGTTACTTCCTGAAACACAGAGTGGCTTTAGACCAAACCGAGGCACATCGGATTTAATCTTCACACTTAAACAGCTTCAAGAAAAAGCACTCGAACATCAAGGAGAAATTCACATGGCCTTCATTGATTTAACCAAGGCGTTTGACTCGGTGGACAGGGAAGTGCTCTGGAAAATTATGTTCCGCTTAGGTATCCCTAGAAAATTTGTGGAAGTATGTCGCAGTCTACATACAAACAACAACGCCCAGGTTATGTATAATAATGAGGCAACCGAACCTTTCCAAACCCTCACTGGAGTTAGGCAGGGATGTGTCCTGGCACCCCTACTTTTTAATTTGTTTACCACTGCTCTAACAATTATTGTTGACAACAAACTGACAGTCAGAGGAATAGGTCTCAGATACCGTTTTGATGGCGGTCTCTTTAACATAGGGCGCTTTAGAGCTTTCACGAAGACACGCACACGATTCATTTGTGATCTCCAGTATGCGGATGATTGTGCACTTTTAGCCTCTACGCCGGAAGAGCTTCAAGAACTTTTAGATGTGTATGCCTAGAGCTATGATTCCTTGGGACTTAAAATCAACATTGGCAAGACTAAGATTATGTCAACTCCTCATCAAGTGAACCAAATAGACATTACACTTAACGGAAATTCTCTTGAAGTGGTGGATCAGTTCAATTACTTAGGCAACGTTGTTAATGACAAAGCAAACATGGACAGCGAGATTCGCAATAGAACTAACGCTGCATCTAGAGCACTCTGGGGACTTAGAGAGAGAGTATTTGACAACCACGACCTTGCTTTGTCAACGAAAATGGCTGTCTACAGAGCAGTTGTCATTCCAACACTGCTATATGGATGTGAAAGCTGGGTCACTTACCGTCGTCATGTGAAAGAATTAGAAAATTAGAACGTTTTCAGCAAAGACACCTCAGAAGTATGATGAAAATCCGTTGGTTCCATCACATATCAAACGTGGAAGTACTCAGGAGAGCAAACAGCCTTCCAATTGAGGTGCTTATTTCAAGAGCACGCCTAAGATGGGCAGGTCACGTTCATCGTATGCATGATAACCGCCTTCCTAAATGTACACTTTATGGTGAATTGCTAAGCGGTAGAAGAAGGCGTGGCGGTCAACGAAAGAGGTTCAAAGACGCTGTCCATGAAAATCTAAAATCCTGCGGTATTGCAGACGAGCAATGGGAACAACTTGCAGCGGACAGAACCGAATGGCGAGGGGTTGTGGCCAGCTATCAAGGAAATGTTGCTGCAAGAAGGCCGAATCCAAGACCTAACCAGGTCTATGTTTGTCCTGACTGCGGTCGACATGTGCTCTCCCGAATTGGCCTCTATAGCCATAGTCGTGTGCACCGTAGATGAATGGGAATTACAATAGACTACACCTTTTACTTGTTTTTTATTGTACACAATCTATCGACTGCAACATTTTTATACTCGGACTCGAGTAACGGCTAATAATTTCATTAAAATCTAATGTTAATTTCAGTACCACAAACACGCAAATTTCCCATTTCCTCCGAAATCAGAATGTAAATTCAATTTTTAAAATAATAACGCAGAGTCCAATACAAATTATTTGAGGCAATATAAACCTCTACGTCGTTCTCCGGGACTTCTTCTATGCTTGCATAAGTTGCCATTGTGCAACATACGGCAGCAACGATTTGAATATTGAAATGAAATCGAAGTAAATACGTTCGTTGCCGATGGCTACGACGGCAATCCTGGTGTCAATAATATGCCCAAAGAGAATCCTCTAATATGCGAAAATGATAGATTATTTCTAATTGGTGTAGAGATTTGTTATGTAGAAATAACTTGTGCAGCAAGTAGTTTGGTAATTTATCCGGAGAGAACCGCTCTAATCAACGGACAATTAGCTCATATTCTTCCATAATCCCTCTAACCCGTTCTTTTATATAACTAGTGGCAGATAGCGGCAGGGGAGGGAATAATCCTCCTTTTACTCGCCGGTTATGTGTACATCCCTATTAGCCAGAATCCCTTTTGCGCACGGTACTACTACATTATTGAAATATTATGCATTTTAGCTACGACTAACTATTCCACTTTCTCCGTCCTACATGTGTTTTCTAGTTATGTTTTATTCATTTTGTTTTAATTTTCGTGTTTTGTATGGACCACCCCTATTTCACAAATAACCTCGTCACTATTTATTTTAACACGATTTAGATATGAACTAACACCTTATGCTGAAGACAATTTTTAAACGTTACTTAAACTTTATATTCACCTAAAAATTCGGCCTCGATATTTTAAAATATTCGAAAGACTGTGTAATTCTATGTTGAATTTAATTTCTTATATGATGTAATGATAATTACTGTTTAATCGTTATTACTGTTCGTAAGATAATTGCAGAGAGAATAAAATAATGGTATGCGTTAACCTATTGAATCAAATTCATAGGAAAACCAAGCACTAATTGTTAATAGCGTATTATTTGTTTTGTTTACAATCCTTATTTGTAAAAACCAAATAATGAAAGAAGCCATATTCAAGTTACATATTATTTTTAAAAATCCAGGTATACTCTTATTAAACAATTTTTGTCCTTTGCCATCGTAACGTCGATGACTATGCAATTTGTTGATTTTGTTATCTAAAAAAATTTACAGGGATCACATCTAAAGTCTATACTTAATAGTCTACATATAGATTATGGTTTATTTTACTTATCATATATATTTTTTTAATAATCGGAATCAGATGTAAATATTATGAAATAATATTCTGGAAATTCTCAAGTGTTTATTGAATTTGTTGGTGCCAAAAAGATATAAATAAAAAAATGCGATCTGCACTAGTCGGAAATATTTATAGTAATGCAAACACTTTCAGACACTATTTTACAGGGTGAGCAAAGTAATTATTTCAATTTATATGCGGATAGATCAAAAATTCAATAGGTTTACTAAACATTAGTGAATATTAACATTGAAAATGTTAAACAAATCGAAGGTGTAACGGTAATATGGAGGTCCACTAGCAATTTCTGAACGCTGGGAAATTTAACAGTTTTTGTGAATTTTTGCAAGTTTCACGTATGCTAGGTGGATGTTTTTGGTGCAATTTTAAAGATCTCCTCAAATGCAAAATTTTGGGAGTTGTTTGGAACATTTAATATTTGGGGGGGATAAGGGGGTTAAACCGCTTTTTTTGGATATGAAAGCGTTCGATGCTGTTACATCGTATACTTTTTGAAAGATCCAGTTTGATTTTGGTTTAGTTAAAAAGAAGATGATCCAGCGCTCATTGTGTGGTTTTGGAGTCTATGATGCACAGGGGTGAAGTTACAGGGGTGTGAAGTTAAAGTATGTTTTTAGCAAATTTCTTAAAGGAAAAGAAAAAATGTCGAATAGCGTTTTTGGCAGCATGTGGGACGAATCTGTGGGAATTTAAGAATTAAGAGTTGGATTTGGAGGTTGAAAATAGGAAAAAAGTTATCGGAAAAAGCTGAAAATCGACATTCATGTGAAATTCAGTGTTTTGAGACTTTTACGGGTCGATGTAATTTTTAAGAGAATTCGGGATGTGGGGAGGTTTGAGGTCGGGAAATTTTTTGTCGTGATGAAGTTTTGGTGAGAAAAATGTGGAGTTGCGTTTTTGGCAGTATGTGGACGAATATGTTAGTTTTTAAGAATTTTTTGGTCGAGTTGGATTTTGGGGGTTGAAAACGGAAAAAAAATTATATTTATCAGAAAAAGCTGAAAATGTATATTTGTATGAAATTGTTTGTAGTATAATGACGAATCTGTGCTTTTTACAGATCGACTGTAATTTTTAAGAGAAATCGGGATGCGATTGTGGGGGTCAGGGGGTAAAAAAATTTTTTGTGCTGAAATTTTGTTGAGAATCGCTTCAAAATCGACATGTGGTGAGTTTTTAGGATATGAATAATGAAAAATGAGTGTCTTTAAGTTTTTTGTTTATTTTCTCAATTTTTAAATAATGTGCATTTTAAAAAAAATATTGGTCGGTACTTTGTAAAAGTGAATTTGCAAGTAGATATAAAATATTGTAATATAATTAAGACATGGACAACTGTCGGATTGTATTTTTCTAATAATGGTGGAGGTTTGATATCTGGTTGGCTGGGGTTAGGTAACGGGGGCCTATTGTAATATTGGGGGCCTGAGCGGGGGTAGGCTGACCCTGTGTGATAGAAGGACCTGTAGCTCGTGCAGGTTTGGGCAGTAGCGCGGTCTTAGGAGCGTATCTGGCCTTGGCGGCGACGTATGCCAGGCAACCTCGGTAGTTTGAGGAGTGTTCGGCCCCGCAGTTGGCGCAGGAACATTTTTCGGCAGGGCATGTTATTCCTGGATGTGTCTTCCCGCATCGGATGCAACGCCTGTTGCGGTTGAAAATGGCAGAAGAATGGCCAAAATATAATTAGCGGCAGGGGAGGGAATGATTCTCCTTTTACTCGCCGGTTATGTGTACATTCCTATTAGCCAGAATCCCTTTTGCGCACGGTACTACCTTTGTTTACATTATTGAAATATGCATTTTAGCTACGACGAACTATACCACTTTCTCCCTCCTACATGTGTTTTCTAGTTATGTTTTATTCATTTTGTTTTAATTTTCTCACGGCGTGTTTTGTATGGATCATCCCTATTTCACAAATAACCTCGTCACTATTTATTTTAACACGATTTAGATGTGAACTAACACCTCATGCTGAAGACAATTTTTAAACGTTACTTAAAGTTTATATTCATCTAAAAATTCTGCCTCAATATTTTAAAACATTCCAAAGGCTGTGTAATTTTGTGTTTAATTTAATTTCTTATAGGATGTAATGATAATTACTGTTTAATCGTTGTTACTGTTCGTAAGATAATTGCAGAGAGAATAAAATAATGTTATGCGTTGACCTATTGAATCAAATTCATAGGTAAAACCAAGCACTAATTGTTAATAGCGTATTATTTGTTTTGTTTACAATCCTTATATGTAAAAACCAAATAATGGAAGAAGCCATATTCAAGTTACATATTATTTAAAAAAATGCCTAAGTTACACTCTTATTAAACAATTTTTGTCCTTTGCCATCATAACGTAGATGGCTATGCAATTTGTTGATTTTGTTATCTAATAAAATTTACAGGGATCACATCTAAAGTCTAAACTTAATAGTCTACATATAGATTATGGTTTATTTTACTTATCATATATATTTTTTTAATAATCTGAATCAGATGTAAATATTATGAAATAATTTTCTGAAAATTCTCAAGTGTTTATTGAATTTGTTGGTGCCAAAAAGATATAAATAAAAAAATGCGATGTGCACTAGTCGGAAATATTTATAGTAATGCAAACACTTTCAGACACTATTTTACAGGGTGAGCAAAGTAATTTATATGCGGATAGATTAAAAATTCAATAGGTTTATTAAAAATTAGGGAACATTAATATTGAAAATGTTAAACAAATGAAAGGTGTAACGGTAATACGGGGGTCCACTAGCAATTTCTGTAACGCTTCGAAATTTCACAGTTTTTCTGAATTTTTGCAAGTTCTACGTATGCTAGATGGATGTTTTTGGTACAATTTTGAAGATCTCAAATGCAAACTTTTGGGAGTGGTTTGGAATAGAATATTTAATATATTGGGGGGGGGGTAATAAGGGGGTTAAGACGTTTTTTTTTTATATGAAACCGTTCGATGCGTTACATCGCATGCTTTTTGAAAGATCCAAGTTTGATTTTGGTTTATTTAGAAAGAGGATGATCCAGCGCTCATCGTGTGTGGTTTTGGAGTCTATGATGCACAGGGGTGAAGTTACAGGGGTGTGAAGTTGAAATATGTTTTTAGCAAATTTCTTAAAGGGAAAGAAAAAAAATGTCGAATAGCGTTTTTGGCAGCATTTGGACAAATCTGTGGAAATTTAAGAATTAAGAGTTGGATTTGGGGGTTGAAAATAGGAAAAAGTTATCGGAAAAAAGGTGAAAATCGATATTCATGTGAAATTCAGTGTTTTGAGACTTTTACGGATCGATGTAATTTTTAAGAGAATTCGGGATGTGGTTGGGGGTGGGGGGTTTGAGGTCAGGAGTGGGTGAAAAATGTTTGTCGTGCTGAAGTTTCGGTGAGAAAAAATCTCGAGTTGCGTTTTTGACAGTATGTGGACGAATATGTTAGTTTTTAAGAATTTTTTGGCCGAGTTGGATTTGGGGGTTGAAAATGGAAAAAAAGAATTTATCAGAAAAATCTGAAAATGTATATTTGTGTGAAATTGTTTGTAGTATAATGACGAATTTGTGCTTTTTACGGGTCGGCTGTAATTTAAAAAAAAATTTTTTTTTATTGCGAATCGCTTCAAAATCGACATGTGGTGAGTTTTTAAGATATGAATAATGAAAAATTAGTGTTTTGTAATTTTTTCGTTTATTTTCTCAATTTTTAAATAATGTTTGTGCATTTTTAAAAAAAATTTGGTTCTTTGTAAAAGTGAATTTGCAGGTAGATATAAAATATGGTAATATACTAACGGCATGGACAACTGTCGAGTTGCATTTTTCTGAAATTTAAAGTGATGTTACTGGCTGAAGATTAACTTAAAATGATTTGATTTTGTTCAATATTATCAGATTTTTTATTTAATAAATAATTATATTTACATATATGGTTGATACTAGCCCAGGCAAAACCATCTTTTTTTTAAATCTTAAAAGAGATAATTTCACAAAAAACGGCTTTATTATGGTTTTGCTTTCGATTGTTACACAATAATTGTTATCGGTAGCACTGCTAGAATGGTCAGGCGATGAAATGGCGCTGCAAATTGTTCGATACTACAGTAGAATCGTCTTCCTCGACCTCGGACGATGAAAATGATGCCGAAAAACTACTCACTTCACAGAAAAAAAGCAAATACGGCGGCCGTAGTAGTGTCCCCGCAATTCCCACAGACGATTGGAAATTTCAAGACTTCACGTGATATTGCCATTTTTCTTTTTGAAATTTTAAAAAACTTATGTTTGTGTTTGCATTTTTGTATTATTTTGTATTTTCTAACTTTAAGTTTATCGTATTCCACTGTATTGTCTAGTATTACTGATGTTCCTCTTAGCTCATTTAGTCCCTAAGAAATAGTGACATTCCAGTATTAAAGATTTCTAGTCATAAGCAAATGACAGTGTAAGTGGTTACGCTTGAAGTTATATACTGTTCACCAACAGATGTCACATTTCATTAATACCCAATAGGCACCACTTAGTTACACTTTCTACCAAGATGATAATAATAATAAATAAATACCACAGAAATTAGACAACCTCCAATTCCAGAAGCCAGAGGCTTGTGCGGAAGGGGGCTATACATTCAAAAAACGCGGACATACAACCATTTCCCCCAATAGTGCAAGTGCCGGAGCCGGGACTCGAACCCGGTGGAGCGATACCCGCGTTATTAGTCGCGATTGCCACCCCGCGCCTTAAGCAACGAAACGAATTGTATTTCATTTCGGGAAAATTAAAAATTGTTTAGATAAGTATTATACTGTAAAATATGATAAGTATAAATTGTTCGAATAAATTAATGCATAAATATTTAGAAACCTGCTCATGTTCAAGGTTAATTTTGATATTGAGTTTTGGTAATTTTATTGTAGACGATTTAGACAGGGTGCAAGAATAAATCTTACTACAGGAATATAAAATATATCAAAACAAAATAAAAATCGTTGCCCAAGGAATCACTATTTCTATCCAAGTCTTATGCACACTAAATCCCAATGTAATATTTTATTCCCTTTAATAATAGAGTGGGGGTGGTATAGGGGATGGCTAATGTAAAAAGAGATTTAGAAGCCCTTGGGTCTAGTATACACACGAAATCCCAATTTAATTTTTTATTGCCTTAAACAATAGGGTGGGGGTGGTAGAGGGAGTAACTAATGCCAAAATAACTTTTAGAGGGGGTGGTAGAGGAGATTACGCCAAAAAAATTTTTTTAGACGTTTCGTTCTTGTATACACACTAAATCACATTTAATTTTTTTACTCTCTTTGATAATAGTGTGGTGGTGGTATTGGAGATGATAGTGGGGGGGGGGGGGGGACATGACCACCTAAGGGAAACTGTTCTTTACAGAAGTTGTAGATAATTAAAAAATCTAAAACTGTCATATAAGGCATTTTTCAACATAACCTCACATTTTCCGAGAAAATGGCGAAAACCGACTTTTTGGTTTCATATTTTTTTCTCTCGTAGAAATAATTCAATTTACATGCAATTATGTGAAATATAACTTTTTTGCATTGAATATGTATGATTTTTTTGGAATCTGGGAAACAAGTAATTTCAGAGATATTTACATTTTTCGAAAACAACCAAAATCTTCCTCGGAAAATTTATGTTTTTTTTCCGTACCATCGCCGTATATTTTAGTCAATATCTAAATGGCCCCTCAGGACCATTGCCATATATATGTGTGTTCAGGGTTATATGGCATATTTAAACCGTTGTCGTATATATGTAACGATATTAATTTTATACTCTTTAGTAGGACTACAGCCGCATAATTGTGTCGCTTCGTGTTGTATCCGTCGGCCCAATGCACAAGAAATTTGGTACCTCAGACAGGACCACCTGACTCACTGCCGTATAAATACGGCAAATTTGCTCGACGTCATGAATCTCGTTATTCTGATTGATATAAGTGGGGGTATTCATGATGTTAAGCTCTACAGAATTCATTAGAAAAACTGTTATATGGTACAGAAAGCTATTTTTTCATATGGTAGACCTAGCCATGCTCAACGCACATGCACTGTACCAAACACAAAACGCAGGAAGAGAACCTCTAGCATATTTTCAGTTGAAAATCATAAGACAACTTATTGAGCGGTAAGTTTTAGTTAGTGAGAAAACTTTTTCCTATTGATTTCTTTGTTTAATTTCAGGTACAAAACACCACAGTCTAACCAACGCCGAGTAAAACCTATAACCAAAAATCCTGAGAGGCTTACAGGCCAACATTTTCCCGCTCTAGTACCCAATAATAAGGTTCGAAGACGTACTGTTTGTAGCCAAAGCGAGCTTCAAGCAAAAAAAAAGAAGTGAGTCAAAACCCAAATAATAGGAAAGAATATTCGAAGAATGCCACAAATAACTTTCAGACAATATTAAGTCTAGGTACATGTGTGCAAAATGTAACGTTAGTCTGTTTGTACAGCCTGGTTTTGAAGTGTACCATACAAAACAAACCTTTTAAATATATATTCTTTTTAACATAATACATTACAATACTTTAATATAATAAAATATTATTATAAATAATTGAATTTTCTGCATATGTTCTATTTTTTGCACGTGGCGTATATTCGGCACGGGTTCTGGTGGCATGCAAAAAAAGTCGGTCCTAGTGACATGCATCGCCATTTTATGTCTGGTACAGAAAGGGTTAAATAAATAACAAAGCCTAGCTAGTATTAAAAAAAAAGATGCAGACCAAATAACCATTGCAAAAAATGGATCTCAACTTATAGCTGGTACTTACAAAAGTAAAAAAATGGATATGTTAAATCAATTCAGATTTGAGCATTACCAACTGGCAACTAACAAATCCACTTTTAAATTGGTAAAACTTCCTCCACTGAAGAAGCAGCTGCACAGCACTCCTGTAGGGTTTATTACCAATTGCAAACTTGGCTTGGTTATTTGGGCAACGAGCCCGATAACAAAAAAGCTAAGCAATGGGGCTGGAACGAATATCTGAATAGACTCGTGGCCCAGATTTATCCCAGATAGGTCAGACTTAATACCCAAAAAAATATTTAAAAGTATTAGCTGCAGCTGTAAAAGTGACTGTAATAAACAAAGATGTGGGTGCCGAAATACACGGCTTAAAATGTACCAATTCATGCAGTAATTGTCATGAAAACTGCTTAAATAGAGATCAAGAAATATTTGAAGACTTAAGTGGTTCGGAAGAGATTATCTGTGAAGAGGAAGAGTCTTGGTATTGAAATTGAAGAGCTGAGATGAAGAAGAAGAAGAATAACCACAATGCAAAAGATCTAAGATTCATTAGAATTTTATAATCTTCCGTACATTTTTTATTTTTATAAAAAATTACAAAACAATATTTTTTTGATGGCGAAAGCGAATCAAAAATTTGTAAAAATATAGATAAATTAATTGTTTTACTTAAGAATCCTTTATTAAAATTATTAGAAATAACAAAATATATAATCGTAACTTGTACATATTTATAAAAGCATAAAGTATTATTAATGTCCTGCTTTTATATTTATTTTACTTTACACTAAGTATAAACATTATATGAGGAACTCATCAGTCTAGCTCTTGGTGAGGTTCACTGTTACTATTTTAATTTAATTCAATGTAGACTCTTCCACTGTATGGTTGTTTGTAGTTTTTAATAAACACCTGAAGAGATTTCAATATCAATTATTTCTCACCTCAAACCCCAAACCCTGCTAATAAAAATTATTTTATTCGAATATACCTAAAACAGATTACTCGTTGCCATACCATTTATTTAGTGAAACAACAGTAAACTATACATTAATAAACATGCACACTAGGCCAGTGAGTCTTAACTCTAGCTTACGACTTTCAGCGCGATACGGTGCATTGTCATGAAAAATTTAAGTTTCAGAATGTCCTCCCCCCTTTATTAATTTAAATTTATTGAACTTTAGTATTATTTACATTGAAGTAAATTCTGTCATTGAAATTTAATCAATTATTTACATAAATAATAAAAAATATTGAAAAATTCTATTATCTATTATTTTCTGAATTTTAAGCGGTTTTATGAAAAATAAACCATCAACATATACAAAAATCATTTTAAGGTAAACATTTCAACAGTTAAAATGAGCCGGAATGGGATATTTGAATAAAAAAAACACCAATAAAATTTTGCGTGGAAGATTTTGGTTTCTTTTTTGGAAAAAGTAAATATCTCGTAAATTACTTGTTTCCCAGATTCCAAAAAAATCGTGCTTATTCGATTCAAAATGGGTATATTTTCACATAATTTCACGTAAATTGTATAAGAAAATTTGAGGTTATGTTGAAAAATGTCTGATTTGAAAGTTTTAGATTTTTTTATTATCTACAACTTTCGTAAAGGACATTTTCCGCTAGGGGGTCACGTTTCACCCAAAACCGTAAAAAAACTCTTTCAACACCTAAACAGCACCCCCATTTCACAATTTCAATTTATCTCGTGTTTTATTTTCGTTTCATCTCTTAGTTATAACCTTAACTAAATCCCCCGGCTGGTCCATGTCTGTTAATAATTTTTTTATATTTTCAAAAAGGCATTGGCACCAGCCTACTTCTCGTTGCTCAAACTGAACTGTTGAAGATACAAACAATAGTTCGACTAAGGTATTAGAACACACAAAGAGATGGAAATTTTAAATGAATATTCGCCATACATATTTTTAAACATAATACAAATCGTGACTTAAAGCACTTTAAGTACAATTCTAAATAATGGCGAATGCGCAGTGATTAACACAACTTTAATACCCCTTTTACATTTACAGCTAGACACCTTTAACTACATAGTACATTAATAACACAAACAATAATGTCCATACACCAACTGGTTTCAATATGAGTATCCTCCACGAAGTAATAACTCACTTCCTCGATGCACCTATACAGCTCACTCAAATACAATAGCAGAGATTAACTAACCCAACGTTTATTATGTAGCATAATGCAAAGCTGATGCGTTTTGTATTTATTATCTCGGAACAATCGTATATTTTTGCTACGAGTCTTTCACTAGGAGCAATAAATAAAAGTTCTGATATATTGCGGTTTCGCACAAAAGTCAATATCCTCAGTTTACCCAAAGTACTTATTAGGTAATAAGCGAGTACAGCTTCCAGTTTTTGCAAGATCATTACATTACTAAAGCGGTAGTAATGCCAAGCAGTCTACCTCGCTCTGCAAGTGAAGGCCGCTGCGAGAAAATAATCGGCAGGTACAGGGTGATTCTGATGACTCATGATGTGACTGGAACGCGTTGCATTGGCTCGATGATCAAACGCACAATGAGGAGCTTTTCAATTGAAAAAGCGAACACGACGGAATTCTGACTTTGACGGAGTTCTTTTTTCATATAATGTCAAATAATATAAGGTCAATTAATACGCGATATTAAACAAAAAAGGGCTAAAAAGATACAAATTACATGGTACTTCTGATGATGAAAACAAATTTAGGTCAAGGTCTAAAATTAAGTCAGATATCGATAATGCATATAAGTTATATTTAGCCAATATTGAAAATAACATTGAGGACAACCCAAACAACTTCTGGAGTTTTATTAAAACAAAGAAATAATTTTACGTCCATCTCTTCATCTTTAAAATGCAAAAAACAAATTATCGAAGACCGGCAATTAATTGTTGATAGTTTTGCTGAAATCTTTCACATTTACCAATTCCGGCGTCGATAATTTTAACGACACACCTAAGATTGACTCCACTGTCTTAAATCTGTCTGTTTTCACTGAGGAAGAGATAATTAAGGCCATAAAAAAACTAAAGCCACTATGACTAATGACTATGGGTCCCGATCTAATTTCTGCATTTCTTATTAAAGATTGTGCGACTGTATTTGCCAAAGCACTATTAATTATCTATAATCGAATATTAAGAACTGCAAGTTTTGCTCAAAAGTGGAAATCTTCACGTGTAAGACCTGTATTCAAAAAAGATGACTTGAACGAAATAATAAACCATAGACCAGTTACTCTCATTTATAACTCAATTTGTTTAGTACCGAGGTTATAATCAGGCAATTTCTTACAAAAGTCCGGTGTGCCACAGGGCTCGATACTTGGTCGGTCCTCTTTTCTTTGTTATGTTTATGTCTATTAACGATATTTTGGAGGGCTTCGATAATAACACCTATTTCCTCCGGTACGCAGATGATCTAAAAATATATCGATTCATTGATTCAATTGATGTCTGTTAATCTTCAAGACTGCTTAAATACCATTAATACTTATTGGTGCAATGACAATTATTTACCTCTTAATGTCAGAAAATGTAATGTAATGTCATTTGGCAGAAATACCAACATGTACATGTTAACAACGAACGTTTACAAAGGCTTGAGTTCATCAAAGACCTTGGAGTTTATTTCGATCCAAAATTATCTTTCAATAAACATGTAGAAATGGCTACTGCTTCCGCTTTTAAAAGCCTTAGTTTCATGATAACTGCAAATGTTTTAAAAATATTTTCACCCATTGGCTATTTATGTAACTTTCTTTAGATCTCGTCTTGAATACGCTTCTATTGTGTGAAGTCCAATTTACAATTCCAATATTCTACAACTAGAGAAAATTCTGTGTAACTTCTTAAAATCTGCTGAGTACACACTTAACGGTGAATATCCACACAGAGGATTTCCACAAACTGAATTGCTGGAAATGTTGGACTTAAAAAGTCTCAGCGATCGAAGAGTTGCTAACTCCATAATTTTCCTCTTTAAAATTTTAATAGTCTGGACTGTATTAACTTATCAAATAAAATTAATTATATGGTACGGTCATGAGTAAACAAATAGGACAAGTCTTATAACGGTATTTTGTTGGGTACATCTAACTTTAATTTTAGTTAGTTGTCATAATTTATTACAAGTGTGCAAAAAACTAATATGCCTTATATAAGCGATTTAGTTAAATATGGAGTTAATGCTAAAGCAGAAGATGGATGGTCAATGAGACAAATTGCACTGCGTTTCAATATTGACAAACATTCAGTGTGTAACATTTTAAGAAAGTGGAGAATAAACGGTACGATTAGTAGAAATCCTGGATCAGGGCCACGAAGGATATCAACTCAACAACGAGATTGGCAATTGGTAAATGTTTTAGTAGAAAATTCATTTTACTCAGTTATTCAGGCCGCTGAAGAAACGAATTTTCCTGGATCGAGTAGTACTGGTCTCCGGCGAGTAAGAGAATCGGAGCTACGCTGTCATGCAGCAGCACAGAAATACTTACTTAAAGCTGAACATAAAAAAGCTCGAGTAGGATTTGCGCTTGAATTTTTAGCGCATGATGTTTACCGCCCTCCGAATACTCGATTCGATGAGAAATATATATCTAACAGTGATAAAAGTGGTAGATTTTCCGTCAATATGTGGGCTTGGATATCGGCACGTGGTCCTGGTGTTTTGTGGCATATTGAGGAACGATTTAATAGTGAAACATATATTAGGATCTTAGACAATATTATGCTTCCTTCTGTGTCACAATTATTTCCTAATAATGAGTTCATATTTCAACAAGACAATTGTTCCGTTCATACTACTCATACCGTAACTAACTGGTTTCAAGATAACAACATCAATGTTCTTAACTGGCCCAGTCATAATCCAGATCTTAACCTTATGGAAGAAGTACGGGAACTACTCGTAAGAAGTATCCAAAAACGAAATGTGAGACCACGAAATGCCGAAAAATTACTGGAACTAGTAAATAATGCATGGGAAAATATTATTACTAATGATTATTGTATAAGGTTATTTAATTCTATGCCAAGTACACTTACAGAAATTATAAATAGAAATGGTGCAATAACGAAATATTAATAGTTAGTTTCTTGTTAAGTAGGATATCCTTTGATCCAGGATTTTTAATAATCGTACCGTTTATTCTCCACTTTCTTAAAATGTTACACAACAAATTTTTGTTAATGTTATAACGCAGTGCAATTTGTCTCATTAACCATCCATCATTTACTATAGCAATAACTACAGCATTAAAATAAAAAATAAATTAAAAGTGATATATATGTTTTATTTCGGCTACTCATTACATATTCAAATAGAAACATTAGAACAAAAAGTTGTCCTATTTTTTTCTGCTTACGAAAGTACCTAGAATTAGTGCTCGACATAACCATGTACTTGCAGGTCGTACACCACGAACAAATATCCTTATGTCATCACCAATCTATCGAATGTATGCCAATTATTCTAACATATTTCCTAACCTAAGACGGTGATCTATTATATCATTACAGTATATATACTTCACTACATTTTTAAGTCGTTTATATTGTCATAACATATCTTTTATATTATATATATTTCTTATTTATATTGTTATAACATATATCATATTACGTTTCTATTTCTATATTCGTGCCTTAGTATTGGATTGGATATATGTCTATCTATTACCTCTTTTGACCTTTTTAACTTAGATTTATATAGTGTATATATTATATTTTTTGTACCTAGTCCTGTAACTGCGCTTTGCCTGTTGGATTTTGTAAATAAATAAATAAATTACCCCGAATTATCTGAACTTTTCGCCACAGGGAAACTGTTGAATTTACGCATTAATAGATCTATGGTTAAATATATGCGATAACTAAGGAATGTTGCGTTGGCAACATTAATAAAAACAATTTTTATAAAATGGAATATTTTTGTTCTTTGTGTTCTGTCATAAAATAAAGACGTAACAAATGGCTGTACGTAAATTAATAGAGGTTATAAGCATAGGTATTACGCTAAAGAGTAGTAGGTGTGTAATTTATCTTTGACTGTTTTACTTACTAATAAACATATTTATGTGAGTTGGAGTTTTAAGTGTTCATAAAATGAATATTACTAAGAACTGCAAATATTCTAGCTTTCAATGGTGAACATTACAGTTATGTGAAAATTTCGCATAACATCGTTGCTTGATGAATTAGAAGTGACTGACGTTATAGGAAAAGAAAAACCGAAGCAAAAAACCAATGAATTGAAAAGGAAAAATCTGACTACAAGGAGTGTGATCATTGAATATCTGAGATTCATTTCAGAATTTTGTAAAGGGACAAGTTACTGGTAAGGAAACAATCGAAAGCCTGAATAAGATTTATAAGCGGAATAATTTGGAAACAAATTTTTCCTTACGAAAACAACTTACAAGTTTTAGACCATGAAATGAAATTAACGACTGAAAATATTACGATGCATATGAGAAAAGATTACATAATTAGGATATGCCACGTTTTAGTACTTTTAACTGCACCATATCCCGAAATTTTAAAAGACAAAATACAATATCAGCATCTTCAACTTAAGATGAATATTTGGCTTCTTTAAAGTGTTCTAGAAGCCAACAAAGAGCGATAATAATATAATATATTGAAACTGTCAATAGTTTTTATTAATGACAAGGAAAAAATTGTTATGTTGATGAAAAAATACAGCTCAGTAGTGTTGTGTTTGCCAGAGACACATGTAGATAAGGGGGTGTATGACAAAGAATTAAAAATAAATCGATCGAAAAACTCATAATAGGAGTGGTAGAGTACTATTCTATATCAAGAAACAATGCCAGTTTTAAAGTATTTGTAAATGAAGTAAAAAGAAATTATATTGTCTGAAAGTTATTTGTGGCATTCTACAAATATTCTTTCCTATTATTTGGGTTTTCTACCACATGTATTATTATCCTCTTCAAAACAAATCACCGAATCTACAAAATAATAGAATTATTGGAAAAAAGCCTCTGCGCCCGTGACGTTTACGCCAGAAGAAATTAGAAATTATATTTGGATATTGGGCATTGAGGTGTAGCAAAATATATCAACTTGTAACAATACACCTTCTCAATTGATAACCTATTTTTATAAGATATTGAACATTTTGTAGAAAATATTGAATCTAAATGTACACTTGTAATAACTGGTGATTTGAATATTTAGTACTCTAAAGATACATTTTATGGAAAAAAAATTAAAGATATTATATATCAAAATGGTTTGTATCGGTTAGTAAATACCTCAGTGGGAATAACAAAGACGAGCTCTACGTTAGTAAATTATATAATTACAAATGAAAAAGAATTAAATTATGAAAAGTTAAGAGATCACAATATATTGAAAATTAAAATAAACACAAAAAATTACTATGACACACAAACATATGAAAAAGTAGAATGGTAAAAATTATAATACTGACGAATTTCAAGAAAAGAATATTGAAAAACAATAGAAATACAACAGATATAATGTAAGACAAATTAGTTACAATGATGGTCATGAAAATAATTGGATTGATGGTGATATAAGAGAAAACATTAACATGAGAAATAAATTATGCAAGAAAGTTGCCTCAACCAGTAAAAAAAAGTACTGGGAAGAATATAAACAAAACAGAAAGTTCGCTTATAAGTATGATACGGAAAAGTAAAGACGAATTTTGTAAAAATGCAATTATAAATAAAAAAGATGCCAAGCTATGGAAAGAACTTGAAAAATATTGCCTGAAGAAAGTGAGAAAATATGCCACAATATAATTTTTGATGGGACTCTAGAAAAGGAAGAAAATATTATTGCCGAAAAATTTAACCTGTACTTTATTGAAAGCGTAGACACTATATTTTGATCCATTAATATGCAAAAAAATAATAATTATATGCAAAAAATATAAGAACTTCTGAAAAATTTGATACAATAACTATAAAGGGTTAAGAGAAATTATTCACTGAAGGAAAATATAGATCCTGAATATCTGCTGTCAAAGATACATTTGGAGTAATAGGAGATCGTTTTCTTGATCTAGTAAATACTTTGCTTATACGTGGTATTTTTCCTGGTGCATGGAAAACTTCTTATGTTACTCCACTACCAAAGGTTTCATATTCGTCGAAATATAAAGACCATAGTCCAATAAATAAAGTGTCAGTATTTCAAAAAATTGTGAAATTGGCAGTTAAAGACCAACTCTTTAATTTTTGTGATAATAATGACGTAATCATTTAAAATCAGTCTGGGTTTCGCAAACAGTGTTACACGATTCGTCTAGGCTGTTCATGAGGATCCTGGTTAGTCAGTTAATTGTGCTTTACATGATCTGCCGACTTCATCGCGAGGCTCATTCACAATATGACTAAATCACGTCATTTCATGAAATGCTGATGGCCTAAATCATGACAGATAATGTAAAGCACGAATCATAACATTCACTGACTAAATAAACCAGACTCTCCATGAACAGCCTAGGCGAATTGTGTAGCATGGCACTATCTGCCGGCATTTCATGAACTGCCTAGGCTTTTACGGAAAAGTCGTATTCACCATGTGACTACGACATATACATAAAATATCATTCCACAAGAGAACAAATACAACAACTGACTATTCATTGTAGGTACCATTCCCTTATTGATTACTGTTTCATAACCTTTTAATATGCTGAAAATATTCCAACTTATAAATAAGGCACACGATATTGGTTGTATTTCTTTGACAGTAAATTTCCTACCACGTTTCCGTTCAATTTTAAATACACAGCAACACAACGAACCTTCATACTAATTTTGTTAAAATACACCATAGAAAATAAATATAAATTAATTTACTATTATATGAAATGCACTAGCATGTTTAAAACACCATAACCGGGATCACGACAGACCGTAAATAGAGGTTAAAATTTACCACCTTCTAGTGATGCCAAGAGTAATAACATTGAAACTATGAAGAAGCAGATACAAGAATCTTGCTTCACATTCTCTCCACAAAAAGTCTCGTTATATCAAATGTGTTATTTGGATTGTTTTGGTACGATTTTCTCACTATACACAGTATTTAATTCCTGAAATGTAGATGAAATTAGAAATGAAGGACGCATTCAATTGAACTAAAGGAGGCTTTGAATCAATTTACCATATAAATATCAAACTAAAACTGTTGTTCCCGATTCCCATGCACTTACAAAATGCATTACAATAAGTAAGTTTTCTAACTACTGAATGATCTTGGATTTACATCTAATGAAAGCGTATTTTAAAATATCCATCGTTCTGTTGTAAAGTTATACACTATCAGGATATAAATTCAATAAACCATTTTCGCGGAAGCAGAGGCAAGAACAAGAACTGTTACAGTTCATTAAGCGACAGACATTTCTCAAGTTTTTAAACATTTTTATCATTCAATTACTAACGACTAAAATTGCTTTTTCAGCAAGATTTTCCTTTCTAGTACAATTTGTAGCTAATACTATTTTTAATTGTTGCAAAATGTGAAATAAACTTAAATCTTACAAATGCTTTATGAAATAAATCGCAAATGATACTGTTCCACTATTTCCGCCTGTGGCTATGATTCGTCTTAAATTTTTCTATTGTAATTAATAAGTCTTCATTACTGAACATCTGGATAGCAATAACAAATTAATAACATAAATTTTACCAAAGTTCATTATTTGTCCTACTTACATAATGTACTATAAGCATGTAATTAAACCCTAACAAAGGCTAATTTAACATTATACGTATAATTGATTACTAATAACTTAAAATAAATGTCATGGTTTAACATAAACATGCAAGAATACCCAACAGATACAATCCATATATTTGTATGCATTTCTTGTTCACCAGGAACTCTGAACACCACAGCTACGATGAATATGCAACACCAATATATCTAGCTTGTAATACTGGTTGCCTAAAGTCGATAGTATACCATTAGTGGCGCCATGCTTCGGGCGTAGACGCAACCGAACAGTTACAGAACATGTCCCGTGGAGTTTAAAACTCAAATGTCCGCTATTTATATTCAAATTTTAAATACAGTTGTTGAGGCTATAATTAAAGACGACGTAAATATAAGTATTTCTACACGGTTGAGCGTATAGATTTCATGAAAATAAGCAATCCATCAAAAGATTATTACAGATATATGCTAATTACTTATATCTAAGTAATAACGAATGCATCGCGGTTTGAATACATGAATAAGTAGGAAGCGGATTGGTACTCTGTGCATGTCTATTTTCGTCGCGAATTAAATTTCTTATGCTCGCTTGGCGTATTCAGAAGAAATTAAATACAGTACATGCAGGATGTCATTATTGTATTGGCGATAACAGTACTGCATTCAGTTCTAATTGCATGTGTGCATTTCATTAAGCCATTTGCATAACGTGATGCATATGCGTTTGATTTTTTAATGTACTGTTGTCAGCACGGCCGGCACGTGTTTTACTGGGTGGGTAATTTAATATTCTTGACTTATTGCGGTTTTCCTGAGAAAAAAATGTTATCTCTCATTATACAAGGAAGCACAAAGACAACTGGTAGATTTAATTATTTTAAAAATTCTAGCGGGATTTGGGGTAGATTTAAATGTGGAGTACGTATATAATATTACATATTCAGGGTGAATGAATTTGGAATATATTAAATAGAATATAATTTAACGGTAGAAATGTGGGATTCTAATAAAGTGTACAATCAAAAAACAGTAAATAATATTGTGAACCCAGTAGAGAAAGTCTAACATTCCCTGACAATCGTGATAAACCCTCACAAAGACCGACTCGACGCAGCGGTCATACGAGACATACGAGAAAAGAACAGACTGAGACGGCTTTGGCAGCGATATCGCGATGTCAACGCTAAGGTCGAGATGATCAGACTGCAAAGGCAAATCAGAGTCACCATCAATACTGTAAAGAACCAGAAATGGGGGGATAAACTGGCAGCGCTAAATACTCAGAACAACTCTCTGTGGAAGCTGGCGAGGGCCCTGAAAAGCACGCGGGAACGGACCAGACAGCGATGACAGACGCTCAGAAAGCGAGCAACTTAACTACACATTTTGAAAACATACACAATAGCAACATACCAAATAATTTAGAGCACGACCGCATCGAAAACGACATTAACGAAATCATTGGTCATGACGTACAACTGACAAGACGCGAATTTCAGAAGGTCATGACCAAGCCCTCGGAAATAGCAGGAATTGTCAAAGACTTACCAAACAATAAAGCTCCTGGAAAAGACGGCGTCGAGTACAAGCTGCTCAAATATCTTCCGAGGAAAGGTATTGTACAGTTGACGTACATCGTTAAGGCCATCCTACGACTACAACATTGGCCTAGTCAGTGGAAATGCGCCGTGGTCGTGCCAATCCTTAAGCCAAGCAAGAACGCGAAATTCGCCGGCAGCTACAGACCCATCTCGTTACTGTCGACGATTTCCAAGTTGGTGCAGAAGCTTGTTCTGACCAGATTAGACGCTATTCAGGAGGAGCTCCACATCGACGATGAGTCCCAGCTTGGCTTCAGGAGGGGCAGAAGCACGGTGCAGCAAGTCGTTATGATAGTTAACGACGTCAAAGTGCAATACAACCTCGGGAAGAACACTGCCATGGTGCTCCTCGATATTGAGAAGGCGTTCGACACCGTCTGGATCCCGGGGTTACTATACAAACTACACGACTACAACTTCCCGACTTATTTCATCAAACTCATTCACTCGTTCTTGACGGGCAGATCCCTGCAGGTTCGAGTGAATAACAAACTATCAACACGGCGGGACATTTGCGCGGGAGTTCCACAAGGATCGTGCCTGTCACCAAAGTTGTACAACTTGTACGTCTCCGACTTCCCAGAGTTCCCCAATACAAAGCTGGCTAAGTACGCCGATGACACAGCCATGTATGCGCATTCACACAATGCTCAAGCAGCGAACATGCTGCTCAAGGCGCACATGGCTCGTGCCACGGCTTATTACTACCAGTGGAAGATTCGGGTAAACGCTGAGAAGTTGGAGGCGATAATTTTCACGCGCCGATTCACTGAAAATAGAATCATAACACCAATCTCGATCCGGGGCAACAAAATTCTAACCAAGAGGTGCGTGAAGTACTTGGGGGTCAGACTGGACCAGCGACTGACGTTTAATACGCACATAAATGAGACAGTACGAACGGTCTACCCCTGTCCAGGAGTCTGTATCCGCTCATGGTCAGGGGTAGCAGACTTAACCGACAAAATAAAAAATTGTTGTACACAATGGTGGTCAGGCCGTCTATCACATACGCGGCGCCGGTGTGGTGCAGCATTTCGGCCACGACAATGAGGAAACTAAAAGTGCTCGAACACAAATTTATGCGCCTCATCTCTAATTCTGGAAGATACACTTCCCTCAGAGACCTATACGCACTTTGCCACGACATAACCCCAATAGCGGACTACATCCAGGACATCTCTCAAAAATTCTATTCTTTCAAACTGGGCGATAGCCCGCTAACAAGAAATATAACACAAATTAGACAGCATAATGCCCCATTTCGGATAAAACACACCCTACCATACCAGACGTTACCGATCTTCCGGCAACCTCTGTAACCAAACTTCACCAACTATAACTTCCGCTTACCCTATCCACCTTTGCTGACATTTCATACCTATTATATCTTTAAATCTTTCCTGTCTCTTCCTTTTTGTTTGTAATCTTTTTGTCGCGTTTATTTCTTGTTTTCTTTTTGTACATTTTTGTCCCTAAATTCATTTTCATTCAAATTTTTCAAAAATCAAAATTTTTAAAACCACAGTTTAGGCTAGCCTATGCGCAGCCCGGCATTTTCACACCTCGCGGAAGGCTCCTCGTTTATGCTGAGGTGTCTGCGTCAGTGCCAAAATTTTAAAAAAGTGTTTTGTGCAAAAGTTTCTTAACAGTGCGTAGTTTGTAAGTTTAGTTAAGTCTATTTTTATGACCTAATTTTATCCATCTGCGATGGAAGGTGTTTAGGTTAAGCTGTTTTTTTTAAATTGCCTTTTAGCTGAACCAGGCCCATTCCGCCCGACATTGCAATCCGCCATCACGAGCAACGTGTTGGTTGTACGGTCGGTCCCGGGGTGGGTTCTGGGGAGGCAGATGTAAATTTTAATTTTTAATAAAGTTGTATTGATTGATTGATTGACAATCGTGAATATTGTTTGTCGAAGCGCAAGCCGGTCAGACGAAGTGACAGTTTAAGTTCGACGAAGTTATCATAATAGTAATGTTTTTTGAAGTTTAAAAAAACAATTTGTTTTTTAAATTAGTCGTTCGAATTTCGTATTATTTGATTTAGAAATATTTTATATTGTGGTGGATGCGCCAGGCATAAAAATAACACAAATGTTAAGAAATAATAAATTTTGAACAATAAAAATTTACTTATTGTGACGAATAAGCAACGAAAAAGAACTAGGCGCCTAAACAAAAATTTTACGATACATTTTTTACACTAACTTTCACGTTAACGTTCACATGAAATAATTAAAGCTGTATTAATTATTTCATATGAACGTTAATAACTTTTTGTAGTTATTTAAAAATTATCGTCATAATGCATACTATAATTATTTGATAATAAATAATAGAGCCAATAAGAGATTTTTTTGAAAATGCAAATATTTGTTAATTTTTTTGTCAAACGGTTGAACATTAACGTGCGAGAGATTTTGAATAACATTTCCAAAAGATTGATTTTTAAATCATCATTTGCCAGACAACGATTAACATAGTAAATGAAACCCTATTTCTTAAAATGTTTTTAATTGTATGTTATTGTACTAAGTACATGTCTTAAATCTTATTACAAACGATTCAAAATATCTCTAAGTTCTATGTATAGTCAAAATTTGTCGTTAAATCAGTGGGCTCCTCAGAAATAGGAACGTCTTTCGGCTTAATAGAAGATAAATATTATCCCGCTTAGAAGCAGGTATCCTTCTATTTTCAGTAAATGTTTCGGGATCTAGAATTTCATTATTTTTTAATACATATCGACTTTTTAATAGATAGATAGATAGTTATCTTTATTAGTTCCAATTTGCCAGCAATGGATAGGACAGGTCAAAAATAATACATAAAATGTGGTTACTTATAAATTAAACAGAAATATACAGTATGTAATAATAAAATACAGTAAATATAATATAGGGCACAAAAACAAAACGTTTAAAATTTACAAAAATGGTACACTTTCATGACAAAGGAAATTTAAGAATTGAAGAAAGAGCCAATAAGCTCATATAAAACTTAACAACAGTTGAAAATAGTTTTGATACCAAATTTTACATAGATAATGATGGTAAGAGATCTGTCTAATCGTTGAAATCGAAGAATTCTCGTAGGCTATAAAAACAGTTAGTTATAAGAAATTTTTTTAAATGTCTTAAATTTGTGGACACTATTTTGGATATTTATTCTTTGTGGTAGTTTGTTGTAGACGGTGGCACAAGTATAGTAAGGACTCTTCGTGAAAAGTGTTAGTGGATAGTGGTTTGTATGGATGTCATTTACCGATCTGGTGTTGTGAGAGTGAATGTTATTTTCAAATTTACTTTTATTGTTATATATGAAAGTAGCGACCTCTAGGATTAATATGGATGCTAATGTTAGGATATTATTTTCTGTGAAAGTTGGCCTACATGAGTCTAAAGGGCCGAGGGAGAAAATTAATCGAATAATCCTTTTCTGTTGGATAAAAATCCTATCTGATACAGTAGTAGAGCCCCAGAGAATCACAAGGTGACTATAGGCAAGACTATAGTATACATTGCGCAACTGAGCTTGAGAGAGAATATTTTTTAAATTTCTAATTGCAAAAAATGCTGGATTTAATTTATTACTTACTACACTGATGTGATCCTTCCAATTAATTTTTCATCAATCACAATACCTAGTAATTTAATATTTGAGCATTTTTGTAGTTGAAAGTCTTTTATTTTGAGTTTTATTTAAGGTTGTTGGCGTCTAGCCTGAAATAATATATACGTGGTTTTCGGTAAATTCAGTATTATTCTGTTTTTATTGCACCATTCAGAGAATGATGTTAAAGGTCTTGATGACATATTTTGGAGAGTCTCGGGTGTTTCTGCTGATATTTTAATAGAAACATCATCGGCATACAAACTAATTTAAAATTAACGTTGTTTGAGAGCAGGTGTTGTTCTAGGTCATTAACAAATAATATAAATAATAATGGTGACAAGACGGCTTCTTGAGGGACCCCAATGTTTACTTTTTGCTCTTTAGAAAAATATTCTTCTAATTTTACTATTAATTTTCTGTCACTTACAAATGAGGAAATCCACTCATTTTGATTCACACGAATACCAAGCGCGTCTAATTTTTCTTGTAAATATATATGGTCTATCGAATCAAATGCTCTGGATATGTCAAAAAATATACCCAAAGAATAATGATATTTATCTAGAGACTCGTACATAGATTGTACGAAATCGGATGCTACAGTACAATAACATTTTTTAATCATTATTTTTATATTCCAAGTTGAAGAAATCTCACCTTGGGACATACATACAAAGTCGGATTTTCAATTTAATTAGAAACAGCCTTCATTCAGTATCCCTAAATTAAATACAAAGCAAATCAAATGACCTGCCCTGCATAAATTGCATCTATACATTTATCAGCTGAAACCATTTAAAATATCTATAGTACCATAGAACACTTGATAGCTGGTAGAGTTAAAATATTTATTTACTGGGCTATAAATTGTTAAGAGAGATTTAATAAAATGACGAAATACACAAACACTAGTTTTTGTCAGTGAGTATAATTGCACATGTCTGCTACCTTTACACCAAATAAATATGTTGTCGTGATTGACAGTGTTATTAAATTTTTGCCCTGATTTGATTTTTAGAATTATATCCCTGTAGATTTTGACTCAGTTTTCCGAAGCAATACACAATGTTTTCTAGCTTAAAATGATAAATTTGAAGTAATCGGCTTTGTTTTCCAAGAATCTAATTAGGTGGATTAGATGAGGCAAAAGGAGGGACAGATTTCTATTTGGCCGTCTAGCACATAAATTGTGACGTGCCATCTTTCGCTGGTTTCCGCAGGTTAATAATAGTAGGTTAATTCACCAATCTATAGTAATAAATTACACTTTTACCGAAGTTATAAAATAATTGTGTATGCCAGGGAAATCAAAATGTAAAATATTACTATAATTGGCGTATAAAAATTATTTACAAAATGATAGTGTAAAAATAGTTAATGATCGAAAGTCGATAAAAACCGATTTAGTTTTTAACAATTCACAAGTTGGTACTCTGACAACCGAATTGTCGAACTGTCAGTTTAAGTCATTTCTCTTTGTTTTTGTGAGTTAAAAAGGTTGTAAAATCAGCCAAGTTGCTTCAAATTTCCTTTTTAAATCAATAAATTGAGCCGAAAATTTTGCTAGGGATTAATTTAGTTAAAAGGTACGTGATTGTTAGTCGGTTTGATACCGGATCAGAAACTAAATTTAACCTAATTTTCTATTAATATTTTGGTTTGTTTAATTGAAATTTCGATTTATTCGGATTAACAAGCGGGTTATCGTCTAAAAGTAGTATTCTAGGTAAGTTTAAATTTCTTTGATTTATTATAGACTTGTGCTCATGTTAAAGATTAATTTTGAGAATAATTTTGTAACTTTAATTGTAGACGATTTTGGTAAGACCAGATTTCGATCTAGGTACAACTATTCTGTTTTTGGATTATTTGAATTTTGGACTTTTGGATCAATTGCTATTCTTTGGTACACGAATTTTGGAATACGAATATGCTCTGATTTGTCCTTTAAGTTTGAGAAAAACTCAATTTGATTGTGTTGTAAAGATTTCTACAACCTGCAAGGATCTCGATCAACAACCTTCAAGTCTGAAGCACCTGGAAAACTCCAAATTTTGTAAATGCTAAGTAATTCCTGTATATATATAATTTTCATTTTAAAATTGCTTAAATTAATAATTCTTTTTCCATAGCGTTCCACCCTAGACTTTGCTGTATTCTTGGTATTTATTTTACTGTAAGATTATTACTTTTCATTGTACTGTACTTTGCTGATTTTTATAATAAATTGTATTCTTTTTATTTGTTCTTTTTATTGTTCGCTCTCACTACAAGGATTCGTAAGATCTGGGACCTTGTTTGCTTGTCCTGACTTTAGGTCGTAACAAAATTTAAATAAATAAATTTTTATTATCTCTGATATTTTATAAACTCCAATTTTTAATCTGTATTTTAAGTTCATCCTCCACATCTCAAATTCATCCTCTACATGGCAGGAATTATTTTATAAGAACTCCACGTTGTGTTAAATTTCAGTTTCTTAGTTAGCAGGCAACAATTAAATTTGGAAATTTTATATGCTATTATAATTCTTATAATTTCTTTGTGAAGCATTAAGTTTTTCAACAATTCTCATACAGCTGCCAAAACACGTTATACTTTCGGTCTAAAGTCACACATATTGTCTGTGGTGACTGATGCTAAAGCATGGTCGAAGATAAGTTAAACGAATGCGTTGGGTGGTATCGTTTATAAAACTAATAAATAGGAGGCGTTCTAGAACACTATCTTAGGGAATACCTATAGACACTTCATTGGGACGTGATTCCGTTCTTAAAATTGAACTACTGTTTCCTAATATGACTTCTTAGGTATACCTAGTAAGCAGAACGATAACTAATCTAGGCGCATACCATCTATAGTCTAGTTTGGAATCAGATACGAACCGGCTATGGAAGTACTATATTTCATCACATTCATTCATAGAAATTATACGTTATTATTATAGTGTTTCAACTCTCTCGTGATCTTAGGTTGGCGAGGGCGAATTCTCGTAACTGCAAAGACAGAGAAAGTTGAAAGGGCTTATATGATTTATGATTCAAACAGACAGAGTTTTATCCAAGAACTGCCATAGTCCGGGTATTTACAATTATTTTTTTTTAAGTGCAGATTATCAATATTTAAAGCTACTTATAAGTACCTTGACTATGGTTTTGCTGTATAATGAGTTATTACTGCTATTTGTGTTTTGCAAATAGAGTATAGATTCTAAATGGATTTGAGTATGCAAGATGCTATATGGACAGTGGATCACAAAATTTGCTGGTCATGACGGTCTATAACCCACAATGAAGAAGTTGCCTGAAGTGAAATTTTAAACGTATTTCGACGTTTAGATAACTAAAATACACAGTTTCAATTCTAATTTGTAATATAAAATATTAATTATCTGTTAAAAACAATTTTTATCAGACGCCTACTGTACACTGGCCAATCAATTAGTTAATCAACAATTTCATATCAAAGTTATAATATTTTAAGATTCGAAACATTTCATAATATTCGAAAAGAAATTGCTTCTAAATTTTATCTAAGGATACCTATAAAAAGAAGGCACTGTATGCATGTATTTCATAAAAATATTGTAACAGCCATAACAAATTCTCCTCACAGGTCATTCATTGATTGTTTAAAATGGAATGCCTCAATGTGCGATTCTCAGAAAATTTCATCGTACAATGTATATAGAATAACAACTAACCAAACATTTGTAGTATGTATATATACATAAATCGTGATGGTCAATAATAAATGGGCACTAAAATGTTTAAAGTCTAATAGATCATGTTGTACAAACTTTCACTTTTCTTTGTACTGCTGCAACTTGTACAGTCGTAAACAAAGTTAAAAGTTAGATGAAAATATTATAATAGGTACTTTATACATTTAATCATAAACTTACCTTGCTTTCGCATACTTTGTGGCAGACATATTTGCAAACTGAAAAAAAAAATGTAATTAGTCAACAACTTCATACATTTTTCGAGTGGTATTTCTTAAGTAATGAACTATATCAATTTTATCAATCGAAATATAGTTAAATGTAAATATTATATAGTCTTTTTTATACAATCGGTGAACAGTATTCTCTTGTATGGGCAGATATTTAAAAGTGAGTTACTTTTTAACACTAGCCTTAAAAGTAAATTTAACATGTAAAATCCATAGAGACAAACAAACAAATTTTGATTATCTTAGTTGCAGTGAAATTCTCTGAACACCTTGATTGTCTAGCTTCATGGCACAAGATAATTTTTGACAGGCATCAGATTTTAAAATTTTGCAATAATGCTCAGATATTATGTCTTTAAAATCAGATTTTCAGCGATGCTTTTAGTAGTGTATATATTGTATGAATATACACGTTAAAAGTGGTTGGTTGATTTTTATTGGATGGCCTTGGTGGTGTACCAATCAGCCAGATGTTAAAAGTGATTTTATTTTGTTCGTGATATTGCTTCATTCATCTCTTATTTACCGTAATCGCTAGCAACGTATCTCTCTTGACACTTCAAGTGGAAGAAAAACTTCTGCTGAACGCTTGTTACTCTCTGGAGTGCCTCAGTGTTCATCTTGGGGACCTTATCATTTAATATTATATTTATACTGCAGACTTACCACAAGTCACAAAATACTGTTCTTTACATATGTACGCTGATGATGTTCAGCTTTATTTCGCATTTGATGTATTGACATCAAACGATATCAAAACTATTAATTATGACTTAAATATAATAATAATAATAATAATAATAATAATAATTTATTTATTCACAAATAAGTACACACAAAAATTACAGGTATGTATAATCAATAAGTTATCTTAACTAAAATTTCATTTTGAGTAACAATGTGTTAACCATTTATGTTTATACAATGTATTACAATATTTTACAATATAGAAATTATTTTTATACGCAATTTTGAGGTTTCATTTGCAAATAAATATGGAAGACCCATTTAGGCTTATTTAAGCCTGTCTATGGGTTACACCTCCTTAAGTTGCAAGGAAAGAGTAAGAAACTGGACCTTGCAAAATTCACTCGTCTTAAATCCAAATAAATGTAAAAATGTCATCGTGGGTACCTCAAATAAATGAAGAGTTATTTCTAATTTTCAACTGTCAATTGGCAATGTAATCATTGAACAGGCAGAGGAGGTTAAACATTTAGGGTTGACCTTTGATAACTGTTTGAAATTTATTCCACATGTATCGGAAGTTTGTAGAAAATGCTTTTGCTTATTTACTTATTATTAAACAGATTTCAAGCCTACGGAACATTTTTGATAATGATGCTAATCTGGTCTTATGTGAGTCTCTAGTTTTGTCACATGCCAACTATTGTGACAATGTTCATGGGCCTATCAGAGAAAAGTAAACTCAAAAAAATTAGGTTTGTTACGAGATGTTCAATTTATGAACATATTACACCGTACATTATCGAGTTAAAATTGCTAAAAGTAAATGAAAGGCCCTTTGAGCACTTCACCTCTTTACTAAACAATGTGGTTATATCACAAGAACATAATTATCTTTTTGAAAAATTCCAAATAAAAAATGCTATCCACGACTGCAATTTGAGGTATACAAATGATCAGTTACATACTGTTATGTGCACAACTACGTTGCGAATGATAGACTAGAACATTCTAGAAGGATCGAATACATTCGACGCGGGTATATATACAGTGGATCCAAACGCACCGAGGACAGTTTTATATTAGACAAGCAAGTGATAAGACGAAAAAATAAGAAATAGTATCAAGTTTGATTTTGAGCAACGATCTAAATAAATATTAATTTTAATTTCTTTTGGAATATGTCATTGTTATATTAGGCCTTATTTAGTAAGTACTTCAGGTTAGTAGTTTTTTCTATCAGTGTTTACTGTACTGTTAACCTCTTGGGTCTATAGATATATTATACACAATAAAGATATCATTATTATTATTCACTTCCCTCATTCCGTAAACTTCTCCACTCACAAAATAAAATTACACTTTCAACACTTATATCACGATATCGAACTATTTCGAACTAATTTTCCATAACAATACAAAAAAATGGTTATATCATCGTAAACTATACGATTCTATCTTTCCTTTGCATTAAAAAAAAATTATAAGATTATTTTCAACGAAGTCAAGACGATTAGCCACTGCCGGACCATTAATTAATGAAATAAAATACTTCAACTACACTATGAAAAACTTGCAAAACCCAATTTCATTTCGATGTTTACTTGTTTGTACTGTCGTGAGCAGAAACAAATAGGACAACTTTTTTTTTCTAATGTAAATCTGCCTCTATTTGAATATGTAATGAGTAGCAGAAATAAGACAGATATTACTTTTAATTTATTTTTTATTTTAATGCTGTAGTTATTGCTATAGTAAATGATGGATGGTTAATGAGACAAATTGCACTGCGTTATAACATTTACAAAAATTTGGTGAGTAACAAAGTGGAGAATAAACGGTACGATTAGTAGAAATCCTGGATCATAGGACAAAGGATATCCTACTTAACAAGGAACTAACTATTAATATTTCGTTATTGCACCATTTCTATTTATAACTTCTATAAGTCTGTTTGGCATAGAATTAAATAACCTTATACAATAATCATTAGTAATAATATTTTCCCATGCATTATTTACTATTTCCAGTAATTCGTCGGCATTCCGTGGTCTCACATTTCGTTTTTGGATACTTCTTACGAGTAGTCTCCATAATTCTTATCGAGTTAAGACCTGGACTGTGACTGGGCGAATTAAGAACATTGATGTTGTTATCTTGAAACCAGTTAGTTACGGTATGAGCAGTATGAACGGAACAATTGTCTTGTTAGAATATGAACTCATTATTAGGAAATAATTGTGATACGGAAGGTAGCATAATATTGTCTAAATCCTAATATACGTTTCACATTAAATCGTTCCTCAATATGCCACAAAACACCAGGACCACGTGTCGATATCCAAGCCCACATATTGACGGAAAATCGACCACTTTTATCATTGTTAGATATATATTTCTCATCGAATCGAGTATTCGGAGGGCGATAAACACGAATACGACCGCTGTGCGGGAAAGTGATAAAACTGGAAAATAGCTCAATACCACATGATGAGAACCAGTTCGTTTTATCAAGTTGATGTCAAGAAAGGTTCAAGTTAGTATCGGCGATTTTATTATTTGCGGAAAGTATAAAGGAGAGTATGGAAACATTTGAAAATTGTAAGTTGCTTGGGGAACAAAAAACTTAGAGAAAATTGTAGGGGCGAAAATTTTTAGAGAAAGTAAATATTAAAAAATACAAGAGAAAATAGACTGTTGAAAGTAAAGTATATATAGTAAGAAGAAGGAAGGCAATCAGTTAACAAATTTGAGACGAAAGGAAATAAAATAATTTTTTTTAAATTCTGACATTATTTTAAGGTGCAGAAAACGATTCCTACTGGAACCGAGATATCATTTGAATTGGGTAAGAGTTTAACAGATTCCAGCTGAACATGGAATTAAGTGATACAGTGCAGTTGGAGGTTTAATTGAGCTACGCGGACTAAAAGGTTGTAATAAACCAAGGGCGGATCTATGGGGGCTACAGGGGCTAAAGCCCCCCCATGACTCAATAATAACAGCAATAATAATATTAAGATCTTCCAAGACGGATGTTAAACATATGATGAGACCATTAATGAAATTATCACCGTTTCTTCTCTGTTATGAGAGTAGCAATGTTTTGCTACTAGCAAAGTAGGCATTGTTATGCCTACTCTCAAAATAAAGAGGAAAGAGTGGTAAACTAGTTAATCGTTTGATCACACTCAGTAGTAGAGTAGGTACTTAAAAATAAATCTGGCAATACCGCCAACTTTGCGACAAAGAGAGATATACAGTAAAAGTGACAACACCGTTTTTTGCTCCCAGTCTTCAAGTATAGCGCTCTCATTCTACTTTGTCTGTACCTTACGCACAGTTGGCGATTTGAAAAGTAGATTGGCCGAGTGCCTTTGAGGCAAGAAGCTATCGAAACTAGGAAGAAGAAAAAACTAGATGCACTGGATAGGAAGTATGTCAATGAAATAGTTCAGACATTTTGGAAAAGGAAGCCCGGGCATCTAGAAATGTGTGTGTAAGTGGGAAAAAAAATCATAATAATAAATAAACACCACAGAAATTAGACAACCCCCAATTCCAGAAGCCAGGGGCTTGTGCGGAAGGGGGTTACACATTGAAAACACGCGGACATACGACCATTTCCCCGCACAATGCCAGTGTCGGAGCCAGAATTCGAACCCGGTGGTGCGATGGCTGTGTGATTAATCGCGATTGCCACCTCGCGCCTTCACCCACTCGGCTATCGACCAGAAATATTTTTTATGTTTGCCCTTTAATTATTAGT
This sequence comes from Leptura quadrifasciata, assembly GCA_963675555.1. Taxonomy (NCBI): domain Eukaryota; kingdom Metazoa; phylum Arthropoda; class Insecta; order Coleoptera; family Cerambycidae; genus Leptura; species Leptura quadrifasciata. The sequence goes on from OY776676.1 coordinate 134,839,134, forward strand.
ATGTAGGTAACATATTTTAATGAATAAAAAAATGTTTTTTGATCTCTTACTAAATTAAATATTATTTTCAATAGTCCCGTTTCTTGTTTCTTTCAATTTAACTTCGCGCTAAGGCAATTTCTTACTTTTCATTTTAGGTTTTTGACCCTAAAAATGTAAAATTTTCGACTGCGGCGCCATCTTGTTTTTCTTTCTATAGTACCTGTAGCCCCCCCCTTGACTTCATCCTAGATCCGCCCTTGTAATAAACGTCAAATAAATTTCTTGTATATCTTTTAATAGTTTGGAAAATGATTGAGTATATTTTAAGTTGAAAATTTCGATAACTAATTCTATTTTTATTAACAAATTTGATTTTAAACAATAAATATCCAAATTATTTTATTTTTAGTATCGTATTAATATTTTAGCTAGGTAGGGGATCTTATTTAATCTTTTATGTGATTTGTATTTTATTGTTGTTCCATTTGACTTGAATTCGTTTTATTGCTGTGTGTTTTCTAGAATTGTGTTTAATTTCAATGGTTCGAACTTACGACTTTGAGATCTAAACTAGAAATTATTTACTATGATATATTTTTTTAAATATACATTTAGAGAACTCTTATTTTGTAGCAATTTGTATCTTGGGTTGGGTGGGGGAGAGGCGGCAAAATTCAATCATGCCCACCCCATCAAAAAAACTTTCAAATCCACTACTGCGGTTAGCCTATTATAAAAGTATTCACCTCCTGCGAACAATGCAACAAAATTTTGTCCTTGACAAGTAAAAATTAAAAAACTAAATTCGTAGTAGATAATAGTAAGTTGGATTACTGATGAAGTTGGGTTGTTGCCATTTTGCCCAATCAAGCAGTCACTGACATGAATACGTGCCACTGAAGGCGATTTATAGAATCTTGGGACATAGTATTAGTATCAAAGCTTGAGGCGTTTTACCCATACCAATTATATTTGCAAGTGACAAGCCCAGTGATTCAATAATTTAAAGGTATTCAACCTCTTCGATTTTTCAGACGCATCTAGCATAAAAAGAAATTTTATGCTAATTATAGGCATAGAGTACATAACGTATTTATATCCAAAACCATTTGACTATATTAAATTTGTCTATATGATAATAAATGTTATACGATATAAAAGTGACATTTTCTTGTGGCAAAAATGTTGGTTAAGGTGCCCCCGTCGGGAAAAATTTTGCTGATACATACTCTCTTCAAACTTCGTGTATGGCTTCATTGGACCTAGTCTGACAGCATTTTTCTCTATCATTTTTTTTTGTTTTTGGGGCGTTTTCCTGCTAGATTTTCCTAAACATGTCATTTTGACGGCATATAAAAAATGTATAGATACTGTTATTTTTCCACGTAGAATAGCTGTACTGGTAACCTCTTGGGTCTATAGAAATATTATACACAATAAAGATATCATTATTATTATTCACTTCCCTCATCCCGTAAACTTCCCCACTCGTAAAATAAAATTACACCTTCAACATGTCATTTTGACGGCATATAAAAAATGTATAGATACTGTTATTTTTCCAAGTAGAATAGCTTAAAAACGTGAATTGAAACGTGAAAATATAATTGTCCGACAATAAATGTGGGTCATTGGGCGTGTCCGCTATCTCGAACATGTCGGAAAAACGACTATAAGAAAATTTATTAATAACCAGCTGATTTTCGCTGTATTAATTTATTAAAACACACAAAAACAAGTTTTCGTATTGTCTGACGAAAATTATTTTCCGATTTTCCAGTCTGACGCGTCAAAGTTGTCGGTTTCATGACAGCAAAAAATTTTTTCATAACATTTTTTTACAAATTTTTTTGATTTTTAAATAAAATTTATAATACGATTAAAAAATTGTCTGACGGTGAAATAAAGCCTTTTAGCTGGAAATGTTAAATAAAAGGTTTTTCTATGTGGTTGTCAAGCTACGCTTGGATGTTACATCCATATGTATATATTGAGGCTATATTTATAAACAACAAGCTGATTTTTTCAATATAGCTTAATAAAAATAAGTCAAATCCAATTTTTCAACTGTCTGATAAAAGGTGTTTTCCAGTTTTTCAGTCTGACGCCTGGAAAATACAATTTTTTAATGCTGTAATTTCCTTCAAATTGTCATGATTATCTCATACTAACCATTGTAAAATCATTTTTACAGTGTCAGTAAGAATAAGAAAATGATTTTTTATAATAATTATTTTATAATAATTGTTTTATAGTACTTGAAATTATTTTATTTTATACCTTTTGTAAAAGTTTTTTACAATAAAATAAATCGTATAATTTAATAAAGTGCGGAGTGAACATAATTTTTAGGGCGATGCCAGGAAAATTAGTTTTTCAATTTTGGAAATATGTCGTTTTTCTGCTGCAGAAATTCGTTTTTCATGTAATAGGATAATTTTTACATAATGTGTATTTTTTTTTATTCCCTGCATACTTCATATATATTTGATGCAAAATTGCACACTTAAATTGAATTCATATATTTACCGAAAGTGGATTAATTGTTTTTTCATTTATAAAAGGTACTTTGTTATAACTAATATTGTAAAGTGTTATCTTATAGCTTGTTTCAAGACCTTCAATTTGGGCCCTGGATGAAAATTTTCAGACTAGTAGTACCGGAGATATAGCGATTTTAAACGTACTAAAAGACAATTTTTCGCTACTTTTTTCTACAAAAAGTTTTACGTATTTTTCAATATTATCGAACTTAAAACTTGGGTAAGTAGAATTCAGATAGTCTAAAAGACCTCAAAATATTCAAAATAAAGATTATAAAATAAGTAAGTTGAAATACCGTATCTTTTTTAACCGTCTTCTCGACTAAACGAAATTTCATTTTTTTATCGCTCTAACTTCGACGGCCGCTATTGGAAAATTATGTTTTTTCGTCAGACTCTCATTATGCCCCACTGTATTTGTCAGACACTTATACCACAAATTAAATACCATATAATTTTCCAATGTCTGAAGGTTATGAATAAATTTTTTGCTGTCATGAAACCGACAACTTCGACGCGTCAGACTGGGAAATCGGAAAATAATTTTCATCAGACAATACGAAAACTTGTTTTTGTATGTTTTAATAAATTAATACAGCGAAAATCAGCTGGTTATTAATAAATTTTCTTATAGTCGTTTTTCCGACATGTTCGAGATAGCGGACACGCCCAATGGCCCACATTTATTGTCAGACAATTATTTTTTCACATTTCAATTCACGTTTTTTAATGCCACCACTGCAAAATGGCGGTTATATTTAATAAAAAAACCCAAGCTATTCTACTTGGAAAAATAACAGTATCTATACATTTTTTATATGCCGTCAAAATGACACGTTACGGAAAATCTAGTGGGAAAACGCCCCAAAAACAAAAAAAATTATAGAGGAAAATGCTGTCAGACTAGGTCCAATGAAGTTATACACGAAGTTTGGAGAGAGTATGTATCAGCAAAATTTTTCCCGGCACCTTAACTATGTTGACAGCGCGAGTAGCCGAGACATAGATAAACTGTTATTCCATATAGAACATGCTGCTCTTTCTTCAACCGTCGAAAGAATTTAACAAATATGCTATTTTTTTTGTTTATTTCTTCTAGTACCATTTGTGATCGATAATAAAAGACTTCTTTTTAAATCTGCACCAAAGAGTTAGTAAAATAATCCTATACGATTTGTTGCAGTTGGTGGAGGTGATAAACGTCAACATAAATAATTTACCATTGCATATTGTATTGCAATAAAGGGTAAAGTTTTCAAAATTATTCTTCTTTCATATTTGTGTCACTAATGTGGTTTATTAACTAAAACATCGCGATAAAAAGTTTAATTTTAGTGCCTAAGAACAATTTGACATGAATAGGTGACCTAAAACATACTACATGTATTTTTATTTAATGTGTTACTATTCTTGTACACATTACTTGTAGGTATTAATATCTCTTCATATGTTCCAAGGCTTCTGTGAACCAGTATTTGTAATTTCCTGGGTGTATCAGTAAGTACTAGTAGCAAAGAAGGACTTTCCATTATAAATTATGATAATTGTATAATTAACAGCCAAACTTGTATAACATTTTATAAAAGACGTATTTAAAACTAAATCCTGTTCCCGAATGTGGTCAATTTTTGATGTTGCTAAATAAGTGAAATTTTTAAATTTATGACTGTATAACAGTTTACATTTTGATGAACTCCAAAATAGCATATTCATTACATGAAACTTTTTCACTACTTTAGGCTGATGAGTCTAGTAAACAACTTAAAAATTTACTGTCGTAGCAAGACAATGACAGATGAATGCTGATAATAATCAGAACCTTGAACAATTTCTTATTCCATTACACTTCCGATGAAGCTGCGATAAATAAAAATTGACGATTGTCATTAATTTGTTGGAGTTGAGACATAATCATTAATCATTGATTTCCCGCACATTGTGGCCCCTTTAGTACCACGTTTAACCCCGTTTGCCGTCGCCTTTTCAATGCCAAACACACCTTTGATTGTCAATTGTGCTCGCAGCGATATCAACAAACCGCGGTGGTCGACCATTGAATACGAAATGACAGGATTTCAACAATGAGGAATATCTGTGTGTACCGTTGATTAAACTAAAATTAAATTTACTATTGAGATTCCTCGATGTTTTATGGAAATGAAGGATTGTACGCAATTTTTTGCAGCTGTTGAACATTTCAACGATTTTTTATTTGTTTAAGTTTGCATAATATGTTGCAAGAGTGACTAATAACCCAGTAAAATGGAAAAATTTGGATGAAATCATTAGGAGCTAGCTGTAACAAGCTTATTTTGTGGTACTTTTCAACATATTAAAAGTCCTCACTGGTAGACGCCGGCGGATGGGAGGGGGCGGAGGAAATAGGTAAAAATAATCGGTTTTTTGCAAAACACTCGGAAAATATCGATTTTACTGGAAAATACGTACACATGAAAATTATAGGCAATAAAAATCCGCAAAATTTAGTTTTTTTAAAACTTCATACGACCTATTGGAGCCGAGATAGATTTTTTGAAATTTTGACAGTTTTACGACGCAACGGAAATGCGCGCGTTTTTCGCTAAAATCTCGAAAATGGTCATTCGGATCGCAAAATGTTTCAAATGAAAGTTGTAGAGAATTCGATTACGAACAATTTCCTTTTATTTTTCATTTCTATTCGATCAATATTGACAGAGATATGAATTTGTAAACATCTTTATAGCGCGCTATCAGAAAACTTGTTTCTTGATAAAATCAATAAAAACTCGAAAACGATAGATCGTACGCATATAGTGTATAAATAAAACTTAAAGAGAATCAAATTTTAAATATGATGGTGTATGTATAACTATTATAATTAGCCGTTACTCGAGTCCGAGTATAAAAGTGTTACAGTCGATAGATTGTGTACAATAAAAAACAAGTAAAAGGTGTAGTCTATTGTAATTTCCATTCATCTACGGTGCACACGACTATGGCTATAGAGGCCAATTCGGGAGAGCACGTGTCGACCGCAGTCAGGACAAACATAGACCTGGTTAGGTCTTGGATTCGGCCTTCTTGCAGCAACATTTCCTTGATAGCTGGCCACAACCCCTCGCTATTCGGTTCTGTCCGCTGCAAGTTGTTCCCATTGCTCGTCTGCAATACCGCAGGATTTTAGATTTTCATGGAGAGCGTCTTTGAACCTCTTTCGTTGACCGCCACGCATACTTCTACCGCTTAGCAATTCACCATAAAGTGTACATTTAGGAAGGCGGTTATCATGCATACGATGAACGTGACCTGCCCATCTTAGGCGTGCTCTTGAAATAAGCACCTCAATTGGAAAGGCTGTTTGCTCTCCTGAGTACTTCCACGTTTGATATGTGATGGAACCAACGGATTTTCATCATACTTCTGACGTGTCTTTGCTGAAAACGTTCTAATTCTTTCACATGACGACGGTAAGTGACCCAGCTTTCACATCCATATAGCAGTGTTGGAATGACAACTGCTCTGTAGACAGCCATTTTCGGTGACAAAGCAAGGTCGTGGTTGTCAAATACTCTCTCTCTAAGTCCCCAGAGTGCTCTAGATGCAGCGCTAATTCTATAGCGAATCTCGCTGTCCATGTTTGCTTTGTCATTAACAACGTTGCCTAAGTAATTGAACTGATCCACCACTTCAAGAGAATTTCCGCTAAGTGTAATGTCTATTTGGTTCACTTGATGAGGAGTTGACATAATCTTAGTCTTTCCAATGTTGATTTTAAGTCCCAAGGAATCATAGCTCTGGGCATACACATCTAAAAGTTCTTGAAGCTCTTCCAGCGTAGAGGCTAAAAGTGCACAGTCATCCGCATACTGGAGATCACAAATGAATCGTGTGCGTGTCTTTGTGAAAGCTCTAAAGCGCCCTATGTTAAAGAGACCGCCATCAAAACGGTATCTGAGACCTATTCCTCTGACTGTCAGTTTGTTGTCAACAATAATTGTTAGAGCAGTAGTAAACAAATTAAAGAGTAGGGGTGCCAGGACACATCCCTGCCTAACTCCAGGACAGTTTGGAAAGGTTCGGTTGCCTCATTATTATACATAACCTGGGCGTTGTTGTTTGTATGTAGACTGCGACATACTTCCACAAATTTTCTAGGGATACCTAAGCGGAACATAATTTTCCAGAGCACTTCCCTATCCACCGAGTCAAACGCCTTGGTTAAATCAATGAAGGCCATGTGAATTTCTCCTTGATGTTCGAGTGCTTTTTCTTGAAGCTTTTTAAGTGTGAAGATTAAATCCGATGTGCCTCGGTTTGGTCTAAAGCCACTCTGTGTTTCAAGAAGTAACTTTTCCATAACAGGTGTTAGCCTATTTGCCATCGCTTTAGTGAGTATCTTCCCTCCAACAGCCAGGAGAGTTATACCCCTGTAATTTCCACAGTCCGCAGCGCTCTCTTTGTTTTTGAAGAGGTTGATTAAAAGTGTATCACGAAACTCCTGCGGAGCTTGACCACTTTCCCACACGACATCAAACAGTTTTTTGAGGTAGGGTATGAGCTCTGACGACACAGCTTTAAAGATCTCAGCTGGGAGTGAGTCGGCGCCGGGAGATTTGTTATTTTTTAGCTGCCCAATGGCGGTTAAGATCTCTTCTGTTGTTAGTGGTTTATCTAAGTCTTCGAAGGTGTCATATTGAGGGATGAGATTTATAATATCGTGATCGGCTTGACTTTGCTGGTTAAGAATGTTAGAGTAGTGTTCCTTCCATCGGGCTCTTATTTCCTGGTCTTCTTTGAGGAGATTTCCATTTAAATCTTTAATAGGGCACATATTTTTCCGACTGGGGCCGTACACTGCTTTTACTCCTTGAAAGAAATTCCTGTAGTCGTGAATCGGCGTACCTTTGAATTTCTCTGGCCTTGCTTGCCCACCACTCGTTCTTTATTCTTCTGATTTCGCGTTGCGTTTCATACTTAGATTGGGTAAAAGCTTCTGCTTTTGATGAGTCGTTGGGGTGGTTGATAGCGTTTTGGAAGGCAATATGTTTGCGGTCAAGAAGTTCTTGTATAAAAGCTTCATTATCATTGAACCAGTCCTCCTGTTTTTTACTTGCTGCAGTGCCAAGAATTTCCTCACTCGCACTTTTTAAACTGTCTTTAATTTGTGTCCAGGTAGCAGCGACATCTACAGAATTGGTTTCTTCTAGTGCACTCAAATTCTTTTGAACTTTTTGCTTTAGCTGTTCGACGGTTTGTTGGGTCACGCAATTTACTAATACAGAGACGGAGTCTACGTTTTACTTGAGTTCTTCGGAGTTTGGGTCTCATAACAATTTTCATTTTAGAGACAACAGGACGATGATCGGTCCAACATTCGCTATCAATGCGCGCCTTTGTAATTTGGACGTCCTTGAGATGCTTCCTACGTACGATAACATAGTCCAGTAGATGCCAGTGACCTGATCTGGGGTGACGCCAGGTGCCTTTAAATTTATCCTTTTGTCGGAAAATGGTGTTTGTTATAACTAGATCATGTTCGGCGCATTTAGTTAGGAGTAGTTGACCGTTAGCGTTCGTGTTGCCCAAACCGTTCTGATGCCTGGCCAGGTGTCTGCATCTCTCCCTACTCTAGCGTTAAAATCGCCAAGAATAACGAGTCGCTCCGTTTTAGGTATTCTACAGAGGGTTTCTTCCAGCTGTTGATAGAAGCTTTCCTTGGTTTCGTGACTTGCATCCAGAGTGGGAGCGTAGGCGCTTATTAGATTTACCGCGTTGTCATCTGATAGCTCATAGCGTAGCAGCATTAGACGCTCGGATAGGCCTTGTGGTACTTGTGTTAAGTTGGATACAAGCTGGTTCCGAACGGCAAATCCTACTCCATGTTGTCTTCTTGAATTGGTGGGAAGACCTTTCCAATAGAGGGTGTAGTACTTTTCTGTGAGAGAGCCTTCCTCCAAAAATCGAGTTTCGCTGAGAGCTGCAACGTCAACATTGAGTCGGTGAAGTTCTCTATCTATTAGAGCAGTTCTTCTTTCAGGCTGATCGGTGCGAGTGCTGTCGTTCAAAGTACGAACATTCCAAGCGCCGTAGATGAAAGAATTAGTTTTCTTGGATGTAACTTGTCGGTGTTTTTTCGACATTCGATGAGGTGTCCCTGTGGGCACCCTCCCCCGGAGATCCGATCGGGAGGGTATTTTACCTCCGGATGATTTTGTCCCACTTGAACGCTCCATCATTTTTTTTAAGCCTTAATCGACTGAAAACGAAGCTGCATTTGAAGTTTTAGCTGGAGCAGGTATGCAACTGACTAGCTCGGTTGCGGAAGGCGAGTGGTGTGGTCCCATGGCACAGAAGGAGACTGCGACGATAGGGTAACCAAACGATTCCAAAAGCAACCTTTGTGTGCGGTAGGTTATTTTAACCCGCACTCTTCGTGAGAAGGTGGATGTGCTCACGGCAAAAGGTAAGGGTTATTCCGCCCTTATTCGGTCGTTAGAGCCTCGTTAGTTAAAACAGGGTGCACCAAGTTCAAATTGAACTCATCGCGAAGGTGAGGTTAACAATTGAGTAAGAGAGGCTATAACTTGCGCTTCACATCGTATAACATCGTTTTGATAACTAGTGAATGGAGATAAAAGGGAAAAACCTGAAAAATTGTAATTTTCAAGTGCATTTTGACAAAATATTAAAAAAGTACCACAAAATAAGCCTGTTCCCAAAATTTCAGCCCGCTCCGAATTATTTCATCCAAATCGAATATTTCGTCCCATTTTATTGGGCTACAATGTTTATACGACTGTTTATATAACTTATTGCAAGACGTCACATTTGTGTTCATTTAAGTTAGTATATACAGTGTGACCCACTTGGAAGTGGGACACCACCACAGGTTTCTTGAATTGATCGTGGGAAACTGCACTTTAGGATAAATTGTTACATTATTTTTAATAAAAATCAAGGCCTACTCTGTAATTTTTTGGGGATGAAAATTCACGAAATTGTATGAGCCATTTTTTATAAAACATCTGAGTGCACCACTGGATTAAGCGCCCTCTGAAATGGGACCATACAAAATTTCATAAAGAAATATTGCATATACAGTGGAGTAAAATTAGATTTTCAGAAAAAATTTTACATGGATCAACGCGACATAAAAAAACAAGTTTGTTTTGATGAAATTAAGAATACCCTGAGTTTTTCGCTTCGTGTAGATGGGAACCCTTTTTTGCGAAAAGTGAGTAAATTGATCATTTTTTATGGTGGTTTTTTAGTTTTAATTTATTTTGGACTCTTTAAAATGCTAGTTGAGAAACGAGAATGGTGCCCTTTTATTGTCGATGGTCAAGTAATTTTCAGTTCAAATTTCGTGAAAATCGATTCACCGCCTCCCACGATATGCATATAAATATAATGAGAAAACGTCAAAAATTGAATTACTGCTAACTTGGCCAAAATAGAATTTGATGAAATTTTACACGAAAGTAACCTATATAACCAAGAAATATCCCGCCAAATTTTAGCGAAAAATATCCAACAGTTTGACCGTAAAATTTTCAAAACTTTCTCCAATTTGCCCAAATGATCGAACAAAATTTGTATTTTACCAAAATGAAGGTATTCTTATGTTTTTCATGTGATGTAACGCAAATGTTATATATATGTGCAGGTAATTTGAAAAAGAGTAACTACATACACAACAAAATTTGGGTCCTACACTAACAAAACTAGATCACGCAAATGACCAATCTTATTTGTTTATCCTTCAGATAAATAAATAGTAATTAAAATTACTGGTGACATCATCACCAGTATTTTATGTGTAATAAAGACGAATAACTTTTTTCTAATTTAGCCGATTTTTTTCATCACTTTTTATTATTAATATTGTAATTTTTATAATGAATAATTACACGTATACTTGTGCGCGCATACGTATAATACCGAAAATGACGGGAAATCGCCGCGCGCATGTATATACCAAAAATGACAAAAAAATCGGCTAAATTAGATATTTTTTTAGTACGTTCTGTAAAAGTACATGAGAATGCCTTTATTTTGGTAAAAAAAAAATTTCGTTCGACCATTTGGGCAAATTGGAAAAGTTTTGAAAAATTTGCGAAATTTGGACTAAAAATGGAATTGCAGCCAAACTGTTAGATATTTTCTCAATGCTCAAATTTGGCAGGCTATTTTTTATTTATATAGGTTACTTTCGTCTAAAATTTCATCAAATTCGGTTTAATTTTGACCAAGTTAGGCGTAATTAAATTTTTGACGTTTTCTCAGTATATTTATATACATATCGTGGGAAGCGGTGAACCAATTGTCAAGAAATTTGAACCGAACGCCCTTGAATATCTACAATAAAAGAGTACCATTCTCGTTTCTCAACTAGCATTTTAAAGGGTCCAAAATAAATTAAAACTGAAAAACCACCCTTAAAAATGATCAATTTACCCCTTTTTCGCGACCCCCACCTACTTGAAGCGGAAAACTCAGGGTATTCTTGGTTTCACCAAAACATACTTATTTTTCTATGTTGCGTTGCTCCATGTAAAATTTTCTCTATCACCTTAAAACACATTCTATTTATTATTTTATTCATTCTTATCAGGTAATTCATGGAATATAAATTGGAAAACAATTGAAAAGGTATTTTTGTTGCAACAACATTTTTTAACAAAATTATTGAAATGTCGGAATATAAAATTGTAACGAAGTATTTTTCGTGTCCCTACAAGTTTCTGCTTGCCCCCTGTATTTTAGGACTTGTTTCCCTACAGGGTTCTCACCTTTCTTATATAGTCACCTTATTGTTTGTTCAGGGCTGAACCTTAATAAAAGGACAGATTTACTTAAGCTTCTGTTTGCACAGTATACTGAGTTCATAGCAAGAATATTTGTTAATTTTTGCCGATACTTAATTCCGGTACGATTAACATCAAGCACTAGCCAAATTTCCGGCCTGTTCTATAATCTGTTTTTATTACTGTAAATAATTTTGCTTGCTTCGCATTTTCTGGTATCCGTACACTGTCTGCTTAACAATCGTTTTATCATAAACTTGCTAATTTCGCCGCTTATACGCTTTTGCCGCTAATTTTACAATATAGCTTGCTACTCTCCCTCTACTGCCTAAACCTATGTATATAAATTTGTGTTAATTTTGATTTCCTGTTTTATTTAGGACTGTTAACGATAGGATTACTGTAATATATTTAAATATCATCAAATTTCTGCGTTTTACTGTTGTGTTTGTGAAAGTCTTAAATTCCCTTGACACACTGGAATTGACTGTGTCTTCACTGAGTTGCTCAGTCTCGCTTATCGACTTTTGGGTAGTGTTGTTCAACCACCTGAAACTTGAACTGGCGCCCGAGTAACAAGTAAGAAAGCTCGAGTGTCAAAGTGACAGCCTTAGTTCTCCCACTGTACGAGAAAAAGAACGTCACAAAATAAACGCTACATATATTTTTGTTTCTTTCACCAATTCCGTTTTTTTCGCAACACTTATCAAACTTTTTCGTTCATTCGCGGTTACTTTTCTGAGTTGTTCTTGGGTAATGCCAGCACTGCTTCAATTATTCTAACGAGGAGTTCGTCAACTAATTTCGGTCTTGAGTTGTAAACTACTTGCTTTAGTGTACCTCATAAGAAAAAGTCAAGTGGCGTCAAGCTTGGGGATTTTAGCGGCAACTCAACAAGACGACCGTTTCGATCTATCCGCCGATTTTCAAAATTTGTATCCAAGCAAGCTCTTACCACTACTGCGTTATGCACAGGAGACCCATCTAATTTAAATTTTAAATTCTGACGTTTTTTCTGAGTACTACCTCTTTGCGTTTATCCAATCCATCCAATATCCAATTAGGATTTTCGGCAGGCCAGTACCGTGATTTTTGAGATGACACCACTCTGTTTGTTGTAGTAGCTTCGTCGCTGAACAAAATTTATTTTAAAAAGTTCCTGTTGTTTAGATATTCTCCTTGGGTCCATAAATAGAATTCCAATATTCTTTCCTCATCTCCCTGTTCCAGAGTATGTAAAATTTTCGACTTTAGCGGTTTTATTTTGTTTTTGTAAGGCACTATCTGATGTTTTCCTTAGGAACGTTTAAGCCTAGACTTTCTGTCTTCAAGCTCGAATAAGTATTATTATAAAAACATTCATATATTTGCTCATTATTTCTAATTTCCCGGGGTGGATTATTTTTGTTATTAAGAATATGCTTTGACACACCACTTCCTTAGTTGAAAATTTTACTTATACGATATACAGTTGTACTGCTGCTCACTGGTCTGTCAGGATGTCTATTATTAAATTCTTTGGTAGCATCCCTTGCGGAAAGAATACTGTCACCAACAATACGCACAATTTTAATTTTGTCTCTCAAATTTTCTTGTTCCATAATCACATCAATAAGTTGTTACATTTTTATAGTATTCTCGTACACAACTCAAATCTGGCAGGACCAAAGCTTTAAGTAATTTTTGTCACATTTCCAATTATTTTTCAATTAATTTTTATTCCTTGGATTACTTGATAAGAATAAATAAAATAATAAGAACAATGCGATTTTTACTTTCACCACAGAATTATTAATATGCAATATTTCTTTATGAAATATTGTACGAGCCCATTTCAGAGAGCCCTTAATCAAAAAAAAATTCTTAATAAAAAAATCGCTAACGACATCGTGACTTTTCACCTCCAAAAAATTACACAGTAGGCCTTGGTTTTTGTTCAAATATGACACTTTATCCTAAAGTCCCACGCTTCACATTTCAAAAAATTTTGTGGGGGTGTCCCGCTTTCAAGTGTGTCACGTTATATATAAAATTCAGTTTTTGATGTTCATAAGTTCAGAATTAATTTGACACAACATAAATAAAAATTTTAACAAAGACTTAGTACCTGTATTCTACTTTTGATTTGATTCACAAGAAAATTATTTAAACCTCTCGAATGCATTTTTGCTTATAATGCATAGCTTGTTGAAGTTATGAAAGAGTCTAGTATAAGACGTTAATTATCTCAAAGGAAATATCCCACGATTGACCCCAGCTATTATGTTTCTCTCAATAAACAAGCAAATAATATGCGATGTCTCCTAACGTAAAAATAATGATGCCATCCACCGTTACTGAATTAATTATGTGTATAATAATGAATTGTAGACACACGATCAACCTTGTTACATAATAAATGTATGAAACCTCGATAGATCTAGTCGACAGATTCGACAATACATACATACTATACTCTATAATACATGAATTTAACATTAGCCGAGATGATTGAACGAGTTTAAAGGCAAATCAAATTGTCGAATCGGCCGCGCTGGTTAGTTATTAACGTTTTTATTATATCGCTAAATAGTTCATATCTGTAAACCAAATAATAGTAGAACCATGTTTTATTGTCCACCAAATGATTAAATGAATATTTATTGAAAACGTTGCCAGTAAATAACTCGGTTATATTATTGAAGTTATATTCGTATATTCGATATTCAATTAAGTGCCATTAAATAGTGCGGGTGGTCCATTTACTGATTATGCATTAATTATTATTTTGTAAAATTTTATTGATAAAACATTCATTCTGTGTTGAAATAGACAATCTGAAAGTTGTGGCACTTATGTTTGAATTTATTTAATTTACTCATTGAATTGCCTGAAAATTAAAAGTTTAAACGCAAAACCGTATAATTTTGGGAGCGTTTTCGCCTGTAGACGAGCTACCCTCAACCAGGAACCTTGCCGAACCTCTCCCCTTTAGAATCCCCCCCCCCCCCCGAAGGATGGTACATCCACTACGCAATCCTCGCCTACGATTGCGTAGCTTCCGCGCGCATAACTGAGATACAAGCCGCTGGAAAATGTAGGGCGAGGACATGTATTTTCTTGTGGCCGAAGCCATAACATTGAAAGTATGCTTAATTGTGGACAATATTTTGCTATGAAATGAGAGTACATAGCGTCCCCCCCCCCCCCGCTTTTTAGGGTGCTCTTTCTCTTTGGAGTTGCGCAACCCCCAAACGGCCAAAAAACACCCCCAAAAAGTTTTAAAAGCTTATCATATCTCTTCCACCATTGAAACCTAGCAAACCCCCCTTTTTCGACGATGCTGAACATGGTGGTGATGCTCACTATTTTTTCGACCCCCTCAAACGCCTCTAACGGCTAATAAACATCCCTGAAAGGTGCGAAAATCGTTTTTTATATGTCACCGGCAAAATAAAAATCATTTTTTTATATCACTGGTAAAACGTATATACTGCCCGTTTTTGGAAATGCTGACAACAGGTAAAATAATCATGCCTCTCTTCGCAATTATAATTGTCTTTCTTACCCATTAACTGAAAAAGATAATCGAGTACTTACAAAACAGGTCTATTGAGTAATTGATATGTACTATTTATTTTATTACAAAAAATTATAGAAAAATTTATATTTTTTTTATACATTTATTTAACGTCGGCTACTGAGGCCTAACACCAACGCCTGTAGACGAGCCACCCCCAACCAGGAATTTTGCCGAACCTCTTCCCTTAAGAAGAGTAGGGATCTTTTACTTGCCTAACATTTAATAGACAAGGGACCGACGGCTTTACATCCCCTCCGAAGGATGGTATATCTCCTATACAACCCTCGCCTAAGGTTGTATAGCTTCCGCGCATACACTGATATACAAGCCGCTGGAAGATGTGTGAGGCGAGAACGCGGTTTCCGTTGGAATGGTCACCCATCCAAGTACTAACTGCGCCTGTCGTTGCTTTACATCGCATACCGAAGTATGTACATAGTAAAGACGCACCTACGCTCGCCCCTAAAAATTTATATGGACGCATACAAATAAACTTAACAAAATCGTTACAGTCGCTTTCCCTACATAAAAAATAATAGACGTTCTACATAAAGATAAAACATGCTTACAATACATTTTTCTTTTTCATTCATACCTTATCTATATTAATTTAACCTACGTCCCTTGCAAGTAAAATTACATGGTTAATATTCTTCGAAATGGACATCACAATCATCAACATCACAGGCTTCATCAGCCGTGTCCATGTCAGAATCGCTGATGTGAATTTCCGGTACAAAATTCAACAATATTTAGTCAATATCATTTTCAGTCTCGTTACATTCCGTTTCATTGTCGTCTTGTACTGTAGTATCTTGACAATTCTCTCCCAGACAATTTGTACTAAAAAAACACTACATGTTAAACCTAGTTTTACGCAGGTGTATCTTGTTGTACATCCAGTCTTACAAGCGCAATGATATTCTTTCCTGAAAAAATCTGGGACCAATGGTTTTTCAGAAAATTTTGGTTCAAGGCAATTATTGCAATCTATCTACTCCCATCCTACAGGATTGAGCTTTCTTGACAACCGTGCTCAGCATCCTCAAAAACTGGCGGCATATACATTTTACCGGTGAGATAAAAAAAGTTTTTCGCCCCTTTGAGGGGTGCTTTGTTAGCCTTTAAGGGGGTTGGAGGGGGTCAAAAGAAACATTCAGCATTATCATCGTATTCAGCATCCTCGAAAACGGGCGTTACATGCATTTTGCTGGTGATATAAAAAAAGATTTCCACCCCTTTCGGGGGTATTTATTAGCCGGTAGGGAGTCGGAAGAAACTTTCAGCAATACCACCGTATTCAGCACCGTCGAAAACGGGTTTACGCAAAGTTTCACCGTTGAAAAATATTTGATAAGCGTTTAACCCCTTTTGGCGGTAGTTTTTGGCCGTTTGGGTGGTTATGCAACTCCAAAGAGAAATTCTACAAGCACAATCGTACTCAGTGTTACGTATTAAACTCAATTTACGGCTAAAAGTCTAAAAATAAGATGAATAAAAAAAAAACTTAAGGTCAGCTAACTCCAACAGGAGACTCCAGGGGTGAGATTCGTTTATTTTTTAACGATTCCTAAAGTTTGCCAAGGTGAAATAGTGAGCGCCAGGTAATTTTAATATACCAACCTCAAGCGAATTGTCAGACACACTGTGTAAACAAATTACCAAATTCAGTGTTACTTATTTTCAACCTTAAGTCAACGGTGAGAAAAAAAAACGAGATTAAAATTCCTAGAACATTTATTAACAAAATCTTATTACCGGTGACTTTTTAAGTTAAGAACTAGCAGATTATACTTATATGTACAAAATTCTTAATATTATTGATGGCGACTTTCTAACTGTAATTCTTAAATTATATATGAACTTTTCGATTTTACTGACAGTGTTTTCCTAATTAACACATTATTAAATTATATATTAGATTTTGATGTAATGTTGATTTAACTTTGATTTAATCTTTATTTAATTCTGATTTACTGTTGATGTCCTTTCTAAGTGAAAAGTGAATATTTTAGGCCAAGTTACATTTAACCAAATAACTAATTTAAATAAGACAGGTTAGAGGGGGGAACCATCCTGCAATATACCCAACTAAATAAGTTTTCCAATATGACCTTATGTATAACATAATACAAAATATATATATATATATATATATATATATATATATAATTATCAAAACATCGGGATATATAACTGCGCAGTTACTTACAGGTAATTCATACTAGTAGGGAACTATTATGGTCCATACCAGCTAGGCTTATAAAATTGCTGTTTATAAAATAATTAAAAATCATAGATATAAGGAAAATAATGAATCGTAGGTTTCCACCTGATTCTAAATATACATGGTAAATACTAAAGATACTTATCCCACCTCCAACGCCTTTAAGGGTGACAACTGATACCGACATTCCCAGCTCCTCACTCGAAACTCCTGTAGAAGGCTATCCGACTCCACTTCAGTCCCAAAACAATATGTACCAGTGATGTCCTCAACCAAAACAGCAAAAGTCCTGTCCAAATCGACACGTGGCTTCCCAGCATAAAAACGTCCATCCAAGAAAAATATCTTAACTCCCCAAAACCAGGAATTTACAGAAATCAAAGCCTAGGGTAGATTTAATACCCGTACAAAATTTGCCTATAAATAAAATAGCGCTTTAGAATTTGGTTTTTCTATGAAATTTGGTGAAACTTCCTTACCCAACAAAATGGCCTGGGCACACAAAAAAACATAAGGATTCAATAGCTTCGTTTCTAAGCGTATTTAGAAGTTCCACAACAACAAAATCGGCTTCAAACAGCTCACCATACCAAACGGCACTTCTAAATTTAAAGACTTCCAGTATAATCCCCAAAACTCAGAATGGGTTGCTCTAAAAGCATTCAAAAGGAAAATCTCGTCTTATCGGCTAAACGACACGTTGCTGAATCGAATGATCCGGAAACTCGGAAACCACTTGTTGTTTTTTTCCTCAGCCACATGTTTTCGAGCACCCATCACCATTTGACAACTCCTACGAAATTACCCACAATTCCTAAAGACGCGCGCATATTTACAATTAAAATTTTAACGACACAGAAAATAATTCTTGACATGGAAATATTAAAACAGACATTACAAAGAAATCCCATGAGTGCAAATCACCATTTTAGCTTCTTTATTTAAAACTAAAACCTTCCTGCAAAGTACAAGTAAGTGAAAATTATTGGTATTATCCACCCTTCAAATGACTAACCAAATTGCTTTCCAGCCAGCACCCTCTGAAATATGTATTTTTGCCTACACATATCGGCATTCCAAAAGATGTTTACATCCTCTACAGGAACCGAATTTCGAAGTATCTAGCAAGGAAAAAGAACAATCTAAATAGCTCGTCAAATAAAAAGTAAGTCATACAATATATACCCCTCGGTGAAAACCACTACTTAAATGTTTGTACTGGTTTTAGGTTAGACAACGGAGAGGTTGTCCTGCATCAGAAGAAGCTAACGTACAACAAGCCTATAACAACTACTAACACATCAAACAATGTAACCTAAGTATATTGCTACCTGAATAAAATTTATCGAAAACATGAATGTTTCCCGGACTACTTTTACTCAAACAAGCAATACCTAACCAACACAAAATTAAGTACCCTGTCCTAATGTTGTCAACAAAGTTAGAGGAATACCTACTAGAAATAATCCTTGCTCTGCAATCATTCAACAAACCCAATTGTAGCCTTAGTTACTTATAAACTTAAAATTCTATACAAATATATATGATTGAATTTTAATTTAACGTTACATCAGTATTCTCGACAACGGGGGGAGGAGATACTCTTATTACATAGAAAAATACTTACAATTTTCGGCTTTTTTCCCGACTCACACACTCCTCTAATTATAAGCCTCACGGTTGTGACCTAGTATCTTCTTTGTAAAATAAAATGCATCCAAATTAAGTGAAAAGGATTAAATTGGTTTAAAAATTATATATTCTACATATAATTAATGGCTGATATTATGGATTTCAAGATTTTTTGCTGTAATGTGATAGGGTTATTGCTTGAAATCAGTACCTACATTTGATGGCTATAAACACTAACACATCAAAAAGTACAAAAGTTGGTGAACAGAATCGTACATATCGACTGAAGAAGTGCGTGGATGTACAGTTCACCATGCAAACTGAAATCAGGGTAAATCAGGAAATATTCCTCTCGTACGCCAACAACAAGAACCTTCTCATCAAGCTGTTGATGAAAAAACTGGAGGAAAATAATATCAATACCCTCCAAGCAGAGGATTATGCAGATGGGGCAATTATATCCACAGCCATAGAAAAGTCAGTTTCCTCTTCAATAGCTGTGAGAGGCGAAGATGTGGATTTGGCAGTCCTGTTGCTGGCGAAAATCCCTTCCCAGTGTGACATGTTCCTCGTGAAACCAGGCAGAGGAAAGTATGCACAGCAATATAATCTTCACAAGAACTACAGCAGCTGAGGCTAGAGCACATTCTGTTTTTACATGCTTTCACAGACTGTGATACCACCTCCGCCGCCTTCAGGCAGAGCAATGTCAGGTTTGCCAAATTATACAACAACAAAAAATCGATAAAAGAAGCAGCTGAGGTATTTACTCGTCTTTCATCGACACCATCCGAGGTCGAAAGAGCTGGATATTTGCATCCTTAGATGGTAGGGTGCTCCATCTAAGGAGATATCCTTAGATGACTACAGATATAGAATCAGGCAAGCCAGACATTTCCACTCACCCACCAACTGAGGGAGCCAAGAAATCATTCCTACGAGGTGTACTAGCAAATCCAGTAGTGGATGGGAACCATACTGCCCTCATATGTGTGGGGATTAGGAATTCCTGGCTGGGAGGAGATAAATGGAGAACTGGTGCCTAAACTAAAAGAGAAAATGCTGCCACGATGAAATTCTTCATAGAAGATGATGAAGAATTTAATGACATAGTAGTATCTTTGGAGGATTCATGTTCCTCTTCGGCTGGCGTGGTGTCCATGTCCCCATAAACTATTCCCCCGTCCGAACCAGTCACCCTACTCTGTGGCTCCGACCCTCATAGAGGGGACCTGGTAATACCAATAGCCACTCCCCACGCCCGTGGGGTGAGTGACTACTCAATGAACCGAGGATGATAGCCTTCTGCATTCTGCCGGCTAAGATCTCTGCCGAATCTCGGCATGCCGGTATAATCTTTAGTTCAGAAAGCAGCGTCTGTCTCATTCCACCGAGGGCTCCTATAATCAGTACCACTATTTTGACAGAATGGCCGGGATAAAGCCTGCGGAGTTCGAAGAGCAAATCTCGATATTTTGTCCGTTTTTTCTCCTCTTTCAAGACAATGTTGCTCTCAGCGGGAGCTGAGAATTCCACGACATACATTGTCATGAGTTGGTGGTCGAGGAGTACTATGTCAGGCTTGTTGACTTGTATTTGCCTGACGGTGGGAAACGAGTAGTTCCAATAAATTAGACACTTCTCATTCCCCACAACGGACTCAATATCCCCCGGAGCGTAAGGCAGTACTGGTGTTTCGTCTATCCCATACGAGTGCCTTAGCACTCGTAATGCTGCGTCGTGTCTGTAAATATAGACCGAGACTGCGTATGTCGGGCAAGCCGACAGTAAGTGCATTACAGTCTCCGGCGCCCTGCAGCTGACATCAGGGACCTCCATACCCATGACACGACGTCGATAGACGAGGGTGTTAAATACATCATCTTGGCAAGCCATTATGAATCCCTCGGTCTCAGACTTCAGCCCTTAAAAAGGCGAAGGTCAGCCTTTCGGATAAGCCGAGGTCTTCTATATTTTTATAGAAGACCCCGTGCAATGGCTTATCCTTACGGAGCTGGGATTTACCCGCTCGACGTCGAAGATGAGCCCAAGTTCATCGGCTGCTCTCCGTGCTGCCTTAAAGAGAAAAGTTTCTCTGCATTTTCATGGTCTCGGACCATGCAGAGGAGGGGATTATTATTATTATTATAGACTATTCCACTGTAAGGTTGTTTGTAGTTTTCAATAAACACTTGAAGATATTCTAAGTATCAATTTATTTCTCACCTTAAACACCAACTCTGCTAATAGGGCGAAGTTTAGCATAGGCTATTCTACCACATGAGAACTAGAGAACGGTTGAAGATGTAAACTTTTCGTTGAAGTAGAAAATGTAGGAAATTTTGTCAGCTTTCAAAAACGTAATTTTTTCACTATGACCAATAGTCCTCGAGTAATGAGCAAAAAACAAAAAAAAGTCAAAATTTTGGGTCTTTCGGAAGCCCCCCCGCAAGGCTGACCTCCTAAAGTCAGGGAGTTTAAAATGTTGACCTCCTAACTATCCCAAACTCATCCCTGAAGTCAAAAATTCTGCCCCCTCCATGTAGTCTAGAATAATTTGTTGACAAGACTAATTAGGCGAATTCGTGAAATAATAAAATATATACCTGACGATTTCTGATATGTTATTAATGATTATTTATGATCGGGATCCGTACAATATTTTAATATGCTTAGTACAATTTGAGAGATAAAAACGAGGCGTAGGAGGTTCCAATTTGGTCTTGTTCTAAACTTAAAGTTCATTCCAAAGACAGGATTAAGATTGGATTTTTGATTAATGAATTTATGCGAATTAATTCGAATCTAATTTATGACGTTTAGTTTGGCATTTTGATAATTAAAAAGATATCAGGTGCATATAGCCGTGCACGTGAAATATTAACGGAATGTTAGCTTGAAAGGAGTTAAATGCGTACGTATATAATGAAGAAAATCGAGCAGAAATATGTAACACGGCTTGGATTTAATTATCTTATTAAATTCGAATATAATTTATGCAGAAGCAGATGGGATGGAACATGTTAATTAAATACCGATGCGTAGAGTCAACTCTTATTACTTGATTTTCATTCCTGTACTATTTAATTTTCCTCGGAATTGAAGCCCCCAGATGAAAGACTTGTACTTCCATGTACATAGACACTAACTTAAATAATATGAGGAAGATATTAATCAGTGCAAAAACGACATTTAATTATGAATGTTGTACATTCATAATGGAATATATTAATTATTCGGTCCTTCAGGGCCTGAGAAAATAGATAGAAAATAGGAACACATGATTAGGCGATACAGTAATAGTAATAATATGGTGCATTCTGCAATATACAATCATGCGTGTGGTTTGCTTTTATATAATAACACGATATTATACAGGAAAGATAACGAGCCTTTTATTTATGTTCCAGTTCATTAGTGATAAATTAGACTAATAAAGCCAAGCCGACGCCGGCGTTATATACATCTATTTTACGATAGCATTTATAATAATAATAAAATTTATTGAAAATAATTAAATTATCTATGCAAATACAAGAAATAAATATTATTGCTAAAATAGGAGCATTAATGTAATAATACTGTACTGAGAAGTTTGTGAACCCAGTGTATTAATTAATAATAAATCCTGGTCACGGCACCAGTGAAGAGGTTTAAGCCCAACCCAATTAATTATACATGAAATCGTGGTAATCATGTCACCAGTAAATTCATTACTATTTATTTATCTGAAGGATGAACAAATAAGATTGGCCATTTGCGTGATCGTCTAGTTTTGTTAGTGTAGGACCCAAATTTCGTTTTGTGTGTGTGTGTGTGTGTAGTACCCCTTTTTAATTTACCCCAGGTTCTTTTATATAAAGTTTAATATTACTTGTTTCTGTCTGATACTATATATCTTAGAAAATTAATCACCCTGTTAATTGAAATACCTGGTAAACTTGAACACACTGTCTATTAATTGAGAGATCTAGTTAATTATATGTGTTATTGATGTAGTATCTTATTACTCAAGATTGCAGTGTACATTTATAGTTGAAGTTTGTTTATATGACGAAAAGGTAAAAATGAAAGAATAAGAGGGGTATATACGGTATGTTTCAGTACATTATCCCAAAATGCCGTAGAAGGAGAGCTTTCCATCTTAGTCCGCGTTCATTAAAAATAGAAATATTGAATAATGTGAACAATCAAATAAATAATAAAGAGAATTAACAAACATATACTAACACTAAATTTAAACAATTATTAAGTAATTAAACACAGTAGTGTACAAAATTAGAACTAAGTAATATTAACAAGTTTTTTACAATGGCAAAGAACTGGTTTTATTTAATTCTTGATGCCATATGTAAAAGTATTAAGTGATTTTCACGTTACAAGATTTAGTATTAAAGTGGACCTAAGATGCTTCCTTGAGGTACACATTTTAAAACACTCAGCTCTTCCGAAAGTAACTTGTTCCATCTTACTGCTTGAGCTCTATTACTTAGATAATTGGTAAACCACATCCGAACGGCATTGCTACAGCCATAAAAATGTAACTTTGCTAAAAATAAAGTATGTTCGATGTTCGATGCTATCAAAAGCTTTACTATAGTCCAGAAGAGTGAGCAAGGTTACTTGGGAGTTATCCACAGCTTTGGTGATATCATTAGTGATCTTTAACAGAGCCGTATTAGTACTTCTTCCAGTGCGAAAACCGGATTGAGCAATCGGTAGGATGTTATGGATGTTTATATATCTATTTAGCTGTTTAGAAACAATTTTTTTGAGGGGTTTTGATAAGGCTGATAAAACATTGACAGGCCTTAAATCTGATACTGCATCAGTATTTGGTACTTTGACTATTGGGTTAACTATTGCCTTCTTCCAGGTTGACGGTACAATTCCAACTTCAAGCGGGTAGTTGATTGATTGATTTTATTGAACCATGTAATTTTGTTGAATAAATTGGATCCTTTCGAAACGTAGTCGCAAGTTGGCGAAGTTCTGCAACTACCTGGGGTTTTATAATGTTCGTTAACAACATCGTGGCAGACTTATATGTTACTTAAGTAGATTATCTTAATTTATTGTATCAAAAAGCATCTAACGAAGGATGTGATCTATTACAAGATATTCTTAATGAAGTAAATTCTTGGTGTAAACAGAATCACCTACCATTGAAGGTATCCCAATGTAATGTTCTGTCATTCATAAGGAAGAATATCCTATTATATGTAATTATAAATTGGATGATACTCTATTAAACAGGTTCGATAATATTAAAAAACCCTGCATAACTAACAATCTTAAAACATATTGAACTCTAAGCTACTTTATAAGCATTTAAATGTTTGTTAGAAACTTATATGCACGAGTTTTCAACGGAGTTTCTAGCGTGTTTCATCTTTAATTGCCTATGCAGTGTTTCACCGGATTGGATTCATAGTAGAGATACATTTTTTATTTCAATATATCGATGAAAAGTCTGTTTTTTTAATTCTTACTCAGTTCAAAATTAGCATTTCCGCTAATAGCACCAATATTCAATGGACAATTTTAAATACACCTTTTAATTATCAATTTTTTGAGAAAATTCCTGCTTAATGATAAATTAATTTTTATCAGAAGTCCTAATGAACTGGAAGTCAGAAACTTAGAAAATTGGAAAAGAAGGCATCATGCTTTTGCTTTTTATATAGATCTCAAAAACTAGCAACCCTGGCAAAAAGATTTTTCTATACAAAATTAAATAGCATTAAATTTCCTATCGTTTTCACTTTTTTGTTCCTGTAATAGTGAAAAATAACTGATGTTTTTCGGTATTGGCCCTATTATACTTTTTTTACGATAAAAATGCTCATAACCAATATTGTAGAGCATTCAATCGGTGGTTGATTTTCATATGAGGGGGCGAGTAGTTCTTCTTCTTCTTCTTTTTCTTCGTCTTCCTGTTTACCTTCAAGAGGAATTCCATTTATGCAGTCACCACGTCAATTGCGACGGGTAGAAACCATTGTAACTTTTCTGTATCCAAATTTGACTGCACAGGCTGTGGCGCATCTGCAAAAAGCAAGGCGTAAAACTTCCTCAGGCGTGATGTGCTCTTTAGTCTGAATTGGTTTCAAATGTGTTTATTAGAATTTCTAACCACAACTGCACTTGGTTGTATACACGAAAAGCGTGTTGTGTGTAGAGTTTCTTTCTGTTCAATATGTACTTCAAAGTAAATAAATACATTATAGAGAAAATTGAAAATTACTATTTATTTCACCCTGTTTTCCAGTGTTTTCTTTGAAATGTGGATGTTTAATCCACACTAGGAATTTTCTAGGACCTTGCTGTATACAAAAAATTGCTTTAACCACTTGCAACTTTGACTGAAAAATCATTGATCAAGATGCCTGAAAAACGGTAACTCATATCTCCTCATACTTTTTGAGCTAAAAAGTACATAAGAGATGTAGCCGAAAGTTTATACAAAATGCACATAATATTTTAAAATACTTCACATTTGTGCAGCAATCTCTTCAAAAGCAATTGTCACGTCCGATCTGATTGATCTGATGATACTGATTCTTGGCAAGCGCAGCTAAGAATGTCCAGACATGCCTTTGGACTTCGTGCAACATTGGAAAAATATTCACCCACGTCTTTCCAATGAGATAAAGTTCCCGACGTAGAAAATAAAAGTCACTGGATCCTGATATATTCAATTTCGATCTATCCCTGTATTATCAATTAGATCAATTGTTACTTGCTATTAGTAAATGCAACGCTGGTCTCTTGTATCAGATACTATACCAGTATTGCAAACTAAATCATAGTAGTATCGCACCGAATTATCTGGTGAACTATCAGATTTAAAAATACATAATTTTTAACTGTCCGTTTCAAACATTATTGGTTTATCTCTGGAGGGTCGGCCTCTGAGATTTATTGTGTAAAAACACCGATTACGATTCTATATAGAGCTCAGCAATTCCGATGAACGTTACAGTCTAATGGTCATTTTTCACCGAAGTGTAGTCTAGAATAAATTACAATGGTTGACTTTGTACGCATTTTGTCAAAGGGATCGCCTAACAAACGAAAATCACGGGAACAGTTTTTGAATAATTTAGAAAAATAAATCTAAATACAAGTTCAAATACATTTTGTTTCAGATATTGCGATCGTTTAAATTTATATTTAATCGATTCACACAGAGACTATGAAATTTAAAAGGCGTGATTGATCGAGAAGTTTTCACTATTCAAAATCTCATTTTCATGTATCTGTTACACAACCACTGTTTATGCAAGCGTTATGTTTTATTTGGAATTGAATTTTATTTTCAACTTCAACAACACACACATATAACTCTTTAGAACCACAAAAATTCTCTATGCATCTTGATTGACCTAGCAAAAGCTTTTGACACGGTAAGTGCGGAGTTCCTCGGGGTACAGTCCTCGGTCCTCTTCATAATATACGTTAATGAATTATTTGATATACCCACCAGTGGTAAAATAATCAGCTTTGCCGATGACATGGCTATATCTTTTGAAGGTAATGACTGAAAATAAAGTTGAGCGTGAGATATTGGAAATTATGAAACCAAAAATTGACAAAACAGTTGGTCAAAAAAGCCACAGGTACTTGGGTAGTGTAATATACAATTATCTTCCTAATGATATAAATACAACAAACTCGTTGAAATTGTATAAAAAAAGAATTAAAAATTGGATACTTGGTAAGAAACGAATCGAAATACATTTGATTGTAGATCGTAAGAATAACTATGCGTATAATAAAGTTATAATATTATTATTATCATATTATATATATCATTTCATATATAGCAGTCAGAGAGAGTAGACGCGTTTCTGAAGCTGTCCTAATATATATAAATTGTAAATTCATAACAAATGTCTGTTGTGTAAAAATAAATCATAATGTCAAAAACGAAAGAACAAAAAATTGAAGAAGCAGTAACAAATAATATTTTAAATAGATTTTATGATAAATGGATGGATGATTTAGTAGAAAAAATAACGGAAGCTTGAAAGAAATTTTAAGGCTCGATTTGATAAACAAAAAGAAAAAATTGGTATGCTTGAAAAAGGGGTAATTACATTTAAAACTGAAATTGAAGAATTAAAGTTGGGAAAGGATAATATGGAGCAATACAACAGAAGAAATAACATAAGAATTTTTGGAATTCAAGCCAAGAATCAAGAAAATGTAATTGAGGTCATTAAAAAATTATTCAGTGAAAATCTCAACTCCTCCATAAGTACCGAGGATATAGAAATGTGCCATAGAGTGGGTTCGAAAGTTGAAAAAAAGGCAAGGCCCATACTAATAAAATTCAAAGACAATTCTACCAGAAATAAAGTTTATTACGCAAAAAAGGCCTTAAAAGGTACGAAAATAGTCATAAGAGAAGATCTCTCGAGCGTTATAATAAGACATACAAAGTTAAAAAATTAAAGCCATGGATTAGTGAAGGTCTCGTTATTTCGATTCAGGAAAGGGATAAACTTAAACAAAAATTAATAAGATTTAAAAGAAAAATATAGACTATACAGAAATAAAACAAATAAGTTGATTAAAATGAAAAAAATGACTATTATAAAACAAAAATCCAGGAAGCAGGCAATGACATAAAACGGGTATGGTCAATAATCAAAGAGTCGACAAACGAAAATGTATCAAAAAATGAAATTAATCAAATTAAATTAGACAATGACTGTATAGTAAGTAATAATAAAATGGAAATTAGCAATGAATTTATTAATTATTTTTCCGAAATTGGAAAAAAATGGCAGAACAAATTTTGAATAGTAGTAATTTATTTATTTATTTAACAATACACTGCCCAAAAGAAGATTCCAATTACTGGGCAAGAAAGTAAATGATTACAAATGTTTACAAATTACAAGTAAATGTTTACAAAATATAAGAAAAAGAAATGTAGGAATATCAGATAATTAAAAACAGATATAAAAACAAAGCTAAGTTTAAATTTATGTAATTGATCTTTTCATCTCAGCTACAATGCAGTGGAAAATATCAAACCGGCCTTGAAGATTATTATAATTTTCACACATTTTATATAGTGGTGAGAATTTCAGAACGTTAGTTCTGGAATTCGGCAGATAGAATAGTGAGTTTTGCCTAGAACCGGGTCTAGGTATTTGAAAATTTAATGAGTTCAATATAGCGCGCAATCTCTTATATTATGTAATACTTTAAAAAGAAATATTTGCTGTGCTATAGTTCTGCGTGTCGCTAGGCTTGAAAATGAAAATCTATTTAAAAATGTAGTATGAGGAAAACCAATAGCAGGGCAAACACCATCTTCCTTATAGCATAATGTTTTTAAGAAGCGCCTCTGAATGCTCTCTATGTTTTTTATATGTATGTAATAGTGAGGAGTAATAAATTAAATAAGCAAAAAAAAATGAAATTACCCCTGTACTGAATACATTACATTTATTTCCTATATCAGAAAGCGAAATCTTAAACGATATAAACGATTTAAAAAACAGCTCATCTCCTGGTTTAGATAATATAGTGGTAAATACAATCAAGAAGACTGATATGCATATAATTAAACTCTACTGCATATTATAAATTTAGCGTTTGTGAAAGGTAAATTTGCTAGTCATTTTAAAAAATCTTGGATCAAACCTATATTCAAAATTAGCGACTCACTTGAGATGAAAAACTATCGGCCAATCTCAATTTTAAGTAATTTTCCCAAAATAATGGAAAAAACTAGAATCTTTGCACATCTAAAAAATACAACATTATATCAACTTCCCAGTTTGGTTTTCCCGTTGATGCTATGCACAGTTTAACACAAGAGGTCACCAACGCAATAAACATGACAAGAAAACCTTTGGCGATATCTTTAGATCTCGCCAAAGCTTCTGATACGTCGCATCCTAGACTCTTAGACAAATTTAAAAAATATGGTATTCGCGGTATATGTGGTGATCTAATCGAGGATTATTTAACTGATAGAACACAACTTGTAACCATTGATAATGAAAAAAGTAACGAAAAAACAATCAAATATGGTGTTCCTCAGGGACCTGTATTTGGTCC
Source organism: Leptura quadrifasciata (assembly GCA_963675555.1). Lineage (NCBI taxonomy): Eukaryota > Metazoa > Arthropoda > Insecta > Coleoptera > Cerambycidae > Leptura > Leptura quadrifasciata. The sequence goes on from OY776676.1 coordinate 134,867,952, forward strand.
AATTTTGTTCCAGATATATGTAAATGACATGTTAAACTTACCGATCTCTTCTGGAAAGATATGCATATGCTGATGATACTGTATTGTTTTTCGTTGATACCACCTGGGAAGGTGTCAAAATAAAAGCTGAAAATGGTCTTCATTTAGTAACAAAGTGGTTAAAACAAAATCTATTAACATTGTCTAGTCGATAGCCGAGTGGGTTAAGGCGCGAGGTGGCAATCGCGATTAATCACACGGACATCGCACCACCGGGTTCGAATCCTGGCTCCGGCACTGTCGGAATAAATGGTTGTATGTCCGCGTTTTTTCAATGTGTAACCCCCTTCCGCACAAGTCCTGGCTTCTGAAATTGGGGGTTGTCTAATTTCTGTGGTGTTTATCATTATTAAATAGAAAAAAAATTTTTAAGCTTCTCTTCAACAGCTGCTGGAAAATCAACTTTAACCAAAATTAAACATCATGTATGTGAAAATTTAGAGATTTGTAGCTGCAAAAAATTATTGAGTCATCAGAAAAAATAAAATATCTTGGTATACACATAGATCAATTTTTAAAATGGAACACACACGTTGATATCTTAACAGGTAAACTAAGAAAACTATTGTACAAATTTTATCAATTAAGGCAAATTTTAAAGAAATCTACATTAATAAACGTTTATAAATCCGTTATTGAATCAGTTACTAATTATGGAATAGTTATATGGGGAGAAGCTTATGAATCAACCATATTAAAAAACCAAAAATATTTTCGACTAAACAACTTTTTCACGAGTAAAAATTATTTGATTTACAAGGTTTATAAATTGTATCAACTTTGCATTTTGTTCACAAGAATAGCAACATAGGAAACTGGTAGATCATGACTATCAAACTCGTGCTAATACAAACAAAAATGTTACTTTATCAAAACCTACAAAACAAGCTTTTTATAAATCTGTGGAATACACTGGTTTAAGATTGTTTAATATTTTACCTCAACAAATAAAACAGATAAAAAATAAAACAAAGTTTAAAAATAAATTAAAATCATATGTTTTAGAAAATATATCAACTTTAAAAGATATTGTTAATAATTAGTTATATTAAATTACTAATAGCCATCGTCAAAAGAACTGCACAATTCCCCTTTGATTCCCCACTTACTTGCCCACTGATCATGTAGAGATGTATTTTTATTTTTTTCGTTCTTTTGTAGACGTTACATATTAGGTAATAATTAAATATATTTTCCTTTTTTCCTAAAATATGCTCTCCTGTCTAGAATATATTTATAAATTGAATATACACTTATGTTGCACAAATCAAGCTCGTAAAGAGCTTAAGTGCATAAATTGCTATATTTATAATAAATTGTATATTTTAAAAATGAGAAAATAAAGGTTATTATTATTATATAGTGTGAAGTGACGGTGAAAATAGAACATCGAGAGCTTAAGCTATATACAGTGGTAGATGGAGTGAGTAATGTTACTTCATTCACATATTCTAGTCGACTCATTATTATAAGTATGATACTCTGCCAAAGAAAATCGTAAGACTTCTATCATATCTACGTTCCAAAATTATAGTTCGATAGTGGATTATTTTGATTGCTAACACTACCTGTGGAAGGTGAACGACGACAGGTGAAAAACGAATGAGAAGGAAAAATAACTCATATAGTCAGCACGACAATGATTGTAAAAAGCTGTGAAGCAGTTACTTGATTTTTGCCGATATTTAAATAACATCATGTACCATTGACGTGGGTGTTTTGTCCTGTCAGTTAAGAATTTTAAAGAATCATGTGCACGATCTCGCGTATATCTTCCCATGCATATTTTCGAATAATGAATTGCCAACATGGAAGAGAGGATCTTTGCATTTTTAATACTATCGGCTAACTGCTTTGCTTGTACTTTAACTTTATGCCGGTGTAAAAATATATACAGAGTGTCAAGGTACTTAAATGGTTATATAAATTTAGCAGAAATTACATTTTTACACCAACTCTACATTGATGTACATTCTTCTTGTACTCCCGCTGATTATTCATAAACAAATGAAGATTTTAGTATTGAAAATTATTCTGGGCGCGTACATATGGGGATCTTCGAAGTTTTTGGAATCTCTGTGTTTTAATTTAATACTCTCAATTATACTTGAATTATCCCAAGGCGGATGACTCCTGTCTTTAATTACAATTTTAGGAGTAACTGAATCTAGAATGACATATATTTTTTCATGAAACTGTTTAGAAGCATAATTTACATTCGATATTTGAAAAGTGTTGATAAAGCTCGACCAAAGCCGCATTACGAAAGTTATAATAAGCCAGATCTTATTGTTACGTTACCCACTAATATTAAATACCCCAAGTGCAGGGTGCAGATTCTCGCTAATTAAAATATGGAGCTTTATCTACTACACTATTTGAATTAGACAAAGGAAGTTTTTTCATAATTATATCTTTGTAAATTTAGCATGTTACTAAAATTGGTTCCTTATACACTGCATTTTTTAAGTAACTTGGCAAAAAAAATTTAACGAAGTCAAATTAGGAGATCCAGTGGACCACCTGAGTACTTCGTTACCTATCCATCTTCCCGAATAAGTATAGTTAAGATAATTATTGATATAATAGCAATTGTATGGGCCTGCACCATCTTGAAGGGACCAATATGTGTCTAATTGAATTGGCAATTGATTTAATAGCAAACGTAAACTATTTTCTAAAAATTGTAAGTAGCGATCACCATTTAAATTTTCTTCGTGTAGATATAGTCCAACTATGAATCCATTTGCTACACCAAACATTTACTCCATAGCGTATATGGAATCTGGTTTGTCTCATCCACTTAGGATTTTGTTAAGACCAGTATCGACAGTTATGTCAGGTTATAACTCCATTATTATGGAATCGAAATTCGTCGGTCCACATTATTTGTTCCAAAAAATTGTGATTTCTCTCTAAAAGAATTGAAAATTGTGGCAAAAAATCTAGCCTGCGTTCAATATCTTCTTATCTTAAGTGATGCACCAAATGAAGTTTATATGCGAAACATTTATTTTTTTATAATTATATATAAGTTGCAGAAACGTTAGTTATTACATTTAACTGGCGTAGTGACGTATGGAGATTATCACCTATCGTCTCTAATACTGCTGCTGTGTTTTTTCATTTGTAATTCCTTTTCTCCTTAAGGTTTTTAGTTTTTAAAACTGCCATCATTAACTAAATTACATAAACTTCCAATTGTCTACGACCAGGCTTTGATCTCTTAGGAAAAGATGTGGTGTGCAGTATCCGCCTGTGGAATTTTTGGGTCGTTCTTTGAGGAAAATGATTTGACGGTTACTGTTACATCATTACGCTATCAACAGTTAGTTATTGCGTCGCTTTAAACTAAAAAAATCTTATATTGTTGGATAGATAATTAAAAACACTTTCAAATACGCTATCACACGCACCCTTTTGTAAAAATTTTAAAGGGGTAGCAGTCATTCCAAGGGGGTTGAAGATGAATGTATAAAATTATGCTCAACAATGTCATTTTAGAATTAAAAATTAACATGTTTTAGAATTTTACTCATAAATTGTTAATTATGTAGATAATGAATTTATCCCTTACTTATGGATCTCACTGTATAACATGTCTATTGATAAGAATATTTTACGTATTATAGTGTATTTTTTAGGTCTATTAGCTGGCATGTACAGAAGGTAGGTTTAGACAGTAACAAATATTTAACTTTTTTTTTTTAATAATATCAAAGAATTAATTTTTCTAATTTCAGGAATTAATTTATTATACATTCTAGGGCCAAGGAAATAAGAGAACCTTTGAGTAAAAGTTTTATCGACATTTGGAATAACAACAGACATATTTTTATATCTTGTTTGATAATTGTGTGGTATTAGCTGTTTAGATTAATTTTTCTTTTGTTCTACCATTAAAGTAAACGCAAAAAGCTGCCTTATGGTCAACTGAAATAGAGCCTCACTAGGGTATGTCATTTCCTTCCTGTACATTATTATTTTTAAATTCCATTTTTGTAGGTTTTCTACATTTTTTACATGTTTGTTATATGCATCCCCCCCATGCAATTATATTACTGATATGAACATCCCATTTTGGTAAATAATCTATGGCGATTCCAAGATATTTGATTTGTCGTGCCGGTTGAATCTCAGTTAAAGTGTTCCCATTAGCTATTTTAAGTGGAGTAAAAGCAGGTAAATTAATTTTACTAATTATTAGCCTTTACTCGAGTTCGAGTATAAAAAAATGTTACAGTCGATAGATTGTGTGTAATAAAAAACAAGTAAAAGGTGTAGTCTATTGTAATTTCCATTCATCTACGGTGCACACGACTATGGCTATAGAGGCCAACTCGGGAGAGCACATGTCGACCGCAGTCAGGACAAACATAGAACTGGTTAGGTCTTGGATTCGGCCTTCTTGCAGCAACATTTCCTTGATAGCTGGCCAGAACCCCTCGCCATTCGGTTCTGTCCGCTGCAAGTTGTTTCCATTGCTCGTCTGGAATACCGCAGGATTTTAGATTTTCATGGAGAACGTCTTTGAACCTCTTTCGTTGACCGCCACGCCTTCTTCTACCGCTTAGCAATTCACCATAAAGTGTACATTTAGGAAGGCGGTTATCATGCATACGATGAACGTGACCTGCCCATCTTAGGCGTGCTCTTGAAATAAGCACCTCAATTGGAAGGCTGTTTGCTCTCTTGAGTACTTCCACGTTTGATATGTGATGGAACCAACGGATTTTCATCATACTTCTGAGGTGTCTTTGCTGAAAACGTTCTAATTCTTTCACATGACGACGGTAAGTGACCCAGCTTTCACATCCATATAGCAGTGTTGGAATGACAACTGCTCTGTAGACAGCCATTTTCGGTGACAAAGCAAGGTCGTGGTTGTCAAATACTCTCTCTCTAAGTCCCCAAAGTGCTCTAGATGCAGCGTTAATTCTATTGCGAATCTCGCTGTCCATGTTTGCTTTGTCATTAACAACGTTGCCTAAGTAATTGAACTGATCCACCACTTCAAGAGAATTTCCGTTAAGTGTAATGTCTATTTGGTTCACTTGATGAGGAGTTGACATAATCTTAGTATTTCCAATGTTGATTTTAAGTCCCAAGGAATCATAGCTCTGGGCATACACATCTAAAAGTTCTTGAAGCTCTTCCGGCGTAGAGGCTAAAAGTGCACAGTCATCCGCATACTGGAGAAATGAATCGTGTGCGTGTCTTCGTGAAAGCTCTAAAGCGCCCTATGTTAAAGAGACCGCCATCAGAACGGTATCTGAGACCTATTCCTCTGACTGTCAGTTTGTTGTCAACAATAATTGTTAGAGCAGTGGTAAACAAATTAAAAAGTAGGGGTGCCAGGACACATCCCTGCCTAACTCCAGTGAGGGTTTGTAAAGGTTCGGTTGCCTCATTATTATACATAACCTGGGCGTTGTTGTTGATATGTAGACTGCGACATACTACTACTAATTTTACTAATAGCGAAGGGTAAAACCTTGGTTTATTTAAAATTAATTATTAACAGCCGTGAGTCAAACCCTGAGGGACACCATACTCAATCGCTCTAAATTCACTCATAGGAGACTTTTGTGTGTCCCCCCATCTACAAAATATCAAAATCCTGGTCACGGCACCAGTGAGACGTTTGTAGGGTATGTGGTGATCGTCTAGATTAACTAATTTAGAACCCTAAATTTCGTTGTGTGTGTAGTAACCCTTTTTAATTACCCGAGTTTCTTTTATATAAAGTTTGTTATTACTTATTTCTGTCTTATTTTATCTACCTGAGAAAATTAATCACTCTGTTATTTTAAATACCCTGTAAGTTTGCACACACTGTTTATCGATTGAGAAACCTCTCTATTCAGTTATGTTATTTACTTCAGATTTTATTACTCCAACTTGTACGGTAAATTTATAATTGAAATTTGTTTGCCATTTTATTTGATGGAAATAAAACCATTTATTTGGTTAATTATTTGTATGGCTAGGAGGGTAAAGTGGAAAGAAAGAAAAACAGTGATTGATGGGAAAAATAGCCACAAGAAAACCCATTTTATTTTATAATAATTGATGCGGCAAATAGCCGAACATGAAACCAAAAATAATCCAAATATTTATGACAATTGTCTAAATATTACAATAGGAAAATTTACGTCGCTATAGTAATGGCCATACTATACATGTTTCAAGGTTGCTATGCAATAACAAGAACCAATCGTATGCCGTGTTATTTTGTAGTTGTAATTAAAGATGCGGCAAATAGGCCGATTAACATATAATTGAAATTATGGAGTTAGCAAACGCTATGATGAAAACAAAACTTAATGCAAAACAGAGGACAAGAATCATGTCATGTTTGTGCATCATAGAATATAAGCGATAAATGAGAATTAAATATTCATGTATAATATCAGAGAATGTTGAGGAAATATCCTTTAATTAATCATACAAACGGTAACTACCAAATTGTATATGACTGTTCAACAATGTAACATGGTGTGGGTAGATGGAATTCAAACAGACGAGATGTCCCGGTTCAGCACTCGGCGAAAAGTAAACCCTCAGAATAGGAACAAGTTCACGGGCCAATTGACCCAGTCTATGTCCTATGGCCGGTACAGTTTGTCGTGCGCAAGGTAATCAAGTGGATGGATCGTTATTAAGTAATTATAAAAAACCAAATAGTCACCGATGAGAAATCTCCCACAACAATTTGAAAGGTAAATATTCCTGCGACATTTTACATGTCAAGATAGGCACACGGTAGCCCTTGATAGTACACCACTGAAGAATAATAGAAGTGAAAGTTTCTTGTCATTGCATAAACGCCGAAAATGTATAGTTATTGAATGTGAACTTGTAATTTAACAAACGTAAATCTCCCTAGTAAAATATTTAGCATGTGAAATTTTTACCTAAACTCATGATTGAAATAATAACTGAGTAAATTGTAATATAATTTTATCATGTTTTCTTGTTAAAAATCAAAGCTAATATTTCATAAAAAACCTAATGTTCTTTTAGTACCACATTCCCGCGACTCACACCGATGTTAGCCATCTCTGACCAGCATGGAATTTATTAGTCTACCTTACATGGATTAAACGAAAAATTAAAGAACGGAGAATTGTGAGTGCACACATAATGCGGCAGCACATTAGCTGGCACTCGGTATAACGTAAGATCTCTCGGAAATTCTCCCCCAGTTTCGGCATTGTTAACGTCCCCGTCGGGCATGTCGGGGCTGTTGAAATTGCACTTCATCAAGAATTCTCTAAGCTTACTCCGACAAGTGGAGTATGTAGCTGGGAGGAATTCGTTAAAAATAAGATGTAGTTTGGCTCGTAGTTTAGACGGCTGATTTAGTGAAAATAACTACAAAATAATTTATTAAGCTCGGCGAACTACAAAAGGTCGCAACGAAGCTTAGAATGTATTTCAAAGGCAAGTATGGGATTTCGGCGAACTACAAGAGGTCGCGACCTAACTTTGTGGTGTTTTCAATTTTATTTCCAAAGCTCGGCGAACTGTAAAAGGCCGCGACGCAGCTTAAAGTGTTCTGCCTTCAGGTGCCCTCTGTCCTATGTGACCACAGTGGTTTATTTTATATTGTATGGATGACGTCACAGCCTACCCGAAAACACCGGGCTCTACGTGTTCACGTTGTCCCACGTTCGGAATTGTTTATATTACAAAAATTCCACACTGGCTCGTAGTTTTGCAGCGTTTCTAAGCTCAAAACTTTTATCTTTCTGTCGTTTGCACGGTTAATATAGAAAAAGCCAGGCGATTTTACCCTATGCGATGCAACAGAAGTACTTGAAAATTATCTCGCCCATTGTAAACAAACACTATTGTTTGGATCAATTTTTAGTTACATCCTTTCGTAAAAATGTATCGTTTATGTTGCTTTAAAAGAACGTAAATTTAAATGACGTTCTGGCGACTTTAGCATATTCATTATTTAATTGTTAAATAAATGTAAAATAAAATAAATTAAATGCAATAATTACATGAATTTAGGAAAATAAATAAGAAAAATTTAAATTTATATATGCCCTAAATACGGGATGTTTCAATAGTATCATTGCCACTTACACACTGTGTCCTATTTGTTAAGTAATTTTTCAATAAACTGTGACAGATACCACGAAACCGATTTTTTTCTACAGTATCTAATAATTCAGAGTGGTTTACCGTATCGAGGGCCTTGGCTAGATCCACGAAGAGTGTTATACTTTATACGAGCACAATTGAAACTGGTCAATGTTAAAGCACAGGACCGTGCGCACTGAACTTGATATTTTGTCCTATATATTTAGCAATGGTATCGAGATTTGAATGGTAGTTAAAACTATGCAAGCGAGTCTGAGACTGGCAATGTAATCAGCCTGAATGAACCATCTACCACTGCACTGGTTTAAAGACAATAAAACGGACAGGCCTACTAGCATAAAAAAAACTCGTAAATCGTTTCTTAGCAGTCAACGTGGACTTGTGATATGCGCTGTCTATGTGCCAGTGCAGTGCATAAATACTTATTATAATATCAAGCGTAGGAGTTTAGTTAGTTATTGTTCATATTTATAAATATTTACTGCTATATAGGAGGTAAAATATTTTAATTATTTACTAATTTACCATGGCTTTCTGGAGACCATTTGAAACAGAGGATAATATAATAACGCCCGAAATTCTTATCATTTTCTTATAACAAGCATTTCTATTTACCTCCGCCGATCTACAATAAAGAGATGCCGACTGTTTTTGCCGGCTTTTAGTTTTTATACGGTTTCAATAAGTTTGTATATACTTTAGATGTTAACAACTCTTATTGCATCTTGCATGGATTTGCCTTCCCTGAATCCAAATTGACGCGGTGACAAGATATTATACTTGTCAAGATAGTTGATTATTAGATTTTTTATTACAGTTTCGAAAATTTTTGCCAGAGTAGAAATTAAAGAAATCGGCCTGTAATTTGAACATTATTTCTTATCACCATTTTCATATAAAAGTTTAATCACGGCAATCTTAAATTGCGGCGGCACTAGACCAGATGTAAATATGTTGTTTATTAAAAAACATAAAGGTGGGGAGATGAAATCAACTATGTTTTTAAAGTAAATGCTTGTATATTATCTAAGCCAGGGGGCTTTGTTGTTTTTAAATTTAAAATAATGGTTTCTATTTCATTGATGTCGGTTTCATTTAAATAAATAGAATTTTATTAATTTATTTTTTTTTTGTTTTCCCTAAAATCTTGTATATTACAAATGTTGTTGCCCTACTGAGGTGTAGTGATCAACGAAATTGTTTGCAATGTCCAATGGATTTGTTATTATTAAGTTGTTTTCTGTCATAATCTCACCAATTTCAGTTTTCTTAATAATTTTATTTGTACAACCCTCGTTTATAGTTTTCCATACATGTTTGGCACTGTCTTTATTTGAATTTATTTCTCTTTTATAATATTCTTTTTTTGTTAAATGTATTAAGTTATTTAGTTTATTTCTATGTTTCTTAAATTTATCGTATAAATTATCGCGTTGCCAAATATCTCTAGACGATTGTATTTTCGAAAATAATTTATATAAAGAAGTGTGACTGGCATTTTCAAATGCCCTCCATTTCAAAATTTCTTTGCAGCACATCGTCATCTACATCTTAACGTATTAAACAATTTGTATCCAAAACTGAAGTTATTTACACATTCTAGCAGTTGGCCCTTGGATAACTCTAATCTCAAATTTTACACCTAGTAGTTTCTTCGGGCCAGCCTGTATATATTAAAACTATATAGTAGCAATAAAAATCTTTATTCGAATCCCAAGAATGTCAATAAAATATAATTCTGTAAATTGCTTATTTTAAAGTCTCAAATCCGCAGTTATTAAAGATACTATTAATTATTGCTTCACTGAAACTCCGAAAATAATTGGTTTAAACTCCATCAAGTAAATTATGGAACAAAATCTACATCGGTGTTGAGAACATTTATTACTCGTATAGAAATATGCATATCTGAATGAATGACTCACCTTTGACTTTACTTTTAATAAGCTCCTCACTAAACCAATTATTTTACATAAACGAAAACAACTTAATTATCTTCGCGAGAAGGTTGAATGCTGCGCAGATATTATCTCAGCGTGAAGTCGGCAATGTGAAGCAGAAAAAAATGTAAAGGAATCGTTTTACATACCTCTGCAGCATGACCCTTCGTTGAGGATGGGTTGGTGGCAAAGGTGACAGGGTCGTGGCTTCTTGAATGTTTTACATCGAAATGCATGACTTGGTCCTTGTGATAGGCCACTATCTTCGCTCTGAAAAAATAAACACATCATTTATTATGTTTCTTCACATACACATTATTGGACAAACTGGCAGGTTTTTATTATCAATTATTAATTATTAATTTCAAAACAGAAATGTTCATGTCATTTTGTATCTGAGAAAAAATATTCCATACAATCCGCAGATCTATTTACATTGCAGCAGCCGACCATCGATCTCTCTCCCTTACGTTCCGCGACCCGCGGAAGTTGTTTATATTCTGCTTAGACTAAATTGTTTTTGATTATTAACATATTAATACCTATAGAAAATATAATATAAATATATACCTAAAATGTTAGACGTTTTATCGAGAATTATATTAGCTTCCTTTTGTTTTTTGAAAAACATGATATTATTATATACTTAAGTGAATTTGTAGTTGGCTCCTTGTGAAATATCTTGACAATAATTTAAGTAAACACTGCCTTTATATGTATCAAATTACTATGTCTAAAATTCTCTACAAATGTTTCGACTTTTTAGGCCCTTATCAAGAGTACAAAGTGTATACTAATGTAACAGAAGTGGTTATTCTAAATATATACCTAAAAATATTTACGACTTAAATCTCTTTGACTTAAACTTTAATTCAAGAAGATTTAGACGTTTACCTTTTCTTCTGTATGAAGCAAATTTATGTTAGCTGTGTCTATGAAATGGTTATTTTGAATGCAGTGTGTTGACATTCCCATATTTTTATTGTTACTTAATATTAAAATAAAAATCTTTTATGTTCCTTTACCCTGTTTTCAATGCTTCTACCACTCTGACCTATATAGACGTCATTACAATCTTTACATTTGATTTCATATACAGCTGATTTATTAAGTTTAGTTAGTTATTTCCACGTCCAGTAGTATGGTAACGCAATAATTTATTATTATTTTTTTGAAATTGGCTTAAAATGTCATCAAACGTCGAGATTTTAAATTGGAGCCTAAAAATTTTTTCTGTCTGTCATTCTGTAACTTTTTTTGTGCGTACGTTTACTTTGGAATCGTTTATGATATTGACTTGAAATTTGGTACACTTATGTGTTATAACGAGATCTGGAACTAGATTATATTTTGATCTAATTCCGTTGAATGGTTCAGGGGTAAATGGGGTAAATAAGGGTAAATAGGCAAAGCAAGTAGGTAAGAGTCCATAAAATTGCAATTTCGAAATGTACGAAAAGTCAGTCTCAAAATTTTTTTTGGCATAAGTCACCCCTCACTACCACCTCCACACTATTATGAAAGGGAGTAAAAAAAATTAAAATGTGATTTAGTGTGTATACAGGAACGAAACGTCTCAAAAAATTTTTCGACGTTAGCTACCCCCTCTACCAACCCCATTGCCACCCCCACCCTATTATTAAAGGGAGTAAAAAATTCAATTAGGATTTGGTATGTATACGAGAACCAAGGGACTCTAAAAATTTTTTGGCATTAGCCACCCCCTCTACTACCCCCATTGCCATCCCCACCCTATTATTAAAGGGAGTAAAACATTGGGAGTTAATGTGTATAAGACTTGGATACAAAATCTGGATGTGGAAGTAGTGGATCCTTAGGCAGCGGTTTTTTTCTTTACTACTGACCAATATTTTGTCTAAATTCGTTTTATTCACACCGATTGTATAGATATCTATATTATTCAACTTTCTAGAAATTTTATGACTATATTTTGGGATGTAATTAATAAAACTATATTTTGTTGATTTGTTAGGTGCGTTGAAAAATTCCTTTTGAAGCATTTTGCGTTGTTTGTTTTTAACCATATTATCTATTAACGATTCGCTGTATTATATCAGTTATTACTTACAATTTGTTTAATTGTATTCAATTCCCTAATAAAATCGTTTTCGTCTAAAGGAAAATTTGTAAGTCTATATATTAGACTATGGAGAGCTTAACTTGCCACAATTGTTGTGAATTATAATGGAAGACTGTATCTGTGGTAGTATGTTTACGGTACTGAATTTTAACTGATTATGTTTTCTAATATTAATATCTAAAAAGTTTAATTGACTATTCTGTATAAACTTCATTGTGAACTGAATTTTACTATTAAAGGAATTCAAAAAATTAAGGTAATTACTTATGTTTCCCTCTGTGCCTGTCCATATGCAAATGTCCAATAGAAACCATGTATATATAAATTGCTATTACTGTTGAAAATTAAGTTTTCTAAATTCGCCATAAATATCTCAGCTAACAAAGGAGAAATAGGTGAACCCATTGGTAAGCGGTAAGCCGTCTTTTTGTCTCTCGCCATTAAACTGGAAGTAATTCTGTTCAATACAAACCCTTGACAGATTTTTTTATTCTATTTTTTCATTTGTGCTAATTTGAGTTATCTATTAAATTATTTAAAATTAATTTTAGTTGTGTGAGCGGGACTATGAATAGGTTTTTAACGTCAACGGAAACTAATTTTGCGATTTTTTGTATTTTCTATAAGTTCTAAAGAGTTTTTTTTATAGAATATTTAGATTTAAAATTGATTAATTTTGCTAAGATGTAATTTAGTTCTTTACGCAACTTATAAGATGGAGCATTAATATGCGGGACGCATAGTGTTATTTTCTTTGTGAATTTTCAGAAGGCCACAAATACATTTGTAGAGAATTTAAAACATACATTTTGATACATCTGAAAGAGTGTTTACTTAAATTATTATTATATTCTCATAATAAGACGTTTATTCTAATAATAATAATAATAATATAATTTATTTACAAAAACCAGAATACATATAATATAAAAATCAAATAAGTACATATGTAAATAAATTTAGAGAGGAATCCATTTAGGCTCATTTAAGAGCCTGTCTATGGATGGGACAGTGACATCCAGTCATGGCCAGTGTTTTGTGCTAGTTGGGTATCATGTATGCAAGTGTAGTGCCATGAGTGAGTGTGGAGAGTTCTTACATGTATATATAACTTAATAAAGGATGAACCCAGTGTATAATGATACAAAATTAGCAGAAATATTGGTTGCATCTATGAGCCCTTGCAAGGGTGTGAACATAATTAAACTATAGGTTTGGTAGTGGTGAGAGGTAAGTGAAACCTCTCAAATGGTCAATTGCTACTATACACCATAGATGCCTCTATGGGCGTATAGCAACTTGCGATTCTGCAAGTACCTGAGAGCGGCGACCTTTCAGTCCTAGGTGGACTTAACCTACTGTTATAATATATGATTTGCAGGAAACAACTACTCAGCGGACAAATACCCCGACCTGCATTGAATTACACCTTACAAATCATTAAAGAATGGTAACCAATATCATTTGTCAACTCCCTGACCAGACATAGACCGGTTTCGAACTTATTAGTTCTCATCAGTATGCCATAGGTCATGGAGCAGACAAATGATAGTGGCCAACCTGCTCCATGACCTATGGCATACTGATGAGAACTAATAAGTTCGAAACCGGTCTATGTCTGGTCAGGGAGTTGACAAATGATATTGGTTACCATTCTTTAATGATTTGTAAGGTGTAATTCAATGCAGGTCGGGGTATTTGCCCGCTGAGTAGTTGTTTCCTGCAAATCATATATTATAACTATAGGTTTAGTGTACAGTAGAGAAGAAAGTTGTAACATATATACACATATACATTTCAAATGTGTGTTATATTAGACGAGTTCTAGGATACATACAGAAAATAATTAGAAATTACATGTATTTGCATATTATAATGTGGTTACAGCTTGTGTGGGTCGATAATGTTATGGAAAAAACATCGATTCTTTGAGAGAATCCATTTCTTTATTTTAGTTTTGAAAAGACGTTTATTATTTAACTGTTTGAGGAATCCTGGCATGCAGTTATATAATCTCGGCCCAATGTATGTAAAGGATCTTTGCCCAACTGTTTTTTGGGCTGTGGGTAATATTAGATAATTGTCTGATATCTAATGCTTTTAGCTCATCGTATAGATTATTAGAGGAATATCGCATTGGTTTAAAATACATAATTTTTAAAATTCGTTTTTGCATCTTTTCTAGCGATTCCATTAAAGTTTTATTTTACAAATTAGCGTTAAACCAATTTATTATTATTTTTTTAAATCCCTTTTTACCATTTCTCTTGCTTCTGTCCAGGTATTTGCTGTGTATAATATCACGGTGTCGTCTGCAAATGATATTATTGTACCAGTGGATTCTGAGGTAAGTGATTGATTAAGATATATGGTAAATAATATAGGACCAAGTACAGTTCCTTGTGGTACTCCACAGGTCACTGTTTTCTGTTCACTGAGAATTTGATTTATTTCCACTCTTTGGGTACGGTCGCATAGGTAATTTTTGAAGAGGTTAAGTACATTACCTCTTAACCCCAGATGTTCAAGTTTATCCAGCAAAAACCCATGACTCACCGTGTCAAAGGCCTTTGCCAAATCAACAAAAACACCCAGGCATGGCTATTTACTATTCACTGCACTGTATACAAGTGATGTCAGTTTTGCTATTGCGTCCTGTGTGGAACTATTTTCTCGGAATCGATATTGCATATCCGAAATAAGTTTGTGTCTATTTAAGTATTTAGCCAGATGTATTTTTATAATTTTTTCAAGCAATTTCCCAATGGTAGATGTCAGAGAAATAGGTCGGTAGTTGGATATGTTAGTCTTATCCCCCCCTTTGAAAAACGGTATGATTGTTGCTGTTTTCAGTTGCTTGGGAAACTTTCCGTGTTCTATGCACTTATTAAATATGTAGCATAACGGTTCAGTAATGTAATGTACAGTTTGTTTAAGCATTTCATTAGTTATACCATCCGGCCCTGGTACTTTATTGTTTTTTAGTTCCATTATAACTTTACTGACTTCTGTTGTGTCTGTTAATTCTAAGTACATAGAATGGGGGATTTTTTCGTTTATGTTATTTATGGCTACTGATTTTATTTTACTTGCAAGGTTATTACCTATGTTGGAGAAATATGTGTTAAAATTATTAGCTATTTCCTTTGGGGTGTATACATCCTCTCCATTTTCCGTAATAAACTTATCTATGCTTTTATTTTCCGTTTTATAATTATAAGTAAAATCTTTTATAGTATTCCAAAGATTTTTGAGGAGTTTTTATTTTCTTGTATTTTAGCTTTGAAGTATTTGTATTTTGTTTTCTTTATCAAACTGTTTAATTTGTTTCTGTAGTCATTATACTCTTAATGTTTTCATTGTGTGGGTGAGCTAGATGTTTCTGATGCAATTTGTCCCTTGTTTTGGTAGAAGTCACTAGACCTATGGATATCCAGGATTTTTTTCTTTTAATTTTACTAACTCTAATAATATGTGAGGCTTTTTTTTAATGAATTTATGAATTTAGTGTGAAATATGTCAAGAGCGATTTCCGGTTCATCGCAATTATAAACATCACTCCAGGACTCCCTTGCAATACTTTTAATAAACATATTTTCATTGAACTTTTTGTAAGAATTATCTATTTGTTGTGCATCGTTTTTTATATACTTTTTACAATTTATCTTGGCCACTACTGGGTAATGGTCTGTAATATTTGTTATGATTATTGCTGGAAGTATGTCCTCCTGAATGGAGCTTCTGGTTCTAATAAATATATGGTCTATAGTAATAGTATTGGTCCACTTAACTACATATTTATTCTTGTATTTTATATGTATATATTTACACTTCCATGTCGTATTAATTATTATACGCATGAAAATTTACATCAGATGAAAACTAAGTTATTTCAATTCAATGTTTACGTATTATAATTAATAAGTGTACCATATAGACAATAATTTTCATTAACTTCTTGTTCTAATGGAGGCTAACGTAATATTACTAATACATTTTATGTGACGGTTCTTTAATAACCGCATTAAATAGACTGTTTTATGATGTAATATTAAACATCACTTACATTTTATTTCCAGGCTAATTTAATGAGCGGTTTTAACACAGACAGCTCTTTCATAAGTTGCTTTAAATAAATAATACATTAAATACTTTTTTGCAACTGTAAACAAACCGAATCAGAAGCGTCAATGATAATATTTACTCTGCTAATTGACCTGGTTGTAAATATGCCTCCGATATGCGTGGGGAAATTAGGATATACATTAGTCGTTTTGTGAGGCGGATAAATAGTATCGATATTATTAATGAATTACTTAGTAAGTAATTACTTGAAGTTATTACGGGTAGGTATACATTTTATGTCGATTATTAAGAATTAGTGTAGTTTGAAGTAATTTCAGGCTTTGAATTATTGGTAATAGAAGGCTTTAAAATATTCTGTCTGTTTACTTAAAGTGAAATCATGGTCACGCGGTACCAATGAAAGGCCCAACCGCTCCCCATTATATTCTTATTATCTCAATTTGAGGTAAAGATATTAGCAGAGTTGGAGTTTGAGGTGAGAAATAATTGATAATGAGAATATTTTTAGGTGTTTATTGAAAACTACAAATAACCTTAGAATAGTCTACATTGAAATAAATTAAAATAGTAACAATGTACCTCACCAAAAACATGATGATTTCATTCATTGTAGTGTAAGCAAAATAACTCTCAAAGCAAGGCACTGACATACTTTATACTTTTATAAATATGGACTAGTTATGATTATATATTTTTGTTATTACTAATAAAGTATAAATAAACAAATTGACCGCATACGTGATCGTCTAGTTTTGCAAAATTTAGAATCTAAATTGCGGTTGTTGTTGTTGTTAGTTCTCAAGAACGTTACTCAAAGGTCTTCTGCATCTCTAGCTCTAAGTATAGTATGTACTGAAACACCCTGTACGAAAATAATTCTTTTTTTTTTTAACCACGACCACGGTTTACGTTGTTGGGCAGTCATACACAATTTGGTAGTTGGCGTTTGTGTAATCAATTAAAGGATATTTCCTCAAGATTCTATGATATTTTACATAAGTTTAATTCTCATTTACGTCTTAAATTCAAAATAACACGTAAGTACTATTACAGAATATGGTGCTATGTACTCGCATATTGGACGATTACGAAGATTGCATGTTTGTGTTATTTGCTGAATCAGAGTTTGAATTTGTTTGTTTCCTTTAGATAGTTTTCAAAATTTATTTAAATTAGCTAAATATCCGAAAGGTGTGTGTTTTAGAATGTTAATACTTGTTTAGAGTTGTTTTAATAGTTTTTAAGTTTTTATTTGATGTCAACAGTAAGTTTGATACTGACATCTATGTTAGTAGTTATTAAGTTGTAGTTGAAATAATTTCTGACATTTAAGTCATTATGACATTTCTTTTAAGTAGGAAATTTTATTTTTATAGTTGGTAAATGTTTTCCTGGAGATAGACAAGAAGGTTTAAGTTAGGTTATATTTGGACTGAAATTAATCAAAATTCATATGGTGTTTTGTTTTGTTTATTTTGGGTACTTTGATATTTAGTGATATAGAACAACAAACAACAGATAAAAGTGAGGTTGTAAAATTGGAAAAACAAATTTAAGAAAAAAAAGAACAAGTGAAAATTAGGGAGTGAAGAAGAAAAAGAATAAACAAGGATTAATAATTTGAAATTGAATTAAAAAGTAAGAAATTGTGGAGATCAGCGAAGAAGAGTAAAAATAGACTGTAAATAAGATGGAAGAGGTGTTATTGTGGATAGGAATTGCAGAGGAGATAAGGAAGAGATAAGGTGAATAATTAATGAAAGGAGAATTGTTGGATTTGGAAAGAGAAGAGTGTAGCTACGAAGAAGGAAGGTTTTTGTGTGTTTAATTTTGGACAAGGTTGTATATTAAAATTTAAATAGTGTATTAGACTTTCGAACCTGCTATAAAACTGCTAAATTATCTAAATATCAAGGAAAATAAATTACTTATATCAGGTTAAAAATTTTACTTTAATAAAATTTCATTTTAAAATAGGAACTGAATTTGAACCTGCTCCTGAAGGAAAAGATAAGCTAGCCGGCCCATTAAATAAATTTGACATACTTTCGGATCAAAAGGTAAGAGATTTTTATTTGATCTTTTGGTTTCAAAGTTTTTTTTTTGGGTTTATCTATTGGAAATAAACAAGTTAAAGTTTGATTAGTACTGCAAATTATTAAGTTCAATAAAAGTAGAACAGCCCATTGGTTATTGTCATTTGCATAACCAACTCTGAAAGATATACAGTATGGTCATTACTATAGCAATGTAAACTTTTCTACATAATATTTAGACAATTATCTTAGATATTTGGATTGTTTAACTTCATGTTTGATTTACTGCAACAATTGTTATAAAATAAAATTGTTTTTGTGACTATTGTCTCAACGATTACTGTCTTTTCTTTCAACTTTACCTTCCTGATAATACAAGTAGTAATAAACAAAATAAAGGATAATGAATTCATTTAATAATAATAATAATAAATGCCTTTATTTCAATGAAATAAAATAGAAAACAGACTTCAGTTATAAATTCACAGTGCAATCTTGAGTAATAAAATAGGAAATAAATAAAATAAATGTTAAACTAGGTTTCTCAATTAATAAACAGTGTATTTAAGTTAAGCGAGAGACTAATTATCTAAGGAAAATAGGATCAGATAGGAAATCGTAATGTCAAACTTTGCATAAAGAGGAACATATATAAATATAAAGGTTACTACAAACATAACGTAATTTGGATCCTACTTTGTAACACAAGACCATCATATAATTGGTCAATTTGTTTATTTATCTTGATATAAAACGACGATAAATAATTACTGGGTGGGATTAAATGTGTTCTTGATTGCTTAATGATCAAAGCTTTTTTTAATAATTAAAGAGGGGGGTTGGTAACGTTTCAGTATGCGAGGTATCGTGGTCCGGAATGTTTAAAATTTTTCTATATTATTTTCCATTCTTTAAATAGTGCCTAAAGTTTTTGTTGGCAATAGAATTTTTGTCGATTCAACCAGGAACTACAGCAATTATCTAAAAGCTATTTGTGATACTCTATAACATTCTTTTCTTCTGCTTGGGGTTGGAAAGAAGAAAAGAATAATGTAGATTCTTTATACCGAAAATTTTTTAAATATATTATTATTGCTATCATAAGCAGAAACCCAATATCTTCGCACAAAATAAACATAACTTGTTTATAGAATGAATAAACTTCTAATTTTTGTATACAATTATATTAATCTATCATATATGCGCTTGCTAGTATGATTGTTTGACCTCATTAAGTACAATGAAGGCATTGTTCGTAGTTATATGTATTATCCCGATCAGGTCGGGTTTGAGACAATTCAGACATCTATTCAAATAACGTTAATAGTTTATATCAACAATTTGTTTGTATTATTTAAAAATTATACATCTAGAAATTAAGTATTACAAATCGAGGTGTTCCGTATTAGGATTCCTTTAGAAATGGACACATTCCAGATTTTCTTTCGCCTCATCATGAATTGCTAGCACATTTATCAAAATTAAAATAAATCTAGCAAAAAAAATGTCAAATAAATCCCAAGAAGTTTAAAACTAACTTCCAGTTGCATTAAATTGCCGTTAAGTTTTATCGGAGGGCTAGATAGATGATTTTCCCCTATAGGATGAAATTGCAATTTTCTCGATTCATCACCAAATTTTTACTATGTTAAGCGAAAGAAATATAAACTTTTTACAACTTGGAAATCAATACTTTCAAATTAGTTTTTTCTCCTAATATGACTGTGAGTCATCTGCAAAATGCTAGAAGAAGTTGACACAGTGATGTCCAGACATTAGTATATAATAGGATTAGTATAGTTGCTTGCGGTACTATAAAATTGGTAAACTCAGAACATTCCCTAAGATTTATAACAAACTGCTTCTCTTCTCTAAATAAGATGAAAGATCTTTGCAGTTATCACTTAGATCATAATGTTTAATATTATTGAATAAAATATCATGCTTTGCACATTTAAAAGCCTTAGAAATATCAATAAATATTTCCACAAGTCCTCCCTCATCTAGATTTTTGTAAATACAAAATATTTATTAAGGCAGAAACTGTAGATCTATTTTTTCTTAAACAGTGTTGGATAGGAAAGAATAATTCACATGATTCTAAAGAAACTTGTTAGATAATATTTCTCAGATATTTTGACCAAAGAATAAAGGCACAATTGGTCGATAATTATTGAGTTAGTTGTCTTGCTTCATTGGTACAAGGATAATTATAGAAATTGTCCGTAGCCTTAGAAATCTGCCATTTTTGAAGTTAACTAATTAACTCGCTTGATATATGTTAGCTATTTCATATTTATTTATCGTAAACTATATCCACATATAATAATAATAATAAGGCAGAAATTGCTTCATTGCCTAAACATTTTAGGTATTTAAATACGTAATTCATATTTTTTCCAAACTGATGTAACATGTTTGACAGTATACTACGGACCTGGGTAAGACTATAAAGTATAGCTAATAAATTAATACATTTTGTCTGTAGCTCGACCGCAACACGATGATTTACTGGACTTGTTTATGCACTTACTTATTAACCGTAGGTAGGCGTATTTATAATTGATTTTCATTTAAATTATCTCACTTGGATTATATAGAACGAAATTGTTTCTCCTGAATTATGGGCTATAGTCAGACTGCTGAGCCAAGTAAATTTAAAATAATTTTATAGATCTAACTGTTTCGTGCTTTTACCTATATAAGAAAAGTATTGTGATCCTGCAAAAATCTTTCTAGAATTTTTAGTGATTCTGCTTTCAAACCACCTGAACATAGAAAGGTAATTTTCAAAAAATCCTGTTGTTTGCCGTTTATGGTCACAGCTAGAGCCCTTACTACAATGTTGTATATGTATTTAGGATAGCTGCAAACGCAAAATCAATGTAAAATGAAAATAGGAAATATAAATAAAACGTAATAATATATAGCATAAATAATTATATAACCTTTTTCATAAAAATGACTCCAAGGATTCTGATTAAATTTAAAACATAAACACTCCCTTAGTACTAATATGAAATGACATGAGTAATTGTTTAGAGAAAATGCAAGGAAGGCTGGGGATTGAGTTTAAAGAATTACTTTATCTCTTCTAACGATTTTGATTGAATTTGGCACGTTTATGCTACTTAGTGCGACTATGATATGAGGATGGCGCTTAGAAAATGTAGGGGTAAGCTGTGGCGGGAGGATTTCAAAACTTAAACGGTTATTTTCTTCAGAATCGTGAAAAGAGTTTTCATTACACTAAAGACATGGATACTTCATTAGTACTATTATGAGACGATACAACTACTTCCTCTTAGTTTCGTCTAAAAAATGAAGAAAGAGAAGTTGTGAGGTTGCACCAATCAGCCACATAATTAATATTTCCTTGTAAGACAACACAATCTTGCGTACTGGTTATTTACATAAATAATCTGAGATCATCTGTATAAAAAATGTCACGGTCAGACATTTGACCCAATCGTTAATAAAAGTTTTAATATAGACTCCGGAGGAAAGGAATTAAAGTCCATATATTCAGCATAATGATATCTATTACAAAAATAAGATTTAAAAAATGACAACACTGTCTTGTCTGTCTTACTAAATCCCACTGTCTTCGTTTTGTGCACAATAATTCTACAGTCCGCCCTATCAAAGGGCTTCGATAAGTCAGTATATATCTCATTTACTTATTGTTGAGTATCTATAGTTTCTGAGAAATACTGAGTAAAACAGGATTAGTTTGTAATATCGCATTTACACATTCGTGTTTCGCCTCGTCGCTCGCCGACATTCGCGAGAGGCAATCACACGTTCGTCCCAACAACGCGAATGACCGTTTTCATATTTGGAGAGTTTCAGTTCAAGCAGAGGTGAATGGACGACGATGACGTGGAAATCTACAAGCCTTTGATTCGTCATCAAAAACCGCTTCCAGCGCGAGCGCTACGAGCCGCAAGGCGAGAAATGAGGCAAATGACGAGTGAACCGACTACACATTTGATCCGCCACTTGGCTTACGATTCGACTCGCCATCCGTGCGAATGCCATCCGGCATAAGAGGACGAACATAGCCTCGTACCAAGCCTCCTATAGTGGAACCCTTACTGAAGAAATTGTGGTGTGTTGGAGGACTTGAAAACTCTATACACTTCGAAATATTATCGATTACAGTAAAGTTTAATAATAGTGTTCTGGAATCTGGAACTGGTTGGGAGGGTGGTCAACAAAAATTATTCAACCACGGCACCTAGACCCCATTGGGCCCTTTGTACATCCTCCCGGTAGGCAGACCCTCGCCTAGGCCTCCAACCAACCTAATCTTGCGAAATAGGTGGTGATGCTTCCTAGGGGATTCTCTGATTGATAAGACGGTAGAACAGTCATAAAGTACATGTTGAACCGTCTCATCTTCTTGTTCACAACTTCTACAGAGAGGTGTTTCGCTTAATATCATATTATGTAGATGTTTTCTTAACGGACAGTGTCCAGTCTGGGGAGAAATGCCATCAGTGAACGCCTGTAGAAGAGGCGTCTTTCTGACAGCCTCATTCCACAGGCGACTTCTGGCCTCTCCACAGCCTACATTTCATTGTATGAAACCGAATTTGAAGCGTACTATTGTTGTCAGAGACACTTCTTCTAGATATATATCTAGTGGTGGTAGACACAGCATTACCTCCATAGCTCTTGTTGGCGTTGTTCGCATAGCTCCGGTTTTGCTTAGGCAGCTCTCTGTACTTGGCTGAACTTGACCTTAGCTGTAGTCTGTTTGCTCTTAGGTCACCAAACAACAGCTCAATAGGTTACCATTGGTCTTATGACGGCAGTGTATATCCACATGACTACTTTGGGTTTCATTCCCCAGGTTTTCCCCAGGGTCCTGCGGCACTGCTTATAAGAAATGTAACCTTCTTTAGTCTTCTATGTATGTGAAGTTTCCATGTTAGTTTGGCATCGAAGGTTACCCCAAGGTATTTCACTTCTGATGCGAATGTTGTGGGTGTAACGCAGGGCTGTGTATTAGCACCGCTTCTATTCAATATATGCATGGCAGTGCTCTCTATAATTGTAGATATAAAGCTAGATAAGAGAGGTATGGGAATTATGTATCATCTCAGCAGAGGTCTCTTCAATTGGGCCCGCCTTCGAGCTATACTAAGGACTCGTGTCTGTTACATTACGGAGTTCATATATGTATACGACTGTGCTCTAATAGCCCGATCACTGGAACAACTACAGAGAATCCTATAAGTTTATTCTCAGGCCTACAGAGCTATTGGGTTTTAATTGAATACAACAAAGACGAAAATGTCAATATCTCGCATAGTTCGTGATACTCCAATACAAGTCTATCATCAACAATTGGAGGAAGTTGAGCAATTTAACTACCTCGATAGCATTCTAAACTCACAGGCAAATATTGACACCGAAGTATAAAACAGAATCCGTGCAGGTTCTAGGGTCCTCTGAAAACTTCGTCAAAGAGTCTTTGAGAGCCATGACCTCTCTCTAGATATCAAAATTGCCATATATTGTGCGGTAGTGTAGCACTAACTCTTCTATATGGCTGTGAAGCTTGTGTCCACTTGAACGTACTCAGCAAAGACACCGGAAGGTCAATGGAAAAGGTATAAGGATGCTGTCCATCAAACGATGAATGCCATCAATATTGAAGATAGATGGAAAGAGCGCGCTCTAAACAAGAGAGAGGTAGTGACCAGCTATCAAAGTCAACTTCCGTGAAGAAGAAACAACTACACACCTGGACACTTCCAATGCCTGATTTGTAATTTCCGTGTTTCTTAAGAATCGGGGGACCCGTTATATCAGAGAGGAAATCTGTGTTTACTAAACGTTAGTCATACATGTTCATTAATGCCGTTATATGAAGTGGTGTAAAAATTCGGGCATATATCATTCATTAAAATGTTACACCCTGCTCAATTTCTCTTAGTTGGTTTAAGATATATCTGTTCATACGAGCGTACAAGACATGAATTATTATATCTAACCACAAGAGGAAAGTAGTACGTATTGTATGAAGCAGATTTTTCTATTGTCGTTGTTATAGTGATTTGTATCTAAATGCGCCACTCCCCTTAAAGACATGTGATTTATCATTTTAAGCAATATACTTAAGGAAAATCGCTTTTTAAGCATTGTTAATGTATTGTACACGATATTGTGTGACTGACCATTGTAAGTGAACATTTTGTTGAGAATAATGGGTGTGCCAAATTTGTATAATGTGAGAAAAAGGGTGAAAGGGGTAATCGACTCTTTTATGGCTGATATACTACCAGTATTTTCTTCGCACAGCATGAATTAGAGTTTCTGATACATACACGTGTCTTGATAAGTTTTCTGTTGGAAAGGTGAGCATATTTAACACACATTCGTCTTATAGTGTGGTAAGTTATTCCTAAAAAAATATTTGTGATAGAAATATCGTCAAACGTATGATGATACGATTAACTCGAAACTTAATGATGGCGTTTCATGGAGTAATATAATTTTGTCTGATGATGGATAAAATATATTATCGAAACGTTGGCCGACTTTTACAATAAATTTTTCTGATTACATGTCAAAGTATGCACGTACTACTAGTGCAGCGTATATTTTTCGAAAATATTTTTGTACAAAAATATTACGTCATAAATAGCACAGCGAGGAAATATCTAACGAATTACGTTTCCTAAATTATATGCAGCTTATGTAATAAAGCAATAAGATATTAATTTTACCAAACTATCATTAAGGGAAGCAATACTGTATCATCAGTTACAATTAAAAATATCAGTCAGGCAATGTCATTGTACAAATTCCACATGCTATAAATACGATTAGTTTTAAGCGTTGAATAGAAAAAAAGAATTGGCTGACGTGACACCGAATGGCGCCGTATAAAAATTAAGCATACCGAAAATACAGAAGAGGGTGTCCTGTATGCTTGGCTGAGTAAAACGTTGTTAATATGTACCTACGAGTATATTTTAAACCTCCCTTATTCGAGTTGACGATGGTAAATGGCAATGGCAAAATGAAATAACTGTATCCTATAAAACAATATCCTATGAAGTATAACGAAGCGTTATTTTTTGTTACTAAAATGTGCCCAGGATCTGTATTTATTTATGCCCTCTATATTTATTAATGTACCGTTTTACGCTTTAAAATTTATATTAATTTGCAGCAGCACCGAATAAACATACCAGTTGTAAGTACAAATGCACTCGGGTACTGGGGGGAACAGTGAGGAACGTGTACAACCTTACGAGCCCGCAGTAAATATTTTCAGTCGACAGCCAGCAGTTCCGCGAGCTAGACGTGAGTACCTGTCATCCTGCGTAAACCAACCGTGAAATATTTTCAAGTGGCAAAGCAACGTAATAAGATTTGACGTCAACCGTGCGACGTCATTCTTTCGGTATAAGGGAGTAATTAAAGTATCCGATAGTTTAGTTCCCTGGCTGCCTTCACACGTGAAAGACGTGTCCTGCTGCTTGCACCGGTCTAGAAAGATATTCAGGTAATTGAATTATAATTTCTAAATACGTTTTGATGGCACATCGATCCACCGCGCATCTGTTACCGTAATTTCTCCAAGGTTTGAGTATCCGAAGGAAATAATGAAATTTACACCGTGTTGGCAGCAGATGTATCCACTCCGAGCACCGAACCCGGGTATCGTTAGCATTATATATTCCATAGCAGCAAAATTTTGGCAAAGTTTGTGCTACGTCATCGACCAGCCGCGCATCTATCTGGCGCCTATACACCCGAAGTATTTGGAGGAAATAATTAATTTCGTCCCGTATTGGCAGTCAGCCGGAGCGACTCATCGACAGCAGACGTGTCTACTCCGAGATCAGAACCCAGATGCCATCTATCATATTCGAGCAGCAGGATTTTGTCCATCGACCAGCAGCGCATCCATCTGGCGTCTACTCCCATTCCAATAGTAAGTTGATTCATTTTACAGAAAAGGTCCTGAGAAGCCTTGAAGTAACCACAGGGAGTAAGTAAATCATTGGAAGAGTAAGTAAACTGATGTACTAGCCAAGTACTGTATATAAATAACTTTGCTCTGTGTCACCGCTTATTCTGTGCTAACGCCTTACCACGTATATGTTGTGTACTATTTTGCAGCATGTTATCCCTGTCACCTGAGTCATCTGGTACTACCCCATTTTTGAGTTTTACTGTTTGTGTGTGTGTGAATTAGACGTTCACACACACACACAAACAGTAAAACTCAAAAAACCAAACTCTCAAACTGAGCCATTGGCGTCTACTTTCTCCACTTGAGCTACTCAGCCTCGCGTACTCGGCTTGTGGGTAGGGTAGTGTGTCCTATCACTTAAACTAGGTCTGGCACCCGAACTTAAACCGAAAACTTATTTCCGGGGTTCGAGTGTCTCCACGTCACCGTTTGCGGTGGAGAAAAGCGCGCCACAGAAGAAAATCGAAAGTCTACTTTTGTATGTAAAATGTCCAGTGAATTTAATAATACAAACATTTTTATATAGCGTCTTTCGGAGCCCAGAAAATATTGATAATTTAACTAGGTTAATTTTCTGTGATTTTTGGTTCTGTTGCAAGCTTTGTACTGTCGAATTTTTCAATAACAATAATTTACAGTACAACTGTACTTAAAGGCAGAAATTACTACGTGACCTAACTTTTTTTGATCGAGTGAATGTGAGTGATGCTGAAATAATATAGTCTTAGATATATTGCAAAATATTAGTATATAATAAGTTTTCCCTCTTCGAGTACCATATTTATACAAGAAAGTAGAACATCTGAACTTCTGTTAAGCTGTATCGCAAAATTTTTATCATTCATATCCTTTAAAGGATCTTTTGTGTATTTAATGTGTGTTCATTTAACAGATGAAAGAAATATAACATATATCTGGGGCTTAGAACGGTTTAGCGGTACATATAATTTTCATATCGACAGTTTCATACCACAGTTTTACGTGCTGGCGGTACAACTTCAATGGTGGAAATTTTTACTAAATGGTAGACTAGAACGATTAATATTATACATGTAGCAACAACATTTTTAATCTATAATCTATATATGGCGATATCTACAAGAAACAGTATCAAATAACCACTCTAAATACATTTGTCTATTTTCCATTGTATATGTAATTTTCGACTAAATATGTAATTTGTAACTTTAATAATACTAGCAATAAAACCGACCTCGGTGTAAAGTTAATAAATGATCGGCATTTCCATATCTAATAAAGCAATCACGGATTGTAAACGATTTTAAATAAAGCCATTGCAGGTATTATATCAATTATCAGTTAATGTTATACATTAAAGTGATATTCCAATTTCCTCTACATACATATACATAATATACGTGCTAGCATTATGAAATTTATGAATGCATATGTACTTATATAGTATATGGTGTTATTGGTTTATTTGATTTATAATCCTAGTATATAATTTTGCTCAAATCTGAATATAATTCTTATATAAATATATAATTATAATTACTGCGAATAGTAGGAGCATAGGTATGGCAATTTTGAGATGTGAAAGGAAAAAAACATTAACAATCGAAAATGGTAATATTTGTTTTTATCTTAATGAACGAATAAATATGAACGTTTCGTATTATGTAAGTCAGCAGGGTAACGATTGGTATTCATTCAGTTCTTAACTTGTTATTCTTAAACGTTTGTTTCCAACCGCCTTGCAGGTCACCTCGATGACTCTCTTATGTCTGGGAAATCTAGATATGTCTTAGAAAGGAGACGAGGATCTACAGTTTATAGTGGAATCTGAACCACTTAAAATCATGCCATTACCGTCAACTTGTACCAGGTGTCAAGTGTAAAAATAATTTTCAGTAACATATATATAGACATAGATGCAGATATAGACATATACATAGACATAGATATAGATACAGATATATACACAACTTCATTATTGATTCTTACCAGATGATGTCAATATTGTAAATGATGATTCATCATAAACTTCAGCTGAACACAATGAAATTATCAGTTATCGTATTTGGAAAATTCAGACGACAAATTAGGAATGAGTTTATAATTAAAATACTAAATAATGAGACTTCGCAATGTGCGCAAAGTGCCCTAAACTTAGGATTAGAATTAGATACAGATCTATGGTTTAATAAAGATATAAAAAAGAATTCAAAAAGCTTCCGCCCCATTAAAAATGTTATTTTCAAATCGCCACTTAATATCTGGCTGCATATCCTGTTCTTCTCTCTATTTTCAGTTTTTTTTTGTTACGTGAGTAATTGTAAAGAAAACTAAATAAAATATTAATATACATAACGGATTCAGCAGATAGTATGATACACTTTCATAAGACTATAAAACTATTAGCAAAGAACGAAATGGTGCCAAACAATTATTTACTGTTTATTTATTGTTATAGTATATTTACAACATGGCTCTAGGCAGGGCAGATTTTTTAATTTTAAGGCCTTATTTAGATTAACGTCTTGGCGGAGTTCAGTATTAGCTATTCCACCACTTAACCATATAACCACCATTCCCTACGACATTTCCATCTGTCGCAGCTGAGACTCGAACTCAGGAATGGTACAAATTAGCCGTGTTGACTCTCACACAACCTCGTCTAGACCAATGCTACCAACTCCGTAACATACAAAAATACCACTAAACATCCATACCCTACCCAGGATTCGAACCCGGGACTTCTTGGTTGGAAGCCTAACACGTAAGCGTTGAGCCACTGAACCGGACCATGCAAGATGTAATTTGTTATTCATCTTCTAATATTTAGAACCTATTAGATAAATTTATTATTATTATTATTAGTTAAAGTCTTCGATACAAATGTTTATACGATAAGGCCAAAATAATTTAATCTGATAATGAAATATTAAATAACGAGAAAAAATATATCAAAGAGGTTCTAGTACAAAATCAAGACCCTGGAGCGTTTGTTGATAGAGTTTTCATAAATGTTGAAAATAGGGACAATCAGGTACGACAAAATCCTGAACGTCATTATAGAGCAACAATTCCTTATGTACATGGACTATCAGAGAAGCTGCGCCGTATAGGTGACAAATTTGATGTTAGGACGGTATTTCAAACAGGGAACACTTTGAGATCTATTTTAACAAAAACAAAATCGATAAACCGGGAGCAGAATTCAAAAAACATATCCCGTGCGAATGTAATAAATGTTAGTGGTTGAGTCATCCAGACCTTTCAGTGTGAGCTTGGATGAGCACAAGAATTACATTAGAAAGAATGAAATTCAGAAATCAAAGATTTGTAAACATACTTTGAAAAACGGAGGTAGAATAAACTGGGACTCGGTGAAAATTTTAACAAAAGAGGCAGATAACAAAAAAAAAAAATTAAAGAATCAGCAATAATCTTATTACATGAAGATAAATGCATATCGAATTGTTCTGCAGATATTTGTACAACCTGGCTATCAATGTTAAAAGAAGAACTTAACAAACTCAACGTTATTTAAAAGAAAATATCATCAGTTCTGTTTAAGTAGTAAGTATCTATGGAAATAACAGAATCTTAAAGCTGTGCATTTAATATACACAACAAATAAGAGTTTTTCGAAAAAAGTTTTGAAAACGGAAAGAGACTGCTTTCCGAAACGTCAGCAAAATACATTATTTCTGTGTTTATTACATGTGGTAGAAAATCCAAATAAAAGGAAAGAATCTGCGATACAGCGTGCCATACTATACTGCTATCTAAATTATGTGTCTATAGGATACATGCTTTGGATAGAATCCAGCTGTTTATTGTTTGTCATTTCCTAATTAACTTTCAGCTACAGTTAATATGATTATTCTCAAACGCACCCTAACCAAACCTAGATTGATCAGTTGTAACATATATGAGATGTTAAGTTATATACTTTTTAAAACTAGTTATTGTTTCACGTATTTTGTTTGTCGAGAAACCTTTAAATAGCAATTCCATAGAGGGTTATCCTGCGTTGAAGATGAGTTAAAGTAAAATGAATTGCTTGTACTTATATATGTATAAAAACGTAAACATTTACGAACATTAAAATATTTATTAAAAGAGGTATAAACGTTAGGGCTTTAAATTGATGTTCCTGTACGATGTGGATTTCACAGATAGGCACTAAAGGTTGGCAGAAAATGAATATGCTCTTCTGCAGTCCGCAAACAAAAACATGAAATAAATCGCAAAATTACAAGCATAAAATCGTAAAACGGCACATAAATCATAAAAATAAAACTCTTTAACATCGCGGCCGTCAAACGTTCTATTCCATAGTGACACAACTTTATCGTATTTCACACACATTTTTGCGGAACATTTAATGCCTCATCCGTGTTGTTACATACAATGTCCATAATTAGCCTGCTATGTGAATGATGTCCATTGTCTGCAATAAACACAGTATTTATTGCGCTCATCGTTCTGCAATAATGCTACATTCTAAAACCATCTTGCTAGCTCTCTAGCTGTTGCTTCTATTATAAATATACAATTAAAAGTAATTTACAGGCACAGGAGATTTAAAAAATTGTATAGAGTACTCCAGATTTTAATCGGAGAACTGTTGGAGATCATTGAAAACGTTTTCTTGCATTTATTTAATTGATGGATAAGTAGACAGGAACGAAAAGTGTAATATATGAAATAATATACAAATTGAGGCTACAGTGCGTCCGACTGCGATAGCTCGAGCTCTACAATAGCTAGAAGTAAAAAAAAATCAGGTAAGCTGCATATACAAGTCTACATACATACATACATACATACATACACAGAGTGGCTTTAGACCAAACCGAGGCACATCGGATTTAATCTTCACACTTAAACAGCTTCAAGAAAAAGCACTCGAACATCAAGGAGAAATTCACATGGCCTTCATTGATTTAACCAAGGCGTTTGACTCGGTGGATAGGGAAGTGCTCTGGAAAATTATGTTCCGCTTAGGTATCCCTAGAAAATTTGTGGAAGTATGTCGCAGTCTACATACAAACAACAACGCCCAGGTTATGTATAATAATGAGGCAACCGAACCTTTCCAAACCCTCACTGGAGTTAGGCAGGGATGTGTCCTGGCACCCCTACTCTTTAATTTGTTTACCACTGCTCTAACAATTATTGTTGACAACAAACTGACAGTCAGAGGAATAGGTC
Source organism: Leptura quadrifasciata (assembly GCA_963675555.1). NCBI lineage: Eukaryota > Metazoa > Arthropoda > Insecta > Coleoptera > Cerambycidae > Leptura > Leptura quadrifasciata. The sequence continues at coordinate 134,899,458 of OY776676.1, forward strand.
TCAGATACCGTTTTGATGGCGGTCTCTTTAACATAGGGCGCTTTAGAGCTTTCACGAAGACACGCACACGATTCATTTGTGATCTCCAATATGCGGATGACTGTGCACTTTTAGCCTCTACGCCGGAAGAGCTTCAAGAACTTTTAGATGTGTATGCCCAGAGCTATGATTCCTTGGGACTTAAAATCAACATTGGAAAGACTAAGATTATGTCAACTCCTCATCAAGTGAACCAAATAGATATTACACTTAACGGAAATTCTCTTGAAGTGGTGGATCAGTTCAATTACTTAGGCAACGTTGTTAATGACAAAGCAAACATGGATAGCGAGATTCGCAATAGAATTAACGCTGCATCTAGAGCACTCTGGGGACTTAGAGAGAGAGTATTTGACAACCACGACCTTGCTTTGACAACGAAAATGGCTGTCTACAAAGCAGTTGTCATTCCAACACTGCTATATGGATGTGAAAGCTGGGTCACTTACCGTCGTCATGTGAAAGAATTAGAACGTTTTCAGCAAAGACACCTCAGAAGTATGATGAAAATCCGTTGGTTCCATCACATATCAAACGTGGAAGTACTCAGGAGAGCAAACAGCCTTCCAATTGAGGTACTTATTTCAAGAGCACGCCTAAGATGGGCAGGTCACGTTCATCGTATGCATGATAACCGCCTTCCTAAATGTACACTTTATGGTGAATTGCTAAGCGGTAAAAGAAGGCGTGGCGGTCAACGAAAGAGGTTCAAAAACGCTCTCCATGAAAATCTAAAATCCTGCGGTATTGCAGACGAGCAATGGGAACAACTTGCAGCGGACAGAACCGAATGGCGAGGGGTTGTGGCCAGCTATCAAGGAAATGTTGCTGCAAGAAGGCCGAATCCAAGACTTAACCAGGTCTATGTTTGTCCTGACTGCGGTCGACATGTGCTCTCCCGAATTGGCCTCTATAGCCATAGTCGTGTACACCGTAGATGAATGGGAATTACAATAGACTACACCTTTTACTTGTTTTTTATTGTACACAATCTATCGACTGTGACATTTTTATACTCGGACTCGAGTAACGGCTAATAAAAATAACATACATACAAGTTTATACCTGGAAATTATTTTCGAATATACAGGGTGGACCAAGACGACTGTACAGGATCAAATGCCATTTTTTTAAAATGGAATGTTATAAATATTATTGCATTTTTAAAGCCTCTTTCTAGACTCCTTTCACTCTTACATTAATGCATAAGAAAGAAACAAAATGTTTGTTCTGTTTATCTATCTAATTTGTAGTTATCTGACGATGGTTAATAAAACCGAAACGTAAGAAAATATAATAAACCTTTAATTTAATGACCGAAATCATATACATCTATCAATTTCTAGTATTATAAATTTATCTGAAACAAGACAATGCAATATATGCATTAACTGCGTCTTACAGGCCATCATCAACAGATATTTTTATATGTTGCTGAATAAGCAGATTATTTTTCTGACACAGAAAAAGCAAATGTCGAGATTTTTGTAGGCAATATTAATCATAAGATTGCTTGCGAATTTACGGTCTTTTTCTTGTATAAGTAAACCAACAAGAGAAGCTGATAATACCTCTACTTTGATTGATCATATATTTATTAGAGTTAATAATAAAAACATATGATATTATCATTTTAAGTGCATAAAACTTTTGTTAGTAAATTTCAATAGTGCAACTCATTATCGTATTTTCTACTTTTAGTTTTAGGACTATTTTAGTTGTGTGTTTTCGTTTTGCTGCTCTCCTCGTTTTCATATATTTTATACATGTTGTATATTTTGTGTTCTAAGTTTTTTTTATATTTTACAGTATTGTAATAACTCTTAATATTTAATCACCCTGACAATGCTAATGTCTTTTTTGTAGGATCTATAGCAATAAAGTTTATTCTGTTCTGTTATATTATATTCTACTCTATATTTAATGGCACAAGTAGTAACTTAAAGCAAAATTATCAATTACTACCTAAAGTACTTAAAACTAGAAATTACAATAGCTTAAATAATACGTTATGAATGCTGGGATGGTATATGTTAGTAATTAAAGGTCCAGAAAAGGTGTATAATTTATTTATTGACAAATTAGAAAATTATATCAAATTCAATTCTAAAAGTTATAAATCTATAAATAATAAAATCTATCTAATCTATAAATAATTAAAGCCATGGATAACGTAAGGTTTAATAAATACAATCAGATATAGAGATCTATTTAAAAAAAAGTTTAAAAACTCGTACTCAGTGGCGCTTGAAAAAACTAAAAGTGATTGTTACAAAAATAAAATATATTCTGCACAAAAAATTGTAAAAAAATGTGGCAAGTGTTTAATGAAATAACAAACGTTAACAAAACTAAACAAAACATTAAAGATGCTAATATAGTTGATAAAAATAACATAAAATTTTTAGGTGATAAAGAAGAAGCATATTGCTTTAATAATGTTTTTTTATTAACATCGTGAAATGGCACAATCAATTACGAAACCTATTAGAGAGCCTGAGACAAAAGATTATATTATTGGTAAATATCTATTTCTCTGTCCTGTCCAAGAAAATGAAATCATAAACACGATAGCCAGCTTAAAAAATAACGCATCTCCAGGACCTGATCATATATCAGCAGTTACGATAAAAAATATAAATGAACATATAATTATTCCTTTAGTACATAAAATAAATTTATGTTTTGTTAAAGGCGTTATTCCTAAAATGTGAAAAGAATCCATAAGCACACCAATATATAAAACAGGTGATAAAAAATTGGCTACAAATTATAGACCTATATCTAATTTTGCGAAAATATTCGAAAAATGCTATACTTAACTTTTCTAGAGCAAAACAATTTATTAGAAAAAAGTCAGTATGGATTCCGGGAGCATATGTCAACTGAAGATGCTGTGGTTAATGTAATCAATAACATTGCTAATGCTCTCAACAACAATAAAAAATGTCTGACAGTATTTTAGATTTAGCTAAAGCCTTCGACACCGTCAATCATGACATTCTATTGAAGAGGCTGGAAAATGTAGAGTTGAGGGGCTGTGCATAATTAGTACTCCAGGATTACCTAACAAACATGGGTGTCCCGTAAGAAACTGTGTTGGAACCTATTTTGTTCCTAATATATGTTAATAATATATCATTATTAAAAGATATTAAGGGTCATATAATCTCTTATGCTGATGACACAGCGACAGTATTTGATGGTAATTTCTGGAGCGAGGTATATGATAGTGCAGAAACTGAACTTTATGTTATAATCACCTGGTAAAAAATCATCTGTAGCAGAAACATAAATTGCTTATGCTTTAAAGTTGAAAAGACTGGAACAATAATTAAATATCTAAGTGTCATGCTAGATCAACACCTACGATGGACAGCTCATATAAAATATATCGCAAATAAACTCAGAAAATAAGTTAGTAATACATATTATTCGGGAGTATGGGTAAAGATATAATTAATGGAGGGATATGAGGGAGCGGTAAGGAATTTAGGTGTGAGTGGATCTAAAAGGGTGGGATTACTAGACACAAGCAGGGTTTCGGCAAAACGCGGTAGAAACCTATTTATGATGAAGTCGCTCAATAGTGGGGTGCCGGTCTGGTTGTGAAGCTGTTGAATAGGTGTCCCGCGACAAAGTTTACCTGCTATCCTAAGGGCCTTGTTTTGAGACACCTGTAGGCGCTTCTGCTGGGATAATTCAGTGATGGGGTACCACACGGGGGCCGCATAAATAAGCAAAGGTCGTAAGTACGATTTGTATTGTAGTATCGCCGTTCGAGGTGGAGCTGTTTTAAGTGTGTAGTAGAGCTTGTGCAGACGTCTACTGAATTTAAGGTTGATGTTGTCTATGTGTGTGTGAAAGTTAAGTCGTCTGTCTAGTGTAAGTCCGAGATAGTCAACGTTGTCTTTCCAGTTGGTCAAATAGTTATGTAGGTAAAGCCGGGGGGAGATTTTTTTCTTTTTTCTCGCAAAGTAGCACGCTTGGGTTTTATCTATATTGGTGTTTAGTCCCCAGTCTCTATAAAATTGTATGGTTAAGTCTGTCTGTTCCTGAATGATGTCAGCCATGACATCAGGGTGTCCAGAGGTTGTCAGTATGGCGGTATCGTCAGCGTATAAACAGATTGTTGTCCTGTGGTCATCAGGGGGAGGGATGTCGTTAGTGTAGAGGGTAAAAAGTACTGGCCCGAGGGCTGAACCTTGGGGGATGCCAGAAAAAATAGGGGTAGCTGGAGAGCACGCCTGGTTGACTGTTACTCGAAAGCTGCGGTTAGAAATGTACGACTTAATCATTTTAATGATGCGTCCCCTACTCCCGAATAATATGTATTACTAACTTGTATATACGAAAAGATGCATGAGCACACATATTACACCACAATATAAACACAAAAAACACAAAAAATATAAAAACTTTAAAAAAATACAAAAAAAAACAAAATCAATAAAAAAATAATAAATAAAAAAATAATAATAATACATATTACACTTTTGCCATTTTGAACTAGTAGCTTCGACAAATCTAAAGACCAAAAGAGCCATCCACAGGTCAATAACAACTATATGTAAAAAGACGCCAATATAATTTTCAGATGTAGCATTTACTCACACATAACACCCTAACACCATAACAAACTACATATCACAAGCTTTAAAGAAACAACCTAACAGTGCACCCTGGACAAATTAACCCAAACAGCATGTCCAGCTCGCTAAAGAGTAAGCCAAGTCATGATGCTTAAGAAAGATGCTTAATAACAAATCTGGTTTGTTTACTATATGAAAATTATACATTTACCACTGCTTAATAAGGATGCAAAAAACATCCAGGTCTTTTATATTTCATTCTTGTAGTACAAGGACGATAGCAAGTCAACCAGTGGTTGTAGCTTTTGTACAAAATCTCATATACAAGGATTATTCCTCTACTCGGTCCTAAGTTTTATAACATGTTGCCTATAGCATAAAAAATATATCAAATATTACCGTATTCAAAAATAAATTAAGAACCTTTGCAATTGATAATTTCAGTATACTAAATATCATCTCAGTAGATATTTATACATGTATATATCTTAAATATTAGAAACTATACTTACTCTAAACATATACTCAATACTTTTAAATTACCTATTTATCCTGATTTATTGTATTTTATTTTTTAATCTTTAGTGTCATAGTACATTCATCGGTGACACAGTGTTTCCCTTCTCTCCATGCTTTATTCTGTAATTATTATTATTTCTCTCAAAATTCATATAAAATTTAGTTTTCATATTTTGATAAGTACTTACATATTCCTTGTGAATATTTATTTTGCTCTCTCATTTCATTTATATATTTTAATTTTTCTAAAATGATATTTTCATATAGAATCTGTTACAACATTGGTACCTAGGTATCTAGGTGACTCATTCTAAAATAATAATAATGTTATACTTTTATAAAATAAAAAATTATACTTGCTTATTATGTAATTTTCTTAATAAATTGAATTTGAATTATCTCTATAAATGACTGAGAATGAATACCCCTCCTCCTCCCTTTTCTTATCTTTGCATTTGACAAAAAGGCTTAGTATTGCTGGTCGTCAGATCAATATCAAAAACAGAGTTCTGTGTTATCTATTAGAGCAAGTGTTAATGTCCTAATTTCTTTTAAAATAAAAAATAATGAAATCTATTATGCTGGACTAGTTTTATCAGAAAAACCTTTAGGATCCCTGATTGAACAAAGTCGAAATATACAATTGAGGAAATTATATTTCCTGTGTAATCCTTAACATTTATTAAGACGTAGCCAATAAAATTCCTGGCAAAGGAAAAAGTGGTTACCGCCAAATTATGACTTGACTTCTACTTATTATTTTATCTGTATTTGTTTTGAGCTTAATACGGTCCTGGTCGTTGGAAATGAATACACACATATTGCAGCTGCCGGCTCGTGCAGTAATAGTCAGTGGTTGGTTATATGACCTACCTTAATGGATCCTTTATTTACATGTACTCAATAATGCATTCAGAACAAGAAAGATTAATTGCTCTTCGTGATTCTACAAAAAACGGCAGATGATTTCTAAATTAAATGAAATTGTAAACTGAAAGGGCTGCTTGAAGTAATTTGATTTATGGTATTTTAATAGAAACGCTGTCAAAACACCACAATCATGTTCTTGATTATTATAAATGATTTCTATCTTCTTAGGAGAACAAAACGCGTATGAATGGACAAATTTGTGTGGAGAGAAAGGAATTAGAAAGAAGATTTAAAAAATATTTCTAGATATGTAGAGCTTGAAAGTTTGTCGTCTAAATCAGATGATACCAAGGACCATTTTACTTACAAAACCTATAGTTTTATTTGTTTACGTAGTTTATACATAGTAAAAAATGTATAGTAGAAAAATATGATTAACTTAAAAAAAAAGAAATCATAAAATCTTTTTCCAAACACCATTCCACTTGAAATTTCTAAGTGAAAATGCATGAAAAGTCTTAAAGAGATACAAGAATTTTATTTAATTTCAGTTCCGGCCATTGTTTTGACAATTTTTATTATGTAAAATTTAAATTAATTTTAGTATTTTCAACAACTTTGAAATGTGTAATTAGAGCTGCATTTAGCCAGGCCACGAATTATAATGTTCTTCAACCTATTTCAATTATAATAATAATAATAATAACAGTCCTTTATTTAGCACTTTGCTATACATGTTCACAATACGAGAAAAATATTTATATTTACACATACATCATAAACAATACTTATTCACATATTATAAGTAAGCAGTTCCTCTCTTACCTATACATGCCTATACTTATACATACCTATACATCTATCATAATATATCAATCAATATCGATCAAATGTGTCACCTCAACTATTAGCTAAATTAACATATAAGAGGAAACTCATTTGGAATTATCTCTAACTATTCTTTTGAAAGAAGCTATGTTACTTGCCTGCTTAGCTTCCCTAGTAAGGCTATTATATGCAATTAGACCCCTGAAGAAAATCGACTTCTGTGCAACTGTTGTGTATACTCGTTGCAGTACAAAATTTATTCTACCTCTAGTATTATAGTTGTGAAAATCCCCAAACGTTTGTACATTTTCTTGCAGATAGAGAGGTAATATATACAGTTTAATTTTATGTATGAAAATCAGTACAATAAACTCGATATAATTGTACATATTCATCCATTCTAAAACTTCCAGCATGTCATTTACTCTAGTATAAATACTGCACTTTAATATAATCCTCATAGCTCTGTTCTGTAATTTTTGCAAACGTTCTATGTCACTCTGGTTAGAGAGATATGGAACAGTACTACAATAATTAAAATATGGTAAAATAATAGTGTTGTATACTAGTTTTCTACTATTGATAGATAAATACCAACTAACTCTTTTTAAAACGCCAATCTTTTTAGCTACTTTTTTATATATATAATTAACGTGATTACTGAATTTGAGTTTATCGTCTATGATTACACCCAGATATTTAATTTCTTTGACGACTTCAATTACTTCCCCACACGCCTGTAATTCTAGTTTTAGCTGTTTTATTTCGTTTTTAAATTTCTGTTTTCCTATGATCATTCCTTTTGTTTTAGACACATTTAGTTTCAGTTTATTTACTTCTAACCATTCACTGACCTCTCTCAAAACTTCGTTCATTTTATTGACCAATAACACACTACTGTCCTCCGTTATATAAACAACTGTATCATCTGCAAACAAATGATAAGAACAGTTGCTAAATAGATCTGACATGTCGTTAATGTATAAAATGAACAGTAGCAGCCCCAAAATACTTCCTTGTGGTATTCCAACATTTATATTTTTTGTAGTCGATATATACTCGTTATATTTTACTCTTTGCATCCTACCATCCAAATAACTACTTAACCACATATGGTACAACTCCATCCAATCCATATTCTTTTAATTTTTTTAGTAATCTCTCTCTGTCAACTGTTTCAAAATCCAAGAAAACTATAGCGGTCACTTTACCTGAGTCATTTGCTTCCTTCCATTCGTTAATCACATACTGCAACGCACCTTCACAGCTATGACCTTCTCTAAAGCCAGATTGAAACTTACATATTAATTCGTTTTCTACAACGAATCGTAATATTTGCAAATATACAACTTTTTCTAGTACTTTTTCAAATGCTGCAGGCATATTTATTGGACGAAATTCCTCCGCTTTAATGGTTTTGGCAACTTTTCTTATTGTAACGATGGTTGAAATTTTCAATGCATCAGGAACAATACCTAACTGCAACGAAGTGTTAATAATGTTAAGGAGTGGGTCAGCTATCACGTCAAAGAAGTCTTTATAAAAGGACATTCCAATATCGTCAGGGCTGCTTTTATTTGCTATGGAAAAATTATCGTTTTAAGTTCATCTTTATCCAATAACTGAAAATCTGAAAACTTATTGAGGTTATGCATTATTTGGTAAAGTCTATTATTATCTGGGATTTCATTCACAATTTCAGTCACACTATTTATGTAAAATTCATTAAATCTTTCAACGATATCATTCATATCCTTTAATAACTGATTACCAAACAACACCTCACTAATGGCCTCCCTATTTTTACTAGATATGATTTCTTTTAAGGATTTCCACATCATTTTTGGGTCGCCTCTACAGAAATCAATTTTACTTTCAAAAAACCTACACTTCTCAGTTCTCACAACATTCACTACCTTATTTCGTTTCCACTTATACTGTTTCCAATCATTTTGATTACCTGTTAACTTATAAATTTTATAACTTTCTTCCCTTTGTCGTATAGCATTAAGGACAGTTTCATTAAACCACCCTTTATCTGACCCATGTAACATAACTTCTTTCTTAGGCATAAAATTATCCGCTATTTCTATCATATTCCTCGAAAATGAATCATATTTTTCGTTGATATTATTTCTATAATTAAAGTTATTTACAAAATTAGAAATTTCATCTTGAAATGGGCCTATATTTTTAAGTCTACATCTAATTATACGAGTTCTACGTTTGTTTACTTTAGGTAGATTAATTTCTATAATATTGTGATCAGTTATATTTGGTTCATCTAAAACCGAGACTTCTATATTTTGGCTATTAGTTATGACTAAATCAATAATACTACCACCAGTTCCAAACATATGTGTGTAGGAGTTGACCATTTGCTTTAAACCAAAATCATTTATTACATTTTTTAAGTGATTTCTATGCCCTGTATTAAGATCCCAGTTAGTATTAAAATCTCCAAACATTAAAAAAAGTGTGCGATATATTTACTACATTTTCATTAAACCAATTTTCCAAAAAATTTATAAATTCTGCGTGTGAATGATTTGGTGAGTGGTAAACTCCTGCTAAAGTAAAGTAATCGTTGTTTATGTTAATTTTGATGACAATAAACCATACATTTCTTTCAATAGTTGAAGTAAAACAAACTTTATACTTAATATCTGAACGTATATAAAAAATTACACCGTGTCTACTTTCCGAATTTACTCGTTCAATATTATAATTATTAATAGCTATCTCAAAATCATCTATCTCTTTTGTTACGTGGCTTTCAGTTAGGCACATAACTAAAGGATTGTTTACCCTTATAAAATATCTAATTTCATCATAGTGTTTAATCAAGCTTTGAGAATTTAACACAAATACATTTTGACTTAATTGCTATTGTACTGCCTTTACTGATCTTTTTTCAACTTCAATTTTCCTTTGCAGTACAGGACATGAAACATCAGATATATAATGATTAAAATCTAGGTTAAGTTCAGAGTTCCCCTCGTTTGCCTCTATACAATTTCTACATTTACTCACGCTGGATTCACAGTCCTTTTCAGCATGGTCTCCCATACACTTTTTACATTTTTCACTCAGTTTGCAATTATGTTTTCAATAAATCTGTACATTTTGAAAATACTTTTGTAACAAATACAATTTAATTTTCTGTTGTCCGCAGCATAACAAATAAACAGTCAACAATCCAGTAACTACTCTATAAAGTAAACATTACATCATAAATCAATAATTAAATGATTGGATCTGATATTTGGAAAGTATTTTCAATATACAGGGTGTCCCGAAAATGGTGGGCAATCTCTCGGTTTCGGGTAGAACTAGTGAAAATAAGGTCACAAGTTCGTATATTTTTCTTTCCCCCGAGGTACCCCTACGAAGATATTCGCTCTTGAAATTAAAGGTTAAAAATCGGTTTTGCGCGATAACTTTTTTATTGTTCAATCGATTTTAAGAATTTTTGGACCAATATCATATTATTTCAATCCAGTTAGGTCAGTGTATTAGAACCTTGGATAACATTCTTGGGGCTCGGGGGCAGAGCACCCATTGCCTTAATAAGTTGATAAAAAATTTTCAGCCTATTTTCTTTTATTTCTAAGATTATTTTCAAATTTTTCAGCCATTTTTACGTAAAAAACGTATACTTGTTTGATGTCGGTAATATGAACCGTTTTCGAGATAAATGCACGTAACGATGAAATTACGATTTTCAATTGCACAAATAATAGTAAATTTTAAAAATAAATAAACAAAGAATATTTACTTAGTACTTTATCATATTATGTATGACCTTCCTATCGATTATTTGGAAAAAAAATCGACAAAAATGGTGCCCGCACAAGCTGAAGCCCTAGTTCAGGTGTCAGTATTAAACGTGTTAATATTAATTTTTTTAAATATTTTAAAAAACAGCTACATCGTCTTATTTATATAGATAAGACGATGTAGCTGTTTATGTACAAAACCAAACGAGTAATAATGACAGTTTATGGTTGCCATGGATCAAAATATCAGCTAATTGGAGTGACATAATTTTTCAGTATTAGCTTATCCGACATTAATTAAATAATTAAATGGTTGAAATATGGCTTACACTAACAATGAATACGCAGATATGCATTTAATGTATGGAATAGCTTCTTGTAATGCCTTGAAAGCACGAAGACTATACGCTCGACGGGTTCCTGATCGCAAAACTTTTGAACGTGTTGATCAACGGTTGAGAGAAATTGGTAAAAAATATGATAATTTTTTTGAAAATTAAAAATCTAAGAATTATATCTCTACTTAGGTCTATTTGCGCCAAATGACGTAAACAGGGGTGCTCTGCGGACAACACGTACTGTTGAAGTAGAAGAGAACGCATTGGATGCAGTCGCTGCGAATTCATCTGTAAGTAACAGATAATTATCATTATAGATGAATGTCCTAAAATCGATCGTTGGAAGAATTGAACTGCTTCATCCGTACCATATACAGAAAGTACATGCCATTAGCCCAGATGATTTTCCTGCTAGGGTGAAATTTTCGCAGTAGTTTATACAGAAATATGAACAAAATCATGGCTTTATTCGATCGGTTTTGTATATGGATGAAGCGAGCTTTGGAAGAAATGGAGTCCCACAACTTACACGTTTGGAGCGAGGAATACCCACATGCCACAATTCAAACGCGCCATCAAAGGCAATTTCATATTAATATTTGGGCCGGAATTATTGGACGGTACTTGTTGGGCCCATTCATGTTACCAAATCGATTGAATGGGCAACTTTATCTTGAATTTCTCCAACAGCAGATACTACAACTTTTAAAAGACGTTGGCATTGCATCTCGAGAGAACATGTGGTTTATGCATGATGGGGCGCCTCCGCATTTTAATCTTATAGTGAGGGGTCATTTGAATGGAATATATCCAAACCGGTGGATAGGTCGGAGTGGGCCTGTTCCTTGGCCTCCCCGATCTCCCGATTTAAATCCCTTTGATTTCTTCCTATGGGGGCATTTAAAGAGTCTCGTATATGCCACACCAGTAGAGACAAGAGAAGAATTATACGAGAGAATTATTTACCATTCAAATGCAATTAGGGAAAACGAAGGAATGTTGTGGCGAGTCCAGCGATCGTCAGTTCGTCGTGGACAAGCATGCATTAGAGAAGGAGGTGCCCATATTGAGCATTTGTTATGAATCTTTTTTTCTACAGTAAGGTTTCCAATTTTGTGTTTTGTGTCCCAATATTTTTTGTTTTTATAAGTTTAGGTAAGTACTTACTACCTCATAGAGAAATAAATGTTGTTTTGTACATAATCCTCGTGTTTATTTAATTTTTTAAAATTACTATTATTTGTGCGATTGAAAATCGCAATTTTATCGTTAAGTGCATTTATCTCTACAACGGTTCATATTACCGACATCAAACAAGTATACGTTTTTTATGTAAAAAAAAAATAGAAAATAACCTTAGAAATAAAAGAAAATAGGCTGAAATTTGTTTTTCAACTTATTAAGGTAATAGGTGCTCTGCCCCCGAGCCCCCAAGAATGTTATCCAAGGTTCTAATACACTGACCTAACTGGATTGAAATAATATGATACTGATCCGAAAATGATTAAAATCGATTGAACAATAAAAAAGTTATCGCGAAAAATCGATTTTTAACCTTCAATTTCAAGAGCGAATATCTTCGTAGGGGTACCTCGGGGGAAAGAAAAATATACGAACTTGTGACCTTATTTTCATTAGTTCTACCCAAATTCGAGAGATTGCCCACAATTTTCGGGACACCCTGTATATACTCACAGAATATATATATATATATATATATATATATATATATATATATATATATATATACATATATATATATACATAATTGTGTTCATTTTCCTTTTATTTAAAAAAAGTAGACTACAGTTCTTATTAAACCTCTAATCATGAAAAATAATACCTAGCAAAGACAAAAGAATTAAATTACCACTTCTGCATTTCTTCTGCAAATAATGAAGTACTATTTCTTTTCTTGGTGGGTCCGACCCTGGCATCGCCCACACCAGACGTATTGAGAAGATTGGATCAGCATTAACAATATGTTCCTTCTGTAGTGCCAAAAATCCGTTTAATGAGGTACACGTGGTCGTCAATACCTGCCTTTGTACCATGCTTCACTGATTTTGATAGCTGTAACATGCCACATTTGCCATATGTCCATCAATGAATTTGTGCACAAATTGAATGAAATTTCTGACTCAAGTCACTCCAAAGTACCGACATCGTGGTCAGTTTGTTTAAGGGTGTGAGGGTTTAGTTAAATGTTTTTCTTCTAGATATGTAGTTGAATAATTATACACATACTATTATAGTACTGTAATAGTTCTAGGTATAGAACCTTTTACAGTACTTCGAGGATACATTTGAAATTTGGTAAATTCTACAGTCAATTTCATAAATATAAGAAGTCCCAAGGTACATCGATACTTCTTTTGGAAAGATAGTTGTTAACCACTATCTTTCTTGAGATACCAGGTAGGTATCAGGGAGGGGAGGTACCAGCGTTACCTATATACGTATACACGTAATATTTTGATGACTGATCACTCTAAAAATACTAGTTGGTTTGAGCTTTGAATATAGAGATAAGGAAGGAATACTATCCATATAAGCCACTTAATTCTCATGCGACGGAAGTAGCCAATTTGATCAACCAATTATTATTACTCATATTTGCTGCCATTAATATAAACAGTTATGGTGAGCTGTCCATCCGACATATGATTAACCATATAATAATGATAATAATAATAATCTCTTTATTTCCAACAGGTAAGCACCCAATTACAGGAAATACATGAAAACACATATCATTTATATATCAATAGCGAATAAAAAAAAAATAATATTGACACTTAAGTTACAAACAAAATTAAACTTACTATTCAGTAATAATTATATGACTTAATATACTGCCTAGACTGTCAAAATTAATATCACGTAGATGGGAGATTTTATTAGAATTATTGCACATTACATAAATTGGAGATCTCGCCATAATATTTGTCCTATAGTTCTTGACATAGAAGGTTGTGTGACGGCGGATTTCAAGTCTGGGTATGTGGAAATTGATTTTATCTAACAAAAAGGGACAATCAATAGTATTGTGAATTAAACTGAATAAATATTTAATGGAAATTATTTCGCGACGAGTTTCTAATGAAACGATTTTAAAACGGTTCGTTAAAATGGACGTATTAATTCCTCTCGGCGGGTAAATACCATCCTCCTTAAAAAACAAATATTTTAGGAACTTCTTTTGAACTGCCTCAATATCATTCACGTGACATGTGTACCACGGATACCATATGATGGCACCATATTCCAATCTTGAGCGAACGTATGCGTAATATAAACAACATTAGGCTAGAAGTTTTGCTAAAACACTTGCAGTTTCTTAATATGAAGCCTAGCATTTTATATGAATTTGATACAGCACTATTAATATGGGCTCGAAATGTTAACTGGCTATCGAAGATAATACCCAAATCTTTGATTTCTGTACATCTGGTTATACTCTCTGAATTTATTTTATAATCATATTCTTCAGGTTTATTTTTCCGAGAAAAAGAGATAACGTAACATTTTTGAACATTAATGCACAGATGGTTCGCACTACACCAATCAGATACGGCTTTAAGGTCATTCTGGATCATTCTACAATAACTTATCGTTCTTATCTCTCTATAGATTTTCAAATCATCCGTGAACATTAATTTTGAACAGCTAATGACATCATTAATATCGTTGATGTAAATGAGAAATAGAAGTGGTCCTAAATTGGAGCTTTGTGGTACTCCGGATGCATTAATGTAGTAATCCGAGCTAAAACCCTCGTACTCGACAAACTGCCTACGGTTAAATAAATAAGACGTAAATAAATTAATTAAACCTGCGGAAAATCCAAAGTTATCTAATTTCATTATTAATAAATATAGATCAATTTGATCAAAGGCTTTCTGAATATCCATGTATACTGTGTCTACTTGTCCTTGCTTGTCGAGAATTTCCGAGGCAAACTGAGTTATGCAGGTTAAGTTTGTGATCGTAGATTTTTATCTCAGAATTCTGTACGCACTTCCATCGCCTCTTATTTGAATTGTATTCCTTATTTATCTATATATGCAACGGTTTTGAGATGTTGATTTAAGGTTCGTAATTATCCAATCGCACAGCAAATTACTACACGTCCATAAGGGTATTTTAGTACAAAATAAAATACGTACCTTACACTTTTGATGCTTATTGCATAGGTACTGTCGTGAGCAAAAAAAAAAATAAGACAACTATTTTTTTCAAATGTAAATCTGTCTCTATTTGAATATGTAATGAGTAGCCGAAAATGACAATGAAATGTTACAAAAATTACAGTCAGATGTACACAACTAGATTTTAGCAAAGATACGTTATAAGACTTTTTTTGCACAGGACAGTACAAAACTTTCCAAATTTACTTCTGTGAAATAATTTTACAACTTTCTAATAAATAGCACTTGCTTTTGCGCCATGTAACTCAAAAAAATATTTCACTTCCTGATCAAGAAATGCCGTAACAGTTATTTTATCTTTCGATCCTTACGATTTATAATTTTCGAGTTTTTATTGATTTTATCATGAAACAAGTGTTCTGATTTTTGACAACTTTCATTTGAAACATTTTGCGATCCAAACGACCATTTCTGAGATTTTAGCGAAGAAGGGGCGGGGCGTGTTTCTTGCGTCGCAAAACTGTCAAAATTTCAAAAAATCTTTTTCGGCTCCAATGGGTCGTACGAAGTTTTTTAAAAAACGAAATTGTTCGGATTTTTATTACCTATAATTTTCATGTGTATATATATTTTACAGTAAAATTGATACTTTCCGAGTTTTTTGCGAAAAACCGATTTTTTTTACTAATTTTCCCGCCCTCCCCGTCATCATCATCATAATCATCATCGTCATCATCGCCTTTAAAGTAGAAAAAATATATTATTGCTACAAAATATATCAGCATTTATGCGAATTATTGTTCACAAGCTTACTGTTGTTATGTGCCGCCTTCTAACGGAGATAGGTTTCGATCCCAGGTAGCAAAGCGAAAGAAGGCCTGCCTAGTTGGCTGCCGGTAAAGTGGCACCATCCCTGGGCCAACTGGCGAACTGACATTGCCATAGATACGAGCGGTGGAATGTACTGGAGGGACTGGAAAGATCGAGAATAAAGCGCCACGGATATAGGAGTGGATCCCGCGCACTGAGGAAGTTTCATATTAGATGAACAAATGAACAGATAAAATAACAACAGTAATAAGTTGTGAATTACATTAGCGTCTATAGTTGTAATTAATGTGTTATGATAACGATTAATTATTGTAATTAAGTATTAAATAAAGTAGTAGTTAGTGAAAATTTTTGTTGCAATTATTTGAACCTACGCTTGGAAGTGTTTACTGGCGATTGTAAACACGTAACACTGTTTTATCACAATCATATACAAAGTTAAAAAATCCGGCGAATTGTGTAATGTTTATATCTACTTGTTATTACAGCTATTGTTTATATATTTTTTTGTCTCACATAGCCATGAACAATTTTACCGCACAAGTATTATTTTTTCTAGTAAAATAATATATAATAATTCAATAACAAACGTCCTGCCGTTCATGTTCTCAGGGGAACGTTGCGGAGACAGATGATATATTTGTTCACGAAATAGATATTCAAGTTTCTGACATTTCTCATCCAGATAAATCATCTACGAAAACCTAACCATCTGTTTCCATAAACCAACTCTCATTTAAATTAAATCCGGGCAGCTAGTGGGGTAGAACAAACTAATTCATAAAAATGCTCCCCTATACTACTTTCGGAGATTTTATTAACTTCATTTTGCACTTCTATGAAAATTGTGAGACTCAACACTATCCATATAGCTGAAACAAATTGTTGTATTGCAATTCTCGGTTTGTAAAGAACTAAATAGTGGCCGTTCTACACAGGCAACATTCTTTTTAGTTGTTTCACCACAGACTGGGTTGTTGCCAACAAATAAATGGACGACATTAAATAGATTTACTACTTACTTAGTTAATTATGATACTTATGTACTTATACATATTAATTTAAATACTTTTTGTTGTATATGCTTGTAACTTGTACTTGAATACGTCAGTTTTCGAATTAATTGTTATTGTACTTAAATACAATTATTTCATTATGAACTTATCTTAATAACTTTTTACTCATAATGGCTTCAATGATTACAATAATAGTTTTATATTTTGTTACTTGTTACTATTATATTATTTACTTACATGTAGTCAGTAGTAATTGTTTCCGCAGAAACTAAATATATTAAGATTGAGAATTATTATTTGAGGTTTGAGGTTAATTTGTCCAAAAAAAATAGAGATAAAATGTTTATTACAAAATTACAAAGTATGATAATTAACCATAATTACTTGATAGAAATTCTAAAGTACTTTTATATCATTTAGAACATGAGCATTCTAAATAGCATTGTCAATCTCAAGAGTAATGTGTAATGAAGTTATTTTTTTGCTAGGATATTTTTTTGGAATTGGTTGGGAGGTTGGTTAACGGAAAATATTGAACCACAGCACTTAGGCCCAATTGGGCCTCTTGTACTTCATCTCTGTAGGCTGACCCTCGCCTAGGCCTTCAATCAATCTAATCTTGCGAAGTAAGTGGTGATACTCACAAGTAACATTCCAACGTCGAGCCAACGTTGGGGTTCCCAACTAGAAGTCAGTATGCGACGTATGCAAAACGTCGTGCCAACTCATATTTTTACCAAATTGGTTGCTACAACGTCGGAGACTGACTTACCATCGTTCCAATTGTTCTATTACGTCGTACGACGGTAATATTCGGGTTTCAATATGACAAGAAAGCCGGACTTTAGTAAAACCTACCTAAGCTACCATAATTTGTTTAAAACATGGATATATCATAAAACATGGTTGCCATTTAGAATAATACGTTAATTTTAACTTGAAAGTAACTTTTAAGAATTACGTTCATCTTAAAGGTATTAAAATATTACTTTTATTTTCGTTCAAGAGAAATAAACAAATTTTGTAAAAAAATATTTTGAAAAATATCGCATATATTTAATTAAGGAATAAATAAGTGCTTCTCAGCGTATTTCATTTTTTAAAATATAAATTTAGTGTTTCTAAAATCATTGCAAACATTTATCCAACATGGCCGCCTATTCTAGATTTCGATAGAATCAATAAATACGGCGAAGTTGGTATAGTTCAAGTAGGAAGAAACTGAGACATAAAAACATAACAAAAACTTTATGACCTCATTAAAATACCGGTACTCTTTTTTGTGCTGTTCGCAAATTGACTCGCTTACCTTTATAGGTTTTTAATGTGCGTCGGGAATGTTTCATGTCAGGCTTGGCGCCATGGCCCGCAGCGATATAATTACGTCGTAAAGTTTTTTTGCGTTTTTTATTTACTGGGATCTATTTATTTCAAGTAGCGCCATGGTCCGCGGCGATAATAATTATGTCATAAAGTTTTTGTTAGGTTTTGTCTCCGGAATTTATTACTTACTATACATACGTATACAAATTTACGAATATAAAAATGTATCTCACCAACGTCTTACCAAGGTCTAACCGACGTTGATAGGTTACTGAAAAATGAAAGACTTATTTAGGACGTCGCCAACGTTTAATCGACGTTGGTAGTAACTAAAAAGAATTAAATCTGTTAGGTCGGTTACCAACGTCTAACCGACGTTGAAAGTTCTATTCATTCAGTTACTAACGTCTAATCAACGTTGGAAGATTAGTTAAAAATACACCAAACCTAAATAAGTCATTTTCTGAGTCAAACCAATATTAATAGGTGTTCCAAACTAAAGTAGTAGGTTTGCGAGGTCCAGGGAACGTTGCTCCGAGGTCAATTCATGACTAGATCTAAATTACTAGTTAAATTAATTTCGATGTTGGAATCAGTCAAAAAGTAGTCGGTGAAATGTTGCTTGGGCTGCCTAAGGGCATCTCCCTTACATCGGCAAAAGTAGGTCAACGTTCTCCTAAAATGGATTCTCTGATTGAGAGACGGCAGAACAGTACCTGTTGGACCGTCTCATCTTCTTGTTCACAACCTCTGCAGGGAGGTGTTTCGCTTAATTTCATATTGTATAGATGTTTCCTTAATGGAGAGCGTCCAGTCTGGATTCCCGTTATGAAACGTAAGTTCCTTCTGGACGTTGCCAGGTAGTCCATTGCTGTACTCTTGCTGGGGTATTTTAGTAGTTCCCTAGCAAGCTGACAGCTGCTTGCTTCATCCCACACCTTCTTGAATTCGTTGTGGGTGTTGTGTACAAATGATTTTTGTAAACATCTTACGTATCAATAGGATCTGAAATTGTTTGTACCACAGATTGTTAGAAAAGTTTATTTATTCTTTTAACGTCACTTGTTAAACCGATGAACATTTACTTAAAGTAATTAATTAATTTACCTTTCCATACAATTTCATTCAAAACTGATTCCATTTAATGGTTTATATTTTATTTTATATAGTCCATAAAAACAATAACTAATTGTAATTTATTAAAATTAATAAATTTCGGAATTATTGTACTTCCGTTTGTTGTTAAATATATTCACTACAATACGATAATAAAAACATCAGAGAAATACTCGCATATACCGCCGACATTTTCAACTTCCGGTATTAGGACTATTTAGATTATAATGACAATAATCACACACGATAATGCTCACCCCATCCAAAATATTGTCTTATTGTTATTAATGTCGATATCTAACAGTACTTTGCCCTTGGTCTACTTATTCTGTTGCTGTTCCTAAAAATCATACACCGTATAATTATCCTTCCGCTTTAAAAAAGGAAACAGGATTGAATAAATTTGTTTCATTTATATTAATAAACCACCTGCGTAAATTGGTTACTCAACCCTAATTATTATTTTCAAAATAACAATTCTATCTACATAGGTGGGTATCAATATATTTATTCACTCAATTTAGGATATTGAAAATTTTTGGGTTGTGTCTGAAAGATTACAAATGGGTTTCAAGTGGCTGGTTCTCAATAAGGGACCTGGCCATACTAACTTAGGAAGGAAATTAGGAAATATCTCTTTTCTACTACTACATATGAGGCAAAAAATTAAAGTCGTCCGTCAAAATATCGGAATATTCAGTATAATTTAAACATATGTAGGATAGGAACTGATGATAAAAATATTTTAAAAACTCTTCATTAGGCGGAAATTTATACATAAGTATATTGTGTATCTAATAGTAAAAGCAATACATTCCTGAACGACGATGTAAATTGAAGCGTTGAAGTCCGGTTATGTGCTTTTACTACGAGGTACACATACTATTTTTTCTGAAATCGCAATCAATATTATTATATATTAAGAAATTTTTATAAATGCATAACATTTTTTCATTACGATCCAATTGCCTATGAAATCTTTCCTTGACAGTCACTGTTTGTTTATTATTGTGATAAAAATCAGAGATTCAGTACTTATTTCACTTTGATCCCCACTTATCGTTAAAAAATATTTAAAATGGACAGTGATGATTCTGTCCAGGTGTCCGGGACACCATCGGAGTTAGTAGAAATGTCACTTTAAATTTATTGCCAACTAAATCCAACGCAAAATAATGAATACGCTTACAAACGTTTCATGTATTATTGCTAAGAAAAAAAGACGACCTTCCGATCTGAAAATGTCGTGATCGCATGCTTTTCCGTTTTACCTACATAGTTGATTAATGAATAAGGTATAGTTCAAGTAGGAATAAACTGAGACAGAGAAAACATAACAAAAACTTTACACGACCTCATTAAAATACTATTACTCTTTGTGCTACCTCGACCGACCCTCGACCGCAAAGCCTCTCGCTCGTTTTTAATGTGTGGCGAGTCGTTTGATAGTTTGATGTGTTAGGCATACCGTCGGTGGCCCGCGGCGATAATATTGATGTCGTAAAGTTTTTGTTTAGTTGTTGTCTCAGGGAGTCCTTACTTGGACTATACTTAGGGTTGTATTGTAAGAATTTTAATATTTCCTAGATATTTATGTAGTGTTTACTTCTTAGGTTGCCTTAACATTACTTGGAGTTGCCGGTGCATGTCGCCGTGATGAACTATATCGATTAGATTTAAATGACAGAAGATTTTGGATCTAAGCTTTTGATTAAAATACCGGATAATATAACGAAAAACTAAAATCATTTGTGATAAACGAAACTTATATGCCATTGTATAGAAAATATGTTGCATGCCGTCCAGAAAATTTCGAAAGTTGCCGCTTTTTCTTTAAATATTCAAATGGGAAAGATTGCAGGCAAGTGTGGGAATACTTCAGTTTAACAAAAGGCCTCAAATTGTCGCAAAATTCTTAAATTTGCCAAATGCAGATGAATACAAAGGACATTGTTTCTATCGGTCCTCTACGACAATTTTGGTTAATGCTGGGACAGATTTAATTACTTTAAAGAAGCATGAGGGGATGGAAATCCTCAATCGCTGCCGAAGGATATATAGAAATCTTTTACAAGTAAAGTAGACATAGCAGATAAAATATTTAGAGGGGCAAGTGACAGAGAGAAATCTGCT
The DNA here is from genome assembly GCA_963675555.1 of Leptura quadrifasciata. Taxonomy (NCBI): domain Eukaryota; kingdom Metazoa; phylum Arthropoda; class Insecta; order Coleoptera; family Cerambycidae; genus Leptura; species Leptura quadrifasciata. The sequence continues at coordinate 134,920,993 of OY776676.1, forward strand.
AATAATAGTAATATTGCTGTCGGAGGAGAAACAACAATTAACAACAATAACGTCGCTGACTTTTCAGGTACAGTTCAGCCAATGTTTAATAGTTGCACAAACTGCAATATAACTATAAATATAAACAAATAGTTATAATAAACGTTCCATATGTGTAATATATTCAATAAATATTCTATTTACTAAAAAGTGCATTTTTTAATGTGAGTTGGTTGTCTGCGTGTATTTATTTACCGCAAAAATGTATATAAAAAACCGGTATGGGAAAGTTCTCTACTTTTCCGGATTAGGACGGGAAAAACTTTCACGGACTGTTATCTGGTGGTTGCTTAGCAACGGACTAAAATCTTAAAATAGCGTGTTTTGGGATCTGAAATTATTGCACCGCGAAAGTAGGCTTTCTTAATTTTTAATTTTGTGGAAATTATATGTAATCAGATATTGCCTCTTAATTTCATAATATAAAATAGGAATTAATTTCTTAGCGTGGTAAAAAATTTATTTCCAACCCCATACACATTAAAATGAAATACTATCAAAAACCGAATTTTCTACAAAGTTAAAGTGATACTTGACAATCATTAACTCAACAGACATATCAACTTTTGACTTAAGTATAAAAATAGTAAAATATTTTCTGTATGGCTTTCATAAGTAACAAGTAGTTGCTCCAGTCAAGCACTCTTCGGAACGAAAGTAATTTTGAAGAACCAACTTATTTCATATTCCAAACGATTTTTATTCAGGATTCAGGAGTTTTTTCCGCTTTTCTTTACGATTGAAGTAAATTAAAATACCTTTACGGTCTTTTCTGAACGACCATTTGCAACATGAAATAGTAGCTTCCACTTCAATTAAGGATAAAAAATAAATGAGCTAAAAAAGTTTTGTAAACGCCTATATACTGTTCCACGAGAGCGAGGTTATTTTATAAACAGCCGAGAAGAATCACTAAACGCGTGAAGCGAATCCTCATTACAAAAACAAAGTCTGTTCCGAGAAGAAGCCATAAAAAGGCAACATTTGCAGAAATGGAGCAGAGCAGAGGCGTAGATTTGTTAAAGTGGACTTGACATTGATGATTTTTCAGCTAATAGCCTGATTTAATTTCAGTATTCGTACAAACTAAATGCCAGGAATGGCTAGACATCGTAAAGAATGTGATAAGTGAATGAAATGGTATTTTTATCGAATAAAGTGTAAAACAAAACTGTGCTTTAGTATTTTCTAACTGGCGAGATAATATCAAAACGAAATAAACAATATTTATTTTGTTTAGAAGAATGTGCCTCTTAGTACAAATTTGAAGATATATTTGGAACTGAAATGATAATTCGATGAAACGAATGAAATGAATTGGTTTATTTGTGAAATAGTGGTTTGTTACAAGGTGAAAATACATTGGAAACAGTAATGATGAGGTGAAAGAAAAGGTAGATAAGCACTAAATTTAATTCTATAAGGGAATGATATTCACAAGAAGGTGTGCAAGTAAATCCTGTAGGTGAAATTTACCAGCTATAGAAAAGAACTGTTTAAGAGTTGCAGAGATAGTGAAAACCGGGTTCCCTTTGCAGCTGGACAAGTGCATGTTACTGTTTAATCTTCCTCTAAACATCAGCATCAGCGCTTTCCGCTAGTCCAAGTCTGTATAGATTAAGATTTAGTCTGCAGCATCTAGTATGTATGTCGATTAGAGTGCCTAGGTGTCAGTTTTCATTTTCATAGAATGTGTAATGAATTCTTTTAACGAGTATAAATTTAACTCTCGGCCTAGTGTAGATATCCCTAGATTCGGTTACGGTCCTACGAAATTTGATGCAGCACTTTTTCTGGCCAGGGAATCCTCAATTTTATTGAGTTCCATGCCAGAGTGGCCAGGCACCCAGGCCAGAACAGTTTGTTATTTCTGCTCAATTAGATTATGTTGCACACCTGGCTTCTCTCTCCAAGTAGATATGAAGAGGGGGCAAATCAAGAGTGATTTCCAGAGCAGCTGGCGTTGTGATATTTATAACACCAGTACTCATCTCTGTAAGCCAGAGAGTTTGGTATTGGTAGTTTGTTGTAGTTCAGTTCTCTCGACTACCAAGGTATGGAGTCATAAACTATCATTAGTCTTATGACCGTAACGTATGTACAGGATTTTTACAAATTCTCCCACATGCCTTGAAGGACAGTATTGCTTTGTGGTTTACCTTCTCCAGACGGGAGTTCTAGTTAAGTAATTTATCTAGCGTAATGTGTAGATATTTCACTGTCTCCGAATGTGGAATAATTTCATTTAGTAAGGAAGGTGGTTCCAAATTATCCAGCTTTTTTCCCAAGTGAAGGGTACTATTACTGTTGTGCGGGGGTTAATACTAATCTGCTCCCTCTCACATGCATCTGGTATCACTTGAATCTTTCATATGCTTGAATCTCGAGGTCCCACAGAATTAGAGTTACCTGCAGGACATCTACAAGTACGACCATAGAAGGAGAGAGAGAGAGAGAGTCCTGCCTTGTGGGCTGTTTTTCCCTATAATGTTGTTATTATTATGTTTCTCAGCGGAAACGATGTTAGAGTAATAGGCCATTGGCCATACGATATGGCAAGTGTCACTACTCCAGCGTATAAATGGTGGAAGTTGGTGCTTGTGAAGGCGTTGGCAGACGTTGGCGTTTAATTCTTTTAATTGCCACCTTCCGTATGTTTGTCGGTTTTTGTCCGGCTTCAAAGGAACTGGTGCATGTGAAAAGCCCTACCTCCATACATTGGCCATGCTTTGCTTTATTTCTCAATGCTGTCAATCCGTATTGTTATTATTTTTTAAGTTTTATTTTAAAATTCTAAGCAGGACTTGGTTCCTTCTGGCTTGCTAAGTTTTATGCAGCAGCCGCTACACAGAAAGCACCAACCGCTAGTTGCAAGTCATCAGGCACAGGCATTTCGACGCTGGCTTAGTCACTTGTGAACTGACCATGTGACAAGTGTGTAACCAATATGTGGATGCCCACTTGTAATGTGTGAAAGAACAGCCAATGTTGGAATAAACATTGGCCTGGTCATGTGAGTCAATGTGTGGCGTCGGATTTAGCGAGTTGATTCTGTCTGAGATATATATACCACTTCAACTGCCACCCAGCTGGATAATAACTAGCTTGATGAGAAATGGTAGTAATATCTCCAGTTTATATTGCAATAGCGCTGGAAGAATACTATCCTCCCATGCAATTTGAGTGGTTGGAGAGATCTGGTAGGCAAGTCAATTGTTGTTACTGTAATAAACTTTCTGGTTGTTCTGGGGACATTTGGGTCGTTCCCGATGGTGGCAGCTGTTTATTATTTGGCAGAGTCGAACTTCCTGAGAAGTGGTTCTGTGCTAGAAATTCTAGAGTTTCCTTTCATAGTTTTCTCGTAGAACTTACTTCAAAATTTCCTTTTTGTTTTCCTAATGTGTTTGTGATAGTTTGTAAAAGCAGATTTATATTCTAGGATTCTAAAGACTTTAGAGATTAAAGTCTTTAGAATCCTTTTGAAGAAGCTGACAGGATGATCAGAGAAACGTCAAGTCAAGTTCGACGACCACGGCAAGACCCGGAAGAATCTACTTCATTAGACAACGGCCGTGAAAACCTGCATTCTACTATCAGATCTATATTGTTCCTAGTTATATTAAGATTTAGGTCGATTGAAGAGACGTTGAACTTCTTCTCTCATCTTATCGAAGGTTTTGTTGCACCAAGACGCCCCTGTTTTCAAAACCGATTTCAAATTCTACTAATGACCCTTCACTTATTCATGATTCTGTAGAAACACTGGCTTGACGTAAGCCAGGCTTGGGACATACCAGCTACCGTACTGGCACCAAGTTATAATAGATGATCGTTTGCCTCCATACTTGTTCAAAAACTGCACATAATACACACACTTGAATAATACAGAATAAAAATTAATTATATTCTTTCGAAAATTAGAAAAAGAGCAAGCATGCAATGGACGCAACAGCAAAGGAAAAATTTTTTCCAGCGCTGTACCGAAGTACGATTTTTACAATAACCTTGACTTTCTGTACATTGAATATAAAGTTTGATTTGAGGTGCAGATCTGAGGCAAATTGCCTGATACATCATAGACAATATTTCTTCTTCCTTTTTCTCTTTTATCATCATAAATGGATATACTCTCATTGATTTTTATTAAACATTATCTTTAATTCCTAGAAATAAGTATAAATGATAACTTATATCTATAACTACTGGTTATTGCTTATTTTGTACCAAAAAAATGTTCCCCGACAATATACTCGTTGTAGTTACGATGCGATGTGACGCCCATGAAATGTACAGATATCAAAAATCCACCACAGTTTATGTGGGTGGAAAGTCCTTTGTTATTAAGTTTGAGTTATGAAGGACGACTGCAGCCAACAGCATGAATATATCAAGGCTTTCAAGTGTGTGAAATATCAAATTGCTGAACGAAATTAATAATGGTGACCGTTAAAAAACATTTTACTAGCCATCAGTTTAAATAGTATGGAGACAATTTATATGAAATAAAAAGTTTAAGGAGTAAATTAATCGAACAGACAAATGAACTCATCATATCCCCCATGGTTCACTGGAACTATTATAAGAGCTACTAAGCAAAAATCCCGTCTATGGAATCTATATAAGAATAATAACGAGGTGCACTACCTTAATCAATTCAAAATTCGGCGTTCCAATATAAAAAGAGACAGTGAACTTGGTCACAAAAGTTACATTCAGCGCACAGAAATGCATATTAAAATTAACCCAAGCAACTTCTGGTCTTTTCTGAATACTATCAAAAATACAACTAGCATACCAAACTCCATGTATTTCAACAATAATTCCCTAAATGACACCCAAGGCATTGTCGATGCATTTGCCCAGTACTTTCAATCGTGTTTTATCACATCATCCACGTATAACAAAAATGAATAAGAAACCACTGGACTTGTTCCTCAACTTTATCCCAACCATTTCAGAACAGAATGTCTTAAAGACTCTAAAAATAAACTCACTACGGCTCACGATGGTATACTAACTTTTTTGTTAAGATACTGTGCCCCAATTTTCGCCTTACCACTGTCTATCATCTTTAACTTAGCACTACGAACAACTACTTTCCCCACATATGGAGTCAGTCTAGAATCTGTCCTGTTTTTAAAAAAGGCGACAAGACTCTTATCGAAAATTGTAGATCCATAGTTATCCTGAATAATTTTGGCAAACTCTTTGAAATTGTTTTATACGATATAATCTCCTACCATACAAGACCTCAACTCTCCTTTAGTCAACACGGGTTTTTGGTAGGTAGATTTACAGTTACCAACTTGGTAAGTATTACACATTTCATCGCAAATACGCTGGATCAAGGTGGTTAAACGGATATAATTTACACAGACCTGTCTAAAGCATTTGATAAACTGGATGCTCCTATTGCAAAAGTTGTCAGTCTTTGGCTTAAGTCTTGATTTTCTAAGTTTCTTCGAGTCATATCTTTGTAACAGGATATTAGGCGTCAAGTACCGTGGATTCTCATCTATCGAAGTACTAGCGACGTCAGGAATTCCGCAGGGCTCTGTTCTAGGCCCACTGTTTTTTATAATTTTCATCAATGATATTTGCCGAGATTTGCAAAGTAATGTCCTTCTATATGCCGATGATTTTAAATTGTTCAAGCTCAATAGGCTACCTTTAAATATATCCAAATGTAATGTGATGACTTTTACGAGGAGAAATAACTCGATAAACTTTTCCTACAAAATAGGCAATGGAATGGTTACAAGATGCACTCAGTTCAAGGATCTTGGGGTCATCTTTGTCTCAAAATTAACTTTTGCTCTCCATATTGATTATATAACTGCTAATGCCTACAGAAATCTAGGCTTTATCTCGCGTAACTCAAGGCACTTTAAAACTGTTTCTACACTTTCTCTTCTATTTAATGCCAAATGGCCAAAATTGGAATACGGTAGTATTATTTGGAATCTACATTAGAATAATCATATCCTTAATTTGGAACGAGTTCAAAGAAGACACGTTAAACATATTTCTTACAAAGCCGATGGGTTTTGTCCTCCCAGGTGCACATCACAATCTGATTTGATAGCCAGATTTAATTTAAATGACTTAGCAATGCGTAGAGTCTACTGTTCTGTACTGTTTCTATTTAACCTTTTAACAAGTCAGATAGACTGCCTGGATATTCTTAGCTCTATCCAATTTAATATTCCATCTTTTCAAATTCGCTCATATGCTCTATTCTATTTGGATACACCAAGAACAAATATACTAAAATCTTCCCTATTATTCAATTGTAGCATTAATTATATATCCGTCCGTGCTAATACGGACCATGGGAAGCCACCCTTAGATATAATTCAAATATTTCCACAAATTCCGGAATAGAATGTTCTAGAATTTTTTTCGAAATGTCACAAGTAGGTCTTATTTAATGTCTATATCACTTTCCAGTTACTCCAGTCAGAGTGCTCAAAAGAGGGGTATAGTGTACATGGAATATGCGAGACTTTTTGACTTCAAGACTTCGTTAGGAGTAGTTAGTAGTTAAACATACTGAAGGTCCCCGTCCCTGGGAGGTGAGCTTACGACGGGAAGGGGGAGAGACGGTCCCATATTTGGGTTTTTCGATTATATCTTGGAAACGGTGGACTCTAGAAAGAATATGTTCTAAATAAAAATGAAAGCTAATTAAATTAAATTTCCAATAAAATTGTTCCCATACATATTTGTCGAATTTCCAACGGTTTACGGAATAACGTTATTGAAAATCGATAATTTTCGAAAAAATCATTTTTACCTAACTCTTTTTGTCAAACATTTGCTTCTAGTGCCTCCCACGATCGTTTTTTAGAAAAATTATCAAGTTGTAGGGCATTAAATTTCTTTTAATTTGATATACACTTTTGCTACTTTATCTTCAACCAATCAAAAGTTACATGCACTCACAGGCTGTGACTCAACATCCGCAGCGTATCGCAAGAGTAAAGTGAGTTTTGTCAAAATGTATCAGATGTCCAAAATCATACAACGTGCAGCTGAGGTATTTGCGGATCTTCTTCCCCTGATTCCATTGAGACATCTGGGATCATGAGTACTCTCTCATGGTATGGCGCACCAGCCATAGAAAAATCCCTCAACAACTTCCGCTACAAATCATTTGTCAAAGCAGCTGCAAATATAAAACCTTATCTCTCAACTTTCCCTCCAACTGAAGGAGCTGTTAAGCAGCATGCATTCCGGACGTACCACCAAGTACACCTGTGGTTAGGGAAGGAACCTAATAATGGGGCGCGCCGGATTGGGGTTGAGAGAGGAGGAATGACCAACTAGTTCCGAAACTGAGTTGGATGCTGCTCTTGGCGAAATCTTAAAGATGATTTTTTGCCGATGCAGGAAAGGATGTGACAATGGCAGGTATGGTTGTAGAAAAGTACCGTTAAACTGTTTTGTCGCATGCCCGAATTGCAAGGGCAGTTGCAACAACGGAGTCGGAATATTAATTCAAGAAGAAGGCGATGACGACGACATCGATACACTACCAATCTCTTTGGACAACGTCTCCACTGCTGACGAAGATGAATGAACCTCGACCCTTCCGCCTCAAAAAACTAAGATGTCACCTTGAATGCTTATTTTTTCATTTTGTTAATTACTATCAGTCCAGTGTTGTGTGTCAATTTCAACTACCTTATTTCTATTGCTAAAATATTGTTAATCATCGTGGAAGCACCAACGTACTCATTTCTAAAGGAACCTTGCGGAAATTTAATGCTCTACAACTCCAATTTTTCTGAGAAACGATCGTGGGAGGCACTAGAAGCAAATATTTGACAAAAAGAGTTGGGTAAAAATTATATTTTCGAAGATTATCGATTTTCAATAGCGTATATCTCGAAAACCGTTGGAAATTCGACAAATAGGTATAGAAACAATTTTATCGGAAATTTAATTAGTTTTCATTTTTATTTAAAACATATTTTTTCTAAAATATATAATCGAGATATAATCAAAATATATAATCAAAAAACCCAAAAACTCTCTCCTCCCTTACCTCCCAGGGACAGGGACTTTTAATATGTTTACCTACTAACTACTCCTAACAAAATCCTGAAGTCAAAAAGTCTCGCATATTCCATACTCTCTACAATATTTACAATAAGCCGACAAAATTTGGCTTACTGCACTAGTTTCCAAATAGAAGGTTCTGGAAAATTTCCCAAAATGTCACAAATAGGTCTTATTTGATGTCTAGATCATTTTCCAGTTGAAAGAATTTAGCTAACTGCATTAGCTTCCAAATAGAATATTCCGGAAACTTTTCCAGTTCAAAGCACTTCAGTATCGAAACAGAACATTCTAGAACTTCCTCGAATTTTTCAGGGGTGTTTAACATTAGCTAGAACGTTTGACTGATTTTAGAATTTACTGGTTATCCACTGCCAATATCTATATAATTCGTTGTCTCCATTTACGGTCACATGGGCTTTTTGACCCTGTACCTCAGTACAATTAGAATAAAAGCTTGAAAAAATAGAAATTGCAGTACGTCAACAAAAAGAAGAAACATTTGATGACTGTTTAGAAAACTCCTTTGAAAAAAACTAATCCCTGCTGTTTAAAATTTTCCAGAGACAAACTAAGAAAAGTGAACGATATTTTTACTAAATATACCTCTAGCTTGAAGCCTCACTTATGTCTCTTAATAGAGCGAATACAAAGTTTCTACAAATGGACTGATCTAGCTGGGACACCTTGTAAAATATAATTTTACGAAATAGTGACGATGAATCTTTGTTACACTGAAATTAATGAACCTGTCTGAACACTATCAGACACTCGGTAAGAATTTACTCATTTGTCACCAACTTCTTCAATTTTTATTTTGGTATTCTACAAGAAGTATCATTAATACGATATCGTTTACAAAATACCAAACATACAACCGCGAGGGTACGGCATATACGTGAAATGAAAGTAAAAATGCCGACATGTGTCGGCTGCAAAATCTTTTATTTACATGTCATGTTGAAGTCGAGATTTATGCTTTCAAGAACGCCATTTATAAATAGACTTATTCTCTGTTTGTTCCATTGATAGTATTTACAGGATGTTTTTCTAAGAAACTTTGAATAGAGTAAGCGATATTCATACAGAGAAATTTTACCTTGAGATGTATTTGAACCGGTGACTAATGTGTATAATATTAAAACAGTATTATTCTTCTTCTATTATTCGCCATACGTTTAATAATTTTAGCCGCTTACTTACATGTATTAATTAAAATCTTTTATTTAATTTACCTATTTTATTAGCACGCTAATCTACAGGTCAAACCCAATTACAAAATCGAATTAGAGTGGCAACTATAGAGAATATAACAGTGCGATGGAGAATAACAGTAGTAAATACCTCTAAAAATTACTGAAACACCCCTACCCCCCCTCAATTAATTATAAATAAAAATCCTTGATCGTGAAGCAATCAAGAATCTATTTACTCCCACTCAGAAATTATTTATCTCAATTTTCGGTCAAGATAAATAAACAAATTGGCCATTAATGTGATCGTCTAGTTTTATGTATTTAGGACTTTAATTACGTTGTATGTGTGTAGTAACCCTTTATAATTACCCCCGGTTCTTTGATATAAAGTTTGGTATTACTTGTTTCTGTCTGATACTATACCTGAGAAAATGAATCACTCTGTTATTTTAAATACACTCTAAGTTTGGATACACTGGCTATTATTTGAGAAACCTAGTTAATGTTATATGTTATTTATGTGGTGTTTTATTACTCAAGATTGCACTGTACATTTATAGTTGAAGTTTGTTTTCTAGTTTATCTGATTGGAATGAAATCATTTATTTAGTTTATTACTTGTGTGATGAAAACGGTAAAGGTGAAAGAAAAGACAATAATTGATGGGAAAAAAATAATAAAAAAAACCCATTTTATTCTATATAAATTGATGCGGCAAATAGCCGTACATGAAATCAAAACAATCCAAATATTTGAGACAATTGCCTAAATATTATATAGGAAGGGTTACGTCGCTATAGTAATGACATACTATACATATTTCAAAGCTGATTATGCAATAACAAGTACTAAGGTAATCCAATCGTAGGCCATTAAATAGCCGATTAAAATGTAATTGGAGTTTTGATGTTAGCAATCGTTCTGATAAAATAATTTTACTGGAAAACAGAGGACAAGAACCATGTCCTGTTCGTGCATTATAGAATGGAAGTGATAATGAGACTTTAACACTCATGTAAAAGATCATAGAACGTTGGGGGAAAGCTCCCTTAATTGAATAAACAACTGCAAATCCCAAATTGTATATGATTGTTCAACAACGTGAACAGGGTGAGTCGATGTAAAGTAGTTGAGGACAAACCTACGACCCCGGTGTTTGTACTAGAGCCAGGGAACTCTTTGTAGTCTGCAAGGTAGAAAGTAGTTGAGGACAAACCCACGACCGCGGTGTTTGAACTAGAGCCAGGGAACTCTTTGTAGTCTGCAAGGTAGAACAGTAGTTGAGTGCAAACCCACGACCGCGGTGTTTGTACCAGAGCCAGGCAACTGGAGTGCTCAGATACGTGGTTTGTAATTCGGTAAGTGTTTCATAGAAGAAAGTTATATGTATTTTGTCATAACACACGACAAATATTGTTGAGCATTTGGCAGAGACAATCGAGAATCAATTGAACACTGATGGTCTGGAAAAAGACATATCAGAAGGCAGGTTTACGATAATGGCTCCAATATGTTTGGAAAATTGATTGGAGTGAAATTGTAAAAGAGGTTGCGCGTAATAAGTCGGACTATGTGCTGGCAGTATACAATGGATTAGCTGGTAAAGGAGAATTCCCGACTGAATGGAAAAGAGCCAGATTGATGCTTCCAAGGAAAGGAAATAAACCGCTTGAAAACCCGTCGTCCTACAAGCCACTTAGCCTACTGGACGCAGAAGAGAAACTCTACGAGCAGTTATCTTGATAATATTATAAAAGAAGCTGATACGAACAGGTGATCTTTCAGACAGACAGTATGGATTCAGAAAGGGCTGTTAGACGGTGGATGCTATAAATGATGTAGTGAGGATCTCCAGCATCGGAGACTGTGTGCTGTGATTAGGTTCGCTGTGAAGAATGCCTTCAACAGTGCGGCATAGCAGTTAATCCTGGACCAGTTGAGAAGGAGACGCATAGATAAAAGCTTGCTTAACATAATAGGATCCTACCTGTCTAGTAGAGAGATAGTTCTGGAATCTAAAGACAGCATTAAGCCAAAGGAGGTAAACAGCGGCGCCCCACAAGGTTCCATGTTGGACCCAACGCTGTGGAACATCTTGTGCAATGGTCTATTGGAATTAGAATTACCGGATGGGGCTACGATGATAGGTTTCATGGATGACGTGGTCGTCGTGGTAGTGGCAAATAACGAGCAGTTGCTGATGACGACTGCAAACACCGCAGTGCAGCTTGCTGCCAACTGGCTGGAGGAGAGACGACTGAACCTTGCTCGGGAAAAAATGGGGGCAGCTCTCCTCACAACAAAGAGAAAGATTGCCCAGGTTGAGTTTGACATCCTTGGCTCGGTAATCGCACCAAGTAAGGCAGTGAAGTATTTGGGAGTCTGGCTTGATACGAAGCTTTACTTTGTTGGGCACATAGGTAGGTCTGTACAGAAAGTGGAAAAAATGGTAGCTGCCCTATCCGGTATTATGCCAAACATAGGAGAATCTAGGACGTCAAAGAGGAAGATCTTGTCTAGCGTGGCGCACTCTCAGATATTGTATGCCGCTCCAGTCTGGCATACAGTGACAGATAACAAGAAAATAACTAGAAAACTACTGAGAGTACAACGGCTTATGTTAATTAGGGTAAGCAGTGCGTACAGAACCATTTCCACCCAGGCGGTAGGGGTGATCGTAGGCAATTCGCCTATAGATCTACTAATCAAGGAAAGGAATGAAACATACAGTGGAGCCAGGGAAAATATTATTGATAGATGGCACGAAAAGTGGTGGGACGGCACCCACGGGCGGTGGACGTATAGGCTTATCCCAAACATAAGGAGGTGGATAGACAGACTGTACGGCGAAGTAGATTACTCCATCACACAAGCACTATCGGAGCATGGGTGTTTCAAGAAATATTTATACGAACGCAATAGAGCGGAGACTGATGTATGTGCCTATTGCGACATACTTGATGACGTAGAACACACTCTTTTTAAATGCTCTAAGTGGGCGCACGGCAGGATAAAATATACACAAAGAATAGGAAGGATTTTTAATTCGGAAAACATGGTGGAAGGGCTGGTAACATCGGAAGAGGAAGGAAATAATAGTTATAAGATACATAATAGATAACAAAGAAAAAGATGCCAGAAGATAGTAGTAATTATAAATGACGGTTCACGTGCCGAAGTAATGCGAAAGCGGTTTCCAGTACGTAGAGCGACAAGAGGGGAGGGGTTTTAGCAGGTAAAAATCCTGCAGTACCTCGTAGCTAAACACCCAGGCTCCCCACAAAAAAAAATGAAGGAGTGCTAGCAAGAATTATTGAACCGAAGAAATTCGACCGTTTTGTTCAATGCACTGCTCATAGTTTAAATTTAGTTGGATACAATGCCGCCAGCAATGGGATCATTTTTCGGCCATATTCAATGACTATTCGATTTTTTTCAATAAGATCAACTGTCATACGGGAAACATTTATCCCTGCATTGAAAGTGTCTTTGAAAAGTTCAAGTGATACGCTGAAAGTTTCAGATGAGAAATTTTAAGACACTCAAAGCTTTCCAGTTTTTAATATGTTAATTTTGTGGGATAAATTATTAACTAAAATTAATAAAGTCGATATCTTACTCCAAGCTAAACAACTTATGGAACTAAAGGTGTGAGTATGATACAAGGTTTAACAAGTGAAATAACGGATTACAGAGAAAATTTCTTCGACCAAGTTCTCAGTGAAGCAATACCAATTTGTCGAGAGTTGCAAATAGATACTATTTTCCCCAAGAAGAGAACAAAACGAGTGAAGAAAATGCCTGATAAACTTTGTGCTGATGGATGAAAACACAAAATTTAAGAAAACATGATAATGCAGTTCAAGTGTCAATTCGTTGCTCTCAAAAATGTGAGCAGTGATATTGAATTTTTGAAAGATCAGTTTATATGACGTACATAGAAGCAGTTGAAACAACACGCCGCAGATTTGTCTCTGAAGTATGGCGACGAATTAGATGCTTCTGAATTTATTGATGAGACCACCAACCAAGTGCCAAGAATCAGTTCTTGAGGAAAATTTATCAGAATTAGACCATCTTCAAATCCTCCAAATCATTCATGCTATGACAGAATGAAGTAGAATGATAGGAAAAAGATGTAAAATTTTTAATCAAATTTCAAATAACACCGGATCCTTCGCCATTTAGTAGAAAAACAGCTCCAAATAAAATACAAAATAAAAAAGTTTTGATTGATTACTCACTAGAGATAGGTTTTAACTCCATTCGTGTTAGGAGTTCTCAACATATGCCACTAAAAACAGAATGAATTATTTTCAATTTTGGAACATATGCGAGACTTATTTTTCAATTTAGTCACGTTTCGAACCAAAATAGCCGACTTCCGGTTTCGACGGAAATAACATCAAATTCAATTTTTTAAATGGAACATTTTATTATTTTTGGAATCTACGGAAACTTAACCTGCCCGCCACGCCAGATAACTTTGCCAAAATGTTTAATATTGGGGATTTTATCTAAACGTACGCAAATATGTCTTAATAAATCATATCTCCTGCGAGACATTAAACAACACATTTAATCATCAGATTTAATAGAACGTATAGAGAGTCCTGTCGAAAATTTTTCAAATCCTAAAAAGTATTTTCGGTATACATATGCTATCAAATGTGTTGCAATTGTTTATAAAAATTTACATATTTCTATTAAAATAACAGCAAGAATGGCTACAGCGCTAAACATGACAACCAGCTAAGCTAACTTCATCACATGATATTTGAAAGATCATTCACGAACATTACCTATCTATCTAATTTAGCCGATATCTTTATTACTTAAGTGAAACATTTCTAACATTAGAAGAGGCAGTTATCTAGGCTATATTTTTTCATAGTTTTCGTCACATCCAGTGTGTCGTTAAGAGTTCTAGAAAGTATCGATTTGCAATAAAAATTTAAAATCTAAAGAAGTCTTCCGAACACGATGAGACATCAATTTAAATTTGATGGATAGCGTTTCAGTCAAAATTGGGAAACTGAAATAAATGGAAATTTCCTTTCTGTAATAAAAACTATGTTTGTAAAGCCGATAACATAAGGAGGATAAAGGCACACATATACACATTCTTCCATAATAATTTCTTTATTTAACCTGGAATTATTGATTTTTAAGTTATTTTTATATTTTTTATATAAGGACGAGGTGACTTACGTTCCTATAAGTTACAAGAGAACCTAATACAGTTCTTCTAGGCCTTCTCATAAAAAAGTTATGACAACGGGTATAATAAAAAGTTTTATGTCTTTTGTATTCGATTTCATTTGAGTTTTTGTGGCTCCTTCCTCATAATTAAGATTTTGGAATGACACAGAAATAAAGGATTTAAAATTAAAAGATCTTCAGTAAGTGTAATGCCGACAAGGCCTTTATTTTATTAACGACTTTGTTATTTATTTTATACAAAGAGATCCAATTTTGTAAACCGTAAAATTGTGCTGGCATTTTTATGATTTTATAAGCAAATGACAATCACCAAAATAATGAATCCAGGCCACAAATAAATTACCGATTTTATTTAATACTTGTTTTCTAGAAGCGTCAACGGTGGAGTTTTGAAAGTAACTACTTTTTTATTACCTGCTCCGAAATATATGTGTTTATTAAGTGACAATGTATTCGGCAAGGTAATTATAATTTGTAAAATACTGACCAACCGTTATTATTTAAATTTATCTTGCTTTCGTTTTTTAAATAGAGAAACTTTATACGTAGCGTCATGTTGGACGCTTGGATTCGGCTCGAGCAATAGGTTGCTGGAATAATAAAAACAAAAATTCTCTAAGAAAGCCCTGCCATCAACAAACAAAGTAATATACATTGCAAGTAAGCCATACTACAAGTTCTATGTTACAGTAGGTATACCTCAGATAAAAATAAATTTCCCAAATCAATTTTACGTACTTGTTGACAACTCTTCGTTCCCTAGAACCAGTGGCCCATTAGATCTACAGATTATCTTGGAATGTAAAGACATGCGGCAGAACAAACATGGGCAAGCTGCACATTGAGATATACACATGAAATTAAATTTAACAGGGAACCTACTCTGGAAGGTGATTGGTTGGTGGAAGTGGATCTTCCAGACAATTCTGGTCCATGTAATGGAAATTACGATTTCAATTAGTGCTAAGTATTTCAAAATTACTTATTTTTATGAGAATTACTCTTTTTAGTGACTACCATATTAACAGGAGAGTGATAAGCTAGCTTGTAGGACTCTGAGCCGGAGTTAATAATAAACTTCTTTCCCGCTTTTCTGTTCTTGTGACAGAGAGGCATGAAATACAGCAGCATAGTCTTGAAGCGCTTTTGATTCACTTTTCTTCTTACCGTTAGTTGTCTAAAATTACTAACATTGATTTACAGTCGGACGTACCACGACAAGTTGATGATGTCCCATCATTCCGTTAAGAAACATAGGTCCTTCACAAATTGTCGCCATCTGACTCAGTTCCTGGCAAGTACTTTTATTTCTCCACATGTCTTGTTCATTTTCGTTGCTTCTTCTAACACGGTTTTCTTCCATGTCAACTTTGGTCGTCCCAGATGCCGTTAAGAGCACTATACGCTCTCTTCGCTTTTAAGAGTCTTTGTTGTATATCACGATCCGTTCCTCCCGTATTATTGACTGCTACCTAAGTACTCGAATTCGATGACTCTCTCTATTAGTGAATTTTGAACATATAGATCTTCTTGGTTCAGAGTCATAATGCGCATTTCTTTGCTTTTACTGGTGTTCAGTCCTACCTTAGTTTCCTCTCTTTCCGGCGACTCGAGCTTCACCTATCCCGTAAGGTGTGGGACATGAGGCAGATATCGTCTGCATAATCCAGGTCTTCTAGCCTACCCGTGAGCCCTCATCTAATTCCTGCCTGCGTACGGTTTACTTCTCTCATTACGCAGTCTATTGTAATATTAAATAACAGTGGTGAGAGTACACATCCTTCTTTCACTCCTCCGCTAACAGGGATGTTTTCACTCATTTGCCCTATGTGTAATACTTGGCATGTTGCACCGTTATAGAGTTCTCTTGTTATACTTATTTTTCTTGGGATTCCTTTCTGCCTCATGGCTTCCCAAATTTTATTATGGGCCACAGTGTCAAACGCTTTTTCAAAATCTATGAAGACTATAAGAAGAGTGGAGAGCGCCATTAATGGGATTGCTCGATGATTATCCTGAGCGTGTTGATTTGGTCAGTGCAAGATCTGCCGGAGAGGAATCCAGCTTGTTCCGGTCTGATGGTTGAGTCTAGGAGGGGTCTTAACCTTTCCAGTATTACTATAGCCAGTAGCTTGTTGACTGTGTTTAGCAGAGTTATGCCGCGCCAGTTTTGACATATAGATAGGTCACTTTTTTTTAGGAAGGTTAACAATTAAGCCTTCTTTCCACCTTTCAGGTATTTTCTCTTCGTTCCATGCCTGAGCTACTATTGTGTGTAAAAGTTGGGCTCTTGTGTTTTCACTGGCTTTAAATAGCTCAGGTGGTATATTGTCGGGGCCAGGGGCCGTTTCAGATTTTAAGAGTTTGATGGCATTTTTGACCTCTCGGAGGCTGGGTTCGTTAGTTCGTACTCTTATGTCAGTTAATGGGGGTGCTGCTAGCTGTTGTGGTTCTTCTTCTTCTTGTGGGGGGGGCTGACCGTCTCACTAATATGGTCATGCCACGTCTTTAGTTGGTCTTCTGGGTTGTTTACTGGCCGGCCGTCTTTATCTTTCAGAGTAGGATGGTTTTTCGGTTTATTTTTATTTGCTAAACAGTTGGTGATTCTATAAAGCTCTCTGCTATTCCCTGCTTCAGCAGCTTCTTCTGCAGTTTGGGCAAGGTTATTGGCCCACCGTCGTTTATCTTGTCTGGCGCTTCGCTTAACAGCCTTGTTAATCTCCCGGTATTCTCTAGTATGTCTGTCCTTTTCTTCTTCGCTCCTGGCGTTCATTGCGGTTCCCTTTTTGTATTTTCTCTTTGATATTATATCCCAGGTGGTATCGGATATCCATGGCTTTTTGCTATGTTTTTTTAGACCAACTGTTTCTTGTGCTATTTCAAGGATGGTTTTCTCATATTTTATCCATGTGCTCATGCTATCCGGTGTTTCGTTTATTTCTCTCAGTCTCCCAGCCAGACTTTCCTCAAATTCCTTTTGATTTCGTGAACCTTTCAGTTTCTCTACGTTATATTTCGGTCTGTTTTGCGCTTCTGGTCGAATACATTTTGCAATTTTTAGACGCAGTTTTCCAATTAAGAGTTGATGATCACTGGCTGCGTCTACCCCTCGATAACATGTAACATCTAATAGCGATTTCTTCCATGTTCTCTTGATGGCTATATGGCTATATGATCTATCTGTTCTTTTGTGGCACCATCGGGTGAGTACCAGGTAGCTTTGTGAATACTTTTGTGGGGGAATTATGTACCACCTATTGCAAGACCGAAGTTAGAGCATAACTCGGTGAACAATTCTCCGTTACTATTCATTTGTCCAAGTCCACGTCGGCCTATCACATGTTCTAGGTTACTATTGTCATTACCAACCTTGGCGTTTAAATCACCCATAAGTGTCACAATATCTGCTTTCCTAACTTTGTTGAGAGTAGTTATTAACATGTCATAGAAGCTTTCTTTGTCTTCTGTAGTGGCATCGTATGTTGGGGAATAGCATTGCACTATTTAGAGCTTCCTAGTCTTTGTTAAGAAGCGGGCCACGACAAGAGGAAAATGATTACTCTTAACATCCTTTTGGATGTTCATCACAGAAGAAATTTTCCACATTTGTACATTCCTCCTAAGTAGACGGCCAGCAGCAAAACAAGAATGCCAGTATCGATTGAAACAATCATAAATCCACAACTTTTAACCTTCCTTTCAATGGCAATTACACAGATTTCAATATTTTTTGGTAGGGTCGTCAGCCTTTATGTGCCCTTTAAAATAATGTGTCAGAAGATAAGGGACGTCATTTTAAATTCCGTAGTTGTGGCGGCTGGTATGAAAGGATAAAACATAGAATTCAACAGTGGTTTAACACTGATGATTTCTTTTCAAATGAAAACACTGTATAATTATCAATATTTACTTCTCCACGATTTCAGTAATAAATATTTATTATACTATTAAAATTTTACTTGACACTAAACATTTTTAGGTAATGTTTACCAGCAGTCTTTTAACTAATTAATAAAAGGCATTTTTACTCCAGGATAAAATTAATGAGCTATAAAAGAACCGAACGTATTGAGAACAACTTTTAATTCTGACTCATCCATGTTTAGTCTCACTTGATATTGGGGTTATGATATGTCGTTTTAATTTTTTAATCCATAAACTATATAGAATATATGTAGGTTGTTATTTCAGCGTCTTTTGGCGAAATGGTACTAATATCACAGTAGTTAAATTATACAGGTAAAGTATATATCTTCTATACTCGAACTGAAAAATAATAAGTATACTAAAAAGAAATGTCTATATTAAACAAATTTTTAAATGAGTGGTCGGGATTGATTGATTACAGTGATTAAAATGTAATTGGTTAAATATTTGTCTGATACCGGCCAGCTAAAAATAAAATATTTGCGAACTTTTCTATTATGTTTGAGAATTAACATTGAAGTATTGATTTAATTGAGGACTTTTAGTGCAAAAGAAATTATTACTTCGAGAAAATAAGAGATAACCTCAGGTCCTGCAGCTAATATCAGGAACTCTTTTATCTGTCACGACTGTTATTGTTACTATTAGCATTATTTCCAATATCTGACATAAAAACAAACATAATAATAATAATAATATTTATTTCAATATAATATATACAATTGACATTAATTATACAATAATCGACAATAAATTTACTTGAAATAATTACATAGATTCTACATAAAGCTAACGCTTGTTAGTAGTTGCGTATAAGATTACAATTATTATATTACTTCAAATTAAAAACAAACATAAAATGCAATTTTAGCCTTTATTTGTTGATGTGCATTTGATTACTTCAACCTCAAACAGCATGACACAAAACATAAGTCAAAGACTTGCACTAAAGTGTAAGAATCATTTAAGGTTTATATAACAAGGTGAGTATAAATGTAATATTATCTACCTAACATAATGAAACTTCGTACAACATGTACCACGCAAAACAATTATACAGGGTTTAAGTAGTCAGGTACCGAGGTAGTCTAACTAACAATATAAAAGTAAAGTTAAGCATTTTACATTTATTCCTTTCAATTTAAAGCGAAAAGGACAATGTAATATTGTAACTATATGGATATATACATATTGTAAGTACTTTTTACATATACATATTAATAAAAACTAATTATTATAGACGTATAGAAAACGATAAAAATACATATATAATAATAAAAACGTAGGCATCTACAGGCAAGGAAAAGAATACTTGTAAAATTTTACTATATTTATACGCAGAATATATACACACATATATATATATATATATATATGTTATTATACATGATTTGCAGGAAACAACTACTCAGCGGGCAAATACCCCGACCTGCATTGAATTATACCTTACAAATCATGAAAAATTGGTAGCCAATGTCATTTGTCAACTCCCTGACCAGACATAGACCGGTTTCGAACTTATTAGTTCTCATCAGTATGCCATAGGTCATGGAGCAGACAAATGACAGTGGCCAACCTGCTAGTCTTATACAGACTAATGTAAATGGTGTAGTGGTGAGAGGTATATATATACATATGTTTTTTTTGCTTTCATTGGCCAACTGAAATCGTATACAATGTGATTATCTATTTGAAGATTCTATTAATTGATGAAATTTTGAGCGGAATTGCTCACTTATCCATTTCTTTAAATGTTTTTTAAATAATCTTAATGAACTTAGGGTTTTTATCAGAGGAGGTAACATATTAAAAAGCTTTGGTCTTCAATAGATAAAACATTTTTAGGATTTTGCTTTTTGTGTTTTACTTACTACTGAAGATGATATTTTGAATCGAGTATTATATTCATGATCAATATTTACTAATTCGTGTTTAGTTTGATATTGTCTGACAAGGATGGATTGGCAAAATAGTTGGCGGATATCAAACATTTTTGTTTCTCTAAACAAATTTTCTGTTAGGTAAGTCCAATGCAGTTTAAATACCCATTTTAAGATTAATTTTTGTAAAATTTGTAGATTATTTAGGTGGCTATTTGCTGCTCCACCTCAAACTATTAGTCGGTGCATAATATGTGTTTCGCCTTAAGCGTAATAGAGGATTTTCATCTGTTCAGCTTGAAGCAACTCAGAGTAATACTTAAATCTATATATCAAGCTTCTTATTTTCTTACTTACATAGTTTATATGAATATCCCATTTAAGCTTATTATCAAGATATATTCCCAAGTACTTCAAGCTCTGAGCGGATGAAATCTGTATTGGTAGCTCATAGTTATTTTTTATAGTTAATATATTGTAGGTGGGCAGATATCTTGAATATGAAGTGAATGGCATATAATGAGTTTTATTATAATTTATCGTCAGTAGTTTGTTCTTAAACCACTCAAAAATCACAGGTAAGTCTTTTTCTATTTTTTTTTTAAATGTCTGCCAATCATTATCATCATAGAATATGACAGTATTGTCTGCAAAACTAGTTATATCCTCTTCAGCTTCTAACAAAAACAAGTCATTGAAATTCATATTAAACAAAATTGGCTCCAGCACAGTACCTCTAGGGACACCGTATTCCACTGATTTATAATCACTTAAGGAGTTGTCTATGCTTACACATTGCTTCCTATATGTGAGATAACTCTGCATTAATTCATACGGTGTGCCCCGAAATCCAACATTTTCCAAAACTTAAATAGCATGGTCGACTGGTTCTTCTCGCATAACATAGGAATCGTACATTTATCTATCATGTGGACGGCTGTAAGTGCTTGAAGGCCAATGGGTAGAGAGATATACTCGCGAAAACAACTTCCTTGGTATCAATCTACTCCAAAACACATGAATCCATTGAAAATCGCGAAATATAAAATGTAATGGGTATACTTTCTTTATCTCATGAAAGAAAGTAAAAGCATTTTTTATCAAGACAATTATGAGATAACTGGTTTTACGTTAAGCATACCTACGGAAGGCAATGCGGGAACCCCGGTCGAGTATAAGTACCTCAACTTGTGTGGTTTCATTAAATAGTTTAATTAAACGAGTTTCTTGATGAAACCAAGGAAGCCACAAATCTTTTCTTGAGCCACGCAATTTTGTTTAGATTACTCGAGATTATTTGAGGTTTGTACGGTTTCACATGAGAAAAAATACTGTGTTCCCACTTGATTGCATTTATGTGTAACATAATACGCGTGGCCAGTGGTGATTTTATTTTACTATGGAGCTACAACGCAATTTGCGGATTTAAAAGCCCGTGCAGGATATTCATAACAGATTACCAAAAACCGTCGTTTCTCTACTGAAGCGGAGGTAAATGATAATGCCCCGTAATAAGCTTTATTAAAAAGGAAAGCACGATCACTACCCGCATTAATTTTTGGTGGTTGAACGCCCTCCATGCCGATGAGTTCGACTAATGGCCATTGTATTTCGTGAAATATTTTACATTTTATTAAATATCACACCTAGGTTGTAGTAGGTCGTTAATATGCAACCAACTTGGTGTATAACATTTCACAAAATAAATTATAAATATGAACAGTGTTTTCTTGGAGTATCGGTACAATTAATTGAGAATTTCAGTCAACGTAAAGTTAAGCACAATTGATATGATAAAATTCCTAATAAACTTTGGAACAACTAACTTAAAACTAGTTCGTATAGGACAAATGATATTAATCAACAGTATCATTTGTGAAACAAAGGAATATATTTACATATTAATGCTAAACCTGCTTTAAAAATAGATAAAGTCCACAAATCGTGAATCTAAAAAACTCGGCGACTAAACAGAGGAATACATACAGGGTGTCTCACCGGGAACTGAATCGATCGATATAGAGAAAAGTACGCATCAGATCATAATTCATCATATTCACATAATTTACATTTATATAATTACTAATGTCGGTGTGGCCAATCCAACTAAAATAATTACAAGCAGCTGGCACTTCCGCTTATACCGGAAGTCGATACCAACTTGCTTATTTAAAATGGAACACCCTATATATTTTAGGGTTTTCGAAAAGAGCATAAAATTCTGAGTCGAAAAGATGTAGCATATCCTATACCTAAACCTAGCCGTTTCAGAGATATTTGACATTTTATAGAAAATTTAACAGGTGCAACGGTTTGCAAGAACCGTTATAACTTTCTTCGTGTAAAAGATCCTCATTTGCTTCTTGTCACATAAAAAGAACACAAGGAGAACTACGTTCTACAACTGAAATAAATTCAGCAATATCATACCAAGTGTTCCGTTTTTCGCGTTACATTTTGTCAACTTCAAACAAACTTGTTTAGGTCAAATGGAACACCCTGTATTTTTTTACGTCAAGTTGTGTAAAACTGAATTCCTTTTTTCCTGATATTAGCATTGTGAGGGTTAAAGTTACAACTTTTTGAAATATTTGCGATTTTATTAGAAATTCATGAAATGTAATCATTTCATCAAAATAGCCATGATTAGAAACAATCAGTCATTATCTTATGTTAAAAAATGCCAGCACGTTTAAATTACACCCACGAAGACTTTTTAAATTTGTTTATTATTTATGGAGAATGTGATGAAGTAATATCAAGAACTTGCAGCACATTTGCTACTCGATATCCGGAAAAAAGGAAACCGTCACCAAATACTGTAAAACGCATACTGGAAAATTTTAAAAATTATGGCTCTGTCAAGGCAAAAATGCAAAGAAGAAAGCCTATTGTTGATGAGGAAAACATTGAAATAGTCATTCTGGGATATTTTCATGCATTTCCAAGGATGCCATTAAGACAAGCTGCTCTGGAATCGGGACTACGCAAGGATTCAATTCACAGAATCTTACTAAAACATAAGTTTCACCCGTTTTTATTCCATATGGTTCAAGGATTAAAAGAAACAAATTTCCTAAGAGACAGAATTTTTGTGAATTTATTCTAATAAGGTCTGAGGGTCACGATTCTTATTTGGGAAATATTATATGGACAGATGAAGCAAAATTTACTAAAAATGGACTTTTTAAAAGACACAATTCGCATTATCGGAGTGACTCAAATCCTCATATGTTCAGAGAGCGAAACTTTCAGGAAAGTTGGCAGTTCAATGTTTACTGTGCCATAAGAAACGATAGAGTAGTGGCATTGCAATTTTATAATTTTCTCTTGTGCTAATATGTATAGGTAAATTTTTGTTTTTTTTTTTTTAGGTGAAAGATATCTGAATATCTTACAAAATTTGAATAATAACTATTTAGAAAATTTGCCTCTCGCCGAACATAGAAACATTTTTATCAGCACGACGGTGCTCCCCCACATAACGCATATTTAATTAATAATTATTTACAAGAAACCTCTTATGATCAATGGATTGCCAATAATGGACCTTTCTTATGGCCTCCTCGCTCGCCCGATTTATCAGTTCTGGATTATTTCATTTGGGGAACTATTAAAAATAAAGTTTATGAGAGCCCATTAACAACCATTGAAGATTGTATGCAAAGAGTAAGAAATGCATTTCAAAACATATCACAGGATTCAATTAGAAGAGCTACCCATGAGGAAATAATCTGGAGGTGCGAAAAATGTCGAGGGCGGAATTTTGAGCAATTATTAAATTAAAATGAAATCATATTTTAAATTGATCTTATCTCTGCAATTTTAGTTCATGCCATATCTTCAATTCGATTAATACGCATGTTACGATGTTAGTGTTATTTTGCGTTTTTGTGGATATCGAGTAGCAAATGTGCTGCTGCAAGTTCTTGATATTACTTTATCACATTCTCGATAAATAATAATCAAATTTAAAAAGTTTTCGTTGGTATAATTTAAACGTGCTGGAATTTTTTGACATAAGATAATGATTGATTGTTTCTAATCATGGCTATTTTGATGAAATGATTACAACAATTCATGAATTTCTAATAAAATCGCAAATATTTCAAAAAGTTGTAACTTTAACCCCCACAATGAATATCAAAAAAAGGGAATTCAATTTTACACAACTTGAAGTAAAAAATACAGGGTGTTCCATTTGACCGAAACAAATTTTCGCGGTTTGAAGTTGACAAAATGTAACGCGAAAAACGGAACACTTGGTATGGTATTATTGAATTTATTTCAGTTGTAGAACGTAGTCCTTGTGTTCTTTTTACGTGACAAGAAGCAAATGAGGATCGTTTACACGAAGAAAGTTATACCGGTTCTTGCAAACCGTTGCACCTGTCAAATTTTCTATAAAATGTCGAATATCTCTGAAACGGCTAGTTTTAGGTATAGGATATGCTGTATATTTTCGACTCAGAATTTTATGCTCTTTTCGGAAACCCTAAAATATATAGGGTGTTCCATTTGAAATAAGCAAGTTGGTAACGACTTCCGGTATAAGCGGAAGTGCCAGCTGCTTGTAATTATTTTAGTTGGATTGGCCACACCGACATTAGTAATTATGTAAATGTAAATTATGTAAATATGATGAATTATGATCTGATGCGTACTTTTCTCTATACAAAATTGCTACAACACCCAAGTCTTAAACATTTTAATATTTTATTCCTGACATTTTTATGTATCAGAGTAAAATGGTATTGTCGCCTAAATCGAATGACCCAAACGTCAAGTAAATTATCACTATGATGATATCAGTTAAAATATCCTAATTGAAAAAAAACGTATTTTTTTCCTGTTTTGGATACAAGTGAAAGTATGATATAGTTTCGTCCAAATTAATTATTTAATATTTACCAACATCTCTTCTGATAAATAAGCACGCAAGCACATAGACGTTTCCCCAATATTACTATACTATGTATTGTATATAATACTGTTACGGACCTCTAGCGTATGCGACCCACCATACGCTTTAGCGTTTTGTGGGCCGCATTATAACAACTGCTACACGTCCATAACACATTTCGCTATTCTCCATGGGAGGGCGACACATTTGTGACACGTGATCAACAGTGAAAACGGAAGCAGACATTTTTTGGTTGGCTTGGCTTGGCTTGTTGGTTAGTTGTTATTCTGTGAACCTTGATTTTATTCAAGCCATCCGCGTGGATTTTAGAATAATCAACTCAAGAAAATTTCCTCAATCCGTTGTTGTTCCGTTTAGCGGAATATTTTGTGTTTGTGAGTAAATTTTATCTGCGGAAGCAGGATATTAAATTACACAAGGTAAGCTAACCTCTTCACGCCATCTTGCCCGTTCTCTACCCACGTGTTTCGCAAATTTGCAGGCTTTCCTTTGGAAATACAGTGTCAACTCAAAAGGCGGACTCGACCCCATTTATCCGACTGTGGCTTACAGGAGTTTTGGTGGATTGTTCCCTCATCAGTGAGGTAAATTATTTTTCATTTTTAGGTTATGTCAGAATTTCTCACATTAAGCACGCTTCACGTGCATTTCTGACTGTGAATTAAATCGTGATATCTTTAGGGTTCCACGGACGGGGCTTCTACGCACGTCAGTGAAGTTCCACGGACGGGGCATCCACAAACAGTGGAAGGTTCCAGGGCTGGTGAGGCCACGATCAACCCCATCCTTGGGTCCATTTCTTGTGTCCGGAAGGCATCTCTGCAGGGCTTCAGTTCTTCCACCGGACTCGGTATCGTACCACCCTGAATAAGTGTGTTTGTGTTGTGTTTATTTTTACTTACCGGGGACCACCTTCAGTGGTTCCGCTGGACATCAATTTATACTTTTTGGCATTTTAACCTGTACATTTTTTAAGTATTTTATGCATATATTTACATATATTTAAGGAGGTTCTTTAAATCAAACCTTTGTGGCAGAATCTATGACAATTTTATGATCAAAATGTAAACCGATGTGTAGCTACACGAGGCATTTTAAGAATGTGTTATAACTTTTTAAGCGTAAAATAGGCCACAACTGTGAACATCGCCAGGTTATATTCTAGAGAACCAATTTTGTAAACTGTTCAATATAGTGCATTTCATTTTTTTAAGAAAGTGTCATTATTTCGTCTGCGACCACTACATATGGAAAAACTCAGTGATTTGTTAAGTAAGTAAATTAATAATTTATCATAGGTTTTGTAAGCTTGGGCTTAACGCCCTGAGATAGTCTGAGCTAGAGAAATTTTATCGTAGGCACGTACATCACTTTCCGGGTAAGTCAGTACCTACGGTATCTGCTACGCTACAGCAGCCCAAGTGATTTCGTTACGTAATATCTGTTAATCATTAAGATCCAACGTATCTATTTGTTCATGTACGTTCAACTCGTAGCAGTGGCGCCCAACTTAAATAGTACAGTTATCTCAAGGCGATAGCAGTGGCGCCCAACTTAAGTAGTGAAGTTATCTCAAGGGGATAGTAGTATCGCCCCTAATTAAGTTTTTTTTTTTGGTGATAAATTGAGTGTTCCATTTGTTGGTGGTTTGCATATGAAATAATAGCCAGATACATAGTAACATTACGTGACACACATCAAAAGGGGGTTACTTTGCCTTAGCGTAATCGCTTCGCTTTTTTTTTGGTAGGGGGGTGACTTCGTTTTTTTGTCTTACTATTTCATGAGCGGATTAGTAAACAATAGTTGTTGCGTATAAACCATTGGAAAGATTCCTAAGTGCAGCCAACAGTTTTTTTTGTTGTTGATACGTACCGACGCCCAGCGTCGTTTTGCTAATTTACCTGATATTGTCATTTTTACACATTACTAGGTACTTACTAGTGTTAGTAAACTTTTTCTGCGTCCATACAGTTGCCGACGCCCAGCGTCGTTTTGCTAATTTTCTAGATTTTGTCGTTTTTATACATTATTAAGTGCTTATTAGTGTTTGTAAACTTTTTTTACGTACCGACGCCCAGCGTCGTTTTGTTAATTTACCTGATTTTGTCGTTTTTACTCATTACTAAGTACTTGTTAGTGTTGGTAAGTTTTTTTTGTGTCTATATACGTACCGACGCCCAGCGTCGTTTTGCCAATTTACTCGATTTTGTCGTTATTACACATTGCTAAGTACTTATTAGTGTTGGTAAGCTTTTTTTGCGTCTAAATACGTACCGACGTCCAGCGTCGTTTTGTTAATTTACCTGATTTTGTCGTTCTTTCGTGTGTTGGATTGAAAATTCAGTATGGCTAGTTCACAAATTAAGTTAGATATCAATAGGTTAGTTAGGGATGAGCTTGTTTATGAATTACAAGTACGTGGCTTAGGAGATGGTAGTGATCTTACTGTGGCAGAGTTGCGTACCGTTTTAAGAGAAGCCATACATTTAGAGAAAACTACTTTGGCTATTAAAAGTCCTCCATACCCATACCAATTCACTGTCGATTCTGAAGCTCTAACGGTATCCCTAGCTACTATTCAAAAACTTATTGATGAATTTGTAGGTAGTGAGCACGATAGTAAATACAAGGGGATTGTTTCCAAGATAGCTCATGCGTTGGGTCGTGTTAACAGGTCCATGCCCACTAATGACGAGCAAAAAGGTGTGAAGTCCAGTACTCGGATTAATTTATTGTTAGCTTTTGATAAACTTAAGGATAAGGCCCGCGGGGATCGTAAGCTTAAAGAGTCAGCCATCCTCGATATGTCGGTGTTGCATAATGCCATGGCTCAGGTTCAGCCTGATGCGCATAGCTCTGCAATAGCTGCTGATTTTAGTTCAGATGAGGAGGAGGCTGCGAAACCTAAACCCGTACCGGTTAGAGACTGGGGCTTGAAATTTACTGGCCGAAAGGGCGACATGTCTTTTTCAACTTTTTTAGAACGCGTCGAGGAGAAACGGAGGTCTCGTGGTATTTCACGGGCACGTTTGTTTAAAGATGCAGTAGACTTATTTGAGGGAGATGCCTACAATTGGTATAATCTGGTGAAAGACTGGGCCACCGATTGGCCATCCTTAGTGGAGGCAATGAGGGAACAGTTTATGCCAGAGTCTTTTGACCGCGACTTATTTGAGGAGATTAAGCGACGTACTCAAGGTAGTCGGGAAAGTATAGGATTATACATCGCTAGTATGATTGGGTTGTTCAAGAAGATGCACACTCCAATACCTATGGGAACCCAGCTCGAAATCATTTTGGAGCGCATAGATCCATACTATCATCCTTTTCTTGCTTTTGAAAATATAACTTCCGTCACGCAACTCCTGCAATGTTGTCGTATGCTTGACTCCAAACGACAATTGGCTAAGTCGTATGTTCCTCCTCCGCCTAAGAGTAAATCTCTTATACCAGAGTTGGCTTATGCATCTACTAGTTCTACTACTTCTCGCTCAACCTCTCGTTCTAGTCTCGTCTTGGATGAAGTCCAACATTCTGGAATCAAATGTTTTAATTGTGGTCAAGTAGGTCATGGGCATCGGGAGTGTCAGGCTCCTAGGAAGAAGTTCTGCTATAAATGTGGTAAAGCAGAGGTTACGATTAGGTCCTGTCCTAAGTGTTCGCATTCGGAAAACTGTCCAGGGAGACGCTAATTGGTCGAACAGTTTCTCCCGGTGTATGTGAGTCGACCAGCAATATTGTTGACTTAAAACAACAAATTTTTCTCGATTATGTCATTTCTCATGTGGTTGGTGATCAGCGTCCTTACTTACAACTTTCGGTGTTAGGTTTTCCTATGATGGGTTTGTTGGATTCAGGTGCTACCAGGACAATGGTAGGATCATCTGGTTTTGAGGTCTTCCAGCAGATTGGTTTAAGTTTGAAGCCTTCTGTCAATGAGTGCAGAGTGGCTAATGGGCAAGTCTGTTCCGTTATAGGTTATGTATCTGTTCCTTTCTGCTTGGGTGACAAGGTTCATGTAATAGATGTCCTAGTAGTTCCGGAAATACCGCATAAGTTAATTCTAGGGATAGATTTTTGGGTGGCGATGAATATTATACCAGATTTGCGACAAGACGTTTGGCATTTTTCTGAGCAGGAACCACTCGTTGAGGTTAACAGTGTCCTTGACGAAACTTCTTTAAGTGTATCACAGAAACTAGCTCTGGATAGTTTGGTGGATGAAAACCGGAAACTGATGGGTACTTCCCTTGGTCGTACACATCTCGTTTCTCATGAGATCGAGTTACTCCCAGATACCAAACCTATCAAACAGAGATACTATCCTGTTTCGCCTGCCAGACAAAAACTGATTGATGATGAAATTAAGAAAATGCTGGAGTTAAATATCATCGAACCGTGTAAAAGTCCTTGGTCTTCTCCAATATGTTTAGTTCAGAAAAAGGATCAAACTCTGCGTTTTTGTGTAGATTACCGGCGCCTTAACGCTGTTACTAAAAAGGATGCCTATCCTCTGCCGCTGATTTCCTCCATATTAGATCAGTTGAGGGATGCCAAATATTTAAGTTCATTAGATATTAAGAGTGCATATTGGCAAGTTCCTATTGCTGAATCGTCCAAAGACTATACCGCTTTCACTGTCCCTAATGGCTTGTATAGGTTTCGTGTTATGCCTTTTGGGTTGTCAAATGCGCCTGCGACTTGGCAGCGTCTTATTGATACCGTGCTTGGAGCTGATTTGCAGCCTTCGGTTTTGGTTTATTTGGATGACATTGTGGTAGTGTCGAAGGATTTCGAATCTCACCTAGAGACGTTGCAGAAGGTTCTTGATCGCTTGCATTCTGCTGGGCTGATAGTTAGTTTTGACAAGTGTCAATTTTGCCGTCCTGAGCTTAAGTACTTGGGATATGTTGTTGATAAGTATGGTTTACGTCCTGACCCAGCGAAAGTAGAGTCGATTTTGAGTGTACCTTCTCCGAAAAATGTTAGGGAAATTCGTAGATTTATAGGCACAGCATCTTGGTATCGAAGGTTTGTACCGCAGTTTTCTACAATAGTGGCTCCTTTGTCGAACCTCACAAAGAAGAATGTTAGTTGGTGTTGGTCTCTTGAGTGCGAAAAATCTTTTAAACTTCTTAAGGAGTGTTTGGTTACTGCGCCTATTTTGACCTGCCCTGATTTTGAGCGTACCTTTTATGTGCAGACAGATTCGTCGGCATTCGGTGTTGGTGCCGTGCTCACGCAGCAATTTGATGATGGCGAAAAGGTAATTTGCTATTTGTCCCGTTCTTTGACTAGCCAGGAGCGCAAATATAGCTCGGTCGAAAGAGAATGCATTGGCGTAATTTGGGCAGTGGAGAAGCTACGTCATTATCTTGAAGGTTTCCACTTCAAAATCATAACGGATTGTCATTCTTTGCTATGGTTGCAGCAGCTAAAAGATCCCCAAGGTCGATTGGCCAGATGGGCACTTCGTCTGCAACCTTATGATTTTGAACTGATTCATCGCAAGGGCTCTGAACATACCGTCCCTGATTTTCTGTCTCGTTCAGTACCAGTAACGGTGGAATCCAACGAAGTATTGTCGGTCACGGACCATGCTGATTTTCCCACCGATAAATGGTATTTGAGAATGTTGGAGCGAGTCGAAAGGTCTCCTATGCGTTATCCCTTATGGCGTATACAGAATGGCCAGTTGTATAAGTATGTACGTTTGCGTTATCCCGAGTTAGCAGATCCTACCGACACTTGGAGACTGGTTTTACCCAAAGAGAAACGCCTAGAAGTAATTAGGTCGTTGCA
Source organism: Leptura quadrifasciata (assembly GCA_963675555.1). NCBI lineage: Eukaryota > Metazoa > Arthropoda > Insecta > Coleoptera > Cerambycidae > Leptura > Leptura quadrifasciata. The sequence goes on from OY776676.1 coordinate 134,952,051, forward strand.
TTGTGATGCGAGTTGTGGACACGCAGGGGTCCATAAGACTGTGGCTCGAGTGGGAAATAGGTATTATTGGCCGAAATTAAAGGCCGATGTGGCCAAGTTCGTTAGGCAATGTGAAATTTGCATAAGTACTAAACCCGAACAGAAGTCACTTATGGGAAATTTGTTGAGTAAGACACCTACTGTTGGAAAACCTTGGCAACTAGTTAGTGCCGATCTGATGGGTCCATTACCCAGGACGGCTAAGGGTTATCAGTTTATTCTTGTCGTGTGTGACAATTTTAGTAAGTTTGCCATGGTGTTTCCGTTGAGGTCAGCTACCGCTAATAGCATATCGCAGGTCATCGAGGATAATGTAATTCTCTTATTTGGCGCTCCGAAGACTATAGTGGTAGACAATGGTCGTCAGTTTCAGAGTAACCGTTTCCAAAATCTTGCGAAAACTTACAACATCGAAATAGCATACACCGCAAATTACCACCCTCAATGCAACCTGACTGAAAGGGTAAATCGTGTTGTTAAGACAATGTTATCTGCATATGTAAAGGATAATCACAGGGCTTGGGATCAATTTTTGCCGAAAATAGGTTTTGCCATTAGATCATCGAAACATGAGGTTACAGGCCTAACGCCTAATTTTGTCAATTTTGGTCGTGAAATTTCGTTAGATGGCAACAGTGATAAGTACGTACCTTCTGAGTCTGAGTATCCAGTTGTAAATCCTGAAAACCGTAAACTTGCCTTCGCTAAGATTTATAAGGATGTTCAGAGTAGAATATTAAAGGCCCATAAATCCAGTAGGAAACATTATAACCTAAGACGCCGACCCGATAAGTTTGTTTTGAAGCAAAAGGTCTGGAGACGTTCTCACGCCCAGTCTGATGCTTCTAAATATTTCACGGCAAAGTTAGCACCTAAATTTGTGGGTCCTTTCACGATTAGAAAAATTCTCTCACCATGGACTTATGAGCTCGAAGGTTCTGACGGTAAACGTTCGGTGTGGCACATAAAAGATCTGAAAGCACACCCTCCCGATGACAACTAGTTGTGGTCTGTTCTGTTAGTTCCGTTGACGTACTTAGGCATCCGAATAGGCAATGACGAATTCGTTTTTTTTTTATGTTGGTCTTAGTAACATGGTTTTAGGTCACTTCTGTCGTTAATTTGGTAGTAACATTTGTTTTCCTGGTTCATTGGTCTTGCTCAGGTGGCTGAAACCCACTGAGTAAGTTTTCACCTCTTTCCGCCTCACGGGAGGAAGTGTCTTTGGTTGGATCTCTGTGATGGGGGATGCATGAATACCATCACCGTGGTTATACCTGCGAGGGGTAAAAGTCCCCAAAAATGGTCTTGTGTGGCGCTTGCGTCTTGAGGGACTCCGTCTCGTTGGGGGCGCTCACATTGCTGGCAGCTGCCTTTAAAGGTATCCGTTTGGAGGGGCTCGAGCTTGGGAGGTGCTGCTTGGAGGTAGCCTGGTCTAGGCCTGGTTATCATTACCCGGGTAGGCACTACTGGGCTTCAGACTAACCTCGTTGGCTAGCAAGGGTGGTCGTCGTGGTGTGACGGGGAACACTCCCGTACCTCATTGTTTTGCTGGTGGAGTAGCCTAGGGGCGAGCTACTTCCTAGCTGTTAAGTCCTTATGCGTTTTTGTTCTTTTTTTTTCCTTCTCTTTTTTTCTCTATGTATTTTTTTTTTGAGTTGTGTTGTTATGCCTGATGGTAACTTGGGAGACGAGTTAGCCATCCCCGTGCATTTAAGTCTCCTTATTTTTTGACATTATTTTTGTTGTTATGCCTGATGATAACTTAGGAGACGAGTTAGTCATCCTCGTGCATTTAAGTCTCATTATTTTCATTGTTATGCCTGATGGTAACTTGGGAGGCGGGTTAGCCATCCCCGTGCATATTAAGTCTCCCCACCAATTATCCATCCTCTGGTGAGAAGCTAGTAAGAAAAAAAAATCTTCGATTTTTTTTTCCTGCGAGTAAAGGGGGAGTTGTTACGGACCTCTAGCGTATGCGACCCACCATACGCTTTAGCGTTTTGTGGGCCGCATTATAACAACTGCTACACGTCCGTAACACATTTCGCTATTCTCCATGGGAGGGCGACACATTTGTGACACGTGATCAACAGTGAAAACGGAAGCAGACATTTTTTGGTTGGCTTGGCTTGGCTTGTTGGTTAGTTGTTATTCTGTGAACCTTGATTTTATTCAAGCCATCCGCGTGGATTTTAGAATAATCAACTCAAGAAAATTTCCTCAATCCGTTGTTGTTCCGTTTAGCGGAATATTTTGTGTTTGTGAGTAAATTTTATCTGCGGAAGCAGGATATTAAATTACACAAGGTAAGCTAACCTCTTCACGCCATCTTGCCCGTTCTCTACCCACGTGTTTCGCAAATTTGCAGGCTTTCCTTTGGAAATACAGTGTCAACTCAAAAGGCGGACTCGACCCCATTTATCCGACTGTGGCTTACAGGAGTTTTGGTGGATTGTTCCCTCATCAGTGAGGTAAATTATTTTTCATTTTTAGGTTATGTCAGAATTTCTCACATTAAGCACGCTTCACGTGCATTTCTGACTGTGAATTAAATCGTGATATCTTTAGGGTTCCACGGACGGGGCTTCTACGCACGTCAGTGAAGTTCCACGGACGGGGCATCCACAAACAGTGGAAGGTTCCAGGGCTGGTGAGGCCACGATCAACCCCATCCTTGGGTCCATTTCTTGTGTCCCGAAGGCATCTCTGCAGGGCTTCAGTTCTTCCACCGGACTCGGTATCGTACCACCCTGAATAAGTGTGTTTGTGTTGTGTTTATTTTTACTTACCGGGGACCACCTTCAGTGGTTCCGCTGGACATCAATTTATACTTTTTGGCATTTTAACCTGTACATTTTTTAAGTATTTTATGCATATATTTACATATATTTAAGGAGGTTCTTTAAATCAAACCTTTGTGGCAGAATCTATGACAATTTTATGATCAAAATGTAAACCGATGTGTAGCTACACGAGGCATTTTAAGAATGTGTTATAACTTTTTAAGCGTAAAATAGGCCACAACTGTGAACATCGCCAGGTTATATTCTAGAGAACCAATTTTGTAAACTGTTCAATATAGTGCATTTCATTTTTTAAAGAAAGTGTCATTATTTCGTCTGCGACCACTACATATGGAAAAACTCAGTGATTTGTTAAGTAAGTAAATTAATAATTTATCATAGGTTTTGTAAGCTTGGGCTTAACGCCCTGAGATAGTCTGAGCTAGAGAAATTTTATCGTAGGCACGTACATCACTTTCCGGGTAAGTCAGTACCTACGGTATCTGCTACGCTACAGCAGCCCAAGTGATTTCGTTACGTAATATCTGTTAATCATTAAGATCCAACGTATCTATTTGTTCATGTACGTTCAACTCGTAGCAATACACAAAAGAAAACATCTGTAAAAGCGTTGTTTACTAAGAAATCTCATTAGAATCTTGAAATGTCAATAATTGAATATTTATTGGAGGCTCTTTCTCAGCGCTGGTTGATGGTATTTTGCCTGTTTCATCACGTATAAATAAAGCGCTTCAAGAGAGAAATAAACTTAATCTGAGGAGCTCTAAGAGAAACTCGATAAGATTGTGTTTGAGCTCATCAATATCAACATCAATAGGTATACTTTTTTCATGTAAAAACTTTATTTCACCGGTAATTCGTTACTACGTAAAGTAATTTATATCATCCAATTTATTATTCACGTTTCGGATTAATTATAGTAAATACCACATTTTTTTAAAAATAACTGGCTATGATAAGTTTATTAATAATGATTCAACTTCTCTAGGTTACCAACTTTTATATAAGATTAAATAACGGCTCAAAATAAATCTGCGTTGTTTTGTTCCATGATATTAGAACAGTGTTTATTTGGGAGACGTCCCATATTTCAATTGTCATAAAATATAAATTTTATGAAACCTTGTTCGTAAACAAAGCCAGCGTGGCGCCCGCCTGGAAAAATAGAAACGAGAAATTACTGGACCACTCATAGGTTTGACTCCCTTGTATCGGTGACACTTCTTGATGTTCTGAAAAGTCTTTATTTCATCGATACAATTTTATTTTTTTGGCATATAGAAATCTCTGTCCAAGTTTGTTTCAAATTCTCATGTATTAGATTGGGTGGATTACGAAACTTAAGTATTTCGTTTTCGTTAGTCTGCCTCTCTATCTGATGGTGCTAAATTTAAGAACTGTTTGCCGAAAAGAAATAATATTTATCAAAAAGTTCGCCCTATTGTCAAGGAACAAACTTGATATATTTTTAGTGGAAAATATACAGAGTGGATATAAGTGATATTATTGAAGAAATGTAACAGAAGCATGTAGTAATTACAACTACTGCCAAGGAAGAAACCTTGTATATATACTTTTAGGAAAAAATATTTTCTACTGTGGTCATCTTAAAAAGTAATCGAGGAGCAATAAAGGCAAATACTACCTGGACTGTAGTTGACACCATTTCCAGGGAACAAAATATGATCAATTTTCAGTAAAATAAAACATACAGGGTAAGCACACAAAAGAAAAATGTAAGTAATTAATAAATGGTCCCAAGTAGAGGGAAAAGTTTTGTGCAGATGATTTTTCTTAGTTCGTTCGTCGATTGCCTTACAAAAAATTGTCATAACAGTTCTAAATACTCATATAAGAGACCTACTGAATTCTTAAACAAATTGACCATGTGGTGAGAGTTCCTGGCAAGCTGTCGTAGGAGACTCACGTGCTTTAATGAGTTCAAATTAAGATTCTAATGTGAATTGTCTAGTCAAGACAATGTTCTTGCTTTTTAGTGCCATCAGTGAATCATATTTGTATGAATTTTGTAGATAATTAATATATACCATAAAGAGCAGAGGGTCAAAATCGGTTCCTTGGAGGAGGCCGCTTTTAATCAACTAGTGTCGGTTTGAAAAATAAGATTCAAACATTTAAGACAATGGGCTATTTCTCTTGCGCCATAATAACCTAAGCTTCGCCAAAGTACTGCTCTCACAGGGTATTGTGTTGGGACCTCTGTTATTTCTCGTATATATTAATGAAATTCGAAACATAACAAATAATGGAACTGTAATCTCATATGCAGATGACACTGCTATTTTATTTATAGGAGCAAATTGGACAGAGGTATACAAGAAAGCTGAAGCAGGTCTCCAATCGATTCAAGATTGACTAGATATTAGTTTATTAAGTTTAAATATCAAAAAACAACATTTATAGCTTTCTCCACCTCAGCTGCTGAATAACCTGTTCAAAATACACTTAATATTCACAAAAAATACTGCAATATCAATTGCAATTGCCCTGAAATAAAAAGATAAAATCTACTAAATATTTAGGAGATGTTATTGATCACCATCTGAAATGGAACGCCCATAGTTATTCCATAGCAACAAAAATTAGTAAACTATTTCATAAATTTTATCAGCTAAGATCCATCGTAAATAATAAATTGTTAACGGTTTTATACAACACCTTAGTCTATATTGAAATACTGCATTGTGATTTGGGGGGATTATAAAACAATTCACTACATAATCTTGCTGTGTGTCAAAATACCTTAATAAAAATAATATTTAAGAAACAGAATGTACTCCACTAACGAATTATACAATATAGGGGTTTTACCCATAATTTTAAAATAAAATAATCTTCGTTGTGAAATATTTATTTAAACAGTAAATATTTGTGTTAAAATTTTTGTCAAAATTAATTAACATTCAACTTTTCTTCTCCAGGCAACCATCCTAAAATCACACAGAAGATAGCTATGGGGTGGCATTGGAGTGCTCTACCTAATACACTACATATACTCCCACCACAAAAAAAAACAAATCAAACCACCAAATAATCAATGCGAAACTTAACCCTCTTACCGTTCGATTTAGCAAGCTTATCAGAACGCGAAATAGCTGAGATAGGACCTTCGTACCAAGGAATCAAAGTTGGCCTAATCCCGTCCTTTCGTACGAAAACAGATTTGCAACATCTAACGTCAGGACTGACAAAAGTATGTTGGGTAAAATTGTAAATGATTAAATTGTCCCGTAATTTGCTAATAAAAAAGGTACGTCTGCCGAGCAAGGTAAGTCCTCTTTGGGCATGGCTCGCAAATCTAATAGTATGATTGTCAGTTCATCAGACCAATACATGGAGTTAGCTCTGGCTAGTAACGCAGTCTTCAAGGTTCTCTGAAAGTTTTCAACCATACCATTACTTTGGGGGTGAAGCGGTAGTATGGATTCCCTAACAAAATTTCCTAACAATTTAAAAAATTCGCGAAACAACGTTGACTCAAACTGGACGCCCTGATCTGTAGTGACTGTAGTGACAAATAGCGGAATGCCAAAACGCCATACATAATTTTGAAGTACAGTTTTAGCGACAATTTGGGCAGAAACGTCCGGTAACGGGTAAGCTTCCGGCCAGCGAGTGAAACGTTCAACAACAGTTCAACCACTCGATGAAGGCAAAGGTCCAACAAGATCGATATGAATATGTTCAGAACAAACCTTAGGTACTTCAAAATTTCCAACTGGAAACGAGTGATTTTAGAAGTTTGATAATTCAAGTTTTGGTCCATAAAACAAAATCCGTATTCATTTTGGGTCAAATATAGTTTGCGGTTACTAGTTTCTTCATTGCTCGAATACCGGCATGAGTTAAATTATGGAAAGTCTCAAAAACTGTCATTGTAAAGACTTCGTCACGAAAGGTCGATATTTGGAACAAGACACGTCACACCAAATTCTACCTTCTGAACCTGAAATAGTAACTTGTAAAGAATTATTTTGTTTCATTAATATTATCTGTCTGTTTGGTTAACAAAAGTAAAAGTTCAAATGTGCTTTTAGAGGGCGGAATATTAAACATAATATTTTTAGTCGCAAACTCCTCTATAAATCCTTATTTTACTATAAGGAAAGTAACCAGACTGCAACCAAAGTTACAAATCTGGCGCGTTAAGTGTAATAATTGCATATTACCATCAAAACGCTAATGCTTCGATTGCAACAAACACCAGCCGAAAGACTGATCCTACTTAAAGAAGCTCCCTTGCCAGTCGTCACACACCACTTGCAGACTGCAGTTTCGAGCTGTTGGCTCTCGTCAGTGCAAGGTAGGTATGCGACGACCGACATGAGAATCCTTTGACTATAGTACATCCCGGTATTTTTACAATAGCGACATGTAAAACAGCCAGCAGGCGCCATCTAGCGGTCCAGTGTAGTAAAAGCACATTTGAACTATGCTAAGCCAGGTCAGGCTATTTATTTTTCGATTGCAACAGACACTGGACCGCTAGATGGCGCCTGCTGGCTGTTTTACATGTCGCTATTGTAAAAATACCGGGATGTACTATAGTCAAAGGATTCTCATGTCGGTCGTCGCATACCTACCTTGCACTGACGAGAGCCAACAGCTCGAAACTGCAGTCTGCAAGTGGTGTGTGACGACTGGCAAGGGAGCTCCTTTAAGTAGGATCGGTCTTTCGGCTGGTGTTTGTTGCAATCGAAGCATTAGCGTTTTGATGGTAATATGCAATTATTACACTTAACGCGCCAGATTTGTAACTTTGGTTGCAGTCTGGTTACTTTCCTTATAGTAAAATAAGGATTTATAGAGGAGTTTGCGACTAAAAATATTATGTTTAAAAGTAAAAGTTCCCAATCATTCGTTTGTGAGTTCTTTAATATTTGTAAATTGAAACTGTCTGAGTTCATAGCAGAGATTTAGACATCTGTTGTTCGAGGGAAGAAAAATCGTTACGTGATAGTGTATCAGCTACGATGTTTTCTTTATCTCGAACATGTCTGATATCGTTTGTGAATTGTACGATTCCAAATGTCGAGTTTGGCGAGGACTCATCATACAGTAACAGAACGTCATTTGCCCTTTTGCCGTCCACATAGGTTAGATACTCTCAAATTCTATATTGCTAGATCTGAGTTCAAACAGATGGTTGAGTTAGGGATTTGTAGACCCTCCTCGTCTTCGGTTTCTTCTCCTTTGCATTTCATAGCAAAGAAAGAGTCTAACGATTGACGCCCCTGTGGTGATAATAGACAACTCAATACAATCACGGTACCTGATCGATACTCGTTGCCTCATATCCTCAATTTAACGCTCAATTAAACAGTTGTACCGTTTTTTGGAAAATTGATTTGGTCCGAGCACATCACGAAATCCCTGTCGCTGCATCCGACATTTATAAAACTGCGATTATTACACCTTTCAGCTTATTCGAGTTTCTACGAACGTCTTTTGGTCTACGGGATGCTGGTCAAACCTTCCAATGCTTCACATACAGCACAAAGATGTTTTTTGATTCTCATTAGGGACGCATTTAGTTCACGACCCTTTGCAATTTATTAATATAAATATTAACTTCCCATATACTACATAAGTTTGCATCATTGTAAAACTTGTTATACGGTAACATGAATGAAATACGATTTGACTTGATATGATTTGAATATGTATGCTATCTTCCGAAATTTACGAAAGACATGCTAACAGAAATATAAAGTTGTGTATTGAAATGAAACTATTTCTTTTGTGAGTAATTTGTACTAAAATTGAATTTTGTTTCTCCATCAACAATAACTTGTACTTGAAATATAAAAATTAATAATAGAAAATATTCCGCATTACAGAGATTTGCTCTTGTATTTTCACAGTGACTTTCTCATTAAAATAAACGAATACATCAATCAGTTATTTTTAAATGCGACGTTTCTCATAAACGTGCTTGCTTTCCAATTTATCACTACAGCAATCTCGAGTTCATTCATGTTAATGTAAAACATACAAGGTAATAAGTACCAAATTTATTTTACGACCTGTGAGCACCTTTGTAAGTAATCGTCGTGTTTTCGGATTCCTCACTTAATTTTATGTACCAATAAACACCGAAAATATACTCTAACATATACTTCTCAAAATATTAAACATTGCCGTGTCACTGAATTATTAACAAGAGGTTATATGACTTCACATTTGGAAGTTTTAAGTGATTTTTTAAATAAAATTATTATTTATAAACGATCTTTTTCCAGAGAGCACTGGAAAAGTTTTACGTAGATTAAAATTACAGCCAATTTGCGGTTGAAACACAAAGGCTTTGTTTAAAGCTTTAGAAAGTTTTAAAATAGCTCGTATTAATGAATTTTATTTTTAGACAGGTCCACGTGCACTATTTAATAGTAGAAGGTATTTTGGTTAGTACACCCTTTCATAATCTCCTTAAGAAGTTACCGCCGGTATTATGAGGGGTTGGGTTTTCATTCTGTTGGCTTAATTTTAACACTGTTTGCATAAAATGGAAAGCCAGTCTTAGGTAGCCTTAAACTATATATTCAATGGCGTAATTAGCCGAAATAAATACCAGTGCGGCAAAATTGTCTCACTTTGTAACTGTTTTTTTAATTTATACTATAGTTTTAAAAATAGGTAAATTATACGGTGTAATGTTGCTAAGATGGAGAGCTATATTTGAGAGTCCGGATGACAACAATTATTAAGAATGTTTGAAAAATGTTGGTTCATCGCCTAGGCCCAAGAACCAGTTCTGGTCCTCTTATTATGCCTAAAGCCTTATAAATAATATATTATGGCAACTTATAGAGCTAACTGGTTATATTGAAGATTTATTCACCACTAAATTGCTTACAAAACAATTCAGTGTAATAGGGTCGCTGTGAAAATGCTGTCATAGCTTGTACAGCTAAACTTCCTCCCTCTCATAAACACTCTGCCTTATAAAACACTTTTAGTGCCGCTCATAAGCGGCACTAAAATATTTTTACTGCCGTTGAGAATGGTGAGAATGGCAGTAAAAGACTTCTATTTCCGCTCAGATGGAGTGTCAGAGAAATGACAGTTTAAGGTAAAAAAAACTTGCCATTAAAGTCATGTTCTTCTGACCTTTGAACAGAAAATATGTTTGATGTGGAGCAAAATTGATTTTTTTGGGTCTCGGATATTATTGCCAGCTGTAGCCTCTGATGTTCCGTTTTTTATATTTATTTAATTTGTTATATCTTTAACTTCTTTTCTTTCTTCAGTTTAATAATTCAAGAACACATTCGAATCAATTCGAGTTGTGTATTGCGAATAAAAATGCGTTTTATTCTACCTGAATAGAGAGTTGCATGCATGCCTCTTGTTTTCTGTTTTCATTCATTTGTTGTGTTTGATAAAATACTAAAGTATTTTATACAAGACAGATATTTTTATAAATTACATGCAATTTTTATATTGCTTTCAAAAACAGTTAGAGATATTTATAACACAACTTAATGATAATTAGAATCAGTTATGTTATTTTAATTAACTTAGTTATTGTTAAACTAATTATGAAAATGTTTATAACATTTCGAACTATTTAAGCATTGTATTCTAATGTTCATTAGATATAAGATTTTTAATTTGTGCGGGAAAGCAATAAAACTCGAAAAAAGCTCAATACCACGCGATGAGAACCAATTCGTTTTATCAAGTTGAAGTCAAGGAACATTGAAGTTGATATCGGCGATTTTAATATTTGCGGAAAAATAAGGGAGAGTGCGGAAAAATTGGAAAATTATAAGTTGCTAGGGGATGAAAAATAAATAATAACAAAATTATTGAAAATTGCAATGGTTGAAAATTTTAGAGAAAGAAAATAGTAAGAGACACGAGAGAAAATAGACTGTTGTTGATGAAAGTTAAGTCTAGTAAGAAGGAAGTACACAACCAGTCTACAAATTTGTAACTAAAGAAAAAAAAATTAAATTTTTTCAAAAATTCTGACAAGTTGTTGAGAAACTTCTAAATTATTTTAAGCTGCTGAAAACGATTCCTAGTGTAACCGAGATATCACTTGAATTGTGTAGGAGTTTAACAGTTGTATGGGAGCTTGGCAGATTGCAGGTGATCATCGAATTAAGTGATACAGTGCTCTTGGAGGTCTTTTATTTGAGCTACACGGAAAAAAGTTTGTAATAAACTTCATATAAATTTCTTGTAAATCTTTAAATAGTTTGGAAAATAATTGTGTATATTTTAAATTGAAAATTTCGATCATTATTTCTATTTTTCTTATTAACAATAATTATCCAAATTACATTATCTTTAGTCTCGTATTTATATTTTAGCTAGATAGCGAATCCTACTTCATCTTTTATGTGTATCGTATTTATTGTTATCACAATACACTGTTCCAATTGATCTAAATTTGTTTTATTGCTGTGTGTTTTCTAGAATGTGTTCAATTTCAGTGATCCGAACTTACGAGTTTGAGATCTAAATTAGAAATTATTTACTGTGATATTTTTTTTACCGCGCCGTCAGCGCATTTATTTATGCACATATATACACTCGTATGTTCCTTTTTTTTTTCGGATGTCTGGAGAGTTGGTTTTGTCAGTGTCCTCAATCTAACATTAGCTATCTCTTTATCCAACTATTTTATTAATTCCATGGCAATTTTTAAGTTTTGTGTATCCTTTAGAATTAAGCCTGTCTATATATTCTGTTTCATTCTGTCTGTATAGTACGTTTCAATTTACCCCTTGAGTTAACATTAATCATATATTTTGAAGCAATAATTCAAGTCGTTTCACAGAGCATATATTACCCATTACTTTTTACTCAGACATGAGAAGGCGGTAGTATATTCTAATTTTAGAAACAAATGCGTCTGGTATGAAAGACATACCCTAACTAGCGAACTACATCCCATATCAACCCCTTTCAGTAATATTTTTAAAGTACAGGTCTTTATTATCATCTCAATTTACATATTCTATTTTAGGAATATTTTACAAATTATACACGGCTGTGAGATGCTGTCTAATTTAAAATTCTGTACATGGGGACACTGCAGGTAGTGTAGTTATTTAAATTTTATAAATGTTGGGTAATTTCCATGTTTCTTTGATCGTTTTGTTGGTATTGTTATTAAGAAAGACAATATTTTAACAGAGTAGTACGTGACAAGAAGAGATATTTATCTAAACGTAGACGTTATACTACTAGTAGCCGATGTATTAAAATTTCTGTATAATTTTTGAACATTCTGTTTATCGCGCTTATTTCTGTACATTTTTGTTTTAGAGACATCGCCTTTATCAACAATTTGGAAAGTGATTAAGCTAATGAGATATTTAATTACCGTGCTATATCTGTAATTTGTAACTGCACCAAATCGTCTCATACAAGGATATATAATGCCTACCTTGCACTGACGAGAGCCAACAGCTCAAAACTGCAGTCTGCAAGTGGTGTGGGACCACTAGCACGAGAGCTCCTTTTAGTAGAATCAGTTTTTCGGCTGGTGATTGTTGCAATCGAAGCATTAGCGTTCTGTTGGTAATATGCAATTATTACCAGGCTTATAACTTGTGATTCAGCGCTTGGCGGGGCACATAGTCCAGAGACAAGCATGGCGCGTTAAGTGTAATATGCAATTATTACATTTAACACGTCAGGCTTGTAACTTGTAATTCAGCGCTCGGCGGGGCACATAGCCCGCAGAGTAGCTGTTGGTTGCAGTCTGGTTACGTGCCTTATAGTAAAATAAGGATTTTATAATGTTTTAATATTCCGCCCTCTAAAAGGATATTTGAACTAGGGAACAATATGTTTCTTACTGCGGTTTTAAATCAAATAGGGTTATATCTAAATCTGGGGTTTCACAAGGGTCTAACCCCGGACCACTATTGTCTTTAATATTTGTTGATGATTTAATTAAGTTGCTAAACTGCAGTAGATTAATGTTTGCTGATGACCTAAAGATTTATTCTTACATTTGCAGTACAGATTTGTTGTAACTTGAACAGACTACATTAAATAGTTTCAAAGTATAAAATATTCAAAGTTATGCTAATTATATACAAAATTACTAACGACTCACTTATGAGATGTACCGAAATTAGGAATCTAGGCATACACTTTGATTCTATATTGTATACATTTTGTACATATGTTGATCAGATATGTAAGTTAGCGTCAAAAATGTTTGGATTCATAGTACACAATTCTCAGCCGTTTAGTTAATGCTGTCGATTGAATAAAAACACTTATAGTTCTAAGTCTGGGGTCTATGTTGGAATATGGCTCAGTAATCTGCTATTAAATCTATTAACTTCATTAGAATGTTAGAAATAAATATAATATTTATAAAATTTCCTTCGGATATAAAATTGCTCATTCAGTGATTATTATCAATTTTATTTTCGATTCGGATTGTTTCTAGACTACTGAGAGATAGCGCTAGTTACGCTCTATTGCGGTGGAACTTAACAGTGTCTATGAGATGCGAACTCCGGATATTGAAGGTATCACTTGCACTGCACTGACGAGACCCAAAAATAGATCGAAACCGGTCTGCAGTTAGTGACATCCTGAGATGAAGGAGGCCTCGCATCTTCCTCGTAGCATTCGAGCATTCCAAGTCATTGTATTTTAGTGCTAACTGCGTTTAGACAAAATACGCAAATTTTAACTGGAATAGCTGTTTTGGTTTAATTTGTTGAGTCCTTATTTATATAAGGCACTTGCAGATAGGTGGAATATTATAATCCCGATAAATTATAATACTATTGTTTATTAGAACTAACTAGAATGTGTTTAAACAATTATGCAAAAGTCTTGTGTATTTTCCAGCAATAATCTCTCAGTAAATGCTTAATGCATTTGAGATATTTTCATAATGTTCCGTTTAAAATGTATATATAGTACAGTACAAATTGAAGTATAATTGTATATTCTGTAATAAGTTTGGGATTGCGCGAGCGGAAGTTTGTCACCCAAGCGAAGCGAGGGGGAATGTGCCATTCCAAACGAATTACAGATTATACTTTTTCTACGCCTATAAATTAGGTTTATTTGTGTTAGAGTATAGAGTATAAGTCATTCCTTATTTAAAATCGACATCATAATCATATTACATAATCTGCATACTGGAGATCACAAATGAATCGTGTGCGTGTCTTCGTGCACTTTTAGCCTCTACGCCGGAAGAGCTTCAAGAACTTTTAGATGTGTATGCCCAGAGCTATGATTCCTTGGGACTTAAAATCAACATTGGAAATACTAAGATTATGTCAACTCCTCATCAAGTGAACCAAACAGACATTACACTTAACGGAAATTCTCTTGAAGTGATGGATCAGTTCAATTACTTAGGCAACGTTGTTAATGACAAAGCAAACATGGACAGCGAGATTCGCAATAGAATTAACGCTGCATCTAGAGCACTCTGGGGACTTAGAGAGAGAGTATTTGACAACCACGACCTTGCTTTGTCAACGAAAATGGCTGTCTACAGAGCAGTTGTCATTCCAACACTGCTATATGGATGTGAAAGCTGGGTCACTTACCGTCGTCATGTGAAAGAATTAGATCGTTTTCAGCAAAGACACCTCAGAAGTATGATGAAAATCCGTTGGTTCCATCACATATCAAACGTGGAAGTACTCAGGAGAGCAAAGAGCCTTCCAATTGAGGTGCTTATTTCAAGAGCACGCCTAAGATGGGCAGGTCACGTTCATCGTATGCATGATAACCGCCTTCCTAAATGTACACTTTATGGTGAATTGCTAAGCGGTAGAAGAAGGCGTGGCGGTCAACGAAAGAGGTTCAAAGACGCTTTCCATGAAAATCTAAAATCCTGCGGTATTGCAGACGAGCGATGGGAACAACTTGCAGCGGACAGAACCGAATGGCGAGAGGTTGTGGCCAGCTATCAAGGAAATGTTGCTGCAAGAAGGCCGAATCCAAGACCTAACCAGGTCTATGTTTGTCTTGACTGCGGTCGACATGTGCTCTCCCGAATTGGCCTCTATAGCCATAGTCGTGGGCACCGTAAATGAATGGGAATTACAACAGACTTTTACTTGTTTTTTATTGTACACAATTTATCGACTGTAACATTTTTATACTCGGACTCGAGTAACGACTAATAATAATAATAATTACATAATAGGCGTAGAAAAAGTTCATTCTCTTTTTAATCTGCTTACTTGGAGTTTTTGAATTGAAGACATCTCACGTCTCCTAAGAAAAATATTATTATGATGGGAAATTATTCCATAAGGAATCTGTTTAAAATATTAATGTGGAATTTGGGAGAGACTTGTAAACAATAACATTTTTTGGTGCTTATTCTCTTTAACTTTTCTAGGAAGCAACATATAATAGCGCAATACAAAGATTAATGATAATCAATATATTTTTAATTCAGCCATATTTATTTAAATTTAATTTACCTAGCGACACCTTAGAAATATTTCTCATGCTGTTAATTTTTGTCCAAAATTAAAAAAAAAACTGTACTTACTAAGCTCCAATATGAATATTACATCTGCACATACCTGTAAAAGAAAAAGAAACATGAGAAATAATGTTATGTAAACAGAATTAAGTAAGTTGTTAATTGTATCATTTGGAAAGGATATCTCAAGAATATTGAAGCAATTAGACCTTATATAATGTCATATGTAGTTTGCAGCTAACCCGGATAATATAGGTAATTTAAATGTTTTTATTTCAAAATTTTTCTAAATCAGAAGAGATTAATTTAGGATGGATAAAATTTGTACTTATGCTACGCAAGACAATAAATAAGAACTAAAGGAATTACCAGAAATATACTGAATACATTTCCTATTCTACGTACTTTATAGGTAATTACACGCTATTACTATCATAAGTTTATTCATATGGAGTTCCATAAGGTTTAGATAGCTAACTTATATGTAAAATTTTAATGGGTTTCCTCATAAAATATCAAAAGGGAGTTGAGACCGCAAATGGGTTTGATGTATTACCGTCACTTTATAATTCTAGAATGTATGCGATGTTAGCGATACCCACAAACAGCCCTCTCTCAAATAGGAGGCACAAACAAGATCAATTTAATTATAAAACTGGCTGTTGTCAGGGGCGGCATTGACCATTGACAGATATTTATGGAGGTGTCCTATTTTTAAGCGATTTCCATAAGAGAAGAAGGGTCTTAGGTCGGTCTGTATATTCCTTGTTTATTCTTGCATAATTTAAAAACGCCCCATTATAGAAACATATCTAAGATAATTATAGATTATTATAATTATTTAAACGATTGTTCTTTCAATTGTTACAAATATTTGTTACAAAAAATACATTGCAAATATTACACGTTTTTAATTTTTTTTTTCTATAAAGTTTTAACCATTTTATGAACAAACTGTTTTCTATATATTTTTTAAATTGTTAAAAGTTTTTAGTCACGAATTTTGCAAGATATCTGAAACTCGTTTCATTTAATATAAAAGTGGTGTGTACTAGGTTCGATCCTCAGCTTCAACACAGGCCAAGTCGCGCCGTATGGGTGGGTAATGGATGTAGGTCCGCATTTTTCGTATGCGAAACCACTTTCCACACAACTTTGGCTCTATATTAGGTGTATATCTATTATACTGGGTGCTTTTGAAATACATACGTACATTCAGATTCATCAATCGTAGGACAATATTTTTTTATCCAAAACCAAAAAATAAATAGGAAATTAATTATCGATTATTATAGAGTTGCGCCACCGACCGTGAACTTGTTGCTTATTTTTATTGCGCCGTCGCCAAGTAGCAGGTAAATTTAGCAGCAGTCGACGCCGACGACAGTTTATGACAGATCTCTACGTGTTAATAGCGAACTACTGCGTTGAAAAGTTTTTAATGATGGAGAGTTTTACAGACAGTGATTGGACAAACATTGTACTTTGTTATGGTGCTGCAGGCGAAAATGCCCCTTAAGTTCGCAAGTTTACAAGGAACTGTATCCCGGTATCTGCGTTCTCCAGGAGAGAACGTCTGTGTCAGCTGTTCAACATTTAAGGGACCATGGACATATTCAACCCGTTACTTATAGGAGTCGTACACGCTCTTGGAGGACAATCTTGGAGGTGTCCGAATTTGTAGTTCCGCACACTTCAGAGGCTGCATACTTATCACGTGCAGAAAATGCAAGACCTACAATCTGGAGATGAGCTTCGATAGCAAGAATAAAACTAAATATCAACTTTTTGTGTGTATGTGTGTGTGTTCGTTTTCAGTTTTTATAATTTGAACATTTTGGACAGATTTGACAACACTGTAAACTCGGCTGTATAAGAGTGAATAATTTACGTTGTGCTTGTCAGAATTGGGGTGGATAAAGGTGTCTAAAAAAAATTATTTTTTTTTGAACTTTTATAGTAGTTTGTGCAACAAGAGTGGATATGATAGCCATATCGCACGAGAAAGAAGTTTGAGCACGACGCCGTAGGCGGAGTGCCTCAATATTTCGAGTGCGATATGGATAATCCACTCGAGTTGTACAGTATACTTTTTCTACGACCGGATTAAGAAAAAACTACAAATAGTAGTTTAAATCAAATTTTAATATACAAACTTAGCTTCTGCTAAATCGTATGCTTTAAGTGCAAACGTTTTATAAAAGCTTCAGTAGTCTAGCGGTTATATGCACGCTTCGAAATACAAGAGATCATAGGTTTAATCCCCACATATAGCTATTTTTTTTTTGTCATAATATACCTCTAAAATTTTGTCTATATATAATAATTTCAATAAAATTTTAGGTGGTATACCGTTTATCGGTTCTTCACTGGAATCACTCATTTTAAATTATTTTCTAGCTCAAACTGCGCGAATACACACTGACAATTACTTTGACAGCTTACGCACTAACTTGAATTTTTTAAAACGAATAGTTGCCTATGTACTTAATACACGAACTGTGATTGATCGATTTCATATCCATCCTAGAACGTATATGAAATATATCTGTTCAGTTAACTGGAATGGCCCACTTATCCATTCTACAAACTGTACGGAAAACAGCAAATTTACATAAGGGGGTAGAAAAAATTATTATTAGTATTAATCTACACATTCCATCGGAAATCGCAGAAAAAGATATAAGCATGTATTTCAAAAACACCTTACATGTATGTGGTGTGTTTATGTGTATAAATTTAGAAACAAAAAAATACATTATCATTATCACCAATTTTGAAATGATATATTTAGTACAGAATCTTTGTAATCATAAAGTATTGAAAGTTTTTTTATAAATGAATTATTAATTATTTCCAAAATAATAAATTTCATCCGTGTTTCATACAGTTAAGAAGAAGTCAAGTAGTCTGCACAAAGAACAGTTTTAATATATAAGTTGAAGCCTTCCGTCACATAAAATTACTTGTAAAGAACATATTGAGTAACTGGTAATATAAAACGGTTGCCTGTCTCTGGTGTGAATTTGTACGGGATCTAAAATAAAACTGACAAGGACACTGAAGACCACTTCGGGGCAATTTTTACTAGGCACATAGGATCCGTGTCACATATTAACATGGTAAAAATATTCAAAAGAGCCAAATTTATTAACAAATTTTTTTTTGTGCAATTTTTATTATAGATATCTTTATGTTATGGTAAGATAATTGTTTAATCTTCATATTGTATATGTATATGTGTGTATATGTTTAGTCGCTAGCTGCGTTGGTTAAGGTGCGAGGTGGCAATCGTGATTAATCGAACGGGTATTGCACTACCGGGTTCAAGTCCCGGCTCTGTCGGAGGATATGGTTGTATGTCCACATTTTTCAATGTGTAACTCCTTTAAGCACAAGCTTCTGGAAATGGGGGTTCTCTCATTTCTGTGGTGTTTATTTATTTATTATTCAGTAGCATTTGAAGGTAATCTTTTTTTTTATGTAAGCCTTAACAACAAAAACAATAGTATGATATACATGCTTGCGCACTTTATTTTTCCAAACCTAATAATTGATTCGATTTATTGGCGTACGGTAGGCATTACTGCCAATCCCGAGAAACACATCGCCGAGCGGGCTACGTCATAGTTGTTGCTAGCAGCGATAGTTCTTTGTTTTTTGATTCTAGTGTTGACGGAGACACATTTAGTCCCTTTTCACACTGGGCGACTTAGCAGCGCGATTTAGTAGTGCGGCTGAGTGAAAAGATATGCAACTAAGTCGCGCGGCTCTAACCTAAAGACACTAGCCGGGTGAGTCGTCTCGGCTACCTGCGACTGCAGGCCCCATCGCGCTGCTAAATCGCCTAATGTGTAAAACTATAGGGACATCACGTACAAAATGGTGTGCACGACTCAGCCGTAGCGATCACTTAATAATTTGACTTCGTAGTCATCGTATTGAATTACATGCACTTTAAAGCACTTCCCATGTTTTACAAGGCACAAGCAAGAGAAACAAACTTCACATTTGACATAATATATTTCGGAAAATAATGTAATAAATGGAAATGTTAGAAGAGGAAATATAATTTTATAATGTAAAAGTTTCAGAAGAATTTGATCAATTATTTTAATACAACAATCGATAAGAAAACCACAGCTAACTTCACATGGCTTTCAAAACGTTTCCTACAAACTTGATGCCAAATAGCGAAATATCTGCGTAGTTAGTGATACTCTTAACGCAAACATGTCAGTTAAAAATGATGACAATTAATCGTAGAAGCCATCAGACATATATAGAAGTCTAGAATAGATAGGTCATGATTTTTGTAACAGAGAGCTTTGCACACCTCATCAGCTTTGTTTGTATTCATAGAGTGCAATGGATTGACTGGTAACCAAATATTCCTGCTCCAACCCTGGTTGTAATGGACAGATTATGGTTATGTATGTAAATGAATTCAAATCTCGGCAAATAACAGAAGCTCTCAGGCACACTTGAAATTCTTAACTGCAACTCTTCATACATAACTTCAAAGTATGGAAATTTTTTATTTTTATATGGGAGTGACCAGATTTATGTAATGTATGCATTGTTGAAGAATTTTAAATGTGTTGACGTCCCAGCTGGTTTACAGTTTTCAGTAATTAATTATTACGGTGTTTTAATATATAAGCTACCCGGGAATACTAATGTGAGCCAGTTATATTTTATACAGTTTTATTATCTTCTGCGTGTACATTCATTTTAGAATTTTAGAGGAATATTAGTCAGAGCCATCATTTATTTTCCTTTTATAATCGTTATAACCAGTGACTCGTCAGTCGTATTTTTGATACCTATCAATTCCATATTAATTATTATTTTTTTAAATATGAAGCGCTGGCGCCGGCATTTCATAAAAATCAAAGTAGCTAAAAATTATGCTCTGTTTAAAAGTGGAAAGAGGATATCTCATTGTCCATGTAAATCCTCTAAAACATGGTCGGTATTGTGGGTTTAACCACAATATAGTTATTACGTCGTAAAGCCAATATGTAGCAAATAACGGACAAGATTGAAGTTTGTAAAATCGAGGCGAAGCCGAGTAAAATTATTTGAATCATTTTGAGATGATAGAAACAAATGGAACATTTGTGGAAATTTCTCAAAATATTCGCAAGTTGTGAACTATTGCCCAAGAAAACCAGGGAACGATATATAAATGAATATGAAGCTTTTACAATGTGGCGTAAGAATAAGAATGTTTATCAAAACTGTCAAAACAATAACGGCCTTGGCTGAATTTTTTCGGCGCAGACGGATATTGGTGTCATATTAATGAAGAATAGATTACTTACTGAAAAAAGAATTATTCATATGGATATTTGGTATAATTTATTATATTCAACTAAGTACCATATTATATAATTATTGTGGTAGCATTGACCATCTGAAAGATCTTGCTTACCTCTTATCTTAAGAGTAATAGATTGGCCACTATCATTTGCCTGTTCTACGACCTATGGCACACTGATGAGAACAAATAAGTTCCAAACCAGCCTATGTCTGGTCAGGAATAAACAGATGATAGTTGGTATCCAATCCTTTAGACATATATATATGTAAATATATTGTACTTACCCAACATGGGCAATAGGTAGCCGCTCTCGGAATTTGCAAACGCAGGTCGCTATACGTTTGATGAACACCGACGACGTTCCAGCGTGTGGTAGCGTTGACCATCTGAGAGGTCTTGCTTACCTCTCACCACTGTATCATTTACCTGGTTTACTTTAAGGGTAATAGATTGATCACTATCACTTGTCTGTTCTATGACCTATGGCACACTGATAAGAACAAATAAGTTCGAGACCGGTCTGTGTCTGGCCAGGAATAGACAGATGACAGTTGGTATCCAATCCTTTAGACATATATATGTAAATATATTGTACTTAGCCCGCATGGGCTATTGGAATTTGCAAACGCAGGTCGCTATACATTTGATGAACATCGACGATGTTCCAGCGTGTGGTAGCATTGACCATCTGATAGGTCTTGCTTACCTCTCACCACTGTATTATTGTATGATTATGTATGTATATCAATCTTGAAATATTATTTTTTCTTTCGTCATAGGTACCATTAGCAGCGGACCTAGATACCAGAGGTATATTTTTTAATATAAAAATAATAACAATAAATAAATAACTAATAATAGTTAGCCACAATTAATACTTCGTCTCTTAAAAAGAAGCAGTCAAACATTCAAACAGTTAATGGTGAATCTAACTCTTTTTTTAGAAATTGAATTACCCACAACTGGGTTAATAACATTTAAAAGATAAGTAGATTTTACTCTGTCTATGCTAATTGTAGACTCGGTTCCATGGTTATTTATACAGATAACTTTATCATTACGAAACACCACCTTAAAAGATATTTCATACATCGGCTATAAACAAGGTTATAATTTCTCTTTCCTAATAAAGACATCACCACATATTTGTATGTCAGGATTGATAAATGATTTTTCTAAAATATGATGTTTTGAATCTGTCTGTTTAATCGTGAGGGTTAATAAGAAATTCCCAAGGAAGACGTAACGTTTGACCAAAAACAAATTGCACAGAAGAAGAACATTGCTCACAAACTGAATAAAATTCGATCTGACAATCAACGTTGTTTTTAGAGTTCTATGAAATCTTTCAACTAACCCACTACTTTGAAGATATGCAGTAGTATGTATCCTATGGGATTCTAGGAATTTTGAAAATTGTGAAAATAACCTAGATTCAAATTGAATGCACTTATCTGTAGTTATGTAAAGGGGGACACCAAAATGATATATATCGGAATAATGTTTCAGCAACTGTTTTTGCTGTAATGTTACACAGAGGATATGCCTCTTGCCAACGAGTAGAACGTTAAATTACATTAAGAACCTCCGGAAGGAGGTAATGGACCTGCAATATCTATGTGAATATGTTCAGAACGTCCTCCAGGGACTTCGAATTTACCAATTGGAATTTTTGTATGTTTACTTTATTTATTTTAGCTGTCTGACAATGGTTACATGTTTTGTCCACAAGGTGCAGTCTGTATGTAAATTTGGAATTAGAAACATCAAACCAAATCTCATCTTGCGAATTTCGAATTGTAATTTTCTGTAATACATATTTAATATTATTTTTCTTCGATAATCTATTTTTTATTAATGTTTCTAGTTCCTTATCTCCGATTTGTTCATCGCTTAGTGATTTTGAATTAAAATCTGGACAATTTACTGCAGATATATGATCTACTAGTGTGTGAGTTCCGGTCAAAGGGTGTGATCGGTAAAACAAATAAACTTTCTTCCCTCCAAAAGGTATCTGAAATGCTTAATGGCTGAATACAAAGACGTAAGTTCCTTATCAAAAGTAGAATATCGTTTTGAGCGTTATTAAGTTTCCGTGAAAAGAAAGCTAAAGGATTACATTCTCCATCGTATACTTGTTCTAACACTGCACCCATTGCAACATTTGAACAATCTGTCGTAAGGGACAAAGTTACATTATTGCCACTGTTAGGGTGTGTAAGCACGGTTAAATTGGCAAGTGTTTCCTTTGGTCGTTATAAAACTATTAATATATTCGTCTGGCCAGGAACTGATATCATTCATATCATTACGCTTCAATTCAGTGCTAAAATTATGTAAGGGGTTTAAAAGTTTAGCAATATTAGGAATAAAATGATGATAAAATTGAGCTTGCCCGCCTATAAAACGCTGTAGTTGTTTGTGTATAGTAGGAGGAGGGAAATTTCTGATTATTTATCACCAATTTGTGGATTTAACCACAATAAAAGATTTATTCATGTGAATATTTGGTATAATTTATTGTCTTCAACTAAATACCATATTATATAACTATGTATGTATATCAATCGTAAAATATTATTCTTCTGTCATAGATACCATTAGCAGCGGATCTAGATACCAGAAGCTGACAGTGGTTTCTCCAGCACAGACAACTGTAAATAAAAAAAAATACTGAAACTTTTTTTCATTATTAATAATTAGCTAACATTCCCTAAGTTTGTGCGTATAAGTTAAAAACCACCCTGTATAATAAGGCTCAAAAAGCCTCATTACATGTTTTTTTTTAATAGAACCAAAGCAAGAGAAATCATGCAACTCGGCAGTTTTATGAATTCTAGAAAATTCCTTCCGCTTGTTCCGTTAAAAATTTGTAACAAATTATTTGCGGCCCAAGGGAGTTCGCTCACGTCAGGGAAAGTTAAATCATTATTTCGTTTTCTCACTCAGAACAACAACCTGCTGCAAATACTCTACTTTTACTTACATCATTATTGTTATAATTTCTTAGTTTAATCCCAGAGGTGTATGTAAATATGATTGAGCCTATGGTACTAAATAAATGGTTTTCGTGTGCCGCAGGTATACTATGAATGAGTGGAAAGTTTTGCCTCTCCTTTGGAAATAACTGTAGGTCCTTTCCAATTCTAAGCAAGTCGACCCCTATTTCTCTTAGCAAAAATACACGCAACGAGTAAAAACAAGTCTTTTTTTTTCACTCAAAAAGATCATACTAAACTGATCTAAATCAAAAGTGGGACACGTTGTATATGATTTCCCTAACCAACAATTCGAAAGATAAATACGAAAAACGAGGTTAAACGGAAATGTTTCATCCACAGTATGGGATGAAGTTTTTCAAAATCTTGATTCGAAGCGTCATTGAAAGTTCACATCAAGACTATGTTTTTTGCCAATTATTTTAGCTCTGTGTCCAGCGTGTAGTTTTGCAAATGGTTCGGATCCCATTGTAAACTGTAGGTCGTCGTCTCCTTAACTCGCACAAATCTAGATCTCCTAGACTTAAGGGGATCATTCAGGTGATCTGGTAGGTCGGAAACTGTAACAAATTATTAATGCCCTATATGTTTGGCATCAAATATTTATCCAAGAGAATAAAGAAGCAAGGACTGTTCGAGATCAAGCGAAATTAATTAGAGAAAAATTACGAACCAACTAAATTCAGGGCACCATATTTTTTATATGGTTTTGCACATATTTTGCCGTTTAAAGAATAAAGATAACCGCCCAGTATATCACATTATGTCCGCGTTAAGCTACCAGCAAGGCCCATATTTGTCGTTTTTTTAGTAGCTACCTGAGATATGCTGTTGAGAGATAAATTCTTGTTTTGGCAAATTACATTGTGGTAATCATAATAAATTACTTTTTATCACGCTGTTTATATTAACCTTACGCAAACTTTACGTTATTTACGGTCCACTATAAAACAAAAGTTGAAGATACTGTAAACAGGGTGAGGCATTTATATTAAGACGATTAAATATTTGAAAAAATCGGCATTAGAAACAAGCTTTAAAAAAATTGTAGAATTTGGAGAAGAGCGCGTCTTCGAAATGTCTTTGGGGGCATTTCAAGGTTATTTAGAGGTCAACTATTTCAAAATGGGAAAAGTCATTTTTAGCTGAGTGCGAGAGATCATTAAATCATTGTTCAAATAGTAGGCTTGCCATTTAATTGGATGGAATCTGCGGTAGGCTCTTGATGAAACATATTCAATAGAATAATTATAAATATTCAAAAGAATAGTTACAATACGCATTTGGTTTATTGTTTCATTAGTTTTGTTCAGATTTCTCTGACATATGTTTCGGCCTTGCGACCATTATCAAAGAGTCTTAAAAAAATTAGTTTTTAAGGCTCTTTGATAATGGTCGCAAGGCCGAAACATATGTCAGAGAAATCGGAACAAAACTAATCAAATAAGAAACCAAGTGCGTATTGTAACTAGCCTTGCCATTTTTTAAACTAACATCACAAGAAATTGAACTATACTAAAGGGCTAAAAATGCTAAAAATATGAAAAATATATGAACGGTATACGGGATAGAGGTAATAAAAATTAGAAAAAGCATATAAAATTAATAAAATTCATGTTCCAAGTAGTGTATTTTTAACATTCCTAGTATTTTATTGTTTTAATGCCTTGTAAACCACTATTTAAAATAATATACCAGAAGTTTTTTTTACACAAATTTGAGTATCTTTTCAGATTCAGCTATAGAATAGATATAATTTATTGGGCAGTTTAGAAAAAAATGGCATGAAATAATTGTAACAAGGAAACACTAAAAAAATTTATTAACGATAATAAATCTAATGTAATAAATGAAGATTGTAAAGAAACAACTAAATTTTTGAAGCTTCCAAGCCGCCGTTTAATGTAATGCATTTTTCATATCATTATTTGAGACTCTTCTTAATTATGTAGGGGTAATTTCTAGACATCCGTTCTTTATTCTAGCTCGGAGGTCTTCAATTGTCTGGGGGTCTCGATTTATATACCTTTTCCTTAATAGTGTCTCAAAGAAAAAAGTCTATTGGTGTTAGATCCGGTGATCTAGGTAGAAATTCAATTAGAGGGCTGTTGGGACCTATCCACTGATTTCGAAAATGGTTATTTAACCACTGTCTCACTATCACTGCATTATGTACAGGAGACCCATCTAACTGCAATTTTAAATTAACTCGGTCACGAATGGGTAAACTGTTTAGTGCTTCATTCCTCAAAAGATCCAAAAATTGGAATCTTTTTGAATTTCCTTCAGAGAAGGACGGTCCAATAGTTTAATTATGGAGTATCCCACACCAAACATTTACTTTTAGTGAATATTGTCTTTTAGAATTTATAACCCAGTTTGGATTTTCTACTGACCAGTAGCGAGAATTGTGGGATGAAACGGCACCGTTGGTGGTGAAAGTGGCTTTGTCGGTATATAATATTTTTTTAATGAAATTAGAATTGTATGGTCCTCGAGCCCATAAACAAAATTCCAGTCTTCTATCTTCAGCTCCGGGCTCTAAAGTATTCAAAAACTTTGGTTTGTATGGCTTCAAATGATTTTTTACAAGACATCTTCTAATAGTTTCTCTCGGAATATTTAAATCTAGACTGGCACTTCTGATGCTAAAATTAGGAATATTACGAAAATATTCCAAAGCTTGATCATTATGATTATGATTAAAAGTAACATGGGCCCAATCTAATCCTATAACCAGTTTTTGAGATACAGGGTGTTAAAGTCAAAAAGTGGCTATTTTTACTTGCTTTTCTTTAACTCATACTTTTGCAAAGTAAGTAGAAAATAAAAATCGGCAGCTACTGGAAGCGGCTGGAACCTCCCCACTCGGTGGATCTTTGAAGCCGAAAAGAGCATTAAATTGTGTAACAAAACGGCACTAAACGTAATCCGACCTCATCCAAAAACTTTTCAGATCATCTGGGGCACTAAAAAAACCCTCAACTTATTGAATTTACAATCATCTATGCGAGTTATTACCTACATTATCGCTCGTTGAATAATATAAGTACAGGATATTAACAACTTTAACATCACTTGAACGACTAAGAAAGTCTAAATACTACAGATTTGTGAAGCAACAAACTGAAAATTGGTAAAGTGATAATCTATAATAAATTCACCAACGAAGGTACAGAAAGCATATGATATTGATATTGTTACATCTACCTTTAAAGTTTTTGGCAATCCACTAAAAGTTATAAATGTGCCGAAATCTTATTAACATGACATGACACCAACGTTATCGGATGACAAACGATGACAATGACAATCATCAAAATTTGCTCATTGCAATCCGATCGCTCGCGGCTGTCTTTGTTAAATCAAACATTAGCATTTCAGTAATTTTACTAGATTTTAGAGAAATATTTGTAGTTTAATTCTTCGATTTGTCTGGATATATATTTAAAAACGGCACTAAACGTAATCCGCTCTACTTCTAGAGCAGCGAAGAAACCCTCACACGTGAATTGACACGTGATGTGACGAGTTTCACGATGTAACGGCTACGCGCATCGATCATGTCATGCGAAATGCGATCTATGCCATATTTGCTTTGTTTTCAATTTTTTTCACGGAAATCAAATTTTCTATTTGATTTCCGTGTGGAAGTGTGATATATCATTGGAATCAGAATTTTAACTGCTTTTCAATGGTTCCATTGCAAATTGAAAGTAAATATAAAATAAACAACTTGTTGCGTCAAAATGGCACTAAACGTAATCCGATCTCAACCAAAACCTTTTGAGATCTTCTGGGACACTAAAGAAACGCACACGCAAAGTTTCATTCAATTCCGTTCAATAGTTTCGGCGCTATCGTGCTAACACACATACACACATACAGACATTTTTCAAAAACCACTTTTTTGGGTTCCTAGGACCTCAAAACGTAAAGATTTGATGTTATCTCAATTTTCGTTTTTGAACCAATTTTAGTAACCTCTCACAATTTTATTGTGGAGAGGTTGAAAAGTATAAAAGAAATTAAAAAACTTGCTCTTCTGTAAAAAAATAAAAAAATACTAATACAGGAATGCAAGAAAAATAAGTCGTGCGCACTTAGTATATGTATCATCTTAATGTACGCATGACTGAAGGCAACATCGATTCCACCCCTTTCATACAATCATGGGTAAAATCATACAAGGTCCACACGCCTTGCTTTTCTTGCATTCGTATGTTAAGAGTATTTTTTTACTTTTTAGTACGCCTTTTTACAGAAAAGCAAGTTTTTAAAATGTTATTATTACTTTTTTTATTAACTATATTCATGACAATTGAAGGATTCGATTAATTCTTTTTTCGCGAATATCATTCCTGTAACGTCAGATAATATATTGTAATTATAATATGCGCTTATATACATAGGGAGCTACCAATAACACGAAGTGAATTTTTAAAATCGATGTGTTTATGCTGAAACAACAAAATTTTGAGAAAGTTATTATTGAAATGAATGTACTGTTTCATAATTAGCGAAATTCCCAATTATATTATATTATACAGTGCGAGTCAAAAATATGGAAGCACGTGTGACTCATTTTAATAAGATGCCCTGTATATTGTCAAGTAGTAATGCGCTATAAAATTAATCAAAGTACTTTTTAGCATATTGACTACAAAATGTAATTTTCAAATATTCAATAATAAATTAAATAAGCCGTAAAACTAAATCAATAAATAAATTCTACATTCTTTCTAAGTTAAATTTTATCCTTTCCTATTATTTGGGTTTTCTACCACATGTATTATTATCCTCGTCAAAACAAATCACCGAATCTACAAAATAATAGAATTATTGGAAAAAAGCCTCTGCGCCTGTGACGTTTACGCCAAAGGAATAGTCAGAGGTTATGTTTTGCAAATAATATAAATCGGAATAAACACAGAAATAATGTATTTTGCTGACGTTTCGGAAAGTAATCTCTCTCCGTTTTCAAAGCTTTTTTTGGAAGAACTCTTATTTTGCTGTGTATGTCAAATACACAGCTTTAAAATTCTGTTTATGCTATTTCCATAGATACTTACTACTTACACAGAACATAGAACTGATGATGTTGAGTTTGTTAAGTCCTTCTTTTAACATTGGTAGCCAGGTTGTACAAATATCTACAGAACAATTCGATACGCACTTATCTTCATTTAATAAGATTATTGCTGATTCTTTAATTTTTCTTTTTTTTGTTAAAATTTTTGCCGAGTCCCAGTTTATTCTATGTCCGTTTTCCCAAGCATGTTCACAAATCTTTGATTTCTGAATTTCATTCTTTCTAATGTAATTCTTGTGCTCATCCAATCTTACACTGAAAGGTCTGGATTACTCACCCACATAACATTTATCACATTCGCACGGGATATTGTAAATACAGTTTTTTGAATTCTGCTCCCTGTTTATCGGTTTTGCTTTTATTAAAATAAATCTTAAAGTGTTCCCCGTTTTCGATATTGTTCTGTAGATATTTGTACAACCTGGCTACCAATGTTAAAAGAAGAACTTAACAAACTCAACATTATCTAAAAGAAAATATCATCAGTTCTATGTTCTGTGTAAGTAGTAAGTATCTATGGAAATAACATGAACAGAATCTTAAAGCTGTGTATTTGACATACACAGCAAAATAAGAGTTCTACCAAAAAAAGCTTTGAAAACGGAAAGAGATTACTTTCCGAAACGTCCATGGTAGGAGAATTCAATATCATAGATACCAAAAAGAACGAACTATTGGTGACACACAGAGAATGAACTAAGCAGGAACATTATAGAAGAGGATTATCAGTTTATAATCCGGAATGTCAGGTTAAGTTACGAAAAATATTTTAATCTGCAAAAAGGTACGCATTTACATAAATTTAGAAACTTAAATAATAATCCTTTAATTGACATTACTGTCATTAATATGTCAAAAAGACTTTTGTCCATTTCAGACAGGCTTATCCTATCAAAAGGTTTAAATTTTGCAATAAACCCGAAAACTGTTCCAAAATTTGATATAGTAGCGGCAATAAAAAAAACTCAAAATTTACCAACAGATAATGGTAATGAATATCGCATACGGGCAAAAATTGCTTTAGATAAGCAATACAAAATTAAAGATAATTTAACTCCAGAAAAAAAGTTATCGATAAATTCTTTAAAACGCGATGAAAATATAAAAATATTGCCAGCAGACAAAGGTAATGCCACAGCCATTATAGATAAAGATATTTATAACACAAAAATCATGACTCTTGTAAATAAGGGACCCTACTCAAAACTAAACAAAGATCCAACAAAATCAATAGAGAGCAAAATTTACAGAACTTTGTTTAAATACAAACATAAATTTAATGATTTTGAACAAAAGAAACTTACATCACGTCATAGTAAGCCTCCTCATTTTTATGGCTTACCAAAGACACATAAACAAAATATTCCTTTAAGACCAATTGTTAGTTCTATTAATTCACCATGTCATAATTTGGCAAAATTTTTACTTAAAATTATTGATCCATCATCTGGAAATACCGATTCATATATTAAAAATAGTAAACATTTTATAGAAAAAATTTATGAGAACGATACTCATGAATCACACCTGATGGTTAGTTTTGATGTAGTTAGTCTTTTTACCAATGTTCCGGTAGATGAAACCTTAATAATAGTTAAAGACAGGTTGCTAAATGATAATAATTTGGAAACTAGAACTGAATTAAGTGTAAATAGCATAATGGAACTCTTAACACTGTGTATAAAAACAACCTATTTTCAATTGGACAATGAGTTCTATCAACAGGATTTTGGTATGGCTATGGGGTCTGCATTATCACCAATTTTAAGCAGCATATTTATGGAGAACTTTGAGAACACACATGTTCAAAATTGTATAAACAAACCGGTTGTCTGGTGGAGATATGTTGACGACATCTTTGCAATTTGGCCTCATGGTGTCGATTTACTAGATAGTTTTTTGGAAAATATAAATAGTAAGGAACCGTCTATTAAATTCACAGTAGAAGTAGAAAGTAGGAATGATCTACCGTTTCTAGATGTTTTAATTAGAAGGGTAAATAATACAATTGAAACAAGCGTTTATAGAAAACCAACACATACTAATAGATATCTAAATTTTAACTCAAATCAGTCAATAAATGTTAAAAGGGGTGTTGTAAAATGTTTATACGATAGGACCAAAATAATTTCATCTAATAATGAAATATTAAATAACGAGAAAAAATTTATCAAAGCGGTTCTAGTACAAAATCAATATTCTGAAGCCTTTGTTGATAGAGTTTTCCTAAATGTTGAAAATAGAGATAATCAGGTACGACAAAAACCTGAACGTCATTATACAGCAATAATTCCTTATGTATACGGACTATCGGAAAAGCTACGCCGTATAGGTGACAAATTTGATGTTAAGACGATATTTCAAACGGGGAACACTTTAAGATCTATTTTAACAAAAATAAAACCGATAAACAGGGAGCAGAATTCAAAAAACTGTATTTGCAATACCCCGTGCGAATGTGATAAATGTTATGTGGGTGAGTCATCCAGACCTTTCAGTGTGAGGTTGGATCAGCTCAAGAATTACATTAGAAAGAATGAAATTCAGAAATCAAAGATTTGTGAACATGCTTGGGAAAACGGACATAGAATAAAATGGGACTCGGCAAAAATTTTAACAAAAGAAACAGATACTAAAAGAAGAAGATTAACGAATCAGCAATAATCTTATTAAATGAAGATAAGTGCGTATCGAATTGTTCTGTAGATATTTGTACAACCTGGTTATCAATGTTAGAAGAAGAACTTAACAAACTCAACATTATCTAAAAGAAAATATCATCAGTTCTATGTTCTGTGTAAGTAGTAAGTATCTATGGAAATAACATAAACAGAATCTTAAAGCTGTGTATTTGACATACACAGCAAAATAAGAGCTCTTCCAAAAAAAAGCTTTGAAAACGGAATGAGATTACTTTCCGAAACGTCAGCAAAATACATTATTTCTGTGTTTATTCCGATTTATATTATTTGCAAAACATAACTTCTGATTATTCCTTTGGCGTAGTCATGGGCGCAGAGGCTCTTTTCCAATAATTCTATTATTTTGTAGATTCGGTGATTTGTTTTGAAGGGGATAATAATACATGTGGTAGAAAACCCAAATAATAGGAAAAAATATTCGTAGAATGCCACAAATAACTTTCAGACAATATTTAAATTTTATCATTCATATTTTATTTCTACAATATAAATTCGCTATTTAACAAGCATAAAGGATGTAAAGTTTCGTATTTCAATCTCGGCTTTTAACCTCGTTCGGACATAAATTTTAAGTCTACCCTTATAGGAATATTGCTGAATAAGTATTTAGGAATGATATAAATAGTCCAGAATTGATAAACAACTCACTCATTAGTAGTCAATCTGTCAACGAGCATCTACCTGACGCATCTCCTCTATTATGGACTGGTAAGATCTTTTTACTTTATATTTTATCATTTTTTGAACTCTTTTCCTTTATGGACTTGTTTGTTATTTTAACCTCTAATAAAATTTTGATATATTTCTGTTTTACATCATTATTTTACTTATAAAATTTAACCTCTCCAAGCCAAGCTCCCCCAGCTCGTGACAATATTTTAATATACATTTATTTCCCATTGACAGCTGATTCCAAATATATATATAATTTTAGAGGGGTCCACAGGATGATACAAAAGATAAAACATAAGAAAAATGCCGAAAAACTTGTTTTTTTTTAAATCGTCTTGTAATTCAGAATTTCGTCCGTTAATTTCCATAATTCGTTCAAATTGTGTTTATTGTATATACGTTAATAGAGTACAAAAAATTCAAAATCTTACTATGACTAGTTCCCGAAATTTATAGCGAAAAATACCATGAAGGTACGTAGGATTAAGGAATAAAGCTTGTTTATATCTAATCATTACCGAGTAAGAGTTTTCGGTTAAATAGTGGAAAGTGATCATCAATTTTATATAACTTTCAAGTGCAGTTTTTGGTGTTGTATCTTTAAAAAAAAACTGTCAAAATCGATTACTACTTTAATTAATAAAAACTTTTATGAAGGTGTTAAAGTTTGCAAAGGGTCAAACTGTATGTCCAGATGTGTGTATTTTGATTTCTTTTTTAAACTTTTTTTTTAACTGAACATGCAATAAATGTTAAAATAATAGTAAATATATATAAAACTATAAGTATTTTTGAACTACATTTAAGTAAAGTGGAAAAATGCCCCATTATAAACTATATCTTAATTATATTAATACCAAAAGACGTTATCTTTCACTATCAAACCTCGACCAGTCATTAACTCTAACTCCATTTCAATTTGCATTCATAATTGATATTAAGCATTATAAACACAATTAATGACATTTACATGGATTTAATCCGGCATAATCTTTGAGATAATGTATTTTTAATGTTTCCAAATTAATCAAATTTGTCCCCTGCTGGCTGCCAGCTCCTATTAAAGTCAATTGATTTAGGACATGCTTTCATCGCTTCTTTCCATATCCATTCGTTAAGTAAATTAGATAAGGGCACAAATACTCTCAGAGGTGACACTCATCGAACTAAATTCATATTAAAATCGTGTAGTGTAAATTGGTATTAAACGTATTTAAATAACAATAAATCTCTGCCGCTTGACTCAAAGAGAGTTCTTATTTCTTCATTTCCTTACGTCGAGTAAAATCTGTGAAAATCCAAAGGGGATAGAACAGCTACTCAATAAATCAAACAGTTTTGTAGGATGCTAGCACTTAAATTTTAGTCGGGCAAGGTCGATTCTTTTTCAGTTCCGTGCAAACCTTTTGCTTTTGATCAAATGCCCAGATTCTGTTCCGATTTAACTTGCTGGGAGCTACGGTTTCTCTTTATTCACTTTGAAGGGAAAGAAAACGGAAAAATACACTTTGCGCCCGCATGAAAAGAAAGCACCAGGATGTCTGACGAAAGTAAGAATGGATTGGGTTTGTTCATGATTTTCAAAGTATTCATATAAAAAATGTTGAGTACTTAATTCGTTTAATTAACATCATGAATTGTGCTCACTATAAAACGTGTCCCTGACTTTTTTATACTAAAATCACGTCAAGAAATATATTCATAAATAATAGAAAATGCGTGAAAAATTTATAGTTATGAATTTTTTGGTTAATCGATGGTTCGCTCACGTAATATCTAAAATAACTATTAAATATGTATTGCTTTCTTTTACAGTCGACAGTGTTGTGATTATACATCTATATATCCCTCTTCTTGGAAGTTCTCTAAACTCTCTAATTTCTCGAAGGCATTCGATAGACTAAGTCATGGTATTTTGCTTAACATTAGATCTTTTTGGTCTGTCAAAAAATCCGCTATAATTTTTCAAATCGTACCTTGACGATAGAAAACAGTTTGTACAATGTTGCGGTAAACGATCTAATGAGATATCTGTCAACTCTGGAGTACCTCAAGGGCCTATACTAGAACCATTATTATTTAATATATACATCAATGATATTATAAATGAGGTAGAAGCAAATTGTAACATAATTTCCTTTTCTCTGAAACACAATGTTATAAAATATGACTATTCTATTGATGAAGTTTCCATGCATAGACCTAACACTATCCGTGACCTTGGCGTATTTCGATTCTAGCATATCTTTTACTGACCATATAAATGATATAGTAACAAATTCCTTCAGATCTCTTGGCTTTGTGATACGGAATATACGCGAATTTAATGATATTAATACTATCAAGTTATTATACTGCGCTCTTATTAGACCTCGCGTTGAATATGCCTTGAACACGCACGTGCCTCGAATGATTGTAAATATAAAAAGTATTGGCTGGAGAGCTTGAGTTAAGAACCCTGAGGTCGTGTGTGCACTTAATTTTGATTTGAAAAATTGGGGTGGTTAGTTCTTAAATTGTTGGAACGGGCCAAATGCTTCACCCTGTATATGTTTCAGAGCTGTAGTACACTTGTATTTGTTTATAAGAGTTCGACTGGCACTTGTTTAAATTTATTTTTTATGGCAGGGTCAAAAGCTACACCCTGTATATACCTTTCTTGAAATGAAAACACATTATTTTCAACGAAAATTAAAAATATTTATTAAGCTTAAAAACAGAGTTGATTATTTTTATTTAATTTAAATTACAATTTGATTTTACAGGAGTTATATTATTTAACGTTTCGACACTTGAAGTTTTGCCTGAGACAAGCTCTTATTTATTTTAATTTATTTAGTTTTTAAAGTCTGAGAAAATTCACTTGAATATTTTATATGCACGATGGCAGTTTAATTGTATTAATCTTTGTTACTTGGTTCGGCCAAGGAAGTACTACGGCCACTCGATTTAATGAAATTTAAGGTTGACCGGATAAGAATAAACACTGTTTGGGTTAGAGACTTCACTCGCCGGACGCAGAAACTAATCTAAGGTACACCGGAACTGACTTTCTGCCAGTCTAGTTGTGGCTGATAAGTTTTTCTCGAACCTGGTTCAACATGTTAGAAATATGAAATTTTAGGCATGGGGTCTGAGAGGTCCAGGGAAGAATGCTATTGAATATTAGGGAAATCGTTGCACTAGTGGCGAGTCTAGACAGGACCAACATTTTTTTTGTGAATTTAAATTTTAACGAAATGGTCTTTTGAAAATCTCTCATAAGGGGTCCAGGGGGTCTAATATTAAACTTTCGTCGAATCTTCAGAGAAGGCCGAAAAGCATGTTTTCACGTAATAAAATAATTATTAAAGGTAGGGTTATTTATCTTGTTTGTTGGGTCAACTTCTGTGGCATTTTGTTAATAACCAAGCATATTTTCAATACGAAAAATCATTTAAAATGTGTTATTAATAAATATGGATATTACGCAGAATTTTAGAACTCCATATTTAATGATATCATTTACAACGAGAAATTTTTTCTCTATTTTTTACTATGGGTTCAATTTAAGATTTAGCTTCTTTATATAAAAATAGATAGGCATGTGCTCGAAAAATAAAAAGTTTTTCGGATAGTTTTTCAGTACTTGTAAAGTTTCTGTCGTCGATATTCTAAACTTTTTTCAAGTAATCATTTATAAAAAACAACAATTTTTATACGTTGAGTTTCCCAGTACCCAGTACATTATTCAGAATAAATATAGAACTTATGATGACTTTTTTTATGTAAATGACATACTAAAACATTGCCAATTCATCTTGGTTATACATAATTCCCAAAATAATAAGCATAATCTCTATATTTGCCCAAACTTAAATTTGACTTTCAAATTAGTCCTTTAGTCACAATGGGTGTGTTCCTTAATAAAAGTTAAGAACTCCACTTCACTTCTTTACATGAGTAGGCAATGCATAATTTAATAACAAAGAGTGACAGTGCATTAACTCTAATGCTGGTGGCCAAATTAAACAATTAGACCGGGAACTAATATGATAATTGACAGCGTCTAGCATACTATTATTTGGCAAGGAGAATGCTCTAATTGACTGCCAAGATGACACGGCAGTTGTATTTCAGACATGACACTAATGTTATTAATAAATCTTTAAGAGTTTCGTCATTAATTTTCATTTGTTGGTATGGGCCACAGGATCAAAATATTAAATTTTATTTTACGTATTTATGAGAAACTAAACGCAATGTAGTTTACGTATTTAATTTAGGGAACTTTTAGTTTATTATCAATTGGTTCGAATCCTGTGCAGCATGTATGTTTGTATGTTGCTCTGATGGCTGATAGGTTAGACAAGCAATAAATTTATATACTATTTAAATAAAAAAACTACCCTAAATGTGTTACATGTAACTTTCACAGTTGGCATTTTAGTAGCACAAATTCATTTTGGAAAATATTTTTGTTAATATCGCCCACATTTAAATAACTCTGAACCTATAAGCCGTAGGCTCTGCTGCCACAAAATAACCAATCACTCACAGTATGTAAAATTTCATCAACATTGGTTCAGAAATGTTTGCTTAAGCCTACCTTAATATGCGAATTAAATTCCGGCTAAACTGTTGTTTACAACCGTAATCAGTGCATAGTCCTATAAATGTTTCATAGGTTAACTCGATTCGCCCTCGCGTCATTTTTACGCGACGCGTCTAGCAGTTGGACATATTATTAAAACTGGTATACTGTTTTATATGTAATGTATAGTCTATTTTCATACTTTCTAATTATTTGAATCACAATTTTGATGAACTGACATCATATTTAAACAATTTAATGTATTATTCTAATCTTTATTTTTTGTATATACTAGAATTTACCATTTTATGGAAAATTGTCGGTATATCCGACCGCGTAGCAGAAAATGTACCGGTCAAAACATTGACGTTGAATTAAAGTACCGAGGCGCATGTTTCATTTCAATTTCCAATTTAGGTAGTTTAATTCTTCATGCTAGTTCTAATACAATTAGTAATGACTGTTTATATCGCGCATTCGAAACTTATGGGACAATAAAAAAGGTTTTTGATAGGTTTCTTTTTTTCTTGGTCGATTCATTCTGTTTCCACCATGTGAGTTAGTAAAAGTGAATATTCGTGGTGGAGTTAGAAAAATTATATGAAAATTTCCAATTTGGAATAAACAGATTGCAACATTTGTAAATTGTGACTTAGGATTACTTGGAGTATTATTTTCAAGAGTTGCCGCATACTTTTCCATTTTTTGGGATCAATTTTTAAATTGCTTACCCAAGAGTAAATTTCAGTTAAATCCCGCCTGACACCTAAACGTATGATAATTTAATATCACATTTTACAGTATTAATTTCTAGAGCTAATATTTATTTGAAAGCTCTCTTTTAACTGAAATTTAAGTAATCATTGTCCCTCAACTTATGTAACTTCAAACTACCATTATGTTATATATATACACATGTAAAATATTGTTCAAATGTGCTTTTAGAGGGCGGAATATTAAACATAATATTTTTAGTCGCAAACTCTTCTATAAAATCCTTATTTTACTATAAGGAACGTAACCAGACTGCAACCAACAGCTACTCTCCGGGCTATGTGCCCCGCCGAGCGCTGAATTACAAGTTACAAGTCTGGCGCGTTAAGTGTAATAATTGCATATTACCATCAAAACGCTAATGCTTCGATTGCAACAAACACCAGCCGAAAGACTGATCCTACTTAAAGGAGTCTGCAAGTGGTGTGTGACGAGAGCAAAAATAAAATTAAAGTTTGGAATAATATCTGCAATGAATGAAAAAAATGGTCAACCTGGCGAACCCAATTTCAACAGAATGGCACTATGGTAGATTGAACATAAATTCATCATATGTTACAGATATAGTCTACCCACAGATATAATAGTAAGCTATCTGTCTGCTATTAAAACTGGACTTGTACTGAATAAATAAAATTTCAGGGAAGCCATCGTTTAAATATTCACAATTACATCGCATTATACAGAACAAAATATTTGTTGGAGTTTCATTATATTTACATTTTTCACATAACTCAATTAATTCAGTTGCCAATTTCACATTGCCATCATCACGTAAATTAATAGTAAATATTTCTGTAATATTTTCAATATGAATTTTCAAAATTTTGATCTATAAATATTTTAGTAACATGGGTGTTCCCCAAGGTTCAGTACTCGGACCTCTGTTATTCAACATATTTATAAATGTTGTCGTTATTGACTTACATTGCAAAATGTTACTATATGATGATTTATTTACACACGTCACTAATTTAAAAAACCGTCCTGGTTTGCTAAATAATGATCTTGTACAAAAATGGTCCTAGTGCAATACAAATATTGTACGCATAATCTAATATATCTACACTAATGATAATGAAGAGTTGAAGAACTGTAGTCATTTCAAATATCTCGGGGTTCTATTCAATCCAAAATTGTATTTTATTAACCATATCATTCAAATTTCTGTTGACTCCTTTAGAAAGCTAGACCCGTACTTGTAAAAAAATTATGAAAATACACTAATGTATCCATTTGTAAAGTCAAAACTTCGCTTGAAGAGTATGGAGTTCGGATATGAAAATAAGACATTGAATAACCTTGGTACCATTTTCTTTGGTTATCATTGTTTCAACATTTTTGGTGCTTACCGGAATATATTATGACAAAAAAAGCAAAATAATCTAATTCATGAATCTCAAAAATCCGGTAATATACTGAAAATCTCACTAGCCGTGATAATAACATAGAATAAATAGAAAAATACTCAGATACCTTGGCATAATGATTAATTCTGGTAACACCTGCTTCAACGAAATCTAAATAGTCCTTTGTGGAAGGCAATTGAATTTAAGCCTACGGACTCGATTAGTGTAATCCTACATATTTAGTACTGAAGCGGTTAACTTAGTCTCATTATTATTATTGAAATTAATAACTGAGTAAATTGTAACATAATTTTATCCTGTTTGTTTGTTAAAAATCAAAACTAATATTTCACAAAAATCTAATGTTTTTTTAGCGCCACAACACGCAAATTATACATTTACCACCCGAAATGAGAATATACGTGAGGCAATATAAACGTCTATGTCGTCCTTCGGGACTCTATCGGCGACCTCGTCGACGCTTGCGTACGTTGTCATTGTGCAGTGCACGGCAGCGTCGACTCGAATATTGAAATAATGGAGTCGAAGTAAATCGTTCGTTGTCAATGGTTACGATGACAATTTTGGTGTTAATAATATTCCCGAAGAGTATATTCTAATATACGAAAATGATGGATTATTTCTAATTGGTGTAGAGATTCGTTATGTAGAAATAACTTGTGCAGTAAGTAGTTTGGTAATTTTTTCGGAGAGAACCGCCCTAATCAACGGACAATTAGCTTCCTCAATAATCCTTCTAACCCGTTCTTTTATATGATTAGCGTCAGATAGCGGCAGTGAGGAAATGATCCCCTTGTACTCGTTGGTTATATGTACATTCCTATTAGTCCTTTTGGGCACGGTACTATCTCTGTTTATATTATTGAAATATGTATTTTAGCTACGACGAACTTTCTCCGTCCTACATGTGTTTTTTAATTACTTTTTATTCACTTTGTTTTAATTTCCTCACGGCGTGTATTGTATGGATCGCCCCTATCTTCAAATAACCTCGTCTCTATCTATTTTAACACGATTTAGATAAGAACTAACACCTTATGTTGAAGACGCTGCCACCCTCAAGAAACTTGAGGCGTTCGAAATGTAAGTGTACAGAATCCTAAGAATGCCGTATATGAACTGAACAATAAACGAAGTTATAAGAAAAACAGGCAAAGCAGAAAATTAGAGTACCTTGATCACGTAACACGAGGGGAAAAGTATATGTTGCGGCTGATTATGCAGGAGAAAATACAGGGAAGGAGAAGAGAAGAGAAGAGAATGATTCGGATCTTCTTCATGTGAACTTATTAGAGCACAGCTTCCAAAATCAGAATAGACATGGTGATTGCCAACTCTCGACGTGGAGGCGGTGCCTGAAGAAATTGATGGCGTAAACGCAAGTATTGTTGAGTTGAGTTTAAAATTGTTAAACACCACTGGCTTCATCAGATTTTAAATACGAAACAAAATATTTCAGTGTAGAAAACTGACCAGGCAAACAAGGCATATTTTATATAGTTATCAAAATATACATAAGGAAAGCGGATAGTTTTATATAAAATTGCAGATTATGGTACGCACAGAGATATTTTAAACGCGTGGTTCTACCAGCTGACCCTTCTCATCGGACAAAACTTCAAGGAATATATTTCATTTGAAACAACTTTATGATATGTCATAATATCAAGTTAGAGTTCGCCTCATTGTGTACGGTGAAATAAAAGAGAAGTAAAAATCGTGACTTAGATATAAAGAAACTCTTTGGAACATGACAGATGCAACTATCATCTCACAAGATGCTCCGAGAACACTGACACGGCATTGTTTGAGATGAGTAAATATATAAAATTTCTTTCCAAAT
Organism: Leptura quadrifasciata; assembly: GCA_963675555.1. Classification (NCBI taxonomy): domain Eukaryota; kingdom Metazoa; phylum Arthropoda; class Insecta; order Coleoptera; family Cerambycidae; genus Leptura; species Leptura quadrifasciata. The sequence continues at coordinate 134,992,711 of OY776676.1, forward strand.
AACATCTCATGAATTCATACTGTCACGAAAATAGTGTAGTGCATTAAATTGTCTGGTATGATTTTAAGTAATGACTATTTACTTTCTTCGCTGGCAGTTCATTAAATTAGTGATCTAAGATCTAAGTAATGTCATGTATTATTTTTTATAGCTGTTGTATATGTTACCCTATAAAATAATCACCAAAAACGTGACTATAAATTTATTTCATACACGATGCTCCAAAATGAAAAAAATATATATAAATATATTGATTTTTTCTTCATTGTAGAGGATAACTTCATTCTAAATATATTTGAAGAATCGATTGATTATATTTTGGAAATATTTACGATGCACAAATTTAAAATGATCTGAGGAATATTTCTTACTTTTGGGATTTATTTCTTTTAGGGTGAAGCTTTTAAAATGGTTTAAAACTCTTTGTATTTTTATTCGGTGCTTTAAAGGCTACTTATGCACGTGTATTATATGCTATTTTTTTTATTGTACCTGCACTGCAAAGTAAAAATTAGAAAAATTAATTAATGTAGATTCATTTTATAAGGTAATCTCTGAATTTCATTTTTAATCGGTGACATAGAGACGGTGTATTTATCATTGGTTAAAATTGGTTGTTACCTAAGCAACTTTAAAGCTCTAGTTTAAATGCCAGATTTTGCACGCTTTTTAGTTTCAAAAACATAGATTATAATTCAGGTATAATAAAAATATTTTTAATGATCAGAAATACAAAATTGAAAGTATTATCAGAATTGAACGGGGACATTTGTATATATATACGGAGTGTCCCAAGTGACATACACTAAAGAGAGATAGAGCGCACTTTGCTTAGTTCAAAACACCTCCACATTTACAATTGAATCCTCATTGTTTTCAAGATACATATTGTTTTATGAATTTTGACTGAAACTAAAATTCACCATATTTTTGAAATGGTTGGACGTACTTGGATAAAAGTTAGTACACATATAGCGCACTCCTAGTCCAATCAATAGCATAATTTAGTTTGGAAAATTTCCAGGACAGGACTAAATTTTTATTATTATACGTTTAGGGCCATACTCTGTATGGTGTATCAGTTTTTTGTAAATGGCAGATAACTATTGAAATGTCTATGGATTATTGTGCAAAATACTGTCATAATATTTGATGGTATGTTTATGGTTACTTCCTAACAAATTTTCGAAAATAATGGTGAATGATATTTAAATTCTACAAAATACGCAAACAACTAGTTAACGACGCTATTTTATTAATTTTACTTAAACACTTGTTTAATAATTATTTAATGTATTATTGTTACTTAAATTTGATTCTAATTGCACTTAAAATTTGTACGGCTACATGCAATATTCCATAGAGAAACGGTTTGCTTAAAAAAAAAAGTAGGCGTGTGTCAATTCTGTCATTATACAGTTTAATATATTGTAATGTAAGTTACCTTTAGAAATTAAGCTTAAAATAGTCAAAGAAGTCATTTGAGTCATTAAAGTAAGGTTTTATATTAACAAATCTAATAATTTCAAGATGTCATTCCAAATTACAAATGAAGAGTATGCAGATATGATTTAGATAGAAGACGTTTTCGAAATCGTCGTACACCAAATCATACAATATTTTCAGAGGTGCATCAATTTAGTAAGGAACATGGGCAATTTACCTCACAGACAAGACATGAACATGTTCCCAGAGATTTTCAACAGCGAGAGGAAGTATTACAGATTGCTCATATGAATTCAACTGTAAGCGTCAGGAAAATCAGTCATCAATTAGAAATTCCCAGAACAAGAGTATGGCGAGCTTTAAAAAAAGAAAATTTATATCCCTCTCATGTACAAGTAGTTCAACGACTTGAAGACGGTGACAGCATTTCATGTAACATTTTGTAGTTGGGTAGTTGCGCATAGACGAACAGTGTCTAGAATTCTGTTCACGGACGAAGCTCAATTCACGTGTGATCGAGTAAACAAAAACACAAATCAACATCTTTGGGCAACTAAAAATCCACATGGTACACTTCAAAGAAATTCCCAACACAAATTCAACATAAAGGTCTGCTGTGAAATATAAGTAGTCACTTAATAGGGCCACACATTTTTGAAGAGAGACTAACGGATGAAGTTTGTTTAAATTTCTTAATAGATCTGCTACCAAATTTATTATAAAACATCAATGCCAGAGGTATGTGGTTTCAACACGATGGTGCTGGACCCCATTTTTCTGCACCGGTGAGGGAGCATCTCAGTCAACGTTACACCAACAGATGGATTGGTAGAGGGGGTCCAGTGGCCACCGAGATCTCCTGATCTCACCCCCATGGATTATTTTTTATGGGGCCACCTGAAGTCACAGGTGTACAGTGAAAATATTAATACACACAATTTTAATGTATGTGACAATATTAGGCACAACCCGCCTATGATCGATAGATCGGTGAAAACCCTTTTAAACGTTCACAAAACTGTATTGACGCTGGGAGTGTTCATTTAATTTAATTAATTGTACCAGTGTATAAAATAATTAGTGTCTTTTTAAAATTTGTGCTATAAATTATGATTAAGCAAACTGTTTTTTCTTATCTTTTCCTTTTCTCCGTGTTTCATTTTTCTTTTTAAGTAACAATAATGCATTAAATAATTATTAAACAAGTGTTTAAGTAAAATGAATAAAATAGCGACTAGTTGTTTGCGTATTTTGTAGAATTTAAATATCATTCACTATTATTCACTATAAAATTTGCTAGGACGTTACTATAAACGTGCTATCAAATATTGTGACATTATTTTGCACAATAATCCATAGATATTTCAATAGTTATCCGCCATTTACAAGAAACTCATATACAGGGTGATGTAATTGGCCTTAAATTTAAAATAATAAAACTTGAGTCCTGACCTGAACATTTTCCAAATTAAATTATGCTATCGATTGGTCTATATGTGCACCAACTTTTACGCCCACCCTTTCCAAAAATATGGTGAATTTTAGTTTCAGTGAAAATTCATAAAACAGCATATATCTTGAAAATAGTGAGGATTCAAGGGCAAGTGGGATATTTTGAACTCAGCAAAGTATGCTCTATCTGTCATTAGTCTATGTCACGTTAAGTCTGGGACACCCCGTGTATATATAATTTTCCTATCGATCTTCTGCGTATGTAGGTATATAATTTTATGTAAAATCTAATAAATTTTGTCATGATAAACCTAGAGTTCAAGTTTGTACTTCATAATAACCTCACCACCCGAAATGCGTTGGTTGTGCTTGATACATTATATATTTTATCGATATTTTTCTACACATGGTCCTTTTGATTTCAAAAATGTTATTGTTAGAGTACCTTACACTTGCGACACTTTAAACAACTCAATTATTTTCAAATATGAATGTCACAGTTCTCTCTTTACAGTCCAGTCGACCTATCAAAACACTTGATAACTGGGTTGTGGAGAAGCAGTCGTTTATTTAAGATGTACAGCGCGGTAGGTCTCACCACTCCAGTGCTCTAGCAGGAAAAGTAAGTACCGCCTGCATCAGGTATTCATTCCTCATCGCTCTCATTCTTGTGTTGATAACTGTCCATTCTTCGGGATGATTTGTGTCTGCCAATGGTACATAATATAGGCATCTCCTTATCTCCTCCGCTACATCTCGTGGTGATTTAATCGCATATTCCAAATACATCTGTGTCGTACCATTTGTCACTGTTGTATTCTTGTACGGAAATATTAGAAAATCATCAAGTACTGCAGGCATATTTAAAATTTCTGAAATGTCGTAGTTTATTTATGCAGCGCAAAATAATCAACATTCCCTATTCTCTAATCTGATTAGTGACAGATGTTAAGACTAGATTATTATGCGTACGAGGAACCTCAAACTGTATAAAGCGTTTCGCCAACTAAGCAGACATCATCAGGAGACGATTAAAATTACAAATATAGTAACCAAACATAAAAAATAACTTACCCAACCGAAGGAGAATATAGTATTAACATTTAGTTTAATAAATGTACATAACATAATTGGAGTCAATCAAACCAATGTATAATACATGAGACAGATCTAGATTCAATTTCTTTTTTGCAATCATAGACAGCAGGTAATAAGTCAATAATTTTATTAAGTAATGATTGTAAACATGATTTTCATCATTTTAATTTTTTTTATTAGTACCGCAATAATGCTCATCTTGCTAAAATTGTTTAATTAATAAAATATTATGGTTTTTGATACTAGCACATGTAACTTAGAATAATGGTGAAAATCTTCGCACATTTGTATTATAATAATTGGTCTCCATTTCAGAAAGTGATAAATTCGGTGGGGAATATATCTACATTTTTCCGAGTGCAAATCCTCTTCTGCTTGGCTGCTTAGATTTGAATGTAGTCTGTATTATATAGAGGGTTTCTTGTTTTTTTTTTATTAGCCCAATTCGATATAGTCGCGGGTGCTATTTTAATACCACTACATAATGAAATAGTAATTTTTTCACTATTCTATTTTCTTCGTGTTTATTTCTTAAAGTTAAAAGTCTTTAAAGTCTGCTAGGCTCAATTTCTAACTATATTTTTTTCTGCTAGTTTCGTTTCCATAAGATACATGGATACGAAATATTTATATTCTAGTTCTTTGATGTAATTTTACTACCTTTGAGTAAATCTTTCTAATTTTCTACGTCATAAGATGTAAAGTTTAAAAATTGATTCAGGTGCACATTGGGCAGTACACACAATAGGGCAAAGGGTATGAATTCTTATTCAGAGATGCTCTGACAGAAAACACATTTAAATTTATTGTCTTTATCTTGAAAAACATTCACCAGTGTAGCTCATCAATGTCTGACGTATTAATTTCTGGTACATACGCCTTAACTTCTCAATGCCATTTTGATCTCCGTTCATAAATTTTTTAACGCATCCAAGATTTCCGAGGGCATTGAGTGCGTCTCCTCTCACCTTACTATAAATATTTTCCAAAAATATGTTTTTCTTTTTGTAAGCGCAGCCTGTGCAGCATGGAGGCTTAATATTTGTTCACCTTTTTAAATCCTATGGCAAAACCAGTGATGAACCTGCTTTCATATGATAAGGACTTTGAACACCACAATGTACCTAGAAATGCGCCGGTGTCATGTGAAAACATTTGCGTTCTCCTCATGACTACTTGAAGCAAAATTGAGTCATTTACTGAAAGTGAGGAAAACCATATTTTTGGAAAGTATTTAAAACTGCTACATAATATCCTTTTTGTTTACCTCGGTAGACATAGGCCGAGCAGTTGACTACATTACAAAACTAATAACTGACGCCCTTCTCCTGTCCCAAAAACACATTTCAGCCAACTCCTACCAATTAATACTCCCACCGCAACTAGAAGACAAAATTAAATACAAAAATAAACTGAGAAAGAGATATTCTAATACTAGAAACCCAAACTACAATACAGAACCTAATTGCATCCCATCCCGAAGATCGTTATTTTGTCCCCGAATTTTCACTAAAAAAACCCATCCATATACCTCCACTCACAACCTGGCTGTCACCGAGTCTGAGAAAGCTGCATTCCTTCCACAACCCCTATCCATAGTTTTCATTCCCAACGACATCCTTCCGCATATCCAAAACCAAGTATACCCCTACATAGACACGGATGGAGAAGACCTGACATTTTTTGCACCGTCTGAATTTAGAGCAGCGACCACTCAATTACATCCAAAGAAGCTCCTGGCCACGACAATGTCCTCTCAATTGCATATTGTCAACATGCCTAACAAACCAAAAAATATCCCCTTCAGCTATCAGCTTGATGTGCACACTTGCCAAATTCCTTGACATCCTAATCCTTGGTCGTGTCCAGCAACACATAAACAATACAGAGCTTCTAGATCAGTATCAATTTAGGTTCGGAACCAGCTACTCCACATCTCAGCAGCTCTATCGTGTGGGCGAGATAGTTACAACCAACTTTAATCGAGGTCCAATCACAGGGTTGTCGCCTTAGACCTCGAAAAAACCTTCGACAAACTCTGGCATCCTGGACTCCTTTACAAATTCAAATCAGAGGACTTTTTGACTAGAATCATCAAAATGATTTAGTCATATATTTCTAACCGACAACTCCGAGTCGTAATAAATCAAGACAGCTCTCCTATATCCCCTATCCACTCGGGTATCTCCCATGGGTCATCCTTTGGTCCAATCCTACTTATTCTATATATAAACGATCTACCACCCCCGACAGAACATAGAGTAACACCGTGCCTCTTCGCCGACGACACAAATATTCTCAACCCCAAAACTACCCCTCCTAGCGACTAAACTTTTACTAGACCAGATAGACGCAACGACGAACTTTTATTACAACTGGGGAATTAAAGTCAACCCAGATAAAACCCAACCTATACTTTTCACTAAAAAAACTTATCCAACCACAAAATAAAATCTGAGTAAATGGACAAGCCCTTAACTGGCATCAAGAAATAGAATACCTGGGTCTCATTATAGACAGAAAACTCACTTTTCACCAACATCTTAAAAAACACAAACTAAATCCTCCATATTTTACCCAGTTCTCAGAAATTCTCCACCCCAGCTAGCTTCAATGTCGTATAAATCATATCTAAGACCAATTCTAACATATGCCTCCCCGATTTGGTACCCTCCTATACCTCAACACGTCAATATACTCTTCAAAAAGTCCAAAATTGATTACTTAAAATGGCGAAAAATTTTCCAAGAATATTCCAACTCAAACTTTGCACGATTTAACAGGCACTATCTGGTTTTGTACTAAGAATCCTGCTTTCCAATCTCACCAATTCCCTGGTACACTTAGAAAATCCATCCCTTATTAATCCCCTTACTCCTAAATTTCTTAACGCCCCCAAATACCTTTCTCTTAATTACATATACACATCCGAAAACCCCTATAGAAACTTATTGTAAAATATATTGTCAGAAAAATAAACACAAATATAAAAAAGTCAAAATTTTCAAAAAAAAAAACATTAAAATAAACTAAAAGCACAAAAAAAGATCAAATCAATAAAAACAAAAAAAATATTACCAAAATCGTTTAGTCAAAAGAGCCATTAACATAAATACACAAGAATACAAATGAACCATCAAACTACTAACATCTAATTAACCATCATTGTACTACCCAGCAAAAATTAGAAACTGTAAACTCATCCCAATAATAACTAACCACCCCACAGACATACGCTAGCCTCAGAGCATGACATCTACACCAACACAACCCAGAGCAAGCATCACGAAGATGGAGAGCCCCAAATGACAACACACACTTTCAGTCCTTTTTGTTTATGATTTTACGGTGTACAAAAAAGGATCAGTATTAAATCCTCGTATAAGGAGTTATAATCGATTATTCCCATCAATGTTAGGAGCGGTCACTTTGGATTAATGATATCACATTGACCATCAGCAGTAAGTTCAAGCAAAACAACTGGTAAAACACGATTCTAGAGTATATAAAGAATATACGTCAGGTAGCCATTCAATTTCTTTATTCCAAAATCCCACGGAATACTTTTAATTACATGTGTTCCAGGGCTATATAGAAAATACTTTTTAATTTCTTAGTAAAGAATTGTAGTTTGAATTGTCATCTACACCAGTATTTAAATATTGTTTCGGTACTACCTCTCGGATAAGTCTTGTGGGTTTTACTTACACTGTATGTGTTTATTGTGATTTGTTAATTTCCCACCCTGTAACTTGTTTTCCCCGTCGGATGGACAGGAACAAAGATGATAAATCAGAGTAACGGATTTACCATTTCAAACAGACCAGCAATGACTTGAGCAATTTCCTCGGGTCGATGTAGGTCAGCTCATTTTCCATGCCTAATTCAAAAGTATCACGATAAACTAGGCACGTATTGGAACAAACGTTGGAAACGTTAACACACTGGTATTTGCATATCATCGATACAGATATACAGCCGCAAACATACCCAGTCCTAGATAAACATGATCCTTTTAAGTCGCAGCATTTCTATTGCAGTTCGGGTGTTAAACTCACACAAGGGCTCTGTGAAATTGTTCTTAGTCATGCAATTAGACAAACATTGTTAAAGTGTAGGATGACTTAGCCGTTCCGCCCCAATAAATCTTAATTCTGTGTACACTTATGTGACGTGCTTGGTTAAGATAAATATTGTCTGGTGTCCGAAAAAAGTGATTACTCATCATCAATTATGTAGGTTTTATACCACCTGAAAGGAATTAAATAACCAGAATCTGTCTAAAACACGTAAACAAATTTCATAGACCGGTGTTTGTTATTTCGATAGTCACATGGTCAAATTATGATGGATAATTTTAAATGCCCATACAAATTGGACAAAATTCAACTTCTAAATTCGATGAAATTTAGTAAACCAGGTATGATGTGGCGTATATATACATATGTTTTTATTTTTCATGTATCAAAGGATGTAGGATCAATTTTAGGATTATATAATCAAATTGCTTTGCAATTACAATTCAAGAACTACAAAGTATTTAAAATATATCAACACTACATATTTAATATCTATTTTAATATACATTAATCGCTGCTATGCTATTGCTATGTAGTACACCTAGATTGCTTATCTGTGTGTGTACCAGTAACTATTTAATTATGTTGTAAAACCTTAATTATTATTTAAAACTTTCATATACAGTGATCGCAAACGAAATATACGATCAGAAGATGACATTATCATATTATTTCTATATTCAGTATTTTAACCGCCTACCAATAATTTCGTGAATTTCTGTTTGTTATTTATTAAGTTTTCAGATATTTTATCACAGAATAGTCCTATGTTATTATATTGCTTAAAATTTACAGGTAAAATATTATAAAATTTTGGACCATAATATCTTATCAATCTTTGTGTTGTTGTGTATCTAATAAGAGGTATTGTGCCATTTAAATTATATTTTTGTCTTGTGTTGCGTACAATATGTTGTATTGTACTCAGTAAATTTTTATGTTTAGGTGTAAATATTAGAACAGACTTGATATACAGAAGTTGCAGATTAAATGCATTAAATTGTTTGAATGGTAGTTCAATGGAGTAGTATTTATTTTTTCCTAAGATAATTTTTATTATATGTTTTTGCGATATATTTAATGACTCCAAATTTGTCGAATATGCACTTCCCCATGTTAATATTCCATATCTATGAATGAGGAAGATGCATGAATTATAAAAATGCTTAATTTTATTATTTTTTCATAATATGTATTATATAAGTTGATAATATAATAAAACAAACTCAAACAAAAATTTCGCTTCGTAAATATGCCACATTAAAATTTGAAACGAAACCGCGTGACCGAAAACGCTATGATATTGCTTTGACGTCATTTTGACGTCACTAATTTGACCTGACTTTGCTAATTTACGTTGCTATTCTTAACCTTGTTATTAATTATTGGTTAATATGACGGATAATAATTTCATATCATGCCTAACGTATTAATCTATAACCACAGCATTCTCTTCAGATGTTTCAATGTTTTAACAATAATGACGTGACGCTACTGGTTATGAAGACATCATTCGTTAGGGATAGAGCGTTTTAATGATTTTAAATTCTCAGCCGAAATAAATATTTTTTTCTCCCTCAATTTTAACAAAAATAAAAAAGGAAAACACGAGGAAGCATATTTTTCTGTCGTCTATCTATCTGTGATATTAACAAAAATCATGCAACTTCCTCATTGGTTCGACCAAAGAATAATACAATGACTTTAAAATGTTAAAAGGCAAAATATTTATTGTTAAGAATTTCGGTTTCATATATATTTTTATAACATTTTTAATTCTTATATTTTTATATTATTCTATTAAAGTTTGTCTACAAAAAGGAATTTTAATTGTGGTAATATTATTGACTGTACTAGACGGATCCAAAAATTGTCCAACAAAAAGGACAAAAGAAAACACCTGAACATTTCTGAACTATCACGAAATTTGATCAGTTCGTTAATATTCAAATAAATACATAAGTTCTAACTTGGTATTATGTTTTTTAAACCTATCTATCCAAATCCCTGTAGCAACTCTCTAACCGCATCCGGCAGAGTTTAGTTTTTTTTGGTCAGAGTTTAGTTTTTTTTGGTATTTATTATCTTTTGTAACACAACGTTCTTCTATACGAGACTCTAACCGAAATAATTCAATCATATACATGTTTCCACATCACCTGAATAACCCTCTCAAGTCTAAGAGATCTAGATTTGCCTGAGAGAAGGAGGCGGGGCCCTACAATTTATAGTGGGATCCAAACCATTTCTTGGGGATAATTTATAATTTAGAATTATTTTGCAATATGTCGAACATAGCATAAAAAGACGGCAAGCCACTCAAGTGCGACAGCTGCCATATTGTGTCTCAGATTTTATATCCAAACGATTTCAATATACAGAAAGACCTCCTCCAATGGTTTAACCATAACCAAGTGTTTTTGTTATATGAATAAAGCAGTGCGGAACCAAAAGGTCGTAGAGCCAAACATCCTATCAGAAGTTAGTTCAGCCCCGAGGGTGATCGATATAGACAAATGAATTTTGTGAGTTATAAACGCATTTCATATTGCCTATATTTAACTTATCTCAAACTTTTGCATATCAATCATTGACAATTTGTTAAAAAATTAAGTAATAGATTTGAATTATTAGGTGTTTCAGATAGGCCGGTCTGACAACATTTCGACTGCACATAAAAAACAGGGTGTCGTTGAACCCATCAGAGGCATCCAAAAAAGGTGAAGGACCAAAGAAGCCACTTGAAAAGAAATTTTTCGGAACTACCGCGAAATTTCGCAGTGGGGTGCAACGTCGAGCAACGCTTTTGGAATGGAATTACAAATTTAACTCGTAATAAAAATTTGGCTTGGCAGAGAAATAACTGAGGAGGAGGAGAGGATTGCTACGGCGTCATGTTTTTTTTTAAGTGCAATGAAAACTATTTTTATTATTTCAAAATTTGTAAACGTATCCTTTTCCGATAATATTTTACAACTAAGCGAACAAAACTGTCTCTGCTGAGTTGATCGACATGCATAAAATTCGCCGAAAATGTATTTTACGCCCGGAGACGATTACTTAGTAACTGCAATGAAATTCGTAGGTAGTGAAAATTTTTAATCTCGGATATTTTTCCCAAATGCCATCGGCGCGGCGTGTTATATGGTCGGACGTACATGAAAGATCTGGTATGCCGATGAAGATGATGTTATTTTGAACAATCAAATTTTTTTCAAAGATTTTTATGGAAACGTAAAAACGTTAAGATTAAAGAATGCGAAATTTGCAAATGCCTTTGGCAAAAATTAAATAATTTCTGGGTCCAGGTGAGCCAAGGTCAGTCAGTGGGTGATTTGTGAATAAAAATTAAGTATAAATTCTGTATTTCGTCTATCCAATATTGCCTATTCATATCTAACCCTGAGAGTCGAACATAGAAGTGGTGCAGTGACTAGTCGTGTTGTCTCTCACACAACTCCGTCAGCTACTAACTCGATAACGTATTAAAAATGACACTAGACATTCATAACACTAGCTCAGATTCAAACCCAGGACTCGTTGCTCTCAAGACTAACGAGTAAGCATTGAGTCACTAATTTGGTGGCTTTCCTTATATTAATTTATCAAACTCCTATTAACTCCTAATAATAATTTTTTTAAAAATAAATTTAAACTCACTGGTACAGAAAATGACGATATTAAAAACTAAAGAAAATTTACACCTGAATGATTTTGTAATCTTTATTTAATATTTTTTATATCTAATATCAATATAACATAAACTTTATCATAAAACACACGCACTGAATAGCTTTTGTTTCATCTCCAGCGCCAGTTCTACCTCTCGTTTAAACACAATCGTGGGTTTCACGGGTGACAGAGATCTATTACCAGAGGATAAGCTCTAGTAATGAAAGGACTCAGTAGTATGTCTAGAGTACAATTTATTAACCACGATTAATAATTAATAAATCACAAAACCCAGCCAATAGGAGGGTTCAATTAATTCATGTACACGTAGCACATATTATATTATTACCGATTTTGTTTCTATTTCCAACCAAATTCGGTCAATATATTGAAAGGAAAGACCGAGCTGCTAGAATATAATGTGTATTCTCGTATCTAAGTTTCAAAAGTAGGTCTCTAAGTTTAGTGCTTCAGCAGATATTCGCAAGCCTGTCAAGATTTACGTTTAACAATCGTAACATATTTCAGACTGAAACAGGCACAGGCTGGTAATAAACTACGCAGTTCGGTAGAACGTAACCCACTACAAGCTAATGAGCTTGGCGAGTCGAGAGTAAAATCTGATACTCAATAAACTCTGCAATTAGTGTGAATGTTTATTAGAAAACATTTATTACTTTGGACTGAATTTCTAATGAAATATGGTCTAGTCGGTCCTCTTTTTGTTGTTACAATTACCAGTTTGTCTTTGTGTATAGCATACAGATCTATTAGGTCGACAGGATCGGATTATCCACAAGGCAATATAGGTAGCTGCCAAGCGGGAACGACGGCTTTGGGGCGTCGACAACAAACAAAAAAACAACAAACACCGAACTACGCTTCTATTTAAACACACGGTCTATGTAATAAATGAAATTATCAATGAATTGCATCGAAACAAATACTATGCCATAAGTGTCGATTCTACGCCAGATAGTAGCCACACTGATCAACTGACTTTCATTGCCCATTATGTGAATGAAAAGGGTATTCCAAACGAACGATTTGCAAAATTTATTAGTAATTGCGGGCATGAAAGTGCTGCTATGGGAAAATTTGTATTATACATGCTTAGCGAATTAAAAGTATATATTAAGAATTGCAGAGGTCAATTGTACGACAACGCCTCTAATATGGCAGGTTTATATAGTGGACTTCAGGCTGATATAAAAAGACATAGCGATCTTGCATTATTAGTTTCCTCTGCGCTGCACATTCGTTAAATTTAGTTGCAGCTGCAGCAGTAGAATCCTGCTACATGACAACTGAATATTTTATGTTCGTGCAACCAATATTCAAATTTTTTCTGCCTCTATCAACAGATGAAATATTTTGAAAACTAATATAAATAAAGATGTGACAATGACACAGACCACAGGGTAAAAGCATAATTTTAAATCAGTTAATACCTAAATCTTTGTCTACCACAGATCGGCTCGTGCTGATGCTTGTAAAGCTTTTATCTGTCTCATATAACATATTTCGGAAAAGTTTAGAAGAAATGGCCCATAGGAAAAATGAAAAACCTTCCGTAAAAGCAGAAGCTATGGGATTGTTAGGTAAATTTAATTTGTTTTTTTAACGTCGGTCTACTTCCGCTACTGAGGCCTGTCACCGACGCCTATAGACGAGCTATCGCCAACCAGGAATTTTGCCGAACCTCTTCCCTTAAGAAGAGTAGGGATCTTTCACTTGCCTAACATTTAATAGACAAGGGACCGACGGCTTTACGTCCCCTCCAAAAGGATGGTATATAACCTACACAACCCTCGCCTAAGGTTGCATAGCTTCCGCGCATACGCTGATATACAAGCCGCTGGAAGATATGTGAGGCGAGGACACGGTCTTCTTTGTGAACACGAACGAGCCGTCTGCGTTGGAAAAATAAGAAAATGCTTCAGAGGTGAATGAGAGCTGATACCCTAGAGGACGTTCCTGCACTTAATTTTGATGCGAGAAGCCTTTGGGTTCGAATTCTGGTAGTGGTAGTTAGGGTCAATTGCTACACCCTGTATAATGAACGGAACGAACAAAAATTATTTATTTGGATTTTACTTGAACAGAGTTTAAAAATGGCGATTATTTTATTTAACAAGTTTCCTTTTGGAAATAGAAACTAATCGACAACAGAAATTCGGTCTTTAAAACTTCTGCTAAAATGTATTTAAGAAAAGGTCTTTTTGAAATTAAATCTGAAAAAATTTAGGTTTCGGCCTGGGAAGCTAGATCTGAACGGCTGGTTACGAAAAGTATGCAGGGACAGGGAATAAGAAAGCCTAACTAGACGTTGGGTATCTACAACTTTAGTTAAATAGTAACCGGACCGATGCACTAATAAAATCAGCTTCACTAAAATCACTTTTAAATAACTTTTTCCACGGACGGTAGCTCAGTGTGTTAAAGTGTCTGGCTAGCAATCTGAGTTGCCTAGCGAAGTGGGTTCGATTCCTGCAAGGCGAAACAATTTTTCATTAAAAAAAATTGCCCCAAGAGTGATTCGGAGTCCACATTAAACTGTAGGGCCTCGTCTCTCTTTACCTAGCACAAGATCCTTGAGATCTTCCAGGAGGTTACTTCGGTGAATTGAGAGGCGGTTAAGAAAATTAAGAAAACATTTAAGAAACTAAACCACATCGCGAGTACTTAACACAGGAGTCACCGTCAAAACTGAATTTGCCTTGGCTTGGCTGTGCTCGGGTATTTATACGTTTAGAAAGGTTGCGTTTTTTGTGCCCTATTGAGTCTCGAGTCCCGTTTAAGAACGTTTGGAAAATCTGGATATCGCTCCGTGCGGGCGAGGATGGGTTATCGATTGCGAAATACTGCCCAATACTTGAAAAATTGAAATTTAGAAAATGAAAGTTTTATGGAAAAATCGTCAATGAAAAGGGGAATTTTTTGATATGAAAACGAGGTTGATATCTAATCGGGTTTGGGAGTTATTGAAGCTTGATTGAAATAATCTGAAACGACCCCGTTGAGAATCATGGAGGTCCGATGTTTACTTAGTTGAAATGATATGAGAATGTTCCCGATATAAGCGAGGCGGCTGGAAATAAGATATGAGAATGTTGCTAATAGGCACGGGTCGAGTTTCAGCCGAGATATCGGTTGCAAGGGGCATCGAGATATTGTATGCAGTATTACGAGGGGTGATCAAAAAGTGGTAAAATTTAAAATAGCAATCGGGTTCAAGAAATTGATGAGACTAAACAGAACGTTAATACTCGAGGTACGGAACGTGGTTTAATGTATACAGGGGTAGTCAAAAAGTAGTAAAATTTGAAATGTGAATTAATTGAAAGATTTTTATGGAATGAATTAGAATGTTAAGTTTTACGGTACGGAAAGTGGTTTGAAGTATACGAGGGGTTGTCAAAAAGGAATAAAATTTGAAATGTGAAGAAGTTGATGAAATGATTCAGAATATTAAGATTCGAAGTACAAAACGTAATTTGAGGTATACGAGGGGTTGTCAAAAAGTAACAAAATTTTTGATTGTGAAATGGTTTATAGAAAGTTAACGAAATGAAGTGAAACGTTGAAATTTTAGGCACGGGTAGTGAATTTGGACTTGTTGATTAATGTACGGGGGCTGTATTTTTAAGGGGTGTTTTTTGTAATGGATCTTTTGTGACATGACTAGAATGAATGTTTTAGTTTGATATCGGTGAATTTACGTTATTTTTGAATTATCGAGTGCTTGTGAATTTTTTCAGATTTTTGTGATCTTGACTGTAGTTTTTCGGTGCAAACTGTGTCTGGTTGATTTTTTTATGTGGTTTGCCATGGTGCATGAATCGATATGATTTTTTAAGCAATTTTAAAATTTTTTATTTTTGTTTTTTGACTTGAAGGGGAAATACCCTACAACATTTGAAACGGTCGCCCATCCAAGTACTAACCGCGCCTAACGTTACTTTACATCGCATATCGAAGTGTGTACATAGTAAAGACGCATCTATGCTATTTTAGAGAAATGTGCTAAAGCTAGTAAAACTTTGCAAACCGTTAATATTGATTTATCAACAATGATTGCTGATCGGCTAATTTAAATCATTACGAAACCGAGATAAGTTTGATAAATATGAAGAAAGGGACAAATAACTATCCAAAATTATGGAATATAATAAAGATAAAAAAAGATACAGAAGAGAAAGCTTCAATTTGACGGAACTCATGAAAATGAAACTAACTTCGACGCCAAAAGTGATTTTGAGAATTGAGAGAGGGGAATGGTAGCTCAGTGTGTGCTCAGTGTGGTAGCTCAGTGTGCGCTCAGTGTGGTAGCTCAGTGTGCACTCAGTGTGGTAGCTCAAAAAGATTGCCCCAAGAGTGGTTCGGAGTCCACATTAAACTGTAGGGCCTCGTCTCTCTTTTCCTAGCACAAGATCCTTGAGATCTTCCAGGGGGTTACTTCGGTAACTTGAGAGGCGGTTAAGAAAACATTTTATAAAGAACATTTTTAATGCTTTTCTTACTATTATTGGTAGGCTAGATCAAGAATGAAAGAAACGATTGATGGCTTATGTAAGAAAAATCTTCGGGTTTTAAAATAAACTTAAGATTATGAATGACAATTACATAAGAAATGATTCAAATAATTTGCAAGCTGAATATTCAAATGATTTGGACGAATGTTTCGCTGAGGAATGTATTGAATTTAAATATTTTGTTGAAATCATAGAAAATATCGTTAATATTAGAGATATGTTAGTATTTATCGGGCAAAAACATGTTATAACCATGTTTCCTAATGTGGAAATTGCGTCAAGAATTTTTCTTACTCTACCAATAACAAATTCGGCAGGAGAAAGATCATTTTCTACTTTGAAAAGGACAAAAACCTATTTACAAAATGCCATTACGCAAAAAGGACTTAATAATTTATTTGTGTTATCATGACATAACTAGTGCGCTTGATTTTACTGATATTATAAATATAGTCTCGCCAGTAAGAAATCCAGAAAATGTATATAATAGTAATTTATGATACAAGTATTAAAAATGATGTTTTATTTGCAAAATATTTATTTTTATTGCAAACATCCCCACTCACAAATAAAATATCATTTTTAACACTTGATCATAAATAACTATTATACCTACTTGTTTAACTTTTCCTGTTTAATGATTTTTTCGTTTGTTTGTGCTGAGTATATATTGTTTTTTATACTATATTATTTTATATTATAAATAGAAACTTTAATAGCATTTTAAAAGTTTTATTGTGGGAGGGGGGCGCTATTAGTTTCCTATGGGCGAAAAAGTCATAATCCGGCCCTGTAGGTCGGCCACTGGAGAAAAATTTCGAGAATTACAATTGTGAATCTAAAATGTTTGTGTTATTTTGTCGAGAGACAAAAAGAGTAATTCTATCCTCATTTAAACAATTTTATACGTGTGTTTTTGTTAATAAAAACTTATCACTTAACTGCATCGCGATCAGATCTAATGCATCTTGTAAATATTACAATATAATACAAATTTTTTAACTCGTTGAATTTTTTCGTACTATCACTGCTACAAAATTTATAATTAAAGCTGAAAATGTAACTATTTTTTCATATCTAAAACACGAATCTCTCCTCTCTCCTCTAGTAGCTCAACAAATATTGCGAGAAAATATCTCAAACTTCATGTCAAAGACTTCCACAAGATACTGCCCTGAGCCTGTTGCTTTTTAGTATTTAATATTTCTGAAATACAAATCTTATGCAAACCAAGTATCACAACAGAACTACTTCATTGTTCAGTACAAGTGTGTTTTTTAGAAACTAGAAATATTATACATTAAATGAAAGGTTAGTGTTTTGGGCTTTGTTGGTGTAAGCAAAAAATGTGGTCACTATTTTTTGTAAATATCTTTTTATGGATTTCGACTGCCTGGGTTAGTGGCGACAGACACCACACTGGTCGAGGTATGTGACGGACTTAAGCACGACATTTTATTTATTAGTAAGAAACTGGTATGAAATAAATTTGTCAACATCTAATTTGAAAATAATAGTTTCGTCATGAAACTTGAAATTGCTGTCGCAACTCGCCTAATAAATCATAAAATGAGCGCGTGTATCGATGATTCACAAAACCGCTGCCGTTTCCTTTTGGCCTTTTGGTATGTTTAGATAATAAAATCCTCCGCAACCCCTTGTGAATCAGCCAGCATTACACCTCTCAAGAGGAAAGAGCAGCGCATAAACGACGGATGAAATTTTTATTTAGGTCGTACTCCATATACGTGATGTTCATTTTAAGCAATAAAATTCTTTAAATTTGTTTGCATGGAGCGGTTTACTTTTCATATGTTCCTAAAGGTTTTATGTATTTTCTTTTACAACGTAATACAGTGATGTGGCCCGTATGTAATGCATTACGGTCCGCAAGTAGCTACATCCGCTTATTTAGTATCTAAAATTAGAAAAATTATTGTTACACTAGTTAATTCTTTAAAACTGTTTAAAATTTTCGCTATGCATAGAGCATATATACTGGTTTGAGTAAAAGACGCATCACTCCTGAAAAATTCTATTGAAATTTTCTACTAATACAAATGAATAATATATAAATGATAATCAGCACGGATTTCGCCCTGAATATTGAACAATAAAATATTAGACACATTTGAAAAAAGTGAAAGTCCAACTAGAATTTTCTGTGATCTGAGACTGAGGGTTTCACTGTCTTCCACATGACACGGGATAATAGGCAAACTATATTATTGGTTTGTCTCCCATATGAATGAAAGGATCAACTTGAAACACTTTGAACAAAATAAAAACCACTTACAAATCAACAATATTAAATAACGGAAAGGATGTACCTCAAGGATCTAATTGAGTCCCACTATGTCCATTACTCACTTCAATGAACTACCCAGTATGCTTACTAAAGCTCTTTCTTTATTGCATGTTGGTGATGACACACTTTTATTTACTGCAAAACAAACTTGATATTGCTGTTGATCATCTATACAGTCAGTAACCAATTGCTGTTATTCAGTGCTTCAGAAATCAGTCATATAAATTTTTTACACGTCAAAACAGTAATATTTCCAACTTTAATGTAAAAATAAATGATTTTGATAGTAAAAAAAAGCAACTGCGCGACATTCCTTGGCATAGATTTTGATAACACACATTTAATAATCACTAGTGCAGGCACTACCTCTAACTCTAAATGATCCCAAATTAGTATATTGAAAAGAGTTTTTGCTATGTTGTATAGCTTCCGCGCATACACCGATATACAAGCCGCTGGAAGATGTGTGAGGCGAGGACGCGGTTTCCGTTGGAATGGTCACCCATCCAAGTACTAACTGCGCCTGTCGTTGCTTTACATCGCATACCGAAGTATGTACATAGTAAAGACGCACCTACGCTCGCCCCCTTTCAATGTTTTAAATCAAAAAACTATATTTTTAATAAAATGAAAATGAAATAAGACATGAGTCCGTCTAAATTAATAAAATATGGTAAGGTGTGTTATAATGGACACTGATTGTAGAATATACTATCAGAAGGCAATAAATGATTATTAATTGGCCAAAAAGACGATTCAGAAACAGCTGTCCGTCCAACAGTAACTGTAGACTCGAAGAGGGTGAAAATCAACCACCAAAACGTTGGTCTCTATCATCTAGTCATTTATCATTTTTCACATTTTCCATTTAGTATAATCTGAATTGATGCTAAACAAAATATAAGATAGGTAATAGAATTAAACATTTATAAGGCAGATGCCTCCTAAAAGTTATCCTGTACACATATGCATCGAAAATTGAACAACTGAAAAAGCATTCATACCCTACCAGTAACAACGTAATACTGACTTCTAAATACGATTGTGTATAAAACGGGATACAGACAGTTCCATGAAAGAGTATCAAAATAATATTCAAAATAATGTAAAAAATAATGTAAAATCCTTCTGGTCATATATCAATTCGAAAAAAGGGACAACAGCAAAACCGGATGCGCTAACCTTTCATGATCGATACCTCGATAACAAAAGAGATATTGCAAATGGCTTTGCTAAATTTTTTAAATCCTCTTACAAACAACCCTCCCAAAATGTTGGCCATACCTTTTATACAAATATACAAATACAATACAAATAAATGTGTAAAAGGTCCAGACGAGATACCGACCTTTATTATTAGAGCGTGCGCTGCTGCTCTTGTGGAACCCTTAAAAATAATCTATAATTTATTTATTAACACGAGTACATTTCCTAACATCTGGAAGTGATCCCGAATTTGCCCCGTTCACAAAAAAGGCGATAGACAGGTAATTGAAAATCATCGCTCGATTTCAATCATATGTAATTTCGCTAAAGTCCTGGAGATTGCTATATATGAAGTCATATACCACCACGTTGAAGGATAGATCATATCCAGTCAACATGGTTTTGTAAAAAATAATTTCACGTTACTAATTTAATGCGCATGACGCAATTCATGCCACAATGTCTCGACATTCAAGTTTCTTAAAGGCCTTTGACAGGCTTGATCGTTGTTTTTTAACAAATTAACTTCAAACTATGGGCTTCCCTCAGTTACTTATTAACTTCTTTAAACCGTATATATGGAATACCGCGGTCATAAGTCAGTTGAAATTAAAGCCAACCCAGAAGTGCCCCAGAGCTCTATCTTGGGACCTCTGTTGTTCGTACTATTTGTTAATAACATCGTGGAGGACTTTACCATATGCCGATGATGTCAAACTTTTTACTATAAATACTTCAGCTGAATAAAAAACTTCAAGATAATCTTCTGAAAATACTTGGTGCGACCATAATGATCTGCCTCTCAACGTCGACAAATGCAACGTGATATCTTTTTCTAGAAAAAAAGAAACGTTTCTCTATGACTATAAACTTGACTTCACGTCACTAAAAACAGCCGAAGATCTGGGTATCCTGTTTGACAGCAAACTGACATTTAATAGACAGGTCGAAGACACAGTTTTGTCTGCCTTGGTTTCATTATCAGAAACTCGTCAGGTTTTGCAGACACTCACTTGTTAATCTTATTATGTATCTATCTCTAAATTAGAATATGCATCATTAATATGACATCCGGGATATGTCACGTATAGCAATAATGCTCGAAAGTATCCAGAGGCGCCTTTTCAAATTTCTGTCCTACAAGGTGGATGATGTATATACCCCTATTGGATATCCCCATGATACACTTTTAGGTTGATTCTCAACCGACAGTCTGAACACTCGAAGGAAAAAGCAGGCAGTCATATTTTTAAATAAATAATAAATGATAAAATCAATTGCCCTGAAATAATTAAAAAACTGTTATTCCATCTACCACATGCCAATACACGATATCATACATTTTATTTTGCTAGACCGCGAACGAATATACTGAATCTCTCCACGTTACATTTCATGTGTAACACCTACAACCGCCTGCAAGATGAGCTCGATATTTTCCATTGTTCTGTTTCGTCCATTAAATGCTTGAATTTCTAGTTAGTTCGTATACACTCTATAGTTTTTACCTGTGCGGTACTATTGTATTTATTATTAGTTTGTATATACTTTGTAGCTTTTACCTGTGTTGTACTATTGTATTGTACTTTTGTCGTTATTACCTTACGTTTTCTTATTCTTCTATCTCTTTCTTCTATTGCAAATATGTATTGTTCTCATCCTGTAATTGATCTGACGATGATGTATCTAAATTATATGACTGATGGTCGAGAGGTAAGCGCACTTGCCTCTCACACAAAAGTTTCGGGTTCGATTTCCAGTCGTGGCAGTGGAAAATACTGTGAGAGGGATTTTTCCACTATACACGGATATTGGGTGTGTGTCCCTTGTCTCTAAATGTGTAGCCCCTCTCATACAAGGCTCTTCTAGAATCTTCCGGGATTAAGGGGGTCGTAATTATCTGTGGTGCTATTTATTATTATTATTAAATAAAGTAAATAAATAAAAATACACAAGAATTGGCATATCCATAGCAGATTACCTACAAAGCAAATCGGTTACCCGTTTACTTCATAGGTACGTAACTCTGGCCTGATACTTGGCTGCCAGATCCTGTATAACATTGCTTTACAATCGAAATATTTTTTTATTACTTCAATCGAACAATTCTTAGACATGATCGATATAGCGAATATAAGATGGCGTGGCCAAACTTACAGATCATCACATAGTCTATAACCATGATACAAATACAATAAAACAAGATATCATTCCGCGCAGGAATGGGCGGGCACAATTGTAGCGCCTGACGTCACATTGTGACGCGTGATATAATAGTTCTATCATGATACAATTATTCTTCTTTATTGTCTCATAAGTAGGACGCCAATAAGTT
This sequence comes from Leptura quadrifasciata, assembly GCA_963675555.1. Classification (NCBI taxonomy): domain Eukaryota; kingdom Metazoa; phylum Arthropoda; class Insecta; order Coleoptera; family Cerambycidae; genus Leptura; species Leptura quadrifasciata. Next base: position 135,014,842 of record OY776676.1, read on the forward strand.
GATTTAATCTTAATCATGTTGTATTTTTACAAATTATTTGAAATATTTGGAACATTTTTCAGTGAACAACCTTAAAATATTGAATAAAATGAGGTGTGCTGTGTTCGTTTGTGGTGTTGATAATCAGGCAAAATATTTTTCGCCAGATATATAAAGTTCTTTGGTTTACCAAAAGTATGGCGGATTGGAACACTTAGCAGGGTATATTTACCATAAACTCAAACAAGCCGATACCTCTACCTCTGCATCAAGCTATACATGGGTTTCACATCTGAGTGAGGGGGGGGGGGTAGCAAAACTCTCTCCTGAATTTATGATCCAGTTGGAAGAACTGGAAAAATATTTAAATATTTCAATAACGATACTTAATTCATTCGTAAAAATTATTTAAAGAAATTAGTAGACATGAGTTTTCTGTTTTATGCTCAGAAAAACCAAAATGTTATTTTTTCGTTGTAGAATGTTTTTTAGAATGAGGCAGTTAAATCGTAATTTACATAATACTTCTATTTCTACAAAAACAAAAATTTTACACTGTCATTATTTGTACACACAACTTTTTTTCTCTCCTTAACATACAATATGCGATACTTTATTACTGATAAATTTATTAACCATATTTTTTCATGGATTTCTGCACTTAAACTTTTTTTATCAAAAAAGTTTGAACGTATATTTAAATCTTAATTTTTTAAAATTAACTACCAAACATTAATCTGAAAAAAACACTAAATCTTTATATACCTAGTAACAAAAATAATATTTCTGATTCCTAATTTCCTCCAATAGTAATTCAGTAAACAAATAATGTAAGCGTTTTAATTTGTAGACATGTATAAAAAACGACCTAAGCGTTGTTTTAATAAATTTTAAATAATAAACCAATAAAGGCTATAAATTATGTCCTATTCCTAAATGCTAATATTATAGATTTGAAAACGCGTCATAAATTAACTCACAATGTGACGTCATGCGCAGACCTGAACGAATTTGAACGTTTAGATATCATATCTTGCCTTTAATGTCTTTAGTTTTATCGTGGTCTATAACCATCTCGAGAAAATTTACTTTCATATAAAGAAAACGGCATCAAAATGGGTAGTTCCTTTAAAATTACAAATTATCCTACAAACATACAGAATAATATATTGGTCAAAACATAATCCTTCTTTTTGGTAGGGGGCTAAATATGGCTCTGGGTCCAACCTTAGAGTTCTTTAGTCTCCACTTGTCAAGTTGATAGATTGGTAAGATTTTATGCCAGAAGACGATTTCTAAAAATAAAATAATAAAATGTGACTTGTAATTAATTAGAGAAGTGTCGGTGTTAATTACGATTTTTAAGTTAATTTCACGAAGGTCAATGCGGTTCACAGGAATTTATTAATAGTCTTCCTTATAAAGAAAAAGTTTTTCGCTTCCCTAATTTACAAATCCAAATGCATTATGTATATTTGTGAGTAGCTCGCAACTTTAAAACATTAATTAAAAAGCTCTTGCCTTTGTATACCACTTCAGCTCATTTTATGAGCTTAATTTATGAAGCGCATAAATAAAGTGTAACCCAGAAAATTACGTGTCTTATATCACATTACACAGCAATTTAATTATAATGTTACCATCTTTACGTAATTGAATTTAATGTGTCACTCCTAAAAGAAATCTCTGAGATTCTTTGACATTTTCTTCATATTGTGTGACGCTATTGCACACTGAGACTGAAAGCAACAAACACTTTAAGAATTACGCTCTTGATTTGTCCAGTTCTTGATGAAAATTAAATTTCTATATAAGTCTTGTCGATAGCCGAGTGGGTTAAGGTGCGAGGTGGCAATCGCGATTAATCAGACGAACATTGCACTACCGGGTTCGAATCCTGGCTACGGCATTGGCACTGCCGGAGGAAATGGTTGTATGTCTGCGTTTTTTCAATGTGTAACCCCTTTCCGCACAAGCCCTGGCTTCTGGAATTGGGGGTTGTCTAATTTCTGTGGTGTTTATTATTATTATTATTAAGTGGATTTCGAAACTTTAGCACGTTTAACCCAGGCTACAGCAAATTAATAATATATTAGGGAAGAATTTAAGTAGTGTCCTTAATCATGTAGAGTTGTTATAATACATTTCACTCATCACCGACAGAAAAATTTTCAAAAAGCTTAAAATTTTCCAAATAATTCGTTAATCACAATCACCAAGTCAAACATTAAAAATAAGTCATTACGAATTTTAAATTTGCAAAAAACTACAATTTTAGTCAACAAAATCTAGAAAAATTCTCATAGTACCGATAATTCACGAATGGTCCAAATTCATCAACAACCTCAATCCCTCATGCAGATTCATCAAATTACAACTCAAAACTTACAAACAACTGCCCTAAAAAATACGGCCCCCTCACAAACTCGCTTCATATCACATGCACTTGCCACACCCCAAGTCGCAATATTATTACTCGCTTCTATAAGTTTTTACAAGACATTTTCTCTTAAATTCAATTCCCTATTCAAGTTTTAAATCATACATAAAAACACTCTTCATTTACTTTCCGGATGTGTCAGCTGAGCCTTCATCAAAACTTCTTTCCCTTTTGCATGTTCCGATGGATATCAGAACTTACTTTCCATTCATTTCAATGCATATCCATAGGAACATTCTCATATGAGATCAACATAGCTTAAAAGACCTTCGAATACATTACGGGACCACTTTCAAATTCAATTCTTTCCGCAGTTATTACAAATAACTTCCAAACTCGAATCAATTAAAACTTCATTCATACATCAAAAAGTTCCCCTTTTATGGCCCATCTTATCTTATGAGTTTTCGTCCCGAATATTTGATTTTTCAGAATGCATGATGCAATGTTATGCAATAATGCGGAATCGAGCCTAAATGATTTAAGGGGGACATCTATCCAGCTCTTTTCATACCTCTGCACACATCGTCCCCATCGAATCATATAAATAGCCGAGTCTGGCGAGCTCTGGAGTCAGTTTCCGATGAACCTCAAAATTAGGTTATGTGCTCTGCGACTGAAGTTCCATAAACTCAAGTGTTTAAAATCATTGCTTCATCCGATGCTTAAATTAATTAAAACGAGTGGCCGTGCTGCTTCCTAGGCCGAAACCTAGCAACAAAGAGTTTAATTTTAATAATAATTTTGCCCCAGCGCATAAAACAAAAGTGAATTTATCGAAAAAAATATTTAACTACAATTTTTCCGTCTGTCATTCGCGACGCTACTATTTTTGTGTTATAAGTCGGAATAAGTTATCTAGCATTACTTTGTTAATTTTAATTATTTTGTTAATATATACGCTTACGTTCTTTGTTCTTAATTTAAATAAATTTCTTTCATTCGTTTTAAAACAAAGTGTTATTATTCCAAAACTATTACATATACAGGGTGTAGCTTTGACCCTGTCCAAGCAATAAAAAATATTCAGTGCTAAATAATAACTACTAAACTAAACAATCAGTGTACCAAACATATCAACAACCATATACAGGGTGGAGCATTGACCCTGACCAGCAGATTCCAAGCAACTTCCGAAATTCAAAATTTAAAAAAATAAAGTCCACTTACGGCCTCAGGAGTCTCAAGCTAAGCTGTCCAGCAAAAATATTTTTATTTTTGAAACAAAAGAGGCCTGTATGTGTTCAGGGTCACTTATTTGTCTTGAATAATTTTTAACAATTATACCATTTTAATTTTATTTAATTTTCGAATCGAATTTCATTTGAATATAGGGGTGCGTTTCACCATATATTCCTAGTAGTTCAAAATACTATGATTTAATAATCCGGTATAAATTCCACAATAATCTGAGGTTTATGTAGTAATAAACTTTGAGAGTGGTTACTCGTTAGAATTTACTTTGAGAGGCCTCTTATTAAATAAATTAAATTGTAACGAAGCGTTTTTCGTCACCGAAATATTATTTATATATTTATTTTGTAACCCCCTATATAATTGTCCTTGTATTGTATTGCTGTTTTCTCTCTCTTGTAAGTAAATGAAGGAAATAGTTGAATTCATCCCATATTGGCAGTCAGCCAGAGCTACTCATCGGCAGCAGACGTGTCCACTCCGAGATCCAAACCCAGGTACCGTTAGTGACATATATCATTCCGAGCAGCAAAATTTTGACAGAGTCCGTACTATGTAATCGACCAACAGCGCATCCATCTGGCGCTTACTCCCGCTTTTTTAATAAGCTGTTTCATTCCAGAAGAGGACCTGAGGAGTCGTACAGTGTATTCCGTTCCGTTCTGGCCATTTCCCAGGAGCAGACGTGCCCGACCGTAACCACACGAAGTAGGTCCATGGAGGAATAAGTAAACTAATAAGTACTAGCCAAGTACTATGTCAAACTTCTTTATATTCTGCACTGTAATTCTGAGATCCTGCTTGCCACACTTGGTATCCGTATTTAATCTGCACCCGTTTTATCGCTTTATTAGTTGCCCTAGATTACCGCTTATGCTGTGCTTCCATGTTGCCGCTTGCTATCCCTGTCATTTGAGCTATCTGGTACTACTATTTTCATTGCACCGCTTGCCATTAGCAGTGTATTTAGTAATATGTAGAGTTTGGTTGAGGTAATCATTTAGTGAACAAATATATTTGTACATAGTAGGTTTAAACAAATAAACTACCATTATTTATCAAACTCTGAGTTTTACTGTTTATGTGTGTGAAAGTCTACTTTCCCAAATTGACCCATTCGAGTACCGTTTCTCCGGCTTGTGGGTAATGTGGCGTAATACTTAAGCTACGACTGGCACCCGAGCTAAAACCGGAAACCCGTTTCCGGGCTCGAATGTCAAAGAGTGGCCTTTTTCTCCTGTCACCAGCTGAGGTGGAGAAAAACGCGTCACAAAATTTATAATTCTAAATTTAAGATCTAAGGACTAAGGTCCGTAGACGATTTAATATGTTTTGTTTTCATATTAGGGTAACTTAATTATTTCAAATTGAATTCCGTTATTGAACATCATATTTATATATAGTAAGATATACAGGGTGTACTGATAAAAACTCCCAGACGTAGTATTTCGAAAGGCATTATTTCATACTTATAATAAAAAAAATACACATACATATAATAAATAAAATAATAAAAGCAGTTAATCTGGGTCTGAAGATAAGCCGATGTCACTTTCAGAATCGGACAACATCTCGAATGTGTTCTTTTTGCCAATAATCCCATTGGAATTGGTTGGGAGGATGGTCAAAGAAAAATATTGAACCACAGTACTTGGACCCCATTGGGCCTATTGTATTTCTTCCCTGTAGGGAGACCCTGTCGGCTTCCAACCAACATAATCTTGCGAAGTAGGTGATGATGTTGCCTAGGGGCCTTACTCTCCCTTACGTTGGCCAAAGAAGGCCAACATTATCCAAAAATGGATACCCTGATTGACGAGATGGCAGAATAGTCACAGAGTATATATGTTGAACCGTTTCATCTTCTTCTTCACAACCTCTGCAGAGAGGTATTTCGCTTAATTTTATGTTGTATAGATGTTTCCTTCACGGACAGTGTTCAGTCCCAATTCCCATTTTCTCGTTCTGGACATTACCAGCTAGTCCATTGCTGCGCTCTTGTTGGAATATTTTAGTAGTTCCTAGCAAGCCGGCGGGGGAGCTGCTATTTGTGTAATCGCCATGATCGGTAACAAACTGACCGGGTCTGGTCCAAAGAAATTTGGGCCTGCTGCTTTCTTGGCCAGTTTGTCGGCTTCTTTGTTGCCGCTGTACTGTGTAGTGTGCATGTACTTTCACAGATCATACTGATACGTTATTCATACTGGAGGCAACCACAAGGGCTCGGTAATATTCCCATACTGATCCTGTGGTGTTATTGTAATTTCTCAGGGCTAGTAGTGGTTGTCTACAATCTGTGTAGATCCTTATTGTTTTGCCCGTAGTTGCCAATAATCTCATATAATATTATGGCGAACACAATCAGACCAATTTTCGGGGGACACATTTTGTAATAAATTTCTAAAACGGCATTTCCGTCTCTCGCGTCTTTTCCAATAATTTGTTTATAGTCTAGTATACTTTAACTTGGCGTGTGTATGTATGAGTTAATATTTCCGTACGATTTCATTTTCTCCCATATTGTACACAAAATTAAAGCAATAGTCCAGAAACGTTGTCTACGTGGACAATATTTCTAGATTTTTGTGTACAAGAGAAAATAAAATCGTACGGAAATATTAACTCATACATACACACGCCAAGTTAAAGTATACTAGACTATATTAAAGAATGGTTTGCATTGGACCCAAATTAGTTCGATAGCATTGAGAATGTGATAAGGTGGTAGTCTCAAAACTTGGTGACCCATATTACCAATTTTTTCATCAACGGCATATGGTAACTTTGCTTTGTATTCCTTTACCATTTGCAGCAATTCGGGTTTTAGTGCGTTTTCCGGAAAACTGTTATTTTTGCTACGTAGCCAGAAAATGATAGCAGCTTTTTTTGTTCAAACATTTGGCACATCTTCGCTGAGCCGTGAATGGTACTTTGTCCATAATAATAAGCGATGATTTTTCGAGCCGAAGTAAAATCTGTTCTTCCAGTTATATTTAAAACAATGTAGAGTTCATGTTGTCTCGGTAATCAGCGTTTTTATTCTTTGCAAAAAAAATAGGTCCGCCAAATCTATAAATCAATATTTGGTGCTAGCATGCAAAACAATATATAGATTTCGCCGTCTGATTTTTTATTTAAAACTGATTTGATGTTGTCCCTATCGCCTAAAATTAATTTTAAAATAGTTACACAAATAGTTTTCAAACTCAAATATTTCGAAAACTGTTGGATTTTCGAAAATATTTTATATAACGAAGGTTGATTGAGAATTAAAGTATTAAAGTATTTTAAAATGTACTTGCACATACAAAAAAGTTGAAATTAAAAGTGTCTTAAGCAAAGAGCAAACTGTAACCTATGGAGTACCACAGGGTACAGTTCTAGGATCTGTGTTGTTTACTATATATTTAAACAGCTTACTTACATTGAATTCTTCTGGAACAATAATATCATTTGCTGATGATACAGTCATTTTGTATATCGGGCATACCTGGGATGACGTGAGACATTTGACTGAAAGGGATTTAAAGAAAGTTGTTGATTGGTTTAGTGCAAATTTGCTAACAGTAAATGTAGATAAAACTTATATTATTCCCTTTACGTCTTCGAGAAATATCTACCTGACTACAGCACCACATCAGTAAATAATCTTTTAATTTCACTAACTCGATCTATTAAATACCTCGGTATTTTTATTGACTCGCATTTAAGATGGAATATACATGTAAACAATACAATAACAAAAATTCCGGGCTTAATTTTTAAATTTTATCAATGTCGACAGATACTACCCTTGAATCATCTTAAAATATTATACTATGCTTTTATCGAATCCATTATTCAGTATGGCATAATTGGTTGGGGAGGAGTAAGGAGAGCATATCTGATACCTCCGGAAATTATTCAGAAAAAAATTCTAAAAATCATATATTTTGAACCCTTCCTATACTCCACGGAACAATTATTTTCGGAACTTAATATACTAGATTTGCGGCAGCTTTACGCTAAGAATATCCTGTTATTTTTGTTCCGAAATAAACAGTACATAAGATAAATCACGAACGTAATACCAGAGAACAAGAAGCGGCTCACTTTATTATACCCAGGACTCATAAAAGTATTGGTCAAAGATACTTTATTTACATTGGGCCGAAATTGCTTAATATTTTGCCGATATCTTTAATAAACATAAAAACAAACATCTTTTCAAGAAAAAAGTATTAACGTGGATGACTTCAAATGATGGAAATATGATCTATAATATTATTGATCCCAAGTAGTTAATAAATTAACTATACTTTGATTATGTATATCTCCTTGTGAATATTAATTTCGATATTTTCTGTTTTCTTAGTGCAGTAGTTGTATAGTGTCTAATCAAATTATTAAACAATTAATACAGTTATATGTACAATTTAGTTTCTGTTCTCTCTCTCGTTTTACATTTCACTGTTGTTCAATTATTTTTCAGTTTATTTTCTCTTTCTTTGCATCTTAAGGAGGTGTAACTCATAGACAGGCTTAAATAAGCCGAAATGGGTTTTCCATAGTTATTTGCAAATGAAACCTCAAAATTTCGTATAAAAATAATTTCTATATTGTATAATATTGTAATATATTGTATAAACATAAAAAATGGTTAACTTGTACACAGTGCCTGAATCACAGCGCCGCCACACTAAACGAAGCCGGTGTGGATTGCTAGTACGATATAAAGCACCGTTCGGATAACTAAAGCACGGAAACCCTCTTGAAAAGGTGTATAGAAGTAAATTTATAGATTTCATCGAAGCATATATTTTTTAAAAAAATGGTATATATTTTTTTTAAATTGCTTGCTTACCTGAAAAATCATTTTAGTAAAAAATTAATGATTCGGAAAATATCGTTAACTACATAAAAGGTTCGCTTCGAACTATTATTAAGAATAATCTAAACAATTAATCTCACGCCTTATATGCATTTGAGACCTGTGTTTCTGTTATCGTTTATTACCTTACTTATCTGCAAGATAATTAATGGTTCTAGGTGTCATGTACTAGCACCTTTATACGCATACAACACATCGTAAATATAATCTTTTTCTTCCATATGCGGTAGAAGTCGGGTATATATTTTTTTATATCCCACCTCTTGTATTTATGTAACATAGTACGTTTACCACTTGCTTCTTTAATTTCATTAATGGAATCAGATACTTCCTACTTTGCTCTCTTATACAGGGTTGCAAGTGTTATGTAATACGTATGTAGCCTTGAATTTGATAAACAAACACTCTTAATAAAATTGTTATAGATCAACTTATATTAATTGTATTAAATCATTACACGTATTTTTTGTAGTAACACTAGCGACGAAAATCCAACTGATTAAGTGAAATAAGTAATACCAAAAAGAGACAGTTTACGAACTAAAAATAATACAGATTGAAGTCATTTTCTCGACATCCGCCGAAAATATATCTTCCAGAAGTAAAACTTTATTTTTTCTTATGGAAATTTTTTTTTGTGTATCTTCACAAAGGCAGTTTTAACAGCATTGTCGTCCCCTACAAAAAATTTGCTATTAACTATATTCTCAAGACCATCATGCCACATACCACTCAAGGTTTTGAATTAGAATACAATAAGTGTTCATTTACAGAAAAATATGGGCCAGAGCTAGAAGAATAACCAAAAACCGGAAGATACTAATGATAGAAATCATAATCAGACCGCGGATGAAAATCAGACCACCTTACACATACCCCTTCCCAAATCAACTCACCACAAAATATATATATTTGCAAAAGAACAACTACAGGGTGGGATAAAAACAGCACACACGATTCGTCCTTAAATAATAAGAGAAGAACATAGGAAGGCTACCAAGCCAGCCAAACTGCATGCACCAAAGTTAGGACAACGGACAACCATCAGAATCATCAGAAACGATCAAAAAGGTCGTGAATAAGAAATGGAGAGAGCAAGCAAAACTACATATTACAATTGCGACATATCTCCAGAAGGCATTTGATATTATTAGTTACAAGGCCATAGTTACGCAACACACAAGTACCGTAATACCTAATAAACAGAACAGAATACGGTAGAGAAGGGTAGAATATAGTACAACAAATTAGAACAGCATATAATATTTATCAATTTGTCAATTCATGTATTTTGTATGTTTGGTGCGTCTAGATTCATATACTAAAAACTATGCATAATTAATTTATGTTTCGTCTTCTTATCAAAAACGTACAATAAAGCACATAACATATACACCGAGTTAATAAAAAAAATATGCGTATAAGCCACCAACAAATAAAATAAAATCTTGTCTTCAGGAAAGTACTGTAATACTATAAGAGGGAACAAGGATGCCCCATATTCCCGAATATTCACCACAGTCCTAGATCAAGGGGTATAAAACACAATAAAGAAAACTGCAAATTTTTACGAAGACACAAAACAATGCCAACCCTCATCGTACAACCTAAGTTGATGTCCCAATCGTCAGTCCCAATAGTCACGGGGAAGCAGGATATTCTCAATATCTTACACATCACATAAAACCAATATGGACTGAAAATAAACTTCAAGAAGAACCTAATAGAACCTAATAATGAAGAAATCAACAGAAGAAAGCCTCAAATTCTCAGGGTCCGTGTGCGCCACATCGAATTGCCCTACCATAACTACGCAATTGTGTCGGAATGGCAGACGAAGAAAACAGAAGACATAGACAAAGAGAGACATAGTCCATATCACCACATACTGCGGTACCCATGTTACAAACATCAACACTTCTCTGCTTTATATTTCTATCATGTTGCTCTCGTTGTTGACAAAACAGTATGAGAGTCCAACCCAGAGTAGATGTAGGTGGCCCGGCGCTGGTGGTGGGTTTTCTAGAAATGGCAGCAATTATAAATTATATTTGATGTCTGATGTTTGATGTCTGTTGATACTGAGTATTCAAGTTAAACGTGTATGTATAGGACCATTTTTACTATTATACTTTTCGTTTACCATATTGTATGTTTTTAAGAACTGGTATCTAGGGATGTCCCAGACGTTATGTATTTTATATGAAATCAAAACACAAATAAAATTGTCCTGAGGATGTTTATGATAATAAACGAAACGTCGACAAATTAAAAATTTTGTTTTTTGAGAAAACGTTGATCCCAACACGCACCAAACTCATCAAACAATTATAAATTTTGGATCACTAAATTTTATTAATATAATTTTTTATATTTTACATATGCAGCGCGAACAGTGTGTTGTTGCATTTTGTGTACTCATGACTTCTGAAGCCGTATTGGGATCTAGATAACTTACATTTTTCGAGGTAGCTTATACTTCTTAACTTTTGACCTTTTCAAAATTTTTTGTTAAGTTGCTGATTAATGATATCGATCTATAGTTCGTTACATCTTTCTTTTTTGGCTTAGTAGGTCTTCCATATATTTGGCCAATCGTTCCTTACTCAACTTTTTGGCCTGTGTCTGACTTGGGAAGTCCCCCCCACCATTTTAGAGATTTATTTTGCGCCCATTCATTCATCGTCGTTCGTATGCATATCTTTGCCATGCCACAGAAAGGGCTCGGGTCCTATTACGGCCTTCGGCGCACCTTCTTTGATCAAATCATCTACCTCTGAGCCTTCTTTGACCAACTCATCTATCTCTTCGTTTCCCCTATGTCCCTTATGTCATAATATCCAGACTAGAGTCACTCTAATCTAACTTCCTAGATCTATAAGGGCCATCAAACAGTCCCATACTAATCTCGAATTGATTTACTTGAAGCCAATAAATTACATCTTCGCGTGGCTATTGAAGAAGATAGCAATACACTGGTTAAACAGTACCTTGATTTATTTATCTCCTCCACTAAGTTCAGCAACACAATCGATTTGGAAGGCTGGTTACTATAACTTCTATGTGCTATTGCGAGGGTTGGAACGGATCTAAATTTGGCCGAACAACTGGAACCGAATATCTGAACAGGTTCAGCTCTAGTCCGGCCGGATCTAACTGACGTATTTTTTTCGTATATTTCTTTTATGAAAGACATGAAAACAGACCAATTGCCATAATTTTTACAAAATACCATACCATAAATATATAGATTTAAGTTTTTAAAATAAATTTTAAGGTTAAGTTAAGACTAAGTTAGGTCTGGGACTTTTTATAAACTCGCACTAAATCATCTTGTTACGTACCGCTCTGGAGAGAAGCTGACAAAACAAAATACTTATAGAGAGTATAAACTTTAGGTGAACTCAATTACTCTTATGTTAACAATGCTTTGCAGGTTTAACTTTAACAGCTAGTTTATACAATCACTTGACACAATCATATTAACGAATTTAACATGTTTTAACCTTATAAAAATAAAGTTTCACTCACTCACTAAACATCTTTTTATCATAGTAATCTGTAGGTTTGGATAGATCTTTTTTGCCGGATCGGCCCGATTTTTTCCAAATCCGGCAGTAGACGAATATCCGTCCACAAGGTAGATTCGGTCGGATCCAGTAGAATAGTATCAGATTAAAGTCACATATTTTGATGTACCTCTATTATTGATTGGCTTAGTCACGCCTACTCGTTATATGCTTTCGGAAAAAATACAAGATGATCCCTTTATATTTTCACGTTCCTATTATATATACGAGTATAAGACCTCATCGTTAAGAAAAGCGCGAACTGGCGAACATCATTTATTTCATAAGAGCATTTATATTACTTATCCTGAGGTGTCCATAAAAGGAGTTTTATTCCCTTTTTATTTCTTTTCATGCATTGTGGTAAATTTATCGTCTAAAAAGGTATAACCTTGCATGTAAATTTAAAAGTAAATGCAGATAAAATAGTAATAAAAGCGTGACAAGCTAATTTCCTCGTTTTGTTCTGGTTATTATCCATTAAGTAGTAAAAACTTTAATTGTTCTTTTCACGACTAACTAACTGTAACTATTGTATTAAGGATGAATTATTACTCTCTCTTGATTAATTAATGAGTAGGAATTATGACTCAGAGAAACGAATTATTAGTGTACTATTTTTATAAAAAATAAACGCATGTCAACTTAAATTCCGTTAATTAACAGTAGAGCATTTTTTTAATACAAATTTGTAAGACGTTCATTGTAAATTTTAACGATATTTGTATAAAATTATAAATAAATGTGCGAGAATTCTTTTTTATATAACTGTCATCAAAAATTTCGTTTTTCTTCAAACGTCAGAAAATCATAACATTTCTTACTCACTTCATGACAATAAAGTTGGACATTTCAGATGGCCGTGCGTTACCATTAGCAACGGAAGTAAAACTATTGTTTCTTCCGTTCGAGCGGGCTTTTACTTCCGTTGCTAATGGCATTTTTTATCTTTATTTTTTTTTTGGGCTAACCGACGTTTGAAAAAAAAATAACATTATTCGGAATAAAAGCCACTTTTTGACTCGTCTATAATTGCCGAAATAACGAAGTGTCACAAAAGTATCACTTTTACTCCTCAAACAATATATTATTTTCCTCAAACGTAAAAAAATTATAACTTTTATGGCAAATTTCGTGAACGTAAACTGTCATTTCTATGACACTTTATCTGTATGGTAATATAAGACTTTTACTGCCGCTCACGAACCGCACTAAAAGTATTTGAAGAAAAAATATAGTATATTGTTTTATTAGGAGTAAAAGTGGCTTTTACTCTTAGCTATAAAAAAATAAATATAAAAAATTTAGCTATGTGTTGTCATTGGCAACGGATGTAAAAGTCCACTCGAACGGAAGAAAAAGTACTTTTGCTTTCGTTGCTAATGGCAATGCACAGCCGTCTGAAATGTCAAACTTTAATGTCATGAAATAAGTTAGAAATATCATGATTTTTTGACGTTTAAAGAAAAAGTAGCATGTTATATGTGGAGTAAAGTGATTCTTGTGTCTCAGCTGTTCTTGTCGGATTCACTTCGCTTATCCGTCAAGCACAGTCTCGATTACATATATAACAATATATTATTTTAGTTGGCTTTTATAATGATAATGATATATTAATAATATATTGGTTTATATAGAGTAAAAACAATGGTCAAGAATAGAAGAATGGGATTATTTTGGTCTTAATTCAGTCCATAAATAAAGATTTTTGAAATTCATGTTTACTTATTCTGAAACATAATTTCTAGTTCAAACTTCCCTTTGTAAACAGAAAAAACTAAATAATTAAACACCCCAATAATCCTGTAAATTGTACTTCATGAGTATTTTCGTGTTTTGAGCTATGACACATACAGACTTTAAGTACCATACCAGTAAGATACCATATATGTTTTCTTAAAAGCCTATTTCCGAATCATACGCATAGCTGGCTCTGTCGTCTTCCCATAGAACGTAAGCCATATCTTGCGTCTCTGTTTGCGATTATCCTCAGACGAAATGTACGATCTGATCAAAAATCGGCTGTCTGTGGCCGGTCACTCTTACTGTCAAACATTACAGACAACAAACAATTTGCCATTCGCTTGAATAACTTGATAAAAACTATTTAAGATGATTAAGTTTTGTGTTTGCGGTGCTAAAACTAGTTATAACGTATCATTCCATAAGTAAGTATCCCAAGCTTTGGCAGACACAATTTGAACCATGTACAATTCTTTATGCCACTACTAAATAAACAAAGAGAGTTTAATTAGAAATGATAACGAAATGGAAAAAGATAGATGGTATATAATCCCAAAGAGTGGAAGTTCTATAAACAGCTGACATTAAAAAAGAAGAAGGACTGAGGACAGAACTTCATAAATATCTTGGCCCCAAGGATATGACTCATCTTGAAGTCTATTACTTTAAGTCTATGGTGTTTAAGTGGCAGCCATATCGACCGTTTTCTAACGTATCAAATCATCCTCTTGCGTTGACTCGAGTTTCATTTTTAAATACTGTATCAATACTTTTGTAGCACCCCTGCGTTTTTTATTTAATCTTATTTTAGTAACAGGTATCTATCCAGGTATATGGAAAACAACTAAACTATGTCCTGTCCTCAAAACAGGAGATCTCTCGCTAGTAACCAAATACAGACCTATAGCTATCCTTTTCAATTTTGGCAAAATCCTCGAGATAATCATTTACGAAAATATATATTGTGAAATCAAAAGTCGTATCAGTATGGTTCTATGGAAAAAAAATCGACCACCTTGAACCTGACCTGTATTACACAGTATATCTCGGACATAGTGGACACACAAGGCCAAGTCGATGTTATTTATACTGACATTCAAAAAGCTTTCGACAAAATCGATCATTTTCTACTCCTTTCTAAACTCAATGCAATTGGAGTGTCAGATATCTTGCTATCCCTAATTGAATCCTATTTATTTAATAGAACACAGTTCGTGGAATACGATGGATATAATTCTCGCAACTTTTTTGCAACATCCGGAGTCCCTCAACGATTCAACCTAGGGCCACTTTTATTCTTAGTATTTATTAATGATTTATCCCTCACTATGAGTTCTACACATTTATTTTTCGCGGACGATTTGAAAATCTATTCTGAAGTAAGCAAGCCAAACGACTATTCTGATTTGCAAATAACGTTAGACTCGGTTAACTAATGGTGCGAGAATAACTACCTAAAACTAGATACACCTAAATGTAAGATAATGTCCTATAACAAAAGGCTAGTTTTATTCGCATATGCGATTAATGATACCGTTCTTGAACGATGTACAAATTTTAAGGTTCTTGGAGTAACATTCGATTCTAAGCTCAGTTTTTCTACTCATATAAGCACAATTGTTACTTCGGCTTCTAAAGTACTCGGGTATTGTATAAGGAACTGGGACAGCTTTACGGATATCAACACTCTGAAATTAATATACATATCATTTATAAGAAGCAAACTTGAATATGCTTCTGCCATCTGGTCACATGTTTATCAAAACCCTAAAATGCAAGTTGAGTCCGTACAAAGACCATTTCTTAAAGATATATATTTCAAATCCATTGGGTCCTATCCCGTTAGGGGCTTTGATCACAATACACTACTAAATTCATTCAATTTTTACTCGCTTGAACTTAGAAGAAATTGCACAGCACTACAATTGTTATATAAAATACTGCATAACCAATTAGATTGTATTCACATAGTAAATAGAATTAACTTTCATGTACCAAGGCAGAACGCTCGTCTGCACAATGCATTTTACGTCAATATAGAACTAACATTCAGGTTAAGTCTCCAATATTTAACATGTGCAAGATATTTAATGAAGCCGCTCATATATGCGACCTCAGCTATGATAGTCTAAACTACATTATTCATATGTACAAAGATTCATTTAACTGATTAAGTCTAATTATAACAATCTAATCTATAATATCTATTTAATCTTTTAAATTAATGTAATTTTGTAAATTTTTATCTCATTATTGTTATTTTTATGTATTTTGTTCATTATGTTCTGTAATTTTGTGTCAACCTGTTGAAAATAAACGTATTATTATTATTATAACTTCAATCATTAATGAATACCTAATATCAGTATTTGCCTTAAAATATTGACATTAAAAGATGTAATAAAATACGTGATAGAATTCTTATACGTCTGTTTTAAAAATATTGCCAAAAGAATTTGAAACGTCTTTTTGCATTCACAGTATATATGTTTATTTTTAGAACATATTGGTTTAACACAGGGACGACAAACCCTGATAATTTAGCAACTTGTTATATGTAAAAGTTCCAGACCGACGAGAGAACTTGGACATCTATAAATTCAACTTAAAAAGTAAACAAATCTCTAAACACGTAAATCTTTTAATACTTGATAATAAGAGCCTTAAAACATTAATCTTCGTCAAGGATATGTAAAGTGACATGAAAATACGGCATTAGTTTAAATCTTTCCTCGAGGATTGAGCCGAAGTTTTATTGGTAATAAAAGTAACATCTGATGCATATTTAATACCCCTTCAATGAACGAACAAGAGTAATGGAGGTGGAAATTGACCTAAATTGGAAAAATCTGAAGAGATAGAAATTGTATTTTAAGTTTTAAGTGTCAATTAACTAAAAATATATATTTTAATATTAGAGAGAAGAAGCGATAAGTTATAATAGTTGTACCAAGACTCTGTCGATTCTGCCTAACATTTACAGTAGTAATTATACACTTACGTTAAAAATGCTGTATGCAAAATTACTAGTAAACAAGACAGTAAATGTTAAAATCTCGGCAAATTCACAATCGCATGGTAATGCGGGAATTACTCCTATTCAAAAAAAAGTAAAAAGTATAATATCGAAAAGTATCGACCTATTACTATAGTTTGCAACTTCGCTAAAGGATTACATGATACGTGATACGCTCATATTAAGGGGCAGATTTTGATGTATCATCATAGTTTTGTACGCGTAAGTTACGAGTTGACGTGATTTACATCGATTTTTCCTAGGCCGTCGACATCGACAGGCTTAACCACAAAATATTACTTAATAACTTTGTATGGCAGATTCCTCTCCCTTGCTATTAAAATTTTTCTATAACTACTTCAGCGAGAGAAAACAATACGTAGAAAATCGTGGTTTCAAATTGAAGTACCACAGGGCTCTATTCTGGACCCACCCTTATTGAATGATATAATGGATGACTTGAATGTTAACGTGTTATATGTGCCGATAATGAAAAAAAATTTGACACAATAAAATTAGTTACAGATTGTGAAAAAGTTACAGAAACATCTACTGACAATTAAAAAAATTGTGCGATGCATGTAGCTTTTGTCCCTTCTATGTAGAAAAATGTAGTGTAATATCATATAACCGAAAACACTGAAGAATTTAAAGTAAGAATGTTAAATATTTATAGGCTTCACCGGGATATAACATGTCATACAGCTTTCCATATCATGAATATAGTTAGGCCATTTAAAGTTATACTTTCAGCATTATATTATCATTGGCATACTACACAGTAGTAGTTGAAGACAGAAGAATGTCAGATTTAAAAATAATCAGATTGTATGGTTTTTCTTGCTATGCTTTGATTGATAAACAGTTTATGCTTTAAGTCCATAATATTAATTTATCGTAAACACTTTCCGTACAGTATTCAGCAACAGCTAGAGTTTTATAATTCATCAAAATGTTTGCACCATCGACATAAGCCATTGCTAAACGTAATGGATATTTGATAGAATTTAATGTCATAATTAAAATATCATTAATACAAATTACAAATAGCGTGGATCCTAATATAGACCCTTGAGGTACTCTAGTATTGACAATTTCTAAACAAGATATAACGTCCTCAATACAAATCTGTCGACTTCCATTTGACAAATATGGTGTACACCAACCATATAAGTAGTAATACTAGCACTAACACGGATAACACGTCCAGTTTTCTATAGCTTGCACTTTTAATGGTTTTAGCAAAAATGTGTACAATAAATGTGTATAGTTATGTAAAACATAATACCGAATGGTACTGAAGGTTCAGTAAAACTACATGCACATATGTTGTCGGATTGTCATTATATTAATTTTGTAGGGGCATGTGTACAAGCGATCGATATAGAAATTAATTTTCTTAGGCTTTAACTAAAACCTATAGTAACCTCTTGAATCATTAAAAATCTACAATTCCACTGCGAGTGATCGAGATGCAGGTCGGTATTCCCCATTGTTTGTACAGAAGATGCACCGTAAAGCGGCTTCTAAAGAAACGGCATTGAATTATTCATAGAGTTAAATTTTATACTTCGACTTAAACAATACGTAATCGAAAACAGGTGTTCGACGATATTTTCCTCATTATATTAATTCCTCTTCATTTATTTATGAGTACACGAACGGCGGATGTCTTTCTGCGAATACGCATTGGAAGAGGCAGTATTTAATTACGCGGCATTAAAATTAAATAATGGTACAGCCATTTATTTTAATGGCACCAATCAAATTGATCTGATTAATTCGTAAGTCGTCCATTAATTTAAGTGCACATTCGTTTCTTATTTTGAAAGAGAATACCAATAAGAGTGGGACAAAGTAGGGGAGTCACTACTTGTCATTTTTCTATTTGAGTTGTCGAAACTATTTTTGAGCAGTTTATGTACAAATTTGCAAATAATATTTTTGTTTTATTAATGTTATATAATAAAAGAATATATTTCGATTTATTTTTTTCGTATTCTTCCTAACCGTTGGAGACTCTAGATTAATAATATTGCATATGAACAATATTTTAGACGGAAATAATTTTAATATGGAATTGATTGATCCTGTGTTGAATTCACTACCGAGGATGAAGTTATGGAAGTGTTACAAAACATAACAATCAAAATATTTGGTTGTGATAAAATAAATTTAACACTTATATTGTTATGTTGTTCATTTATTATTAAGTTTATTATGCATATTATCAACGAGTGTATAATGTGTTCTTACTTTTCAAAATTGTGGTAGTTTATGTCTATAAGCATTCTTCCATTATGATCAAAAATCTTAGAAACACAAATAAGATCTTATATTGATAAGTTCAACATATTACCTATTAACCAGTCCGAGTTCAGATCAGGTTATTCTTGTACTACAGCTCTCGCTTCTGTAACCGATTATATCATATGTTCTGTAGCTGATCATGATCATGATCATGTGCATCTATGCTTTTAGAATAATCGAAAACTCTCGATTCATTGAACCATAGAATACTTCTCGCACTTTTACATTTCATAAGTTTTGGCGACACTGCCTGTTCTTTAATGGCCTCGTATCTTTCGGGAAGATATCAACATGTTTCACTGAATAGTCTACGGTCCAATGTTGAGATGGTAGCCCAAGGTGTCCCGCAGGGGAGTATATCGGGGCCCCTTATGTACACACTATCTACATGTAATTTTCATAACGTCTCAGAACATTGCAGCTACCATCTTTATGCTGATGATATCCAGTTCAAATATCTTTCAAATATCTGAAAGAACCATGATATAAATATGATTTTGGAAGTTTCTACCCACCATCTTCTCAAAATCAATGTGAAAAAATTTTCTGCTGGTTTATTTGGTAGTGATAGCCTAAGGGATACTATATTTAATAATATGAAGCTTCAATTGGGAAATGATACCATACATTTTAGCGAATCCTGTAAGAGTCTAGGGCTGATTATTGACTTCAAACTTCGTTTCAAAAAACACGTGACTGACTTGTTAAAAAAACATACACATTAAAATTTGCATCAAAGATACTATTTAAATAGAGATACAAAAAGTTATTATATGATTCCTTGATTCTGTCATACTTTAATTTATTGTGACAGTATATACGGTCCTTGTCTTGATAGTGTAGATATATATAAAATTCAGAAGGTTCCAAATTGCTATATATCTACAGTATTAGACACAAATAATGTACATATCACAAGTTGAGAGATGCTCACTGGCTAAATATGCACAATTGGAGAAAATTACATATGTGTTTCTTCATAAGAATATTAAAATAATCAATTTTTGAAGAAGTTCTCAGGGTCAGATTTTTTCATATTTTAGATGTGTTCTACAGCAATGACTGCTGAACTAGCAATCTTTTTAAAACTTTTTTGAAGCAATTTTGTCCAGCTCTAAATATAAATAATCTTGACTATAATCAACTATGACCAGCACTTCTTCTTGCTTAGGTGGTAGTCTCATCAAATCAATGGCTAGGCATTGTCATGGATTGTCTTAAAATTTTGTTCTTGTCATCGGTGGAGGTATATTCGGTAGAGTAACTAGTAAATAATCTCAGTACTTTTATATAGTTTTTAGTCTGCATATCTATCGTTTATAGTCAGCCATCAAACATTTGAGTGTCTTTCCATTACCGTTTCCTCAACTAAAATTCGAGCAGGAGGGTTTTCGACACTACTGAAACTAAATATGACAACATCACGGTCAAAAAACCCAGTGCGAGTCAATAATTCATGATTGTGGTCAGTATCAAACGTTTAAATACCATAAAATGAAAGTACTTTTTCACCTCCGACGTGAGCGCTTTCTAGTTATCCTTCTTTATTTAGTGGGCTCTCAACCATCAAGAGTCCAAGTGTATTGAACGAATTCCAGCTGGTTTTCGAAAAGAGCCTGTTTTTCGGAAATCAGTAGGCTTGAAGCATTATGAAGCATTGGGTTTAGAAGCACTGTCACACTCTCCTTCAGCTGTGCTTGAATCAAGATTAGAGGACATAGCCTTCTGCATAGCACGCAGTGAATCCTCTAAGAGAATAAGCTGGGCTCATTCCACAATAAGAAAAGCAAGAAGAATATCGAAGTTTCATCAACTGGATATCCTCCTCTTATTTTGAACCCAGCTCATGAATATGATATTTTGTACAAAGTACTTCAGAGATCAATGCACTCGCTGATCATTTCGGAAAGCTCATGTTATCTTAACAACCGATCAGAATGAACATATCTCAACTCCGAATTTTTATTGACAGTCATCCTCAGAATGGGAGGACTTCATTTAGCAATGAATTTTATGGGAACGATTGGAAAACACATGGCCGGCAGTGGACTCGCTGAGCTATAGTGGGACAGTGGTCTGCTAGGAGAGCTTGTGGCTGATAAAGTTTTCATTGGTAAAAAATAGTCGAAGGAAATGAGAGCTCATAAACTGACATATCAAGCACTTAGGCGTATTCTAACTCCCCAGTTTATTGAATTCGTGCCTGAAGAAAACCGTGATATTGCATCGAAGTTCGTGTCAATATCATCTGACCCCTCTGCAATTCTCTTATACTTCCAAAATGAAAAGAAGCAATCGTCACTGGTAAACTTAATTCCTTCAAAATCAGAAAAGCGCGCAAATTTTTCTTACTGGTTGTCTTACACGGATATGGTTACAATGTTTCTGATCACAAAAGCTGTAAGAGATGGTGATTGGTCCCTACATTGCAAATCTGTCACTGCAATGCTCCTCCCTTACCGAATCCTCGGAAAATGGAATGGAAAGCTGTAGATGGGAATTTTGTTCTGGTTCTCACGACATTGGAATCAGTTCCGAAAGCCTGTAAGGCTGTAAGGACATCCTAACTTGTGGGTGCAAGACGGGATGCACCGCCCGGATCTGTGTTGCCGGAAAAGCAATTTGCCTTGTTTAAAGTCATGCACCTGCAGTGCCTCCAACGTGCGATGCGTAAACAGGATTGAGTGATTACTAGTTTCAAATATTTTAAAACTTGTACCTATACTGTATCTTAAGTGCCACTTGATTAGAGACGTGCTATTAATCTTAGAGTTTTTAACGCTTTTGTGTTATTTCTAACGGGCCATAAACATGAGAATGTGGCCCGTTAGTTAGTTTTTAACAGTTTAAATTAATACATTTTTCATATTCGCCATATTACAAACATATCCGTCATATTAGTCGCCATCGTTAACTAAGGACTTCCAGTTGGAAGTGTGACTAGGAAATATTAAATTTGGTTTTAGCAGTGTCGACAACCCCCTGATACATCCTGTATTCTTTCTATAAGTTCATATTAGAAATATTTGAAAAATAGCCGCCATCATGAATAACGAGCTTGCAGTCCATTTTTCGATCTGGCAACAGGCATTGTCGGATTCAGCGGGGCAAAAACCCCTAAAAGCACCTTTTGTCAAATTGTTATATAAAATGCTTCTCGCAAGCTTAAAAACGCTTCCACTCAAAAATGTTCCTAGTCTATTTTAAAGAGAAGATCCCAGAAGTAGGAGACCAACAACTAGGAACAGAACCTTGTATCAGACCAAATGAGGCTCTAATTAAATCAAACCTATCAGGATAAAAAAATGGAAGGAATGTGGAGACCCACTGATGAATAAGAAATACTGAATTACTTGTGTATCACTTTGTTCATATTGACTGTGAGATACTTTATTAAAATTGGTCACATAATAATCTCGGTTATGTTCAAATGAATATAAATAAGTTTTGGTTATTGATAATATTAATATAGTTAGCGTTTAACATGCGTGTTTTATTGACAACTAGCTGTCACAAAAAGCACTTTCAGTTTTTCCAATTTTCCGGGCAATTTTTTCAATTTTTCTTTCCTTAAAAATCTTCTCCTGACTATTATAAACATCTCTGTCACAAAAACACTTTCAGTTTTCCAGAATTTTCCAATTTTCCGGGCAACTTTTTCAGTTTTTCTTTCCATGAAAATCTTCTTCGGACTAATTACGAACATTTTAAAAAAATTAGCCAAAGCGGTCCAGCCGTTCTCAAGTGATGCGATTACCAACGAACAGTATTTCATTTTTATTTATGTAGATAACCCAAGTTAGAACAATGCCATTAAAACCTAGAAATGTTCGTTATGGCTCAATGTAGCATGGGTAGTTTAAGATGGTTGAGAGAAGGTTCTCGTTGAACTTGTAGATCTCGAGGAATTAAAAAAACAACAGAAAATAAGCTCTAATAACTATTTAAATGAACAATACGTCGACCTTGACTATACCGCAAAACTTGACCCGTGAATACGTCAAAAAAATTTTCTCTGAGCAGACATTTTACATTAAAACCCTAATTTGACTCCAGTAATTAGAATCGTACCGAGAATCGTACTGTATAGTAAAACAAATGATATGTGGTGAATTATAACCAAATTATGTCATAATAATTATACATATAATAACTCGCGATCAAGAATGCGTTAATAATCACTCACATAAAATAATGTCTGATAGACATAATTTGTGTTCATGTCTGAAAACAAACACCGCCGCTTCTTGCCTCTATACTTCTTGGAAATAAATTGATTGAGGTCATAGTTGATGAGAGAGACTTCAGATAACAAGACTGCTCTTTAATATGGCTAATTAATAAAGACTAGCGCCTTTTATACCGTTTTAATAAATTGTGGGCTTTATCAAAGAGGATTTTTCCATTTTTGGTTACGATGGTTAATTACCGCCTGGAATATACCATTTGTAACTCATTTACTTTCAGTTAAGGCTGATGAATTATTTTCATTCCTAAGCAGAAGTGTGGTTGCTAAATTAATTTAAAATTTATCTAGACAACAAGATGTAATTTATAAGGACGAGAATGGCAAAAAATACGTTGAAAGACAAATTCAATTTATTTTTCCTTGAATAAATATTCTGACGTTTTTATCTGCTATTTGCTTGAAAACGCCGAAGAGAGAATTGACGTCGTCATACAGACAGGGCTGGAGTAGGTTTCAAATTTAGACAGGTAATATTACCTCTTTCAAGGCCTGCATCATTTTGAATAAAACTGTAAGTCTATTGTTGGCTGTAATTAATTTTAGACTGTAATCTTAGAACCTCTTTACTGCTTCGGAAATGGAATAAAGATATTTAAACTATATAGACATTAGGTAGCAATTTTATGTACAATGTCTGTACACATACAAGATGTCCCAGTTAACGCATTAAGCTGGATTTTCTCAATAGCGTTTGAGATATTTTTTTTTATTTGAATGTCAGACTGATGTAGTTTTTTCAAGGAATCCGATACTGCTAGGAATCAAACACCGGGTACTTACAATGTAATAATATACTTCATTCCAATTCAAGGTTATTGGATTTAATAATTACTTCACCTTTTGTAAACACGACCTTAGTTCATGGTATAGATCCACTTGCCCAGGAGAATGCACATCATCCATCATCAAGAAAATAACTAACGTGCAAGTACTGGAGGAGGGGATATTACATATGGACCTTATTGCAGTGGCTTCCGCCTTCAATATTTTTTTTATAAATGCGCCTCTAAAAGTTACCCAGAATATAACTACAACAGCTAATCTCCAGGCTATGTGCCCCGCCGAGCGCTGAATTACAAGTTACAAGCTTGGCGTGTTAAGTGTAATAATTGCTTATTACCATCAAAACCCTAATGCTTCGATTGCAACAAACACCAGCCGGCAGACTGATCCTACTTAAAGGAGATCTCGTGCCAGTCGTCACACACCACTTACAGGCTGCAGTTTCGAACTGTTGGCTCTCGTCAGTGCAAGGTAGGCATGTGACGACCGACACGAGGATCACTTGTCCACTTAGTACATTTCGGTATCTTTGGGATAGCGACATGTAAAATAGTCAGCAGGCGCCATCTAGCGGTCCAGTGTCTGTTCCAATCGAAAAATAAATAGCCTGACTGGGCTTATCATAGTTCAAATGTGCTTTTAGAGGGCGGAATATTAAAACATAATATTTTGAGTCGCAAACTCCTCTATAAAATCCTTATTTTACTATAAGGAACGTAACCAGACTGCAACCAACAGCTACTCACCGGGCTATGTGCCCCGCCGAGCGCTGAATTACAAGTTACAAGCCTGGCGCGTTAAATGTAATAATTGCATATTACAATCAAAACTGCACTGATGAGAGCCAACAACTCGAAACTGCAGTCTGCAAGTGGTGTGTGACGACTGGCACGAGAGGTCCTTTATGTAGGATCAGTATTTCGGCTCGTGTTTCTTGCAATCGAAGTATTAGCGTTTTGATGGTAATATGCAATTATTACACTTAACGCGCCAGGCTTGTATTGTCCGTCACTGCAGAATGATCTTAACGAAGTAGTTCTTTGGTGCGCTAACAATAACCTAAAAATCAGCATAGAAAAGTGTACAGTAACGACTTTTACCCGCAAATTAACCCTTACTGACTTTGACTATCAAATTAATGACTAAAACGTAACCAGAGTAACCGTAGTTAAGGATTTGGGAGTTATATTTGACCAAAAGTTATTTTTTCCTCACATAGAAGATTTCCAGCCAGGCGATAAAGATGCTAGGTTTTGTAATCAGGAGCACCAAGGACTTTCATAACATTAAAACTTTGAAAACACTATATTATGCTTATGTGCGTAGTAAACTAGAGTATACTTGTGTTGGATGGGCTCCATACTAAAATGCTCACTTCCAGTCTCTGGAATGCATACATATCTTTACAAAATATTACACGATCAGATAGATGACATAAATTTCCTTTCTCAGGTAAAGTTTCATGTGCCAAGATTTTCTACTAGAAATTATCTTACGTTTACTTATAAAGTGCCTGGTACTAATCAGCACCTGTTTTCTCTACTTACTTGTATGTGTCCTGCTTATAACCACATTCAACATAATATTAATATTTTTAATTGTTCTGTTAGTCAACTTACTTATACCTTAGGAAGTATCTCATAAATGTATCTTTATTATTAATTCCTCTATTTGTTTATATTTTCCATCAATGCTAATGTTTATTATCACTTTTCATATTTACTAAATTATACAAAAATTTACATTACTGTGGATCACATATCTACCATATTAATTTTATTTGTATAGTCGGGTTTATCTCTTCTTTCTTTTTATATTGCGAGAATGTACTCTTTATTTATACGTGTATGTCCTTTATATGGACTTATGTCTGTTGGATTAATAAATCTATTATTATTATAAAAAACTTGTACCAGATTTCAGGGAGAACCGGGTCTGGTCTATTGTACAAAAACTTTTCTCTTTTTTCTGTGCCCCTGTGCAATTATTAACAATATTTATCCCGTTATAATATGAATCAAACACGCATAATAAGACGTCGGTATCAGATTTGCATGCAAGTATCATAGAAAATATAATAATTAATTAATTTAATAATTAACATCTACAAGTATAAAAAATATTTTAAAATTCTCAATTCAATACATGCAATTCAAGTTACAATGCTATCCTCTTTAATATTAGAAACTAGTACCTAGCCTTCACTTGCATGTCATGCCGCATCCAGGTATGTGACACTTTTCCATCAGTCTTCTTCTTTAAGTCTCCGGTTAAAAGAATCACCTATTCAAATGTCTATGTAGACATTTCATTTTTTCTTGCATATCTTACAACAATCTGAACAGCTCCAGTGAAAATAAAACTATCTCATAAAGTTACCCGCGTTATAACTTCCAGGTTTTCTAAGAACAAATAACATTAATTACTAAAAAATGCTCTAAAAAGCAGAAAATAAACTTTGAAGTAAATCAAACCCATTTTTATATTATATAATTTTTGTTATGATATAAAAGCTTATCGCGAGATTTTCCTGTGTAAAGGAGGTTGCTCGCGACAAGCTTTTATATACATTATAAATTATATAATGTAACAAAATGATGGATTTCATTTACTTCAAAGTTTATTTTATACTTTTTAGTCTTTTGATATGTTGTAATCCTCAGATATCGATTTTGAGACGAATCGGATCATAAACGGTAAAGTCGTCCGCCATCTTGAACTAAATTTTTGACTAGAAATTCGTAATCCGCGACCCCAAAACCCCCAGATATCGATTTTGATCGATTTGGATCTAAATGACAAAAGTCGTCAGCCATATTAGCGCCGCCATTTTGAATTTCTGAATTTTGACCAAGAACTCATAATTGGCGGTCTCGAAAACCCCCAGATGTCGATTTTGAGTCGAATCGCATCATAAACGATAAAGTCGTCCGCCATCTTGAAGTCGCCATCTTGAACTAAATTTAGAAATTCGTAATCTGCGACCCCAAATCCCCCAGATTTCGATTTTGATCGATTTGGATCTAAATGACAAAAGTCGTCAGCCATATTGGCGCCGCCATTTTTAATTTCTGAACTTTGACCAAGAACTCATCGCCAAGATCTCGAAAACCCCCAGATGTCGATTTCGAGTCGAATCGGATCATAAACGATAAAGTCGTCCGCCATCTTGAAGTCGCCATCTTGAAGTCGCCATCTTGAATTAAATTTTTTACTAGAAATTCGTAATCGGCGAACCCGAAAACCCCTATATATCGATTTTGATCGATGTTGTGTGGGTACAACTAATTAAATGTTCTTCAGAAGGAGTTATTTATTAAACAAAACTTTAACAAAAAGTGGTTACGAATCTTAAGTTTAAATATACGAAGTGAATTGTTTGAGGACAGAAATATGACTGACCTCTTTTGCCTGCATTTCGGCGGTCTCTCGTATACCTCTCGAGGGATGGGTAAATGAGCGTAATTTCCAAATTACGGTTGACTATTGTAGTTGGCCATTACTGCCTCCAGCCTGTCGGCATTTTTACCTTAAAGGTATAACCTTTGTTAGTTTTACAATTATGGCATTTCCGTGCTTAATTGTGGGAAAGTACGCTACAATCGATTTGGACCTTAAATGACAAAAGTCGTCCGCTATGTTGGCGCCGCCATTTTGAATTTCCAAATTTTGGCCAAGAATTCATAATTGGCGATCTGGAAAACCCCCAGATATCGATTTTGGGTCGAATCGGATCATAAACGATAAAGTCGTCCGCCATCTTGAAGCCGCCATCTTGCTTTTTTCTTATATGAAAATGTGAAAGTGTATTGTCACCGGACTTATACACATGTGCAAAATTTCAAAACTCTAGCTTAATGAGAACTAATCGAAATTTTGATCGCAAGATTTGCCCTAAACCAACTGACAAACATACAGTGCAAGTTAAATAAAAGCTTTTAAAAAAACACCTGATTTTCTCACATATTTCAATGTTAATAACTTTTTGCTAACAGTGTAGCAAAATTGGAACTCTTTTTTAGAGCAGTAACTAATGGCTGTATTTCAACTAATTAGCGCCCCTAGCCCTAGGGGTTCTGCCTTACCCCAATCTGTTCGACGTGTCGGTTTGGTTTTGTGATCTATCGCCTTATCTGGGTTCGGTTACAGGCGGCATTCCTAGCTGAATTATTATGGATTCTTCTTAAAGTCCCTATTAGGTTAAAAGGGAAGATTTGTGATTGAAACGTGATTTATTAACTATAAACACTATTATATGTCTAGGTTAGAAATTTATTTTTACCTTCAAAATGCTATACATTTTGTTAACCTGGGAAAATTTCTTTGTTAAAAGAAATATCTGTTCTATTTTGACTCAAAACTTACACCTTATTCGATGCGAAATAATTATAATTCTTGATTTATTCGGCCTGGAATTCATCTTCAAATATACATAATGCAAACACTGATCTAAATTTTGTCTAAATTAACCATAACAATTGTGTCACCTATATAGACTTTCTCAGATGGTGAGGTGATTACTATAAACTACTTTAAAATCTGAGATATAACTTAAACTTTAACTTTATTAATATATAATTCCTAGTACATATATACTTAATTAAGACCAAAAGAATTTAATGTATACATTCTCGTATGTCTTATACATACATACATATATACATACATTAATCAGAGACAGGTAAAAAATTTACAACTAAAAAAGAGAAAAAATATCAAAGACAGTTTTCTACATATTCTGACACCATCCTGCAATGATACAGTCGCCTAAGCATGCTGTGGCTTGTTTTGCAGAGTATCAACACAGGATAGGTGTATTATCTATATAGACATAATATATTACATATAGTTATCATCATATTGTCTTTTTTTTTCTTTTCTCTTTTTTCCTTTTCTTTGTTGGTTGGGACAGCCTGAAACTTAAATTTAAATTTAGAAGGTAGTGGTAGGTGTTTATACTGAATCATAAAATAAGGAGATCGTAGAGATGGCATATAATATTTTGATCTAACTATCAAGACAAGGCTATAACTATAGTGGTTGGAGCAAATATTTTTATATAAACTGTTGATTCAAAATAATATCGATCTTATCTTGGTTATCAAGTATAAATTTTTTTAATTCTATTTTATATTTATTTAACTTTTGTATATTTTTAATATTAAGGGGTAGTATGTTATACAATTTTGGACCATAATAGAATATAAATCGTTGTGTATGCGTTTTTTTATATAATGGTATAACAAGATTTTTATTTCTTAATGATCTTGTTGGGTAATCGTGGGATATATATACGGAATCCCGTGCTTTATAATACCACAATAAACAATGATAAGCGTAAGCATTTTTTACATTAAAGACTTTTGCCTCCTCGTATAGCAGGGTGGTATTATGTAATCTGTTTCTGTTCAGTATTATTTTTAATATACTGTTTTGTGTAACTTGCAAATTGCTTAGAGAGTTTTTAAACAATCCTCCCCATGCTTCAATACAGTAGCTAATAATCGATGCAACTAAAGAGTCATAAACAATGAATAAATTTTTTCTGTTTAGTATGCCTTTTAATTGGTAGAATTTGTGTATAAGTATTCTAATTTTTTTTGTGATATATTCAATATGTTCATTCCATCTTAGATGATGGTCAACCATTACTCCGAGGTATTTTACTTTGTTAGTTTTTTTTATTTCAGGGCATCCACATTCGTTTTTATTTTGGCAATTTCTTTTATGAACAGTGAGGAATCCCTTTACTGGTTGGTCATCCGCTGAGAGGGTGAAGGTTAAAAATTTGCTCTTATCCACATTTAGGCTGAGCATGTTAATATTTAGATATTGGTAGACTATATTTAGGCTGCTTTCGGTTATAGAATAAACATTTTCCCATGATTCATCCACAAAAATCATAGCTGTGTCGTCAGCGTATGATGTTATATAACCTCGGAAATTTATTAGACTAGCTATGTTGTTAACGTATACAAGGAACAGAATTGGACCCAACACTGTTCCCTGTGGTACGCCCATGGTGATGGTCTGTGTTTCACTCAGGGAATTATCGATTTTTACTTTCTGTGTTCGGTTTGTGAGATAGTTCTTTAGAAGATCATAAGCAACGCCTCGTACACCAATATTTTCTAGTCTCCTTAATAGGATACGATGTGATACGGTATCAAAGGCTTTAGCTAGATCTAGAAAAACTGCCAGACATTTCTTATTTGCATCTAAATTAGAGACTGTTTTGTAAATTATATCTAGAACTGCATGTTCTGTGCTCTTGTTTTTTTGAAAACCGAATTGCCTATTCGTAATCACATGATGCCTATCAAAAAAACTAGTTAATCTATTTTTCAAGCACTGTTCAAAGATTTTCGTGAAATTGTTTATAACTGATATCGGTCTGTAGTTGCTTACATCTGTTTTATCACCTGATTTGTAGATTGGTGTAACTACCGACTCTTTCCATTGGTATGGTAATATACCTGTTGTGAATGCGAGATTTACTAGATGAATCAAGGGGTTTATTATATACTGGTGTATATTTTTTATTACTTTGCTCAGACTTTCACTACTATATTAATATGAAATAATTTATATCTATAGTAGGTACCTAAACAACAATATTTATAATACTGAACCAGTAGGAATTTTTAGGCTAATTTATTTGGCTACTAACAGAACACCAACAGTGGCATTACATTTTAAATAAGTAATGTAAAATAATTATATGAACAAATGGTCAGATTTCTTATGTTCGTTAGTTGCTAAATATTCTAATAAAGCAAAGCTTAATCCTTTGCTCTCTACATATAGAATATACGCTTTTATAATCGATTTTGATACAACTTTTCCCTGAAATTGATTTGATGTAGGACCCAGATTCTAAAAGTAGCCAAATTTTGAGTAATTCACCAAAACGTGTCAAAAATGGTGTTCTTTCACGTTTTATTTTTAAGTACAGAAATAGTGTCCCAATTTTACGTATTTCGATATGCTGAATCCAATTTCGAGTTGTTCACGAGAAACTGTCAAAAATAGCGTTTTTGCATTTTCATTTGGGGTACATAGAAATATTAATATCTGTTTTATATCTATAAAATTTTGCGTATGTCGAGTCAATTGGCGGTGACCACAGATTTCAAAAACGGTCCAATTTCGAGTTATTTGTTTCAAAAATACCATCTTTTTTTCTTTTTTAGGTGTCCGCAAATATTAATATGTCAGTGTTAAGCTCAGCGCTTATGTGTTAGGCTTGAGACCAGCGAGTCTTGGGTTCAAAACCTGACTAGGGCATAGTATAGATGTTTAGTGCTATATTTTACGTGTTGTCGGGATGATAGCAGTGGACTAAACTGTGGTTGTGTGAGAGATAACACGGCTAGTTGCTCTCGTCTTCTGAGTTCAAGTCTCAATTGCAGTAGACGGCACACTCAAGTTAATTTATCAAATATTCGAATCGACTGCTTTATAAAGATGTCGGTGACTTGCTGTATTGCATCGATGTGTTCTAAGCCACATTTTTTGCGAGATTTTTTCGGACAAATAATTATCGGATTTCGATGTACTTGAATCTCTTTTGGATATTGGGATTCTTTGTTCATTTTACGGTGCTTGTACTGTTCATATATAATGTTGGTTTCTGATTTGGATTGATAACGCCTGTTGTGAGTTGGTAAATATTGTGAAATTATAATGAATTATGAACAGTATTTTTTTATACAAAAATATGTGTAAAACTTAAATAACACTAGTATTAATTCGTCACTATCGGAAACATTGATGTTCATGCGCTTAAAAAAGTTTTTAATCTAACGTTCGTTCTGGTGTGCAAAATGTTCATGATATATCTGAAGAGTGTCTGCTATGGTAGCTACGTAAACTTGTATAGAATAAGATGGTTTTACCACACATATATTTAGGCTATACAATTCGTTGAGTTTTCCAGTAATGTAGATGCCACCATCTTTTATAGAACGAATAAACATTATTGCCATCAATGGTCGTCCTATATCCTTGATATGGTGCTGCATCAGGTGAAAATATACACTTGAATCTGAAACTGACTAGACATCAATAAACTAACTTGTTTCTACGATCCACTGTGGAATATTTCAATGTTTGAAACATCTCGACTAAAAGTGTACACCACACTATCATGTTTCGCTTTAGGTATAGTAAACTTTGAGAACGCTTCTTGGTGTAATATCAACTGATGTCCCCCGTCACAGTGCCAAAAACTTCTACAGGACTTGGAATCTACTAACATATTCATATGCCCTTTTTCTATCGTGTACATTTCACGAAGCGCCGAACTTACCAGATGCCTCTATAACATTCGGCATTTCACAGTTTAATATAGTCTACTGTTCATATTTTCCTGACAAACGTGTCTTAGAAAAATAACACACACGTGTGGTATTGTTTATTTTCTCACCTACTAAGTTAATGTTGCATGTGCGGTGGTGATCCATCAGTTGTCCGCTTTTGTCGTGAGCATAAAGGAATATTCAGTTGCGGATACGATGCGAAATGACTACAAACTGAGGTAGCAGTGGACCAGATGAAGTTGTGTGAGAGACAACACGGCTAGTCGCAGTACCATTCCTGAGTTTGAGTCAGTCTCAGAAGCGGTAGATGGCAATGTCGTAGGGAATATCCATTATATAATTGTGTATGTGAAAAAATTGGGAACATCATTCCTGTAGAATGGTGATTAATAAATAAACACAATTAAACATGCACATTTGGGACTAGCCGCTCTTGAACTTACCTATACAAATCATAATATTTGACTTCCAACCAGAAATATATTCATTAAGGTATATGGCCGTAACATGAAAATATAGATTCAACTATGGAATGCTTTGTCTGTTAATTCCGAGGCTTCTATTAGTAGCCTCCTGTTTCTCAGATTTCCGTAATGCCGGTGACACACAGATTTACTTTAGGTTATTTTCTGAAAAATATCTAACAGGTGAAGTGATTAAAAATGAGTTGATATATACCTTTTTCCACTTTACAGTTTGTCTGTAAACATTCCGAGGGTGCTGTACTTATTCCCTTGTGTCAATGATTCAAACCTGTCACTAAATGTATGTTGATGATTTTCAATTCAGTTTGCGTTTGTCTACAGATTTTTTTCGCTATTTTATAGTTACTAATTTGATCATTCACAGTATGGGACCTGGCCCATGAAGTATCCTCGCTATTTCTTGTGCAACAAGTATATTCCTCGTTGCCAATTGTTTTAGAATATTTCGGCACTCAAAGTATTTAACTCTTTTCCGTGAAAATCTCATGCCAGTCTGTTAGAGGCTAATGCCTCCTGAATATTATCTACAATTGAGATTTGTTGGTTTACATATGATCCAATTCAATTGTGTTCTGTATTTCAAATATATCTATAATTTCTGTAATACGGTGCAATAATGCCCAGAGAGAGAGAGAGACTTATACTAAAGTTTCTTATATTCACTTTTGGATCTTTCCCCGCATATTTCTGCCCTAACTGCTGTTTTATATATCTATTAGTGTATGGTTTAAAATTAAATTAAGGTTCAGATATATTAGCTTAAGTTACCGAAATTTTTTTAAGGATTTTCTGTAATGTGTCCAAGAGTTGGCTCTGAGTAAATAAGAGCTTATGGTTATTCGTACTCCAGTTTTAAAATGCTTCTGATTAGGATTTTTTTTTGTAAAATCTTAACAAACGCTGTGCAGCATTCAGATAAATTATTACTATTAAAACAATTCATTAATCGATTTTTAAATTATTAACGCCTGCGACGCCCTAACTTTACGCTTTTAAGGACAATAAAATTAATCGACAACCCTGAGTAATCCCTACAATAATATCAGTAAATAAATTGATGTTTTATGTTTATCTTAATAGAAAACAGTTGTTCTGGGCGTAGAGCTGACAGCATTAATCTTAATTCGTTATTGCAGCTTGTACAAAAACTCGTAAGTAATCGGCATTTAAATCTTAATTATCTCATTACATACAACTAATAATAATAATTAATCATATTAGCACATGTTTACAAGTCGACTTGGCCAAACAAGTCATTTAATTTCATTTTCATTAACTTACGCGTCAATATCAATCATCGACCATAAAAAACTTACCCTCAGTCTAGAATATTCTCATACCTACATGTGTTTCAATTATAGCCGGGGTTTCAGCGCCTGGAGGAAGTGGTACAAATGATCCTCGTAGCTGGGTATTTATATTAAAATCCAAACTAATTAATGTAATGACATTTTTCCTGAAAAATAAAATCTTAAATGTTTCCAACCAAAATAATATAATTTTAGATCTAATATATAGCAATTATAGCTACGTATCTTGTACTGGCATTATGTTAATTGTGAAAAATGCAACGTTAGTCTATCCTATTACGACATTATGTGTCGGTGATTGCTGAAGACTCTGCTACCTTGAACCTTGTGAAGAGAACTCAGTATATTTCTAAAATCCTAGATGAGGCAAATCAAATAGATGTTATTTATTCTGATTTATCTAAAGATTTTGACCGCTTTCTCCAACTAGAAAAGGAACCCGACTACGGTACACTCCTGCATTAATTGAGTCGCTCATCAACAGATGGCGACGGTAGTTAATTTTATTTTATATTTTTCATCATATTATAGGTACTTTCAACTCTTTTAAGTTTATATATCTAGATTTACTGCCGAGACAATATCTGGACTGCTGTCAGGACGTTTCGGCTTCACACACGTCCATTGTGCGATCATAGGACATTCAATTTTCCAAATTTAACTTGCAAACTTCAATTATTTTAAATATATTTTATTGGTCATTTTAACAATTATTTCAAAAATAATAAATTAGAGGCCGATATCGCTAATTTCATCGGTGGCTAAAATATTTGAGAAAATAATAAAAAAGAGGATTGACGGCTACTTAAATAAATACAATATTCTGTCAAACATGCAGTTTGGTTTCAGAAACAACCTTTCCACCAACGATGCCATTGGTTATCTACCAAATGAAGGCTATAAATCCCTTGATGACAGCGAGCCAGTTCTATGTGTTTTTGTCGATCTAGCGAAGGCATTCGGCACTGTTAGTCACAACCACGGTGTAGTATATTAGGTGGTCTGACAAACGGCACTTGCCATGTTAATCGACGGCTTCATAAGTGCTTGGTTTCTATTTAATTCAGTAGATGACGCCCGGAATATACCCCTGCAATTACCTAGGCATAGATCATGGCATAGATAGACGGATTTCCTTTGATGCATGTAGTGTTGCATATATACACAACTAAACGGCAAAAAGAACTCTCTTTAAATAGGCTCTTTAAATATAAATAAAACAAATCTACAGAACATTAACTATTGTATGTATGTAAACTGTATTTCTAATATTTTTATGCGTAAGTAACGACGACACTTTATTTGTCCTGCCAACTATTGCATTACACACAACTAAACACTTATGAAGTCATTCGTACGGGTCTACACTACTACACCATGGTCACAGCCTATTACTAACCTACTTAAAAGTTATCTTACCAATAGACAGCAATATGTAGTTATCGATGATTTTGCTAGTGAAAAGAAACATGTAGCATATGCCGTCCCTCAAGGAACAATACTTAGCCCTATCGTCTTTACTTTATATATAAATGACTTGTTACAATTACATAGTGAAGGTAAGGTTCTTAGTTTTGCTGATGATACGGTGATAATTTACAAGTCTAATGACTGGACCAACTTAAAACATACTGCCGAAAGAGACCTAAAGAACATCAAAAATTGGTTTGATCATAATCTGCTAACGATAAATTACAATAAGACCAAATATCTGCCTTTCACTTCGAACCTAAACAACCTACCTAATCTGGACCCTCTAGTCATTAACCTAGGACTTAATAACACTATAAATATCAATGAGGGAGGCTCAGTAAAATACCTAGGTATAATAATAGATAAGCAGTTAAGATGGAACCTACAAATAAACAATTTAATAAAAAAATTAAGAACATTCTTGCCAAAATTTAAATACCTTAAGCAGTACCTAAATGTACCATAGCTTGAAATATTGTACAACTCACTAGTCCCATCCCCGCTCTCCTACGGTATAATTGGATGGGGCGGCGTAAAAAACTGCTATTTGAAAAATTTTAACATAATTCAAAAATGGTTCCTAAAGATAATTTACTGGAAAAGCAAAGCCTACCCCACAACTGAACACTTCACGCTATCCAAAAAAATTGACATCAGACAACTATTTTGCCAGAGAGTTCTCCTAGATCTGTTTAAAAACAAGAACAGAATGCTACAATCTAACTATAACAAAAATTAATAAAACTATGGGAGAGAAAAATTAATAGATAAAGTAC
The DNA here is from genome assembly GCA_963675555.1 of Leptura quadrifasciata. NCBI lineage: Eukaryota > Metazoa > Arthropoda > Insecta > Coleoptera > Cerambycidae > Leptura > Leptura quadrifasciata. Next base: position 135,051,360 of record OY776676.1, read on the forward strand.
CACCGGATATAAAAAACATACCGTACTTCTAAGAATATAAGGAAAAAGTAAAGTCTTGGATCCTCGAGACACCAAGATCAGTGCTTCATGAAATAACTAACTAATTCAAAGATTAACATGGATACATGGATAGCAAAAAAAAAAGGGTGGGAAGGAAGAGGGGGAGAGAAAAGGGGATGGGAAGGAAAATCTATCCCTATTATTTTTGTCCCTTTATTAGAATTCCACAGGTAACTAACATCTCCCTACACGATTTTCAATTTGCCTGTCCCAAGCCCAAATCCTTTTATTTTAGTGGCATTCAACAGATTTTGTTTACTAGTGAACTGCGTATCCTATCGTATTGTATTTACTGTTATATACTATAATGTTTTGTATGTAATTATTCATAATTTTGAGTAAATAAAACTTATTATTATTTCCTTGCCAATAGATTTCAGTGTTATCTAGACTAGTTTTAAGTGAAAAAGAGATAAATCTACTCCTTTTTCATTATAGATGGTCCCCACTTAACATCAATATTTCACTGTCACTTTTCTCCAAATGAAACAAAATTTCTCTTATATTTCACACACACAAAAGGGGTAAATTTCACCTCCCTTGAAAGTTCAAAACCTACGACTCTGCCTCGGCTTAAACTAGCCAGTCGTTCGCATCTGTTACTTTGTTTATTTGCCGTACTAACAAAAAGGGAAATAAACACGTAACACTTTCAATATTTCTCTATTTTCTCTGTCAGTAAACGTCTAATTTAATTGAGCCATCTTATATGAAGCATAAGGGAGTCATATTTCAAATTCCAAAAATATAATAAAACAAATTCTTGAAACTAATTGCAAACTAAAGAATCCATATCATGCTTTTAAACAATACGAGATAATTTTAGCGTATACTTTTGTGCAATTTAGACATTTGTTGTACAAACATGAAAATTACGGAAAAATGAAAATACACAACTTCAACTAGTGCAGAAATGGTGAAACATTGTTTTCCTTTAATTGCCGTACATTGTTTTAATCGGGACAGAAGCGATTGAAAACAGCGGATGTGGTCTAGAGCAGACAAATTAGGTGCGGAAAGCGCAAAGTTAGTAGACGGCTGAACTGCTCACGAGAATATTTATCTGGCGTCTAATATCAAGAACGCGAATAAAGAAACGGGGAAAATAAGGACAGTGATTTTATTATTTATATATAGACAACATTATTCTAACTGGAAAAGATACAGGAACTAATTGAAAAAGCAAATCTCTTACCGAAAACTCAATTTGGTTTAACTAACACGACTGATAAATCAATTAAATATGTGGTACCGCAACCGAAAATGGGTTTGCTCTGAAATATACCAGATCGTCTGTCTATTTTGCGAGGGCCACACCAAATGTCTCATTTAATATCTATTGTAGAAGAATAAAGTTTTTAGAAACAGTTATCCCATTTTTTACACGCTTTATATTAGCTTCACCTGTATGTTTGTTTGTTTTTTGTTTGTTTGTAAGTAACTTTTTCAATCTTTGAACGTGATTCTCACCCACATCAAAACGTCAGATTAAACTGAAACTTTGCACACTTATCAAGGGCCGATGACAATACAATAATTTAACAACTTTGTCCTAATGTCCTCACCAGGAATAAAATAAAATAAAAAAATGACTAATCTATTGTCTACATTTTGGCGGAGGCGCCGCAGTTAATAACATAACGTATTTGCCGTTGTATAAGCCCTTGTTGAGATTTTTCTAACATATCTTATGATGCAATTAATATACATTATGGATATAGCCAAGGAAATCGTAAATTTTTTTTAATAACCATTGTAACTTTCTGCTTGACAAACATGTATCATATAAATAAAACAGCCAGATTTACTAAAACTGTAGCTCCTTGGTTAAGAAGCTGTCACTCGATACAAACAAAACAAAACTGAACAGACATGAGAAGAATAGAGAAAAATGAATTGACAACGTTTTAAAACAGAAAAATAGGTTTATTTCAAACATAAATTCAAATTGACACGAAAAGCTCTGCTTTGCTGTATTAGCAGGAGAAAATTAATTTTCTTTTGGATTAAATATAAATATTTTAGATTTACTTTTTCCGCAAATATTTGAATGTTTCACTTTTAGTATCAACAGAGGCCCCACAGTCGAATTTCCAGACGCCTGAAAAGATGCCAATATTTCCCAATTCCTAAAAATTCACATCAGTCAGAGCTAGCTCATTATAAGCCAATTAATATTTTACCGCTATTTCCAAAGTGACAAAATAATATAGAACAACTTAATATCTACATTGTCTCAGTTAACAAATTCAGACTATACGTTATTAATAGGAGACATAAACATTGACATACTGTCCAATGACACATATGAACAAGATTATGTAGATCTGTTGAATAAAAATGGTTTTGTTTCGCAAATAAATAGTTACACTAGAGTCGATAATATGTCAACAAAATCGTGTATAGACCATGTTTTCTTGAAAACCTCTGGCGATTCCCAGGAAAATGAGAACATCGCAGCAATAATACAAACTACTATAATGAATCATTATACAGTTCTCTTAAATATAGGCATTAATATGGAAAAACAAAAATCTGACAGCCACACCAATTTTTATGACATAATAGATAAAAAGAAACTTTTGACAAATATAAAAAATGAAAATTGGAGTAATGTATATCTTGAGGAAGACCCTGACATTTGTACAAAACTATTCATTAAATAACTGAATACAATTATAGGCAACTCTACGCGGACCTTAAAAAATAACAACAAAAATCGAAAAAGAAAACCTTGGATTACTGCCGTTATAGTTAATTAAATGAATAAACGGGATACACTTTTTCAAGAATGTCTCAAAACCCAAATAATTATGAAATAAAAAATAAATATACCACATACAGAAATAAAATAAATAATTTGGTAAAAAAACAAAAAATAACTATATAAAGCGTTTAATATACAGGGAACAAGTTACTAGTAAAAGTTTATGGGAGGGAGTAAGCAGAATTACCAACAAAAAACATGAAATAATACTAAAATCAAATTTATTACAAAAATACTCCTGACCTAACTAAAACCAAAATAGTGGATTCCTTTTTCATTACACCAACAAATGAATCTGAAATTAAAAACTGTATTAGTAGTCTTAAAAATAACAAAGCTTATTAAAGATTTAAAGGATTTTATTTCAAAGTATTTAAGTCAATGAGTACAGGTATATTTTCAAAATTGTTCAAGGATGCTATTATAACACTTTTATACAAAAGTGGCGAAAAACATTTAATAGAAAACTATAGACCCATATCACTCATATCAAATTTTGGTAAAATATTTGAAAACATACTTAAGATTAGATTGACAATATTTCTAAAAAAACATAAAATAATATCGGAACAGCAATATGGATTTCAAGAAAACAAATCTACACATGACGTGATAGCTAAGTTGACGTCACTCATGTATAACTCTGTAGATCTGTCAAAGCCTTCGTTATGTGTTTTTTAGATCTAGCGAAGGCTTTTGACATGGTGTATGACAAAAGATTAATAAATAAATTAGAATTTATTGGCATTAGGGACGTAGCACTGGAGTTGTTCAAAAGCTACCTAAGCGAAAGAGAACAGTTTATGAAAATTGGTAATATCTTAAGTCAGCCGGAAATTTCAACGTATGGTGTACCACAGGGAACAGTATTAGGGTCCATATTTTTCTCAGTCTATATAAACGACATACTTTCCCTTGATATACCCGGTACTATAATCTCCTTTGCAGACGATACTGTTATATTTTATGAAGCAACCTTTTGGGAAATTCTTAAGACCATTATCGAGCATGACCCTAAGCAAATAAAAAACTCATTTTATAGTTTAGATATTACTTGCCTTTAACATCTTAAAATTGCAACCTATCAAATTTTAATAGACTGGAAATAATACAAGAAAATAAAACAAGTAAAATATCTGGGAATTTATATAGATTGTCACCTAAGATGGCAACACCAAGTGCAAAATATATTGCAAAAAGTAAGAGATTTGTTACATAAATTTAAACAAATTAAAGAAATATTAAAAACTCCACATTTAATTGCCATCTATAAAACATTGGTAGAGTCAATTTTGAGATATGGGATAATAGGCTGGGGAGGAGTAGGGGTAACATATTTAACGCAATTAGAAAACTTGCAAAAACGGTTTGTTAAAATTATCAACGGGAAAAACTTTCTTTATCCGATGGAACTGCTATTTCAAAACTCCGAGTTTTTTAGCATACGACAACTCTATTGTTATACCACTCTTATTTATCAGTACAATAACAAACAAAACCGCATGAGCATTTTTACACATAAATATAGCACAAGAAGTAAACAGCAGGATGACAAAAGTATAGGGCAAAGATATTATGTATACATAGGTGAAAAACCTTTTAATATGTTGGATAAATGTACCAGGATGCTAGAAATATTACAAAATTCAAAAGAAACGTCAAGAAATGAATCAAATTGCAGGGTCTGAATCTATATTCTTCATTAATGCGCGTGTATTGATACATACATATATGTGTGTAGTTTTTTTATGTCTGTTAGAAAAAGTGTTGTTTTAGCGCGTAGGTAGGTGTATATATAATTTTATTTTTAAATAGTAAATAGGAGATAAAAAATTGTTGGTATATATTCTTAAGCTCTTTTATATGTTACATATATTATAAAAATTTGTATCGTAAGGGAAACATCATCTACTTATATTATTAAATATAAATAAATTTATTATTATTATCTATTATTATTTAATCAAAATAATGATATCATCGCATCAATTAGGACTTAGAGCTAATCACAGCAAAACTCTGCTGGATGTTACTGATGATATATTTTGATCAATGATAACCTAGAAATCAGAATATTTGTTCCATTCTAGTAGATTTGAGCAAGGCTTTGCACACATTGTATCATCACATTCTACTTAAAAGACTTAAGCACATCAGTCTTGGTAATATTCCTCAGTTATATCGTACTTATGTTGATAAAAGTAATTTTGATTTTTAACCTCTGTCAAAAGTGTATAATGCTCATAAAACTTATCTGAAATAAAGTGAAAATTGAGATTTTTGCCTTTGGTGAGCCAAGACAATCAATAACTGCTCATCCCGAAAAGTAAACAATAAAATAATTGAGCCTACAGTAGTCCATAATTCCATAACATTTCGACGAAAATTATACGTGCCATTAAAAATTTTCTTAAAAGAGCTCCAGTTTTTCTTTTTGGCTGAGTTGAGTGTAAAAAAACAAATTTAATTACATTTATTTTTTGTTTTATTGTCCTTGTCGTGATTTTCATTTCTGGTAAGAGGCAAAAACGGATAAAATTTAATATATTTCTTTGGTAGAACGAGGGCCGGTTCAGTAATAAATAACAACTAAATCCTTTGACCAGAATACCGCTGGTTTTTCGTTCTACTACAGATGTTGATATGCAATTGCAGCCTTACGTTCTACAAAAATCCTATGGCAAATTAAAACTACTTTATATACACAAAGAATCACAGTACGACAGTAAAATAAGTGTGTGTGAGACTATAATAAATAAATAAATAAATAAACACCACAGAAACTAGACAACCCCCAATTCCAGAAGCCAGGGCTTGTGCGGTAGGGGGTTACACATTGAAAAAAATGCGGACATACAACCATTTCCTCCGACAGTGCCAGTGCCGGAGCCAGGATTCGAACCCGGTGGTGCGATGTCCGTGTGATTAATCGCTATTGCCACCTCGCGCCTTAACCCACTCGGCTATCGACCAGACAAATGTGACTATAGTTCGTTCTCTTTTAAACTATTCTGTCGCAGTCTTTTGGCTATACTTGCTGTAATCAGATAAATATATATATATTTCAGGACAACGCAAGCGAAATACAAAATGCGACTATTTCAGTGGCTCTGCTACACTCAATGAAGTTGTAGAAAATCAACAATATTTTGAAATTCAGGTTTTTATTGTCATAATTGTACTGTCTGCATTAATCAAACGCATTATCCAATTATCGTCAGGACTTACCCAGACGATTTGGAAGTAAACCTAGGTGACGCACGAACTAGTGCAGTCCGCTGAGCTGCTCAAAACAGATGTAGCTGCTACTATTGACAGCAAAAAAACTGAGGCGATGGAACTGGACTTTTATAAACTTTTAATGGAAAATTTATTAGAATCGTGTTTCCTGAATGTAGAAATAGTCTTGCTCATTTACTTGTCTTTGATGATCACCAACTGCAGCGGAGAATGTTCTTTGCTAACATCAAAGCACATTAAAAATTAGTCAAGGAACATGATGGCAAATCCTAAACTTTATGACTTAAAGCAAACCAAGGGCCTCTTGTTGGCATTTGCTACGGGCCCCGCGCTGGTTTAATCCGGCATTGAGTTCACGGTAGTCCTACACGTCATTGAAACTTGCATTCAGTTACTAAACACATTTTTCGTACAATGCGGCCAAAATTTTTAATAAAATACCTCAAAATATCAAAACACAAGTATTTCATAATTTAAAACACAAATGAAGAAACTCTTTACGTCATTTATAAATGTGCCGATTTAATAATTTATCATCACTTTTCTTTTTCTTTTTTAAACCATGCGTTCTGCTTTTAAATTTAACTTTGCACATATGTATACATATGAAGCTAATAGTTGTACTGGTCAATTAAGTGGTACTAACTATTTACTCAGTTATTTAATATTTTATTGGTTGATTTAAAATGTATGTATGTTAACCTTTTTTCTTCTGTCTTTTTGTCACAATTTGTATATTTGTTCATTTGTACATTTCCTTGTAAATTTATTGTTATGATAAGTAACGACTATTATTATTAAATATACCTAAGTTTTTTAATAATCGTATAAAAGAGTGTGTCAATAATTTTTATTATTTTCCAACCATTAACTGCTTTAGATACTTTCAAATAACGTGGTTGCTTGTTAGAAAAAACACCGAAAAAACGGTAAGAAATATTCTTTCTACAGCCATAATGAGTAAGGTGGGCCCTTAATCCCTTTCCACGGCGTAGCAACGTTATGGTGAGGACTGGGGAACTGCGAAGATAACTGAGAACACTAGAATGCATGCTGACCGTACTTCCAGGAAGCCAAGGACGGTCAACCCCAAGCCCAGCCTCTAACCACCCTCCGCCAAGGGGTAAATCATTACATAATCCATGAGACTAGTCGTGAAAGAATGCGATATCTCTCTTTTATTTATTGAATGCTGCTCGCTAGACGCTGAAAAGAACTCGGCTGTATTCCTTAATTTGAATTTAAATAAATTTTGTATGTATTCGTTCGGAGCCGGCAAACTTTGAGATATGATTTCACGCACTAAAGCAGTATAAAAAGTTTTAAAACGAAATTATACGTCTTTTAATTTTGTGGTTAAAAACTTTTCGCATTTTTCGAATACGATTTACAAATATTATTTATAAATAGAATAAGAGCGCTCCGGATATAAGCCGGAAAGACGGTGCAATTTACTCTCATATAAATCATTATTTAAAAAAACGGCTTTAACTAAAAGACATTAAAAACATGTTACAATGTGGGACGATGAGAGAAAAAAAGTATATATAAAAAAATATTTTTTTCTTCTTCTATTTTCGATTTGCAAAAATAATTCTTATCATCCCACATAGGTATTATAAAAATAAACATTTTCCCTTTTGTAGAACTAAAATAAAATTAGCCCTAATGTCCTCAAGTGCACCGAGAAATTTAAAGATTAGATATAATAAATTTGTCCAATGTCATATTCTATTACATCTCTATCACTCTCTTTCCAAGCACACCGTACATTAGGCTGCGTCATTTTATTGACGTGAAGTCATTTACAATTAAAACTGGAAGCATGGATGACTAATACACTCCGAACAACTCTTAAGGATTACCTAATTATGTATCAAAGTGTAGTGCGATGTGACTTACGACGAAAAATATTTCTATACAGTTTTTATATAAAATATTCTACCATTCGGCATGCCGGCGCCCTTATCTCTAATGAATTGGTAATACTTTTGCTAAAACTATTAAAACCATTATAAGATTATAAGATGTTATGGTTTATTTGGGAATGGGAGAGAGTAATAAATTCATTAAATACATCGGTTTTCGAAAAGACCTATCAACGCAAGACGCAATAGCAAAAATGACATCTATAATATATGAAGCTATAGATAGTAAGAAAACGTATCTGGGTGTTTTTGTTGATCTAGCAAAAGCCTTTGACACCGTTAGTCATGGACTTTTGCTGGAGAAACTTGAAAATCTTGGAATTAGAGGTAATTTCTTTAAAAGCTTTTTGGAGTGAAGAAAGCAAAAAGTAGAAATAAAAAATATTCTATGTAAAGAACAAACTGTAACCTGTGGAGTGCCCCGGGGTACAGTTTTAGGACCTGTGTTATTTACCATCTATCTTAATAGTTTGTTTACGTTAAATTCCTGTGGAAAAATAATATCTTTTGCTGATGATACGGTTATCTTGTATACTGGGAACAGTTGGGATGATGTGAAACGTGTAATTGATCGTGACCTAAAGAATGTCTGGTTTAGTGCAAATTTGCTAACATAAAATGCTAATAAAACTGAAATTAAACTTTTTACGTCATACGAAAAATACTTACCTGGTTACAGCACTATATCAGTCAATAATCTGTCAATTTCATTAACTGGCTCAATCAAATATCTTGGTATTTTTATTGATTCACACTTAAGATGGGATATACACGTAAATAATATAGTAAATAAAATTCGTGGCTTGATGTTCAAATTTTATCAATGTCGGTGTGAGTCACCTTAAAATATTATATTACGCTCTTATCGAATCCATCATGCAGTATGGTATAATTGGTTGGGAGAAATAAGAAAAACATATCTGTCACCTCTAGAAATAGAAGACAAGAGGGAGAATAGAAAAAAAATCTTAAAGATCATTTATTTCATGCCCTTTCGTTATCCCAGTGAAAAACTTTATTCAGAACTTGATATATTAGATTTGAGGCAGCTTTATGCTAAGAGCATTCTATTATTTTTGTTTCGTAACAAACAGTACATTATTATAATAAATCATGAACGTAATACTAGGGGAAAAGATGTCGAACACTTACTTATACCCAAAACTCATAAAAGTATTGGTCACAGATATTTTGTTTACTTTGGACCGAAATTACTAAACATCTTGCCAAACTCATTTATAAATATACATAAAAAACAACTTTTAAAAAAAACTAAGAGCATGGATCACTTCAAATGATGGAAATGTACTTTATAATATTATTGATCCCATATAATTATTAAATTATCTATATTTCGATTATATCAAAAATCCTCTTTTCTTTTTATGAATATACCTTCCTATTAAGTATGCCGTTTTTGTTTAGTAGCTCAATCTTTTATTTAGTTTAGTTCAGTAGTTAGAGAAATATTCACAATTATATGTAGGTACCAATTCATCCGTTTTCAGCCGTGTTTTATCCACATTAGTTTTTTTTCCTGATTTATAGTTTCATTAAATAGCGAAGCTTCTTTATATTTTATTCTACTCTTACATTTTCTTCTTTGGAATTTCATGAGGTGTTACCCATAGTCAGGCTCTGTATGAGCCTGAATGGGTTTTCCATATTTATTTGCAAACTAAAATGTGTTCTACATTACTTAATATTGTATCATATAGGTACTTAAGTCCAATTGGATGACACATTATGCTGAAGTATACTTTTAGTTAAGACACATTGTACAATTTCTGTAAATTTGTAAATAAATGTTATTATTATTATTATAAACCGTCAGAAGTACTATTATGTCTCTTCACATTCATAGTAGTTATGCCTATTTGATGCCTATTTTTCCCCGCCTGTATACCTCAAAAGAAAGTGCGAAAAAACACCGTTTTTGATGGTTTCCCGTGAATAATTCGATACATGAGCGTTTCTGAGAGTTGGAACCTACACCAATTGATCCGGCGTATTAATATGCGCAAAACTGGACACTAAGACATAATTATTTCTGTATGTCTCAAAAGATAATAGGAGAAATACCACTATTTACAGTTTCTCGTAAATAACTCCAGCTAGAGCCACTTTTGGGATTTTGGAATTAATTCAATCGATCCAGCGTATTAAAATACGTCAATGTGGACATTGACATATTAATATTTCTGTATACCTCAAAAGAAAATGCGACGAAACACCACTGTTCACAATTTCTCGTAAATAATTCAAGATAGGACAGCTTCTAGGAACTGAAACCTATGCCAATCGATTTAACACATCAAAATACATAAGAGAATCTATATCAGGGATCTGGGACCAATGCTGATGGATCCAGCGTATCAGAATACACCTAATTGAACACTATCATAGTAGTACACTTAGGCAAAAAACACCATTATTGACGCGCTCTTCTAAATTATTCGAAATTGGGTCATTTTTGGAATACGGAGTCGATTCTAATAAAAAATACATTGAACGTGATTGTCAAATCTTTTGTACCTCTATGAAGGAAATTTGAATAAAAATGTTGTCGATAAACTATTGCATGTTCCATCATTATTAATCGAGTAGTTCTTTTTTAAAGATGGAACACGTAAAAATTTTTTTTAAATTTTACTCCCGCCGGTAGTAGTGACGAAAATAGTTCATCACTGCTTAAAATCTAATTAGTTCGAAACTATACAGATATTCCAATTTTATTTATTTGTTTACAAAATGTTCAGATATTTGGATATGCACTATAAAGATTATTTAGTATTATATTTTAAACGAGGATAATTGAAACTGGTCAGTGTTAAAGCACAGGTCCGTACGCACTGAACTTGATATTTTGTCCTATATATTTAGCAGTGGTATCGAGATTCGAATGGTAGTTGAAACTGTGCAGGCGAGTCCGAGACTAGCCATGTAATCAGCCTGAATAAACCATCTACGACTGCACTGGTTTAAAGATAATAAAACGGACAGGCCTACTAGCATAAAAAAACTCGTAATCATTTCAACGGCGGACTTAGAGATGTGCTGTCTGTGACAGTGCAGTGCGTAAATACCTGTTATAATATCAAGCGTAGGAGCTTAGTTAGTTATTGTTCATATTTATAAATATTTACTACTATATAAAAGGTAAAATATTTTAATTATTTACTAATTTATCATGGCTTTCTGGAGACCATTTGAAACAGAGGATAATATAATAACGCCCGAAAATCTTATCATTTTCTTATGATAAGCATTTCTATTTACCTCCGCCCATGTACAATAAAGATATGCCGACTGTTTTTGCCGGCTTTTATAGTTTTTATACGGTTTCAATTAAGTTCGTTTATACTTTACTAATACTGAATTCTAATGACGCTTGAAAACAAAAATAATTTAGATTTTGAAAATCTCGTACCACTAAAACAGGAAGAACTGAAACACGAACATTCTTTCATAATGACTCTGTATATTCAAATAATAGCAATAAAGCCACGCTTAATCTACTATCAAATCGAGTCGCTTTGTCCTAACTCCCTTTTAAAAAAAGATAAAACCCATTATTTATGAGTCACATCCATATAAAGTAATTTCATGGTTTTCATCGGAATGTTAATGCTATTGTTTTGAACTATCAAAATAAATATCTGAATGAACTTAAAGCCTTTCACTTGATGGACCTGTTATCAAATATCTGAAACTTAAAATATAGGTCGAGATCAAAATAACCCTATAAATTCTTTACGCGCCAAGTTGCGTATATCACAAAACTGGGCGTAAACTTTAGCGGCTCTTTGGAACGATGATGTACTTTCATTGTGTTTTGATTTAGCTCGCAAGTTTTAACGACTTCCTGTCATGGGGAAGTTGCAAAACAGTGTCAACAACTGAATTATGAAGTCAAATAGTGTGTCATAAAATTAAATAAATTTTCTGAAGGGGTCACAGGAAGCTTATACATACAGTTTTATCCCCATGTAATAAGAGCTTTTCATACAATGATAACCGGTAGAGAATGAATATAAGGATTTGTTTTGTAAAGATGATTATTGTTAGGATTTAATTTAAGGACAAGGAAAATTAGACTACATTTTTGCGAATAGAGGACAAAATCAATCAAAGCTGAATTTATATTAAAGGTCTTAAATGATCCTCTGAGGGCCTCGGCTGCAGTTTTAAAGAAGTAGTGGCGAAAACAATTTTTTTAGAAAAAAAATTCTGTGCAAAGTCGTAGTTGTTTTTTTGTAGATGCTACGACATTTGCAATAAATGACAATACAGGTTACGAAAATAATGGAAAGCTCAGTACAAGCTACATTGTCGATGTGATTTTATTTGACTAAGTTCTTGTATATTATTATTTGTACTACATCGTCTTCTTATAGTCATAATCTACCATTTACTTCACTCTTGAGTGTTTCAATACATGAATTGTTGTCGTTGGCATCAGAATAATATTCAGTTTAGTTATGCGTTTTTTGTCGCGTCAATATCAGTCTCGTAGTCACTACCAAAATCGGTATTATTATTGACATTATAGGTGCCTGTTTCCTCAGCATTACAAATCATTGATGTACATCGTTTCACTACTGCTTTTTACCTTTTCCGCTCCTAGGTTAGTAATTAATAAGTTATTTGTACAAAATATTATACTGCAGTCAAGGTATACATTTGAGCCCTTTAACCCGCTTTCTCGACAATCGCATCCCTTAATGCAACTTCAAAAAATAGTACTACTTAAAAGTCTATTTGAGGCAGGTGGTGGTTTTACTAACGGAAAATAAATTAGATTTCTATTGTCAGGCAATATTTTAACACCACAAAATTGAATCTGACAATACATTCCAAAAATATGTTGTCGGGCAGCATATTCCGTTGGAGGCAATGACGAAAGGAGTATACTTCGTTGGACAGTACCTTTCTCAAAACAATAGAAATGAAGATATATTAGTACTTTTTCCATAGAGCCAAGTAGGCAAGAAAAACTTTTATTTTCTCCATCTGTAATTGCAGTCTAAGATGATCTCTTTTGTAAAATCTCTGCTACATATTCTCAACTTGTATTTGTTGTCTTTTTCGCATCTTTCTGTTTATTTCATCTGGTAAAGAGCTTAGAGTGACATGTATTATTTGAAACAGGAGCGATCATATTGAAGAGACTTTATCATTCACGTCGAAGAAGGAAATAGCCCTCACAACATTATCTTGCACGATCATCTATGTTTTTACCATCATTTTGCACCGAATTCGTTGCTCGTACGAATAAATGCTGAGATTTTGCTGAGAATTGAAATATTTGAAATTTTGTACTGAGGTATTATTTACGTAATCACCATGGAAGTATAGTAAGACACTGGGAAAAGAGAAATTTTGGCAACTACGAGGCGTTCCAAACTCAATGAATACATATATGTAAAGGGTACAAATAGATGTAGTCTTAAAATATATCCTCGGGATATTCTGAATACTGACTTGTTGGATATGTTATGATCTATTCCATCCTATATGCCTCTAACGAAAGTTATATCGATTTTCCAACCAGCAATAAGCAACAATTCTGTCTCTAACATAGGCCCAGGAGGGCTGTGGTAAATATTTCAAGAGTGGCAGCAATGCCTACTCAATGGTGGTCAACCATTCAAATAATAACAGCCAATCCTAAGCCTAAAAGATCGTATGTGAATAGAAAATAGACGAAATTCTCTTGAAATCATTAAAGACGAGATACAGTAGCTTTATCACAACCTAGGTTGTTGCCAACTGAACAACAATTGAAATAACACAGCGCTTTGGTAACATAATGAGCTCTAAGTTAACTAACTAATTTTCTAGATAGGTATAGTCGTTTGCAATTGTACCGTTACTGTATGTACTATTTCGCCAGCAAATTGAGACAATTACCTTTAAAGGTGTTTAATGTACGTCGGCTTGTTTGATGACTCCACACCGAATGGTTCACCGGCATTAATAATGAGCTCGTAAAATTTTTAATGTCTTTTTTATCTGTACCGTAATTCTGGAGGTTACTATACTTCGCACACTCTATATTATTTGTCTTTGTTCGAAGAACGTTAAAACAGTTCGTACGCATCAGGAACAATGACATAATTAATCTCATGATAGTGAACCATTAAGGTGCACTTTTACTTTACAACAGAACTTTTATATTTTAAAGCGAGCAATATGTTTTTAAGTACAATATTAACGGATTACACTGCAATTATTTATTGATTAACTTTTGACGATATTAAATTAAGAAGTCAGCAGCAAAATAAAATCCATAAAGAAGTTACTATTTTACAATTTTTCTTTCAGCAGCATTATACAGTTTTAGGTGTTGAAAAAATAATTGGAGTCCTCTCGTGGTTCCTATATATGCACACAAAGTAAATGATTAAGTCGTTTGAATTTGAAAACGAAAGAGTATAATATAAAGCGGTTTCCCTGCCTTATTGCCTTGAGAGTAGTGGAATTATAAAAAAATGAAGGTCTATATAAGGGGATATCTGAACTGGATTATTCTTATTCCCAGCTACCCGCCGACGTTTTATCAAAAGGATTTTTATAAACCTTAAAAAAAGATATACAAAAAACTGTGCCAAAGGAGAAGCAAATCTGGAATAAATGTTGCCAATAAATCTACAATTTCTTTTGTGCCAGAATTTATTGTCCGGAACCGTCTTGCCTAGTAATTTTACCAAAAGTTAGGAAACACAAAAACAATTTAACTGTAATAAATTGCTGTAGAATTACAGAACTATTATTACTCTCGGGATGTTTAACAAATAGAAAAGATGTGAAACCTTACTGTGCCTTGCGAATGAGTTTGTAGGGCACAGTCATATCGACAAATCATTTAACATAATGTTACAAGAAATGTACAATTATGTTTTAAGTTCAACTTTTTAATAAGCCGAAGTGTAGGTAAAGATAAATAAATTATTATATAATATATAATTATTTATGATAATTAAATCTTATTAATCTTAAATTATTTTTTAAATTACTGACAATACGCATCAACAAACAGGCAAGTAGATGTATGTATGATCTTACATATTTCTACATTCATATTGTTCGTTCCTCTTATACAAAGTTACTTTTCAAATCGACCGTATGACGCAATCCTGAATTTCTTATTATTTCCGAAGTTCCCAAGGGACCTATATTGGGCCTCTGTTACTTTCTTCTTTATGTTGTTTTTAGAAAAGTGTAATATTAATTATATGCAAGCCATATTGTCACCATACGAAAAATTCACAACTACATTTGGGTAGAAAAGTAATAAAATTCTCTACAAAATTGTTCTAAAATAAATACATTAATATAAGATAAGTCCCATAATATTTATTTGTGTATCAAAGCCGTGAAATTGATCTTTCTCGGCCGAAGGCCAAACAAACTGCGGATAAGACCGAGAAAGATCATTTAGCCGAGATGCACACAACATTTTTTAGACAACTGTCTCAAAAAGTAAAATTTTATAATAATATAAATGCAAACAAAACTCTAATTTATTAATTATTTTTGAATAAACCCGCTTCGAAAATGAGTTTTTCTCAAAAGTGTACTTGGTAAAGGCTAGAGCTTTTTGATTTTTACAAAGAAGGAGGGTTATTAACTTGATTGGTAAGTTAAAGCTTTTATAGCACCTACCTAGTAAACTGAAGAGATAGATATAAAAATCTTAGAATAAAAGTGCAACATTATATTTTGCCGACAATACGCGCCAAGCAGTAAACAAATATACAGTGTGTCCCAGTTAATGTATTACACTTAATATTCTCTCTAATATTTGAGATAACTTTTTGGTTGAAAATCCAGCTTGACTTATTTTTTTTCTGTGGAATCTGATGCCATATAAAAATAGACAATAATAAAAGTTATGGCTGAAAAACCGATTTTTTAAAATGATTCAGAGTGGCATAATTTTAATTAACTATAAAAGGGAAGTAAAAAGAGCATGTAAAATTTTACTAATAATAAATTTAAAATCAAAAAATTTCATTTTTCAGAAAGCCTATTATTATTAAATTGTTGAAACTTTTGAAATATTTGGAAGAAAATAGGCAATAGTAGCCTACGATAAACATAAATTCGTTTGTTATAAAGAAGACAATGTTTATTAAATTCAAATAGCCAACAACACATATTCTACAGCCAAACACAGGTAATATAATAATATTCTCCTGATCTCCTGATATATAAGAATAGTCTAAACTCTGTAAAATCCACCTACAATAATAATAGAATAATAAATGCTGACAATGGTGTCCGGGAGAGCTGGAAGATTGTTGATGAGATGAAGGGTAAGGCAAATAAAACGATCCCTTATAAAATGATATAGAGATAGATACCGGCTGTCAAAATATTTGCAATAAATTCAATGAATATTTTTGTGGAGTGCAATACCCTAAACCTTGTTTCGAAAAGTTAAAAATATCACCCGCTACTCATGTAAACTTCTATTTAACCCCCGTAACACCAAATGAGGTTGAAAATATAATATCTAAGACTACCACTAAAAACTCCCCGGCTGTCGATGATATAAATGGCAAAAGATTAAAAGCGGCAAGCGAACCAATAGCATATTTAATAAATGAATCATTTCTAAACGGGCAATATCCCAGTGCGTTGAAAGTATCAAAATCCATCCCGGTATACAAAAATAAAGGTTCACCGAAGGATTATGCTAATTACAGGAATATATGTGTACAAAGTCAAATTGCAAAATTTTCGAACTTGCATTTTATAATAGATTAATTCCTTTCCTAGAGTCTTATAAAATTTTAAATATGTCCCAACATGGTTTTCGTAGACAAAAGTCTACTATAACTGCCATAGCTGAATTTTTAGATTTTATCTATGAATTACTGAATAGGAGAAATCTAAATATAGCTTTATACTTCGATTTGAGCCGTGCATTTAACTCGGTCGACCACCATCTACTATTGGAAAAGCTGGCTAGTACTGATGTTCGTGGCGTTTCAAACAACTGGATAGCATCCTATTTAAACAATAGAAGCCAAATAGTTACCATAAATAATTATAAATCTGAGCCATATAATATATCAGTAGGAGTGCCACAGGGTACCATATTGTATTATTTTTGATATTTCTAAATGACATATCCTCAAACTGTCCCACAGCCGATACACAAATAATATATGCCGATGACACAAACTTTGGCATACGTGCAAATAATAAGGTAGATGTAATATCAAAAGCTAATAAATCCACTCATGAATTTCTAGAATACTGCTTAAATAATGGACTGTCGATAAATATTAATAAAAGTAAATTTATGACTTTTCTTCCAAAAAATTCTGTTCAAGACTGTAGTTTCTTAGTCAAGCTAAATAATAATTCAATCGAACAGGTACATACATCAAATTTCTTAGGAATAACATTTGATGCTAAAATGACGTGGGAATGTCACATTGAAAAAATAACTGGTAAACTAAGTAGCGTATGCTACTTAATCTGGCAGCTAAGGAGTACTGTGAGTCTTGAGGTACTTAAATTAGTATATTTTGGCTTAGCTGAATCTACTATAACATATGGTTTAATATTTTGGGGAAGCTCGGCACACATAAACAGAGTTCTTGTTCTATAAAAACGCATATTGAGGGTAATAGCAGGTATGCATCCTCTCACCTCATGTAGAGATCTTTTTAAACAGTATGGTATCTTGAGTCTGCCATCATTATATATTTATCTATTAATAATCAATATAAAAAAAAGTAATTCCTTAATAAGAAATAGCTCCATACACTCTTTTAACACACGTTTCAAAGATAATTTACATCAACCGTTTTCTAGGCTCTCTATTGGTCAACATTGTCATATTTATAGAGGCATTAATTGCTACAATAAGTTTATAAATCTTTATGGCAATAACGATAATTTTAACAAATTTAAATCAAGGTTATATCATTTCCTATTAAATAATTCATTTTATAGTTACGAGGAGTTTTTAAATTTTAAATGATTCTATGTGTAGTGTAATGTTATATATTTATATTAGTATTAGTTTGACTAGTCCAATAACTGATGCATTTGTGTATTATGTGAAGTGATGAATAAATTTATTATTATTATTATTACTATTATTATTATTATAGTATTTTTAGCCACTGCACTCGGGAAGATTCAGCCAGTATTGTTTTCTATTTTCAGTTATTAAGCCATTGATAGTTTTAATTAGAACTTCTTTTTTTATCTTTAGAAATACCATAAGGACGATCAAGAAAATTCACAGATGTTAACAAATCAGATTTTTTCATGGCATATTTACATAGAAAATCTAACCTTTTCATCTCGTCTTCTTTATTTTCTAATGAAGTTTTATATTCAAGTGTAAATTTGCCTCCTATGGCTTTTAATTTTACAATATCGGTTAAATGTTGTCGGCTGGGGTCTTTGAATTTCTGATTCGATGCCATATTTTTCCATAAGAAAAAAAATCTGGTGCTGCATATTTTTCACTTCAGCAGTGGATTTCCTGGAACTATGAACAATGTCAATAAAATTTTCATTATCTTCAATATTGTGCACTTTTCCTTTTCTCTTCAGAAATAACTCTAGCTGATAATGAAAGCTATCGACTGACATAAATATGTCCAGGCTCCAAATAATTCAGTATTATCTCTTTGAATGCAATATCATTGGAATTAACCATTCTGATAATAAATGTAAGAAAACACCAATTTTTTTTCTGGCTAGAACAATTATTCAGCCAGAATATAACACGATTTGCCTTTGCCTCAGTTTGTGTTTTCTATTTTGTACATAACCAACAATATGAACAGCTGTAAATAAATAGTAAAACGTATTGACTACTGTGAGAACTCAGTAAATATATTTCATCTTATACGATATACTATATATAGAATGACAAAAGGTAAGGAAAGTAACCATATGTACTTACATAGTAAACAAAAATATAAAAATTGAAATATAGGTATCTGATGTAAGTAAATGTTTTGTAGACAAATTATTAATTGTTTCCTGGGATGCTATATAGAACGGAAATACATAATAGTTTAGAAAAACATGACTGAGTTCCTAAGATATAGAACTATGTACATAAAACAGTGTGAAATGGTTTAGCAGTTATACAAGTAAAATTATGTTAGTTGAAAACAGTTTCACTTACAAAAACTGAATTAAAGTGATACACAGATCGTGCTAAATATAACCAAAATACTAGTTTTTATATAAAACTGTTATATGGACATAGGCCATGTAACACCGGCTCAGTGGCTCAATGCTTACGTGTGAGACTTTCAACCAACGAGCAACGGGTTCGAACCCTCGCTAGGGTATGGATGTTTAGTGGTGTTTTTCATCTGTTACCGAGTTAGTAATAGTGGACTAAAGTCAAGGCAAGAATTCAAGCGATGCACGTCACGAGTGATCTCATTAAAGAAATTTTAATACTAACATAATTTTTAATCATTAGTTACGTTAAAAAGAGTAATTCTTGACACCCAGTTATTAAGCTATTTTCAGAAATAGGTACAGTTTAATGGGGCTTCATGATTCTTAGCAGTATTGTCTTATTTATAGAATCGATCTGTGACGTGCACCGCTTGAATTCTTGCCTCGACTATAGACGAGGTTGTTTGAGAGACAACACAGCTAGTTGCTGTACCACTCCTGAGTTCGAATCTTAGCTGCGGCAGAGGGCAATGTCGTAGGGAATGGTCGTTGTATAATTGTCTAGTGTATGTGTCCGCCAGGACGTTATTTGAAATAAGGCTTAAAAACATTTTTTTTTCTTGACTTTAAGTCTGCATAATTTATATGAAACTTTCAACTCTGGATATTTTAGTTTAAAATCTTGATGCGTACTTGCGATGGATATCACTAGGAAGATACCTTGTGTTTGGGGCAAGCTTGCGCCTGTAATGCGAAATCGACTTGGATCGCTTGGATGCTTTAGTACAAACGTCAGCTGAATAAGACAGACATCCTAATGAGTCTAACCAGTGATCAAATCATTGATAATGTGGCAAAAAGAAGTGATTTACTTTAAAAAATGTAAATCTTGTAAATAAAGTTATCAGAATAACTATATTTAGTAATTATTATTTCGCAAATTAAAAAAGTTAGTATATCGGATCGGTTTGGCATAATACGTAGGAGTGGGACCGGTCGGATCAGGAGTCCGGGCCGGAATATTTCCTCAATCCGGCGCTGTGTGAGATATCACAAATTATACAATACTAAATTCTACGAAGTATCCTAAACAAAAATTAGCCTTCAATTAGAGACCATTTAAAAACCACTTGTAAACATTCTCGCATTGTCGTCATACTTCATTAGTAAAAAAATAAATGGAAAATAATGTTACCACAGTGTCCTCTAATCACAGTTTCACTTTAATCGAAGTTAAGTAGTAAATCGCTCGTTGTTGACATGTTCCATATCCCATTCTCATAGAATTCTCATAGAACTGTTTAATGCTTTGTCTTGGTGAAGACATCTTAATGTGGGCCATTAAGTTCGAGAGCTATTAAAGTTGTTGCGAGCTTACACATAAAGAGATGTTACTCACATTTTTGTTACTCTAACGCGTGGTATGGTAGGACATAAACAACTCTTGATGACACAATAAAACTGGCCAGTAAAGCAATTTGAAGTATTTTATTTTATTGCGTAGGTTTATGGTTATTGGGACAAGTTCATGTTTCTTTTAAATCTTTAAATCAAAATGCGTTTAGTGAATATGTGAAGAAAATTGTGTAAATTATTCCGGCGTTTAAAGCATATTTAAAATGCTTAGCAAAATTCCGTATCGATAGACTAATTAATTAAGCTTGCTGTACAATACATTTATTACAATACGGTACATCAACCTCAATATTTCTATCGATAGTGATGAGATATCTTAAAAAACCGCTTAAAAAATAACGAAATTTACTTTAATATTCAATTATTGATGATAATACTGTAACGATAATTTTCGCAAACCTTGCTACATCTTTTTCCTGATTACAAATTAAATATCGGAACGCAACCCTACAAATTAGGCCACTGCGGTGACACATCCGAAAAAGTTTATCACGGCAGAACGGATCCGATAGAAAAAAGTTCGCGTTTGGGTTTTACGTGCGTTGGACGTAGGTGAGTTATTTTCTTATCTTTATAATTAATATAATTATTATCTTTGTTTAAATGATATAAATTAGGTTATATCCTAGTAGATGTTATGAATATTTAATTTAAGTTAAAATTTTCAACTCCTACTGGGAGATGATTATCGATTTTTATCGAACCACGAGAATCCAGCATTCATAGTCACGCCGGCCTAGTCGCCATATTTAGCTGCTATATGTCAGATTCGTTATATTAAATAAATTCATAGTGCCTGCAGATATATTATGATCGTATTTATATCGTAATTTTTTCTTTAATTTGTACCTGGCATTTATCGTGCCGTACAATAACTCACCTCTACATAAATCTCGCCGTAGAAGTCATTTTCTATTATCTTTTTATTTGATTTTTCACGGGGAAAACGTTCCTGCATCTTTATATCTTACTCATTGGGAAATTCGGGCGATATTTCCAAATCGTTTGCCTAATTTTATATTATTGTCTATTGCCTGGCTCGGTTATACATTTTTAATCAGTAGAATTTATTTAAATTCGATAGGGTAGCTTCCCTGCATTCGAGATTATAATTAATATAGTTCCGGTGTTTTAATAGATATAATATTCTATTCGTTTCCCGATGTTTAAACAAGTTTAATTACCTTCTCTCATAATTTACTTAAACTTGTCTTGATATCGTATCTTATATAGTCTAGTCATAATAATTATTATTATTATTATTATTTATTATCCAAAAGACCACATTGGTATAGGATTAGTCACAAAGAAATTGAGCACCTTACAATGAATCAAGTGCTCTTATTAGTGCTTAATACTAGATAAAACTACAGAAGAAATTATATATCTTATTAACTTCAATATTCGTTAATTGGATAAAAACATTTGACTGTTAGGTATTTTTTTGTTTCATTTTTTAATTTTTTTATATTTTCAATGCTTTTTAGAAAGTCTGGAATCTTATTATACAGTTTTATTAATATGTAATTTGGACATTCCTCATATTTTGATAGTTTGTGTAACGGTGTGCTTAAGTTATTACTTTCCCTAGTGTCATATTTATGGTTGTAATTGTTTTGTAAAAAGTTACTTAGATTTTTTTAAACATATATAAGTATTTCTAATATATAAATGCTTGGCAGTGTTAAAATATTCAATTCTTTAAATAAATTTCTACAGGACGTATGTTTAGATGCTCCCACAATATTACGTACAGCCTTCTTTTGAAGCTTAAATAATCTTTCAAAATGGCATGAAGAGACCCAATAATATGCCATAACAGTTATCCTACTTGATATTTTGGATAATCTATACAACGCATAACAGACGGAAGATATGAGCTTCCCAATTTCATGCATTATCTATATATATCCCCAGAAATTTAGTACAACATACTTGTTCTATAGATTTGCCAGCTATTTTTATCAAGTGACTTTTATCTAGTACATTATGCCTCGGAGAAAATATAATAAAAAGAGTTTTAGATATGTTTAAGAACAACCTATTTGATTTAAAGATGTTTTTTTGTTATAGAAGTTTGTATATCAAATATAGCCGTTTCAAAAGTTTTCCTGCAACATAAATAGGAGTTATCATCCGCAAACATAATTAAAAAGTCATCAAAGAAACCAGGTAATTCATTTATATAAAGTAAAAACAACAACGGCCCAAGGACCGACCCTTGTGGAACTCCAAACTTAATATTCAATTTATCAGATTTTACTCCATTTACTTCTACTATTTGTGTTCTATTTGTAAGGTATGTTATTATCCAGTTGTTTATTTTGCCTCTTAAACCATATTTGTTAATTTTCATTGTACCGGAATTCCTTAGTAAGGAAATTATATTTCGTTGTAAATATTCTCTATTGGAAATTTAATTATATATAGCTCAAAATTTTCTAAAAAGAACAGAATCTGATACATTTTAAGTAGTATTTTCTCTAATTTTGCAAATAACTTTTTGAGGAATTTATTTACATTTTACAAATAAGATCAGTTTTTATTTTTAGTTTATTTAGTTCATGCGCTGAAGAAGTTTAGTGGGAATCTATTCAGTAATTGAGAAAGTTATCTTAATATAGTATCTTGATATTTGTTTATCATTCTTGGATCAAAGTAAATGCTTTTGATTGCATTCTGGTTTTAATTCCGTCTTTATTATTTTTTTCCCTCGCAATATTTGCTTTGTTGTCTGGTCGGCAACACGAACTTTACATATTTTCTCTTTCTCTTTTGTTATAAAAATATTTCATTGGTAATATTTGTTTCTATGCACGAGACCATGAAGATGGTTCAACTTAGGAAGACGAAAATTTCCTTTATATCAGATCTGACAGCAATACACCTTTTATCTGCAATAATTACCTTGTCTGGAGGATTAGAGGTCATCAATACATATATTTGGAGAATATTCCAGGGCAGTCATTAGCTAATGTGCCACCATCTTGTCCGGAAAAGAATCACTTGGAAGATTAACCTACCACCTCAACTACCAGCATAGGAAAGGTACATGTTCGTCTGTCTGTTTCTAAATTGTCTTCTAACTCACCAGGTCTTAGCAAGAAAATTTACCAGTTCATTATTTTCTGTAAATGTTAAGCTTGTTTTCCTTACCAAACTAAGAGTAAATATTTCGTACTTTTCATAATTTTTTCATTTGTTCACTTTTTAAGTACATTTCATCTGATCATAATTTTTCACTAGAGTTAAATTTCATTCCCTCATTCACATAATTAAAATAGTAGTCATTTTGTTATTTTTTAAATTTTGCTTTTGTCAAACTTGTATTTTAAATAGTTCAAATGTGCTTTTAGAGGGGGAATATTAAAACATAATATTTTTAGTCGCAAACTCCTCTATAAAATCCTTATTTTACTATAAGGAACGTAACCAGACTGCAATCAACAGATACTCTCCGGGCTATGTGCCCCGCCGAGCGCTGAATTACAAGTTACAAGCCTGGCGCGTTAAGTGTAATAATTGCATATTACCATCAAAACGCTAATGCTTCGATTGCAACAAACACCAGCCGAAAGACTGATCCTACTTAAAGGAGCTTTCATGCCAGTCGTCGTCACACACCACTTGCAGACTGCAGTTTCGAGCTGTTGGCAAGGTAGGCATGTGACGATCGACACGAGGATCACTTGACTATTTAGTGCATTTCGATATCTTTGGGATAGCGACATGTAAAATAGTCAGCAGGCACCATCTAGCGGTCCAAACGTCTGGACCGCTAGATGGCCCCTGAACCGCCTGGCGCGTTTTGATGGTAATATGCAATTATTACACTTAACGCGCCAGGCTTGTAACTTGTAATTCAGCAGTCGGCGGGACGCATAGCCCGGAGAGTAGCTGTTGGTTACAGTCTGGTTACGTTCCTGATAGTAAAATAAGGATTTTATAGAGGAGTTTGCAACTAAAAATATTATATTTTTGTATTTTTAATGTACATACTTTAAATTGCTGTGATATTTGTTCCACATTTCATTGTTGTAATATATTGTTTGTTTTGAGACATTCTAGTTTTATTTCTTTGTTTGTGAGCTTGAAATTTTAAACCACCAATCAAATTATCTTAATCTTGATTTGTTGAATTTAGCAGTTTAAATTCGCAGTTAATATTTATATTCAAAAGAGAACTAAAAAAGTATCTTTTAACTCTATGATTTTAATAATTTTATTATATAATGTTTCTCCTATTCAAACAATTTGTATTTTATTGTCATTATTTTGTAAGCCTTTTATGACACATCCAATATTCTTCGGAATTCTATGGAAATAATGAAATAAATAAATAAATATTGGTTGCGTGGCGTCCAACATTATCTGATCTTATCTGTATTATCTTATTTTATATCGTTATTTTTGTATTAACTGTTAGAGTCAATCAAATTATAAGATTTCAATTTTCTTATCAAATTACTCACTGAAAGTGTCCTGTTGACAAACCGTAAGTCATAGACAAATTTGTATTCATTTGTTAACTTTTCAAATCTATAGTTACTCACACCCACCGTATAAACTGAGCAGCCGACAGGCATTAGTAAAAAATAATAGTTCTAACCATGGTTACATCCATATGTAAGGTTACATTATAACATATAACACAGTTGTGTTAGAACTAATCATAATATATTTTCTGCAATGCAAAATATCAATATTTTAAATAATATTTGTGTTTAAGAACGCTTCCATTATTGGATTCTAAAATTATGATTTTTTAACATCTTTCTTTTTATGTGAATGACTAATTATTTTTAAGAAAATGTGTCCGATATGTATAAGCAAAAAAATTCTCAATTGAATAGGTTTTCATACATAATTGGCCGGGATTGGCATATAGCTACTTATCTTGTAACCTAATGAAATATGTATTAGTTTCGAAACATTTAAGACACAGCGTTAACCCTGACTCAAATTTTGCTGCGGCTGTCGACATAGAGCATACACATAATATATTGTGCTCAGATTACACACATTTTACTACTTGAAAGGGTAGCCCTAAGATGGAACCTTGCAGCACTTTTGATGTTTTTTCAACTACCATAATTTTACGAAACCTACTGCCCACCAAGTATAATTATTTCAAAACCCTTAATTATCATGGGCTGTAGTTTTTACATTGGATTACTAAAGGTTCACGTACAGTATAAGCAAATTCTAATACTTTACCAAATTCAAAATAGAGCATCAAATGTAACAAGTAAGACCTCCAGTACCTGAAACAATGAAACATTCTAATTAGCCGAGGTATTCAATAATGTACAAAATATATGAATACTAAATGACCAATTTAATAAATCAATGTTGATTTATGGCGCCAATGAACAAAAACAGCTATACATTACAATGCAGGTGGAGTAAGATAGCTAGTGAATAAGATACGCGCATTGTATGAGGCGTTTATGTAAAATATTTAAAATGCATAAATAATGGATGCCAATATCTTTGCCTGTGCGCACAGTATCGTTTACGTCCAAGGTAATGGATCAAGCTGCATTTATTTCAAATGAAAACAAGTAGGAGTTACAGAAACTTATTATATTCTACCTTATAAGTAAGAGTATTGAAAATATCATTAATTTTATATGTTTTGCATCAACTTTATTATACTGGAGAAGTCTTTGAAGGGACTAAAAATATGAATAAATGTGCATAACACTAACAGATTCGAAACTAAATTGTTTCCAGGAAGTTGAAATGAAGTATGTGAACTTTAGTTAAAAACACTTCCCGTTCTTAAAACTTAATAAGAAGAAAAAAGAATATTTATCAAATTTAGAAAACTTTCAGAAAACATGTCAAAATTGTAATTTTTTATGAAAAAATTACAGATTTTTTTGACCTACATATAAATTTAAATTTATGTTTTTAAATTGTTTTAAATTTATTTTAACTATTCGATTGAAACTATTCCTGTGAAACATGCTGTACTATATCTACATGACCGGTCTAATATTAATTCGCAGGCCACAACGTCGAATGCAATATTTCAACAAGTTTTAAACTTTAGTTTTAATATATTTGCAAATTCGTCCATTCCCTAGAATAACTAATTTAGTTTGATGTATTCATCCGTAAGCGTTGTTATACGTTTTCAGATTAGATTTTATATTAAAATTTTGTTCAGTGCAAATTTTAAATTGTGTAAAGTGTAATATGGAAACCTTGTTTGGGAAGCTGGGATGCTAATAATAAAAAGGGAACTTTTACACAGTAACTTCTGAGAAATGATTGCAAACTGAGACATTTTTCAGCTAGATGATCGTATTGTTAGAAAGTTTCCGACATGAAATATATAGGCAGTATTGAAGTCAAGTATAAAATACCATTCCTGTGCTGTTCAATATATTCGTGGTTAAATTTGGTTTCAAAGATTTCCTTCAAAATGGACTTACTTTATTTGGATGACATGTTAAAGTATGTTTCAAGTAATTCGCAAGCGTTTTTGAACTTTGTGTGGATTAGTACTACAATTGATATTATCTTTTTAACACCTATACATTTCGGTCTAACGTGTGCAAATAAAAATTGTGGTTATAAATCTTACAAATCTTTGTATTAAGGAGAAAGCAAGTTCAAGAAATTTATTATAGATTATAATATATTAATAAATAAATATAAATAAATAAATAAACACCACAGAAATTAGATAACCTCCAAATTCCAGAATCCAGAGGATTGTGCAGAAGGAGGTTACACATTGAAAAATGCGAACATACTACCATATTGTCCGACATGTTACATGGCCTATGTCTACTTAACAATTTTAAATAATAATTGGTATATTACTTATATACTTATATTTAGCACGATCTGTATAGCGTTTTGATTCAATTTCTGCAAGTGAGACTGTTTAAATTATCAGAAAGTTTCTTTGTATAACTGTTAAATTATTTCACATTGTTTTATGTACCTATTTTTCTGTCTTAGGAACTCAGTCATATTTTTTAAAGACTAAATTATATATCTCTGTTACAGCTTCAGAACCCATTGTCGATGTCAAGTCTGCAAAAACATTTACATTAATTTATATTTCATTTTTATACTGTATTTTCCTTCCTATGAAACATTCTCAATAACCTGCTATATGTATAGTGTATCTTATATAATGTAATGTATTTATTGGATTTTTACAATACATTTTGTAAACGATTTACTTTATTATGGCAGTTCGTAATTTTGATTATGTATGCAAAGTAACTATCTAATCTGTGATATTCAACCAATGTCAAACTAGTATTGATTAAAGATTGCTTTTAACGATTGTATACCTGTCACTATTTTAATTACGCGTTTAAGTCGCCCATCAACAGATGGCGATACCCGTATGACATTACAGCTTTAAATTTTATTAGTAAAATATATTTTTCAAGTTTGTATATTGGTACTGTATTAGATTGTAACATAAAAAAGTTTACCTTATTAAGTAAAATCAACAAGGGATCATTTGCCTGCCGATTTTGATCTGATTTACACTTCCAAACGTTCAACTGTGAGATCCCAGTAATGTATATACAATCATATCCACATTTCGTGTGTTTAACACAGCCAGGTAAATTTTATTTATTAGTAATTTAAATTTCAATAATTTTGTTCTTATTACAATTTAATTTTTTTTTAATTCATTTTTTTAATTCAATAAGTAATTAAAATACTAAATGTTACCACATGATAATAAAATATTCATTTCTCTTTCTCAGGATTAATAAAAATAATAAATTAATAGAATTGAATAATTGATATTAGTTGATTGGTTAATTAATCAATTTGTCTTTAAGCACTAAATTATTTCTATGCAGAATTTATTTTTATGCATTTTGATTTTTATGCAATTATCTGGTCGATAGCCGCGCTGGTTAAGGCGCGAGGTGACAATCGCAATTAATCACACGGGTATCGCGCCATCGGGTTCTAATCCCGGCACTGGCACTGTCGGAGGAAATGGTTATATGCCCTAGTTTTTTCAATGTAACCCTCTTCCGCACAAGCCTCTGCTTCTGGAATTAGGGGTTGTCTAATTTCTGTGGTGTTTCTGTGGTACTATTATTATCTACATCTATGCAAGTAGGTACTTCTATACCGCTGTTATTTCTATGCATCATTTATTTTTACGTATAATTAATTACTTTTACGTATTGAGCATTGTTACGTATTAAACAGAGTCTTATTAAGCAATCTGCACACATCAACTTTCATTGGAATCAAACGCCTGCTCGCAAGAATAAATTGCCAAATTATTTAGATTGGGTGCTTTAACAGACAATGGGGTTCTGAACTGCAGTACCAGAGCTTTCCAATTTCATCGATACCCTCTGGAAATCCAGGAGATTGGTATCAAATTAATTATTTTTTGTATTAAAATTACTCCTTTTTCATTGATATAATTTTATTAACAAAATTTCACCTAAATTCACATTTCATATAACGTACACATTTTTTAATTAATTTATGTAATATATTTTATCATTAATTTTATTCATATTTTTATTTCCCTTACCAATAATTTCGGTCTCGTCTATAGCAGAATGGTTTTACGGGAAAAGGAGACAACTCAACTAATTATCTACTGTAGTTGGTGCCCACACAATATCAATTTTTTCATTGTCTCCTTTTCTCGAACAAACAAAAATTTGTCTTTTATGTCCTACATCCAAAGAGGGTAACTTTCACATCTCTTACAAGTGCTCTGAATCCACGACTCTTTGCTCCGGCCAAAACCAGCTAGTCGTTCACATATGTTGCCTTATTTGTTTCCCAAAAATAAACAATAAAGAAAAGGAGATAACAGACAGTGCCAGAGCCGGGGATCGAACCTGGTATCGCGATACCCATTCGATTAATCGCGATTGCCATCTCGCATTTTTACCAACGCGGCGGCTATCGGCTCGACAATTAATCTGAACAAATTTAATATAAAAAAAAGAAAAATATACTTAAAGAAAATGTACACAAAGGACTTTTATTTTAAATAACAGGATTTTTAATAAGTTCAGACTTCAAAATAACTACACTCTTACTATTACTATAAATTAAAAGAAATTAGGAACATGCCCAAAATTTTCCTGGGCGATAATTTGTTAGCTAAATCTGGTATAAAATTGGCAATCAATTAAGCTATCAGAATGTTAAATAAAATTTATTGTTAATTTTAATCGAAAATTCGGTGACGGAATCCAATATCATTATTGAACTCAAATAAACATTTTTTTACTTTTATATATTTTCCTTAAAGCTAACGGTTAAGAAGTAAAATATTCTTTATTGCCTATAATAATGGAAATGGTGAAGCTTTGACAAGTTATATCTCAAAAACTATTCACTTTTGGAGGTCGTGGAGGAAGTTTAAACAATTTCACTGAAAGCCAATTCTGGAAAGAATACGTGGTATTCCAAATAAAT
The DNA here is from genome assembly GCA_963675555.1 of Leptura quadrifasciata. Lineage (NCBI taxonomy): Eukaryota > Metazoa > Arthropoda > Insecta > Coleoptera > Cerambycidae > Leptura > Leptura quadrifasciata. The sequence continues at coordinate 135,081,393 of OY776676.1, forward strand.
GATTTGCACACTTAACTTTATAATCCTCGTAGAAAACAAATTTTTCTATATTCTTGGGTCAATATAGAAACTTATACAGTTTGGAGACAATTTCCAAGCAACTGCACAAACATAATTAAACTTTTCAAAGCAAGGTACTTATGATCAAATTCTTTCAGCTATTTCAGTTAAGTGACATGGCTATTGTTCGAACAAAACTGTATTGCGACTATTACTACTCAATGTGCAGCTAGATTATATTGAATTAAGCTAACGGTTATACCAAACAGCTAGATCAAAGCTCGTATTCGTACTATTAAATTTGTGAACAAACAAGTTAAAATACAAGGAGAGCATTTATTTAGTTTGTAATTCCATAAGTCTGTACGTCTATAATTATGACAATAATTATTGTTTCTGTAATATTCCAAACATTTGTGTTATTACTCACAAAGTATTATATAGAAGTATGACAAAGGCAACATAATTGATATGGCTCGAAGGACCAACAAAATATGAAGAATCAGTGACGTCTAACTTCAATATATATAATATATATACAGGTCGCAAAAACTAACAAACAGAAAAATATATATTATCTTCAATGAAATTTACAATAAACTTGTAAACGGTTGGTACTTAAAATAATAAATAATAAGACAATTTCATTAAATCGCAACAAAATATAATAAAACATTTTATGAATACTAGAGATTAATAATAATTATACTGGGGCTGGACGACGCTATAGCAATATTTCTGAAACGTCGAAGGAAAGGGGGAAATATTTAAAAATTAGTGAGAATTCCTAAAATACAAGTCCAAATGTATAGCCCGATCAGATTTATTTAAAGAACTGTGCTACCTTACTGTGTCGACTCTTACCTGCCCTTTTCAAGTTATCGTTGCAGAGAATAACATTTCAGAACGCTTGGAAGGTTTCTAAAGGAATCCATGTTTTTAAAAAATGACAAATAGAAAAAAATATTGAAAATTATCATTTAATCAGTAGTATGCGTTTAGGTGTAACTTTGCTAAATTCTTTAGCTAGGCTAGATCACGCTATGTTACTTTATACACTGGATGCCTTGCATACCCTATTTCATTAACAGAGATCAGTATTTCCAATACTGTGGCTTCCAACCTGTCAATATCAGTGACACCTCGGAAGTGCCCCAAGGTTCCCCACGGAGACGTCTGCTATTCCTTATTTTACAAACATATGTATTACTCGACTCTAGGCTTACTTTTCTAATCGTAGAATCAAATAGTCTCTTTTAAATGTCTAGGATTCTTAGTAGCAAATGGCAAACAATTTGATAATGCAAATACTACGATGCCACTATCTAATTCATATGTACCCTCTAGGTTAGAAAATGAAGCAATTGTATGGAGTCCGGAGTATGCAATAAAAGCTTTAGCTGTTGAACGAGTTTATAGATGATTTGTAAAGTCTTTGTGGAAGAAGGAAGATGCTGTTTATCCATTAACTGGTTCTCTTTGTGATGGACTTTTGGCAATGCTTAATATTATTCATTTAAAAATAAGTAAATTCAGCTGAGTAAGTTTCTGATTTCAAATATTGAACAAGCGATTGTCGGAAATTCCAAGTTACATTGACCATCATTGTTATATTACGTATGTTCTGCGTAACTACTAGAGTTTTGTTTTTTGTATTTTCCTACTCCGCAATTGGTAGTGTACCAATAAACAAATAAATAAATATCACGATAATATTCTTCTTCCTTCCCTTCAGAACCTTGTTCCAAACAGACATTCTTAAGAATTTTCTTTATATATTTATTATGTGCTTACCGTACAAACTCAATTAATGCACAGAATGTTTAAATAATGAACCTATTTTTACTTCCGTTTTCAGAAATTCATTGGGGGATAAAATCACAAGCACTATTTAGCATATCCCTTAGGTTTCTATCTCGATATACAATCTATCAAGCACAAGCTTAAGCATACACATAACAATAGATTCTCCCTTAACTGTTTGCTAACTACTTAGGTATCTATAAATGGTTGGTGCATTTTAACTTTTGTTGGAACCACGTACACACGTATGCGTAAGAATGCTATGTGAAAAGATTACGATCCTTTCTCCACTATAATAAAGCTTCGGGAAGGTCATGGTTGGCGAATACAATACTGAAATTAAACGCCTTCGGTGTTAAATTTACTTTTAGTAGCACGAAGAAAAATTGTAGGGGAGATAAAGCAGCGGGACATAAAAAATTAATCTTTAATTGTTGGTACAACATTGTTCGGTATCTTGATGTGATTTATGCGGTACTAAACGGCATTTCTTCATGTAGATAATCTTACAGCTTTTCTAAATAACGTCTTTGTAATACGTTGAAATAATTCTTTTAGTGCATTTCATTTGAACTTACTGTTGACGAGTGGTTTTTACAAGCTAAACCGCTTATGGCATTGCATTCGGAGTAAAAATTGTTTATGGGATGTGGAAATTATCACATCGGTTGGTGTTGGACAGAAGTTATTTCTTAATTTAGGGCACGGTTTAATATTTAAATGATAGAATATAAACTTCATTGTGTGTATTCATCTTGATGTATCAAGATGAATACACACAGACATACCAGGACATTTCAAACCCAATTTGAGTATAAAAAAGGTATTTTTTTATCGTATATTTCAATATACTTCCAGCAAAGCCACTTTGGTAAAAGGAACTAAATAGTGTTAATAAAAATAAATTAAGATTTCTCGGTGGCTGCGAAACATATTATCCTGCTTAGAAACTCATGTACTTTTTTGGAAAATATAAACTTTTTTCATTTTTTCATCTTAAAGCACGTTAAATAACCTACAATTAACAAAAACTTAAGACTGTTGCCACCTTGATACTTGGCGAATGATTTAAAACTATATTTCTTCCGCGATTTTTAACCCTTCTATTTGACCTACAACCTCGAACTAGATACATTCTATTTACTCGTGGATGCGATTTATTTTGACTAACTTATGCATTGCAAGTAAGTTCATATATTGAAAGTTCTAAAGACATTAAAGAATACCTCTCCTGGATCTGATAATATAAGTATAAGTTTAATTAAATTATGTTGCCCTTGGATTATCAAATTCTTGGTACACATAGTAAATACTTATTCTTCAGTGCAAGTTTCCGTCGAGTTTGAAAATGTCTTGGTAACACCGATTCCCAATAAAAAAAGTGAGGTTTTAACATACTCAGATCTAAGACCCTTAAGTATTCTACCGAGCTTTTAAAATTTAATGGAAAAAAATCATAGAATTACAAATATGAAGTCACTTGGATTCCAATAACATTTTACTTACTGTGCAGTCGGGATTTCGGGTAGGCTATAGTTGTTCTACAGCCTTGTTAACCGTAACTGATGATATTATTCAACCGTATGACGAAAAAGTACAGCTCTGGTATTAGTTGATTTCGGCAATGCTTGTTCTGTGTTGTTGATGATGAGAGTGTACTGCTATTTAGATCTTATCTAAAGGGGCGTAGTCAAAGGATTAAATTGAGTGAACCAGTCTGATGAAAGATTTTTAACTAGGGATGTTCCCAAGGTTCATCCTTGGGTCCTTGCTGTTCACGGCCTACACTAGCCAATTTCCTAAATTTGTTCAAGACACTGTAGTTCATATGTATGGCGATGACTCACACGTGCTCTACTTATTTTATCCCACTGAATATCATAGTGCTTTAGCAGATATTTTACGATGGCTCTGAAGGGCCATGTTCAAAACATTTTTCCAAATGCCTTGTTAAAATGTCGCACTGCAATATTTTAAGTTGCAGTGCCTGTTAAAAAGTTGTACTGTGAATTATAAAGTCGCACTGCGAATTATAAAGTCGCACTGCGAATTTTAAAAATGCACTGTGAGATTTAAAGTTGCACTGCAAATAAATGTTTGCGTAAGGGACAAACATATTTATCAACGAATCCATCCAGCTCGTAGCGTATGCAGACGACATGAACATCATGGCTCGTAAAATTATATCCGCCAAAGAAACATACATAGATTTGGAAAATAATGCCAAAGAAATAGTTACTTTCCTAGCTTTGGTTTCGGAGAAATGTTGGATATCTCTGTCGATATCTATACTTCGGGCCGTTTCATTTTCAATGGAAACTATGGCTAAATTCGCCAAATTTTCTTGTAATAAAAAGTTCCTTAAGTAGTTTTTAATTAATATTAATTTCAGAAATGACCTCTCGGCTGAAGCTACTAAATACAGGTATCGTTAAATATAAAATCAAAGCAGTGTAAACTTCTGTATACAAAGTGTTGAAATCGGGTCCAGAATTGCTAACTTTGCCAAATCAAGCATTCTAATATATTTAAGGTTTCCTAATTTCCGCCGCTGGGCAAGGACACTTATCAACAAATCCACCCAGCTCGTAGCGTACGCAGATGACAATGGATCCTTGTGCATACGCGATTGTTTGAGTTTCGCCATGCAACTTTAAATCTCACAGTGCGTTTTTAAAATTCGCAGTGCGACTTTACAATTCGCAGTGCAACTTTTTAACAGGCACTGCGACTTAAAATATTGCAGTGCGACATTTTAAGAAGACATTTGGAAAAATGTTTTGATCATGGATCAGAGCCATCGTAGATATTAATAATGACCTATAAAAATTATCAAATGTGCCATCGAATCATTCACTAGTATTAAATCCGTTAAAATTTGCTGTAATCTTGTTTAATTAAAGAACAGACTATGTTAACCTTCGACAAGTTCTCAATATTAAAATCAATGATTTACATATTAAAATAACTGTTAGCGGAACCTCGGTTTAACTCTAGATAGGTCTCTTAGATTTCGAGGGCATGTTACTAATATTCAAAGGGCATATGCAGCTCTTCGTTTGTTGTATCCGCATGGATTGTTTCTAAATTGTGAGACAACAAAAATGTTATTTGATACATTGGTACTATTGTCTATTTACGTATTCTGCTTCTGTCTATGGGCCCTGTTTAGACCAGGACCGTACAAATAGAATACAGCGTGTCCAAAACTCACGCATACGTTATGTACGACATTAGAACATTTGACCATGTGTGGCATAAGTTATCTGAATTAAAATGGCTCAACATGAAAAATCGATTTCATGTATACGCTCTGTTCTTATACCACAAAATTATTACAACAAAAGTACCATCATATTTATTTAACAAAATATTATATCGCACTGACATTCACAATATTAATGTACGGAGCAGAGGATTGATAACACCACCTCCTCATAAAACTGTATTTCTTGAGATAAGTTTTAAATTCACGATATATAAGTTGTATAACTCTATTCCTACTGATTTGAAGACTTTTAGCGATTATAAGTTCAAAAAATTTACTAGAAATCTATTCATGGATAAACAAAATCTGGCTTGAGTATTTATTATTTTTAAATCTACGTTATGATATAGTGGTTTTTTTAATAATTCAAATTTCTTACACAATTTCTTATTGTGTTAATTCTGTTTTGTTCTCTGCTGTTCTGCATTATTTATCATTTGTTTATTCATCCACAAGGGTTAAGAGGTAGAGCACTCATTTGAGTGAACTTCGGAACATCTCCTTGTTTCCAAAGTATTATATGTATTTCTTTTATTATTGTTTTTGGGAAATAAAGACATCTCTTATTAATAAATAAGGCAGTATTTTTGCCATTCCGATTCTGTTAACACAACGAATATATTACCCATAAAGGAGAAAATTTATGGAAGTACGTTAGAAAAAAGTATATAACTTTTGAAGCTCCCGCTATTTGGAGAAAACATTTTATTCAAAATACATAAGAACCGGCAATACAATTTCCTCTGGAAAACTGTCGCCAATCAATTCGATTATGTTATATAGTCAATAATATAGTATCAGTCATATCAATAAAATATCAGGAATGAAATAAATTATAATATTTTGTGGGTCATTATATGAAGTATTTAGGTCATGTATTAGGTACTGAACCTGTTTTCGCATTATTATTAATGCAACACAAACCATTTTGGTATATTTTCCAAATTAGAATAATTCTTATGAAAGTCATCAATATATGTTTTACTTTCGATTTAATATTCATAAAACATGTCATCTTTAATTACCCTGTATTCCCTATTCGATATACCAATAATGCATTTTTAGGGTGGCTATTTAATTCAATCTCGATTCCATTTTTTTTAGTTTCATCTTTAGTTTCATATTTAAATTAGTTGGTAACTTTTGAGGACAATAAATTTAGGACGTCCAGTACCAATAATATATCATAAGCCCTAGTAATCTAGTATCTATTCCATGATTGATTTTCTCGGTATATTTATCATCTTTCGATGAATTACGACACTTTTCATTCATAGAGCTTTTAAGCTTTATGTACTAATTTGGACCCCTGTCGATCGATTTGTGTATTTACGGTTTACGTCCAGTTGTTCGATAATCCTATTTGGCACTTTTCCAGGGCCAACTGTTTTTAGGAATGTTAGCAATTTCGTGCTGTAGAGCCCTTCAGTACATATACACTTCGCTATTTATAACGTACAAAGCTTCAAATTAGAAATTATAAGAATTAATTGAAACAGACTTTAGGTTCTCTCTAATAGAACAGTATTAAATATTAATGAACTGGGAAATATCTAGGATGTTTGTTTCAATGGACGATGGTCGATTTGCTGTTTACAAAGCTGCTTGTTCAAATGTGCTTTTAGAGGGCGGAATATTAAACATAATATTTTTAGTCGCAAACTCCTCTATAAATCCTTATTTTACTATACGGAAAGTAACCAGACTGCAACCAAAGTTACAAATCTGGCGCGTTAAGTGTAATAATTGCATATTACCATCAAAACGCTAATGCTTCGATTGCAACAAACACCAGCCGAAAGACTGATCCTACTTAAAGGAGCTCCCTTGCCAGTCGTCACACACCACTTGCAGACTGCAGTTTCGAGCTGTTGGCTCTCGTCAGTGCAAGGTAGGTATGCGACGACCGACATGAGAATCCTTTGACTATAGTACATCCCGGTATTTTCACAATAGCGACATGTAAAACAGCCAGCAGGCGCCATCTAGCGGTCCAGTGTCTGTTGCAATCGAAAAATAAATAGCCTGACTTGGCTTAGCTTAGCATAGTTCAAATGTGCTTTTAGAGGGCGGAATATTAAACATAATATAGTTCAAATGTGCTTTTAGAGGGCGGAATATTAAACATAATATTTTTAGTCGCAAACTCCTCTATAAATATTTATAGAGGAGTTTGCGACTAAAAATATTATGTTTAATATTCCGCCCTCTAAAAGCACATTTGAACTATGCTAAGCCAAGTCAGGCTATTTATTTTTCGATTGCAACAGACACTGGACAAATATTCAAATGTGCTTTTAGAGGGCGGAATATTAAACATAATATTTTTAGTCGCAAACTCCTCTATAAATATTTATAGAGGAGTTTGCGACTAAAAATATTATGTTTAATATTCCGCCCTCTAAAAGCACATTTGAACTATGCTAAGCCAAGTCAGGCTATTTATTTTTCGATTGCAACAGACACTGGACAAATATTTATAGAGGAGTTTGCGACTAAAAATATTATGTTTAATATTCCGCCCTCTAAAAGCACATTTGAACTATGCTAAGCCAAGTCAGGCTATTTATTTTTCGATTGCAACAGACACTGGACCGCTAGATGGCGCCTGCTGGCTGTTTTACATGTCGCTATTGTGAAAATACCGGGATGTACTATAGTCAAAGGATTCTCATGTCGGTCGTCGCATACCTACCTTGCACTGACGAGAGCCAACAGCTCGAAACTGCAGTCTGCAAGTGGTGTGTGACGACTGGCAAGGGAGCTCCTTTAAGTAGGATCAGTCTTCCGGCTGGTGTTTGTTGCAATCGAAGCATTAGCGTTTTGATGGTAATATTCAATTATTACACTTAACGCGCCAGATTTGTAACTTTGGTTACAGTCTGGTTACTTTCCTTATAGTAAAATAAGGATTTATAGAGGAGTTTGCGACTAAAAGTATTATGTTTAAAGCTGCTTGTTGTTAGGTAATTTGTATTATAAAGTCTGAAATTTAAGTTGGCCATTCTCCAGTTTACTGTATCGAAATAATAATTTATATATTATATACAGAGTGCTTCGAGGCTTACCACTGGAATCTTGTCAACCAGTTAGGTTAAACACAACTTGCACAATTTTGGGAAGCATTTTGATGTATTGAAATTTACCAATTCCTGAATCATACTGAAGGAATTCGGAATAAAATTTTTGTCGTTCAAGATATCGTCACCAAACTCGTTACTCCTTCCTTCTTCGATGCAAGAGTTTTAAAAATGGCGGTGAAAAAATTCTTCTCTTACTAGATTTTGACATACGATTGAAGATATAGGCTTTCTCGAAATAACAAGAAGTAGTAGAAAAAAGAATAATAAGAATATACCACTCAATCTACTAAATGCAAATGAAATTATTGATTTTTTCATAAATGCTGTGAATAATCTTCCTTCTGGAAACGCGCATGAAACAAAAAAATTTTATGCTAGGAACTTAAAAAATAATAACCCCACATTTTCTATTTCTTTTGGAAATAGTGTCAATTTTAATGTAATAAAATCATTGGCCAGGGCCGAAACCTTTGAAAATGGTAAAAAGTGAACAAAACGTAGAACACAGTGACACCCATTGAAAAAGGAAGAAAATATAACAAAAATAAGAGGAGAAATAATTTACGGGCGATTTGAGGTCGGGAAGTGGAAGGGGGTGAACTTTTAAGGGTGGAAAACGGTTTATCACGATTTCCGGCAAAACTACAACTCCTATCGAAAAAAGTTAATTAGCAAAGTTGTACGTAATAAAAAGATCTACAACGTTTGTATTTACACTTTTTTCACATAACCTCAAAATATCTGCGAAAAATCAAAATAACCGACTTTTTGGTTTTTTATCTCCCACAAAAAAAATTTTTTTTACCAAATTTGGTGGAAACTTACCTTCTTATGTCCCAAACACGCTGTAATTTTTTCGATTCAAAATATTTATTTTTTCCCTTTATTTTGATTTTATATCCAAGAAGTAACCTCATTTTCAATCGAAAATTCTCACGTCAAAAAAGCTGCTTTTTAAAAAAAAGTCGGTGCTGCGCTTTTTATTCGTTGAAACCTCTACTTTCTGATGGTGTACAAAAAAATATACATTACTATGGAAAATTTTCTCAGAAAATGCAAAAAAACGAGAAAACTCGATTTCGAAACATTTTTTAAAATCGTTGTTTAAAATTTTGCGCTATTTATTGAAATTTACACTTTAATTACTCAAAAAATGTAAGATTCCATGTTACATTGATAAACTAAGAAATTGCAATTCGATATATATTGCTATAATTAACAACCAGATAAGTTAATAAACTTAATAGTTTATAAGATATCTACAATATTTTGAGAAGTTGTAGGAACATTTTCAGCTTCAAACTTGGCTGGGTAACAAACTAACAGCAACAGATTGGGGTTGAAGCAACATCAACGTGGCATTATACCCAAATTGACAGATAAAGAATTAATTCCTGAACTATTACTCAAAACTATTTGCTGCAGCTGTGAAACTGGAATAACAGTCTAAAATGTGGCTGCCCAAAACGTGGTTTGAAATGCACAAATTTACGTTCAAATTGTCATGGTTCTGAAAAAAATATTGGAGATGAAGACGATGATGGACTTGAAGATTTCGAAGATCCACTAGAATCGAAAAGACTTGTCGAATCTAACGATGGAGAAATGCCATCAAAGAGGCAAAAACTAATGGATAAGTGATTAGAATTCCAGATAAGGTGTTTGATAAGGTTGTTGATAAGGTGTAATGTGTTTTAAAATATTATAACGAATAACTTCATAAGTATTTAAATTGAATCGTACAATTTTAAACATAAATTTTTTCAATTGAAATGCCTAACAATATATATATATATATATATATATATATATATATTATAAGATTTTCTATTCCATAAATGTAATTAGAATTTAATAAATCAACTTTTTTATCGAAAAAAATTGCAGCAGTAACATTTTTTTAGAGTAAATCGCCTTTAAATCCCATCATTAATATTTAGAAAACTATATTCGCATGTTTTTTGCAAACACTTAGTTTATCAATGTAACATGGAATCTTACATTTTTCAAGTAATTAAAGTGTAAATTTCAATAAATAGCAGAAAATTTTCAACAATGATTAAAAAAAAATTTTGAAATCGAGTTCTTTCGTTTTTTGTATTTTCTGAGAAAATTTTCCATAGTAATGGACATTTTTTTATACACCATCAGAAAGTATAGGTTTCAACGAATAAAAAGTGCACCGACTTTTTTTAAAAAGCAGCTTTTTTGACATGAGAATTTTCGATTGAAAATGAGGTTACTTCTTCGATATAAAATCAAAATAAGCAGAAAAAATAAATATTTTGAATCGAAAAAAATACAGCGTGTTTGAAACATAAGAAAATAAGTTTCCACCAAATTTCGTGAATTTTTTTTTGTGGGAGACAAAAAGAAAAAACAAAAATGTCGGTTATTTTGATTTTTCGCAGATATTTTGAGGTTATGTGAAAAAAGTGTAAATACAAAAGTTGTAGATCTTTTTATTACCTACAACTGTGCCATTAAATTTTTTTCGATAGGAGTTGTAGTTTTTCCGGAACGTGATAAACCGTTTTCCACCCTTAAAAGTTTACCCTCTTCCACTTCCCGACCTTAAATCGCTCGTAAATTATTTTTCCTCTTATTTTTGTTATATTTTCTTCCTTTTCCAATGGGTGTCATCCTGTTCTAAATTTTTTTGGTTTCAAAAATTATCGGCCCTGGCCGATAGTGACGCAACAGGTCATGATGAAATTAGCTTAAGCATGCTTAATTTTGTTGTCCTTATATTCCAGCTTTTACCACTCATATAGTAAATAGTTGCTTGTCTGAAAATAACTTCCCTAAGTATGGGAAGTTTCTATAGTTTTGCTATTACCAGAAGTTGCTCAACCTGAAGAGTATAAGGATTTATGGCCTGTTAGTGTTTTACCCCCGCTATTAAAAATCTTGGAAAGAACAGTTTCAAATCCAATGAAAGAATATTTAGGTAGATGATAATATCTTATTTACGGTGCAATCAGGCTTAAGTTATATAGATGCGGGGTGCGGGGGTTAAATGGTAGAACAGTGAGAGTTGAATTTCGCTTCCATCCAATAATTAACATCACTTATAGATGTGACGAATAGCGGTTTTGCCGAATAGTTGAATAACAAATATTCGGTCAAAGTTGAACCGAATATTCGGCCGCACCGAATATTTGAATTTCGCGACCAAGAGGAAAAATCCACGCCCACATTGAGCAAGTTTGTTTACTGCGCGTTAATCGTGTCACGTTATTTGTTGTGAACCGACGAGTGTAGACTAGTTTAGGTTTATACTAGACGTTCATTTAGTTTGTTTATTGCGTCGGACTATTTAGTAGTATTTAGTATTTATTGTGAACGGACGAACTCAAGACGTTTTCAAAGCTGGTTGTGTGTGAATTTGTTACGAGAAAATGAGTAAATGGGGTAAATCAAAAAAATCAAAAGTACGAATTATATTATTATTGTTGAACAAAAAATTTTGTAAATAAAATTCTAGCGATAGAGGGCGCCGAAGTTTTCCGTACGACCAATAGAACACGAGATAAAACGATTCAAAAATTTTTCAAGATGGCGGCTATAGCAAAAGGAGGAAGGTCACTTTTTTTGGTTTTAGACCTTCTGTGGTCCTGATAATGTTGAGCATGACAAATTCGAATGCGGAATTTTTTCCAGGTCATGGGAATTTTTGGTACATTTTTACAGTTCTATGTTACAAGCTTCAGCTACCACTGATATGTGGACTAGTGATAACAGTACTCACAGCTTTATGAGTTTTACTGTGCATTGGTTAACAGACGATTTTGTACCGAAACACTGTGTTTTGCAAATGAAACATCTCACTGGACACTCAGGTGACAACGTTAGGAAAATTATATTAGAAATTATGACACTTTGGAAGATATACAGTGTAAAAATTCACGTTGTTTTATGGTTCAAATGTAGCCGAAGTCCTTAACGAGTCCAATTATAATACTCCCATTCCGTGTTTTATTCATACCCTGCAGTTGGTGGTGAATGGCGCAATCAATGTTCTGGTAAACGTCACCGAAATGATATTTGCTTCAAGATGCACCATCACCCACTTTTATCATTCAGAGGGTAGTCAGGAAAAATTAAAATTGTATCAACAGGAACTTGATTTACCTTTTCATCGGCTGGTACAAGATGTCAGAATAAGGTGGGATAGAACATAATATATAGCAGCCAGATTGTTAGAACAAAGAAGGTCTGTTACCTTATACATTTCTGAAAATAATGTGGCGTTCCAGAACTTGTCTTCAACTCAATGGCAACTACTGGAGAACTGCCTAGTGCTACTAAAACCATTTCAAGAACTATCAAAAGAATAAGCAGTTCTCTCGCGAGTATTTTGGAAGTGATTCAGAATGTCTTGTTTCACAAAATATTTCTCAAATACGACTTTCTTTAATCAGTGGCTTAAAAGTAAGATTTGCTGAAATAGAAAAGAATAAGTATTATTTCCCAGCCACTTTACTAGACCCTCGTTACCGGATGCACTTTTTCACGCCGGAAGAAATTCCCTTAATACGACAAACTTTTTTTTTAATCACTTCTAGCATATTTGTGCTCTGGAAGTAGCAGCGATGATGACAATATGGACTTAAATAATACATCGTCATGACACTTACGACCTGAAACAAAGACAATCATAGCTAAGGCACATGCCACTTTCTTGGACTGTTACAAGGAAATAGCATCGACATCGACTAGTAAGATCTTCAGGCCAAATTCTAAAAACAGTATTGCAGTTGAGTTAGATGCTTACTCGTCGGAAGAAATAGTGAATAAAGATGATTATTGCCCGTTCGCTTGTTACCTGATAGAGCCGAGAGACTGGTGTTTCTGCATCATAATCTACCAATAATTGATTATTATATTGAATATTAATAAAAATTAAAAGTTTTGTTTTGTTTTGTTAAGGGTTTGTTCAGTTACATAAATTAAATATATAGATGTACTTAGTACGTATTACATTATATATTACATATATGTGTAGTGTGTACATGTAGTAAACTGTGAACCTAGAACCTCTATAAAATGTTAATATTTTTGTTGATCTGCTCTATAAATCTATACTCTATACTATAATACAAATAAATAGAGTTATTATTGACTTTATTATTTATCAAGAAAAACATTTTGTTTTTTGATTAAGTGGATAAGTGCACGCGCCAATATCCATTGGCTGGATGTTGGTCTCGATAACTAGGGCCGAGTAGGACTACTACTCTTGGCTCCTAGATTATCTCTGTAGACCTGGACCGGCCTTCGTGATAGGTGGGCCCGCTTACTTCTACCAGACCCAGCTCGCAAATGCGAGATGTGTCGTGGTATTTTCTGCGGACCTCCCCTGGTCCTGGCTGTTGAACCTCGCTGGCTGAGGTCTCTTTTGGCGCTCTTCGATAAGTGCACGCTGTAATATTTTGAATTTTATCTTTTCGATGAACAAAACGATGAAAAATTTATAAATTTTTTATTTTATCCCATTCATAAATAAAACCGAATATTCGACCAAATACCGAATAGTGAGATAATGGCCGAATAGACCGAACACCGAATAATTATTCGGATTCGGTCCCATCACTAGTTATTACATCAAAATAAAACATCTATATCTATTATAATCATTTTTAATTATTAGTAAATAAAGGACATTTATTATTATTAATAATAAAACAAACCAGAGTGTGCCAATAAAATAGTGCCTTCCGATTGCACATTTGATTGAATAAGCTAGAAATATACTTTCATGTTTAAAGTAATTAGTGTAATATAGTCAGCCATCTAAAATGGTAAAGGGAGAATCTTTGAGCTAAGGCCTAATAAATACCCAGAAAAGCGGATTATTAATAGTTATATAACATAGAGGGTGAGGTTAATTCATTTTATTGACAAAGAAATATGGGTAATAAATTCACATTCATTAGTAAAAGAAGTGATCAACTAACAATGTCTACTTTTTATGGCTAAACATCTGTTCCTTTCGTAATATCCCTCTTTATTGAAAATTAGCTCGATATTGTGGATGAGCAGCTGATTTCTGTTTTTTAGGGGAATATGACAAGTGGTTTCATGGCAATTCTTATCCGCTGTACCGTATAATCGATTATTAAGAAAAGGCGTGCGTTAATGGATTTTCAGGCAAAATATTACAGAGCTATTATAAACCAATGATTGCAGAATTCATTTAATCCCTCCCAGAGAAATAGATTTTGCACTCTGTTTTATTTTTTTAATCCCTTTATCAGATTACAGGAACAAGCTAAAGCAGCGAGTATAACGAAATGAATCGAAATATAACTTATCTAAATAAAACTAGGAGCATTTTCCCACGTTAGAGAAAGATCCAAAGGGTTGTTAGTCGACACCCGGCAATTAGATTACATAAGATAGGAAAGTTAGCTCTGCAGAAGTTATAGGACCGTCTACTTTTGTTGCAAAGAATATTCCTTTTGAAATCAGTACCAGCTTTCCTCGGGGAGGGGGGGGGGGCGGATGGTGGCTATCCTGATTTAAAACTAGATCGAGGCCGTTCTATTCTACAATAAAATATATATTTAACAAAATATAGAGTCAACGCAAAGTGGACTAATTACTATGAGAATAAAGTATATTAAATTAAATACTACGACAGACCAAAAATACCACTAATTCCTATAAAAGGAGCTTAATTAATTGCCACCCATCAAGGTGCAAAATGTGCGTTTCCAAAGCGATTGAAAATAATGCCCCAATTCAATTCAATTCAAAATACATTTATTATAATTAACTGGTACAGAACAGTTGCCTAGCCAGGATCTGCCCCGAGGCCGATCGTGCAACCACCGCGCTGACGCGATGGCGGGTTGCAGGGTCGGGCGGGATAGTCTGGGTCGGCGAAAACAATTATTGGCAACATCTAAACCTAAACTCCTTTTGTACGATGGACAAATAAAAAATTGGTAAACAATTAAAAAATATAAAAAAAACAGATTTAACAAAAACTTAAAAACTACACTACATTTAGGGAACTCTCGCACAAGACACTTTTTAATTTCGTAGTTGATGCTAGCACCTCAAATTAAAACGAGGAACCTTCCTCGAGGTGTGTAACGTCGGGCTGCGCATAGGCTGGCCTAAACTGTGATTTTAAAAAGTTGGATTTCAAGAAAGTTATAATTTATTTGAAATTTTGATGGAAACGATTTAGAAACAAAAATGTACAAAAAGAAAACTAGAAAAACAAATGCGACAAAAAGAGTACAAACAAAAAAGAAGAAGGGGACAGGAAAAATTTAAAGATAGACAAAGGTACGAAATATCAGTAAAGATGGATAGGGTAAGCGGAAGTTATAGTTGGTGACACTTGGCTACAGAGGTTACCGGAAAATCGGTAACGTCTTGTACGGTAAGAGTTGTTTAATTCGAAATGGGGCATTATGCCGTCTAATTTGTGTTATGTGTCTTGTTAGCGGACTATCGCCCAGCTTGAACGAGCAGAAGTTTTGAGAGATGCGCTGGACGTAGTCCGCTATCGGAGTTATGTCGTGGCAAAGTGCGTATAGATCTCTGAGGGAGGTGTACCTTCCAGAATTTGAAATGAGGCACATAAATTTGTGCTCAAGCACTTGAAGTTTTTCATTGTCGTGACCGGTATGCTGCACCACACCGGCGCTGCGTATATGATGGACGGCCTGATTACCATTGTGTACAACAATTTCTTATTTTGTCTGTTAAGTGAAAATAATGCCCCAAAACTTGCGACATATTACGTCTTCGATCAGAAAACGTAAACAAAAACCTGATTGCAACCGCCACAAGATGGAGCTATTCACAAATTCCGGACGTTGCCGTTTGTAATTTGATAGACTGGAGAATGGTGTAGGGTTGTCGTGTATTCAGCTAAGCCCTACTAATTAGCGCTAACAAGCTCGAAACACTGGTGATACACGACAGCTCTGCACTGTGGTCTTTTTTACAGGATTAATCTGTCCGCTGAGGATTTTTGCAATCAAATTTTTGTTTGTTGCGATTGAAGACGTAGTATGTCGCAAGTTTTGGGGCATTATTTTCAATCGCTTTGGAAACGCACATTATGTACTTTGATGGGTGGCAATGAATTAAGTTACTTTTATAGGAATTAATGGTATTTTTGGCCTATTGTCGTATTTAATTCACTACATTTTTAGTTTCAAAATAATTATTGTAATAAGATTTTTATTCGCCTGCATCCATACTTAAGAACTTCATAATCATATTAGAGACATTAAAGGAATTGAAAATGTTAGTGTCCTTATAATATACAGGGTTACTAGTAATTCGATACATTCCTTTGGAGATGTGATGGGGCATGAGCTAAGGAGTAAATCTAGCCCTAACATACATTATGCAAAACTCAATAGTTTTTGAGATATTTCAATTTTTTTGTTTTTCTCAAAAAAGTAGATCTTAATGTCTTAAAAGTTAATTTCCGAAAAATCTACTTGATATTTTTAAATTTTTTTTTCTGGATTACTTGTCCAATATCATTGATATCCGTTTGGAATGAAAAATATCCGGAAACATTTCGATCATGTGAACATTTAAAATAAAAACTTGTAAACATTTTTTTTTTAAATCAGTTATGAAATTTACCTATTAGGTTTTTCCAAAAAAATATTAATGTAGCACGCGTACAAATTATTATAAAAACTTCCTTATTTCAATAGCTATCTAACTAGGTAGAAATGTTTAATGTACCCTTGATAGTTCTAATAAAAAAATAGTAAAGATAATGCTGGTGGCGGAATTTATTAAACGATTAATCGTTCATTTTCATTTAAGTCAGTCAGTCCTTGACTTTGACGTTTGTGCATATATGTCATTAACTGACATTCTTATCTCCGTGTCCCTTAAGTTTGTTGGTCTTGTTAAATTAGTTATCGAAGATTTTGATTTTGCCCGTAGTTGTTGTTATTAGTTGTTGTTATTGTATTTTCTGTGCCATGGCCGCGTATGCCAACGCAGAATAGGCTGATATCTTGTTTGTCTATGGATACTGTGGCGGCAACGCTGCTGAAGCTCGCCGAGAATATGGTCTTTGGTACCCTAACCGCCGCTTACCAAATGCATGTGTATTCAGTACGGCATATCGAAATATCGCTGAAACTGGCTCCGTGAAATGTAGAAGAAGTGACGCTGGTGCTCCTCCCGTTTATGAACCAGATGATGAGGAAGAAATATTGAGGTAATTTGAGGAAGACCCAACTATTTCAACTAATAAAGTCGCAAGACTAACCGGAGCGTCACAATGGAAAGTTTGGTCTACGATACGTAGAGTTGGATGTCATCCTTACCACTATACCCCTGTACAAGGCTTGGAGGAAGGTGATCCTGGAAGGAGAGTGGAATTCTGCCGCTTTATGTTAAATTCAGATGCAGAAAATGCAAATTTTTTAACAAGTATTTTATGGACGCACGAGTCGAAATTTAATCGCGAGGGTATAACAAATTTCCACAACCTACATTATTGGGCAAAGGAAAATCTCAAGTTAACACGTGTAACTAGTTTCCAAATGAAGTTTTCTATTAATGTGTGGATGGGAGTCATTGGCCACTATTTAATAGGGCCACACTTTCTTCCTCAAAATTTAAACGGGGAAATCTATGAAAATTTTTTAAGAAATGATCTGGCGGTGATTTTAGAAGATGTTCCTCTCGCCGTCAGACACCGAATGATGTTTCAGAACGACGGTTGTCCAGCACATTATCGGCTGACAGTACGACAGTTACTTGATCAACGTTTCCCTAACCGTTGGATTGGAAGAGCGGGCCCAATACCTTGGCCAGCGCGAAGCCCTGACTTAACAACCCTTGATTATTACGTATGGGGTCATATGAAGGAGATGGTCTATGCCACACCAGTCAATACTATAGAAAACCTTAGACAAAGGATAGTCGATGCTGCCCAACACATAAGGCATAATCTGACAACCAGAGTAACAAGGACGGAAATAAGAAGACGCTGCCGTGTCTGTATACGGAATAGGGGCTCCCATTTTGAGCAAGACATATAAAAAATAAAGTACAACTTTGAAATTAATGAAGAATTAAACTCTACTTTTAAAATGTTTTTTACTGTTTATCTAAAAATAAAATTCGCACTACTTGTGTTATTTTTACTAGTATTTTCTTAGAACTATTAAGGGTACATTGAACATTTGTACCTTGTTAGATAGCTATTGAAATAAGGCAGTTTTTATAATAATTTATACGCGTGTTCCGTTAATATTTTTTTGAAAAACCTAATAGGTAAATTTCATAGCTGATTAAAAAAAAATTTTTTTTAAAGTTTTTATTTCAGATGTTCACATGATCGAAATGTTTCCAGATATTTTTCATTCCAAACGGATATCTATAATATTGGACAAGTAATCCAGTAAAAAAAAAATTAAAAATGTCAAATAGATTTTTCGAAAATTAACTTTTAGGACATTAAGATCTACTTTTTGAGAAAAACAAAAAAAATTAAATATCTCAAAAACTATTGAGTTTTGCATAATATATGTTAGGGCTAAATTTACTTCTTAGATCATGCCCCATCACATCTCCAAAGGAATGTATCGAATTACCAGTAACCCTGTATATATACAATCTGAATTGTGTTTTTTTTATAAAAATATCCATTTCATGTTTAATTTATTATCACTGGACTGACATATTTAGTGTACAATAAATTTCTCTAATTAATAGTACTAAATCAGTCTTTAATTACAATAAATGTAGAAACTTACTTTAATTGGCAAGAATATTTTCTACTATTAACATAATGGAAAACCGTATGATATCCTTTTAAGGATTGTAACTTTCGATAATGTCAGTTTATTGTCCAATATATTCGATATTAGTAAAAATATTACATCCAATTCCATGTCGCATATGAAATGTGTACTATTTGGCACACTCTTACATTAACACTAAAAAAAAATTATATAGCTGTTTGATAAAGAACCTTTACTAAATCTAATATTTAGGGTGTCTGCTTAATTTGGACGCTGAAATTACCGGTTTTTTGCCGGTTTCTTCCGGTTTTTTTCCCAATTTTCTCGGTGATGCAAATGAAGTAATGAATATAATAAGAAATCGTAGGTTGTCATTTGTTTTCTAAATACTTTTTCAAAAATTTGAGTTCACGAAAATTATATTTCACGTGGTAAATCCAAAATACGTCTCATGTGAGATAGTCACAAAAAAAGCCATAAAAAACGAATCATATGATTTTTTGCGAAAAAGAGAGCATATGCATGAAATTTTACAATTTTTCATTAAAATTTTATAAAATTGTATCTAACAGAAGAAAATTAATATTGATAATATTTATTTAATTATAAAAAAACGTTAAAAACTAATTCATATTTAGTGTTATGTGGCTGCCCTCTAACGGGGAGAGATGTGATTAAGTCCCTGGTCAAAATAACGGAAACCTGTTATTCTGTTGATGGCCAGTAGGTGGGGTGGCGCCATCTCTGGGCCGATTGACGAACCGCCATCTAGCACGTAGTAGAAAACTGTGGAGGATTCCAACCTGTTCTAGAAGGTTATGGAATGGGGTTCTGGTACATTCTAAGGGTGTATATAAAGAAGTTCAGTTGAGTATACAGTACAGTTCTGATATACAGAGACAGTTTTTGGTTAGATAAGAGTTGACAAATGATCAGATGAAGTAAAGTACAGTTGTGATTTAAAAGTAGTGATTTTATATTGGATTAAGGTTATTATTAGTTGTGTTATTTTTTTTAAGGATTAACTATTGTAATTTTAGTGATTAATAAAATTGTGATTTGTGAAGATTCTTGTTGCAAGCTATTTGAACCTACGGAGTGTTTACTAGATCCCTAGATTTTATAAAAACCAGTGTGAAACAGTTTAACTTTTCAATAATCGTACACCAAAATAATAATTTCTGATATATTCATTAGTGTTAATTGAAATCAAAAGTGCTAAAGACTAATCTACTCAAAAAAATATAGCTAATATACGTAGGTACACGTATAAATTTTCAAGATTTTTCGTAATTTCGGAAGAATTAGTGCAAAATTTAACTTCATCTTTGACTTCGTTGTATCTTATAGAAACAATAATTTCTAGCACCTATTAATCGTATTGTTTTGTAAAATAAGCATTAGACGGTAGACGAGTTTTGCTTAAAAATTGCATATTCTTCTTCTTCATTTGGCATCATAACCCTGGGTGGGCCTTTGCCTGTCCGACATTTTCTTCCTATCTGTTTTCTCTTGAGCTTTTCTTCTCCAGTTTCTGATACTCATGGTTTTTAGGTCTTATACGTCATCTTCTCCTAGGTTTGCCTCTTCTTCATCTTCCAGTAGGTTTCCACTCATATATTTTCTTAGTTGTTCTTGAGTCTTCCATTCTGTCCACATATTCCAACCATGTTAATCTTTGACTCTTTGTATATTTAGTAATGCCACTCCCCTCATTCATCTGATTCAGGTCAGCATTCATGCAGATTCCCCATGTTCCATCAGCGTCCTGGACTGGTCCATGTATCTTTCGCAGGATCTTTCTTTCGAGTATTCCTTTTTTTGTCATGGTCTAGGTCACATCTTGCTACTACAAGTTTAATTATTGTTTTGTATATTTTTGTTCTGGTGTCTTTTTTTAATAACTAATTGCCATTAATTTTTTGTAGGCTTAGTAACAGGGATTTCGACTGATTATACGTGATTTGATTTCACTGAGTATGGAATTGGTTTGGTTAATTTCCACTCCTAAATATGGCTAAATGCTAAAGTTGCACATAAATATCTAAATGTTCGAGATTCTGCGATATTTTAGAAAAACCAATTGATAAATGAACCAAACAAACCTGAACATTGCAAAAAACCATTTCTAATCACACTTCTTATAAAAAATAAGCGCCAGAAGCTTTTTGCAAAAAAGCTGATAAGTAATTGCATAAGAATGTGATTACTCTGTTTCCCACGACGAATATTTTTTTATTACTACATTTTGACTCTCGCCAAAAAAGTGTTTTTTCTCTCGAGTTCCTCTACCTATCCTATACCATTTATCATTCACGGTTACTTTTCGAAATTGCCATCTTTGTCCCGGTTTTTCCCGGTTGTATTAAATTCCAACCTTTTTTCGCTTTTCCCGATTTTTTCCAGTTGGTAGACATTCTGAGAATTACAAATGGGTTCACACAAAATTGACCACTACCATAAAACAGTAGAAAATTATATTAATTTTAGAATATCAACTTCCTATCATTCCCAACTCACCATACTTCAACTTCAGTACGATTTTGCTTCACTTTGAGTGAAGTAACTGTACGTGTACTAAACTACATAGAAATATTCATTAAAAGAGATCGTGTTAAAACTCTTGTCCCGTTCTAGATTTTTTTGCATTCGACCTAAACTACTGTTCATACCATTAAGCCATTAAAATCTATTATTTACAAAATGTTTAATATGTATATTTCATTTTGGCGGAGTCTTGCATTATTAGCTACCTTATAAGATAGTGCATGGATCATTCATCTGCAGTGATTGTGGGATATGAAAACAATATGAAAGTTGGAATGCTCATTTAGACGAAAACAATGTTTACACCTTTCCGTGATGCACATCCAATGTGTAAAGTCTATTTTCGTCTTTATCAGAAAAGTGTTTATGCTTTGTTTATGTTTTGCTTATGTTTTGTTTATGTTTTGTTTATGTTTTGTTTATGTTTTGTTTATGTTTTGTTTATATTTTGTTTATGTTTTGTTTATGTTTATTAATCGTCTTGCAGATTACCTGAGTGACTCCTTTAAGTCTAGATTTAGATTTGTCTGAGTAAAGGACACGGACCCTACAGTTTATAGTGAGATCCGAACCACTTCTTGAGGATAATTTATATTTGAAAATTACTTCGAATTTGGTGGAGCTCGAACCTACTTCGCTGGGTATGCACACAAAGAGAAATCTAGACGCTACCGTTACTCTTAAATAATAATAATTGTTAGTTATTTCATTCAAATCGCATATTTGCTAATCAGCATACATTTACCACATTGCATTGTGGCAAATATATGCTAAACATATATAAACATAGAGATCCCAAAAGTGACTTGTCACTAGTTTTAGTTGCCTGACGTTGACTAGCATCACTTCTACATACAATAAATCTGATGCATATCTACAGATTTTAGACAGTATTATTTCTATAAATCTTGTATGTTTTCAAGAGTAATTAGATGAATTTTAACGACACCACCTCCAAATTCAAGTACTAGGTGCCTCTCTATTATTTTTAATTGATTAAATTTCAATATATTTTTTAAGTATCTGAATTTGTAACAATGTTTTGTAGTTTTCTTATTACATACTGAAAGATTATATCCCATCTTAAATGAGGACTTATGTAAATACTCAAATATTTTAAGTTTTGTTGAAACTCAACTGCAAGTAGTGTATTTTTTAAACCGTTAGGTGTTTGTGATGAAACCATTTTTTAAATTCCATTCAAATAATTCTTAGTCTCGTTCTTAGTTCTTCCCTTCAGCGTACTTTATAAAAGATAACAGTATCCTTGATAAAAGCTATAACTTTTTCTTTGATCTGTAATAAAAATAACCCATCTATATAGAGTAAAAATAAGATGAGTCCTAGGACTGTACCTTGTGATGTGCCATATTTTATTATCTTAGAGTCTCACTGAATTCATTATTTATTTTGACGCGTTGATATACCTACTTGCAGCGTAACTATCAAACAACTTTAACATATTTTTTTCTAATGCCAATTACTTTCAATGGGTTTAGTAGTAATTAGTTCATGGCTAACCGTATCGCACGCTTTTGAGTCTAGAAAGTTACGTAAACAGGACTTCAGAGAAAAGTAAATTCTGGTTGTTAGTGCTAATATTGCAACTTTCATGAATACGTTTCCTCGATATCCAAACTGGTTGTTGGAAATATCTTATAATAATCATGATAATCTATTTTCTTGACTTTTAAAATAATTTAGGCACATGAGTTACAAGTGACATCGGTATGCAGTTTGTCAATATTCCTTATTTTCTTTTTGTGAACACAGGTATAATTACCGATTTTTTTAAAGATCGTGCGACAAATGTTACCTCTTCATTCATGTGATTGCTTTACAAAAAGCTAATAAGATATTATTTTATTCAGTAATTCATTAGTTATCTCTCTATAATATACTAGATACGTAATTCTGTATATGGTAATTATTTTTACGAATAAAAATCAAACTAACTTTCCAGATACAATTTCATAATAGCCTTAACGCCCGACGAAAGAGGGAAGGATATCATATTCTCAAACAAACAGATCTAGTGTTTCTAAATTAATTATAGCCCAAAAATGTTCCCTAGAACCAAAACGCGGTTGTAATAATAAAAGCCACAGAGTATAAAATCTCATTAACAAACGTATTACAAACATAAATTTAACTACTTATCCTTACCAATCTCTAGTTTCACATTTATCTAATCCAACACGAAATCTGATATAATTTCGAAACCATGTCTTAACGAGAAATAGTCCAAATTATGTACGTTCATGACTCTGGAACAGATTTAATTTCATATGTAACAAAGTTTTACTAACATAACGTTGAAAATTTTAATTGCAATATGATTATGAACAATTATTACTCGAATAAATCATAATGAAGACACGGAAATTATTAAATTAATAACAAAATGTATAAGCCAACAGGCGCGGTTAGTAGTTGGATAGGTGACCGTTCCGACGAAGACCGCGTCCTCGCCTCACACATCTTCCAGCTGCTTGTATATCAGTGTATGCGCGGAAACTATACAACCTTAGGCGAGGGTTGTATAGGGGATATATGATCCTTCGGAGGGGATGTAAAGCCGTCGGTCCCTTGTCTATTAAATGTTAGGCAAGTAAAAGATCCCTACTCTTCTTAAGGGAAGAGGTTTGGCAAAATTCCTCATTCGATTCATTGCCACCAATAGTGGGGAACCGAGCCGTCTGTACCAGTCGAGGACCTAAGAAAACTGAAAATGGTTTCCCGTAGAAAACCATCTGCCGCATTCCAATTTTGAGGTCGCGTTGAATTTTGGAATTGCGAACACCCCCTAAAAGTCAATTTTACTCCAATATCGAGAAATCGGAAATACACATTTTTTAATACTTCTCAAATATCTTCGTTATTAAAAAAGTTTTCGAGGCAATTTTTTTTGCTAAATGTTAGTATCTTGTCTATAACCAGGGGTTAATAAATTGTTTTCCATTGAGCCGTCTTGAAGAAAATTACAAGTTTATAAGCTGTAACTCGTGAACCATTCATCGTATGAAGGTCACTTGGAGCTCATTTTAAGGGTAATTTAATTCTCTTCAAAAAACCTTTAGTGTCATTATTGCCTAAAGTCAATCAAAAAATAGTTATTTGTCAAATTGCAGTTGATAATGACAATTTTTCAGATTCAAATGTGCTTTTAGAGGGCGGAATATTAAAACATAATATTTTTAGTCGCAAACTCCTCTATAAAATCCTCATTTTTCTATAAGGAACGTAACCAGACTGCAACCAACAGCTACTCTCTGGGCTATGTGTCCCGCCGAGCGCTGAATTACAAGTTACAAGTCTGGCGCGTTAAGTGTAATAATTGCATATTGCCATCAAAACGCTAATGCTTCGATTGCAACAAACACTAGCCGAAAGACTGATCCTACTTAAAGGAGCTCTTTTGCTAGCCATCACACACCACTTGCAGACTGCAGTTTCGAGCTGTTGGCTCTCGTCAGTGCAAGGTAGGCATGTTGCAATCGAAGCATTAGCGTTTTGATAGTAATATGCAATTATTACAGTTAACGCGTCAGACTTGTAACTTGTAATTCAGCGCTCGGCGGGGCACATAGCTCGGAGAGTAGCTGTTGGTTGCAGTCTGGTTACGTTCCTTATAGAAAAATAAGGATTTTATAGAGGAGTTTGCGACTAAAAATATTATGTTTTAATATTCCGCCCTCTAAAAGCACATTTGAACTATGCTAAGCCAGGCTATTTATTTTTCGATTGCAACAGACACTGGACCGCTAGATGGCGCCTGCTAACTATTTTACATGTCGCTGTTGTAAAAATACCGGGATGTACCAAGTAGTCAAAGGATCCTCGTGCCGGTCGTCACATGCCTACCTTGCACTGACGAGAGCCAACGGCTCGAAACTGCAGTCTGCAAGTGATGTGTGACGGCTGGCAAGAGAGCTCCTTTAAGTAGGATCAGTCTTTCGGCTAGTGTTTGTTGCAATCGAAGCATTAGCGTTTTGATGGTAATATGCAATTATTACACTTAACGCGCCAAACTTGTAACTTGTAATTCAGCGCTCGGCGGGGCACATAGCCCGGAGAGTAGCTGTTGGTTGCAGTCTGGTTACGTTCCTTATAGAAAAATAAGGATTTTATAGAGGAGTTTGCGACTAAAAATATTATGTTTTAATTTTTCAGGTTTTTCCCTTTTATCTCCATTCACTCGTTATCAAAACGATTTTGTACATACATGAACATATTTAAAATTTGATTATCTTTAACTTTCATTCCATACACTATATGCGTACGACCTATAATTTTCGAGTTTTTATCGATTTTATCATGAAACAAGTATTCTGATAGCGCGCTATAAAGATGTTTAAAAATCCATATCTCTGCCAATATTGAACGAATGGAAATGAAAAATAAAAGGAAATTGCCCGTAATCGAATTCTCTACAACTTTTATTTGAAACATTTGGCGATCTGAACGACCATTTTTGAGATTTTAGCGAAGAACGCGCGCGTTTCCGTTGCGTCGCAAAACTGTCAAAATTTCAAAAAAATCTATCTCGGCTCCAATAGGTCGTACGAAGTTAAAAGAAAAAACGAAATTGTGCGGATTTCTAATTACCTATAATTTTCATGTGTACATATTTTGCACTAAAATTGATACTTTCCGAGTTTTTTGCGAAAATCCGATTTCTTAACTATTTTCTCCCCCCCCCCCCCCTCCCCCTGCCGGCATCTACGAGCGGGGACTTTTGATATGTTAAAAACTACCATAGAATAAGCCTGTTCCCGAATTTCCGGCCCGTTCTGAATTATTTTATCCAAATCGACAAATGTCCCATTTTATTGGGCTATAGTACATTTATTAATGTCTGCAGATTTATTATAATAATATATATTATTATAATATCATATATTAGACAAAATAAATATTCTTGTGCAAAATTTGATTATAAACACTGCGTCAAACCTTGGAAAACAAAAGCTTAAGTTGCAGTTTACTTATTTATATTACATTAAAATTATCAAATTAGATATAGAGATATTGTCCTTAATCTTAAAAATTATAACGTTGCATCCAAATTTTTATTTTGATCTGAATTTAATAATAAGCATGTATCTATTCTACTTTTAAGGGTAATTTAGGTGATATTGATGATGCGACGCATCGGAACTAATACGATAGGCGAGTGCGCAAATACACGGTGTCTTTAACAACTCCGTTCTCAAAAACTAAGCAAAATTTGAAAAAAATCTTTTAATAAAAAAACTTCTTTGATTCATCGGCTACAACTTTGTCGCTTATAGTACCTAGTTATTTAATAATAATGCAGTTAACAAGCGACTACATTTTATACTGCAAATAACAGAAACCTACGTTATTTGTTTTTTCTTCCGTTAATAGGGCATTAACTATCTAGACTTTTTAAACTTTGGTCATTTCAACGTGATTGGAAGTACTTCAATATTATCTGTTTCAAATTTAATATCAATAAACTTACTAATAAAAAAGATATAGCAAGTTAAACAAATAATCCCAAAAAATCTCAAATTTTTTAAAAAACCTGGAAAAACCCACATATCACTGATTTCGCAATTCCAAAATATTTCGCGACCAAAAAATTCGGATGTATCAGGTCATTTTACGTAAGTTTCAATGTTCGGTTTTTTTAGGTCCTCGAGCGGTATACAAGGTGTGAAATTCAGATGTCTCGGTTTCCTACTACAATCAAGGTGCACAATGTGCGTTTCCAATTCAATTGAAAATAATGTCCTATAACTTGCCGCATACTACGTCTTCAATCGGAATACGCGAAAAAAAATCTGATTGTAATAAGCCCCCAGCAGGCAGCGCATATGTGGTACTGATGAGAGCTAACAAGCTCGAAACTAGTCTGCGGCTGGCGATGCATAACGGCACTGCACTGGAAATCTGCCTGCTGGAGGTTTATCGCAAAATCAGATTTTACTTTGCGTTTTCCGATTGAAGACGTAGTATGTCGCAATTTATAGGACATTATTTTCAATTGATTTGGAATTGATTGGTGGCAACGAATCGATTTCCTTTCATACGAAATAGTGGAATACTGGACTGTCGTTGTAGGTATATTCTTACTTTACTACACATCTATTATTTTTGTATTAAATTAATGTTAAATGGAAATTATTAATTGTATTCTTGCTGACAATTATTTTTTAAATAAATCACATCGGAAAAGCATTTAAGCCTACAAGATATAATTAAACGTATTTAAGCGATAGACATAAAAATAGTTCGAAGCGTTATCTCAAACCATATATTACGTCGGAAAGATGTAAGATAAAGCTAAAGTAAAGAAAATTATACACTTGTTTCGTAAGGATATTACATATCTCGAAGTCAAACCGTCAGCAATTAGATTTATTTCTGAATCTGATTCAGTTCATTTCGTAATACTAGAGTATATCTTATAAAGAAAAAGAGAAAGCACATCAATTGCTTTATACATGGATATAACTTACATGTGCATATATGATGAGAATGTATCCATTTATCAAATTAATTTCATTCTATTTTAAAATCATGACAGTTTACGATCGTTTTGAATATCATTAGGAAAGCAAAAAGTACTGAATGTTTTGTAAAGCTCATGAACAAACTAAAAGAGCTATGAACACTTTGTGCGGAAGCTCCACTCCAAAGTTGTCATTTTACATTACATTTATTTTATTAATAACAGTAATTCATTGTTAATTGGGGCAATGCCAAAGTGCAGCAAGCCTTTTTATTTGAAATTATTCTGCAGCCAACTTGTACAGATTCCAGAAGACACGCATCAAAATTAAGTTTAAATGAAGCATATCTTCATTTTGTTAGATTGATCTTTGGCCTAGATTTCAAGGTTAAAGTTCAGTTTTAATGTTTGTTTCCGATGTCAGGCATGCCGGCGAAGAAAGAAGACAAGACAGAAGAGCGCCAGAAGAGACGGCCCAGCACACAATGTGGGAGCCCACACCTCTCACATTTACCAGCGGGGTTGACGAAAAATCAGGCCCACTTATTACGAGGCCGGTCCTGGTCTACAGCAATGATCTGAGGTAAAGAGCAATAGTTCTGCTCGATTTCAGTCATCTCAGACCATCATCACAGCCAAGAATAATGACGCGCGTTTATTAGAGATTCTGTATCAAATTAAGGTTTTTTCTGATGTTTTATATATTTCTAACCTTCGTACACCCAATTTCAGTCAGTATTGTGCCATCGCCATAACTGCTGTTCCTATGGAGTACATGTTTAACTTGTACTGAAATAACAGACGAAAGCGTTGTTTAGAAAGCAAAGAAGAATGCAATATGCTAAAGTGCTAGTGTTATTAATGACAGAAGTGACTATGATGAAAGTGAACATAATATAGGCAGTTCACAGGATAGGCAATACGACATTTAATAACAAATTTCTTGGCACGTACATTGCTATAAGAATGACTTCAATAGCGTTCATAATTTGAGAGAAATCCAGCTTTGCAAAAATATAAATCAACTAAGTCTGAGAATGATTGGGTAAGATACAAAGAATTAGGAAATTATATACTTGCCATGGTTAGATCTGACAAAAAAAGTCTAACTTAATACAGTATGTAAGGAAAATAACTCTCGAAACACATGGTCAGCCTTAAAAAATCTTAAGTATTCGATTTGATAAGTACTCTACAATTCCTGATCAATTTTCCAATCCCGATGAAATAAACAATTATTTTGCAATATTTTTACAGTCAACCTCCAACATTTGTGATAATAAAATCAAATTTTTTAACAATAATGTATTAATATTAAAAAAAATTATTTTCGGCTAACAACGATTAATGAAGTTAATAAAATTATAAATAAATTAAAGTCTAATGCTTATGGTATAGATGGTATTTTTGCTTCTCAATGGAAACTGTCAATAGGCAGACCCTTACCTAAAAAAGCAAATATTATATTTTATTCAGATCTTAGAATAATAAATATACTACCTACAATCTCAAAAATATCTGAAAAGTTGCTAGATGATCAGATTTACGAATACTTCGTGTCAAACATACTTATTCCTGACTCTCAAAATGTGATTTTAGAAAAAGGTATAGTACTTCAACTGCGCTAGCAAATGTTACACATGATATCATACATATAAAAATAAATAAATAAACACCACAGAAATTAGACAACTCCCAATTCCAGAAGCCAGGGCTTGTGCGGAAGGGGGTTACACATTGAAATATCGCGGACATACGACCATTTCCTCCGACAGTGTCAGTGCCGGAGCCAGGATTCGAACCCAGTGGTGCGATGTTCGTGTGATTAATCGCGATTGCCACCTCACCATCACCTTATATGTGCGAAACTTAAATAGTTTGGTTTTAATATCGAATCTGTGTCTTTAATTAATTTTTATTTAGCAGGTAGATCTCAAAGAATTTCATTTAACGAATCACTTTCTTCAGTCTTAGATATATTATCAGGAGTTCCTCAGGGATCGGTCTTGGGTCCTCTTTTATTTATTATCTATACATATGATATCTTAACTTCAGTTAAACATTGCAAAATACAAGCTTATGCTAATGATACTCAAATGTATATGTATTTTAATCACACAAATCACCCTAAAGCATTTGAAAATATTAATAGTAATTTAGCTTTTATTAATCAAGTGTCAAATGAACATAACCTTAAATTTAATTCTAGTAAATCTTACATTATGTTATTTGGGAATAAAAATAATATTAACAATTTAACACACAACTTAAATATTAATATTGAGGGTGTATCTTTCCCTTTAGTTACTGCAGTTCCCAAGTTAGGTATTATTTTAGATAGTAATTTACGTTTTGGCGGATATATCAAAAGGTTAATGCAAAAGTCGTATTCGTCTTTAAAACTGATTTATGCCAATCGTCATATATTAAATTTTAATTTAAAAATGCTGTTATATGAGACGTTCGTTTTGTGTCACTTTAATTATGCTAACTTTATATACGGACGTTGCCTAACTGTATTAGATAAAAATCGGGTGCAATAAGTTCAGAACTCTTGCTGTAATTTTTGGACTACGAAGATTTGATTTGGTTTCTGAAACAATTAATAATCTTAAATGGTTGAGAATGTCAAATAGAGTACTACATCATCTTGGTACGTTCACACAAAATTTGTTAAATACCCCTCTCTCCTCCTCTGCCTTTAAAAATAAATTTATAGCTAAATCAGTTGTTTACTCCAGGGATGTTCGATATAAATTTAAATTAACTATGCCTCATCATCACACAGCCATGTATAAGAGAGTATTCTTATTTAATTCTATAAAGCTCTACAACTCATTACCTGATAACTTAAAAAAGATGGAATCAAGAAAATTAAAATTTAAGTATTAGAGTTATTTGCTAAGTAAGCAGCTGCAATAATAATTTTAAGTATTTTTTAACCTATACATGTCTATCAAACAGGGAATTTTATTAACTATTTTTTTTTGTTGAGTGGTTTTGGGGTTCTCTTCCGCGTTGACTGTCTTGGGTACTTGTTGTTTTGAATAAAGCTTCAGAAGAGGGTCATGACGTGGTGGTCGGAGCGTCGTGAATTCGAGGTAGCCGACGTGGGGGGCGGGTCCGAGAAGTATCCCGCAAATTATCAGCGCCTTGAAAGCTGTATAACTTAAATATTTTAATAAGTAAAGTATGTCTGGTCGATAGCCGAGTGGGTTAAGGCGCGAGGTGGCAATCGCGATTAATCTCACACGGACATCGCACCACCGGGTTCGAATCCTGGCTCCGGTACTGGCACTGTCGGAGGAAATGGTTGTATGTCCGGGTTTTTTAAATGTGTAACCCCCTTCCGCACAAGCCCTGGCTTCTGGAATTGGGGGTTGTCTAATTTCTGTGGTGTTATTTATTTATTTATTTGATAGTTTTTTATATTATTGCCATGCTCTTTATTCAATAATTTAACAGCCATGCTCTTTATTCAATAATTTAACATTATGTTTAAGGGTTTAATTTTGTGGTTAAAGCTAGACTTCGCCACAAATGAGCCTAATTGTAATTTTTTGCAAAATTTTTGTATTTACATTTTTTATAAAATAAAGTCGATTTATTATTATTATTATTATTATTATTATATGTGCATACCATGTGGAGTCCTTTGTGATTTATATCACATCTTTTTTGGCTGTTCGTACCACTACAAATAACTACAAATAATTTTATTAAACGATTATTAAAATTGAAGATACATTATTATTATTACTATTCATTTCATAGCTTAGGCAGCATATTAAATCATGGCTAATACTAATTAGAAGAAATTATTTTTGTAAAACATGTAAAAATATTTTTTTTGCTATAAAACCTTTTTGCTAAGGATGTTGGACCTATTTTCTGGAGTAAGTGCAAGAACAACACTTGTCTGCGATACATGAATAATTCTCTGTGCAAAGCTCTTTGTGAAAAGACAGTATGCAGTTTTTCCACTACTATTCCCCAAGGAGATACTCGCCAAATGAAAATTACGCTGTCTTTTATTAATTAATAATTTAACGGAAAAAGGGAAGACCCTCTTTTAATAATCGTCAAATATATTGAACTACAATTTCTTTAAGACTACAACCTCTAGAGCGTTTAACATTTAATTAAAGTTCGTAATTACTGGGATGTCGTTATCACGCTTAAATTTAATGCTCATTAGCTTCCCTAGTTAATTAAAACTAAGCCGAGTAGTAATTCATAAATCAACCTTGTTGTTTGAAATAACATACCAAATTACGACTAACTGGTATACATTTATATTAAAATTGTTTTGGTATACAAAAAAAATTGTTTGAAAAAATTCAGTATTTATATTTGCATCGTTAACAACCGTGGAATTTTTTAATTTGTACGTACTTTTTAAGGATTAATAACGAGCAAGCACAACAGCGCGAGCGAACAAATATGGGAAGTAAAGTGGGAAACCATTTGTTTGGGTTTTCTCTAATTATTCCATAATTGACCTAATTTAAACGCCGGAACATTCGAAAAAATACAATTTCCAGATCTATGCTGTTAAAGAAATAATATTTTTAAACATATAAATATTTTTTTAGATCAATAATGAAGGCAGGCAAACAGTACAACGTAAGTGAATTGAATATTCCTTAATTATTCAGTAATTGATACAATTTATATGCTATTCGACCAATTATTAAGAACAAAATTTTATCTTTTTCTTAAGATAACAGCGCAAAATAGAACCCCTAGATTTCAAATCATCTTTATTCACTCCACAATGCTTTCTTCTTCTTGTTAGATGCATCATTAGGCCCCATGCCCTTTGAGTTTTTGAGGGGGTAGACTGTTTAGGTCAGAAAGATAAATACAAATTAAGCTCGGGTTCCATTGCGCGAAACTGACTCGCTCAACTGTTTCGCGAAACTAGATTCGCGTTGTGGATACCTAGTCTACACTGCGAAACTTTTTGCGCGACGACGTTTCGAGGTGAGCGGACCGGTAGTCGGTTTTTGACTGCGCATCAAAATGGTTCGCGTTGTTTGTTTCGCTCCGTGTAAACACATACTTGTAGTCTGGTGGCTTTTGTTCGAAAAATCTGTGCCACGGTCATTTTGGTGAAGGAAGTGTATATTGTATATTAAATTGTTTATAATATATTG
This sequence comes from Leptura quadrifasciata, assembly GCA_963675555.1. Taxonomy (NCBI): domain Eukaryota; kingdom Metazoa; phylum Arthropoda; class Insecta; order Coleoptera; family Cerambycidae; genus Leptura; species Leptura quadrifasciata. The sequence continues at coordinate 135,114,485 of OY776676.1, forward strand.
AAGAATATATACGTCCAGATAGAACCTCAAACATCAAGTCATAGGCGTACTACGGCATTTTTGCTGGGTCAAAATCGCATAAAAATAAAAAATATGTTTCAAATTCATATTAAAAATTGTAATATTTTTAAAACAGCTATTATTGTGTTTTATCCCGAAAATATATATTTCAGTTATGATTAATACATATCGCAATATGATTTAAACGCCTATAAATCGCGGCGATACTTTATAACGCGTGACGGAACGTATTACTGTCTACTGTTGCTAAGCGCTAGATAAAACTCAGGCAAATTAATTGGTGGGGATATTGGAGATGAACCGACTGTTTTTACGTGATTCTGCATATTTTAACTTAACTTGCAAAGTAAATAATTGGTTTACATTGATTTCTCAACGCGTTCGGTGAAGTTTGCAATTCGCGTATAAAATGGAAAGCATTGCTCAATTTAACCCACCACCTTCATTTCAGAGGTTGTATGAAATCGATTTTAAATTTTGCGTAGTGTGTCAGAAAGGTTTTAAAGAAAACTAATCGTTCCAAAATCAGATTCGTCTTATGAAAAACTAATAAATTGCATTCAGGAAATGGCAGAGTTTAACGATGACTTGTTTAAAGACATTTATAAACGCACTTCAAAATTAAATGTTGATATTTTAAAACAAAATTCCGCCAAATATTATAAAAGTAGTTATTCGCGAACTTGTATAAAAAGTCGGAGAAACCTCAACAATATGAAAGTCTCCGTGAGGATGCATCAACTTCTGGAACTTCTGCTACGACCAAATCAACGAGATCCAAAACTTCGTGTTTTAGCGAAATAAAGTGCGTTGTTTGCGACAAAGAAGGAGTATTGCATCGAGTGGCAACTGAGCATGCTGGCGAGTTATGTAATAGTTATTTTTATTAATTGAATGTCAAATACCTACTAAGTACAAATGTAATTATTTTTACTTTTTTATTTTAAACCTAAATATGCACAATAAAGATTGGTGGGTGCCACAAAATATATATATTTCTCTCATTATAAATGTCGTTGTCTGTAAGCCACTATGTCTGGGTACAACTGCAGGACTCGACGGATTAGATCCGGAGTAGACTTAAAATAACAAAACAAAGTTTATGTATACTTGGTACAAATTTTTTGTGATTTTCTTTTTATATATTTGATTATTATTTTTAGAAAATCTACTTAACGCAGCAAAAATATTAAATATCGAAGAACTTACTATAAAACTGAGCAGTTGCCAGAATAGCTCAGATTTGTTTCATACCATAAAAACTGTTGGTCTAAATTTGTCACTAACGTTTTGAGATAACGAGTAACACATTTCAATGACGCCACTGCTATTGCTGCAACAAATGTAGAATTTCTTTTAAATTTGGAAAACGTTCTTTGTACTGAGAAAGTATCAAATATGCCAGATATAGAAAAGCATTACCGTGATATTGCAATCAAATTTGATGTTTCGCAAGATAATTTCCAAAATAAAAAAGATTTAAAACGAACGATTTTGGACGAAATTCCACATTTAGATATATTGTTACTAACCCACGAAAGAAAAACGAACCCCAGGCTGTTTCTCTAGATACTACCAAAGATGTTGCTTTTATCTAATCAATAAACTCTAATGCTTGTTCTGAACAGCTAAAAATTAATGTTGTGCAGCCAAAATAATACGAAATGCAATATTATATCAGAAGTGTTGGGAGTTTGATGGTACTCTTGAAATTGATAATTTTACTGACATTGGTCCCGAAGAGATAACCCGTTTCCTTCGGTGGACTCTGGGGGATATATAAAACTGTCAGAAGAAAGTTCTGCTAACGAATATAAATCAGCTGAGAATCAAAAACCTACACATATCATCTCGCAAAGAATTATGCAGAATATAGTCTCAGATTGTTTTCGCTCCCAAAACACAAATTACAAGTATCGAAACATTACGTTGGAACACGTTTTCGAAGAAACAGATAACAAATGATTTACGTCCTCCTACAAAAACATGCCTTAGCCCTTAGCCAATTACCAAACTATTGTCTGGAGCCGATCTGGTTTAAGATATCAAAATCTTCCATCTCCTGCGAATTACGGATGGACTTTTGAAAATAACAAGTACGTATAGAAATTAAAAATCTTCCTTATGTTTAATTCTTTATTTTTAGATACTTACCAGTTTTATCCGAAAACACATTAAATGTTCCGATTTTTCAAGTAATCAGATGAACTTGCAAGAAAAGATGTACACCTCCATGTAACTGTTATTTTAACGATGTCCTCTACACTGAGTTGTGCACGTGCGAAAGCGAAAATTGTGTGAACATAGAAAGACTTCAACAAAACGAAGATGATGATGAATAAGTGTATTTTTGTTCCAGTGTGCTTTTTGTCACAATGTATCTTTTTATTTCATTTTTTAGTACACCTCTGACTTTTTTGTCTCAAAAGGCAATTACATTATATATTTTTCCGAAAAAACAGACACTAACATTTTATGTATTTTTTATTTAATTTTTATTACCAATCTCTTGCCAAATAATATTTTTTTAGTACGCCCCTGACTTTTTAAATGTTTTAAAAGGTAATTACATTATATACTTTTCCGAGGCAAAATCTCTGTCAAAAATAACCTTTACACCTAGAGATTAAAAAAAAATGCGTAAATTTTCGTAAGTCAAAAATGCTTCCTACAACAACGTAGAACAAGTATATGAAAAAAAAAATCGTAAAATTGCAGAAGGTACACCTTTCTTAATTCTGTACTCAAGTTTTGAAGTTAAATTAAGTAGTAGTTATTATACTTAAAATTATGTTTAATATGTCGAAAAAAAAAAATTTGGTCGTGGAAAACCTGGAAAACTCAGGGAATTTTTTCGGCTACAAGAAATCCGAATCCTGTTACGAAAATGCATCTCACCCTATTCATTAATTAGCCGGCCATGCAATTCAATAGTTATTTGTTAAAACTTCCCCAGAATCTCCTCCGGCACCGGCCGTGCAACCACCACCGTGCAGTGACATACTGCAGGGTCGGGCGAGGTGGACTTGGTTCAGCTACAAACACATGATAAAACTTAAGCCTAACTCCCTCTATTTAAAATAGGCAATTTAATTTTCAATATCTAAAAACAGATTAAAACTTAAAAACTATACACACACGATTAGACCATATATCAATTTTGTAACTGCGCGCAGATACATCAATGACAATATCAGACTGCCTAATCTGTTGGTTTTTAAAATTTTTTGATTTTCACGAAATTTTGACATAATTGATTTAATAAAGGAATTAATTTAAAGGAAAAAAAACACAAAAAGGAAACAAGAAAACGAAACAAAAAGGTACAAACAAAAAAGAAACAAAAAAGAAGGGGGGGGGGGGGGGCAGGATTTAAGGGTTTACAAGTACGATGTCAGTAAAGGCGGATAGGGTAAGTTGAAGTTATAGTTTATGAAGTTTTGGCTATAGAGGTTCGATAACATCTGGTATGGCAGTATGCTTTATGCAAAATGGAGCATTAGCTGTCTGGTTTGTGTTCTTGTTAGCGGATTACCGCCCAGTTTGAAAGAGTAGAATTTCCCGCTATTGGGTTATGTCGTGACAAACTGCGTATAGGTCTCTGAGGGAGGTGAGAGCTAGCTAAAAGTTTCCTTCCACACACTAGATGAGCATTGTAGAGGATTTCTACTATCTATATTAGATTTTCAGTATCTTACTTCGGCTTGGTTGTTGATTTCAAAAGAGGCACCATTTATCGTATTTAGGCAGGATAACCCTTACCTTCTAGAAAGTATGATGCAATTTCCAATACCCTGCCCACTGTGTTTTGAAATTCGAATTCATTTTAGTCATTCAATGATTCAAGCCATAAAAGCAAAAGGGAAAGTTTGGTAATAAAATAAAATGCATATATCTTTATAGTAAATTAAGAGTTACATGTCTGAAATAAGTGCATAGTAAGAATTAAATATGGATTATGCTAGAGAAATAATCAGGGGTATATATTTACATAACAGCAAGTGTAATATGAAATCGTAATGGCACTAACTGAAGTTTGTTAATACAATTATTCATTGATGAAGCATGAAGTAAATGAATCCATATCCTATCACGATTGTGAATTGATTTGTGCTTTCAATGTAGCATGGGCTATCAAGATAAATGACTGTATTATGCACATTGTATACAATTGATGAATGCACTAACAAATGGCTCCATCCATTGACGTAGCCGATTTCTGTAATAAACCACATTATACTATTATAGCAACATGTTGATAATATATCACAGAAGACTAAAGCAGGAATGAAACGCCTATTGTATTTAAATATAAGATTCTAAATATAAAAATACCGAAACTACTGCAATCCATTTCATTAAAAGAGAAGCCCATGAACTCTATGATAATTGTTAGTTGGTTGGTAGCCTGGTGCGAGTATGCTAGTAATGTGACAAACGTTGCACTGTGAGACACAGGACCAAAATGTTTTTTAGTATTGAAAATACTTCTGGGCGTGTGTATATAGGAACGTTGCGAGTATTTCGTGACATGCGACATGCTCGCTAGGATGAATTGTGGATTTGAATATGTTGCAAGGTCTGTGGATTTTTTTTAAGGCATAGCAAAATCTTCATCCGTCTTCTTGTTTTATCTATTGAAGCATTTACACTGAAATGATTACGGAACGACGAAAGATCTCTTTCAACAGTTTTGTGTCAGTTAATGTTTTTACGTTAACTTTTTTCATGTCATCTTATAAGCACACCTGATATTTCACTCCTTGTGGCCTAAATACCGTAAAGAGGTAGTACGGACATTTAAAAAATCCACTGCAATGCCAGTTCCATAGATACTTCCCACCAATAATAATAATAATATTTATCAATCATTCTAGATACAAATGTACATATGGCAAGTCAGTTTAAGTTGACAATAATGCATATGAATATACATTACTTAAAATTCTTAATAAAATTTATATACTAAACAAATAGAATAATATGACTTTCACATGAGTAAAGACAAACATAAGTATGTACACCCACCGACAAAAAAATCCGGCCAAACATTCGTTGTTCAAAAACTTTTGTAATATTTCACCGATTTTAATTATTTTCTCGTCATGTTGTAAAGAAATCATCAAAATATCGCACGCCCTTTCAATTTAAAAAAAAATATATTCTTTACAGCTTATTACACCGGGAGAACCAAAATTATGCGAAAGAACTGTCGAAAGAAGGCTTGCGAAATTCGGAATTTATTAACGTAAACTGACAACAGGACCGCAGCTACTGCCACGACATCGACAAAACCGGCTTAGATTTGCAAGAGAACATGTGAACTGGAATCTGCAGCAGTGGGATAAAGTTCTATTCACTGACGAGTCCAGGGTTTGCCTGCGGCCACCTGATGGCCGTGAAAGAGTCTACAGACGACGAAATGAAAGATGTGCCGAATGCACTATTTCTGAGAAAGTCTCATACCAATCTGGTTCTGTTATGGTGTGGGCCTGGTATTTCAAGTAAAGCATGTATTGAACTTTTGTTTGTAGAAACCGGAGCTCTAAACGCTCGCCGTTCCCTGTAAGATATCCTTCAAGAAGCTGTAGTTCCATCTTCTTCAGCTCCTTTTATTGGATGAATTCATTGTAATGCAAGACGGTGCAAGGCTGCATGCTGCAAACGTTGTGAACCAGTATTTGAACGATGTTGGTATCCAACGATTAGAATGGTCTGCCTGTAGCCCTGGCTTCAACCCCATTGAACATTTTTGGGATTAACTTAAAAGACGTATTCGTCGCCGTCCAGTAGTACCAGAAACACTGCCAGAGCTACGTTTTGCTTTGCAGGATGAATATGCCGCAATCCCTCAGGATCGAATTTTAAAACTTATCCATTCGATTCCAGGTAGAATGCGTTGTGTTATTTCAGCAAGAGGTGGACATACACGTTACTGAATTAATTATTTATTAAGATTGGCATACGTGCACTATTGTTCAAGTTTAATAATATTCATTGTTTTAAGTATCGCTTATAAAAATTTAATTTTCTACCCATCGTTTTATTATTTCATTTAAATTGCAAAATTTTACTTGAAACTGAGTATCTTCTACAAAAATTCGGATATTGGGATTAATCAAAAAACTAATTTTTGACAATGGATTGGGCTTTGTAAAAGAGTACAAGAGAACCTGACCAAGTTTCCTAATTACTCCACAGGGTGTTTAGAAATTAGATCACCAAAACATAATTTTGGTTCTCCCGGTGCAATAAGCTGTAAAAAATTATTTTTTCAAAATTGAAAGAGCATGAGATATTTTCGATGAATTTCTTTAGAACACGATGAAAAAATAATTAAAATCGTTGAAATATTACAAAAGGTTATGAACAACGAATATTTCACACTATCCAGGTGGCCGGCTTTTTTGCAGGTGAGTGTATAATAGTAAACAAAATTTATGTATGAAGAAGGTACATTAAAACAAATTAATGCGCGTCAGGTTCTCCTATTTAAAAAGTCCTGGACACTATAAAAACCACCTTTGAGTAACAAATCTTTGACCATTTGTTATAATTTTGTAAATTTTTTATTTCTTCCGTGATTTGAACACAATGCAATTATATTGTGGGAAATGCTTATAATTAATGTATAGCGTGACGATATATTCAGTGGATCTGTATGAGTGGCACTCATTTCTTTGGGTGAATAATCCAATATTTTTCTTAGTATATATGTCAAACATTTTAAAATAAATATACATCTTACAGTCAATTTTTTAATTTTTAAACGTCTCGGTGCAACCTTCATTATATCCCATCTTAAATATAAGCTTAACATTCTTTTTTGTTTAAGAAATACTCTAAATCTATCCTTTGAATTGCCTCAAGGAATATTAAGAGAGATATGTAAATAAGCAAGAGAGTAGTATATGTTCAATAGCCTTGTAACATAGCAAAATAGGCCTTATTAAGCAGTGAACACACGTAGTCGTATGGTTGCTCCGCGACAATTTACTGTCTAGATGTATCTCAAGCAATTTGACATTTTGTGATAAGGCAATATTGTCGTGTATCATACTGTGTGGCAATTGTTTTTGCAAAGAAAGGTTAATAATGACTGTCTTACTCATATTTAAAATTAGTATGTTCCTCTGCGCCCAAGTACGCTTCTTGAAATGTTTGATCGACTAGTGAATGTAGTTGCTCTATTGAGTCCGCTGATAAAGTTACTGTGATGTCATCCGCAAACATTGCCAAATGCCCAGTGGTTAGATAATCCGGGAGGTTAGTCATATACATATATATCATAAAAAATAGAGGCTATAAGACAGGGCCTTGAGCTACTCCAAACATAACGTCGATTTTTAGGTCGCCTTTTCTGCTCAGTAAAATGGACGACGTGTAATAAGACTTTTATTTAGAAAAATGAGATAGTCAAATAAAGTCATTATGCATTCACTTGTCAAAATAGGAACAGGAATATCCAAAATAGTAAACAAGACTTTATTTGGCGGTTTCAGATATACTACAAGTTAAATTATCTTCAAATCAAAACTAAAGTCACTAAATTTTAAGCATGAATAGACGAAGATATCAAGTAAAACCGCTGCCCAAGGAATGACTACTTCCACATCCAGATTTTGTATCCAAGTCTTATTCACACTAAATCCCAATGTAATATTTTATTCCCTTTAATAATAGAGTGGGAGAGGTAGGGGGGTGGCTAATGTAAAAAAAAACTTAGAAATCCTTGGTTCTCGTATACACACTAAATCCCAATTTAATTTTTTAATCCCTTAAACAATACGGTGGGGGTGGAAATGGGGGGTGGTAGATGGGGTAACTAATGCCAAAATAAATTTTAGAGGCCCTTGATTTAAATTACAATTTAATTTTTTACTCCCTTTAATAATAGGGTGAGGATGGCAATAGAGGTGGTAGAATGGTAGCTAAAGCCAAAAATTTTTTTTTAGATGTTTCGTTCTTGTATATACACTAAATCACATTTTAATTTTTTTAACCCCAATCAATAATAGGGTGGGGATGGCAATGGGGTGGTAGAGGGGGTAGCTAATGCCGAAAAAAAATTTGTCGAAGTTTCGTTCTTGTATATACACTAAATCACATTTTAATTTTTTTGCCCTCTTTAATAATGGGGCGAGGGTGGCAATGGAGGTGGTAGAGGGGGTAGTTAACGCCAAAAATTTTTTTTTAAACGTTTCGTTTTTGTATACACACTAAATCACATTTTAATTTTTTACCCTCTTTAATAATAGGGCGGATGTGGTAGAGGGGGTAGTTAACGCCTAAAAAATTTGTTTAGACGTTTCGTTTTTGTATACACTAAATCACATTTTAATGTTTTTTACCCCCTTTAATAATAGGGTGAGGGTGGCAATGGGGGTGGTAGAGGGGGTAGCTAACATTAACAAATTTTTTTAAACGTTTCGTTTTTGTATATACACTACATCACATTTTAGTTTTTTTACTCCCGTTTATAATAATGGGGGAGGGTGGCTGATGTCAAAAAAATTTGTTGTGACTTTAACTTTTCGTACATGCCCTAAATTGCAATTTTATGGGCTCTTACTTTCTTCTTTTGCCTATTTACCCTTATTTACCCCATTTACCTCCGAACCCTTCAACGGAATTAGATCAAAATATAATCTAGTTCCAGATCTCGTTACAATACATAAGTGTACCAAATTTCAAGTCCATATCATAAATGGTTCCAGAGTAAACGTGCGCACAAAAAAGTTACAGACAGATAGACCGACAGACAGGAATTTTTTTTTGCTCAAATTAAATATCTCGACGTTTAATGACATTTTAAGCCTATTTCAACAAAAAAATATATTTTTTTTTGCGTTAGTATACTAAAATCAATTTGTTAAATACTAAATTTTATATTAAACAAAGTTTATCTTATAACTAATATTCTTCCTTCGGTGTTATTACCCAGGGTGGGTTTTAGTCTCCTTAATGACGTTCCTCCAGTCACACCATTCATTAATTCTTCTTTTTCGGTTTCTAACTTTCATAATATACATTACATTATCTAACCATCTGTTCCTCGGCGTACCTCACGTTCTTGTTTCAGTTGGCTTCCAATCAGTAATCCTCTTTACAACTCTTTCGTTTTGCATTTTGGAAATGTGATCTATCAATGCCAGGCTTTGGGCTTTTACAAGGCTCACAATGTCAGCAACTTATATAATATCGTTTAATTCGTGGTTCATTCTCATATGACAAAAACCATCTCCCTGCATGGGTCCTTACATTTTTCGAAGTATTTTCTGCTCAAACACATTGAGCATCACTGTTCTCAAATGTCAATTCTTCAAACAGTACGTTATACGGGCCCTATCAGTCTTTCATATATATTTAGTTTCAGACTTCAACGAAATATCTTGTTCTTCATTAGGCCTTACAGTAGCAGCGATTACCTCTTACAATGCAAGATTATTTAATCTCTTGTGTTAATTTGTGATTCCAGATAGACAAATGTATCAGCATGTAGTTTTCCACTATTAAGTTGTGAGTTACTCCTTCTGCTCTTGTTAATTCCAAGTACTGTATTTTTATCTCATTTATGCGTAGCCCTCGTTCGTGTGTTTCGTTGTCTAGTATGGATATTTTTCCTTTAGAATACGCTGGTCTTTGCTTATCACAACTAAACCATCTGCATAAGCACCTACCTATACTGATTGTTTCCTGTGTCCCTTTATATCTACTCCCATTATGGTGCCTTCCAACATCAAGTTGATTGATACTAAAGGGTCTCGTTAGCTCACTATCTACTCTAAGATTTTGGATTATTAGGTACTCAAATAAATGAAAATTATTTATTTTAGTTCACGCTGGAATCTAGAAACAGTTTAAAAATAATTATTATTAGCCGTTACTCGAGTCCGAGTATAAAAATGTTACAGTCGATAAATTGCGTACAATAAAAAACAAGTAAAAGGTGTAGTCTATTGTAACACCCATTCATCTACGGTGCACACGACTATGGCTATAGAGGCCAATTCGGGAGAGCACATGTCGACCGCAGTCAGGACAAACATAGACCTGGTTAGGTCTTGGATTCGGCCTTCTTGCAGCAACATTTCCTTGATAGCTGGCCACAACCCCTCGCCATTCGGTTCTGTCCGCTGCAAGTTGTTCCCATTGCTCGTCTGCAATACCGCAGGATTTTAGATTTTCATGGAGAGCGTCTTTGAACCTCTTTCGTTGACCGCCACGCCTTCTTCTACCGCTTAGCAATTCACATTTAGTATACATTTAGGAAGGCGGTTATCATGCATACGATGAACGTGACCTGTCCATCTTAGGCGTGCTCTTGAAATAAGCACCTCAATTGGAAGGCTGTTTGCTCTCTTGAGTACTACCACGTTTGATATGTGATGGAACGGATTTTCATCATACTTCTAAGGTGTCTTTGCTGAAAACGTTCTAATTCTTTCACATGACGACGGTAAGTGACCCAGCTTTCACATCCATATAGCAGTGTTGGAATGACAACTGCTCTGTAGACAGCCATTTTCGTTGACAAAGCAAGGTCGTGGTTGTCAAATACTCTCTCTCTAAGTCCCCAGACTGCTCTAGATGCAGCGTTAATTCTATTGCGAATCTCGCTGTCCATGTTTGCTTTGTCATTAACAACGTTGCCTAAGTAATTGAACTGATCCACCACTTCAAGAGAATTTCCGTTAAGTGTAATGTCTATTTGGTTCACTTGATGAGGAGTTGACATAATCTTAGTCTTTCCAATGTTGATTTTAAGTCCCAAGGAGTCATAGCTCTGGGCATACACATCTAAAAGCTCTTGAAGCTCTTCCGGCGTAGAGGCTAAAAGTCATCCGCATACTGGAGATCACAAATGAATCGTGTGCGTGTCTTCGTGAAAGCTCTAAAGCGCCCTATGTTAAAGAGACCGCCATCAAAACGGTATCTGAGACCTATTCCTCTGACTGTCAGTTTGTTGTTAGAGCAGTGGTAAGCAAATTAAAGAGTAGGGGTGCCAGGACACATCCCTGCCTAACTCCAGTGAGGGTTTGGAAAGGTTCGGTTGCCTCATTATTATACATAACCTGGGCGTTGTTGTTTGTATGTAGACTGCGACATACTTCCACAAATTTTCAAGGGATACCTAAGCGGAACATAATTTTCCAGAGCACTTCCCTGTCCACCGTGTCAAACGCCTTGGTTAAATCAATGAATGCCATGTGAATTTCTCCTTGATGTTCGAGTGCTTTTTCTTGAAGCTGTTTAAGTGTGAAGATTAAATCCGATGTGCCTCGGTTTGGTCTAAAGCCACTCTGTGTTTCAGGAAGTAACTTTTCCATAACAGGTGTTAGCCTATTTGCCAACGCTTTAGTGAGTATCTTCCCTCCAACAGCCAAGAGAGCTATACCCTTGTAATTTCCACAGTCCGCAGCGCTCCCTTTGTTTTTGAAGAGGTTGATTAAAAGTGTATCACGAAACTCCTGCGGAGCTTGACCACTTTCCCACACGACATCAAACAGTTTTTTGAGGTAGGGTATGAGCACTGACGACACAGCTTTAAAGATCTCAGCTGGGAGTGAGTCGGCGCCGGGGGATTTGTTATTTTTTAGCTGCCCAATGGCGGTTAAGATCTCTTCCGTTGTTAGTGGTTTATCTAAGTCTTCAAAGGTGTCATATTGAGGGATAAGATTTATAATATCGTGATCGGCTTGACTTTGCTGGTTAAGAATGTTAGAGTAGTGTTCTTTCCATCGGGCTCTTATTTCCTGGTCTTCTTTGAGGAGATTTCCATTTAAATCTTTAATAGGGCACATATTTTTCCGACTGGGGCCGTACACTGCTTTTACTCCTTGAAAGAAATTCCTGTAGTCGTGTGAATCGGCGTACCTTTGAATTTCTCTGGCCTTGCTTGCCCACCACTCGTTCTTTATTCTTCTGATTTCGCGTTGCGTTTCATACTTAGATTGGGTAAAAGCTTCTGCTTTTGATGAGTCGTTGGGGTGGTTGATAGCGTTTTGGAAGGCAATATGTTTGCGGTCAAGAAGTTCTTGTATAAAAGCTTCATTATCATTGAACCAGTCCTCCTGTTTTTTACTTGCTGCAGTGCCAAGAATTTCCTCACTCGCACTTTTTAAACTGTGTTTAATTTGTGTCCAGGTAGCAGCGACATCTACAGAATTGGTTTCTTCTAGTGCACTCAAATTCTCTTGAACTTTTTGCTTTAGCTGTTCGACGGTTTGTTGGTCACGCAATTTACTAATACAGAGACGGAGTCTACGTTTTACTTGAGTTCTTCGGTGTTTGGGTCTCATAACAATTTTCATTTTAGAGACAACAGGACGATGATCGGTCCAACTTTCGCTATCAATGCGCGCCTTTGTAATTTGGACGTCCTTGAGATGCTTCCTACGTACGATAACATAGTCCAGTAGATGCCAGTGACCTGATCTGGGGTGACGCCAGGTGCCTTTAAATTTATCCTTTTGTCGGAAAGTGGTGTTTGTTATAACTAGATCATGTTCGGCGCATTTGGTTAGGAGTAGTTGACCGTTAGCGTTCATGTTGCCCAAACCGTTCTTGCCTATGATGCCTGGCCAGGTGTCTGCATCTCTCCCTACTCTAGCGTTAAAAATAATAAGTTCTCAGTTGCATGCAAAATATGTATTGGTAACACCAACCGTGAATGAGGGCAAGTGAATGATACTCTGTAGGATTTGATCCCGAATATCTTACTGCAATATAACCGCTGCTAAAAGAAACCACCCTGAATAAAAGCAAAAATTCCTTCACAGACAAGAACTTATTTTAATCCTTGTTCATAAAAAGGAGCTACCCCGAATCAACGTAAGAAATACCTGCCTAGCTCTCTCTACGTGAAGATTATGTTCAACCCTCTCGTTTCTCTAGTGTTGTATTACTGGAACAATATCCCTAAATATAATTTAATGCAATCGCAACATCTAAATCCTAAAACATCCAATATCGAACACGCAGGAATTATTTTTTATTTGCTTAAATTGTCAAGCTACGCCCATGGTCAAGTACAAGTGTATTATGTTCCGCATTGCATATGTAATGATATGAGAACACATGCGGATATCAATTCCCTTTATTCGAATCCTATTGCTATATATAATTTACACGTCAGTTTCTCCACGATAAACCAGATGACACATCAGGAGGGCTGGTTTACAGAAGTACTAAAATCTTACATCTTAATTCTACACCACAATAATTTATTGAATGTCGACTCTCTCATATTACAGTAATCGTATTAATAATAATTAGTCATAAGGCATGTGTTCGAAGAGAGTGTGCTCCAGTGGAAATATTAAAGACAAACGGTAAAAACTTCATTAATGAGATGTAATAATCCTACATCTAGTTACGATAAACCAAATCAAATGAAAATAATTTTTCTCTGATAATGGTGTAATTAACTGAAATGCAAAAAAGAAAATTTTACAATTATTATTTGAGTAATCTAAGGATCTAATTGTTAAAATAAGTTTTTAAATCATAAAAGAAAATGCATGTGTATGCAAATACTATAAAACTTTGGTAGTTATAAGAGGACAACATTTCTAGATGACTGTTTTCCCTATAAATTATACAGGACAGTAAAAATGGCGCGACAATAATTGGTTAAAACTGAATATTTCTAAAAGATTACTTTATATTTAGATGCATTCAGCTGTAAGTAATTTTTTCACATTATTTACTAACCGTATCTCATGTGATTATAGGGAAAAAATTCATCAAAGTAAACTTTTATATTATAATAAATAACAAAACCGTGGGGCCCAAGCTGAAGGATGAGTCATTAATAAAGTCCAAAACTAAGTGATCATAAGTTTGATCACTGTGGAACACCGCAAGTGTCAATAACAACTACGTGACCGATAATCACCGTATTCAACAAATATAACTCAGTTGAATAAATACGACAGAGTCAAGGATAATAAGGTCTCTAAGTTCCAGTTACTTAAAAGCTTTTATTTAACTTGCAATGTTTGTCAGTTGGTTTAGGTCAAATCTTGCAATAAAAATTTCGATTAGTTCTAATTAAGCTAGAGCTTTGAAATTTTGCACGTGTATAAGTCGGTGACAATACACTTTAACTTCGGTTATTTATTTTTGAAGAGGACAACAATACATGTGGTAGAAAACCCAAATAATAGGAAAGAATATTGATGGAATGCCACAAATAACTTTCAGACAATAAGTACACTTTAACATTTCCATATAAGAAAAAACAAGATGGCGACTTCAAGATGGCGGACGACTTTATCGTTTATGATCCGATTCTACTCAAAATCGTTATCTGGGGGTTTTCGAGATCGCCAATTATGAATTCTTTGTCAAAATTTAGAAATTCAAAATGGCGGAGCCAATATGGCGGACGACTTTTGTCATTTATGGTCCAAATCGATATCTGCGGGTATTCGGGTTCGCCGATTACGAATTTCTATTCAAATATTTAGTTGAAGATGGCGACTTCAAGATGGCGGACGACTTTATTTATAAAACTTAGAAATTCAAAATGGCGGCGCCAATATGGATGACGACTTTTGTCATTTGGATCCAAATCGATCAAATCGATATCTGGAAGTTTTTGGGGTCGCGGATTACGCCGGCGGCGGCGTTTATGATCCATCTCAAAATCGATATCTGAGGATCACAGCATATCAAAAGACTAAAAAGTAAAAAATAAATTTAAATATTCCAAGAGAAACTATTAGAGGATGTCTTGTAAAGAACCATTTCAAGTCATACGAACCAGAGTTTTTGAATACTTTAGAGCCCGAGACGAAGATATAAGACTGGAATTTTGTTTATGGGCTTAAGGAGAATACCTCAATAATTCTAAATTCATTAAAGAAATATTTTATACTGACGAAGCCACTTTCACCACCAACGGTACGGTGTCACCCCAAAATTCTGACTACTGGTCAGTAGAAAATCCAAACTGGGTTATCAATTGTAAAAGACAATATTCACTAAAAGTAAATGTTTGGTGCGGGATACTCCATAATAAAATTGTTGGTCCGTTCTTCTTTAAAAGAAATTCAAATAGATTCCAATTTTTGGATATTTTGGAGAATGAATTCTCGGAAGCACTAGACAGTTTACCCATTCGCGACAGAGTTAATTTAAAATGTCAGTTAGATGGGTGTCATAGTGAAACAGTGGTTAAATAATCATTTCTTAAATCAGTGGATAGGTCCCAACAGCCCTCTAATTGAATTTCCACCTAGGTCACCGGATCTAACATCAATGGACTTTTTTATTTGGGGTACTTTTAAGGAAAAGGTATATAAATCGAGACCCCAGACAATTGAAGACCTCCGAGCTAGAATAATGAACGCATGTCTAGAAATTACCCCCACACAATTAAGAAGAATGTCAAATAATATTAAAAAAGATATGAAAGATGTATTACATTGAACGGTGGTTTGGTGGAAGCTTAAAAAATTTAGTTGTTTCTTTACAATCTTCATTTATTACATTACATTTATGGTTGTTGATAACGTTTTTTTAATGTTTGTAGTTTTAATGACTTTTCCTATACTACGTAATATAGTCTACTGGAATAAATATTATTATTATTAAAATTATTTTAATTCATGTAGGTTTCTAGCGTGTTAGTCAGTATGACAGATAATTTCCCACGACACAATTTTATCAATTATTGCTTTTTTATTTAATTTGCAAAATTCATTTTAAGATGAAAACAGTGGCAATTAATATTAATATATTTAAAAGATCGAGTAAACGTTCTCTGTGCGTACACTCTAATTTATCATAAATCGTAAATGAATTAAACTAGAATTTCTTTGTTACGTTGTTCTGGAAATATAATATGCCCGCTACTGTTTGATGTATATCTTGCCACTGAAATACCCATTTCCACTCGCATGGAATAAAAAGATTCGTATTTCATACGTGGTAATAACACATATGTGATACCAATATGACATTGATCCATCACCGCACTCAATCTCAATGCCTCTATCAAATATTTCCCTATAACGAGACGATACAGTGATGAATGTTTATGTCAACAAGCTGAGGGAAGGAAACACGTCATTAGTATCCGAAAACTGCATTGTCAACGGCCTTTGAAACGGGAGGTCTTTGTAAACTAGCTACAGGCCAATTTCCTTGCAATTTATTTCGACAGTAGACTTTCAACTAAAGATATAATGATGTTTTGAGAAGCGCTACTCCCAACCCGGCTTGCAAATAATAAATAGCTGATAATGGGATGCATTTTTGAATATATACAAGGCGCAAAGTTCAAGTCAGTGAAACTTACTAGCGCAATATTCATTTTAGATCAAAATGTTTTGTGAAATTTAGTATTAACATAATCCGTTTGCACTAAATACAATAAATTTATCTGCAGAAAAATATAGCTCGCTGATTGCGGATCCATTAACAAGCAACATAAAGAACAATTTCACATTCTTCAACGTTTAAATGTTGCAAATTTCTATATTTTTAACATAAAATTAGTATATGTCAGAATTTCTCGAAAAATTATCGTTTCTTAAAATAAATGTATAATCTTTTAATAGCTGATTCTAAAATTGCATTATACGGAATATTTTATTGAGTGCGAAACAGCCCACGCAGGGTGATAGATGACCTTAATACGTATCACTTTCACTCGCATGTACCTTAAGCGAACTTTGTGGTTTAAGAATTATTTAGGTTCTGGTTTATTTTTAACTAAACCCCGGTTTTGCCCACAAAGTTCGTCATTCTGGCTTAACCGTTAGTACTAGCGTCAGGATTTCTTTTGCGAATAGAACGTTATCCAACAGCGGGCCTATCATCTTAATAGTAATTTTTTTAAATAGAACTCAAACTATTTGGACAAAAAAATTATAGGATAATAATAATAATAAAGTGCCTTTATTGAGATACATATGGCGGAGTCCAGTCTAAAAGGCTGCTCAAATACTCAACCAAAAAACATAAAATAATGGCATTTACAAAAAAAATAATTTTTTTGTTGCTGATCTTTGTTCACTGGTCTTGAAGAAATCTTTTGTAATAGAATTTGAAAGAATTTACTCGGAATTTACTGTTGCCTGTTTTATGTTGTCAGGGATAGAATTATATGTTGACGCGGAATACGTAAAGGTTTTTTTAAAGAAAGTTGTTGAATGGTGAGGAATTGTTAAATTCTCAGTGCACCTAAAATTTCGCTGGTGAACGGAGGATCTGGGGATCAATAGATTTTTTTATTGAAAAAACTAAGTTTTTGTGTGAAGAGTCGTAAGTTCAAGAAATTCATGTTGAATTGTTGAACAATTGAACATCTCCTTTTTCACTCATTCTTAGCTGAAGGAAGGTACCTTGAAATCTGATTTATGGGTGATGTTAGACGTGGTTGACCTTGACATCAGAGTCGTTCTAATAAAACTATCCCTAGACTCAGCTCCGCAAACTAAAATAATTAACTGGATGGACTGTGATTTATCTTCTCCACATTATTAAATGATATCAGTGACGATGAGATTAAACCACATATTCAAAGTGACTCAGTTCCTAGTTGGGATATAACATGCAAGACATTCGCTTTCCCAGTTCGCACACAGGCTGTTGAACGATGTGTGAAACTCGCGACAGAAGCTTTACAAAAAGTTCTAGGGATGGTTTTATCCGAACGACTGTGTCGTCAAGGTCAATCATACCTAACTTCGCCCATAAATCAGATCTAAAAGTACCTTCCGCTAAAAATGAGTGAAAACGGAGATGTTCAATTGTTCAATAATTATTCAACATGAATTTCTTGGCCTTACAACTCTTCACACAAAAACTTAGTTTTTTCAATAAAAAATATGTTTATAAATGTGGTATGGTCTAAAATAATCTGTTTCTAAACATTTAACTTTATATTCAATAAAGAAAACAAAAAAAAAAAGAAAATATGTAACTTGTTCCTTGAACTGTAATCTACCTTTATTTGTAAGTTTTTTTTCAAAATTCCATTAACTTTGAAGGCAATGCGCGACCGGAAGATGTTAATGGATTTAAATAACTTAAATAATATTTTCTGTGCTTATAATAAATAAGAATTTGAGCTATTAAATTCGGAAAGAGGCTAATTTAAAAATAATAAAAATTATCGTAAGAATGTGAATTTTCCTGAATTTCGGCAAACTTTAGAGCACATGCGCGAACGGAAGATATGAACCGATTTTTCTTCTTCTTTTACCCCTTCTTAGTCTCCCCAATCAGCAACTTCTCCGCGATTTGAAAAAAAAAATTGAATTTTTTCGGTCCACCCTAAATTTTTCCATAATTCTTTCGAAGGTTTCGAATTCTAGACAAAGTTCAGATAGATATGTCTTCTTTTCTCGCCTAATTGCTGCAGTAGTAGTATTACGTAAGCATTTGTAATATGACCAATCCCGGAAACTTTTTGTTTGTTTATATTTAACTAATGCATTTTTCCTATCTTTAATCATTTTTTGTTTAATAGCATTCGTTAACTAAGGCGATTTAGGTTTAGAAATTCTCACTGTTTTTATAGGTGCGTATATATCATATTATCTTTTTAAAATTTCATTATAACAAAAAATATCCATTAACTTTATAACACGCCAGCGAAAAATAAAAAAATATATACAGGTTGTCCATTTTATCAGGGCACTCGAGAATATCTCACTTAATATCGGTCGTGCAAAAAAAAATATTTTTACGAAAATTGTGCCGATTTATATAACCTACAAAATGGTTTAAAGATATTTGAAATCCATGGCCTACTTTAAGAGTTATGGCGGAAAACATCGAAAATGCGGAAAACGTCTAGGCCAAATATCTCAGTCATTTGAAGAGATACGAGAAATATTCTAAGGCGAAATTTTTTTGCAAAACGGAGTGTTTCAACGAGGTTTTATCTAATTCTTTTCAAAACCGCTGTATTTTGAGATTTACTCTTCAGGCTGTTAAAAAAATTATTTTGAAACGAGCGGGAAATGGCGCCATTAAATAGAGTATTTGCCACCCTTTTCAACGATATATCACATGCCATATTTGTTCATTGGTACTACGTTAGTAATTATAAAAATATTTTTTTAAAACCAATAATTTTTTTTAACAAGCATTATACTTGCCGTGGAGAAGCATGATTAAATAAAACGATAGAATAATTCAATAAGTTGTTCAAATCTTTGCTATAATAAAACATGAACACAATTAAGCAGAATAAAGTAAATTCAGGTAACAAAAACAAATTAATAATCAAAAAAGCAATATGGAGCAGTTATGGAAACAGTATCCGCAGTTATGCCAATGTATAGAGGTCCTCCATAAAAGCGTCACTCCTTGCTCAGAAAGTTAAAATGTCTTTACCAATTAATTTAAGTATAATATCCATTTGTTTGTATTTCATGATTTCACTATTATTTCAATTATTTTAAAATAGTTGGCTATGAACAAACTTGACAATTTAATTTTTTGACAGATAATCTCAGTTAATACTTAAGCTGTCACTCAATCATACTCGTTTAAGAATTTAGAATGTTCAAAAATGATTTTCACTCACATTGATCGGTTATAATATGTTCGTTACATATTGCCAATGCAATTTTAACTCTGGATTAGTTCAAGTAGAATATAGAAACAGATTTCCACAAGCACTACAGCCGAATAAAACTCTGTTAAGAAAAGTAGCTACGAAACTGAAAAATAGTTATTAATTAAGTAAGAAATAAAAATACATAAAATTTGGAAACATCATTAAGAGGAATTCAAATATCTTGTCGTATAAATAAAACAAGTGGTAGAAAAATTTCACAATTTACAAGCGGGGGACAAACCAAGGAGGACGAGGCTGCTGGAAAAGAAGCGTGTCGATCCATTAATATGTAGTAAAATACTTTGGTCTGACGAGGCAAATTTTTCCAATAATGGTTTTTTTTATCGCAATATTCATTACAAATGGATTTCCGAAAATACACACTGGCATAGAGTGCCTGGGTTTCAAAATCGTTTTTCAATAAATGTGTGGATAGGTATTTTAGGCACCAATTTAATAGGTCCTTATTTTTATGATGGTCACCTCAGTGGTCAAATGTACCTAAACTTTTTGAGAAATGAATTTAATGAATTCTTAGATGACCTACCTTTAGAGAATCGACACAACTTTCAATACTTTCAACAAGATAAAGCTTCTCCCCACAATTCCCCGATTTGCCTAAATTATTTAGACGAAATTTTGCCTCAATATTGGATAGGTACCAATGGATTTATTCGATGGTCCCCTCGTTCTCCAGATATAACCCCAATGGATTTTTTTCTATGGGGTATATTAAAGATAAGATGTTTTCGACGACACCGCAAAATGTAGAGGACCTAAAAGCTCGAATTCAACAGGCATGTATTGCAGTTACCCACGAAATGCTGAGTAATGTTTTAAATGCAGTGCCTCGCCGCGCTCGATTGTGGAAATCGCGGTGGACACTTTGAACACTTGATATGGTATCTTAAAAATTATTTTGAGGATTAGATAAATATTAATGTTCTGTGTGCTATATTCTTTTTATTATTAATTTGTTTTTGTTACCTGAATTTATGGCGCCATTTCCCGCTCGTTTCAAAATAATTTTTTTAACAGCCTGAAGAATAAATCTCAAAATACAGCGGTTTTGAAAAAAATTAGATAAAACCTCGTTTTCCGCATTTTCGATATTTTCCGCCATAACTCTTAAAGTAGGCCATGAATTTCAAATGTCTTTAAACCATTTTGTAGGTTATATAAATCGCCACAATTTTCGTCAAAATAATTTTTTTGTACGACCGATATTAAGTGAGATATTCTCGAGTGCCCTGATAAAACGGACAGCCTGTATAGTAATAATCTTAAAAGCTCCTCCGTTTTACTGGCTATTATCTCGGCAAATTTCATTCAGCTAGCCCCATGGTGTCACATCGAAAAAATTTTTTGCACAAGGTGTAAAAAGCGACATCCCACTTATTAATTTTAATTTAAATAACGTTTTTATAGGTTTTTAAAAACGTTTGTCTTTATAAAGCTTCAACTGTGAAAACTTTTTTAACAGTTTGATAACTTGAGGTGACTTAATTCTAGTCCAGCAAGAAATTTACACGGATATTAACTAATCATTTGTCAGTTTTAAATAAATCATATCGGCTTTTAACCCATCATAATTAAATTACAATCAAACACTTCCTGCCTCAGTTATAAAAATAATGAATGGAAAATTTCTGTAAAAGTACTTGTCTATTGATAAACTTCATGTGAATGTATGTTTGATTCTGCTCTCTTGTTTGTTTTATATTAACACAACGTTGTTACTACAAAGATAAAAGAACATCAAATCTGCTTTTATTTTCTGTTTTGTTTATTATTAAATTAGAATAATATGTTAAATAATAACCCAATTGGTATATTCATATTTAAATAACTTTTGTTGGGTCATAAAACATAATAAGTTTTTTTTTTCGTTGTATGGAATTGTGACATTGCAATATTTAAATTTTTTAGTCTATCAAGACATAAAGAAATGATGGCGTAAATGGCTACGTTTGAAGTTTCGATGTTCACCTGCAGATGGAAATATGATAAGTATAACTTATTTTAAAAAAATGTATAAACGCACATTGTGCACCTTGATGGGTGGTAATGAATTTATTTCCTTACATAGGAAACAGTGGAATATTTGGACTTTAGTAGTATGTATTTCACTTCACATTCATTATTTTTGTATAAATTATTTGTAATAAATTAATACGATTGTCTATAAATCAACGCAATAAATTGTAATGATCCAAACTTCATAATATAAATTTGTTTTTAAAAACCTAGAGGTTGTTAACAGTATGTTCTCTTAAACTATAAAAAGGCATGTTCACAGTCTACTTATTTTCTTGTGAGTAAAAGTGTATAAATACTACCCACATTATGAACCTCTTCCCATTTCTAAATCAAGAACTCAAAATATTAACATAGGTAAACGAACTTGGTCAAACGGCATCTTTTGGTTACTTGTTACAGGTTACTGGATTTATGTGCAAGACTAACACAAATTTCAATTAATATTTTGCTTATTTAATTGATTGCCGATTTTATATCGGATTTTAACTAGCAAATTATGGTCCAAGAGAAATTGTGCAAGATTTTATGTTTTTTAAATTTTTTACATAAATAATTTCAAGAAGACGCTATACTTAACCTACAACCAAAATGTATGCCTTCATAGATAGTAAAATACCTGCTATTTGTGTATTTCTATATTATTATGTAAAGCTTTTGACACAGTCCCCATCAACAAATTTTAAACACTTTTTAACATGCTAGAATCAAAAATGATCCACTCAAATTAATAGAGAGTAGACAGTAACTTTAGCAACTTCACCAAAATCAAATATGCCGTGCCTCAAGGAACAACATTAGGTCTACTTCTTTTTATGTTTAACATAAATAATTTATTTGATACTAAAATTAGTGGATCCATAATTAGTTTTGCAATTAATGAATAAAGCCGAAAAAGATCCGAATCAGACAAAACAATGGTTTAGACACAAGTTATTGACCATTAACTAGAGAAAAAACCTGCTTTGTCCATTTCTGTTCTTATAAAACTTCTTTACCTAAATTTAAAGTCCTAAACATATTTAACACAGATAAAACAACGTCATCCTCAAAAATTAAGTACCTAGGCATTATAATCGATCAATATCTTACAGCGAATATGTTTAATTATATAGTGAATAAACTCAGATTATTACTACACTTAAACATCTAAAGCAATATCTTAACCAAAAGAGCCTAAAAATTGCGTACCAAGCACTCATAGAATCACAAATTTCGTGTGTTATCATCGGTTCTGGTGGTGTTCTGAATAATCGCTTAAATAAATTAAATGTGGCATAGAAACAAGTCACCTACCCCTCCGATTTTCCTAATAATAAATAATAATAATAAACACCATATAAATTAGACAACTCCCAATTCCAGACGCCAGGGGCTTGTGCGGAAGGGGGTTACACAGTGAAAAAACGCGGACATACAACCATTTCCTCCGACAGTGCCGGAGCCAGGATTCGAACCTGGTGGTGCGATGTCCGTGTGATTAATCGCGATTCCCACCTCGCGCCTTAACCCACTCGGCTATCGACCAGACAATGCATCCTCAATTCGCTTTCTGTTATTGTTCATAACTTTTCAGATAGTTGCAGGCGTAATTTCAGAGCAAGCTTGCCTAATCCGGTTTCCATTGTAATCTATTTCGTGGCTGAGTTTTGTAGAAATAAAAAAGAATCCAAGGGCGTGAGGTCAGGTGACCTCGGAAGCCAATTAATAAAAGGGCTATTTCTTCCAATCCACCTCCGGGGAAAGTTGTCGCTTAGCCATTTCCGTACTACCATTACATTGTGGATTGGGGCTCTATCAAATTGAAATATCACATTGTTGTATGCAATAAGGAGCAAGTTTTCAATTTCGATTGAAAATTCAATTTACAAAAAAGTTAGAAAACGTTCCGCATTTAAGTTTGCCTCAAAGAAATATGGCCCAAATATTTGTTCATTCAAAATACCGCACCACACATTCATTCACCTCTTCCGAATACTGGCGTCGGTAGTTTATAACCCAATGAGGATTTTCAACGGACCAATATCTAGTATTTTGACAGTCAACTGCGCCATTAATTGTAAATGTCGCTTGATCTGAGAATAAAATATAAAAAAAAATTAAGAGTTGTCCAAAACCCTCCTTGACACCAAAAGCAATATTCCAGCCGCCTTTCTTCACCTCCTTCTTTTAATGTGTATAAGGAAACAGGTTTCAAGAGACGTAACTTATTTAGACGAAAGCATCGCCAAATTGTATCCTTGGGTACATTTAAAATTGTGGACATTCTCCTTAGGCTACACCTTGGATTTTCTCTCACAAACTGAAGAACTTCTGCATCTCTTACATGATCCCTCACACGTTGTTCTTGTTTGTTGCACATTGTCAGTTCTATTTAATACATTATTAATTCGTCAAACTTTTATATGGTCTATTGGAGGTTGATCTGGATGCCGATTATTAAATTCTGTAGCAGCTTCCCTCGATGTACGAGAATTATCGCAACTAATCTAACAATTTCCACTTTCTCCCCAATTGTAAGCATTTTAATCGAAATAAAATATACTAGAATACAAAAAATCGGACAGAATGCTAACAGATCTACTTGACAACTAATCTGACTGTTACAAAATTGTCTCAGTAGAAACAAAGGAGTCAGAGCATGCTTATCAAAACTAGAAATTTGGGACTGGAATTTTTTTCATCAAGACCTCATTTTTATTATTTAACTAAACTTCGGAGTCAGGATTTTTGAATAATTTCGAACAAGTTTTGTTAAGAAAATTTTTTGATAAAAAATGCCTACTATGATTTTTTGATTTCTTTTTTAAAGAGATTTTGTGGTCATAAATAGTCTGGTGACCTCTATCTTTTGAGATTAGTTTGATTTTAATCGGACAAAAAACAAAATAATTATTACGCTGTTACACTCTGAAGTAAGACACACTGTATATACATAAACTTTACTATAACTGTATGTTTGTTTTTAAATAAGTTCTATAAAAAATATTGTACTACTGTAACAAGTAATCGTAGCTTAGAAATAATGTGCTATAATGAATTAATGTTAGTTAGCAATTTAATACGCAACCATGTCTTTGTAATAAGCCCAATACACATGCAAGTGTCACTATAAGGTATTTAAAGCATGAGCACTGTTTATTTAGGCCTGCATCTTTTTTTTATATAATTATGTTGCATAATTTACTTTAAATACGTAAAGTACCAAATAAACTGTATATATATAAAAAATTTAGAAGTTTTGGAGACGAAAACAAATGAATTACGCATTCTCACACATAGTTCATCTCCAGTTTTCCTACCTCACAATCCAACAAAAGGTCTGTATGTACGCAGATGTGTATTTGAAATGCTACACCGTGTAAAGTGAAGCAGTAGGAAATTGTATTATCTATTCCGACTCCCTTAGTAAGCGGCAGCAGGAAAGTTCCGTTCGTTGAAAATTGCATGAAGTCATTTTCAAAGAAAAAGTGTCTTCAATCTGGGGCACACGACTGTACAGTAATTGTCAGTAGACATAGGGCATTCGACAATCTCCTCTTTAGGAAACTTGATAGGTACTCTTTTCCGCATTTACTTGACAGACGGAATGTCTCTAAAGCAGATCTAGTCTCGACCAAAACTGCAATATATCAACCCCATTATACATTTATAGGAACTGTATCTTATTAAGGTCGTATATAGAGTTGTAAAATAAGAGAA
Organism: Leptura quadrifasciata; assembly: GCA_963675555.1. Lineage (NCBI taxonomy): Eukaryota > Metazoa > Arthropoda > Insecta > Coleoptera > Cerambycidae > Leptura > Leptura quadrifasciata. The sequence continues at coordinate 135,139,830 of OY776676.1, forward strand.
ACAGCAAACAACACTACAAATTGCGTGGGATCGTTTATTTTTATTCTGCGGTTTCTTATCCTTCTGACAGGCGTTGCTAAATATACACAATCAAGCAGGATAAATTAGTCATAAATCATGGTGAAGAACTACAATTTGCTACTTTATATCGAGTTGCGCCGTTACGAAATTTATTATTGCAATCCCATTAGCTAGAAGGCGATACAGCCGTGTACATCAAGAAGTTTTTGCGAGTTTTATGTCTCTATAAAATCTCTCCACATAAAATATTATTTTCCATCGAAATATAATTAAGGCAGGAATAGAAGCTTCAGCAGAATTTTTCTAAGGGGATTCTAGTTATCTGAGTGTATCATACTGGTTGCTTCATTATGGTGACTGTATATGTTGGGAATTGAAAAACATGCATAATTAAGTGTCAGTGTAGAATGATATCCATCGAGCATTAACTGCTACAGAGTGTATACATATAGATTTATTTTGTTTCAGGCAGCGTTCTATTTCTTATACCGGGTGCCTACTATCGTAGGTACTAGCCAGCCTATAAATTTCTTGTAAAAGAAATATATCGATTTCAAATTTTAGTAAGTTGTATGGTTGAACACGGTGCACAGATTGCTCCAAGATCTGATTTTCATTGCCGGTTTAACCGGAAACAGTATAAACTTTGTTATTTTTAATGGAACATAATGAATATTATTCGAAATTTAGATTATCCAAGAAATTCTAGGTCCAAAACATGTAGTACACCCTATATCTATATTTGATAGTTTTCGAGAAAATGGCGGTTGAAATTGTTATGTCGATCAGCAATTATTTCATTTTCATATAAAATAAATGAATGTACGAACAAATCTGTTGTGGTTAAGTTTTTTGGTGAGTAAAATTTGATAAAGTCATAACAATTTCATTTCCGTCTGAACCGGAAGTACTACGAAAAGTGATTTTCAGGCTCAAATTACTTCGATATTTTTAATGGAACATCCTGCAATGAACCTTAGATTTACATTTTACTAACCTTTCTGGCTCTTTTTTGTTTCTAGTGTCCTCTGTCTAAACCTAATAATTTATGAGATATCGGCGACTGAATGTTCACCTGCACTGTGCAAAGGCTAAACAATAAATGATGTTTAAACAGAACTTTGATTAAACAGGGCTGTGTAAAACCAAAGAACTATTTATCGATTTTCATTTAGATTTTGACAGTACTGCTGCATTATTTAAGAGTTTCTCTCGACAATTGTCATTTAATTTTTGCGTTTTATTTTTGATTTAAGTTAGTGTTTGAATGTTATCTGGTTCAAAATGGCTGTGTTTAGGCGCTAGCATCAAAGTGATATGTTATTAGTATATGGAGAGGAAAGAAAAAATCAAGGAAGCCGAGGCATTGTGACCAATCTTGTACACAATATTTTCCATGGTTGGAAGAACATTTAAAAAGGGAAAATGATAATGAACATGAGAACATATTTATTGTAAATGAGGAGGCAGAGATAAACACACTGGCCTGTGTTGACATTGACCCAACAAGTTCTATAAGGCAAATTGCCAGTGGTATCGGGATATTTCCCGAAAGTGTTAGAAAGATGCTACATAAACATAAGTACAAATCTTTTAAGTACCAAATCCATCAGCATTTTTACGAGGGAGATTATCAACGAAGATTGAATTTTTGCAATTGGTATCTAGAAACTGAGCGTCATCAGCCAAATATAAAATCATGCACTTTATTTACAGACGAATCCCGATTTACCAACATGGGAATGTTTAACAGGAATAATACGAGATATTGAGAAACTGAAAATAATCATCTATTTAGATGAGAGGCTTTAATTCCAAGAAAGATTCGGCATCAACGTTTGGCTGGGAGGTATAGAAACACGCATTGTAAGACCAATATTTTTTTGTGGATCTTTAAATGGGGTCCAGTACCTACATTTTCTACAGAACGAAATTCAATAATTCAAAGTATTGAAGTTTTACCTGTGCAGCATGAACATGTCTTCTATCAGTAAGATGATGCACCGCCCCATAACGCCCGAGGAGTCACCGACTATTTAAGTGAAACTTTTAAAATGATTAACGGGGACGGTAGCTCAGTGTGTTAAAGCGTCTGGCTAGCAAACTATGAGATAAATGAAATGTTAAAACACAGCTAAACAAAATAAAATCTTTTTAATGGTTAATGGCTAGCAAACTGAGTTGCGTAGCGAAGTGGGTTCTATTCCCGCAAGGTGAAACAATTTTTCATTAAACAAAATTGCCCCAAGAGTGGTTCGGTGTCCACATTAAACTGTAGGGCCTCGTCTCTCTTTACCTAGTACAAGATCCTTGAGATCTTCCAGGGGGTTACTTCTGTAACTTGAGAGGCAGTTAAGAAAACATTTTAAGAAAACAATAAGGCACCCATGGCCCTATACGGTGACCCGCGAGATCTCCAGACCTTATACCTTTGGATTTTTTTTACTGGGCCCATATAGAGGAAAAAGTGTATCACACACAACCACATAACATAGGAGACCTTAGAAATTGAATTACGCAAGTGATAAACTCTATTACTCCAATTTAGATGGAAAACATTCTTGGCGAGAAGTCAACGGTGTACATTTTGAAGATTTAAATTATGGGTAAAATAAATTATACCTGCCTGTTACTTTTAATGTTTCATTTTTCTGCTTTGAGCAGATTTGTGACATATTTACAGTGCAGGTGAACATTCAGTCGCCGATATCTCATAAACTATTAGGTTTAGACAGAGGACACCAGAAATAAAAAATATCCAGAAAGGTTAGTAGAATATAAATTTAAGTTTCAATACAAGGTGTTTCATATCGAAGTAATTTGAGCCTGAACATCACTTTTCGTAGTACTTCCGGTTATTGTTATGACTTTATCAAATTTTACTCACCAAAAAACTTATATATAACCGTAGATTTGTTTCTACATTCATTTATTTTATATGAAAATGAAATAATTTATGGTCCATATAACAATTTCAACCGCCATTTTCTCGAAAACTGTGAAAGATAGATTATAGGGTATGCTACATGTTTTGGACCTAGAATTTCTTGGAAAATCTAAATTTCGAATAATATACAGGGTGTTCCATTAAAAATAACAAAGTTTATACTGTTTTCGGTTAAATCAGAAATGAAAATCAGATCTTGGAGCAATCAAACTGTGTATTCAATCATACAACTTCCTAAAATTAGAAATCGATATCTTTTTTTACAAGATAGGCTGACTAGCAATACGGTAGGCACCCGGTATAATAAGCACTGTATTGAAGCGTTTTTAGTTACCGAAATGTGCCCAGGATATTTATATTTATTTACCTTCTATATGAATTATCCGCTGATATTTATTGTTCGATATATATTGTACCGGAAATTAAGTTCGAAAATTAATAAAATTGTTAAGTTGTAGATGCACAAAATAATCCTACCAGTTATTACTACAGATGAACTCGGGTGTAGGGAGAGCGACGAGAGGAGATTATGTAGTCGCGCGAACCCAGTAGCACATATTTCAGTACATATCCATCCATGCATATCCAACCACCACGCGAGTTAGATGTTAGACCACGAAATATTCTAAGTGTCAAAGCAAGGTAATAAAAATATTTTGTCAAGTCGCTCTGACATTACCCATTTGACGTCATCCTTTTGGTACAAGGGAATATTTAGAAATATTCAATAGTCAGCTCACGAGAAGCTGTCCCCAGCGTTTCTGTATTTTGTATACTATCAATACTGTTTGTAATATGGTAAAATAGTGATCTATTAGCTTTATTCTTAGCGTTAACACGAGCTCTAGCCCTATTATTGTTTTGACGCAAATATGAGCAATGCATGACTTACTAGCGTTCCTCTATCGAGTTATCTCTAGTGGAAATGGGAAGAGAAAATCAATTCTCATTTCTGGATCCTTAGGACGAAAATGATGGCCAAGATGCACTTTGACAATCAGAGAATAATGCAACAGTGGCTTTTTCTTTCTTTTTTAATGAACTTATGTATACTAATGTCTTGGCGAAGTTTGTGAACAGGAATTCCATCTCTTAAGTAGGACACACATACGAAGACAACAACACACAATCGTTCCCTGCCACAGTACCATATGTCACAGCTGAGACTCGAACTAAGCGACAAGCCCTGTTGTCTCTCACCAACCCCATCTGGCCCACTGCTACCATTTCGGTAATATTAAACACGCCGCTATACATTCATATCCGAGCCGTGATTCGAACCCGGGAATACATTTTCTCAAAACAGTAAAGCGATGAACCACCGAGCCACTTATTGAACAGCTTAGTGAAAAGGGTACGCTTATCTCAATTGACTGAAGAGGTACAAAGCATTAAAATAGCGGAAAATATAATAGGACACACGGTATAAGAAAGTGAAAAGAACATTGTATATTTCCTACATTTACCAACCATATGGATAAGATTACTATGTAATAATTAACAAAGTGTGTAGTTATGTTGTGCTATGCTCATATTGCCTTAAGATGGATGATAATTTTCCGTGTGTTTCTATTTGAACACTTAAGGTAAGAGGAAGTACCTAGGAAACAGCTTTATTGTACACGCAAATAACATATTCTTTATATTTACCTTTAGGCTCTGCTAGTTTTAGTTCTATGTATAACACATTGCGATTGGATTCTTAGATACAGCAGATCTATTGACACTCACATAAATAAATCTCGGAAAAATTACAGTTGCAGTGTCGTGAAAGATATGTTTTATTTATGAACTTTATATGTGACGGTTTTCCCCTTCACGACTTATGTCAAGGTCATAGTAATATTTTAAATACGACTTAACAACGTCTTCTAGATGGTCCTGCATCTTAGTCTTTATGTATTCGATATTAATTAGTAAAGTAAATTTAATTCGTTAGGCTCTAGCTGATGCATTGTTTGAGACGAAAAACGAAAAAATACAAAAGAATTAAGATGTCAGTGCTTGACTTAGATTGATTGTTTAACATAGGTTTATTGGTGCTCACTTATATTGTAGAACATATATGTTAGGTATTTTAATATACGTCATCACCGGAGGCGATTTACCTCTTCTTACGAAATTAAATACGAAAATTCTCCCCCACGAAAATGAATTGATATGATAATAATGGCGAAGAAAGTTCTCACGATTGTCGTATGTTGATCTAAAACTTAGAAAACAGGGTGGGAATTTGCCCATAAAAACACCCATATAATAGAGAATTTAAAAAAATGATAGTTTCTAACGTATCAGAGCAAGGATAGTTCCTGAAAAAAATTTGTTGTTACATTGAAATTTATCATTAGTCTTAAATATTCTGAGAAAGCTAAAGTTGCAATCGGAGTTCTTGTTAAAGAACACGCCAAAACATTCGATAAACTTTTTGAAACTGTAACAAAATCCGACTACTACCGTTGGTAGAGGTTTTTATATTTTTAATCATATTTTCGCTCTACGGAGCGTTTTTTATGCAAAAATTTCAATAACTCATCAAGGAGTGTAATTTTGGAAAGTGTAGTAAATGTCGCTGCATGGGGACGTAATGTCGCTCCGACCATCAAAATTTAGAAAGTGTAACAAAAATCGACTATTTTCGGAAATTTCAAAATTAAAAACCCTTTTACGAATCCACGTTGTTAAGCACTGCAACTCAAGCGTTGTGTTAAATATGAGTTAATCCAGTCTCTAGTCAAAGTATATCGAGAGGTTTACCGAAAATAGCCTTTAGCGACAAGGGTCCCTATCATTTCCTAGCAGTCGATTTTGACGGGAAAATGATGGGTTTTAACGGGATTTGCCCTAAACCAGTTCCTCAGTGATTCGGTGTCAGGAAAGTATAGTTGCCATGTACTCATATGTGCATGGGATCGCCTTGCCTGAACGTATGAAATTGTAATTGCAGAATATAATTCAAAGTCGTTGCGATTCAAGCATTTTTAAGCTCCGAGGAGCGATCAAAATTGATATTGAACTAAAAATACATAAATAGACAGGCAAGCAAAAGCCCACCAAAAAATTTATAAACATTGAACTTTTCTTGAATCTTTTTGTGTAATCGTTAGCTCAAAAAACCGCATATTGGATGGTAGTTCGTACATTATGAGTCGTCCGTTCCTCACCGTGTATTGTACACGGGCCAGACTATAGTTTGTCAAAAACATTTTTCTTGAAGTTGTTGTAAAACATGATTTTTTAAAGAGATTTAATATATATTTATATTGTCTTTTTCTTGTGTTTTCAAAATTCCCTTTCAGGTTTAATTTTAAGAAAGTGTTAGTACTTACTATGTTAGATTTATAGTGTTACGACGTCCAATTGGTACCATCAGAGAAGCAGTTAAGCATAAACGAACAGTAAGTATAAATTTTGTATTATTCTCCGTCTGAAACAGTCGTTTTGAACCCTTATTTGTGAACGTTAATATTCATTTTTGGAAAATATAGTAGAAGTCCTTCAGACGCGAAGAGATGGATCATTCACATTTTCCATGGTAGTGTTTTGGGGCTCACATTAAAAAGAATAGAGGCTCTAAAACAGAGCCTTGTGGAACTCCACGAGTCTCATTTGGAAAGCTGCGTCTTGTCTTGTTTTCACAGTGCTTACATCTATGTATTGATTCTCTAATATTACATAGCCGAATATTTCATTTAATATGTATTGATTTTTTTAACAGTTAATATAACATTATTGTTAATACTAACGTAATTTTTAATTTCAACGATAGAGGAAAATTTCAAATTCACGGTCCGTCCAAATTGTAATATTAAATCCATAAAATGCCCTTTTTATATTTTCAGAAAACTAAGAATACGTATAAATTTGTTGACTTGTATTTAACCCTTTGATAAATTTTTAACAGCAATAATCATAATTTGCTAAAAATGTATATGAATATAAAGATACTTTCTCTAAGTACGTAATAATTTGTTCTGTAATTATGTATTTCTGTCATTTGCCCGCTTGCCAGTATGTTTTCATAATAAGATCTACAATTTATAATCACATCACGCAGTTGACATGATTTTGATGACTTTCACAATTTTTGCAAATGACGAAATAACATAAGTGAACAATATGCGTTCCAAATACCTTAAGTCGCCATCAAAAACCGCAATAAATTACTTTCTATTTCGGATTTTTCATTTATACAGCATTGTTTCCAACCACAATGCCTACTGTCATTATGTACACCTAATGCCGTACCTAAGTAGTCATATAGCTCTCTTACAACAATACATTATAAACATAAGCAATATGTAAGTAATAATTTACAAGACACATATTTTAGAATTGCTAGGAACAATAAGACTACGACGGCTCCTGTAAGCAACGCTGTGATTACAGTATTTGAAAAATGAAACATATATTGTGTAGTTAAAATGCCTGCAAGGATAATTTATTACGTCTTTAAAATGAATATTTGAAAAAAGATTCTCTATTTGAAAGTTGCAATGTCTCTGGAAGGAGTTAATAAAGTTTTTCTGAATGGCGCGTGTATAAATATGACAGAAAAATGTTATCATTATTAAATGTATCAAATAGATCATTTAACAAATTTTGTAAAAATTCCATCCATATAGAAAGTCACTCAATCTGATAGGGTGTTTTTAAAGATAGATTAGACAGAGATATAGTTAAATTTCGCTCTATACTTTTTCCTTTTTTGGGGAGTTTTCTATCACACGTATCTTATTTTAAAAAATAATTATAGAATATTCAAATTAATAAAGTTAAGTAGTATATACAGGGTGTTCGTTTTCAACTTGCCCCTTGGAATACCGTTTTGAAATTTCGGTCGAATGGGTTCTCAGAAACGACCTACCATTCTAAATTATTTTAGGAATTTTATTACTTCCGGTTATGCCGGAAGTTGACATGACACAAGTTTGCTGAATGATAATTTATTTTATAAAAGAAATGAATTATTGAAATACAAATAGCGTCGATCATATAAAATTGTTAAAAGTTCTTAATCAAACATTTTTGTTGTCGAAGTTTTATCGTTATCTCCTTCACAAGAACATATATACAAATATTTAACCGTTATTTATTGGGAAAATGGGTTCTCTTCCAAATAATTATCAACAGATAAATTTTTTAACAATACATTTTTTATTTGTTTTTCAAAATATTTTAGTGGCTTTCTTTCATCTCTTTTTGTAGATTATTATATAAAGTACGGCATCTTTATAACAGCAATGTTTAGTTTTTTATAGAGAGCTGTTCTATGGCTTGGCAGCAAAATTAATTCGTTATTATGACGACTGTCAGAGCTACTAAATTTTATTTGTTATTGTGCACAAATAGCAACTTCCTTAATCTGTATAGTGTAGGCATCAACGTCAAACTATTTAAATGTGTAAAAAGATACTTGCAAGGTTCATAACGGTGAAGAATGTTAATGAAATGTTAATATTTATGCCTTTATTTGTCATCGTTCTTAAACAATTGCATGCAGTATTTAATTTATTATTTAATAGTTCAATATTTTCCAATTCATTTGACTATCAAAAGTGAATCCAAGGGAATTAATGTCGCCGTCACATTGAAACTGGTAGAATTAATATTTGATCTTAGCCTTCGATAACATATAATGCAACACATTTTTGAAAATTAATTATTATAATTATTTAGCCTCATAAATCCCCATCATATTAATTTTAATATTACTTACTTTGCAAATACATACAAATAAATTCTCTAAACAGTTATTTTTTCTGCGCAAAATATTTGATGAATCACCTTTTACAATAAAACTTGAGTCGTCAGCAAAAAGCGTTGCCGTTGATACGGTAAAATATAAAGACAGATCATTTATGTAGATTAAGAATAGTAGTGGGCCAAGGACTGATCCTTGAGAAACTGCACTCTTATTCTACCCCACTTTGAATGCGAAAAATCAGTTGCAATTTTTTTTCCTTACAATAGTGCATGGCAAGTACTAACAGACACTGAATAAAGATCTTTTAATGCTAGTGGATAGCAATTCGAACAATTTTTTAAAATAATTATTTTGTTACAGTTTAGCTTTTTGTGCTAATTTAGTTAAACAGTTAAGCAACAATACTAACGGCATTTTACATATAAGCTTAGTAAGTGAGGATGAAGCCACAATAGCATTAAAATAAACCAAACCCTAAATGACTGCAACTCCGGACCTAACCAGTGTTTTTGTTAAAATGTTGTCCTTGCAAATTATTTTCAATATAAATTATAGAACACAGATATTTCCAAATGCTTGGAAAATTTCTAGAGTATGCCCTGTATATGAAAAAGATAATAACATGGAGATAATAAACTATAGACCAATAATAATATTATATAAGTTTTCGAAATTATTTTGTTTAATTACTTCTCGTTTCATGTCAGAAGGAATGTAATACCGAGCAACATGGTTTCATTAAAGGACGATCTATAATTGTGAATCTGGTTTGCACATCTCAATTCATTTGTGAGGCCCTTGATGAAAGAAATCAGGTAGAAGTCATGTATACTGACGTCTCCAAGGCTTTCGACAGTTTGGATCATGGTTTGTGACATGAAGTTAAATATAATGGGTCTGAGTTACAATGTGCTAATGTTATACCAGTCTCATTTGTACGGTCGAATCCAGTATATCCATTAATTTAGATACAAATTATCCAATTTCACTCAATCCTCTGGGTTTCCGCAAGGCTCAGTATTAGGGCCTTTATTGTTCATAATTTTTATCAATGGCATCGCAGGCTAATATTTATTTATTTATTTCACACACTGTCCAACAGGTACTAAACCCAATTACAGGACAGGGGTTTTCTGACAAATTTTACAAACAGAAATTGTAAGTATAAATGAAACGAAAATCCGAGGTATAACTGACTAAGAATAGAAATTCGCAAAATAAAAACCTTAGTATAGCTAGACTAATGCAAGCATAATAACTGCTTACAATTCAATAAATAACTAATAAAAAAAAACACACAAACAAAAAAAAAACGGAGAAAACACGTTAAAAATATAGAAATTCAGAAAACAAAACCTTAATATAACTATACTAGTGCAACAATATAGAAATAACGTACAGTTCAATAAATAACTAATAAAAACAAACAAAAATAGAAGAAAACAAAGATATCAGATTAGTCTCTTTGATAGTAAATTTTCAAGGTACGTGCATCAATATTGTTATTTATTAGCTTATGCAAGGAAAGTTGAGATATACACTCACGTCTACGGCTTAAACTATTAAAGGAGTACTTGTTAAGCAGGTCTTCAGAATCTTAGGTTTATGCAGTACCACAACATCAATTTTATAATCATATGATGTCACATACGATTTTCGTGTGTAAGACACACCGCAAAATTTTTGGGAGTTTAGAGGAAGTTTAAAATTTGTGCACCAATTACAAATTTTGTGTATATTTTCTTGCAAGTCACTACAATCCACTGTGCTTTCGATTCTGCAGAAAAGTCGTTTAAATCGTCAGCGTATATTAAATATCTAACATTATGCAAATCACATGCAATGTCATTAAAAAATATAATGAAAAATAGGCGACCCAGGATAGACCTTGTGAGACTTCGGAGATAAAGTCGAGGCAAGAATTCAAGCGATGCACGTCACGAGTGATCTCATTAAAGAAATTTTAATACTAACATAATTTTTAATCATTAATTGCGTTAAAAAGAGTAATTCTTGACACCCAGTCATTTAGTTTTCTTCAGAAATAGGTACAGTTTAATGGGGCTTCATGATTCTTAGCAGTATTGTCTTATTTATAGAATCGATCTGTGACGTGCATCGCTTGAATTCTTGCCTCGACTATAGCAATATATTATATGCGGATGACTTAAGAATTTAGTTAATATCATACAACGGCGATAATAATGAGATAGTAAAATTTTTTTTGCCTTTATTGAATGCACCATAAATCTGAGCTCGATTTTTTGTAATTTGTAACTTTATCCTGTAATATGGGTTTATCTATTGGATATTGTAAATAAATAAATAAAATTAAAAAAAAAAAAATTACATTACAAATACATTAATACATTAGTTTTAATCACATGTGCCTCTACCATTTGCAGTAAGTATTACGATTAATGTAACGGTGTAAATGAATATGGGGTACTTTTCAATATTAACGAATTTTCTTAAACTTTACTTTTGACATTTAAAACATTTTTTGGGGGATGGGCGTAGGTGTGTAAAGCAACATCAGGTACGGTTAGTACTTGGATAGATGACCGTTTCAAGGGAGAACTGATCTTCATTCCATCCTCCAGTGGCTTATATACCAGTGTATGGGAGGAAGCTATACAATCTTTGGCGAGAATTGAGTAGTGGTTATACCATCTTTCGGAGAGGATATATAGCCGTCGGTCATTTGCCTATTAAATGTTAGGCTAGCAAAATATCCCTACTAAGAGATAGAGATAGAGGTTCGGTCAAATTGCTGGTTGGGAGTTAGTAGCTCATCGACAGGCGTCGGTGTTAGGCCTCGGCGTTAAATAATGTTAAATAAATACTTTAAAAAAATATATTTTTGACTTCATTTCTAATTTTTTCACTAAAGCATTTGGCAGGATTGATCACATTATTATATTTATTTTTATTATAGTATTTTATATTAAAAATTTCAAGAAGTTGGTATTTGACGAAGACTGTTATTTTCTCAAATTATATCTTGAAGATAGACACCTCCATATAATAATAATAATAACAATAAACGTCTTTATTAGCCAGCTTTGGTTGTAAATAAATTTACAAATTAATGATTAATTTGGCATAAAAGGAGAAGTTCAAATTTATAATACAATTATAGCTTTGTTCTACCACTTAACCTAAATTGCACCGCATGCTACAGTATTGATAATTTTTTTAGTGCTCAAATAGTATACTTAAAAAATTAAGAAGAATACATGAAATCATATAGATGAAAATAGATATTAAAGGGCTAATATTGTTCACATTGTTCTTTAAATAAAATCTTTTTATAATTTGATTTAAACTGACACAGGCTCATTTCGTTCAAACAATTTGGAAGTTTGTTACAAACATTGCATATTTGGTAACTGAAGGACCGTTTAAAATATTCATGCTGATGAGTAGGTGATGTTAATAAACCTTTGAATCTTATATTAATAGTACGAACATCTGTTCTAAACTGTATCTTATTATATAAATAATGAGGTATTTTACGCATAATAATTGTATGGTATAGACACGCTGAGTGTAATATTCTCCGACGCTCCATGTTTAACCACCCTGTGTGAGTCAGTTTATAAGTTATTCTCTCATGCCTACGAATACCGTAGATTAGACTCAGGCATGAGTTTTGAATTTTTTGTATTTTGTGTTTAAGCACAGAGGTTAAGTTACATCCATATAAAGAGTCTGCAAAATTTAATAATGACAACACTAAGCTTTCACATAACATAACTTTAGTTTGCCTTGTGAGATAGTGCCTGTTGCCATAAACTATCTTTATTTTTGCATATGATTTTTGCATAAGTTTGCTAATGTGACTGTTAAACCTGACAGTAAGGAAGACATTTAATTAATTGGCTGGTGTATATGGTAAACAACAGAGGGGCCCAGAATGGAACCCTGTGGTACAATAGACTTTAAGGTTAGATAATTTGAATCTTTATTTTGAACTGCAACTGTCTGTCGTCTGTTTTCAATATAATTTTGAATTAATTTGAGTGCACTATCTATTAACCCTATATATTTTAATATTGATAATAAAATTTCCCTGTGGTACAATAGACTTTAAGGTTAGATAATTTGATTCTTTATTTTGAATTGCAACTTTCTTTTGTCTGTTTTCAATATAATTTTGAAATAATTTAAGTGCACTATCTATTAACCCTATACATTTTAATATTGATAATAAAATTTCAAAATTCAAACTATCAAAAGCCCTACTAAAGTCGAGTAAGATCAAGATTGTACATAAACCTTGATCTGTTGCTCGCATGATATCATCGATGATATGAAGAAGTGCTGTGGTGCAGCTATGTCCTGACCTAAATCCAGAGTGAGTTAGAGGCAGTACAGATTTTTCACAAATATACTCCCTAATTTGAATATCCATAATTTTTTCAACTATTTTTGACAAGGTAGGAAGTATACTGATGGCCCGAAGATCCTTTAGTTCCAATGGATTTGGCTTCTTGGGCAATGCGGTTACCACGGCATTTTTCCACACAGTCGGAAAAACGCTAGCTATCAAGCAGACATACGTTTACTATATGTGTTAAGTAAGAAATGATATGTGGGTAGCAGAGACTAATTATTTTTATATTTAATTCACACACCCTGTAGCATTAGTTTTTATTTCACTAATGAGTTTTAGTACAGTAAATTCATCTACTTGTTGGAATTTAAAATTGGGATCAATTAATGTATAATTTTTATATTTGTCTAGAACAACGTTTGATACGGATGTGGCGGGTAGGCACGGTTTATATACATACGGTTGGATTATGCCCGCCCCTACCAATCAGAAAACGTTTAGAGCATTGACGTCAAAGTAGACCTTGTTTACGCTCGCATATAATGGTGTCTCGTTCTCCCTCATTAATAGTCTCTTAAGTCGTTATTGCTTCCACTTATATATCTTGCAATTATTATTTTATTTTAATACAAAAAAACAGGCATTATTTATTTTATACAAATTTGATTTAATAAGAAAGGGACGCACTAGAATCGGACAACAAAATTTTAAGTTACTGCACAAAAAGTCTGTATTTCTTATTTTAACATAGCCCAAAAGCGTGTAAGCTATCGTCCTATCTTATCATAATTTTAAAGCAAAATATATGTTACCCCAAGGTTTTAGGCATTAGCATAGCACACAAAAATACGAAGAAGTATAAGGAAAACGTTATATGCAGAACTCTCACGTACGAACGAACTTTATATTAGGTGATATATCAAATTTATTTAAAGATATTTTTAATTAAGACTATTAGGAAATGAGTGAAAATTTGGTAATCGAACGTTGCTGACTGCGAATATCTATCTGAGCAATGAAAATAAAAAAATATATCTAGCATTATGTATAATTAAATAAAATAGTAATAATAAGTCTTTATTGAAACATCATAGTTTGTCATCTTTTGGAAATTTATGATAAGAAACAGCCAAATTTCCTTGCTTAGTCTTTTGTAAACTATTGTTACATATAGCCACGGCACACCTTGTTCTAAGCATAACTGTTAAAAAAAACAATATTTACCTACACAATAATAATAAAAAATTAATCAACAAATATAGAATGAACCAACAATACTTCTACTTACTTTTTATTAGGGCAAGTCGACTTCCCAAAATAAAACCACAATACTTCCTAATAATAGTATTTTTAAAGCGTCTTTAAAATACACCGAATACACAAAAGTAAAGAAACAAGTTCACAATGCACAACCAAACCACAGAGTATCTGATAAACCGTGTCTGTGACCAAACAAACGATACAAATATGGCGCGTTCCAAGGTCTACTGTAACGTCACAGTCCCCGCCCATTAATCCAACCGTATCTATACTAACCGTGGCGGGTAGGGAGTTAACAAAAAAGTTATTAATTTGACCAGCATCGTCTAAGTGATCTGGAATGTTACTATTTTTGCAAGTAGGAATGATATTATTTGATTTTAAAATTTTCCAAGACTGTTTGGCGTTCACATTGTTAATTTTAAAATTGAAATATGCTTTCTTCCCCTACATACTGCTTGAGTTGTATAATTACGTAACTGCTTGTAAAATAACCAGTGTTCGTTATTTTTAGTACGTTTATATTTACTTAATACCCGGTCTCTTAGCTTTATCATTGTTTTTAGTATGTCGGTAAGCCAAGGTGCATATTGTTTTGTACATTTTGATATTACTAGCGTGATGGTCAAACAATTGCATAAAACTGTCTACAAGGAAATTAACTTTTGAGTCTATATCATTGAAATCTAAAATTCTGTAAAAAGGAATAGCAAATAAATCTCGTTCAAAATTATTGTAGTTACATTTTTTAAAGTTTCTGTGCGTAACCAATTTGGGCTCATTATATTTACCATATATCTTTACCTTGCAATATACCAATTGATGATACGATACTTCACTATCCGTGGCACTACTTTCAAAAATATTGTCTGCATTTAAAACAAGTATAAGATCAATTAACGTAGCGGACATACTTGTAATCCTCGTCGGAGAATCGACTATTTGAGAAAGATTGAATTCATCTAGAATCGAATAAAAATTTTCAACATGTGCATTATTTAAATTGTATAAGTTTAAATTAAAATCTCCAGTACATATAATATTAGTAGCATTACATGATATAATACCCAGCGCGTCCTCAAACTGAGACAAAAAATATTCGATATCTTGAGATGGTGGCCTATAGCTGACGCCAATTACAATGTTTTCCCTTTTCTTCTTCAAAGATATCCAGAGTTGCTCAATATCATTATTTTTTTATATTAATGATATATTCAGGGAATTATTGGCATATAAGTTTTAAATTAGATTCTTAGATTGTAGATACTAACCAACCGAACAAAGAGCACATAATTCATAAACTGTGTATGTCTTAATTCAAGCATATTCATATAAATAACGTTACACTCCTACGCCAACGTAAATAAACTACCTGAAATCTATCTACTAAGGTTTTTTTCTACTTAGTACTTACTAGGAACTAAAAAGCATTCTATACTTAAGACTTATCGGTCCATTGCGTGCGTAATTACCAATACATGCCGTACCTACGTATATTTACTTTATCTTAAGTTTAAGATTAAGTTCATGTTGGAGGGAATACATGAATGTATAATTAACGCCTAATTAAGAGTTTTTATATAATGCCGCATTCCTCTAAACAACTTTTGATAGAGAGCGACTTACTATTATTTTGAAATTAAGTTGTTTTCAGTATAAAATTTAGACTATTATTTAAGCCTAGACAGGATGAATTTCAATTATATGTACAATTTTAATACGGCCACTTTTTCAATTTAAATTTATAATTCTTTTTATTTATATACATTTATTTAACGTCGGCATATTTCCGCTACTGAGCCCTAATACCGACGCCTGTAGATGAGCTATTCCCAACCAGGAATTTTGCCGAACCTCTTCCCTTAAGAAGAGTAGGAATCTTTTACTTGCCTAACATTTAATAGACAAGGGACCGACGACTTTACATCCCTTCCGAAGGATGGTATATCCCCTATACAACCCTCGCCTAAGGTTGTATAGCTTCCGCACATACACTGATATACAAGCCGCTGGAAGATGTGTGAGGCGAGGACGCGGTCTTCGTTGTGCACACGAATAAGGCCCTCTGTTCATGAAATAAAAAAATCTGGAACGGTGGGGGTTTAGAGACCCCAGAGGGTATTCGTGCACTTAATTTTCGATTTGCGAGTCTCAGGGTTTGATTCCTTGATGTGCTTGATCGGGTCAATTGCTACACCCTGTATATTGTAACTTGCACAATGTTTTATCACTTTGTTTAAATTAGCACTGATTTGACTTTTACAGCTGTTTCAGGGTCAACGGCTACACCCTGTATATTATTTTTCTTGAAATTAAACACTAAGGTTTAAAGAAAATACAGAATTATTTATTAAAGGATATTGAACAGAGTTGAGAAGAATTTATTTTATTTTACAAGTTTCTTTTGAAGTTGAAACTAATCGACAACAGAAATTCTGTCTTAAGTTGCTTTCAAAATATATTTAGAAAGTGTTGAAAAATAATTAATTTGGGTAAAATTCACTTTGACGATTGAGCCTCGTAGGCGAAGGGAAATTTGAAAGAGGGCCACTTAAAGCGAAGTATTCTATTAAAATGAATTGTAAAAAGGGGGCCACTTAAGGCGAAGGGTTTCCTAATACTAGAAGGGGCCACTTAAGGCGAGGTCTTAAAACTAACTCTTTTTAACCAGGTTTCGGCCTGGGAAGCTAGAATTGAACAGTCTCGAAAAGATTGCAGGGACTGGGAATAAGAAAGCCTAGCTAGACGGAGGTATCTACAACATTAGTTAAATAGTAACCGGACCCGTTCAATAGCATAATCAGCTATTACACAAAAATTCACTTTTTGAAACATATTTTAGACATGAACACTACGCGAATACTTAACACTGGAGTCACTGTTAAAACTGAACTTGGTTTGGGCTTGCCGTACACCGGTATTTATACTGCTAGTTGGTTGCGTTTATCGCGCCCCATGAACCTAGCACGGACGTTTTTACCCCCATTCGAGAGCTGGCACCATCGAGTCTGGATCGGCACGATTGCGAAATATTTCATAATATTGCGCAATAGATTACTAAAAGTTGAAATTTTTTGATAAAATTAATATAGAAAAATCGGCGATGAAAAAGGGAATTTTTTGATATAAAAAGATAATTTGAATCGATTCGGGTTTTGGAAATATTGGAGTTTCATTGACGGAAATTTTAATGTTATGAAAGGACCCCGTAAACGTGTCACGAAGGTCAGACGTTTAACAGTTGAAATGACATGATAAGGCTCCCGATAGGTGCGAGGTGGCTGGAAATAAGAAATGCGTCCATTTGTTCATGCATAATTCGTTCTATATCTTTGAAAAGGCTGAGAGAATACTTATGGGCCTGAGATCAGAATACGAGTTAGGGTCAGTAATTTTAGGTACAGGTATGACAAAGGCATTTTAAAAAAATTTAGGAAATTCACTTTTTTCTAACAAGGCGTTTACTCTACATGTGTTATATGGTTAAGAATATAGGGTGTGTAATATCTAATCATATTGATTGTAATGCCATCTGCACTTTTAGCATATGTAGTAATACTAATTGTAATACCTCAATTTCATGTATGTTAAATTACGAACAGGATGTCTAAAATGTATTTTCCGCTAATCTATATAAAATAATATTGAAAAAACACTGACCGGGTCAAATTTAATTTGTGGGGCTTATTTATTTATTTATAATAAACATGTTATAAATGACTTTTTAATTTTTCAGAAATTGAAATCTCTATTGAAAATGAATATTTTCGCGTAAATACCCATTCCAGACATTTTCCGAATGTCTTATATAAGCAAATATATTGCATGCTAAGTCAAGACCTTGAAATTCAAGTTGGAATTAGAGTAGAATAAGTGTAGTATAATACTAAAATATATAAGAAAGATAGAGAATCTAATTGAACTTGTGACTGTAACCTTACAACTTTTGCAATATTATGAACGGCGTCTAGTAAAATTATAAATGCCATGAGCGCAGGAAGAAAATTTCCTTCGGGAAAATAAGATTTTATGTCTGCCTGTAAGTTGGTTTAAAAGGAGCGATAACTTGGAGTTACGAGAAGTATATTATTGTTCTTAATTTACATAAAATGTTTTACAAAAGTTGCACCCTCCAGTGAGTTCAGTCGCCGAAAATGTATGCTTTAATTAAATGCATCACACAAATTTATTTATATATATATCTAAAAATAAAGTAAATCTAGCTAATATCTTTGTTTTCATCTGTTTAATACAAAATTCTGTGAAAATTTTTGGCGATTAATATATTTATGTATAAAATTAGAAACTATTACACTAAATGGTCGATTGCAAATCAAAAAGCGGTGGCTAGATTTAAACATAAATAAGTGCGTTGTACAGTGTGACCCACTTGAAAGCGGGACACCCCCAGAAAATTTTTATTTATGTTTTCACAATAATCCTCATTCGAGCTTGAGAACAGTCTGCCTAAACTTGAATATGCCTAGAGAAAACATCAGAAGGTGCCTTAAAAAACAAAATAAAACCATGTAAGCCGAAAATTTTACACACTTTGGAACAGGGAGATGGGGAAAGCAGACAGGAATAAACGTGTGGTGCGGAGTACTTGATTGTAGAATTATTTGTCGTTTTTTGTCTAATTTGAATCTTGAGTTTTGGGATGCCGGATGACTTACCAATTCAAACACGTCAGAGTTTAAAATTTCAATTAGATAGGTCTCCTGTGCATAACGCAGTAGCGGTAAGGGGTTGGCTGGATACTAATTTTGAAAATCGGTGGATAGTTCGAAACAGTCTTCTTATTGAGTGGCCGCCAGGATCACCGGACTTCACTCGACTTTTTCCTGTGAGATACACTTGCTTTAGCAAGTAGTTTACAAGTCAAGACCGCAGTCAGTTGACTAAATACGCGCTAGCATAATTGAAGCGCCCAAGAACAACTCAAAAAAGTAACCGCGAATGAACGAAAAATGTTTGATCACAGAATTATTAATATGCAATATTTATTTATGAAATTTTGTGCAGGCCTATTTCAGAGAGCGCTTAATCCAATGGCATACTCAGATTTTTTTAATAAAAAAAATCGCTAATACGATTTCGTCAGTTTTCACCCCCAAAAAAATTATACATCAGGCTTTGGATGTTTTTAAATAAACTTGACACTTTATCCTAAAGTGCAGTTTCCCGCGCTTTATATTTTAAAAAATATTGGCAAATCGTACTTTGCGAGTACTAAACAGGGTTATCTGTCTTCGGGTATTTATATGTTTCGGAAAGTTTCGTTTATTGCGCCCCATCGAGTCCATCCCGGTTTAAAACATCTGGAAAGGCTGGAAATCGCTCCGTGTGCGGGCGAGGATGAGTCATTGATTGCAACATATTGCGCAATACTGGAAATTTAAGATTTCGAAAATGAAAATTATATAGAAAAATTGGCAATGAAAACAGGAATTTTTTAAAATAAGAACGAAGTATGAATCTATTTTTGTTTGGAAGTTATTAGCGTTAGACTGTTGAAATCTGAAACGACCCTGTAAAGTATTAACGGAGGTCCGAGATTTACAGGTTAAAATGAAGTGAGAATATTCCCGATAGGTGCGTAGTGTCTGGAAATAAGATATGAAAATGTTCCTAACGGGTACGAGTTAAGTTGAACCCAGATATTGTATGCTATATTACGAGGAGTGATCAAAAATGGTGAAAATTAAAATAACAATCGGGTTGCCAGAAATTGACGAAATTAAATTAGAACTTTAAAACTCGAGGCACGGAACGTGGTTAAGTATACGGGGGTGATCAAAAAGTAAGAAGAAATAAAATGCGAAGTGGTTGCAAGGAAGTTATGAAATGAGTTCGAATGTTAAGTTTTAACGTAGTTAACGTATACGAGGGGTGGTCAATAAGTATTAAAATTTCGAAAATGAAATGGTTTATAGAAAACTTACGGATTGAAGTAAGCCGTTGAAATTTTGGGTTTAGATAGTGACTTGGGTCATGTTGAAGAATATATGGGGGCTGTATTTTTAAGTGGCGTTTTTCGTAGTGAAACTGTTATGAATGGACTAGATTGAATATTGGAAGTTTGATATTAGTGAATTTATGTTATTTTTGAATTATCGAGTGCTTGTGAATTTTTTCAGATTTGTTTGACTTTGACTGTGGTTTTTGGATGTAAATAGTGTCTGGTTGACTTTTTTATGTATTTTGCCATGGTGCATGGATTGATATGGTTTTTTGGTTATTTTTTATTTTTTTGTTTTTTGTTTATGACTTGTAGGGGACATACCCTACAACAGTTGGAACAGTCACCCATCCAACTACTAACCGCGGCTTACGTTGCCTTACAGCGCATATCGAAGTATGTACATAGTAAAGACGCAACCACGCTCGCCGTGAAATAACTTCTGTGACAAGTATATTTGAAAGATATCGCCGAGTCAATGCAGCGTCAAAATTTTTAAAACTTCAGGGACAGGTCCCATTTTGATGACTTTTTTAGATGTTTGTTTTTATATATTATTTGAAATCAGAAACATTTCAACATGCGCAATTAAACATTTATATTGTTTAAACAATATAAACACAATTTATGCAAAAATTAATTTTTTTTACCAAATTTATCCCAAAGAAAGTTTTTTATATTGACACTATACCTTTAACAAAATTGTTGTTGAAATTTATAGAAAAATTTAATTTTCATAACATAAAAATGTGGTATTATAAGAATGGCAAAATATGTATGCGCTATGTATAATTATATATTACATATGTATGAATTTGAACTGCTATATCGATATTTTGCTGAGTTTTACGAAGAAAATTGGTCCCCTATCCGTTTTCTTTTTTTGGTAATGCTGGAATTAGAAAATCGAAGGAATCATCACTATACTATATTTTTGAACAATGTGAAGAAGATTTTAACGATGTTAGTAAGTTTTACTACATCATTGATGGTATGTTGCTTCACAGATTAAAATGGGAACAAAAGTAAAAGCTTTCCTACATTTATAAAAAATACATCAAATATCTGTGTAATAACTATGACACTAATGTTAAAGTTGTATTTGATGGCTACAGTAATGATGGAACTAAAGCTTCTGAAAGAAATCGTAAATACATAAGTAATACTTGCATTAATTATTTATTTAATTAAAACATGCATTTAAAGACCACCAAGGAAAAGTTCTTAGCGAACAGTTGTAATGAAAATAGTTTTATTCTTCATTGCTAAAAACTTATTGAAAATAATGTTGAGTGTTGTCAAGCAGAAACTGATGCTGATGGTTTAATTGTACAATCTTTCAGACAATGCAATCTGCTCTCTTTCTCATGTAGCTGGCGTAGCAGAGGACATTGATGTGTTGGTGCTATTGATGGCTTTATCGCCATATGATAAGGAATTGTTCTTTTTGAAATCTTCAAGAAATAATGTCTTACAGCGAGTTTATTCAACGAAAAAAAAAAACAATGAAAGCAGTTGGCAAATATAAAAAAGAATATATTCTCTTTCTCCCCTGCCTTAACAGGATGTGATCCTACATCAGCTTTTTTATAATAAAGGAAAAATATTTAAAATTTTCAATTCTGATATCAAATTAAGTGCAGCAGCTGAAACTTTTATGATTGAAAATATAAGCGAAGAAGAGCTTTACAACGCAGGTTCATTACTTAGTTCATTACCTCCAACAGAAGATGCAGCGAAACAGCACATCAAAAGAGTTTAATTATCTTCAAGTTCAGCAATGGAAAAATAATTCTAAAATATCTCGCAAACATTGGGGTTATCTTAAAAATTATATTTTGCTCTTACTAAACTTGATGCGGTACAGCTGTGGATGCAGAAAAAGTGGTCTGCATTGCTCACCTGCATGCATTAACTACAGTGGAACGTATTGCGATAACGCGCCACAACCTGAAAATGATGAAGTCCCCAACGCTCCATACGGGAATTAAAATTAAATACTATTTTATTTGTATAAATAATTATAAGATTGGTTGAACGTAGAGCAGGGAGATGGAAAATAGAAAGTTGAAAACCTATTAAAAAGTTGAAAACACTATTAACTCGTTAGAAATGTTTAATCTTAGTTTTCTTCTTTTTCATAATGTCAGGTTGACTAACTTTGGTTCTCTAATTTATGAGTATCATTAAAAACTTCACCAGTTTGGTCTTTTTAGCTGGTTCTGTAAATGTTCTAGTTCGAAAGCGCCTTGTGAATTTTACTAGTCGAGACTTTTACCAAAATCTTTGCACTCCCAATTTATGGTAGCTTATTCTTTGTCGGGACCATCAATATGTGAGGACCATTCATAAATTTCTCTTCCACGTGTTCATCCGCATCCAGAGTTGCCGATTTATGAAGGCAATTTTAAATTTCTATGGTTTTTGTTTCTCTGTTTCTAAAACATTTGAGGTCACTAATTTGTGAGGTTAACCACAATTATTCAAATTCTCTTTGATAACAAACTTTAACAAAGGTACACAGAGTGACTACTTTTTATATTGAACAGTATGGCTATCTCACAACCATAACAGTTACAGTCCGTTAAATAGGATTTTTCAAAGCTCATCCGCCGTATTGGATCCACCATTGTGAATTTGGGCTTACATTTGTTTAGGTATCCTGTAATCCAGGAAACTCTGATGTAGTGGTATAGAACCTAAATTATATATCAAACGACTTATCAACTATAAGGACACGTGGCACGATGCTGTCAAACTTCAAACTTCTCTAGGTCAGAAACTGTCCATTTTGTAAGCTTGAGCCCACAAGAACTTTCGATCAAGTCAACATCTACAATATAGTGAATTTTCAGCTTAATTGGCAGAATTCCATTCTCCATAAGGAAGGTTGGTGCGGGGTCCATTATTCGAAAAATAATCCTAATTACTATACTACATATAAATATAAAGTGTTGCTCTTTTTTAAATTGTGTATTATACTTACGTTGTTAACACATTGGTTTAATCTCTTATTTTTTCTTACACTTGCCTGACAACAACTTCTTAATTACCTGAAAAGAAAAGATAATTTAATAATTTTACTCATACTGTGAAGAGATACAATAAATTTTTAACCAGGCTTATTTTGTTATATTTTCACAACAGATTATTTTAGATTATTTAGCGGTACAAAGAGAGTTATTTCAAGATAGAGATAGCAGAATTTAAATATCCAAATATTCGGCGTAGCATTTTGCTACCGGACACAAGCCGACCTGAAAAATGCATTGAACAGCAATATCGACGTGTTATCCACAAATTCGTTGGTTTTTCTGGTTATAAAACCTAGGTTTCTGTAAGAACTGGCCGAATCATTTATGCGATAGCTAAAAATTAACTTACTATCGAAGAGACGCCAAAATCTTTAAATTAACGATATCTAGACACGTGAACATCATTTAGAAGTAAGTAAATTTGATTGGATTAAGTTTTCTTGTGAATGTCATATATATGTAACATTTTAATATCTGGAAACATCTTATACTTATCACACCATGTATTAGTTAGTTTGAAAGTTGAGGCAGTCATTTAAATCATTAATGACCTAATACCTAACCTAATAATAATGTGATGTTTTTAAGTTTATAGCTAATGTCATTTATAAATATTATGATAACAACAGTTCAAGAACAGACGCCTGCAGACGTTGAATTTCTTTAGACTTAGGGTATTGTACAGAGAGTTTCCTGTCAGACGGGACAATTGGACAATTTTTGCAACAAGATGATCAAGTGTGTCAAAAGTGCTAGAAAAATCGGTATATATGACGTCAACTAACTTGACCCCCTTCACCTAGCGTCTTCGCTGTAAACTGTGTTATGCAAGCCAAATTTGTAAATGGCTTTAGCGCCCGAGGTGATTAGTCGACCATTTGGTAAGAGCTCGCTATTTTAAATTCATATTTATCTTTGTGGTAACTTTCGACTTTAGGAATATTTTCTATATTTATTTGAGTAATTTAATTTGTCGTTGTTTTTGATAAATTTCGCCTTCAGCAACTTGTTGTAACTTTCAAATAACCGATCGTGGTTAGTAAAATCCGGGAAGATATATTGTCGCGAATAATACCCTCTGGGGACGCTGCATTTAGTGGGACATTCCAGAAGCGCCGGCGTCGCACCGAGATTTTAAATTTATGTTTTATTTGCCAAACCGAATATTTTTGTGAAATAACTCCTTTGGGGGCGCTGCCTTTAAGTGGTACACCCCAATTGAGCCGAGCGATATTTTCTGAGATAAAGTCTTAAAGGAATAAATTAGTTGCATCCACGATATAAGGTCAAATTTAATATTTGGTAAAATATTTAAAGTAACTGTTGATTTACTTGCTTTAATTTTGTTCTATTAAGGCATACCGTCCAAACTTGTTTGCTTGGTAGATTTTCTATTCACTAGTATTTACATCGGGAAAATTTTCAGTTGGGGGCGCAGTCTTTAAGTGGGACACTCCAACTGAGACGTTACGTATTGTAATTTGATGCCGGATTAATTTTCTGGCGAAAATTTTCATTTGGAAACGCTGCCTTTAACTGAGGTACTACAATTGACACGCACCGTAGTTTAAACTTCTGAATTAGATTCTGGGCTATTTTCCACGAAAATGTTCAGTTGGGGACGCTGCCTTTAAGTGGGACACTCCAGTTGAGAACCGCTTTGTTTAACACCTAATTATTCAATAACCAGGTTTGCAACGTTAAGTTCTGAAGTCTGTCATTTCCGCAATATTAAAAGTTAATTTACTGTTGGTAGAAATTCTAAAGTTTGAATAGTAGTCTGTCTAAAGTCCTAAATTACCCAAATTTGCACGTGTCGAGCCACCGTTTTGCTTCACTTGTCATACTTGCCATTATATATATCATCGCTTGCTTGCTTTTCCATCGTTGTGTATGAAACCTATTTAATAACTTTTGTAGATATTTTATTTTGTTACTAGAATACTTGATCCCGTCCCGACATTTGGGTAATTAAAATTTTATTTGCTTAAATGCGCATTCCACGAGAACGACAGCCAAAGTTTCGACCCCTGGTAATAAACCGTCTTCACTGATCTACCTGGAGTCTCTATCATACATACTACTGATAGAGCAAATTGTGTTTATACACTTTAAATCAGAAATTTGGCGCTCGAGGCAGAACCCACTTGCAAGTTGCAAAACCGACGTAGCGGTATTACAATCACTGTCTTGCTTTAGATTGCTTTCATCATGAAAAATAACGGTGTGAAGAGTTAAATTCAAAGCACAATCTTTCAAAAGGAATGCGGGTATTCCATTCGTACCAGGAGTTAATTTTGGTTTAACCAATTTAAGTGTATTTAATACGAGTACATTCACTTCATTAATCTTTAGAATAGCAAGCTGTGGTACCTATTTGAGCAGGTAACTTCTATACTAAAAATGATACAATTCCATTAAAAATTTGTTGAGGGACATTTGGGGTTACGTATCTTGGGTCATTATGTTAGAAATATGGTCCTGAAGTTTAACGTCACTCTCTATAAAAATGTCTAAGTTATCACCGAAACGTACAATTTTGTCGTTGAGAGTTATATAGAAAACACCGGGCTAATTAAAATTAGCCCATGAACATGTGAGCTAAAGAAAAGTTATAAGTCAAAATTGAAACTGTTGATTGCCTAGGTATAATCTTGAAGAGATAAATGATGAAGGAGTATTTGATAATTAACGTCGGTATCGGTATGGTATCGGAAAAATTTAGGTGTTTGAAAAAATCTACAACATAAACAGAAAACAAGAGTGGCCCCAATATGCTACCCTGTGATGTACCTTTATTTATATAAACATTTTAAAGCAAGTTTCTTTTGAATAAACTGTTTGTTATCTATTACAAAAACTTTAGCGGCATGCTACCAATACAGTAAATTATTTTAATGCAGAACAAAGGAATTTCATCACCAAATTCAAACCCCTTCGGGTCGCAGTTGCAACCCCTAAATTTCTAAATGGAAAGTAGAGGTTTATGATATCTCATTTGAAAGGTCTATGGTTTTAATATTTATTGCAAAAATTAACGGTAAAAAAATTAATTCATGTGTTTGGCGTGATTCATAAGAGCAAACTAAAAAAACTTAATTTGAAATGTTCATAATAAGTTCCTTGAACGTCTTGGCAGCATCCTAATCGTAAATGAAGATGTCTTCTAATATTTTCCAACATCTGAGGTGTGACCAACCTAACCACATCCGTTATTCTTCTTCTTAAGTCAGCTATATCGCGTGGCTTTGTATGCCATATTTTTCATATATTCCCATAGAAATAAATCTAAGGGTGTAAGATCAGGAGAACATGCTGGCCATTCTAGCGATCCACGCTTCCCTTGCCACTCGAAGGGTGTTGAATTTAGGAATGAAATTTGTACGTGCAATATGCCATTTCAGAATCCAAAATTGATGTGTCTCTGGATATTTTATAAATATGCACAATAATTGAGATACTGAATTTATTCCATTTTGCTGTTCCACAGTGTATGTGCACGTGCTCTTTGACAATTTTACGGAGTAAAACGTCTAAAGTGATGTCAGTTGTTTTTTATACAAAATTTGAATTTCTAATCAGCACAGAGTTTCTTGATTACCACGATTGGATTATTCTGTAAGAGGAGTATAAAGTAAAACCAGATAAGGTGACGTGATCTAAGAGACGACTAACCAAGACGAAATAGGAGTACTTAGAATAACTTTGCTAATTGATTGCTGTAATTTAACGATCTTCAGCACGCCCACATCCTTGCTTACAGTTTACTCTTTTCTTTTCCAAATAGTTACCGGTATTTCAATTTCAAGAGTAAACTTGAGAAATTCTTGTGCGTGGAGTTAATGGGCGTTCTATGAGGTTGTTTGAGAGTACATAAGAGAACGCCTGTGCTCCTTTGATAAAGCTTGTTATCTAGAAATACTGAAATGATCTCATGCCACTTTAAATGAATAAATAAGAACTTACAAATCAAGTGTAAATTGTACGTTAATGCAGATATGTTGAAAAAAAATTAATTATTATTAGCAGAATGAGTGTCGTATAAAAAAGATTGATTATACAATGAAATATTGAGTAATAATGGTAATAATAATAAAATTTATTGAAGATGTATGTAGTGCATAATAAGTCATTTTTATAAAGATGTTTCCAATAAAATAAATATTGAGTCTATATAGACCGGGATCTGAAAGGAAATGTGTTTGCAAATTATGAGGACTGCATTCTGCCACCGGATATAAGTTGTGGAGGTCCCAAAGTTCATTGTTTTTATGTTGCCAGATAATTCTCTCCCAGTTATTAAGTAAGTATCACTACTTACTCAAAAACTGGGAGACTAGTGTACAGTTATGCAGTGTTTATTTTTAGCGACGATAGACAGCAATAATATATTATTAAGTAAAACAATAAATATCAGATAAAATGACACGTTTATTGTAAACACTTTAACTGCTACATCAATTTGGAGCTGACTGTACTCCTTTAAATGTTTTTATATCTATATATGACGTGTTAAATAAAATTATTCTCTATTGACAAAATGATCAAAGTTGTTGGTTAAAATTGTCATTATAAATATGGTCAATAAAACAGTCCAGACTACTTCATGTTGCTTTAAATAGTAATGCACTTAATCTTAATCTATAACAGCGTAAAGATGGTTATTGCTCGTAGGTCGAAGATAACACTAGGAAGTCATAAATTACCGATATAATTTTGATCATTACTAAAATTGTTCTTAACATTATGTCCACTTAGCTTTCCCACGATTTCCCTATTATGATTCAATTTTATTAAGGCAATTGCTTTTGAATTCTCTTATTAGGGCTAGCAACTGCCTAATAATAGTTTATAAATATTACAAAACAGTAATAGTAATATCAGTAAGCAAATATAGCGACCATATGTTTCTTTATTTAGTGTGTATTATTTGACAACAATTCAACCCTTTTGACATTACTCTAAAATAAAGAAAAAATCCAATAATAGGTGTTTTCTCCCTAGTAAGTCTGATATCTCGGAATTTAATTTGAGCTCTATACAGGGTGAAATCGTTTTAATATTTTGCACAATGTTATATCGCATTGTTTTAAATAATTAAAATTTCAAGGCACAACGTTATATATCTACCTAAAAACCCTACTTGTGATTCCCCAGCAGACACAGATCGAACAGTTGACTACATTACAAAACCTATAACTAACGTCCTTCTCCTATCTCAAAAACATATCCCAGCCAACTCCTATCAATTAAAACTTCCACTGCATTACTAGACAAAATTAAATACAGAAACAGGCTGAGAAAGAGATATTCTAATACAAGAAATCCAAACTTATTAACTCAATTTAATCTACTTAAAAGAGAAATCGAACACGAAATTTGAGACTTGAGAAACGATTCAATCCCAATTCCCGTCCCATCCGGAAGACCCTTATTTCGTCCTCACTAAAAAAACCCTCCACATGCCACTACTACCAGCCCAAGTTGGGGCTGACTGTCACCGACTTCGAGAAAGCTGCCTTCCTTTCATAACACTTATCCACAGTTTTCATTCCCAATGACAGTCCTCCGCATATCCAAAACCAAGTATATCTCTATATATACATACTTAACCAAACTACCCTCACGGCTGGATAGGACTCGATATTTTTGCACCATCACACAATTACATCCAAAAAAAGCCCCTGGATATGACAACATCCCCTCATACGCCCTCAAGCATCTCCCTCCTTCGCCCCACCTCTTCCTTAGAAAAGTGTACAATTCCTGTCTGCGATGCTCCTGCTACCCAGCTAGTTGGAAAATTACAAAAATAATGAAAATTCTGAAGTCTAACAAACCAAAAATATCCCCTCCAGCTATCGACCTGTCAGTTTGACATCCTAATCCTTGATCGTGTCCAGGCAACACATAAAAAATACAGGGCTCATTAATCAGTATCAATTCAGATTCCAGACCAGCCGCTCACAGCCGCCCAGCAGCTCTATCGCATGGGTGTGATAGTTTCAACCAACTTTAATCGAGGTCTAATAATAATAATATAATAATAATAATAATAATAATCTCTTTATTTCCAACAGGTAAGCACCCAATTACAGGAAATACATGAAAACACATATCATTTATATATCAATAGCGAATAAAAAAGAAAAATAATATTGACACTTAAGTTACAAACAAAATTAAACCTACTATTCAGTAATAATTATATGACTTAATATACTACCTAGACTATCAAAATTAATATCACATAGATGGGAGATTTTATTAAAATTATTGCACATTACATAAATTGGAGATCTCACCATAATATTTGTCCTATAATTCTTGACATAGAAGGTTGTGTGACGGCGGATTTCAAGTCTGGGTATGTGGAAATTGATTTTATCTAACAAAAAGGGACAATCAATAGTGTTGTGAATTAAACTGAATAAATATTTAATGGAAATTATTTCGCGACGAGTTTCTAATGAAACGATATTAAAATGGTTCGTTAAAATGGACGTATTAATTCCTCTCGGCGGGTAAATGCCATCCTCCTTAAAAAACAAATATTTTAGGAACTTCCTCTGAACTGACTCAATATTATTCACGTGACATGTGTACCACGGATACCATATGATGGCACCATATTCCAATCTTGAGCGAACGTATGCGTAATATAACAACATTAGGCTAGAAGTTTTGCTAAAACACTTGCAGTTTCTTAATATGAAGCCTAGCATTTTATATGAATTTGATACAGCACTATTAATATGGGCTCGAAATGTTAACTGGCTATCGAAGATTATACCCAAATCTTTGATTTCTGTACATCTGGTTATACTCTGTGAATTTATTTTATAATCATATTCTTCAGGTTTATTTTTCCGAGAAAAAGAGATAACGTAACATTTTTGAACATTAATGCACAGATGGTTCGCACTACACCAATCAGATACGGCTTTAAGGTCATTTTGGATCATTCTACAATCACTTATCGTTCTTATCTCTCTATATATTTTCAAATCATCCGCGAACATTAATTTTGAACAGCTAAGAATATCATTAATATCGTTAATGTAAATGAGAAATAGAAGTGGTCCTAAATTGGAGCCTTGTGGTACTCCGGATGCATTAATGTAGTAATCCGAACTAAAACCCTCGTACTCGACAAACTGCTTGCGGTTAAATAAATAAGACGTAAATAAATTAATTAAGCCTGCGGAAAATCCAAAGTTATCTAATTTCATTATTAATAAATATAGATCGATTTGATCAAAGGCTTTCTGAATATCCATGTATACTGTGTCTACTTGTCCTTGCTTATCAAGAATTTCCGAGGCAAACTGAGTTATGCAGGTTAAGTTTGTGATCGTAGATTTTTTATCTAAGAATCCGTGTTGGTGCAGGGAAATATATGGTCTAACATTAGGATAAACGCAATTATATATTATTATTTCGAATAATTTCGCAAAATTACATAAGATAGAAATAGGCCGATAATTTTGGAGTACAGCTGGGTCACCTTTCTTTAACACGGGAGTGATTCGGGCGATTTTCCACATATCGGGAAATGTAGCTGTTTTCAAGATTAAATTATAAATGAAAAGTAAGGGTTCTAACAAGGCACGACAACAATCCTTAACAAAAAAGCAGGGAATACCATCAATGCCTGAAGTAAGTTTGTCTTTTAATTTCTTAGATGCTTTAATAATATCGTCTCCATGTATGGTGTTTATATATAGAGATGAGTCGTTTTGCAAAATATCTCCATAATTTTCAGCGAATGAGGCATCCGAAATATGATGGACACTTTGGAAGTATTCACCAAAAGCTTGAACAATTAACTGAGGATCACTAATAGTGTTGTCGTTATTTACTATAACTCCTGGAATCCTGGAATGAGCTTTTTTACTGGTAATGTAAGACCAAAAGTTCGATGGATCCTGAGATATATTGTTCTCTGTATCGTTTATGTATTTTACATGTGCGGCTTTAATTTGCTCTTTAATAATTGCCCGGAGGGTTTTGAATTCGCTCAAGTGTTCGTCAGAGTTGGACAATTTGTACTTTTTAAAAAAATATTCCTTTCGTCGAATATTGTTTATGATATCTTTATTATACCATGGCGGGTATCTACGAGACGTTTTAATTTTTTGAGTAACGTGATTATCAAAACATGTATTAAGTGAACTGTAGAAAAAATCACATGCTATATTTACGTCAGTGTTATCATATAATTCGGCCCAGTTAATGTTCACTATTGACTCATATAAGCCAGGAAAATTGGCTTTCCTAAAGTTGTAGGTTTTCTGGGCAGAATTATTACGATTAAACTGGGTATAATGGTTCAAAGTACACGGAACACTAAAATTGAAACAAGGATGATGGGCATCTTCACCAACCAGTGGTAGATCCCCTCTACTAACAGTGCACCTTAAGTTACTAAACAATAAGTCGAGAAATCTATTATTTATATTTGAGATTGTATTAAACTGTTTTAAATTAAGAAATTCCTGAAAGTTGCATAGCGTTTGATTCTTAGAGTTATTCGCGTCAAGATTAAAATATGGGCAGTTGAAATCTCCAATTATGATAACATTTTTGCTGTGTGCAAATTCCAATGATGACAGACTTTCCATAAACAAATTGAAATTATCAAGTGAAACGAACGGCGGGATATAAATAACAAAAATGAAAACATTAAAATAATTAAATAATATTTTACAACCAACAATGTCTATATTAGTATTTAAATTTAGTAAATTTGACAGATCTAATTTTAGTACCTTATGTTCTACTTTCGCTGCTAATAGCACACCTCCTCCCCTAGTAAGATTTGTGATGGCAAGGTCTCTGTCGCAGCGGAAAACACTGTATGCTTCAGGAAATAATTCCTCACTATTTACACCATTAGTTAACCAAGTTTCACTAAGACAGATCAAGTCAAAATCACCAGGTAAGACCGCATTGTAGAACTGTGTAGTTTTAGTATTAAGTCCTCTGACATTCTGATAGCAGCATAACAAGTTACTGGTTATGCAATTGGGTGCTGTGTCTAGTTTAAATTATCACTATTGACTATCTTTGGAATACCTTTGATGTATTTTATGATTATATTAACTTCGCCTTTTTGTTTCCTAGTAGTCAACTCCTTTTTTAAATTCTTATAGTGCTCGATTTGTCTTGGTGTTCGGTCATAGGAAATCGAAATGTTTTGGTAATTTTCTGAGCTCTTCAATTTTCTGGCATTACGTATAACATCATAAATATATTTTTCGTCATCCAAGCGAACGGTTTGTCGCCTTAGACCTCGAAAAAGCCTTCGATAAAATCTGGACTGGACTACTTTACAAACTCCAATCAGCAGGTTTTTTGATTAGAATCATCAAAACGATTCAGTCATACATTTCTAACCATCAATTCCGAGTTGTAGTCAATCAGGACAACTTCCCATATCCCCTAGCCCCTCCGGCATCCCTCAGGGGTCATCTCTTGGTCCGTTCCTGAAAACTAGCCCTACTAGCGTCTAAACTTTTACAAGACCAGACAGACGTAACGATTAACTTTTACTACAGCTGGGGACTTAAGGTCAACCCAGATAAAACCAACCAATGCTTTTCACCAAAAAATTTATTCAAGCACAAAATAAAATTAATGGACAAGCCCTTAACTGGCATCAAGAAATGGAATACCTGGGATTCACGTTAGACAGAAAATTCACTTTCCACCAATATCTTAAAAAAATACAAACTAAATGCTGCCTCCATCTTTTACCCACTTCTCCAGACTAATTGGCAAGCAACACTGTTGTAAAAATCATACCTCAGACCAATTCTAACATACGCGCCTCCGATTTGGTATCCTCTTTTACCCCCAACACGTCAATACTCACTTCAAAAAGTCCAAAATAAACTACTTAAAATAACGAACAATTTTCCAACACATATTCCAACTCAAACTTTGCCCTAGTACAGCTAGAAAATTCATCCATTATTAATCGTCTTACTCCTAATTCCTTAACGCTCCCAAATATTCTTCTCTTAATTATATACACACCCCCAAAGACCCTCACAGAAACTTATTGTAGAACATACTGTCAGAAAAAATAAACAAAAACACAAAGAAAATAAAAAACAAAACAAAAATACAAAAAAGTCGCAAAAAATAAAAACAAAAAAACATTAAAAAAGACAGAAACAAAGACAGACAGGTCAAAACAATAAAAAAAAATATTACTATTGCAATTCAAAAAGTCGTTTAGTCAAAAGAGCCATTAACATAAACAAGAATAAAAAAGAGCCATCAAACTACTAACATCTAATTAGCTATCATTGTACTATCCAGCAAATATCAAAAAACTGGGTTTGGATCAGCGAGTCCTCCGCCCCCAACATGTACACTATTGTTTAAAATTAATATTTTTGAAATCGAACGGTCTAATTGTTTTACAAATTCCTGGCAGGGCTTTCCAGTCCACGATCAACATGTTTAGTGGCTGCGTAGGACTTTGCATACCTCTACCGAGTATTTTCGCAGAGATAAAAGTTGGAAGACTTGTCAAAACGAGGTCTCTTACGGAAATTCAGCCTATTAGTAATCACTTTAAAAAGGGGGCACTGGGCCCTGGACTATTACATCTAACAATCTAATGCTCCTGTAATTAGAACAATCCGTTATGTTGCCTTTTTCTGTGTTTCAAATATACTAACACTTAATTCTACATTCCATAAAAATGGAAATGTTTATGAAGGAAATTCTCTACATGCAGTCTTTTTAATTGCAATTGGGATAATCCTTCATTCCATAAGAATGTAGCATATATATCGAGGAACTTCACTATATATAGCTATATTTTCTTTTTTTAACTGGAATAATAGTAGCAATTTTCCACATTATGGCGCACTACACCTCTTTGCTTGCACATATATTATTATTATTAAACCCGTGTAACAGATTCATATTTAGAAAATAAATTTTAAAAGGTAATATAATTAACCTTAAGTAATTGTTCAACTAGAGAGTAAATATGTATACTTCATTAAATTTATGCAAATTGCAACTGGTCGTGACATTACTTGTGGATGGAATCAATTATAATTTCAAACAGTGTGAAACACAATACCTGTCATTCAGTTGACTGATCCCACGTTGTGAACTATACGCTCAATTTACCTAATAACAGGAAAACGATGTACTTTCTAGTAAAATAGCAGCAAGAGAAACAAAACTCATGCAAGACAGTGGCGTTTTCTCTAAAAATTCAATGAGCTGCACCTTTTACGGCAAGCTATTCCTTGTATTTAGGACAGGAATGTTAAAGAGCAGATTCGTGAAGCTGAATTTATTGCCACCTATTAGGCGGTAATAAATTTTAATATTATCTGGAAAACGGCGAGGAACAGGAAATAATTGCAGCGATATTATTGAATTTAACGTGAAGTATGCTGCTGAAGTGTGATTAGGGCATTTAAGAATTACGGTCCATGAGGCCGTTAATAAGGGCCTTTATGTTTTAGAAAACCATATTAGAGGAATAAAAAATGCAGGCGAACTAGTCGCACAGCGCTCTGACCAACTGAGCCGATGGAAATATTGGACGAAATTATTGTCTTTATAATCTCCAGTAAACACCCTATACGTAGGTTTAAATAATTGCAACAAGAATTTTCACTAACCACTACTTTATTTAATACTTATAATTAAGTCCTTGTACACATTAGTACACACTAATTACAAGTTTCATCTACTATAAACTCACTACTAATTTACAACTTATTACTGTTCTTATTCCCTTTGTTCACTTGTTCGTCTCATATCAAACTGTGCTCCGTGCGCTGAATCTGCTACATATATATCTGAGGCACTTTATTTTCGAACGTTCCAGTCTATCTTACACGGCGTTTCTTGTCGTTCTCGTATATTCTATGAGGCAGTGGCGTTGGCGTGCACGCAACATTATGTATCTATTTGTGCAACAGATCTTTGCATTCTAATTATGCGACAACTGAGAAGCAAAAGTATCTAAAATATACACCAAAATCTTAATATCTTAATATTAAACAAATTTATAC
This sequence comes from Leptura quadrifasciata, assembly GCA_963675555.1. Taxonomy (NCBI): domain Eukaryota; kingdom Metazoa; phylum Arthropoda; class Insecta; order Coleoptera; family Cerambycidae; genus Leptura; species Leptura quadrifasciata. Next base: position 135,175,154 of record OY776676.1, read on the forward strand.
TTTTAATTCCGACTTTACAGGGTTGTATCTTCATAAGGCTGCGATTTTGGATAGAGATAAAATAGGTTGAATCAACTTTTTTTTATGTTCTGAGTCAAGTGATTGACATACATTTTAAAAACATTCTATATAATGACCTTAAACCATTTTCTGCGAAAAGTTAGTTTAAATTTCGTAAAGTGTTATTTAATTAAACCTCACATTAAATCACTCTCCAAATGTAATTTCTGTTTTGTTCATTGATTTTTTAATGAGAAAGCATATTTAGAAACAACCGCCTCAAAGTGGTGTTATTAATTTTCTTTCTTTCATTTACTTTTTACTTTTGTCTTAGTCTAAGATTATAAAAATAAACATTTTATGAACTAAGGAGATTTATTACACTATTTTTCTTTATGCTAAGAACGAATTTTATATTTTTAATTCTCCGTAAACGTTAAACTGAAGTAGTAATATATACAAAGGTCACAGGGCACTTCTGCTTTCAATAACAATCACTTGCATACCGGAAAATTTTTAATAACAGCCTAAAGTTCGTGCTAAATAATGTGTTGGCTAAAATAAATTAGCAATACATATTGTTAATTTAAAAAAATCCCCTTCCACAACACCATTCGCGGAACAGGTACTGGTACACCAATTTGGAATTTTAAGTTTCTTAAGTCAGCTTGAACCAGGTATCAATATTTTTAGTTATTATATCAATATTTTAAAAAAGTATTAGAATACTTTCAGTTTCGCTTTCGTGTGACTCTGCTATGCTCTTGGTTCGATTTCCGGCACTGGTACTGGAATCGTCAGTGGTTAATGAATGTTTCTGCATTTTTTCAAATGCATAACCCCCTTCCGGGCAGCCTTTGGCTTTGGATTTGGAGGTTGTCTACTATATGTGACGTGTTTATGTTTAAAGTTCAATCAACGAAGGGGTGGAACCTACGGATACAATATGTACCTCCAACCCCGCGATTTCGTAAAATCCACCCTAATATCGTTTTACCATTTTGCGCTCGTAAAAACAGCTTCGTAAGTAAACAATTATTATTCCCACATTTATTTGAATAAATAAAGTTATGACACTAAACTTAATTTTTAATGTAATAACAAAAGAATCTATTAAAAAAAGAGCAAAATTTTTGAGTAAGCACAAAAAATATAGAAAACAAGATATCGAAACTGAAACATACAAAGCTTATTTAAAATGAGACAAGGATTGTTAAGGGAACAAATAAGGGTAATTGAGGTAAAATGAGGGTAATTAGGTGTAGCATGAAGGTAATTGAGGGTAAAATGTGGATAATTGAGGGCAATTGAAGGTAGTACGAGAGTCCGGACTGCGCCACTAAAAAATGTACCAGTGGAAGTTACAGTTCCGCTGTATTTCTGCTACTCTGATATCTATATAATTTATACATAATTGTAACTTTAAAGCACTCTTATTATATGTCTCAGCACAATACATGAAATTACATGGCAATCTCTTCTTGTTTTACAGTGTAACAGCAAAATATACGTTATAAAATACGTGTTCGTTTAAAAATATTTTTATTTTATGTTGAAAGGCTTTGCAACTTACTAATTTTGCAAGCGCTAGTAATTTATTGTAAATTTCTATTCCAAAATAAAGGAAACTTTGATATATAGTTACATTTTGGTAGTAAGTAATCTTGATGTTGCATCGGATAATTATGAATGGTGTACAAAAAATTTTATTTTTATGAAATTGCATAGGAAGCCTATACAAAATTTTCCAGTCTGACATGCTCGCTAGTAAAATTTATGCTTCGTTTATATTGTCATCATGTGCTATTGTCGGCTGCAATAGTAATAAAATTTTGCTTGAGGAAAATTTGGAGTCGTATCATCGAAGTATATCAAGACTAGTGTTGTATCCAGGATAGATTTTTGTGGAACATCACCCTCAACGGCAGCAAAATCAGACAAAGTTTTTTTATTGTTATTGTTTGTCTTGGTTATTTCAACACGCATCTTTCGCTTAGTGTTTCAGTCTAATTTCCAAATTAAAATCTTTCTAATTGTCTACATACTCCAAATGCTATTTCGTTTATAATCCTGATTTTATAGAATAGAACTGGATATGAAATGATAGAATATGATAGGATAGGGACAGGGACAGGGTTAGGGATGAGGATAGGGATAGGAATAGGGATGGGGATAGGTATAGGGATAGAATATAGGATGGGATGGGATGGCATGGAGTAGAGTGGTGGAATGGAATGGAATGGAACCGCAGTGCCATGCAGCACTGTACATGAACACAAACAAAGTGTAGACATCTAAGTTTAACCATTATACTATAAAACTATAGCCTAGCATGTATGAATTGATATTGCGCGTACTATTTCATTTTCTTCTGCGCACAAAGTTAAAGCAATAACCCAAACATATTGTAAACAATTTCATCCCAAAGTTTTTCATTTTTATATGCTCATAAGTTTTTTATTATTTACGATACGCAGAAAAGTTACATAATGAAAGTTATGGAGAAGAATTTTATTGTTTATGAAAATGCTCTAAAAATATATTTCGTCAGACTCACGGTTACGGAGATAAACATAAAAACTAGCTGCACCTTTATTTTCAAGATGGTGGCGGAATGAAGACACCTTCCAGGTTTGTTAACTCAGTTTTATAGTCTTCACCGATTCACCTACGAAACCAAAAAAAATCGCTCAAAATACATGGTTGCGTATTTTTTACCTCTGGTTTGACTCCACGATAAAAGCAATTGCAATGGTCTCTCGACCAATCAATCATCATTATTATTAACGTAATTTTAGTCTCCTTAGTGTTAACTTATTCGTATTAACCCACCTAAACTCTCGTTACAGTGTTGTTGCGATCGCCTTGTGCTATACTGAAACCACTCAACAAAGGATATCCTGCCAGGGCTCCACTACTTGTTTACTTCAGTCTTATATTATAAGTCTATTAAGCTTAAAGATCATTTTATATAATCCTCCACTAGCCGGCCCAGAAGAATTTAATTTCAAAGCAGCCAAGTCTCAATAATAACACGTTCTGCATGTACAATATATCGCGGCTCAAAACATACATAGTGTTTACAGGGCCTCGCAACTTGTATTTATCCGAAAAGCACTTTATGATTGTCGATAATTTATCCATTCTTCGAATGTATAAATGATACTTTTGTAACTACCGAGCACACTACACCACCGCAGAGCTAATTTTCTGCCACAGTGGCGTCTCGTAAATTTTAATTTAACTTGATTAAAGTTCAGTTAAGTTGTATTGTATGTCTGTTTTCTTAGTTACAAATCACTTCAACAAACTTCCACGACCAGATTCTGATTATTTTCTAGACAGAAGAGAATTGGATCTGTACATTTCCAGAGATAATACAGTTTGTGATTTTTATTGATAGTTCGTATTTTCGGAGCTCTGAAAACCGCGAACGGATTTAGCTTCAGATTAATAGCCTTATTTCACGACGTTCGAGAAAGATAAATATAAAATTTCCAATAGAGAAAGAATAGATCAAGAAATATTAATACTATATATAAGAATCCTGATTTGTTGAGGTTTGAAAATTTAAAATAAATAGTATAAACGTACATCATCTTTCAACCAATATATCTTATAAGGCTTATATTTCCTAATGGCCAGCTTTCCAGCATTTTATAATTCATTGATAGAAACAGACTTGATTTTTCTTGAAGATTATTCTGATTTAATGTTGCCTGTAATAAATTTTGTGATAAATTGTATGGTCTTAGACAACTATTATATAAATGCAAAAATATAAATACCCTATTTGGTTTACGTCTGTCATTTTCAAGATAAAAATAAATATTGGATTTTTAGTAAACGCAAATTAGATTAAAAAACTGTGAATAGAAGAAATAATTTATAAAGTAAATAATTTACTCTCGATAGGGTCAGAAATAGATACCCAAAAATTTCCTTCCTTTTTTTGCAAAGAACTACCCCTAACGGGGACTTAACGCTGGTTTTCACTTTTATCTTGTAAACCGTTTGTTGGAAAAAAAGTATAGGAAATAAAAAAAATGTCATTAAATAAACAACTTTCTATTGATTTTGAAGCTTATCCCCACTTTTCGCAGTAACAGCGTCAAACTGAGGGGTAATTTGGAGAGCACAGTACTAAAATTCGATTTTTCACAGCGAATATCTCAAAACCGGTTACACTAACAAGAAAAACGCCCAGGAATGAGCTTATAGAGCGGAATTTTCTCTACATATATAGCGGGTTTGGACCGGTTTGGACGCAAGTGATTTTTATTTATTTTCCCCTTTTTTCCACAAAGATAGGTTTTCTTATTATACGTAAAATATGTACCTCACTAATTTATGTAAACCATTCATTCTAGACGACCTTCGGAACAGATGTTTGAAATGCAGATACATTATTACTACATAAACTTAAATGTGCATGAAAGTGTTTCTGTAGAAATGAAGACAATAGGTGATTGTTTCATTTGTGAAAAGACGCTTCAAGAAGATGAAACTATGCATGTTGAAAGAGGTGTTAATGGTTGTGAACAAAGCTCTACAGGACGACAAATATAAACAGCTTCAAAATGTTACGGCTATATATATCAAATTCAATTTTGGAGAGTATTCTGCAGCTGCCAAAAAGGTTGCGCAAAACGATGCAGCTGTTAAGGTTGGATTGCGCTGCTCAACAATGTACTCTAATTGCCATGGGCAAGGATGTTTAAATTCCAAATTTGAAGAACAGTTCGTCGATGAAGAACCCTTCAATGAGTAAAATTCTCCTATAGGGTAAATCACTTAAAAAAAACCCACCGAGAACTCTACCTCAAGGGTAGTGTGGAAATGATAACGCATCTTTGTGGAAAAAAAGAGAAAATAAATAAAAGTCACTTGCGTCGAAATCCGCTAGACATGCATCTTATAGAGAAAATTCTGCTATATAAATTCATTCTTGGGCATTTTTCTCATTATCTCGTTTTAAGTTATTCGCTGTGAAACTTTAAGATCGATTTTTAATTGTGCACTCCAAACTAGCCATCAACTTGGACGCTGTTACTGTGAAATAGGCGGGGATAAGCTACAAGGCCAATAGGACATTTTATACAAAATTTAACAACATTTTTTTATTTCCTATACTTTTTCTCTTTCAACGAGCGGCTTAAAAGATAAAAGTGAAAAACCAGCGTTAAGTCCCCGTTAGGGGGGGTTTTTGCAAAACAAAGGACTTACCATTCCTAAGAGGTGGGAACTTTTCGAACATTTATTTCTAACCCTATCGAGAGTACACATCTCAAATGTTATTTCTTTATAAAATATTTCTTCTAAAATGTCTAATTTGCGTGGACTATTTAGAGAGTTTCGTCGTCTGAGGGCACTTATCAAAGACCCGTTTAACGAAGATTGTTGAGTATTTGAAAGCTCAATTTTTATGATCCTTAGAACTTCTGGAAATTTGCTTCGCTAAAAAGCAAAGCTCAAAAATTCCAGGTAGTAGAACTTATTGTAATAACACCTATGCGTGTCACAGCTTTGCTAGAGTTAATGGACCGCTTTGTTGACAATCTACCGACTGTTAGAAGATATTGAACATGAACGAGGATCTTTTATTTTGCAAAATGAAAAAGTTTTTATAGCTTGAGACTCGCTCGAGCCTACCTGGGTATATTAATTATAGATGGTTCTGCTTTAGAGTATCACCACAGGGAGATAATATATAAAGTGAATTTTTATTCATGATAAAAATACTCACTTAGAATTTAACGTAGAACTTAAAATGTTTATTTAGTACTATTTACACAAATATTTTAACGAAAATTTAGGAAAGAATATTTACAAAGTTTTGATTCTTTACCTGTACGACAACAGAATTTCGTGCAGATTTAATTTCAAAATTAGTGGCTTGAAGACTAATTTGGAAGAAATTAAAATCACTTTTTTGTTTTAAGATTTACAGAAAAGTTTACTTTTATTTTGGAAAAATGCACCGAAAAATTGATTTAGAATGATTTTTCACTTGAAACTGGGTTTTTTATTAGAGAACGTATCACGCAAAGCTCTGATTTGCCTGCCCAAATTTATAGCCAAAAATGCTGGTTAACATCCTCCTAACCGTTGGTGGTTTGATTGATCCAAGAGTCTCGGCGAAACGTTTTTCATAAATATCGTTTGTCGTGCCCCTGCCGATCATCTCGCCTACGAACCACGCAACTTTTTCTTTAAATACGAATTCTGATATGAAATCACGAAATGTCTTTGTCAAGATGTATATAGAATCGAAGGGAATTTAAAGCTGCATGTTCTGATATATAATTATTTTGTTATTACTTATTTATTCGCGAGATATTGATTAATTTGTAGATTATAAAAGCGCAAACTCAACTCAGATGGTTTGGACTGAAATTTAAACTAGAACACAAGAAGCTTTGACATTAAGACTTCCGATAGGTATCTGTTAGAAACGAATTAGTGTGAGCTTTTTAGTACGGTTATTTGGGAAATAATTTTCTCGGTTACAATTGTATCAATAATCGTTTCCACGTGATTTATCTGCTGAATAAATTTAATGGGAGATGAAAAGACCGGCCCTAAATCTAATATAGTATTAACATGAACAATTGAAAATAATGAACGATTAAAAAATTTTTAAAATTAATCAAGGGTTTATGAACTTCTACTGTTATTTTAGGAACTATTGAAAAAAAAAAAGATGTATGGAACTGTAACAGGCGTTTAAAGATTTTATAATTTGGAAAATGTATTGAGTCTGAATTTGTTATTTGTAATAAAACCCGAGGTCGGCAAGCCGACAACGGTAATCTAGTAACTGCAATTAAAAGTAGTTTTGGTAAGTATACTAAAATATTTTAACTATTTAGTGAAGCTTTTGCTGAAACGTTGAATTGATTGAAAGATAATAAAGTTAGATCCTGATATTAATTTTTTTCTAATTACATTTTAATTACAGATTTATTGTAAAATGATTGATATTAAAAATTAAGAACTGAATCGAATATTGATGAGTAACGGCTTTTCTATAGCAACCATAGTAAATTTTTCAGGTGAACGAATGTATATTCATGGTTTTTGTGGTAATTTGGCTAAAGAGGAGATTTTTGTATTATATTTTGAATAAGGTAAGTTGTAGAGTGAATTTTGGAGGCCCTCGGTTCTCGTACACACGGTAAATCCGAATTTACTTTTTTACTCCCTTTAATAATAGGGTGGGGGTGGCAATGGGGGTGGTAGCTAACGCTAAAAAAAATGTTTGAGACGTTTCGTTCCTGTATACACAATAAATCACATTTTAATTTTCTTACTTCCTTTCATAATAGTGTGAGGGTGTTATTGGAGGTGATAATGGGGGGCGACTAATGCCAACAAAAATTTTGAGACCTTGACTTTTCGTACATGCCCTAAATTGCAATTTTATGGACTCTTACCTGCTTCCTTTGCCTATTTACTCTTATTTATCCCATTTACCCCCGAACCCTTCAACGGAATTAGATCAAAATATAATCTAATTCCAGATCTCGTTACAGTACATAAGTGTACCAAAATTTCAAGTCAATATCATAAACGGTTCCAGAGCAAGCATGCGCACAAAAAAGTTACAGACAGACTGACAGACAGACAGGAAATTTTTTTTTCCCTCAAATTTAAAATCTCGACGTTTCATGATATTTTAAGACTATTTTAACAAAAAAAACATTATTTTTTTTTGCGTTACTATACTTCCACTGGACGTGGAAGTAAAATAAGTAAAACTGATATGTTCTGAACTTAATATTTGTAAAAATATTTTATGCATTGAGTAGCAACAATTTGCATAATATGTGTGTGAGTATGTATAAGTAGCGAGTATACTTCACATGCTAATATCACACTACCATCGTGGTTCATCTCCTCCACAATATTTCAAGATTCAAAAGTCTCTCCTCCCTGAATTTGAATTAATTACCATACAAATCTCAAACTAAGGTGCATTGCCCTCAAATACAGTACTAAATGGAGGTTTCATCATTAAAGTTGATATTTTCTGGAGATGATTACTTCAGTTTCAAAGTCACAGCAGAGGTTTCAACTCCCCCACAGTTTCAAGTCTCTTCTCTCACTGTGTACCTTACTTATTTAAGTTTCTATTCAGACTGAGCTTCTCTTATCTGATTTTGTCGAAGCGTTTATCCAACATTTACATGGAATGATGACATCTGTTTCCTTGATCACACAATTTCTGTAGGTTCGTTCAAGTTTAAGATAATTTGCAATAATTCTAAAAATCTAGCGGTACAAATTTCGCAAATCTCTGCTGTAATTGACCCTTATCATCAGACCTTCCTTCTCATGAGAATGTGGCTTTATCAGGAAGAAGTAAAAGTTGTTTCTCGTCGAACAGGAGTATAACTTCTTTCTTAAAACTTTTCTATCAATACCATTATCTAAATGAATTTTAAATGGGTAACATTTATGCTTTCTCAGAATACCGTAAGCAAAAGTTGAGCAGTTTCATGAGCATGTCAATTTTATTAAAACCATTAAACTTTTGACAGTATTACTTGAAGTCCGTATTTTTCGAGGTATCTTTACTGTACACATCTATTCTAACTGAGATATTGATCTGTAGCTGAGTTCTAAACCGCAGGGCAGTTAGAATTCATATTATCACCGTTTCAGTAAGAAAATTAATGATTTTTTTTTTATACATTTATTTAACGTCGGCCTATTTCCGCTACTGAGGCCTAACACCGACGCCTGTAGACGAGCTACCCCCAACCAGGAATTTTGCCGAACCTCTTCCCTTAAGAAGAGTAGGGATCTTTTACTTGCCTAACATTTAATAGATAATGGACCGACGGCTTTACATCCTCTCCGAAGGATGGTATATCTCCTATACAACCCTCGCCTAAGGTTGTATAGCTTCCGCGCATACACTGATATACAAGCCGCTGGAAGCTGTGTGAGGCGAGGACGCGGTTTCCGTTGGAATGGTCACCCATCCAAGTACTAACCGCGCCTGAAAATTAATGATATTGACTGACATATTTGATGTTAAAAATTAAGAAAGACGGCTGATTATTTTCAAATATGAAATAATTTCAAATAACCAAGATAAAATAATGATAGTATCGACAATGATCAATTTTAATAATCGCCATTACACAGACCCCGCAGATGATATAATGCTGATAGATGCAGTATATAGTAAAAGGGGATCGATTATAAAAACGCATGTTTCATAAATCGATTGCCAAGACGTTGAGAATAAGAAACGTATATAACAAAGAGGTTAAAATTTCTGTATAATCTTCGCTACTAAATTATTAAAGAAAATTTGTAATAAGGATTCACTCTACAAGTTAATAAGTTATTTATAGGCATGAATAGCAAGTAAATAGAAAAATAATTCGAAAAAATTATGAGCTAATAAAATCTTTCTTCAATACGTAATATCATCGTTTGCATCATGTGGGTTGCTATGATTGTTTTTCATTTAAATTTATTTAAGAACTATGACACCTGTAAATGATACAATAATTCGATAACACCCACTGTATATTAAAAAAAACATGGATAAAGGTCAATTTATTTTTATTGTGCTGTATGCATTGGAATAGTTTTACTGGTTATATGCACCCACACCGAGGAAGCTAACGTTGGGACTTATTAAAAGGAAAAAGTATGCTCACAAGTATGAATCGAGTTTGATATTTGGAGCTAACATTACAATTAAATTTGAAATTATTTAACAAATTGTAGGAAACCAAAATTACATTTTTGTCGGTGACGTTATATTTGATGTATGATGCACACTTTACAAATTTAATTGTTACATTTCGTTTTAAAACCTAAAATATGCTATTGACCGTCCATTCATCTCTAAACCCAAACAGGTAAGTAGTTTTTCCACATCTGCTCAAAATTACTATATGTATTATTTAACACAAAAGTACCGTATTTTTCAAAGTGACCTGGCTTGTAATAAACAAACCATCACCTTTACCATATCTCTCTGCATTTGTCGTTTGTCAAATGCATTCAAGGACATTTACCTTACAGTGTCCTTACTTTAGGCTCTTATAAAGCATTTCACAATATTTCAGAGCACAGCAGAGCCATACCAAAGCAAATTTGTCACATAACGCGCTTTAGCCGAGTGAGTTACCGTGCCGGATAAATAGATTTTTCGCCGCTATACGTCGTCCAATTTAATATTTTTATGGATCCTATTTTTTCTAAAGGTCGATAAGTTTATTTGGACCAATAAAAAGTTATAACCGACTTATCTTCTTAGAATTTTAAAATAGAAAATTGTTTATGATCTGTCGAAACTTCATAAGAGTTTACCCATGTGCGTAGTTATTACTTTTGAGATTATACAACTGTGTTATCTATATATAAAATTCAACAGGTGTTATCCAGATTCTTGTAAATACGCTCTGGGAAATCTAGGTAAATGTAAATTATAATCGAACTGTTTTTTTTACATTTTTTTATGTTTCTTCAATTGACTTTGATTATTATATTATTGGCATTATACACTCACAGACAAGAATATTGCATATTTTATTATTTTTATTTTATTTCCTTTAACACTTTTTGAGTTTTACGTATGTTACAGCCAAATAAATTACAAACTGAAGCTTTACAGTGGATTCGTAGAGGAATGAATAAAACAGCCCCATTTTGGTTATAAGATTTAATTAGAAAGGGTAACAATACCGACCCTATAGCAATATTTTGAGACAAGATAATAACAATTTAGTACTTAGTATTACCTCCTCTAGCTCAAACAATAGCCTGCATCCTCCTAGACATGCTCCGCAGAAGATCATTGATGGTGTCTTACGGAATTCGATTCCATTCTTCCTGTGCAGCAATTCTTAATTCTGCAATTGAGCTAGGAGCTGGATTTCGTGCTCATTATATGTCGCTTCAGGATGTCCCATAGATGTTCTATGATATTAGCATCAGGACTCATTGGTAGCCAGTCTAGTGCCTCAATCCCGACATCCTGAAGGTACTGGATCACTGTTCTTGCGGCATGGGGGCGGGCATTATCATGCACTAGCACAAACTTATCGTACACAATAAAGCCGGCATAAGGTAAAACATACTCTTCAAGGATATTGCGTATGTACCAGTCAGAATTCATTCTTAAATTTACCTCAACAAGCTCCGAGCGACTCTCCCAACTAATGCCTCCCAAAAGCATAATGAAACCGCCACCAAAGCTAACATTTTGCGCAAGATTACATTCTGCGAACCGTTCTCTAGACCTTCTGTATACTCGACCACGTCCATCTGGCTTCCATAATTGTATTCTTGTTTAATCTGTAAAAAGGATTTTTCTCCATTGATGTTCATTCCAATTAGCATGGGCCGTCTGATCTTGTCACTTGGGAGAAGCCTAGGGACTCTAGCAGGACGTTTCGGATTTAAACCGACCTCCTTTAGTCTTCTTATTATTGTTTTGACACTTACGTCGACTTCTCTAGCAACAAGTAATTAATGTTTCAGATGCGGAGCGGTGTGTGATCTCTTGGCGTTGTACATCTTTTACGTCCTTGACCAGACCGCCTTTTGTATTCTCTAATCTCATTGTATCGTTTTACTATACGAGAAACAGTCAATCGATGGATATGCAATCTCCGCGTAGTTGGCTAAAGTAACAATTTTAACAGAAACTAACTCACTTAAATGTGGTATCTCACTCACCGAAACTACAGAAACAAGAAATAAATAACTGGAAATGACATTTTGACAACATTGAACAAAAGAGCAGTCGTTTTTAGTCGCCAAGGCACACTATGAGATGTTTGTGTTATGTTTGTAATTTGTAACATTATTGCTTATTCAGTATAAAAAGGCTATCTCTAGACATTATGTTATCCAAAACTAAATTAAATTATACATAAAACCCTCCAGTGCAAGGCATCTAGCAATAAAAAACTCAAAAATTGTTAAAGGAAAAAATAAAATAAAAATAATAAAATATGCAATATTTTTGTCTGAAAGTGTAGATGAGTCGGGTGAGATAAAAATGTGGGGAACTAATTCCCATGAAAAGACTTTTTGCTTTAATGTAAATGTAACACGCTTTCATTAAACACATTAAAAATATACATTGATAATATTGAGCAAAAAATAAAAATTTTCATATTTGCTATATCATATGCGAAAAATGCGAAAAGCATGCTAATATTTGTGGTTTGTTATTATTTCTTCTAAACATATTTTAATTCAGTCTACCACATATAACGGTAATATACGTGATATTCAAATCATACAAGAATCAATTGCGAAAGAAGATTGCAACACTCTACTTTTTGCTCACGCGTTGACGACAGGGTACGGCACTACTAGTGCGTTGTTTGGAAAAAGTAAATCTTCTGCGTTTAAACATATTAGCAAATCCGAAACACTCTGTAATTGGGTATCCAGGTTTGGATTCAGAGAAAGTGAAAGTAGGGAAGAATTGGTAGACATGTGTTGCAAAATTTTAGCTAGTATCTTTGTATGGTGGAAATAGTAACATATATGCAGCCTGAATATGCTTCGTTTGCCTTTAACTGACACTACAACGAGATACTCAGGCTTAACTCTGTTCAAACTGAGAGTAACATTCTTCCCGCGTCGAAGAACTGAAATGATCTTGCCTGTACGAGAGGCAACACGGAAAGTTTCCTCGTACAAAGGTGGTAATAGTTGGCTTAAACCTGTCTTGACGAACAAAAACGTGGTTACAAGTCGACAAATCAGGATTGACAAAAAATTTCTGTTACGTATTCTGTCTGGGTTTAGTGAAGTTGTAATTGTCAAAGTACGTATGTAATTTTGAAATTAATGTAGAAACTTGAGTATCAACATATAGATTAATAAAAAAATTACCGAGAAGACGTAAAGTTTGACCATAAACCAGTTCGGCAGATGAACAAAGCAAATCGTCTTTAGGCATAGCACGTAAACCCAGTAAAATGATTGGTAATTCATGGTACCAGTGAAGCGAATTGGATCTGGCTAATAATGCTGTTATAAGAGTTCGATGAAATCGTTCAACCAGACCATTGCTCTGAGGGTTTTACGTGGTTGAATGAATTCGATTAAAACCTAAAAACTTGGAAAATTCATGACCCAAACTGTGCTTCTTGATCAGTAGTGACTGTCAAAGGAATGCCAAATGGCAAATGCAATTTTGAAACAATGTTCTAGCGAAGGTTTTTGTAGAAATATTATTTAAAGGATAGGCTTCTGGCCAACGAGTGAATCGTTTGATGACCGTAAGAATATAGGAACATCCATGTGAAATTGGAAATGGACCATTTAAATCTAACTGTATATGTTCAAAGTGAGCTTTGGGGACTGAGAAATCTGATATTGGAGTTTTAGTGTGTTTATTTACTTTTGAAGTTTGACAATTAAGACAAGTTTTAGCCCACAAAATACAGTTCAAATTCATTTTAGGTAGAAGTAATTGGATGTAACAAGTTTTTTAGTGGCACGGATTCCTGGATGAGTCAAATTATGAAAGGCGTCAAAAATTGGACGTCGTAAAGATTCTGGAACGTATGGGCGACATTTAGAATTAAATATATCACACCAAATCTTGTCCCCAGAGTTGGGAATTAAAATTTGTTGTTGTTCTGTTATGACATGATGTTCAACTGTATGTTTGATTGGTAATGAATAATTTGGAGAACTAGTTAAACTTGGAAATTATAGCAATAAATTGGTACACTGCTTAGTTATTGAAAACAATTTTGGAATAATAGCCGGAGTATTCGTACGATTAATAATACAATTAATAGATAAAGACGTTTTGTTATCAATTAAACGTTTGTTTTTAAATCTATCAGTAATGCAAAATGTTTAAGAAAATTAGGGCTTAAAATTGGTATTTGAATATCAACAATGTTAAAAACAAGGGAAACATTACGGCGTAAACCTAAGTTAACTGCCAGTAATCTTTTACCATATGTAGAAATTTCTGATAAATTAGCTGCGGTTAAGGTACGATCAGGGTTCTTCCCCAAATCAGTAAAATCGTTTCTTGGAATTGATATATCGGCACCAGTATCTACCAAGAAACGTTTGCTGTCGGAACGCTAGTGTTTCTTGACTGATCTAATTGATTTGACATGTTTCCTCTAGTGAAATTTGAATTATAAATACATCATGAACCAGTGCATTTTCGTGCTTTATCTTTAAATATCTGATGAAAATAAGAAACTTCGAATGTGTAGGATCATAAGGATAGCGACTATGAGAGAAATTTCGTGATCGAGATAGATTTTGACAATTTGTACAACGATGTACCTTTTCAATATTGGTTCAAGTTGACGGACGGATGATTAAAAAAGTCTCTACTAGGGAAAAAATTGGTGTTATTCATTGAAAGCTGCATCTTCAAAGTTTGTTTGATTTCGGAGATTTGATTAGAGTTGTTGTTAAAATTCATTTCTAAGAAACTCAAGTGAGGTAATACATCCCTTAGATTAGCTGATGAATTTAGATTTGAGGTATGCTGATTAAATTGAGACATGACAGGGTTTTCACAAGCCTCCGAGACTTTGTCAGCAATATCAATGATATCTTCATTATCCGTTCCTCCAGACGCTGTAATAGCTATATAAATGAGTTTAGGTAGTCTGCGGCCCATCTAAGAATGCGAGACTCAGGTAGCTGGCGATATAGTGGAAGGACATAGGGTGATGCGGCCATCGCCAGATTGGTGGAGGAAGAAATTCCAATCTCCACCTTTAAGGTGAGAGAGGCAACTGACCGCTTGAGATTATAAAGAAAGTACACTCTAACCCTGCCCAGTAGAGAAGTGTGGGCAGAGGAAAGATTAATTTACCCCCGAACTCCCTGGTGTGCTACACAGATGGTTCCCTTCTAGTAGATGGACAGAGGCAGTTATTGGGGGCAGGAATATTCCTGGAAGGCAGGGAAGTACAGGAGAGCTTTGCTCTAGGATCGTACACTACTGTCTTTCAGGCAGAGATATATGCCATCCTAAAAGTGGCATATAAGGAAGAAACGAGAAACGGTACGGAACAAAATATTTGTATCTGTTCTGACAGCCAGGCAGCACTTCGGGCGGTCTGCTCTCCCATGACGAGGTCCCACCTCGTCCAAGAGTGCGGAGATGCCCTAGAGGAACTTGCCAGACACAAGGAAGTGAGTCTGATATGGGTTCCGCGACATGCCGGGGTCCCAGGACACGAGAGAGCCGATGGCTAGGCTCGGAGCCAGGGAGCCCTGTCTTGGTCCGGAGCCCATGTTGGGAATTACAAGGAAACATGTCGCTATAGCCCTTAATGAGTGGGCACATGCAACATTGAGAGAACATTGGAGGCTGAGCAGTAGCTGCAGACAGGCTCGAGACTTCGTAACGGGGCCGAACAAGTCAAGGACGGCCTGGTTGCTAGGCAGAAGCCGGAGGACTCTGAACCAATTGGTCGGAGTCCTAACTGGTCACTACAGGCTCAGAAGACACCTATCACTGATAGGGGTTGAGGAAGATCCCACCTGCCGAAGGTGCGGAAGTGATGAAGAAACATCGTTTCACCTCTTGGGACAATGTGAAGCGTTCGGGCGCCTGAGGTTGAACTCTTCGGCGCCACAACGCTCCCAAAAGAGGAAATGGACTCTTTCGAATGGAAACATGTCTTGACCTTCATTGGAAGATCAGGAAGGTTTCAAGAGGGAGTAGGAGGTCGAGTAGAAGTGAACGGTTGAGGGGACGTCAGGAGGTAGGTAAAAAGGGCCCATTTGTGGCCTACTTGTCAGGCACCAGGCCTCCCCCAACATTTACTACTACTACTACTAGGTAGTCTGCGTGCGTTGCCAAAGGTTGATAAGCAAATCTTGGCTTATCATTCTAGAACCGCCAACAATACCTAACATGTAGCGATCAGACGATTTATGTTGGTCCATCTGCGAACCGGTTAATAAATCATCAAGTCTTTTTTCTTCGCTTGAAGATAAACAGGCTAAAATTGTTGAACGTAAATTAGAATATAAATTTTGTTCGGGTGGTCGTTGCATAACGTCGTAAATGATATCTACTATTTCCATAGGAAGACTGGATAGAACAGCGTCATACTTTTTTCGATCACTAGTGATTGGAGCAACATTGAAAGGCGGCAGCTTCGGGGAATCTCAATAGGGGATATCAAATGATACCTGGAATGAATGAATTATGGCTGGAGCTCGATATCTTCTTCTTCTTCTTTATTCCAGGATTAACAGTTGTATAATAATGATGTAATAAATATATACGATAATCATAATAATTTCTTGTTTATTATTATGTCCTAGATATCAAATTGGCCATATTTTAAAGATAGCTGGTTACAGTTAGTAGACCGTTTGTAATGTGAGGAATGCTACATACGTCACTGGAAAAACCTTGTTAAAGCTACTCCTGATTCTATGCTAGGGGGATGGCAAAAGTAAAACCAGATAGCCTGTTGAATATGATACATTGTGGCTATAAAATGACAGTTAATGAACCGTGTTATAATATGAAATGTACGTATTGTAGACAGAAACTCCCATGTACATTGCTTTGAAAAAGTTGTTGTGGGAAAGATTGCACAAATTCTGTAGAAAAGAAAATGATAATGATAAAGAGGATATGTAGTATTATACGCAGCCTTTTATGATGGAGTGACAGATACACTTAAAATAAACATTTTAATATTATTGTACATAAAAGCAGTTAAGGATATATTATTAACACGATATTTAGTGCTTATGCCATAAATCTTTTATACCTATTTTTTTGCAATAAGATATGAACGTATATTTTACGGATTATATTCTTTTATATGTTTTAATACAGGAAAACTCAATAAACTATTTGTGGCAATTAGTTCCACGTTCAGGTGCTATTACTCGACTCTTCGTGTGGCATCTGGCATCGAAAGTATTTGTTAATGTATACTGCAATCAGACGATGAAACAATATAGAAATGTTTATTTTCTAATGTTACAGTTGTACAATTTACGATAAGCAATCTTCTACATGTCTTAATTAGTCATTAATTTAACAGCACATCAACCTCGAACGATTTGTGAATGAGTAGAAAGTCTTTACTACTAATGTGTGCAATACTACAGATATACTGGCAGCTAAGAATTTTTACGTAAAATTTCATTCATGGATTTAAAATACCTTGAAGTCCCGTCATTCACATGTTACCTACTTTCCCAATCTTCTGTCAGCAATTTGTACGAGCATATTGTCGTTTAAAAGTATTCAAATACAATCTCATATTAAACAAATATTATTTACGGTATTTCTTCATCATATTAGAGTCATTCTGGAACAGATTATTGATTGACATCTCATAAATTTTACAATTTGTTCCGCCAATTTGTTGTGATTCTATGAGTGAACGAACTATTTATAGAGTAAGGTCATGATCAATAGAGTTTATTCGGCACGCTCCAGTGATGGAGATTTAGGAAATTATTGTTTATTAGTTCCTTCCGATCATCGAATGCGATTCTCGGTAATATATGAAGGTTCTGCCATTGACAGCTCTATAAAGGGTTATAACATAATTGGAAGATTGTTAACGTTCAGATTTACTATAAATTTTAACAGCGGAAATTTTAAGGTGTTCACTTTGGTTAGTATACGTATAAATTAAATTATTATTGAAATCGATTAATGACAGCAACATTAAAAACAATAAATGACATAGCATGTAAAATATATAAATACAAATTTCCACGTTCAAATTTTTAAGATCTTTTAAGACGTTCCAAGTTAATAAATTCTAATCCTGAAATTATACCTACTGCTTTCTTATGTGGTATAAAAATTCTTTTTACTTGTGACTATTTACCCAATAATTATACCATACCATAGATTTGAATAGAAGACAACACATTTTCAGTGCTACAGTGATTATACATAAATTATACTTCCAAGCGATTGAGGTGAATATATTTTTTAACAACTCCGATGTAAAAATGAATTTATATCAGAAATTGCACGATGTCAAAATTGAAGTTAATAATTCAACCGAAAGGATCAAATTTACGAGACTTCTTATTGAAAAGGGCACAAACCAAATCTAATAAAGCCAACAACGTGAAGGTTTTAAAATACAAGGTAGTGATGTAAACAAGCTTCCGCGGTTGTTGATATGAAAAATACTAGGTTCTCGGGTTGAACCGCGTTTGAGATTATTAATGTCTCGACGTTTCGGCGGCTCCCGTTTTGGAGCCATTTTCAAGAGAAAAAAGGGGGTCAAGAAAAAATTGTTAAAGAAAACAATGCTAAAAGTTCATAGAACTGGTTCGATTCCGGGGTCTCAATCTGCCTACTCCCCAGATCTCACCACGATTCGTCTCTAAGGCCTCAATATGCTTACTCCTTAGAGCGAACTCGCTGGCAATACCTGACGAAGTGTTATTTATACGAAAGCTGTCTGTGGGTGGGGGAGTGGTGGTGGATTGAGGGTTTGTTGATGAAGGCATCGGAGCAGAACGGCTGCTATCAGGATTATGAGGTATGGATGAAGATTGTGGGGCCAGTCTGGAAATCAATGATTTCCAAGCGACTGGAAGACGATGACTGTCATCTCTTTTGTTTAGACAATTGGCACGTTTTTCAATCTCAATTGCTTCGCGGATGATTCGCGGTTTCTGGAAAAATGAGGGTGCTATGGTTTTGGTGTTATGGAAGTCTATATTATGGTCTGTTAGGAGGCGGTGTTGGGCAAGTGATGATGTGGGATCGGATTTTCTAACTGCAAGACGACAATAGAACATACGAACATCGAAGGGCTGAAGGTCGCCGCTCTCAGTACTTGCAAAATAGCAAGTCGCTATACGCCACGGAGATATTTATAATGTCTGGTGTATAGTAGCATTTGACCACATGAGAGGATTCACTTACTTCTCACCACTGCACCATATATATATATATTGTACCGCCTTAAGCAAATTCAGTTTGAGCTTTAATCAAAACATTAATTTGTTAGTACACCAAATAACGCTACCAATCGTAAGTACAGATGAACGGTAAAGGGAGAGCGACGGGAGGAAATTGTATAGTCGCGCGAACCCAGCAGCACATATTTCAGATTTCAGTTCGTTCCTAGTCACCACGCGAGTTAGATGTTAGTGCCTGCCGTTCTGAATAAGCCGACCGCGAAATATTCTAAGTGTCAAAGCAAGGTAATGAAAATATCTGACGTCACTCATTTAAAGGTCATCCTTTCGGTACAAGGGAATAATTGACAATATTCAATAGTCAGTTCACGAGTAGCCGTTCCCAATGTTAGATGTTTAGAGCTCTCCGTCCTGTACCGAAAGTTCAGGTGACTGAATTATTTTTACTGAGTAGAAAATATTTCGGAATATTCTCTAAGTCCGTTTAACGTCACATCGATTCATCACGTATCCATTATCCCGCTTGTAAGTATTCGAAGGAAATAATTGAATTGATCCCGTGTTGGCAGTCAACTAGAGCGACTCATTGACAGCAGACACTCCGAGAACCTAACCCAGGTCCCGTTTTTGTCATATATCATTGCAAAGCAGCAGGATTTTGGCAAAGTCCGTACTACGTCATCGACCAGCAGCGCAACCATCTGGTTTCTATAGTAAGTTGTTTTCAGAAAAGAACCTGCAAATTTATATAGATTTCATTCCGTTTCGACCGCTACACCGCAGCAGACATACGTGCCCTTCCGTAACCACAGGAGTAAGTTCATGAAGGAGTAAGAAAACTGAGATATTACCCAAGCATTGTATATAACTTCTCTATAATTTTGTCGCTTGCTATCCCTGTCGCTTAAGTCATCTGGTACTAATAATTTTCGTTGCACCGCTTGTCCTCATATCTGCATTTAGTAAACATGTAGATTTGTTTATAGTAGATTTAGTTGAATAAACTGATATTATTTATCAAATTCTGAGTTTTACTGTTTGCGTGTAAAGGTGTAATTTCCCACAATTGACCCACTGGAGTACCGTTTCTCCACTTGAGCTAATGAGCCTCGCGTATCCGGCTTCTGTAGTGTCTTATCACTTAAACTGGGACTGGTGCCGCAGCTAAATGGAAAACTCGTTTCGGGGGTCGAGTAGTAAAAAGTGGCCCTTTTTCTCCACGTCACCGGCTGGGGTGGAGAGAAACGCGTTACTGTAATACCCTATTGGTACATTTAAGATGATACGGCACAATATCAGCCCCCACGTTACGATATCCAAGATACTGAGTGCTAATCGCACACAAGTATCCCGAGGATAAAGATATGCGCCAAAATACCAAGCTTAGAGTAACAGTAGGTAAGTCACAAATAACTACGTACGGCACTAAACTTCGATAAGAGTTGAACTTTCCTAGAATGTTAGTAGCAAAGATTAAGTATTATCGTTATAGGTTGTCTGTTCTGCTTGATCAACTGTAATCCTCACTGTATCATATAGGGATGAAGACTGTAGTACGATTTGCAATAAGCTTCCTTGGACTATAAGAGGAAAATATTGTTTACTGAAATAATACAATATGGAAGAAAAGAATCTGGTTATTGAATTAAAACCACATGATTTTATCATTATCTATGTCTACAACAACATGATTAAACCATCTTATTACTTTATTACGAAATGTTACACAGCCACAAAAAAAAATTACCATATTGAGTCATAACTGACCTATTAACTTCTAACCTTGACTTTCCCAAACATGACATGTGGTATAAAAATACAGTTTATTCAATTATCACAAATTCACTATCTCATTAATATCAGTCCTTCCTGTTACAGAAACGGAAAGGGGAAATACCTAATATATAATTTCAGAGCGTATAAGTTCTTAGGTGCCATAAAAAATAATTATCAATTCTAATTATCCGAAACAGAAGTAATATTTTACCCTAAGCCAGCCTCTTTCATGTCAGCTTATTCGAGGGTGGATTTATTTATATTTTCAGTTACTTTATTTGGGAAAAGGCAAAGCAAATTTATGTTTATTTATTCTGCATTTTAAATAGTGAGCATAGTTTGGCGCATGCAAGTTTATAAGTCATAAAAAGCTATTGAATATAAATTGGAATAATACTCATAGTTCGGCATTTAACTAAAATCTACGATGACAACAACGACAAAATCAAATCTTCCTACACTTCAAGCCCAATTAAAGTGCCCAGCAATCAACTGACGACTGATTCCACTTTCTTGATTCAATCTTATACGACTTCATAAATTATTGCAGATTGGATTCACATGATCAAATCACATGACGTTGTTTTTCCTTGCTTTGCTTTAAAAGCGCTCCGGATATAAGCCCGAAAGACGGTGCAATTTACTCTCATATAAATCATTATTTTAAAAAACGGCTTTCACTAAAAGACATTAAAAACATGTTACAATGTGGGATGACGAGAGAAAAAAAAGTATATATAAAAAAAAAAAAAATTTCTTCTATTTTCGATTTGCAAAAATAATTCTTGTCATCCCACATAGGTATTATTAAAATAAACATTTTCCCTTTTGTAGAACTAAAATAAAATTAGCCCTAATGTCCTCAAATGCACAGAGAAATTTAAAGATTAGGTATAATAAATTTGTCCAATGTCATATTCTATTACATCTCTATATCTCGCTTTCCAAGCGCAGCGTACATTCGACTGCGTCATTTTATTGACGTGAAGTCATTTACAATTAAAATTGGAAGCATGGCTGACTAATACACTCCGAACAACTCTTAACTCACAATATAGTATTTTTCAGTTTTCACAATGTTTGTCTTCAAATCTTGCATCCTTTATTTAACACACTTAATAAAATCAATTGATGAAATTTTGCACAGTTACTAAGATCGGATGACAATCGGTACCGTGGTACCATTTATTAGTACTATTAATAAGGAATTTGTTAATATGCCGTATTAAAATGTACGATAAATACAAACAAAATTACAGCTAAAAGAAAATAGGAAAATACAATTTTGTTCTAATTAAATGTTAAGAAGTAACTAAGGTGGCTTTGAAAACAATGAAATATTTAGCTTGTCAAACATTTCTTGGTTGAACGGTGTTTTTATTGTGTCTTTAAAAATTATTTCAAATTCTTGTTGATTGTGTTCAAAATGCCGCAAATGAACACAAAAGATGAAAAAGTGGACATGTTAATTATTTGTGGGGAATGTAAAAGAAATGCAGTTGCGGCTATCGACCTTTATGCCCAACGATATCCTGTCAAACAATGTCCAGCGAAAAATTATTTTAAACGTGTTGAAAACCAATTCCGAAGAGAGCCCAACAATGATCCCGAAGAAAATTTCATTATTGACGAAGGAACGGAAATTAATGTTTTGGTTCGAATAGAAGTTGATAAGACTGTTTCTTTAAGGCAAGTTGGGTTTGAATTGGGCATCAGTCACCAAAGAGTTGAAGGACCTCTGACTGGTGCCAGATACTTGAGATTCCTGGAAAATGAGACTGAGGACATTTTAGATGAGTTACCTTTAGATTTGGGACAGGGAATGTATTTCCAACAAGATGGCGCTCCTCCCCATTACCTTCAACGGAGATTCGGAGAAAACGTAATTTTGACGAAACCGGAAGTGAAAAAAATCAATTGTATGTCAAAAGTGCCGCTTATTAATTATGTAGTATATCCTAAATTTCAATCAATTATCTTCAAATCTAAAGGAGAAAAGGATATAAACCATGATCCTGTTACACCCGGTATAACGATAATAATATACTAATAGCTAATAACAAAGAAAATGCCAACATCTTTAATAACCCTTTTATTAACGTTGGTACAAAAATGGGGAGAAAAAATTAACAGGGAAACACCATCCATTCCTGAAACCACTACTGTTCAATCATCTATCTTTATAAAACCTATAATTAGAAATTTAAATTTAATTCAGCGTCAGGACCGTATGGTATTTCACCCTCGCTCATTAAAAAAAAATTCACGAACATATAGAACTATTAATGCATATAATCTATCATTTAAAACTACCGTGTTACCAAGCCAATGGAAAGAAACTATCGTGACGCCAGTGTTTAAAATAGGAGACTCGAAAAGCATAAATAATTACAGACCCATTTCTGTGATAAATAGCTTCTCTAAAATATGTGAAAAACACCTAAAAAATAGATCAACTTCATTCTTTGAAAAACATAAAATGATTACATCGAGACAGTTTGGGTTTTAAAATAATATTAGCACTAAACACGCAGTAATTGATCTTATAAAAATAATTGTCACAAATATGAATAAAAGTAAATAATGTCTTAGCGTGTTTCTCCACATAGCTAAGGCATTCGACACTGTGTCACACGAGATTCTTTTTAAACGACTTTTTAATGTTGGTGTAAGAGGGCCCACTTTAAGTATTATAAAAAATTATCTTTCTGACAGAATGTAGCGTGTTATTGATAGGTGATTCTCTAAGTGAGTTATTTAACCACGGATGTGTCGCAAGGAACAATGTTGGGCCCAATAATCTTCTTTGTATATATAACTAATATCGTAAACATTACTTAGGAGGTCATTTAATATCATACGCTGATGGCACAGCACTGTTTCTTGTCGATGACTCATGGGATGGCAGAAAATGGTCTATCTGAAATATATAGTTGGTTAAACTATAGTCTAATGAGTTTAAATACAGATAAAAGTAAATTCCTATCGTTTTCCATCTCAATGGATTATTAACCGGAAAATCAAGGAGTTAGAGTTCATAAAAGCAATTGTATTTATAAAAATTGCGATTTCCCTATAATTGAAAAATGTTATTCAATCAAATACCTCCGTTTAATGATTGACCGTCACCTGAGATGGACTGAACATATTAATTCTGTTACAAAAAAGTGAGATATATAATCCTCAAATTTTACGAATTAAGATGCATTCCTACAAAAAAGTATTTGCTTTCTGTGTATAATGGATTGGTAGAACCGGTTATAAGATACTGCAATTATTTGGGGTGGACTCTTCAATACTACTCTAAAAAATTTAAAAATCACCCAAAATACAGTTTTAAAAGTAATGTTCAAGAAATGTATACTACACTCAACTAATGTATTGTATACAGAAAGTAGACTACTTGTCATAAGGAATGGATACATAATAACAACAATTATGTACAAACTGAAAATGCCTTTAACACCAGGGCAATGGTAAATCGACATGTTGTGGTTCCGTTATTTAAAAAAATTCACCTTCAAAGATTTATTTTCTATTTTGCAAACTCTATAACATTCTTCCACAGGAATTAAAGAACATAAATAACAAAAATAAGTAAAAAAGAACTAAAAAAACTATATACAAAATAACTCTACAAAGTTTGTACAATTTTTCTGATGCAAATAATAATGATAATAATAGTCTTGCTACTTCTAGTTTAGTTAATTTTAATAAAAACAAATTGTATATTTCTAATTAATAAACGTGGTTTCAGTCAATTGTGTAACGTACAAACAAGCAGGTCATGTCTATGTTGTTGTATAGCAGGCTAACTTTATTGTTTCTCTCATTTCTTTTTAACCGTTTAATAATTTTAAGTGTAACCTAAACATATTACATATGTTATATATTGTATAACTGTTATTGGAAATATATTTGATTTAATTTGAAATAAATTAATAAATATTAAAATAATGTAACAAAAACTGTACTATAGCTTCAAATACAATTTCGATACTTAAATATTAACCCTTTTTCTGACTTTTTAATTACTAACAAAAAGCAGCGATACATAATGACAAAACACTGAGGCTTTCTTACATTTTTACACTATATCTAAGTCACTAGATAAAATTTGTCCTATAAAATTAACGAAAGTGCCAATGAAGTATGCAGAGAAGAAGTGGATAAATCAAGAGAATCTGGAATGAACGGAGAAAGGGATCAGTTATATACAGCTGCAACAATTAGTAATACAAATGAAGACTGGGAAATATATAAGAAAAAACGAAACGAGGTAACAGCTTTACTAAGAAGACAAAAAAGGGACTATTATGAACGAAAAATCGACGATAATAAAAAGAACTCAAAAAATATGTGGAAAACATTGAAAGAAATATGTCAAAACAAAAACCACTCGGCACCAAAAAAAATTCAGTTTAGGAATGAAGTAATTGAAAATGACTTTATAATAGCGGAGAAGTTTAATTTATTTATTTATTTATTTATTTAGAAACACTGTTCTACAGGTAATTAAACCCAACTACAGAACAGGAGGGTAAGCAAAGAAATAGAACTATAAATATAAATATAAGTAGAAATAGAAATAAATAAGTGAATAACAAAGTAAAATGATAATCATATATAAAAGTAAATTCAAAATTAATACAAGTGAAAGAGAAAAGAATGTGTATTATATTCTTGCATGTAAAAACAGTAACAAAGGTATGAAACTATAAATATCTAAACAAAACAAATAGCTATAAAGAAGTGAATGTGCAAAAGAAGAGCAAAAAATAAAATTAAAGAAAAACAAATCATTTACTTAAAATAAAGCGATTTTAGGTCATTAAGACTGCAACTAAAGATATCTAGGTCATTTCCAGAATTATTGCAATTATTACAAGCTGTATATAGGGGCGAATGCATAAGTGTATTCGTACGAGGTGTCGGGAGATGGAAAGTTAAGTTATTCCTAGAGGTTGCTCTGGGAACAATGAAATTTAATTTAGATGTTAATTCTTGACAATCAGTTTTATTATGTATAAGTTTAAAGAGGAATGCTAAAGAAAAATATTTACGCCTATTTTCAAGGCTAATCACAGAGTGTTTAGCAAGCAAATCTGGTTGTGGAAAACTGATAGGTGGATACACACCGTTCGACTTCCAGCTCAGATATTTTAGGAATCGACGTTGAACCGATTCTAAATTATTGATGTGTGTACTGTAATGAGGTGCCCATACAAGGGAAGCATACTCGAGTTTAGATCGTACGAAGGTAAAGTAGAGTAATTAATTAATTAGAACTTTATTTATACTGCACATCATACAGAATACAATATTCCACTTACATGGTGTACAGGGTTTTAGTAGTGTGTATACTACAGGCTAAAACTAAGAAACAGTAGTATGGAGGAAAAATATACATTTGACATGTAAAGCTAATATTACATATAATTATATACAAAGCTAATATAATATATAATTTATCATATTATGCTAATATTACATACAATTTAACAGTTTACTTCTACTTATGTTAAAAAAGTCAATGTCATGATTTTTTATAAATTCATTTGTAGTAATCAAACATTGGCTAACGGGCGAAATTGTGTTTGTTATTTTAAAAGTATTATCTCTCCTTCTTAATCTAATATCAGGAACATTAATAGCAATTTCTGCTAAGATATCAGGATCATTAATCTTATTAAAAACGTTAAATATAAACAATATCTCAGAGTTATTTCTTCTATTCTGAAGTGAGTTAATATTAAAATCTAGTAGTTGCGTTGTGTAAGATATAAATAATGGCCATGAATTATGTTTTCTAAAGAATAGGGTTCTCAGTAGTCTTTTTTGGATTTTTTCTAGCATATCAGAATATAAAATAGTTTTTGGATTCCATATTATAGCCCCATACTCTAGTTTAGAACGGACATATGAATTGAATAATAATATACAGGTATCATAGCTAAACTCTTTACTAGATCTAGTAATAAAACTAAGCTTTCTGTAACCCTCGGATATTAATTCTAATACATGACTGTTGAAGTTAAAGTTACTAGTAAACTTGACACCTAGATCTTTTATCTCACAGACACGATCTAACGTCGTGTTATTGATCTTGTAGTCATTTATAATAGGATTTTTTTTTCTTGTGAAACTGACTGTTTTACATTTGGACTCATTGAGAGTAAGGTCACTTTTGCTGCAGTAGACAACAAGAGCATCTAGGTCATTCTGTAATAAATTACAGTCTTCCAAAGTATCTATTCTAAGGAACAATTTTAGATCATCTGCATACAGTAAAAATTTAGAGTGTTTAATATAAAGGTTTATGTCATTAACAAATAATACAAAAAGCAAAGGTCCCAGAATGGACCCCTGTGGGACTCCTGATGTGGGATTAAAGTTATATGATTTATCACTATTAAATTTTACAAACTGTGTCCTTCCTGTTAGGTATGAGTAAAGAAAGTCCAAAGTGTTTCTGCTAAATGAAAATGATTCTAATTTTAGGATAAGTACTTGGTGATTGACCCTATCAAATGCCTTCGCCAAGTCTGTATAAATGACATCAAGTTGTGATTCATGTTTAATCTCGTTGGCAACTGAGTCACTAAATATACACAAATTGGTAACTGTTGATTTACTATGTACAAAACCGTGCTGTTGGTTAATTATGACTGGGCTAACATGCAGGTACATTCTGTTATATATTACCCTTTCAAATATTTTTGATGGGCATGGTAGAACTGTTATGGGTCTATAATTGTTTATAAAGCTAGTGTTTCCGCTCTTGTGAATAGGAGTTATACGTCCTATTTTAAATTTATTGGGAAATACATTTTCTTTGAGACACAAATTAAATAACATGGCAAGTGGTTTCGCGATCAGTTCACCATATGCTTTGAAAAAATAAGCAGGTATGCCATCTACACCAATGGCTGCCTTAGGCTTTAGTGATTTAATTGCTATTAATATTTCATTTTCAGTTATATTGTTTATGTCACAGTTATTTAGATTATAGCTAGGAAAATTCGAGTCAAAGTTGTTAGGCAAATTACTTGGACTGTGCACAGATTTGAAAAAGTCTGCATAGCCATTCGCTATTGCTTCATCATTATCAAGATCAATATCATTATAATTAAATCGGTATGATATGTTACAGTTCTTTCTTTGTTCTTTTATATATGTCCAGAAATTAGTCGGGTTATCATGTATGTTATTCTCAATATTTTTTACATAATTATTGTGACAAGTTTTATAAAGACGTTTTACTTGTGTTCTCAAACAATGAAACTTTTGTGTATAATAGTGCTCATGTAATTGTGACCTTTTCTTTGACATTCTAAAGTAATGCTCTTTTTCTTTTATTTTAGAGATAAGTTCTTTGCTAAACCATACTGGGAATCTGTTTTTGTGAAAACTTTTCTTTTTTGGTAAGCATTGCTCGAAAATGTTATTTAGTGTACTATAAAAACTATCTACACAACTGTCGGCATTATCTATACGTAATTTTTCGAACCAATTACATTGTGAGAGCAACTGATATAGCCGGATATAATCACCTTTTCTAAAGTCGAAGGGATTATTATCGTTTACAATGTTTGTTTTATTTTCAGGTATTGCATTATTTAAATTAAAGGTAATATCTAAACATGGATGAAAGGTATCAATGCTTACCATAGGCGTATCACATTCATTTACCCTTGCTTCAGTTGCATTTGTTAAAACCAGGTCTAGAGTACTTGTTCCGTTATTAATATTATTGATAGAGTACAGGTCGTATTCACTTATTAGCTGATTAATTATTTTTGCTTTGGACGTACCGTTGCCGAGGTTAAATTCCGCCCCAGTAATTTCCGTAATATTAAAGTCTCCTATTATAAATAACTTACTAGCAAAATTAAAATCTTCGGAAGTTTGTAAGGATTCCAGAAAGCTTTCATAAATATATAATGGTGATCCTGATGTTATATATACTAAGTTTTCTATCAAAGATAACGCCAAGATCTCGAAAGGTTGCTGGACGTTTCAAACTGAGATTGTCAAGATTATAATCGAAAATTATCTGTGTGGTTTTCGTCGTAAAAGTCATGACGTTACATTTTTCAGCGTTTAAGGGCAACTTATTTTGCGCACACCAGGCATTTACCTTATCTAAGCAATTTTGAAGACGAAGGCAGTCATTGAAAGTATCGACAGTAGTAAATATCTTTAGGTCATCGGCATAAATAAGGCAGTTTACATCAATGACATCTACAATATCATTGATAAAGATATTAAACAGCAATGGTCCGAGTATGGACCCTTGCGGAACTCCTGATGTCGCCAAGTATTCGACAGACTTAAACCCACCCGATACAACATATTGAGTCCTGTTTTGTAAATATGATTTAAAAAGAGTAATTAAAGAATCGGACAAACCAAAAGAACAAAGCTTATGAAGTATCAAGTTATGGTCAAGTCGGTCAAATGCCTTTGAGAAGTCCGTGTAAATTATATCTGTTTGTGATTGCAAATTAATGCTTTCCGCAATAAACTGTGTAACACAAATAAGGTTCGTCGCTGTAGAACGGCCTTTCATGAAACCATGCTCAAAAACCGATAGTTTATTGGAGACATAATGGTATATGAATTCATGCAGTAAAATTTCTAAGGCTTTGCAAAAGTTACAAATAATTGAGATTGGCCGAAAGTTACTTATATCGAGTTTATCACCTTTCTTATATATAGGACAAACTTTTGATCGTTTCCACAATTTTGGTATCTCATAGTTCCTTAAACATAAGTTAAAGAGAATTTTTAATGGGTACGCTAACGCATATGCGCAATCCTTCAATAAAAATGCGGGTATTCCGTCGGGGCCAGTCGTCATTTTAGGTTTGATTTTCTTTAAGGCAGCTGTTACTTCATTTTCATCAAATTCCCGTAAATGAATAGTTGAATTAAATCCTTTTTCGTCTAAGAACGTATCAGTGAGATCAGATTTAGGCGCGTAAGATTTGCAGAAGAAATCAGCGAATGCATTAATAATGTCTATCGGATCATCAAGTTGCCGCCCGTTGTATGACATTTTGCTGGAGATATTAGACGATCCTTTCTTATTGTTTATAAACGACCAAAATTTAGTTGGATCATTTTTTATATTGGCTTCGGCCGTTTGAACGAACTCCTTATAGGCTATAGAAATGTCAGCTTTGGTTCTAGATCTCAATGATTTAAATTCATCGAATGCCCGTACATGACCATGTTTTTTATAAACCTGCCAATATTTAGCCTTTAACTTGATATTATTTATTATCCGAGAATTATACCATGGTGGATACTTTTTTTTATTCACAGCAGGAAATTTCGGTACGCATAGATCAAATATAAAATATAGCTTATCGTAAACATAACTAGTCGCTTTTTCCAAATTAGAGAAAGTTTCAAGGGGTTCCCAATCGATGCCGGTAATTAAATTATATAGAACAGGATAATTAGCTTTGCGAAAGTTATAACAACGATTATTCTTATTAGTGGGAAAGTTGTTCTTGAAACTGGTACCAGCCTTCCACTGAAGAGAAATATGCAAAGCTGGATGATGACTATCCTCATTTACAAACGGATCGACAGACCGCTCTACCGTACAATTATTTTTATAAAGAACTAAATCGAGTAACTTACCATTATCATTAAATACAAAATTGTGCTGAGAGATATTGAAAATGAATATTTTGTAGGTAGTATTAATGAAATTATTGAAAGTATTTCGAAACAAAATGGGTATGAGTTACATTTTTTAGAAGTAAAAAATAAATTAACAGAATTTAAACCTATTGAAATGCACAATGAGAAAAATTATATCTGACTTACCTAATAAATCAGGTATTGATGGTATATCCACAAGAATTATAAAGACTGCTTTTGAAGTAATTGGTAATAGATTTTTAGATGTTATTAATAGCTCCTTACAGAAAGGAATTTGTCCTAATAACT
Organism: Leptura quadrifasciata; assembly: GCA_963675555.1. Classification (NCBI taxonomy): domain Eukaryota; kingdom Metazoa; phylum Arthropoda; class Insecta; order Coleoptera; family Cerambycidae; genus Leptura; species Leptura quadrifasciata. Next base: position 135,205,802 of record OY776676.1, read on the forward strand.
GGAAAATATCGATAGTTACACCCATTCAAAAAAATCCCGAATACAATAATATATGAAGAATTTAGACCCGTTAATACTCTACCAGTGTATGAAAAAACTCTAGAATTGGTAGTAAAAGAACAATTGATTACACACTGTATGGATTTTAATAGAGAATCAATCTGGATTTAGAGAAAGTCATTCTTGTGAGACGGCACTTCAATTCATTATATCGGACTGGGTTAAGACAGTGAGTAAAAATCAAGTTATAGTTGCAGTTTTCTTAGACTTTAAACGTGCATTTGAGATGGTGAATCGGCAATTATTGGTATCAAAATTGAATAATGAAAAAAAAAATTGAAAATTGACAATGACTTCGGAGTACCACAAGGATCAGTGCTAGGACCTTTATTATTTGTGCTGTTTATAAATGGCATAGTGAAATCAATAAAAAATTGTAAGGTACCTACATTTATTTGCAGATGGCACGTTACCTAATTTACTTTTATGGAAAAAATGTAAATGATGTTATGAATATTATCAATCAAGATTTAAAAGATGTATTTGTTTGGTTGTGTGATAATAGTTTAAAAGTAAACACAGATAAATGCAAATACATGGTTCTGGGCAAAAAACATATTCTAAATCATCAACAATTGGACAAAGTATTAGATAATAAAAATTTAGAAAAAGCCTCGGAAATTAAATACCTTGGGTTTATAATAGATGAATGCTTGAACTTCAAATGCAATACTGATTATATAATAAAAAAAGTTGCAAAAAAGATTTATTTTTTACGTAGAATTTCAAATTATTTATCAATGTTCTCAAGAATATTAGTATATAAATCTATAATAGCTCCACATTTTGAATATTGTGCAACTCTACAGCTATATTTAAATAACAATGATATACAAAAGTTACAAAAAATGCAAAACAAAGCTATGAGGATAATATTAAAATGTAACAAATATACGCCCATAGACACAATGTTAAATGTTTTAAATTTTTTAAACGTTAGACAACGTATAATTTTAAAATCACTACAATTTATATTTAAAATAAAACATGGTATGGCTCCAAGGTATTTATGTGATAAATTGAGTTTTGTACGAGAGACTCATGGATATAATACTCGCAATGTAAATGACATAGTGGTAGAGAGGCATGCCAATTTAATGGAATCGAAATCTTTGTTCTGTAAGGGTATTCAGTTATTCAACAATTTACCAAAGGAAATAAAATATTGTGAAAAATACAATACTTTCATCAAATTATGTGTTAGTCATGTTAGAAAAGAATATTGATTTTTTTGTGATTAGGTTACGTGATGTTACGGTAAACTATATTAGAATACAAAGAGACTGGTAGTTATTCTACAATTATTACTATATGTATAGATTTAAGATAAGCTAGTGAATAGTTAATGAACTTCTGTTCTATATATTGTTAAGATTTAATTGTAGCTTTTTTAGCTAATAAAGATGCATTATTATTATTATTATTTTTATTATTATTATTTAACCAAGTGCTCTTATTAGTACGCTCAGAAGAAGAGCATCCATAAAAATATAAATAAATTAGGCAATCCATGTGTATTGTAGATGTTTTAGAGATCATAAAGTTCCTCAAAAAATGTAATATGTTTCCATGCTTTTGTTCTCAAGATCACATGTGTGTTTATGTTGTTCTGGGCGTTTTATATCTATCTGTCTTCCGCACGGAACATTACACGAAAGTTAATAAAAATGCAGCAATAAAAATCTGACACTAAATGAAAAATACATTCAAGGGGAATATAAAATTCTAAGAACAGCATCCTTTAAAACCAGAAACGCCTTTACTGCCTCAATTTACAGTGTCCAAAGGTGTCGTCTTTAATTTCTGAATCAGATAGTGGAGTCAACAAAGTCAGCTGTCTGCTATTACCACCATAACTAAGAGTAACAATGTGCTCTTCCGTGAATAGCCGTCTCCTTTATATGGACCATGAATGACCGACGATGTTTACGTTACCGAGAGGCTTCTTTTGAAATAAGCGAAAATACTGAAGGCTAATAAAAACTGGGCTCAATTAAATTAAATTGGATATTTTAATTAGTACATAGCTTTTCTTCTAGTTCTTTGCAAACAAATTTATTTTAATTTAATGAAATCTTCAAACTGTGAAGCCCTCGAGTGTTATCTACATATCAAAGTAAACAAAACTCCTTAACAAAATTAAAGATGGTTATTTCAGATAATAGCCATTCCGACTTTCTCCTTGTTAAAGGAAACATCTACAATTATGTCTAATTGAAGACTCTCTGGCAAAGTATTTATGTATAATCAGGTACTATAAACGTTATTCATTAAGTTGAAATAAGGCTTTTAATGGAACTTAATGCTAAATTAAATCATTTATTATGCTGTAGTTTGCTATTGTAACAAAATTGTAAACCATCATCTTACAAAAATAATTATAGATCAAAGAATCCAACACAAAAAAAAGTTTATCATAGCCTCCTACTCAAATAATTTTAAACCTTGATATACAAGATCAGTAAAATTGTATCGATTGTTAGAGACGACCTTTAAAATAGTAAATAAAAATATGTAACATTCTACCTGCTATTACAGTAACTTTTTAGTTATTTAAATTTTTTGCACCCTTTTTTAAAAAATCTATATAATTTTATCGAAAGTTTATACTCCTGAATTTATCTTCTAATTGTCGTTAATCAGTGCCTATATCGAAGAAGACGTTATCAGTTGCGTGTTATTCAACAGTGATTCGACTGAAATTTTAAACGTGGCCAAAAATATGCATTTGTTAATTAATAATTGGCTGAAACGCAAAAAGTTAAACATCTTGAGTCTAATTTGACCAAAATAAACTTTTTAAAATCATAATAAAGGTATTAAAGTTATATTTTTGATCTGATAAAAAAAATTTTTTCAAAACGACAGGAAAATTATTTTTTTTGTTAATTGGGTTTTAAACAAATGCAAAAAAATGGCTAAAATAAGTTTAAAAAAAATTACGGTATCAAAAATCTGACATCGAGACCTAACTTTTGAAAAAAAAATGATCCGTTTTGGATTTAATGGCATAAAATGGCGGCCAATTAAAATTTTAAATAAAATGTTCAATTGCGCACACTGGGTTTAATATTTATGCAAAATTTCAGAGTGTTTTTGTTAGAGCAAAAGGCATATTTTCTGAACGTCTGAAGCTGATCGGTTCACCCAGCGGCTCTGGGTAGCAAAATGAAAAAAAAACAACGATTTTTGGGCAGTTTTTTCGCTTTTGTAGGTTATGATTGCGCTCTCAAGACCTACACTAAACGTAGCTTTATAGAAAATTTAAAATTTTGTGTTTTTTTGTCCTGATCGGACCTAGGTATACATATATCTCGAGTTATTCACATTTATTTTTAAGGTTGAAAAACGCGGTTAAAAAAATTAAATTGTTAACAAATGGAGCACAATATCTTTGGAGTACAACATTTTTTTAGGTATTCCTGACCACCTGCCCAACAGGATCCAACCATAAAATTGCTTATGGAAAAAGTTCTTTTATATTGATTTTGTGTGCTATTTTGACTGCGCTATAAACGCACTGCATAAATCATGTATAATTATAATTTTTTTATGTATACATAAAAGCGTTTACCAGGTTTATTTCCGATTACAATACAATCTATGTTGACTTATTCTGTTTTTGTTTATTCCTATACCTTTCCGGAGATTCCTATATTGTTAACTGGCCGATGCATTTTTATTACCGGTATAAGTTAGGTCCATTTTGTAACCTCAAAAATGTTTTACCTCTTGCGATTGTGAGTTTGTGGTTTGTTGTTTCGAGCCTTTCCACAAAGTATGCAGTCCCGGTTACCCTCATACATCCCCACTCAATGAAGGTGTCCCCTCACAGATGCATGATCAACTGTGAGCAACCCTGTTTCTATTCTCAGATGATTCCTGCTGAACATAAGCAGTTTATGAGATTTTTTTTGTGCACAGTTCAACCATGAAGGCCTAGCCGTCTCTTTGCTAGTATCTATTAATGTGTTCTTTCTTAAACTAATCTGTTGTCCACCTCTTTGCACTAAATTTTGGCTGATTCTCGATCAAGCAATTTTGAAGCTGAATCTTGGTTACCAAGTTCGCCAGCTTTGGCATTTTCTAGACTCAACTACGTCCCGACACCTCAAGTCAGTTTAAGGCATTATGTTCTGCCAGTGCCTCCTAACTATCCGAAACTATGTGGACTGATACAATCGACTAGAGTACAATGTGTGACGAATTTACTTGGTCAGGTTCTGTTGTATTCCGGGTTCGATCCCCGGCACTGACACTGGCTGTTACATGGCTTATGCATATTTAACAATTTTCTGTAATAACTGATATTTTACTTATATTTGGCACGATCTGTATAGCATTTTGATTCGGTTTTTGTAAGTGAGACTATTTCAACTATCAGAAATTTTTTTTGTATAACTGCTAAATTATTTCACATTGTTTTTTGTGCCTATTTTGTATCTCAGGAACTCAGTCATGTCTTTTAACACTAAATTATGTATCTCTGTTATAGCACTTCAGAACCAATTGTCTACATCGAGCCTAAAAAACATTTACATTTGTTTATATTTCATTTTTATACTTTGTTTACTATGTACATATAGTTATTTTCATTACCTGTGAAACTTTCTCATTCTCTTGTTAAATAGTGTATCTTATATGATGTAATGTATTTACTGGATCTTTATAATACAATTTGTAAACAATTTGTTGGGACAGTTCGTATTTTTTGTTATGTATACAAATTGCAAAGCAACTATCTATAATAATAATAATAATAATCTTTATTTCCATCAGACTTTTACAAGTATTGGAAATGTCAACTGTCATGTATATAACATAGATAACACACAGAATATATAATACATAAAAAGAAAACGGTACATACAAAATATATATACATAAATATTTAAAAGGAATAAAAAAACATACATCTAATCTGTGGTATGCAATTAATGTCAAACTATTATTGATCAAAGATTCCTTTTATCGATTGTATACCTGTCACTACTTTAATTGTGCGTAAAAAACCTAACAACCTGGTTGTGCGCTTAAGTCACCCATCACAATTTTACAGCTTTCAATTCTATTAGTAAAAGTATATTTTTCAAGTTTGTATATTGGTACCGTATTTCAGATTGTAATGTAAAATAGTTTACCTTATTAGTTAAAATCGCGAAGTGATCATTTGACTGCTGAATTTGATCTAATTGAATCTATAAACGTTAACTGTGTGATCCTCAGTAATTTACATTACATTCATATCCACGTTTCGTTGTTTTTAACACTACCAGGTAAATTTCCTAATTTTCAATTATGTCCTTAATGTAGTTTCAATTTTTTAAATAAATTAAATTCAATTTTTTAAAATTTAATAAATAATTAAAATACTACATGTTACCACATGGTAATATAATATTCTTTTCTTTCTCATTTTTGGCAATTATAGTTTGCAAATCAGTTTCTAAATTAAAATTTACTTCTACCTTCCTTCTAATTTTACTTCTACTTTTATGTATTAAGCAGTCATACATATTAACTACTTTTATATATTAAACAGATTTATTTAGCAGTCTTTTAGCATTTACGTTTTATTTTACGTAATTTTACATTTACGATTGCGATTATTATAAGGCGCTTAAACCTTCGATTTTGTATCAGTTACAAGAATCAAATAGATCATAAACTATTCTACAATTTTTACATTTAAACTTCCTTTGAAAACGCCGTCTTGCAAGAATAAATTGCCAAAGATATCTAGATCGGATGCTCTACGAGACAATTGGGGCCTGAAATGCAGTACCAGAGCTTTCCCACCTTCAACCATACTTAGTCTGGAAATCTAGGAGAGTGGTATCATATTCACCATTACTTTTTTTTGTATTAAATTATTCTTTTACGCTAATACAATTTTATTAACATAAAATTTTACCTAAAATTTTGTTTCAAATAACTTCCTATTATAAAATTTATTTATTTATGTAACATACTTTATCATTCATTGTATATATTTTTTAAATTTTCCTTACCATTAATTTCGGTCTCGTCTATAGGAGACTGGTTTTACGAGAAAAAGAGAAACTCGACTAATTATCATCTATAGATGGTGCCCAAACAATATCAAGTTTTCATTGTCTCCTTTACCCGAATAAAACAAAAATTTGTCTTCTATGTCATACATTCAAAGTGGGTAAGTTTCATATCTCTTGCAAATGCTTCGAATCCACGACTCTTTGCTCCGGCTAAAACTAGCTAATCGTCCGCCTATGTTGCCTCAATTATTTCCCAAAAATATATAATCAGGGAAAGTAGGTAACATGGCAATATCGGTGGGTAATGGATATTGTTTGCGTTCTTTCAAATGTTTAACTCCCTTCCGGACAGCCTAGACATTGGGAAAGTGAGTTGTCTACTACGTGTGGTGTGTTATAGTTATTCACATGAGGCTTCTTCGCGATTTCTACCTGGAATACTGAGCCGTGTTTCCCATGAGCAAAGCTGAGACTTGTTCTCGGGTTTTCTCCATATATTCACGATTCTGTTCTTGCTCCAGCCCTAGACTCTTCTTCCTGCGTACGATGTTAATGCTTTACGTAGGAATTCTGGTATCCCTTTCTTTCATTGTTGTCGATCTGGTATCGCCAGCTCGAGAGGTTTGTGAAAGGGATATTTTGATCTCAATTTGTACCATTCCGAGGATAAGATCTACTAGTATCACTAGTAACGGTTTTTCAGCCCTGTTCCATCTTCGCCTCTCCCTGCATGTCAGTCTTCGATCTGGTTTAGCTTATTCAAAGCTGTTGATTGTAGCACATTAAGCTTATAACCATAGTAAGTCTCCAGATTCGTCCACAGAATCATCTAATTACAGGTAGAGAAATTTTTGATTTTCATTTTATTTTTTTCTAGTTAAGATTGGAATCAATTATGGTCCCAAAACCTCCGGCATTGTTAATTTTTCAGCTGAAAGTCTCAGACACAAACTATGTCATTTAAGTAAATCACACTCTATTCAAAAGTGCGCGTTTTCGGAACAATTTGAGATACGTCTGCCAAATTCTGTATGGGATAATATATAATTTTCGGCAGAGAGTTGGTTAACATTGATAAGCTAGATTCTTAAATTTTCCAGGCCAGTTACCCTTTGATCTATCAAATTTTTTTAGATTGTATGTTAACTTAGTTTTTCCAAAAATATCTTAAAAAATATCTTCACATTATGTAGCCGGTATATCTAAAAAATGGTAAAATTTAGAATGATGGTTCAAATCCAATTTTGTCTCTAGCTTTAAGAGGCTTCGAATTTCGCGACACAGTAGATACGTGCCATAGGTTTCGATGTCCATTTCTTTTTACCGATGTATACTGATTTTATTTTATATATGACTAAACTATAAATTATTATTATTATAGTTTGATTTGACGCTCAAAAAATAATCTTCCAAACTATAGCAAGAATTTTTATAAGCAACCATTATCAAGTAAAATAAGAAAATCTAAAATGTTTATGTGATTACTTGGCATATTATTCATATATGAACCAAGTTTTACCTCAATTAGTATGCTATTACAAAAGCTATAACAATAATAATGTGCTTAATAAAACAATGGAACAATTAATAAGAATGCTGCTATAAATTCAATAGAATTTGTTCCCCTGACAAGCTAAATTATTTAAACCTCTTGATTACACTTTGCAAAGCGGTTTAATTTTGCTAGCAGTTATGAGTCAGCCGATTTCTTTTCCCTTTTCTTCATCTCCGTTTCTGTTTATTTCCCAAAGGATGAAGCTGAAGCTAATTCACAGCAATTTAATTATGTATTTCATTGTCACCTAAATTTTTCCTATAAACTGTTATCTACATATAAAAATATCCATATAGCTTTTCTAAAAGATAATTTTATGAAAATATACAAAACAATTTTTCAGCTATTACAGTATTTTTAGGTTTATCTGATCAAAAATAAAAAGCTCATCTGAAATGTAACTTTTCCCTTATGAACTTTTTAAAAAAAATATATTAAACTTTCCTGAAACTATTTTAGATCTTAATAGTTCCAGCAAATATAGAAAATGCTTAAAAAAGTGTTTACAATTTTTCTTTCTAATAAGAAGATTGGTGATTTAGTTAATATATTCGTTCTAGGTACAGAGCATCTAAAAGTTTTGTTTTGCCTGTACAGTAGTCGAGGAATATGAAATGTTTGTGAAAGAATAGTAGGACAATCAATGTTGTTGCGATGTTTTAATGACTCCATATTAAACATAGCAGCAACCCTTGACTAAAGCCTCTCTCAGGACACACCCTGTTTCACTTGAAATACAAAAACTTCAAGAATTTCCTTTGTGCGGTTTCCAATACCATTGAGTGAGAATTGTAAATTAGGCAAACAATGAGAGAACAATACTCTAATTTTGACTTAACTATAATCGAGTAATATAATATCTTTAAAGCTAATTCATTGGTAAATTATGAAACCTAAAGTTTTAACTGAGTTTATCGTTACTGTTTCGATATGTTCAACGAAAGATAAATCAAAGTTAACAATAATAACTCATTAATTGACTCACATCTTGTAAGTTCATCATTATTTAGATTATAATCACATAGATAGGGGCGAGCGTAGGTGCGTCTTTACTATGTACACACTTCGGTATGCGATGTAAAGCAACGACAGGTGCGGTTAGTACTTGGATTAGTGACCATTCCAACGGAAACCGCGTTCTCGCCTCACACATCTTCCAGCGGCTTGTATATCAGTCTATGCGCGGAAGCTATACAACCTTAGGCGAGGGTTGTATAGAAGATATACCATCCTTCGGAGGGGATGTAAAGCCGTCGGTCCCTTGTCTATTAAATGTTAGGCAAGTAAAAGATCCCTACTCTTCTTAAGGGAAGAGGTTCGGCAAAATTCCTGGTTGGGAGTAGCTAGTCTACAGGCGTCGGTGTTAGGCCTCAGTAGCGGAAATAGGCCGACGTTAAATAAATGTATAAAAAAAAATCACATAGATAAGGGCATTTCTTGCATGAGTAAGTTACGACTTTGCACTTGGAAATATTTAATGACAATTTATTAACACTACACCACCGTTCTACTATTTTATTGAGCTGAATCTGGAGTGCCTGGCAGTTATCAGACTTTGAAATGACGATAAATATTTTTAGGTCATCAGCATATAGCAGTTGTTCACATTCGATTGATTGAGTTAGATTATTGATGAATATTTTAAAAAGCAGTGGTCCTAGATTTGATCCTTGCGGTACTCCAGATGATGCAACATACAAATCCATTATAAGCTACAATTCGCAGTCGATTTGTTAGATATGAGCTAAATCACGCCAACAGTGACGTACTGACACCAAACATCTCAATTTTAGTAATGAGAATGGAGTGGTCTATGCGATAAAAAGCCTTCGAGAAGTCCTATATATCACATCAACTTGACCTTGGCAATTCAATGTATTACATACGTAAAATAGTCATAGTAGATTTTTTGCTCATAAATCCATGTTGTGATACATGCAGTTTCTTATCGAAGGATATATGTGACTGTATATGGATATTTCGAAAACTTTCGCAAAATTAGAAATTATAGAAATAGGCCTATAGTTATCTAAGAAATTTATATTGCCATTTTTTACCACAGGACAAACTCTAGTTAGTTTCCAACACTCAGTAAATGTAGATGTACCTCAAAATGAGACTGAATATTATTAAAAGTGAAGTAACAAAAATTCGAGAACAACCTCTAACTAAAAAACTCGGAATTTTTATCATGGCCAGCTGTCATTTTATTTTTTTAATTTACATATGGCTTCAATAACTTCATTCTCATTGAAAAAATCTATATTGATGCAAGTATTTGATACACAATCACTACTGTCATTATTGTGAGCTGAAGGGTCACTCGGAAAATAAACACTACTAATGTAGTTCCGAAAAACATTAACAATTAACTGCGAATCGCTGTAAGATTTATGATTGAGAGACATATTTTTCCGGGAATACGAGACGTTGTTGCCATTAGAGAAGAGGAAATTAAACTTGAAGAAAAAAGTATCCTGCAATTTTTTATTCAATTAAAAAAAGTTCAAGTAAAACAATTTGAAAGTAACATTTTAATGGAAAATACACGTGGCAGACGATGTCGGTAAGCAGCGATAATTGACGTCAAAACCAGGGTTGGCACAAAGTCTTGTCACTGATAAACTATTTCAAAGATATATTGTAATTCCTTTGATATAACCTGTAACATCCAAAGTTTATATGATTTTAAATATGAAAATCAATCCCTCAAAAAGAGGGGTGTAAATGTAGCTCCAGCAAACACATACACATACATGTATTTTTAGTTCCGAGACATTTAATGAAAGTTATTCCCCGCTGTTATTAATTTCCTATTCTTTACATACCTACGTATATTTCTTGATAGCTACGCAGATAAACTACCCTTAACTAGAAAATCTTGCTGAATCTCTTCCCTGTCGAAGGGTAGGATCTTTTACTTGCCTAACATTTAATAGACAAAGGATCGACTGCTTTACATCCCCTCCAAAGGATTGCTATGCATTCCTGTCTAAAATTGGGTAACTTCTACTTGTACAATGATATAATGTTCTTTTATAAAAGATGGGAAGTCACGTGACCATAAAATTTAGGCAACCATCATTTTATAACGGACAGAAATTCGTAAATCCATTGGCGTGTTATGATACGTCTAAAATATACTGTGTAAGATATTCAGTCGAGACCGGAAATTACTGTAAACGCCACGAGTGATGGCGAGCAAAGGGGAAGCTGTATGTAGAGAGTGGTATAGACACATACCAGACCAACCAGACTTGTAATTTAATGTAATTCTCTATGTAAACAGTTTCAATTTTTTTGTACGTCAGGTGACCTGCCACGATTCTGAGCAGAAAAAGCGACACGGTGTTGGCTTCAGCTACAGAGTTACTTCAGATAAAGGTGGACTTAGGTATTCATTCACAGGATATACGAATATAATAAATATTTCTAAATAAATTGTTCTACACGCTTATAAGTCTACATTAACGGCAATTAACACTGTTTCAAAACAAATTGCACTTGCTATTTGTTGCTCGAGGAGCGTAAGAACAACCTATTCGTAAGATGTGCCGAACGCATAAAAAACCCGGACCGGCCACGAGTGGATTAAAACTTTAAAACCAAAATACGTTATCAGTGAAACATCTGGTTCCTCCTGATCTGTGGTATAGACCTAGCGTACGCATCATTATCCTAATTGGTGTAGTATAAATTCTAAATTGCGCCAGCGGTCTGTGCCATTCTACGATAGGTCGACTATATTCCCCTACAGTCCCTACCGCTCGCCAACACTCATGGCGTTTATTGTAATCGTGTATTTCGTCGAAATGGACCCAAGAAGATTGCTCACGTATCAACATATATGAACAATGTTCTTAGGCCATTGCCTTAACTTTGCGTGCAGGAGACAATGACATCGTACACGCAACATCAACCGATACACTCGCCAAATTAAAATATACTAAACTTTAGCAATGACTATTTGAATGCATTATAGCGTCAGATTATTATTCCTCGGCAAGTACCTCAACAACTGGAACATCATAGTTAGTTTCAATTACTGAAATATAAATATGCATATACAGCTCTTTAATGACTAAATCTCCGAGCGTCACGAGGAACTTTATTATATCCTCATCCAATCACAAACGTTTGTATATATCCATGTCGTATGTCAATTAAGAATACTTCCTATCTAGTCCATAAAATAAAATCTATATATCTTCATTAATAACACTGTTAATAGATTCTAAAACTAGGAATGACAACAATAAATATAAAGGGTAATAAACTTCTTAAGGGTGTGGCAATTCACATATCTCTTTCGATTTTAAATTCCTCACAACCAGCTTAACAAACTAATAAGTCAGGAGTTGCAATTAAAGCACAGTAGGAGTAATTTTCCCGAAGAGGATTTATAGCCTAGTGAGAACACGTGAGCTTTCGCTAAAGCCACGGAATAATTACAAGAATAGTTACAAGAAACAGGAGAAGATAAATTTAACGTTATACTACGCAAAATATAATATCGACATAACAATAATGTGACTCCGGAGTCTGTTAGTTCGTCATACTTTAGATTCTTACGAGATTCAATGTATCATTTTATTCCCTTGCATTATTTTCTTAAATTTGAACGAAACTGTGACTATTGTCTTACATTAAGTAATGTAGTTTGGTGGTTATGATGATCTGCAATTCCAGATATTATTACGAATGAAACTGAAGAGGTTTAACGGCGATGAAATTAAAAGTTGTTTGATCTTCAATTCAACCAAGAATATAGACACACCTTAACACACTTGAGATTCTAAAGGTACAAATATACAAAAATGATTTGTTCTCACTCCACGAGACTTCTGAAATAAATGAAGGGAATAAATCAGGAAGTGTAATGACAATGTACCCTATTTTACAAATCCTACCTACTAACTCTCTCTAACGGAATACTTATAACTGGCAATATTCGTCTTCGTTATCTTTAAATATAACACAGAAGTTTGCAGTTCTGATTCAATAACTTCCAAATATACTGGACAAGTTGTGTCTGGAGCTCTATGTGCAATGTGAATCTAAGAACTAGGACTAGAGAAACTTTCAAACTGAACATTAAATTCTTGTTTCTTATTATGATACTAATATTTCCGAAGAAATTTCCTTTTTCACAATGGCTGCGTAGATGTTATGTGAGCGACATATTAAAGTCAGTTTCCATTTGCTGTAAGGTGTGGCTCATCACGTCATTTGTAGACGTTATGTGTTAAGCATACGGCCACAGTAACATCATCCCAACGTTTTGGAGATATAAGATAAAATAATAAGAAAAATTGCACATCGCGTGACATTCCCTATTAATTATAAACAATTTTTTGTTTGAATATTTATTTAACGTCGGTGTATTTCCGCTACTGAGGCCTCACACCGACGCCTGTAGACGAGCTACCCCTAACCAGCAATTTTTGCCGAACCTCTTCCCTTAAGAAGAGTAGGGATCTTTTACTTTCCTAACATTTAATAGACAAGGGACCGACGGCTTTACATCCCCTCCGAAGGATGGTATATCCCCTATACAACCCTCGCCTAAGGTTATATAGCTTCCGCGCATACACTGATATACAAGCCGCTGGAAGATGTGTGAGGCGAGGACGCGGTCTTCGTTGGAACGGTCACCCATCCAACTACTAACCGCGCCATACGTTGCTTTACATCGCATATCGAAGTATGTACATAGTAAACGTGTACCCACGCTCCCCCCTATTATAAACAATTAAAAATGTAAAAAATAAGTGTATATTAAAATATATACTACAAAAGACTCGCTATTTCCTGTGAAAGAAAATAAATTCATTGCCACCCTTTAAGGTGGATCCAAAACGATTAAAAATAATGTCCTATAACTTGCGACGTGTTAGATCTTCAATCGGAAAACGCAAAATATAATCTAACTGAAATAAGTCCCAAGTGGGCAGATTAATTCTGAAGAAAGGACTCTAGTGCAACACCGTGTGTATTGTCAGCCACAAATTAGTTTCGAGCTTGTTAGCTCTCATCAGTTCGACTCCATCAGCTCTGCACTATTCCTCTAGTCTGTTAATAATGATAATAATGTTTATTCATTCCAGTAGACTATGTACATAGTATAGGAAAAGTCAGAGAAAAGAAAATACAGGGTACAATAAGTTAACAATTTGTAATATTCCACAATATAGCGAACATATAAATCATAAATGACAAATAAACAAATAAAATTGAAATATTCAATAGTACCAAAGTAATAACCCAAAATAAATATAAAATACAACAAGAAGCACACTATATAGTGTTACATAAAAGTAAAAATAAAATGTATGAGGTAGGTGTATTAGTAATTAAGATGTTCAAAATATTATAGAAAACATATCTCACAAAACTATTTTCAATTTTGTCTTAAATGGAAAAGTAAAGGTATAAAACATAAAAGACGAGTGAACAAAATAAAATTAAAATGTACGAGGAAGTCAAAGCAAGCTTATTATAATAATAGAAAACAGCAAGAAAGAGCATTATAAAATTGTTAAATAAAAAATATGAAATAGGTCAGTTATTAAGATGCCCAGAAATACTATAAAAAACATTCTCCTGTAAAAATATTTGCAGTTTTTTCTTAAAGAATTTAATATTCTCTAAATCTTTAATATCAGGCATTGATTTGTTATATAATTTAATACCTGCATAACTAGGACTGTTTTCGTACAATGATAAGCTATGACCTGGAATTGTCAATAAGGATCCCGATCTTGTTTCATTACTATTCAGTGCGAATTCATCTAGATTACTCTTTACATAAATCAATATTTCATAGATAAATATAGACGGCAGAGTTAGAAGTTTTAACTTTTTAAAAAATGGTTTACATGACATTCTCTGGAATATACCGACCAAAATTCTAAGTGCTCTTTTCTGTATTTTAAAAACTCTGTTTAAATGACTAGATGCGCCCCAAAACAGTAAACCATACCGTAAACGTGATACGAATTGAGCATGATAAAATGACAACAAAGTTGACTCATTGCTAATATCTTTTAGCCTTAAAAGTGCATAACATAAGGATGAAAGTTTACTGTAAAGATTTTCGATATGTATATTCCAATTTAACATGTTATCTATGTACAATCCAAGAAATTGAGTGTTTTGCACTTGAGCTATCGACTTATTGCCAATACGTAACCAATGACTTTCATTAATTGTATATGTTTTAAGTGTAAAATATATAAAGACTGTTTTTGAAGTATTAAGACACAATTTATTATTAGTAAACCAATTATTAAACCTAATAATTATATTGTCTGAAAGTTATTTGTGGCATTCTTCGAATATTCTTTCCTATTATTTGGGTTTTCTACCACATGTATTATTATCCTCTTCAAAACAAATTACCGAATCTACAAAATAATAGAATTATTGGAAAAAAACCTCTGCGCCCGTGATGTTTACGCCAAAGGAAAATTATACTTTGCAACTCAGTGATTGCATTTGTAATAGACGATTCGTGCTCAATTAGGTGTTATCGTCAGCGAACATGGTTGGGTTACTTGCACAGTTCCCCATATCCGGGAAACCGTTCACAAATATCAAAAACAACAGAGGCCCTAAAATGGATCCTTGAGGAACACCAATACTACTTTTAGTTTCTTTAGACTGCACGCCATTTATCACTACATCCTGCTTCCTATTATAAAGATAAGAAGTTAACCAATCATATACCCTTCCCCTAAGGCCATAGTTCTGAAGTTTTCCTTAAGCAAGTCATGGTTGACTAAATCAAATGCCTTGCTCAAATTCATAAATAATCCTATGCATTTTTTATTATCATCTAAAAATGAATATAATTTTTCGATGAACCGTGTTATAGCTGTCTGCGTATTTCTGCTTTTCCTAGAGCCATGTTGTGCGTTATGTAATATATTATTATATGTTAAAAAATGTACTATTTGGTCAGACATAATTTTTTCCAATACCTTGGAGATGGAACTAAGCAGATAAATATGACGATAATTTTCAATATTGGCCTTATCTCCTTTTTTATGCTAAATTGCAATAATATTTTGCACCTTAATGGATGGTAATGAATTTATTTCCTTTCATACGAAAAAATGGAGTTTTCGGCATTTTGTATAATATATGTAGGGGTAAAATGTAATGCATGTAGGGGATGATAGCTGAGTGGTTAGCGCGCCTAGCTTTCTCTCTGAGCATATCTAGTGTAATGGGTTCAAGTCCCACTTATTGCGAAATAATTATCAATTGTAAAGTTATCTCCGAGAAGTGGTTCGAATCCCACTAGGAACTGTAAAGCGTTGTCTCCTTTACTCACACGCATCTAGATCTCCTAGACTTAAGAGAGTTATTCAGTTTACTTGGAAGGCGGTTAAGAAACATTAAAAACATTTAAAATATTTATATTTTACTACACATTTATTTTTATCATAATTAATCTCTCTCCGTTGGATTTATTATATTGGTTTCTAAAAAAACAAATGTATGGCATATGCAGTTGGCAATATCTACTTTAAAAGGTATTTTGTCTTTTTTAATTTGTGCCTATAAAAAGTTACAACATTTTATGCATCCAGCAAGCTCGCGGCAGCAAAATGCATTCCTGTCCAGTTTGTCGCGTAATTCGCAACTGAGCATTAATTAAAAATTCTCGCACAATCACTGAAATTTAATAAGAAACCAAGATAAATTATTCATGTCTAAAATTTTCCTTAGGTGAAATCCGTTTCCTGTATCACTTAAACTGTTAAATAAAGAAAATGCCATAGGATTAATCCGCAATAAATTTTCAAGCTATCATGTTTACCTCTTTCAGGAATATTTTCAGATTTCCAAATTTTCAACGAACAAAGAATTGTTCTGAAGTTGCAACCTGGTTTTAGTCAGACATTTTTTGTTCAACAAGTTGAAGGTGCCACAGACAAAAATATGTAATCCATCAGTATAAAAAAAAGAATGACGTGCCTCTCAGGCAGGACTTTCATATAAATCGCATTTATTTATTGCAGAAGTGCATGACGTGCTATAAGAAGAATCAGTTAATAAATATGCATTTTTAAGAAACAATAATTGATTGATAGAATTTTTTTGTTTCTAGCACAAACAGTGTAGTGTCTGGTTTAGGGAAACTTTAACATGGAAAGAAAAGGAGAAACATATAAAAATCAATTAATTAATTGTTAGCAAAGAAAACTTTTGTAAGTTATTTACATGAAGGATTTCTTGGAAACAATCTCAAGTTTACAACACTGAA
This sequence comes from Leptura quadrifasciata, assembly GCA_963675555.1. Taxonomy (NCBI): domain Eukaryota; kingdom Metazoa; phylum Arthropoda; class Insecta; order Coleoptera; family Cerambycidae; genus Leptura; species Leptura quadrifasciata. The sequence continues at coordinate 135,222,705 of OY776676.1, forward strand.
CTATGAATTGTAGTTAATAAAAAGTACCATTGCAAAACCAATTGAAGTTTGCGATTAGATATCTTGCAGACAGTAATGTTCAACATTAATCAACGAATCTGCAGGTTCGACTTCTTAGAAGATTATGGTCTGCTGGAGCAACACAATGCACTGTACAAATAGTAGGATAGTTTGTCTGAGTTATAAGTGTCTGTAAGTTATCGCTATGGTAGGCATGTGCCCATATAAATACTTGTGACTTTTGGTGCTGCTAAAATTTTAAGATTTAAAATTCAATTTGTAAATTAGGTTTTCTTACTATTTATTTGTTTATGTATTTTCACTTTGATAATATTCTTTGTTGTAACAACAATACTGATTATATTCAAATTAGCATTATGATTTTCAATGCTTGTGTCTCGAAAAAATTTATATATATTTCTCTTACTGAAAGTTGTGAGTTAATTCAGTTCATTTTTTCACTTCGTATTTTAAATAATAATGTTAATACACGGCCACATCAAACAAAAATGCGTGAATCCGAAATAAAACGTATCAATTTACATATATTTTGGTGGCTGAATACGAGTCAGTAGTCAAAGTAGACCTACCATTCACAAATTTTTCAGTATTTATTTATTATGTATATAAACTGAACGTACCTATATTTATACAGGCTGTCCATTTTATCAGGGCCCTCGAGAATATCTCACTTAATATCGGTCGTACAAAAAAATGATTTTTACGAAAATTGTGCCGATTTATATAACCTACAAAATGGTTTAAAGACATTTGAAATCCATGACCTACTTTAAGAGTTATGGCGGAAAATATCGAAAATGCGGAAAACGTCTAGGCCAAATATCTCCGTTATTTGAAGAGATACGAGAAAAATTCTAAGGCGAAATTTTTTTACAAAACAGAGTGTTTCAACGAAGTTTTATCTAATTTTTTTCAAAACCGCTGTATTTTGAGATTTACTCTTCAGGCTGTTAAAAAAATTATCTTAAAACGGGCGGGAAATAACGCCATTAAATAGAGTATTTTCCTCCATTTTCAATGATATATCACATCACCATATTTATTCACGTACGTTAGTAGTATATGTATATGTCATGTGATATATCGTTGAAAAGGGAGAAAAACACTCTACATAATGGCGCTATTTCCCGCCCGTTCAAATAAATATTTTTTTTGTACGACCGATATTAAGTGAAATATTCTCGAGGGCCCTGATAAAATGGACAACCTGTATGCTCAATAATCCTGTCCACTTTCAGACGACGTAGATACTTGAAATTTGGTACAGTTATAAGATTTAAGGTCCTAATAGATGAAAAAAATGAATAGCTCCTATAGCCCCTAACACATATAAGGGTTAAAAATATTTATTTCACTGGCAAAGCCAAATTTGTCACACATGAAAGGATTGCATCTAAAATAAAAGAGAAGATTCAAAAATCTATAACATTTTAACCAGAGGGCGAGATATAGGAGTTGAAAAATATTTCTTTGAAATTTTATTTGGTAAGTAGTGAACAAATAATAATATATCGTAATTAACAGAAATACAAACAGTGGTCAAAAAACAAATCTATAAAAACCGGTATTTATTTGTGACAATTTTGTTACTATTTTCTTTTTAGATAGAACGTTTAATTGCATTATAGTATGCAATTTGGTTTGAGTCTGCCTGTTCAACCGGAAATTCGAATAAATTCCGCTGATAAACAGCTCTCGTTAAAAGTGTTAACAATAAAAAATTAAACAACGCGGGAATTTTATCTGATCTGATTCTGATGATCACCAACTGTTAGATATTGCTACCACTCCCACTAAAGCTCTCAACTATGTATAATCTGGTTACTATTGAGTATGTCAAAATGTTTACCATATTAACTTGTTTCAACAACTTATGTAGCTACTACAAATTAAAAGTTCCAGACACATCTTAAACATTTTTTGTATTAAATTTAATACATTTATAGCCCCATACTTATCAATAATAATTTGCGTTCCCACCTTTTAGGAATATGTAGGCATATATAAAAAGCACAATAAACGATGAGAAATATTTTAATTACTATCATAACGTTGTTTGAAATATTCGTGTTAAATATCTTATATTTGTGTTATTTGATCGACAGGAGCGCAATTACATATAAATCATAGAAATAATGCAATAGTTATTTGTATCATAGTAACCTATCGGTACAGGAAATAACAGTGCACGAATTCAGCAAGAATAAGAGGTTAATAATGTAAAAATAATATTTTTTTAAAACCGCTGCCCAAGGAATCACTACTTCCACATCCAGATTTTGTATCAAAGTCTTATACACACTAAACCCCATGTAATATTTTATTTCCTTTAATAATAAAGTGGGGGTGGTAGACGGGGTGGCTAATGTAAAAAAAAATAGAGGCTCTTGGTCCTCGCATACACACTACATTCCAGTTTAATTTTTTATCCCCTTAAACAATAGGGTGGGGGTGGCAATGAGGGTGGTAAAGGGGGTAACTAATTCCAGAAGCCAGGAGCTTGTGTGGCAGGGGTTACACATTGAAAAAACTCAGACATACAACCATTTTCCCTGACAGTGCCGGAGCCAGGATTCAAACCCGGTGGTGCGATGTCCGTGTGATTAATCACGATTGCCACCTCGCGCCTTAAACCACTCGGCTATCGACCAGACATTTATTTCAATATAAATTTATATTTAACAAAAATTTTAAAAAGAAGATATTTGCTATATATTTTATAGAGGAGTTTGCGACTAAAAATATTATGTTTAATATTCCGTCCTCTAAAAGCACATTTGAACTATGCTAGGCCCAGTCAGGCTATTTATTTTTCGATTGCAACAGACACTGGACCGCTAGATGGCGCCTGCTGACTATTTTACATGTCGCTATTGTAAAAATACCGGGATGTGCCAAATAGTCAAAGGATCCTCATACCGATCGTCACATGCCTACTTTGCATTGACGAGAGCCAACAGCTCTAAACTGCAGTCTGCAAGTGGTGTGTGACGACTGGCATGAGAGCTCCTTTCAGTAGGACCAGTCTTTCGGCTAGTGTTTGTTGCAATCGAAGCACTAGCGTTTTGATGGTAATATGCAATTATTACACTTAACGCGCCAGACTTGTAACTTGTAATTCAGCGCTCGGCGGGGCACACAGCCCGGAGAATAGCTGTTGGTTGCAGTCTGGTTACGTTCCTTATAGTAAAATAAGGATTTTATAGAGGAGTTTGCGACTAAAAATAATATGTTTAAGATATTTGCTATTTATATACCAGATAACTCTAAACAAAATAATATATTTGAGTTTTAATAGAGTAGAGATAGTAGACCATTGCCAGTGTTCTGTAATTCCTAATATTGAAGAAAATGAAGACGGATGATGATTTGGTATAAATATTTCCAATATGATAATTTCATTTTAAATATTCCAATTTCACAATTTTGTACAGCTGGTTGAATCATTATTTTTAAAGTTATCAGATGCATCAGATTTATTATAGGTTCTTCTAAAGGCACGTTGGATTTTATCGTTGTTGTAAGTTATTGGAACACCAGATATTAATTCAACAGAATTGTTCGCCACTTGGGTAATTACACAGGGCCACAAAAAAAGTTGCCTGTGCCATGGAGTAGACATTGGCCTATGTATTTTCGCCTACTGAAACCTAATATGACATCAATCTTGCTCCTATACGTCAGGATTTTTGCTACAGCCAAAAACACCTTGAAAAATCCATTATACTGTAGATCTCACAACTTAAAATAAAACTTCGTAGCTCACTCAGCTCCAAGCAGCCAACCTAAAAATCCCATAACTTTTTTATACTAATTCCGTAACCCTATATTCCTATTCCTCCAAGCCCCCTAATCTCATGAATCAATAACACCATAACCCTGGGACCGAACAATGAATTAGATTGTCTGATGACTTACAAGCTACACTTTCTCCATTCACATATTGCTTACTTTCCCAAAAATCTTGGAAATTACAGCGAAAGCAACGAGCACGATTTCATCAAGATTTCAAAGAAATGGAACGTCATAATCAGTGAAGAAACAGGGAACACTTCTTCCTTCGACTGCATCAGGCACATAAATTTAAACCAGGCGATCTGGTTGGTCACTTCAATTAATAATTAATCAAGCAAGACTTTGGCTGTTCGTTTGACGTGCTAATCGAAAGCCATCTGAAAGTGTAGAAGTGGGCATAGCAGGGCCTAAATGTAGGCTATCCAAAGCCCTCGGTAACACCTCAACCATCTTCCAGGCAACTCATGCTATAGATCTGTGTGCCTAGGAATGATTAAACAAAGACGTTCGAAGGGCAAAGATCTATATACTATCAGATAGCCAGGCAGCATTAAAAGCTCTCAGGTCCTATAGCCTCGGAATGTAGACAATCCCTGAAGCAACTAGCCAACAACAAAAAGATTGCCTTGATGTGAGTGCCAGGTCATGAGGGAGTAGAAGGTAATGAACTTGCTGACAGCCTCGTGAAAAAAGGAGTTGAAGCACAATTCATTGGACCTGAAATGTTCTGTGATCTGACCAAGGGACACGTAATGGAGGAGATCCAGAAATGGGAAAAGGATCAGAAAAAATCCTATTGGAGGAATACTCCAGGTCAAAGAGAAGCGAAAAAGTGTATAACTACCCTGTGAGATATTATCATATTGCAACATTGCAATTGAAACTGTGGAACATCAACTTTGTGAATGCAAGGTATTAATTCGCACTAGGCTAAAGTTCCTAGAGCAGGCGGAATTAACGCCCGAAGACATAGGGAAATTAACCCCAGAAAAATCACATGATTTGTAAAAAGTCTTGGAATCCTGGGCAACAACTAGGTGTAGAATAAATCACAAAAGATCTTTTAGGGTGAAGTGAAGTAAAGCTACTCAGAGCCAAGGAACCTCCAAAACGATCCACAATTTAACAGGATAGATGAGATATAAATATGATTAATGGCTTCTGTTGGATGTTGAAGACAGAAAGTGTAGTGAAAGAGAGGAAGCGCAAACGGAACCTACTCCACAGATCATCTGAAGATAAAATGAAGAGAATTTTGAAGAGAGAATGTTGGCAGATTATGTTGTACACATTGCTCAATTTAGGAATTCCAGTGTTATATTTTCGAAATATTAACAATTAAAGTAGAAAAAGTTTCTAAAAGTAGTATTTTCTCAGCTACATAGAGAAAAAATATCCTTGACATAAGAAATAAATATAAGTATAATTAATATTGTATTTATAGGTTATACCATTTTCAGTCAACTAAACATATATTGAAATATGTGTAGAGACACACTAATTTGAAACTTAACTATTTGTTTTAGAAACTGTACACGTAATAAATCGCATTATTATAGAATACAATATTTTATTAGTCACTAATTTAAAAAAGTAATACGCAATTCATTTTGTTTACTACTAAATCGAGTTTTTATGGAATAGAGTTTTTGAACAAATCGTCTGAGTAATAATCTTGCAAAATTTATTCGTTACATAATAATATATCATGCTTTTTGTCGGGATATATTTTTAAAACTAATTTAAATAACATTTAGGAAAGATTAAATATTTAAATGTTACGTTAATAAAAATATGCCAAGTATTACAATAATGACAAACATTATTAGTAAGTTAACATGAGTCTTGTTTTGGAAATGGTGAAATTGAAAGTTTAGCTCATTTAACAACGTGATTAACTGCGCCTAATTATAAAAACAAACAAATAGTGTCATACTTATTAAGGTAGTGGCTCTACAACTACTATCTTCTTGCATAATCGAGGCGTGTGACTGCGTAAGAAAGATTCTAGTAAAGCAAATATTTAACGATGGCTTGGCGAAATATCTCAGGTATTTCTATTATTCCTCATTCTTGCCTTCGTGTAGGTTTTAGTTTACACAAAGTAAAGTTCTCTGAATATAATGAGTGAAGTTGTAAATTGTCTGTTACCTAAAATAATGCATCACTCCTTGTATAAATATTTAAGAACACGCAATTATAACAATAGAATATATGGGGATTATATTAACGCTGTTCTAGGCAATACCACTTTCAAAATGCGTAAATCAGTATCTTTAGTATATGACAACCATTTTTACAAAACACCAAGACACTTGACGACAACGTTCGAATATTGTAATTGGTTTTCAATCTTAATTATCTCCTGATGATGCTAACATGGCCAGCGAAATGCGCGTCAAGTAATGTATTGAAGTACAGCGTTCAAGTGTTTTATAAAAGTACTTCTTAAACATTAAAAATATTGATTTCTGTAAAATACGGAGCTAGCGTAGGGTTGTCCCCTTAAGCAGGACTACAGACACCGTACAAGTTCCAGGTTCTCAGGCAAATGGTCAAAAATTTGTGTGAAATTAAATTAATTTATCATTTTCTCATGAAAATATTAGAAAAACAAAGTTCTGTTTTTGATTTTGTTTAAACTGCAACTGATATATTAGTTTGTGCGAAATTTTTTATTGGATTTCAAAATATTTCATAACAAAATGGACTAGCAACCCTTTCCTCCATCTCACCTCAGGCCCTTTGTGACTTTTATTTTATTTTTTTTAACATTTATTTAACGTCAGTGTATTTCCGCTACTGAGGCCTATCACCGACGCCGGTAGACGAGCTACCCCCAACCAGGAATTTTGCCAAACCTCTTCCCTTAAGAAGAGTAGGGATCTTTCACTTGCCTAACATTTAATAGACAAGGGATCGATGGATTTACATCCCTTCCGAAGGATGGTATATCAACTACACAACCCTCGCCTAAGGCTGCATAGCTTCCGCGCAAACACTGATATACAAGCCGCTGGAAGATATGCGAGGCGAGGACACGGTCTTCTTTGAAACGGTCGCCCATCCAAGTACTAACCGCGCCTAACGTTGCCTTTCATCGCATATCGAAGTATGTACATAGTAAAGACGCATCTACGCTTGCCCCATGTGACAGTCTTAAAAAGCTTCTTTAGTTGATTATATGACAGCCAGTTTAGAGATGAACTACTAACTTCATTTAATATTGTGCAAATATCTGCGAGAGTGAGCCAAACTCGTATCATCAACAGAATGGCGAATTTATATAAAGTATACTGTTAGGCAAATCGTTGACGTAAATTATTAAAATGACTGGTCCTAAAGCAGAACCCTGGGGTGCAATTTAATGACTATTCTGTATAACATAGCGTTATCATTATCAGCAAATTGAGACACGTCCATGGTATACAGTAGAAATATATTTCTTTATTTTTCGAGTATTTACATAAGCTTCATTTTCTCATCAAAATATTATGCAGGTTTGTCTGAATTAATAAACTTATTGATAGTTTGTGGATTATTTTCATCTGACATCCAATTGATTATATTAAATAAGTTAAAGTTTTAAAAATAATTATTTGTATTTTAAGTACTATCTTTCTGTGCAATTTAAGAGCCAAAAATAGAATATTTCGAATTCTCCTATGCTTTCTTTAAGTCCTTAATAAGTTTAATAAGAGAAATAAGAATTATTTATATATTTAATGCATCTTAACAATTAATATCATAAACATATTTTCATTTGTACTTTCCTTTTTGTAATCAATATTTTTAATAACGTAATTATTTCAAAAAAATCTATGAAGAAACCGGATCTATACAGTGTGTCCCACTTAAGAGTGTAACAGCGTAATAATTCTTTTGTTTTTTGTCCGATTTAAATCTCAAAATATAGAGGCCACCAAGATCTATTTAAGACTACAAAATCACTTTCCATCTTTAAATGCAAGGCCATCTACGATGCATAATTATATTTAAAAAATCAAAAAATCATAGTAGGCATTTTTTATTCAAAAATTAACAAAACTTGTTCGAAATCATTCAAAAACCCCGAATCCGAACTTTAGTTGAATTCTAAAAAATTAGGTTTTAATGCAAAAAATCATTTTAGGCATTTTAATAAGAATTATTTCTAAGTTAATTTTTTTGAAACAATTTACACAAATAAATAATAATTACAACCAAAAAGAAATAAATATTATGTTCTATCAAACCTCCATCAGTCCTAATGCATGCCTCAATTCGCTTTCTGTTACTGTTTATAACTTTTCGGAGGGTTAATTTCTGTGCAAGCTTGCCTAATCCGGTTTTCCATTTGTAGTCTATTTCGTGGCTGAGTTTTGTAGATTTCATTTTTTAGAAACCCCCATAAAAATGAGTCCAAGGGCGTGAGGTCAGGTGACCTCGGAGGCCAATTAATAAAAGGGCTATTTCTTCCAATCCACCTCCGGGGAAAGTTGTCGTTTAGCCAATTCCGTACTTCCATTGCATTGTTGATTGGGGCTCCATCAAGTTGAAATATCATATTGTTGCATGCAATAAGAGGCAAGTTTTCAATTTCTATTGAAAATTCAGTTTGCAAAAGAATTAGAAAACGTTCTACATTCAAATTTCCGTTAAAGAAATATGGCCCAATTATTTGTTCATTCAGAATAGCGCACCACACATTCACCTTTTCCGAATACTGGCGTCGACAGTTTACAACCCAATAGTACTTTGAGAGTTAACTACGCCATTAGTTGTAAATGTCGCTTGATCTGAGAATAAAATATTTAAAAAAAAATAAGGGTTGTTCAAAAACTCTCCCTGACACCAAAAGCAATATTCCAGCCGCCTTTCTTCGTCTGCTTCTTCTAATGTGTGTAAGAAAACATGCTTGAAGGGACATAATTTATTTCAATACAATCCTTGGGTACATTTAAAATTGTGGACATTATTCTTAGGCTACACCTTGGATTTTCTCTCACAAACTGTAGATTTTCTGCATCTCTAACATGATCCCTCACATGTTGCTCTTGTTTGTTTCACACTTTGCCAGTTCTATTGAATAAATTAATAATTCGACAAACTTTTACATGGTTTATTGGGGGTCGATCTGGGTGCCAATTATTAAATTCTGTAGCAGCTTCCCTCGTTGTACGAGAATTATCACCAACTAATCTAACAATTTTCAGTTTTTCCACAGTTGTAAACATTTTAATTGAAATTAAATATGCTAAAATATAAAAATCAGACAGACTGCCAACAGATTTACTTGATAACTAATCTGACATTTACAAAATTCTCTCAGTAGAAATAAATGAGTCAGAGCATGCTTGTCAAGGGAGAAATTTGGGACTAGAATTTTTTTATCAAGACCTCATTTTTTTAGAATTTAACTAACTTCGGATTCTTGAAAGATTTCGAACAAGTTTTGTTAATAAAATTTTTTGATAAAATAATGTTTACTATGATTTTTTTGATTCTTTTCATATAATTCCTATAACTTAGCATTGTAGATGGCCTTGCATTTAAAAATGGAAAGTGATTTTGTGTCTTAAATAGACCTTACTGACCTCTATCTTTTGAGATCAGTTTGATTTAACTCGGACAAAAAACAAAAGAATTATTACGCTGTTACACTCTTAAGTGAGACACACTGTATATAAAAAAAAACGAACAGATGACATAATCCAGCTAGTGAAATGTATTGATAATCTCCGTAATCATAAAGGGTAATAATAATTATAATGACTATGATGATGATAGAGATAAGGATACATATAGAGATGGAGATAGAGTTAGAGATAGAGATAGAGATAGAGATAAAGGCAAAAATAAAAAAGGCAAAGATAAAGACAAAGATAATAATAAAATCAATAATAATATTCGCCGGCGCGATTTTCGTGTAATGTCCGATCCAGTATCAGGAGACAAAAAAAGGAAGGTAAATCGTCGTTATTATGATAAATGCATTATATTTACTTAGAATGAAATTTAGTCACATTGGCTACTTTTCCACTTAATCACTTACAAAATTGATATACTTTAGCTAAATCTCCTATTCCCGAAAACAGTTTGACCTATGGCTATTTGTCAAGTTGACCATTCTGACGCCAAGAAGTCGTGACAAGTCTCATCTGAACCTTTTGGATATCACTGTAACTTTTTTATTCAGAGATTAAGAATAGTATTCTCATAAAACCATCTAAGAATATTATCTTCAAAAAACATCGACAACGAACAACAGTATATTATGATCATTAAATTCCAATATGTGGCATTTCAATTAAGCTACCGATACATTCAATTTGCTTTGAATGATTCTAACCGCACTATATTTTTGTTAAATTAGCACCTTTGTTAATACCAAAAATAGTTATTTCAGATAATTGTTATGATGCTAGCGTTAAACACATGTAATTAACGAAAAAATGTTGCCGCTACAAAGGCTCATTGTTGTCTGCAGAAAAGTTAAATTATTTTAGCGTTTCTATAAACAAGAATTTTCTCTCACGATATTATTTACTTACATATTCTCACTAAAGATGGATTTTACTCATTAACTATACATCTCGTCATCCCACTTACGTTTAATGGCAATTCCCGTTAAGAGCCTTTTTCAGAGATGCATCGACACTTCGGCTAAATGCAGTACAATGCCAACAATAACAGTGCTATTACTTGGTAGAAATACCGGCCTTGACGGCTTAGAGCAGGTGGTTCAATCGAAATGCGAATCTAATGTTGCAAAATTTATAAGCCATATAGCCGTTACTTTTAAAAGAGCAGCGCATTAAAAAGATGCATGGGAATAGATTGGAACTGGAATACATTCACTGATGGAGAAACTGATTAACATATTTGTCAGACTTCATCAAAGTTCCCTGTTGAATGAAGCAATTTTATAGTACTTAGATAAAAACGTGCTTTACAGCTGATTTTTTTAAGTGATATTTTATTTTTAATTAATATAATTATATAGGTAGATATATATATATAGTGGAGTTTCGTATGTTTACATCATCTAATCCAAATTCAATTATAAATTAACAATAAGACCTACATTATTTAGGGAGATATAAACAAAATCTGTGTTAGCTTTCGAACTCCTGATAGACATGAAATGTTGTGTCCAAAATCTACCAACTATAAATCCGCAATGACAGTATTATATCGAAGTAGAGTGCTAATGTGATTTAAATGGCACCTAATAGTGAAACGAGGTAAATGGTGTACAGCACAGTCTTCTCCATTTTCTATATTGGAGGGTGCATTTCGTAATTGATCGAAAGAAGTGTAATATTATAACAGAAGACTGCATTACCGGTGAATAATTTTTTAAATTTAGGATACGCCATCCAGTAGCTATCAATAATTCAAGGATGGGGAAGTTTACAGGCAGACAGTTTTAAATAATTAAATATAACTTAGGCAAAAATTACGTAAAAAGTATCCGTTTGTGCTACTTGCCAGGCATCACACACTGTGTACATTGTAATACATCTACATCTAATCAAAATTCAATACAAATAGTGTTAGCTTCTTAATTTAGAATGCTTCCTAAAATTACGCCCCTTAACCATTCACTTTTGTTGCGGTTACTAAAACCTCAGGATAATCTTCACAGTAGTTCCTATTTAGTTACGTGCACATGGAAGCCCTCTGTCTAAGCTGGATTTAGAACAGTACGAAGTTCGGTCCGACTCGCTTCAAAAAACTCACATTTTGTTACCGAAATTCTCGTCTACGTTTTTTGAAAGTGAATTTTATTTAAAATTGGGCGCCAGCAGACTAATGGAATTTCTCTAATTTCGGACGAAGGGTGTCTCAGGGCCAATTTTGTAAAGAGTAATGAGATCTGGTTGAATTTTGTTAAGTTAGGTCGACTATGACCTTGAATTATTTTGAATTTGGCCTTGGGCAGCCTTGGAGAATCTTGTAGCTTGAATGGCTACCACATTGGCAGGGGAACTGATTATAGACCTTGAGAATATCGATTTAATATCGGAATATTTAGCAAGTTATATAGTCCAACAGGATTGGGTAAGCTTAGATTTTATTTATTAAGAATACTTCTGGGCGTGTGTACATAGGAGCCGTCTTTAAAAAAACGTTGTGAGTTTTTCGTGACATGCGACATGCAGGCTAAGATGAATTGTGGATTTGCATATGTTGCAAGGTCTGTGGATTGTTAGTTAAGATGGCCGGTTGGCAAGGTCACGGAATACGGAGGATAAAGTTATTTATAGGATAGCTAGTAATTAGTGATACTTATGACTTATGGTCGAAGTGACTGAAATATTAAACGCTGACTGTAAAATAAAATTAAATTAGGTGCGTATTTATTGAATATGAAGAGTCTTCCATTAAAATGCAATTATAAAGTAAGTATATGTGAGATTTACTTGTGAATAATTGAAAAACTCAACTCTCCGGAACAGTTTGTTAATAATTTCTAACAGTTTTTGTTAAGGCGCTAACCAGCGCATACTAATCAATATTCGAATAGACAGTTGCTGAATATGTTTCTTAAAAATGTTTTCTTAACCGCCTCTCAAGTTACCGAAGTAACCCCCTGGAAGATCTCAAGGATCTTTTGCTACGCAAAGAGAGACGAGGCCCTACAGTTTAATGTGGACTCCGAACCACTCTTGGGACAATTTTTGTGGGAATCGAACCCACTTCGCTAGGCAACTCAGTTTGCTAGCCAGTTAGCGGTTAGCTAACGGTTGGAGTTATCAAATGTTACCAAGTGTACCTTTTATACGTGCAAATGACGCCCTCATCGGATTTTCTGGTCCACAACGTTTCGTCAAAAAAAAAAATGAAAAAAATTCATTATTAGATACAGGTCTTGTGGTGCCTTCTATGATCTAACGTGATGAATTACATAAATTGTTGTTTCTTAGAATAAAAAAAGTTCCTCTAGCGAATTTGGCGAAGATCAATCACGAGACTGTTGAATTATTGCAAAAAAACTAAAAAATAATTTGAACATTGACATCCTGTATCTTTTTCCATAGTAACATTTTACTAAAGCATCTTTGATTATATCCTCATATTTTGGCCCAAAGAATCTACACGTGAACTATGGCCTATTATTAATGGCCCACCCTGTATATCAGCGCATAAGCAGAAGTTATGCAATCAATCTTCGGTGAAGATTGTTTGGTGGATACACCATCCTTCAGAGGGGGTGTAATTCAATCAGTCTCTCCCGTCTTAGATGTCAGGCCTATAAAAACTTCTATACTTTAATAAAGAAGAGGTTTTGCAAAATTTGTAGGTTGGGAGTAGTGCGGAAATTTATGGGCCAGATGCATAGGCCGAAATTATTTTAAATTCAGTACAGAAAAATATCCTAAAATTATATAACATTGGCAATTAATAAACACCACAGAAATTAGACAACCCCAATTCCAGAAGCTTCCAGAAGAAGACTTGTGCGGAAAGGGGTTACACACTTTGAAAAACGCGGACATACAACCATATCTTCTGACAGTGCCAGTGTTGGAGTCGGGGCTCGAACCTGGTAGCGCGATACCCGTTTGATTAATCGCGATTGCCACCTCGCGCTTTAACCAACGCGACTATCGGCTAGACATTATAACATTAATAATTGTATAAACTATTATCGATTATAAAGGATTGATATAAATAAAGAGGTAAAATCATTACTAACAACTTTCTCGATGAGAGTTTATGTTTTATTAATCATTAGCTCTATTATGAAACCAAGAAACCTAATCTATAATTCAAAGAGGATTTAAGAAAAAAATATAAAAATTGTATTGTGACAATTTGTACCTTCCTTTCACATTACTCAAACGACACAATTTTCGTCCCAACACCTAATCTATACCGTAATCCTTGTTGGAAATAGCGATAAGCCAGCCAACGTAGAGCCTCTAGTTTGGCATCTCCTTTTATCATTCCCAGAACGGAAGAGATTCAGCACGATCTAACAGGGGACATTTCTTTCAAAGGTCGTTGTTAGTGTTCGTTATGTTGGTGCTAGAGTCTTCTTTTTATATATCGTATTCCCGTACAGCTTAGATGTGCTGAGTATTTCAGGAATTTCATTAGGTATTTATTTATTGTGGAAATGTCGGTATCGCGTATGGATCTTACATATAAATTACAATCTAGAGAATATCTAGGGTATATTATTAAGTTTTTGCCACTGTTAACTGTGAGTAAGAACTACCGGAAAAATTTCATTATTTACTAGCATAGCAGTTCACAGATTGGAATGCACAATTTTATTAATTATTAATTAAGTGTAATATAAAGACAATTTTGAAGTTTCATTTCAAATTATTCCTGTAGTATGACCAAGTCCATCACAACCAATGCGTTTTTATTTAGTTTAGGTAGGAAAAATGTGAACTAATCAGGAACGTTTTCCATTTCAATATTTCATTAGTATAAAATTATAGCTCTCGTTTAGATGTTTGTTACCCTGTCCACTTTCCATGATCTGTGCAAACAACTGCACTTAATTCCAAAGCACACTTCTGTCAAAATCAAAGGACAATAAAAATTATAAAAATTGTTATACAGGGTCCGCCACTTAACTCCCCAGACCAGTAACTTCTTTATTTTTTAAGCGACGGCCGTGTCCAACAATCAAATTGTAGGTATTTTTAAGTTCTTTAAGTACACATATAGAGAGATTAAATTTTTATTTTAAATTGCCACGAAAATAAACTTAATTTCAGTGAATATTTTTTTACCTCACACTGCATATGAATTTTATTATAGCTGTTTAATAGAAGTTTTAATTTGCATCAATTTGTGTTATTACATCATATTCGAGATTCTTGGTGGTTTTAGTGAAAAAACACTTTTTTCGATTCTTAACTAATAAACCGGTCGGTATTTTTTAACACATTTTGTATCATTTTGTACAATTGAGTTATTGTATTTTTTTCCTCTTTTGTGATATCACTTGATGAACCCATTGCTAATAAGTGCATGTTTTCATGTAATACACATTTCTTACTAATAAGATTTGGTTGCTCTTCCAATGGCTCTTCAGATAATAAACTAACAATGTTTACAATCATGATTCATTTTTATGAACTTCCTTACTTTTATTCATTTTATTTTATTCTTTTGACTTTTAAGTTGTTCTATACTATTTATTTTAGATTTAATAAATCAACCATAGCTTTGATATTAGTATTTACATTTTCTAAGTTAGCCACGAAGATTTTAACAAATCAGAGTAATTATTTTCTGTTGAACATTAATTCGCTCGTCAATCGACTAACAATTCGACATGGTTCAGTTTTTAACTTTGGAAAATATAGAGTTTTTATTGATTTATGGTGCATTTAAATGTAATGCCAGAAAAGCTTGCAAAATCAATTCTCAACGGTTTCCTGACCATAAAACCATTAAATTATTAGCTGATAATTTTAGAAGATATGGTTCTTTTACCAAACAAAAGAGAAACAGAAGTAAACTGGTGAGGAATGATATTAATATAAATGAAGTTGTCGCTGCCATTAATGAAAATCCACACATCTCAATATCAGCAATCAGTGCTAGGACAAATATTTCTTCGACTTCGGTCAGAAGAATCTTCAAAGACAAAAGTTATCATGCTTATAAAATGATTTTAATACAACTTCGCCAAGAAGATTAAGAAATGGCGACTGAATTTTATAGCACAAATGTCCATACTGAAGGAAAGATACAATTTCCTTTATAAAACTCTTTGAAGCGACGAGGCGACATTCAATGACAGCGGTAGTGTAACAGATACAATATGCACTATTGGAGTGAGAGGATTTCTCGATGGACGCGAGAAAGAAATTTTCAGGTAAAATATAAAGTAAACGGGATATGTATGCTTGGAGGGAGATTAACAGAGCCACATTTTCTGAAAATAATTTATGCAGCGAAATTTACCTAGATTTTTTACGAAATGACTTACCTACTTATTTATAAGAAATTCTCCTGGAAGTTAGAAGAAGTATCTGGTTCCATCAAGATGGCGCTCCTACACATAATGCCCGTAATGTTTCTGATTATTCAAACACATTTGGAATCCAGTGAATAGCCAATACTGGACCTGTGCAATGGCCAGCTAGATCATCAGATTTATATCCGCTGGATTTCTTTTTGTGGGCTTACCTTAAGGTATTTGTGTATCACACCCAACCTCAGAACATCGAAGATTTAAAAAACAAAATAAGAAATGGATGTAATTCTATTCCACGGAATTCTTTATTGCATACAGTGAATGGTGAATTAATAAAAAGATTTAATTACTGCACTCACGTTAATGGGCAAAATATTGAACAATATTTGTAAAAAACTTTTAATTCTCTCCTTGCCTGATAAAAATTTAAAAAAAAAACATTAATGTTTATTGCAAAATCAACATTATTTTATTTTTAGTATATTTTAACATAATTAAGAATTATTTTGTTTGTTTTTTTTAAACAATTTTTAATAAAATTAAGTCTAGCAGCCTATAATTTTTTTAAAAGTGTTTTTTCACTAAAACCAAAAAGAATTTCGAATATGATGTAATAATATAAATTAATACAAATTAAAACTTTTATCAAACAGCTATAATATAATTCATATACAGTGTGAGGTAAAAAAATATTCACTGAAATTAAGTTTGTTTTCGTAACAATTTTTAAATTTTATTTTTTAAATCTCTCTGTATGTGTACTTAAGGCACTTAAAAATACCTACAATTTGATATATTGGACACGACCGTTGCTTAAAAAATAAAGAAGTTACTGGTCTGGGAAGTATTAAGTGGCGGAGCCTGTATATGCCGATCAGCAAACACAATTATAATTTTATAATACAGCAAATTTGTACATATTTATTCATTAGGAAAAGGCTTTTGAATCTTACTTAAGTAATTAATTACCTAACTTAACCTAAACCTAATGCAAAGAACCAAACGGCATTAGCAACTGGTGGCTTCATCCATCCACAGAGTTTATTTGTGTCTATATGTCTATTTGTTTTACCACCGCAACGGTGAAACGTGAAAGGTTAACTGTCAATAGAAACGTCAACTGTCAACAGAAACGCAAGCAGTATTACAAATTGCACTGCTACTGGATGGCGCCACCTATTCTTGTTACATTCTAGAGGCATGTAATAAATATTACATATCAGCCACTGGAATATAGGTCATTCCTTATTTAAAATCGACATCATAATGCTTATATTACATAATAGGCGTAGAAAAAAATATTTTCATTTCAATTTAACCGGTAATTTTCAAGATCACGATTAACACATATATTGGATGAGATGCGTGTTTAGTTTAATAATAAATTAATGCTAACAATACAGATATTACTTACAGATTAAACTAATGTCTACTGAAAATATCATCGTTTTAATTATTCTCACCAACCTGTACTAAATGTACAGGTATTACGCAAATTTATAAATCAGCGTCTAAGTGCTCTCAAGAGGACGTTTATAACAACAGTCCCTTACAGTTGAACTTGGAGAACGTTAATAAATAGGCCATTATTTTTCAACTTGCTACATAGAGCACCAAGAAGCTTTTAGGTCCTAAATTATTAGGGCCAAAAGTACACTAAAGACTCCACCGCCTTGTGTTTCTTTGTGAAATTTGTTTTGGTTTAAGTTTTATGTAACATGCCAGTTTCATTAAAGAGAGTAGCAGTAACTACAGTCGAGCATTGCTGATTAAAAATATTGTCATTTTACTCGAATATAGTTAGTATGTCATATTACTCAGTTTAAGTACACAAAAAATAAGTGCAATTGTTTGATTTTTACAAATTTATGTTTAACTTAAAACACAACAATTGTTGTTTTGTAAGCAATTCTTAAATTGTGTTTTTCTTTAAATGATAAGCTATTTTTTCTGTACGTACTCAATATGTTTCGTATTTAGTGCCTCTTCTTCAATTTTTTTTTGCTTTTTTATATTTATTATTTATTTTATTAATTTTAGTTAATAAGTCTACAACCATAGATTCATTAAAATTATTGTTAACTGCAATTTGTTTATTAATATTTAGCCCTTTATTATAATGT
This sequence comes from Leptura quadrifasciata, assembly GCA_963675555.1. Classification (NCBI taxonomy): domain Eukaryota; kingdom Metazoa; phylum Arthropoda; class Insecta; order Coleoptera; family Cerambycidae; genus Leptura; species Leptura quadrifasciata. The sequence goes on from OY776676.1 coordinate 135,240,579, forward strand.
TCTGTAGATAATGGAATATGAATCAAACTATTTAACATACTAACATAGACTTCATGTTTGTGCTTTGCTGGATAAGTTCAATGATTATGTATTGTAATATCTGTATATGAAGGTTTGTGATATATATCATGTGACTTATTAATTTTGGTAATTGTTAACTCTAAAACACTAATAGAATTATTTTTCGTACTCCACAGTAAAATCAATTTTTGAATGTAAACTATTGATAAACTGTAGAAAAATATTTAATTGTCTATCAGTACGTATGTAACATACAATAATATCGTCTATATACCTGTACTAGTATAAGCAATTTGTACTTAACTTACTTATGAATTTTTTGTTCTATAAAATTCATAAAAATTTCTGCTAAAATTGGGCTTAAAGGGTTTCCCATGATTAAGCCCTAAATCTGTTTTAGGCAAATAGTTAGCAAAGAAATTATTTCGGATATTATGACCGGGTTAGTGTTATTATTGTCTAATAAATCCTAAATTATATTTACAATATCTTTTGGCACAGACTAGTAAAATTACAAAATATTAGAATTACTGTTTAGCTATAATAGAGGAAGTGTCCATAGAAATATTTTTATAGATATAAAAATTCTTTATATAAAAAAATGTTTACTCTTAATATGTTCTAACTTTTATACCGCAAAACTGACACCGGTCCCGTATAAGAGCATCAACCTACTTTATTATTCCAATCCTTTAACTCTATTTGCATACTTATGACGCCAAGGGGGTGGTCGTTATCGAGTGGTAACTGTAATTACAAGACCGTCAATTATATTTACCGTAAATACAAGAACGCGTTTTCTCTTACCATATCGCTGTGTACACTTCAAACAATAGACAATAGCTCTACAGAACAAATTTCCGCCCTTAGGCATGTTACACACCCTCAATTAATAAAACGGAGGCCCTACATAGTCCGCAGCGCGTGGGCTAGAGAACATTCCAATTAAGGACGTAGAGGTCCTGTTACCTATTAAAATACCCGATACCCTTTCGACATATATAATACTCTAACCTGAAGTGGGACTGTATAATAATAGTGTATGAACAAAAAAAACCTAGGGGCTGGTAATGTTTTGAAAAAGAATACGTGTACTACATTTTATTAACTAGGCTGTGACATGAATTTCAGTACAGGGTGAAGTAGCAAAGACAGTCATTTTAATCAACGTATATACAGGGTGATTTGCGAGCAATGCGCCATAGCCTAATAGCAGATAGAGAGAGCACTTCAAGGCAAGTCTAGATTAAGAAGGAAAAGTGGTTAAGAAGTGTTTTATGCATTTCTGAAAATTGAAAGAGTTATATCTCTGCAACGGTTAGATGTAATCGAATGAAATTTACCAGTAACATTTCTCAGCTGGAACTTACTTGGTTTTGAAACATCCAGGGCCGGACTCGGAAAAACTCTGCCCTCTTCGTTTTTGACTAAAAAGTACATTTTTATCGCATTTCTGGAAAACTGTTAGCGGATTCGGAGAGTTCAATTTTGACGGCACACCTATAAAGTCAAAACGCTAGATACGTGCGGCCACGACGTAAATAAGAGAACATAACCTATCTATAAATTAATATTTATTAAGAAAGATACCTATGCAGTTTTATTTTAAAATCGAAAAGAATAGTAACCCATGTATTTATCACTATCTCAACGACAGTAATAATTATTTCGACAGTTTAGTGTTCTATCTAATTGTACCTCGTTTCAGTCGTGTTTTAAAGATATCAACTAAGTTTATAAACTCTGAATTCGCTGATATCACTTATGTGTATGGGTTTTGCGATGGTAATATGCGCTAGGTATTCCCAGGTATGGAGGGCTTGAAAAATGGAACGGTTGTATCCTTACCACATCCAAAAGGTGCAGCGTCTAGAAACAAGGTGAGGAAGTAGCACGTCTTATGTTCTGCCGTTGGATAATTCGTCATCCAAGAATTTTGCCCAGAATTCTTTTCACGGACGAGACTCGAGACGGAGTGTGAAATTCTAGTAATTCACACATTTGAGCCCACAATAATCCTCACGCTGTTGTCCAGAGAAACACCCAGCGCAAGTTCTCACTTAATGTATGGTGTGGAGTGGTGAACGATAAATTGGTAGGACCGCATTTTTTTGAAGGCCAATTGACTTGAGACATCTACTCAGATTTCTTCCGGAACACTTTGCCCAATTTATTATTGGCGTAAAATGTCGACAGGAGAAATTTTCATTTACAGCATGATGGGGCACCGCCGCATTTCTCACTCCAGCTCCGGGATCATCTTAACAATGAGTTTCCTAATCACTGGATCAGTCGCGGAGGCACTCAAGGATGGCCAGCTAGGTCTCCTTATCTAAAATTTTTTCCTTCTTGATCTAGACTTGCCTTGAAATGCCTCTATCTGCCATTAAGCTACGGCGCATTGCTCGCGAATCATCCGCAGATATAGGGTAAATAAGTCGAATTATGGAAAATGTTTGTCTTTGTGTTTGATATTAACGAGTATTCGTATAGGTTATATTACTTAATACTGCCATTTAAATGGCAATCTACCCGGTGTCCCACTGAAGTTTATACAATAAAATATATATATATATATATATATATATATATATATATATATATATTTCTTTATTAACATATTTTTTAGGCAACTGCCATAAAAAATTTTCGGAACTGACAGCATAAAGTGTCATCTTTTTGCACTCATTTGTCAATCTTATTTTTTGGCTCGGCTGTGCCTCCGCAAACTTCGAATTTTGCCGAGAAAAATCAGCTTTACACAAATAAATAATCTAAAAAGAATTTCTCAAATTTATTTTTGATTCGGCAGAGTTCATATTTGCACTAGTTTCTCAAAGGCCTCTGACAGAACTGTCTATGATATTCTGATAAGATAATCAGGATTGGAGCTTCGGCACAATAATTGTAGTTCTATATAAGACGTACATTTCGAGGCAATCAGCTTAAACTTAATTATTAAGTTATTAGAGAAAGTTGTTCTGAATCTAATTTTGAGCCCAAATAGCAAACATTACGAAATTCGTATTTTTATCTTTTTCAATATTTTCCCGTAAAGTCAACAAGCGGTTACAATTTTAATTTCCAATTTAGTATGATGCCATTCAATGGAAAAGAAAATTAACAATGAATTGTCGATTTGACAAAAAATACATTTTAAGAGAAAAGAAAACAAACAATCAATTTTTGGTCATTGAAATAACTAAAGAAACCAAAATTTAAAGTAACAATCAGTTTTTGAGATAAATACTCATTACACGTAAATAAAAAATTTAATAAATTTTCGGACGTAGCCTCTCTCAACTTCTCAAATTTTTTACGATTATAATTATTATTGGCTACTCTTCTCAGCTCTGGAATGCTGATTTCGCATTAGGATCGTCATACTTTATTAGCCCAGTCAGGATATTTATTTTTCGATTGCAACAGACACTGGACCGCTAGATGGCGCCTGCTGACTATTTTACATGTCGCTGTCCCAAAGATACCGAAATGTACTAAATGGTCAAGTGATCCTCGTGTCGGTTGTCACATGCCTACCTTGCACTGACGAGAGCCAACAGCTCAAAACTGCAGTCTGCAAGTGGTGTGTGACGACTGACACGAGAGCTCTGATAAGTAGGATCAGTCTTTCGGCTGGTGTTTATTACACTTAATCCACCAGGCTTGTAACTTGTAATTCAGCGCTCGGCGGGGCACATAGCTCGGAGAATAGCTGTTGGTTACAGTCTGGTTACGTTCCTTATAGTAAAATAAGGACTTTATAGGGAGGAGTTTGCGACTAAAAATGTTTTAATATTCCGCCCTCTAAAAGCACATTTGAACAAACTTTAATTTACTCGGCAAACTCTTCATATATCTTCAAGAAACAACATTCCTCCTGGAGGAGTGGTACGACAGATGAAAAGTGGGTAGAGATCAACGAAGAGAAGAATGACGCTGTATTCTTCAGACGAGTGAGACAGGAACCCCAGAGGGACAAATGAACATATAAGCCGAGGGCATCCAATGACATAATTCCGTCAAGTACCTTGGCGTGATCATGGACAAAAGCCTCAGATGCAAAGCGAGCACGGAGGAAATATCAGGAATCAGGACTATCACCTATCCAATGATCGTAAGGATCAGCTTAACCTACCATCATCAGGACGCTAACTGGACCTCAACTGGCGTACGCCTTCATAGTCTGGGGCTACTAAGAGCGAAGCTAACTCAAGAGAATCCAAGCCGTGGAGAACGTCGTGGGCTTGGACTACACTACAGTCTCGGCTGTCATCCAGGAACAAACAAGGAAGCTCTATACGGTGGCCGAGGAGTACGATAATTCACTGATCAGGCATGCAGCAGCCTATGATCCGGCCGATAATCCAAGGCACAAAAGGCCCAAGCTGGAGATCCTGAACAACGGGTAAGTATGCTAATCTAGAAACAATCTCTATGTTTCTCCACAGACACCAACCTCAATCGGCAATTCAGTATAAATTAACTAATTGTTCCCCAGTAAGCGCACTACTTTAATATGTACTTAAACAAACAAGTTATGGGATAGTTTTCTTAAATGAAAATGTGTGGCAACTTGTGTCCTATATTAATTTTCATATTACAGTTTTTAAGAATGGTTCAATGTAACCAAAGAAATCTTGAATGTTCTGTTATTAGACGATTATAACTATTATGGTACAAGTTTCATTCCACGTTACAGCAACCGTCGCACAACATGCTATCAGGACATTAAGGAATCGAAGACTTATATCAAGTTAGAGTCTAATCCCATACACATTAAAGTTCTGATGTACATTCAGACAGTTAAAATTTGTGGAGAATTCCAGTTCGTACTTAAACAATTTGCAAACAGCAGTCAGACGCATCAGCCCTTTATTTACGAGCAGACTTGGTCGGGATAGTTCTTCACTTTGTTATTTCTAATTACAATCGTTCCCTCATTAATTTGACGTCAAACATCAAACGAATAATCAAATGTTTCGGCGCGTGTAATTTCGTTCATGTGAGAGCGTTATAATTAGTCTATATAGGTCGACTGTGTGGCTAAAATGTAAATTCTAGAAAATCATGAAAGCTCAGAAATTACTCACGTTATCAAATAAATTACTACGAGCATACCCAGCAGCGGTTACTACAAAATAATTTTTCGTCATAAATTACACTTTCCAAATGGTATTCGTCCCGAAGAATTGAAAAAAGTTATTTGATACGAAAATAAAACAATAATAATAGGCTAGTTTCTATAAATTTGTTTTACCATGTTCTTCTTTTTTTATTCTTTATACAAGTTATAAACATGAAATTCACAAAGCAAATCCATGAAAACCAATATTACTGTTGTGTTCAAGCTTCCACAAAATAATTTTTTAATGTTTCTAAACAGCCGAGTGAGAACGGATACCCCAAACCCGTAGCTGATCAGGGAATTCGCTTGGAAAATTCAATTTTTCGGACAATTAATTTGTTGCAGTACTATATTTTAATAAAACTCATTAATAGACCTCTTCTTCGTCTTACTTTTTGAATTTTATCATTTATAACTCATAAATACATAGATTGTTGTTTATTTTCGTACCAAATATGTTTTCTTAATTTTCATAAACAGCCCAGTGAGGGCGGATATATTAAAATTTGACGACCTCTGACCATAATTCTATTTACCAATAAACCGACTCACTGATCCTGAAGAATACAGGCACTGTCGAAACTTTGACTAGGAGTATATAAGAAATGCCCCTTATTTATTGAAATGAATCAACGAAAAAACTGTGAATAAGATAATTTATTTTCTAAATATTCATTTCTAAATATTATTTCGAAAACTTGAATTTGAAATTGGCTACAAAATAATAACTTCAGATACTTTCCATTAGTTTTAACTAAAAACAAAGCTGATAAAACTAATTTATCCATGGTCTTTACTCAAAAAAGGTATATGAACATATGTACACACATAAATCTTCCCGATTTTCCAAAGTTCTGGAAAGATCGGAGCAAAATTAGATATTGTTAAAGTTGTATCTTATAGATAAAATTATTTCTGATATCTTTTAATGGTGTTGTTTTGTAAAATAAGAGATAGAAACGAATTAATACATGACTTTTACTTTAAAATTGTATGTCTAAATTTATAAAAATAATAAAAGTGTAGGGGCGAGCGTAGGTGCGTCTTTACTATGTACATACTTCGGTATGCGATGTAAAGCAACGACAGGCGCAGTTAGTACTTGGATGGTGACCATTCCAACGGAAACCGCGTTCTCGCCTCACACATTTTCCAGCGGCTTGTATATCAGTGTATGCGCGGAAGCTATACAACCTTAGGCGAGGGTTGTATAGGAGATATACCATCCTTCGGAGGGGATGTAAAGCCATCGGTCCCTTGTCTATTAAATGTTAGGCAAGTAAAAGATCCCTAGTCTTCTTAAGGGAAGAGATTCGGCAAAATTCCTGGTTGGGGGTAGCTCGTCTACAGGCGTCGGTGTTAGGCCTCAGTAGCGGAAATAGGCCGACGTTAAATAAATGTATAAAATAAATAAATAAATAAATAAAAGTGTAGTAAAGTAAAAATATACCTACTACGACAATCCAGTATTCCACTATTTACTGTGAAAGAAAATCGATTCATTGTCATCAATCAAGGTGCACAATGTGCGTTTCCAAATCAATTGAAAATAATGCCCTATAACTTGCGGCATACTACGTCTTCAATCTGAAAACGCAAAATAAAATCTGATTGCAATAAGCCCTCTGCAGGCAGATTTCCAGTGCAGTGCTGCTGTGCATCGCCAGCCACAGACTAGTTTCGAGCTTATTAGTTCTCATCAGTGCAACATAGGCAAATGCACAACATCACTTCACTGGCCCTATAGTCATCAAATTACAGACACGAGGTGTCCGCAACTTGCGAATAGCTCCATCTGGTGACGACTTATTGCAATCAAACTGGCGACAAACTCGGACTAAGTATATATTTAACAAAATATATAAGGCAACACAAAGCACACCTTGATTGGTGGCAACGTTTTGATTTCCTTTCATAGGAAATAGTGGAATACTGGATTGTCGTAGTAGGTATATTTTTACTTTACTACACTTTTATTATTGTTGTAATAATTTATCCACTTTGTGTTGGTTTGTATATTTTCTTAAATTTATATATCGAAATTTTGGGAAAACCAATCAATGAGTGCATCCTGCAGTATCTACTCTTACCTTGTAAAAAAAATATTTCTGATACTTTTTATCAGTCAAAGTAATAATAAGCTGCTATTTGCAAGAAAAAACTCTCAGAATAATAGTATATAAATGCGATTATCTATGTCCCCATTTATAGAACTATAATTATAAAGCATACTAGGCTCGAAGAAATCACCTCGAACCAAACGTCGAACCAAGCATGCTGGGTGTTTCCACACTTGTATGCACCAAACTTACCAACTTCAGTTCATAATTAAAACCGCGAGCCACACTGCTGTGAAGAAAAATCACAACCGAATACGAGAAATTGATGCAGACCTCTCACACGATGGTAGCTCAGTGGGTTAGTGCGTCTAGCTTTCACTCTGAGCATACCTAGCGAAGTGGGTTCGATCCCCACCTACTGCGAAGTAATTTTCAAACATAAATTGTCCCCAAGAAGTGGTTTGGATCCCATTATAATCTGTAGGGCACCGTCTCCTTTACTCAGACAAATCTAAATCTCCTAAACTTAAAAGTGTCATTTAGATGACCTGGAAGGCGATTAAAAAAACCTTTAAAACAAAACACACAAACCTCTCACACAACTACCAGAAATTATTGCTAATCACCAACATGTTCGGGAAATCATGGTACATGTACCAACATATTCGATGCTCAGTTCGTGTTTATAGGGATCGGCAAGTCGCGCAGTGAGCAGAGCATTCCAACCGCCAACTACGTTCGTCGTTCTCATACACCTTCAAGCATGTTCGCCAAGCCAGATTTTTACCAACATGCTCGGTCAATATGCTCTAGTGTGTATGGAGGGTTTAAAATATCCTCCCATTAAAAGAATTGTCATATACCCCCCGTTTTTATGCAGAGAAATCGTACCCGCCAAAAAAGTGTTTTCTTTTGCGATTTTTTCTTACTCTCCTATACCATTTGTGATTCCCGGTTACATTCCGAAATTTCCGCCTTTTTCCAATTTCTTCCACGGTCCGACTAAATTCCCGTCTTTCTCTTGTTTTCACGATTCTTCTAGGGTGCACGTGCTTCCAATGCCCCCCCAGTTGATGATGGTACAATTGCCCATATTTTTCGACATTAACATTTAAAATTATCATGTTCCAAAATTTGACACTAGTTAAACAATCTCTTCTTCAAACGTCAAAAAACATTACCATTATGACCAATTTCGTGAACTTGAACTGTCATTGTTCTGACACTTCATCTGTGTGGCAATAAAAATCTTTTACTGCCGCTCACGAGCGGCACTAAAAGCATTTTGGAAAAAAATAATATTTAGTTAATTCACATTCGACGTTAGGAGAAAAAATAGCATGTTATATGTGTAAAGGGATTTTTTGAAAATATGTAACTTGTACTCAATATAAAACAACATATTATTACACACAATTTTTGCATTTTATTCACTATATTTCTTTTTCTTCAAACGTCAGAAAATCGTTACGTTTCTTACTCATTTCAAGACATTAAAGTTTGACATTTCAGACGGCTGTGCGTTGCCATTAGCAACGGAAGTAAAAATACTTTTTCTTCTGCTCGAGTAGACTTTTACTTTCATTGCTAATAACGTACAGCTAAATCTTGTATCTTTATTTTTTATAGTTAATCGACGTTTGAAGAAAAAATAACGCCTTATTCGGAGTAAAAGCCACTTTTGTGACTCGTCTGTAATTTCGACTCGTCACAAAAGTATCACTTTTATTCCTAATAAAACAAGTTACTATTTATACTTCTCCTTTCAGTCAGATACTTTCCTCTTATTATTACTTTCATAATGCCAGCAACATTACGAATCATATAACATCACAGTATAAACACCACAGAAATTAGATAACCCCCAATTCCAGAAGCCAGAGTCTTGTGCAGAAGGGGGTTAAACATTGAAAAACGCGGACATACAACCATATCCTCCGACAGTGCCAGTGCCGGAGTCAGGGCTCGAACCCGGTAGCGAGATACCCATTCGATTAATCGCGATTGCCAATTTGCGTCTTAACCAACGCGACTATCGGTTATGGAGTAAAAGTGACACTTGTGTAGAGGATTTACGGCAGGAACAGCCGAGACACAAAAAATCACTTTATATTTATACAGTAGTTAATATTTCACGATCGGTGGTGTATTTTTTAAATTTGAGTATGTATTTAAATAATTATTACTTAGTCAGTTAATGTTATATTCAATTTTTCATTTCATTACATACATTGAACTCCATTACATACATTACAATCATAAGATCAGAGAAACACAATTGAATCTTACACTCTAACAAAAACATTTTTCTCATGTCATGTCCTGTATGATTTAATACCATGGACGGCATGGCAAATTTAACAAGGTAACATAGACCAGACCTAGGTGGGTCTTAAAATCATCACTCAATAAAAACTGTTAGCTTCCTTTGATGGTCTGATGATACAATGCATGACCTATTTAAAGCTATCGCACACACATTCTAAATGAGATTTATAGATTGTTTTAATATGTGAAACATCACCAGTCATTAATTTTACTGTTCTTGTTTCACCATGAAGGAATGATCTTGATCTGTAATATGCTTATGATATTAGATAATTTTAATTGGAAGTCATACCTAGGATAAACTATACAGGGTATTTCAACAGTAGACCTCAGAAATGAAAACTAAATAGAGACTACCTATAAGAATGTCGCCTATGTATGCTGTTGATGTCGAGATGTTGATGTTTTCTCATTTTTTCGATAGATAATTGTTTTATTACTATAATATTTTTTAAGTTTTTTTTAAATTTTATTAATATTCATTTATAAGCGTATAAGCGAGTTATTTATTGACAAAAATATCCTGTACCTATAGAGCATTTCTTGAGAGAGGTATCAATTTGTAAACCATTTTTAATAAATATGATGAAGTGATCCAAGCAGTGACAACTTTTAAGCAAGCGGAACACCCCCAGAAAGTCGCGTAAAAATAGGATTAAGTGACCACGCAGTTCTAATGGTTGAACCCAGTATTTTTCCATGTTTGTTCGCTAAATACGAATCTGATATTATTTTTGCAATGAAATGGGGCGTCTATGTATAAAATAGTATTTTTGTGCAAAATTAAAGAAAAAAATTTCATACTTTTTCACATTCATCTCGCTATATCTCCGACAGTTTTAATTATTTCATTTTGAAATTTTAAGCGTTTATTTCTCAAAGTATAAGCTTAAAAATAAGACTTGGCTGAAGTTCTCGCTACATTTATTTATTTTACGATGAATTTTCAAAGTTGCACTGACAGGGTTTGCAAATTTTTACAAACCATCGCAAAAGTTGAATGAGAAAGTTCCGAATTTTAAATAACCAATTATCCAACATTAAAATATAATACATCATGATGTTTTGTGGAAAGTTTCAGTCTTTCTTATTTAAATTGAAGAAAAGATATGCGCGTTCAAAGTTCAGCGTCGAGTCCGGGCGCGCGCACTTGCTCGGAACGCGCTGATTGCATCGCGCCGCCTAATCCTGCCATCTACTTGTTTAGCCTTGTTGTTTTACGTGACACGTTGAAACACACTTGCATTATTTAGATTATTAGTATGCACATTGATCAGTCTGGAGTTAGGTCAACATTTTTCGGTTTTCTTTACATCTATGAGAATAGATATTTTACAAAAATATTTCTGTTTTTGCAGTGGGAAAAATGCTTGCTCAAATGTGATTTCTCCTTGCGTTGTATATCATTTAAAATGATGTGATATTTGTAGTTGTAAGGATTGTTGCAGTAATATTGATGAAATGAATGAATAATTTTGGCAATAAATAGTTTTCATTTGGATAAAACTCAATATTTATGCACTCGATACATTTTATATACATATAAAAAATAATTTATACATATCTATGTGATTTGTAATGTAAAATAGTCAAAACCAATCCCTGCCGAAGCAATCAGCACGTGTTAATCGCGCACGCTCAGACAGACGCTGAGCTTTGAACGCGCATATCTTTTTTTCAAATTTAAATATGAAAGGTTGAATTTTCTTTTCTATCATTTTTCACAAAAACATGATTTTATACATGGACGCCCCATTTTTTTTGCAAACTAACTTTAGATTCGTATACGGTGACCTCGAAAACATAGAAAAAAGTGGGTTCAACCATTAGGACTACCATGGTCACTATGGGCTCAATTTAGGGGTGCTTCCCGCTCGCCTATTTAGCGAGTCGCCAAAGAAACGGTCGATAACGGATAAATTTATATATTCTGCAAAAGCAGAACGAAACGCTACTAAAATATAAAGTAACTGTTTCATAATCGAGAGATCCACACCTTCATTCTAAGGACAAAATATCTGTATTTAATTATTTCGAAGTATGAAACAAACAAATTTCTTCTAAAATAATAAACTAATTCTAGTATACTTTTGAATGTATATTTGTCTACATTATTCCTAAATATGCAGTTCCGTTCGCCAATAAGATTGCTTCAGTAATTTCGAAGATTTGATACCATTGGTATTCTATGTCTTATATTAATATATCTTTGAATATTTGTTCATACTGAAAAATAAAGTAGAAATAAAGTGAATAAAATTTAATACAATGTAAAACAATTATTTGGATCACAAAGTAAATTAGCATGCTTATTAAATACTCGTAAGTACCCACATAGCTAACTGAAGGATGAAATGTAAGATAAAATAAAACCATTCATTACCCGAATGGGAACACGTGAAGAAAGTTACTAAATTAATCAAAAAGGCAGTCAGATTTATTTAATGATAATGTCTAAATTAATTATAAAATACTACAGTGTTTCAGTTTTAATTTCAAATATAAGCGATAAAATCTGGAATGTCAGTACAAATAAAATTCATTAATTCATTGCTTTAGATACCTAGATATTTTTCTTGAAGATAATGCTGGATTTTTATTTGCAATATTGAGTATACAAAGTGTGCTGGGAATATGGAACGACACTTCGAGAACCTATAGCTTGGGTCAAAATAACACTCAACACACACTTACCATACAATTTCTCTTTCTAAGGCGTTCCCCTTCAGGTTATTTGCTTTTAAAATTGAATTTTGATGAAGGTTCTTGCTCACACGAAATTATTGTATCATCAACTGTAATAAAATTTGGGAAAGATGCATAGTACATAAGTATCTGTAATTGAGAAATATGGCGCTTTTTCATATCTTATTCAAAAACCAAGGGTGGAATAACACTCAAAACTCCTAAAATTTGATAATAATTGTAAATACATTTTGGGCTTCAAGATTATCTTTTTGGAAGCCTTACACAATTTTGTAAAAATAAGATATTGTACACTCAGAATGTAGCTCTGAATCCAAGTATGTCAAAATATACAGGGTGTTCCGTTTAAAAATCGAAAACTCAGGTCATTTTTGGAGAAACCCGAAGTGGTATCGTATTGTTCGATATTATCGTATATACATTTCTAGCAGTAGTTTATATTCCCAAAATTTCAAATAGATAGGTTTAGAAAATACAGAAAATGTATAATGTAGTATATCCAGAAACCATGTTAAACATAATTTTACTCTTTTTTCTAAGATTTCATGGAACCGATATATTGTTTTATTTTGTTTCAATTACCGTAGCCGACATTCATGTTATTATAAACAAGCATCAGCATTAACCAAGCAAGGTCGAGGTGTTGAAATGTGCAGAACTGCACATTTTTATAAACAACGTATGAATGAATATTATTATTAGTCAAGGTTTTGTTATTTATTTACTACCTATATTTTTACTATATAAAGATTATATTTTTTCGTAATAAAATAGTTACAATTTCACATTGTCTTTCACTACAACTACAATACCTAAGTAATAATTCAGATGTGAGGCTGCATCCACCCCTACAACAAACAACAAATTAATCAGCTGATCCACATCACGCTGATTGAGACAGCAGTTTCCATAGTTTGCTGTACACATAACAACCTCATTCGACGAATTCAGAGTTAACCCCCAGTTCTCTGAGTTTGCTCATTGGTCCTTCGAGCCGGATCGCAGAGTTACCCTTCCTGAGATCGTCCAAATAAAGACATAAAACAAGCCAGAAGGAGAGAAACACCGCATATAGAAGATTTGAATATACAAAAGAAAACATACATTGGGAAGAATATAAGAGGAAAAGAAACAAGGTTGTGTCTGTTATAAAAAACGCGAAAGAAAATTAGTATGAAAAAGAACATTGACGACGCCTGCAAAGGCCAAAGCAAAAAGATGTGGCAAACTTTAAAAACATGAATACAGAAAGATACGAAGGCCACACAAAATATAGAACATTTAGTGTTTGAAAACAGAGTGGTTCGGAGTCCATAATCAACTGTAGGGCCTCGTCTCTCTTTACCAAACACAAGATCATTGAGATCTTCCAGGGGGTTACCTTTGTAACTTGAGAGGCGGTTAAGAAAACATTTTAAGGAAACATTTAAGATAGTGGCAAGTTGGAAGAAAACTCCAATAATTTCTACGCAGAAAGCTTCTGCGAAATTGCTCAAAGTATCGAAGAAATCCCAATAAAGAGGTTTTTAAACTTGAATATAAAAGTACTGCGCAGCTAAGTACTTTTAGTGATATTGGAATAAATAAGCTTAAAAAAGTAGTAACAAACTTAAAAAGTAAATCAATAAACGACAGTGACCTAGTATAATAGTGCCAATACCAAAAATTTGTAAGCCTAAGGAAATTAATGATTACAGACCAATAAATTTGTTACCTACTGTCGACAAAATATTAGAAATAGTGCTGAACAACTTCGGGAATATTTTGAGAAAAACAATTTACTATATCATGGTAAATCTGGATTTTGCGATAAACATTCGTATGAAACGAGTCTGCAATATGTGTGTTCAAATTGGATGAAAGATATAAGTGAAGGTAATTTAGTAATAAGTGTATTTGTTGATCTAAAACGCTCGTTTAAGCTATAGATAGGAAAAAGCTAGTTGAAAAATTAAAGTTATATGGGACTCGGATTAAATTAAATGCCTATCCAGAAGACAGATATCGTAGGATAAGTTACACACCAAATTATTATTAATGTTATAACGCAGTGCAATTTGTCTCATTAACCATCCATCGTTTACTATAGCAATAACTACAGCATTAAAATAAAAAATAAATTAAAAGTGATATCTGTTTTATTTCGGCTACTCATTACATATTCAAATAGAGACAGATTTACATTAGAAAAAAAATTATTTACTATTTATATTATATACTATTTTTCTGTTCACGACAGTACGTATTTCGTTTCTTTCATTCGATCTGTTATTGCGTAGAAATCTCGAAGTAGACTAAGCTTTTGTTCTACGCTAAGTTTCTTACATTCGAACTTGCAATTATAAATTGTCTAAAACCAAACAATTTAACAAAAAAAATAATTTTTTTTGTTGAAATAGGTTTAAAATGTCATGAAACGTCGAGATTATGATATTGACTTGAAATTTGGTACACTTATGTACTGTAACGAGATCTGGAACTAGATTATATTTTGATCTAATGCCGTTGAAGGGTTCGGGGCTAAATGGGGTAAATAAGGGTAAATAGGCAAAACAAGCAAGTAAGAGTCCATAAAATTGCAATTTAGGGCATGTACGAAAAGTTAAGGTCTCAAAATTTTTTTCCCCCACTATCACCCCCAATACGACCCCCACACTATTATGAATGGGAGTAAAAAAATTAAAATGTGATTTAGTGTATATGCAAAAACGAAACGTCTGAAAAAATTTTTTAGCGTTTTTTCTACCACCCCCTTGCCACCCCCCCACCCTATTATTAATGTGTATATAAGAACAAAACGTCTAAAAAAATTTTTTGGCCTTAACTACCCCCTCTACCACCCCATTGCCACCCACGCCCCATTATTAAAGAGGGTAAAAAAAATTAAAATGTTATTTAGTGTGTATACAAGAACGAAATGTCTAAAAAAAAATTTTGGCATTAGCTACCCCCTCTCCCACCCCCATTGCCACTCCCAGCCTATTATTAAAGGGAGTAAAAAATTACATTGGGTTTTAGTGTGCATAAGACTTGGATACACAATCTGAATGTGGAAGTAGTGATTCCTTGGGCAGCGGTTTTTTTATATTCAACGCCACTTGTTTTAAGTCGTTTACGTTCTTTCAATATATTTTCATTGCCCCTTGGCCTTTATTTTTGTTTATTTTCTGTCTGCATATTGAAACGTTAGCTATACACAAAGAAACTCTGAGAAACAGCTAAATTGACAGTTTGCACTTAGACCATTTCGATTTAAACAATATATGGTTCTTAATGTTCATAAACAGCCGAGTAAGAGACGGTATGCTAAGATTTCTGGACTCTTAAGATTAATATCGGCAGCTTAGCACATGTGTTAGAGTTTAGTCTGCTAAAGAGAAAAATGACAACAGTATAGGTTATAGGTTCTTTTCAGCATATTATTTAACAATTTTTCTTCTCTTCTGTCTTATATAGGAGTCGATTCAATACTTTTACCTGCTACTGTTAAAGTATAGTTCAAGTAGGAATATCCCGAGACATAAAAAACGCAACAAAAACTTTACGATTAAAATACCGGTACTCTTTGTAGTGCTGTTCGCAAATTGACTCGCTTACCTTTATGCGAGACCTCCTTCGCCTCAGGATATCACTAACTGCAGACCGGTTTCGACCTAGTTTTGGATCTCGTCAGTGCAGTGCTAGTTACGCTCTACTGCGGTGGAACTTAACAGTGCCTATGAGATGCGAACTCCGGATATTGAAGGTATCACTTGCACTGCACTGACGAGAACCAAAAATAGGTCGAAACCGGTCTGCAGTTAGTGACATCCTGAGATGAAGGAGGCCTCGCATCTTCCTCGTAGCATTCGAGCATTCCAAATCATTGTATTTTAGTGCTAACTGTGTTTAGACAAAATACGCAAATTTTACCATATAATTCAGCGCTCGTAATGGGAATAGCTTTTTTGATTTAATTTGTTGAGTCCTTATTTATATAAGTCACTTGCAGATAGGTTGGAATAATTCCTATATTTTATATTTTTTTTAAATTTCCTTCTGCTATAAAATTGTTTATTTAGTAAAAAAAAATGTAATAATTTTACTAATTTACATTTGGATGTTAAAATGAATAACGGAAAAATTTAACAAGTTAAGGAGATTAAATATCTAGGGATCGTTCTGGATCCACAGCTAGGTTTTCATAATCATGTCGATTATATATGTAAAAAAATTGGGAATAAAATTGGGTACTTTAGGAGATTTTCAAATAATCTCTTCCAGTGGACAAAAAATATAGTATATAGTTTACATTAATTTTTCCTCATATCTCTTATTGTATACCAATTTTATATTTATACAATAAAGTAGATATAAGTCGATTACAAATTTTACAAAATAAGGTAATGCGCATAATATTAAAATACGAGAAAACAACTAGCATTAGATGTATGTTACATAGACTAGGATGGTTATCGGTTGACAAGTCGGTTGAAAAAGCGGCAATGTGTCTAATATTTAAAATGACAAAGAATATTTTACCGTTATATTTGCGTAATTTCCTCTCTAAAAGATCTGATATATAATCATATAATAAGTACAAGAACATGTGAACATTTTAATACAAATTACACAAAATTATCAATGGTTAGGAAATCTTTATTTTATAACGGAACTTTTATTTTAAACAATCTGCCAACAGAACTAAAAAATTCCTCTACTGTACATGAATTTTTATATAAATTAAGAAATATGTATTTATTTACAAATTAATTTATAATTTATAGCGCACCTGTTTGGGCAAAATTACTGATGCCATCTTCTTGTAGTTATATGCTAAAAATAAATACTTATTATCCTTAGCCTTAATAAAGTGATGTTAATGTTATCGAGTCATATGGACTTTTACCCTATTCTGAAAGCATTAGCTATACATTAGCTAATGTTGAATCTGAATAATATGACGGTCATTTTACCCTCAAATTATGACACTTTTAAGCCCCATCTATGTAAACGTAAAAGCTCTGACCAGTCAGAGTTTACGAACATGATAATATGATGGCCCCTAACCATATAAGCAACTCAGAAATAGTATAGAAAAGCTGTAATATTGTATATAATTAAGATCAGCTACTAGTAAATATATCAATCAGTAAAGTGTTCATTATATTGTCATCAAGTCATGAATGAGAAATGTATATATTCGTTGTAATCTAACAAATTTTCAGGATTCTTGCATTTTTTATCTGATTTGTAATATTTCAATTTTAATTCGTATATCGGCAACAAAACTTGTATATATTCATATCTATGATATACGATAGACAAATCTTTTTAAAATATACCGCAACTGGCACTAATTAATCCTTAAACTGTAATAGTCACACTTTTATGCTAGAAACAATGGATGAACGTAGATGGAATGACCCCACGCATATGTATATAGCACACGCACACGTACATATGTTACTGATAGACATAAGGGTTGATGTTGTGGTTAATAAGTAATAAATTGTAGAATAAGGAATCAGACCATTGTTCTCGAAGAACTGCAAACGATATTTATACGAGTGAATGGAGTAATGGAATGAGAGCTTCCTGAAAACTGATCCTAAAGAATAAATGTGTCGATATATCGTGCGAGAAGAGAAAATAGTGAGGAAAAAGGTTTCTTGCCTCTAATTTATTTTTTTATTAAAAAAAATATAGAAGTAAAAGGATTGAATGTTATATTATTATATCTCATACCTTTCTGATGAATGAAAACAAAAATAAAAATCATTCTTATTTCTTTTGAATGAAAGAATTCGTTATGAATGCTAGATCTCCTTGGTATGCTTTGATGTAGAACAAAACTTAAATTTGGTAATTAGTAAAAATGTTTTTGGCAAATATATAAGCTAAAATTGAAATACATTAATATTTGGATCTGTTGGGTTTTATCACTTCTAAAAACATATAGTAATTTATGAAATATCCAAACACAAATAAAAAAAAAATTATTGATTTTTTAACTAGAATATCGACAGTTTCCGTGGGCACGCATCTAAAATTCCTTATTCATGACCGATTATTTCTGACAAATTTGCGTGGGCCCCAGATAAATAATAAAACAAGTTGATGATTTTAGCAATTGAGCATACTATACAGTTAATATGTATAACGAATCTCAGTAAACTCAGTAGGCAGAGCGGGGAGTAATTAATGACTAAAGTAATTAAATTACTAATTTAAATAAAGGGATGGGAACAAAATTATATTTTGTAGGAGGCGTTTCATTGAGGTGGCGATACGCCTACTACAAAATATTTTTTTTTCCGACCCCTTCGAAGGATGAAAACAACCCCCGGGGCTGGTTATACAACCCTGGCCACATGCCACCTTCCTTAAAGAAACACCGCCTACGAATTAATAATTTATTTAAAAAAAAATCAAAGATCCGCTCCTTCGAAGGATGAAAATAACCCCGGTGATGGTTACACAATCCTGGGTACCTACCATATTCCTCAAAGAAACGCCTCCTACAAGACGTTACTTTTTTCCCCCCAAAAAAAATTCCACCCCTTTGAAGGGTGACAACACCCCCGGGGATGGTTACACAACCGTGGTCACCTGCCACCACCTTCCTCACAGAAACACCTCCTGTAAAATACCAGTTTTTTTTCCACAACAAAAATTTCAATTTTCCAAAGCCCTAGTCCCTCGCGGGATTTTCCGTTCTACTCGAGGGAATAACAGTTAGTCGAAAAACTGGGGAAAATAAACGGGTTCACGGAAAAGGGCACTTTGGGGGTGGTTTTTGGCCAATTTGAGGGGGTTGCCGAGGTAAAAAAATTGCGGGACCCCCACCATCCTGTTCAGCGACCTCGAAAACGGGGGAGGGTCTCTAGATTGGCGCTCTGGCAAAAAAAGAAAAAAAACTCAAAAAATCCCGACTCCTGACATCGACTAAAAACTTTGAGTCTAAAAATTCATCAAAATAAAAAAATATTAAGATAAGCGTTTTCATATATTTCATTTTAATAGAATTAAATTTTGTTCAGTAAATTATTAAATTTTTACCTATACGTGTTGAAGTGCGCTCCCCCCCCCCCTTGAAGAAGATATATGACCGCCCCTGGTCACCACAAAAGTATGACCAAATAAGTTATGACCCAATCGGTAAAAATGGCCCATAAAACATTTCCTGGTGCCTAAGCTACAACGAAAGTACAAATTAACTGATGTGTACTACCAAAGATAACTGGGGGACACAATAAACCTCAGTTATAAAAATAAACATGAGAAAAACTTCGAATAATCTGAAAATAATATGAATCATCAAAAAATAGAAGCGAATAAAAAGTGTACAACTTTCGTTGCTGCTTGAAAAGGACGAACCTAAAATATTTGTCTTAGTTTTTTTCGATTCTAAACTTAAAATAAACACAGCTGCGTTAGTGATTTTAATTTTATCGACTCAGTAGGAAACATTTTAGCAAACTTGTTGGCCATAACGGCTTTGGTCCATCTGGGCCTTAAGATTGTAAATCGATTATAGAAAAGTGTTACATAAACCAAGCATTTTTACAAAACTTTATACCATGGCTTGAGTAAACATTATAAACTCTGAAACTTAACCAAACAAAATTCCACTGCAGTTTTGATTAATTTGAGGAAGTGTATCGATTACAACACATAGTTTGTTTACACTATTTTCGTCTCGTAATTCCATGAACTGGTTTTTCACACATGTTACAATACAGACGTATCTGAATTTCTACTAGACAGATGCAACGATTACGTTTTACGATATTAATCTAATCGTAATTAGAATTGCTGTAGCGGTCAAGGCCGGTTCTATGCTGCGTAGGCGAACTGCCATTAAACTCGAACTTTATTTACATTCGATTTTGGATGGTCGAGAATTCATTAATAGGTCTAGCAGATACAATAAATAATAACATGTGCAATACTGGAGACCAAAATCAACACAAGTAGCGTTTTCGATTCAATTTAAGTATGAGGCCATACCAAAACAAGCAGAGTTAATCGAGATATTATCCTGATTAATGTGCGCAAATATTTAGGTTATTTCAAGGACTTCTAATGTATGTTTAGTGTTTTGATTTTGAGATTGGTTCCTTGGACAGGCGTAAATTCAAAATATTTAGACCCCAAGTGAATTGTAAAAATAAAAAGTCTTATCTCTCTAAATTCCTTTTATTTTTGTTAAGGCGGCTGGTTTCGTGAACTAAAACTTTCTCCACATCATCAGGCCACAAAAATTTCCATAAAATGGAAATGATTTGTTTAAATTTTATAGAAATTCTTGAGGCCTGATGAGAAGAAAATTGTAGTTCACGAAACCGGTCGCCTTAGTAAATTTAAAAATAATTTAGTGAGGTAAGACTTTCTGTTTTTTACTCAGTCAAAATAATGTATACGCTTTGTGCAGTGTTACTATCATAATCGTTCATTTGTTATGAGCATGATTTTCGACAGGAATATCTCGTCATTTGTTTTGTTTGACAAACGGTCTTTCACGGCGCTTTAAAATTTTAATATTAAAACTGAATCATTCCTGAATATTATAAAGCATTATTTTGATTTTTACTTTCCCCACACACACACCACTTGCAGACTGCAGTTTCGAGCTGTTGGCTCTCGCCAGTACAAGGTAGGCATGTGAGAGCTCCTTTAAGTAGGATCAGTCTTTCGGCTGGTGTTTGTTGCAATCGAAGCATTAGCGTTTTGATGGTAATATGCAATTATTATACTTAACGCGCCAGGCTTGTAACTTGTAATTCGCGGGGCACATAGCCCGGAGAGTAGCTGTTGGTTGCAGTCTGGTTACGTTCCTTATAGTAAAATAAGGGTTTTATAGAGGAGTTTGCGACTAAAAATATTATGTTTTAATATTCCGTCCTCTAAAAGCACATTTGAACTGTGCTAAGCCCAGTCAGGCTATTTATTTTTCGATTGCAACAGACACTGGACCGCTAGATGGCGCCTGCTGACTATTTTACATGTCGCTATTGTAAAAATACCGGGATGTACCAAATAGTCAAAGCATCCTCGTGCCGGTCGTCACATGCCTACCTTGCACTGACGAGAGCCAACAGTTCGAAACTGCAGTCTACAAGTGGTGTGTGACGGCTGTCAAGAGAGCTCCTTTAAGTAGGATCAGTCTTTCGGCTGGTGTTTGTTGCAATCGAAGCATTAGCGTTTTGATGGTAATATGCAATTATTACACTTAATGCGCCAGGCTTGTAACTTGTAATTCAGCGCTCGGCGGGGCACATAGCCCGGAGAGTAGCTGTTGGTTGCAGTCTGGTTACGTTCCTTATAGTAAAATAAGGATTTTATAGAGAAGTTTGCGACTAAAAATATTATGTTTTAAATCATAAAATTGTAGTGGAAAATGAAACAATAAAATCCCAAACAAATTTTCAACTATTTCAATAATCATTGCAACATGCCCAAGATAAAAACAACTAAGTAGAATTCTTGAGTACATTGTGTACAAATATAACTTTTTACATGAATCCTATAAGTAAGCGAGAAATAAGTGAAACAATCGACTTCATAAAGCCTCCAAATGCAATAGGAATTGATAAAGTCAGTACAAATTCATTTAAAAAATAGATAATCTGTTAGTTGAACCGTTAGAATATCAGCTTAATATGTTCCTATCTATAGGGAGATCGTTCTAGATTGTCTAAAAATTGCACAGGTCATGCCAGTATTGGAACGGAGTGTAAGAATCTTATCGAAAATTATTGGTATATTTCGCCCTTGCCAGTTTTCTCAAAAGTCTTAGAAAAACCAATGACCAATCAGTTTCTTAATAAAAATAGAATTGTCATCATGCCAGCAATTTGAGCCTCGAGTGTTGAGGCTGTGGCCAAATTTGGTTTGACTGTACATGAATGTTTAAATTATGGAGATTATTATATTATTTATGTGAAGCATTTGACGTCGTCGACTTTAGCGTTACGTTACAAAAAATGAAACGCTTTGATATACCTGGACTATTCGTATGATGCTACCTCCAAGGGGGGACATATGTTGTTGAAGTAAATGGTGAAACATTAACAAATTTAACTAATCGTATTGTAGTATCTCAAAGGGACGAGCGTACTATACTCGTTACTATATTCGTATCCTCGATACGAAAAGTAAAGCAACGCGGTAAGTACTTAGATGAAAGATCCCGAAGAACATTCTATGATCTTCTAACGGCTTGTAATCAATGTATACGCAGAAATTAGACTCTTGAGGACGACGATTGTCACCGGCGGCGACAGACCGTTTAAGCCAATGCGAATCAACGATTTTTAATACGTTACAGAAATTCTTGACTCGCATTGGCTTAAACCGTTTGTCGTCAACGCCAGTCGTAGCTCTGGCCCATAGGCGAGGATTTCGTAGTGAATGTGCCATCCTTTGTAGGGGATGTAAATCAATCTGTTAAATATTAGGCAAGTAAAAATTCCTACTATTAGACAAAGAGATTCGGAAACATTCCTGGTTGGGGGCAGCTCGTTTCCAAGCATAAAGAAAATACCTCAAAGGTTGATTTTAGGACTGACCTTTTAATAACTTATATTACAATATGCCAGAGTCTAGCATGGTCATCTTCTTTGCAGACATTGCCATTGAAAGCTAACCGGACTTCAACTAGAAGTATTATTAATGGGTCCCCATGCGAGCGCATCTGGCAAAAATGTTGGTCTTGCAGTTCCCTCGGGTCCTATAGGCTCCCCGAAAATGCCCCCACCTGTCTCTCTCCTCTCACCAAGCCTGTTTGTATGATGTCACATTTCGAGATTGTGCATGTAGGTACAATAAATAGAAATACATTTCTAGTACTGTTTTTTTGTTAGTATAAATTATCACCTAACTGTTAAATTTGAATGGGCCGTTCAAATCACTGTCTGATTTGAAAAAAATTTGCTTTTATGTAATCGAGGAATTCTTGTAATATTGATTTGGTAAAAAATGTTAGTGATAACATATAACTCAATATTTACGTTGCCTTGATAAAATAACAACGAATTTCCTTTTTTTTATTGAAGTTTATTTTCTATTTTGATTGAAATGAAATCATTATCCCTTATTTAGTTTATTACTACTTGTATTATCAGAAAGGTAAAGTTGAAAGAAAAGACAGTAATCGTTGGGACAATAGTCACAGAAATCATTTTATTTTATAACAGTTGTTGCAGCAAATAGCCAAACATGAAGTTAAACAATCCAAATATGTAAGTCATTTGTCTAAATATTATATAGGAAAGTTTACGTTACTACAGTAATGACCATACTGTATATGTTTCAGAGTTGGTTATGTAAATAACAAGAATCATGTTATGCAATAATATTTTCGTGATCTTTTGATTATAATTAGATATGCGGTAATGGCCGGTAGCATGATTGTCTGAGATTAATGTGGTAGCAATCATTACGATAAAATAAAACTTAATGCAAAACAGAGGACAACAATCATGTCAATGTTCGTGTATTATCGAATTTGACTAAAAAATTAGAATTAAATACTCATGTAAAATATCATAGAATGTTGAGGAAATATCTTTTAATTGATTACACAAACGGCAACTACCATATTGTGTATGACTGCCCAACAACGTAAATGCCCTTGGTTGAAGTATTTTTAAACAGAAAAGACGTCCCGGTTCATAATTTCATCTAAAAATGTAACCCCCTAGAATATAAGCAAGGTACCAAGCATATGGGCCCTAGAACTGACCGTTAGTCTCACTGTTTTGTAGTTCTAAAATAATTATAGTGACGAATCATTATTAAACAATCATAGAAAACCAGGTATATCGCCGGTGAGAAACTTCACTAATAATTGAATAGCCAGGTGTTGTATATTACATTAAAAATGGAATAGGAAAACATTTTTGTGAAATCTTACGTGTCAATGGGCACACGGTAAGCCACTGATATCACCTTAATTGAAGTATAATTAAAGTTGAAACACTGAAAATATACAGCTCGAGAATATAAACTTAGCAAACGTAAATCTTCCCAATAAAATATTTAGAATAACTTTTACCTAGTAACTGAGTAAACTGTAATGTAACTTTATCCTACTTTCTTGTTAAAAATCAACTCAAATATTTTATAGAAAATCTATTGTTTCTTTTAGTGCCACAAACACGCAAATTACCCATTTCTCGCCCGAAATCAGAATGTAAATTGAATTTTAAATCATAAGGCATAGTTCGAAACAAAAGTCAATATAAATCTGTCATTTTCCGGGGCTCTATCGACGCCCTCGTCTATGCTTGCGTAAGTTGACATTTTGTTGTTGAAGTGATCGCCTTGAATATTGAAATGAAGTTGAAGTCAATACGTTCGTTGTCGATGGCTATGTCGGCAATTTTGGTGATAATAATAAGACCGAAGAATAGCCCAGACTAGGTAGATTACTTCCAGTTGATGCAGAGATTCGTTATGTGGAAATAACTTGTACAGAAAATAGTTCGGTAATGTGTCTGGAGAGAATCGTTCATCAAACAGACATCTCGTAATGGTAGTCCGCGTTGTCCACTAGTATCATGCGCCCACTGAGGCCTCCGCCTCCGCGCTTACCATGGTATATGTTATCGTGTTTTTTGTTGTCTATTCTTGAGCAGTAGTTATTGATGAAAGGGGTGAGAGGGATGTAAGGTAGGGGTGGTTGAGATTTTACTTGCGGTGTGGTTATGTAGGGATATAGGATATTAACAGAAGTGACAGCAGACGTTTGTTGGCAATCGTTTTGTTAAAGTGTGGCTCGTCGTAAACAAGTTTGGTAAGTTTGTCTCGGGCTATTTATTTAAGATATTTTCTATGATAGGGGCAATATTTGAAATTCGAACTTTAATTTGTGAACGAATTTTTTGATAAGAGGAAGTTTCAGGAGGGATTGGGGTGGGTTGGGGGTTTTGGTTTGAGTTTAGGGATCAGCTGAAAAAGGACCTGGGACATTATATGATATTGGAATATAGACATGGAATTGGGGAACGAACGTAGACTTTCCTTTTTAGATTTTTAATATGTTGTTTGAAAATTAATTTGTTGTCTATTGTGACACCGAGGTATTTTGTTTGTGAGACCCAGTTAACGGGTGTGTTTTTGACATTTATTTTGTTTGTCGGTGTTATAGCGTTTACTCTTTTTGTCGGTTTGGGCACCTACGTCTTGTCAGGGTTGACTTGTCGGTCCCATCGTTCGAAAAAGTTAGTCACTTTGTCGGTCTGTTTCTGTAATAGTCTAGTCAAAAGGTCTGCATTTTTTTATGTTGCTATCAGCGCTGTGTCATCGACGATAGCGTATGTCAGTGTCTTTGGAGTTGGGGATGTCGTTAAGGTAACAGAAAAATAGGGCGGGACCGAGGGAGGACTCTTGAGGGAAGTCCGCGTAATGAATCCAGTTCGCACTTTCATATAATTAGTGACAGAATGGGAATGATATCTTCACCTCTTTCAACACGCCGGTTATATGTACATTCTCCTAGCCAAAATTTCGTTTTGCACCTGGCACTATACCGTCTCTGACCGACACAATGTAGGGATCACCCCTATTTTATATATATATGGGTTGGTCTAGTTTATTTTGACACCATTTAGTTAAGAACTTACACCTTATGCTGAAGGCAATTTTTAAACGTTATTTTATATTTATCTAAACTTACATTTGAAATAAAAAATAGGAATTATTTTCGACTAGAAGCCGTCCTATTACAAAGTGATTCAATGTTATTATTCTAGGCAAAAAACAGATAAATTGGATTCGTTTGAATAATTCGATTGGACAGCATATTGATAAACATCTACAGGTTATCTACAACTATGCCCCTGGTTTAAACCCAAACCATTTTTTATTTAGCCTCGAAATTTTAACTTTGTCCCAGATAGACCATCTCACAGTTTTACATTTCGTTCGACAGACGCAACAGATGCCTCCATCCACTATCTTAGTGTTTTGATATTGCTACAATCGTTATCTATTTAGCCGATAGAATGATAGAAATAAAATGGCGTCAACGACTTTCAAAATCATTTTAAATCAAAGACTTGTATCGCAATTGTTCAATTGATGCATAATGAGTTACCTAATTGCACTGATAACGTTCCCATAATGTTTACTCTTTGAGCAAAGAAAGTGGGTATCATTGTTTTAGTACGAATTAATATCATCCATTGATAATTTCTGATTAATGCTAATGGCCATTTACTCACATTTTATACAATATTATTGATAAATTAAAAATTAACTGAATAGGCAAGTGTTGTATATTACATTAAAAATAGAATTAAATCATTTATTACTGCGTAATGATTGTCAACTGAACTTGTTTCAAAATGATTAAATATGCATATGTTTATAAACAAAGCTATTATTACTGCATTTTTGCGGTGTCAACACCAGCATTCATTAAATTTAAACAGTTACGTGATAAAAAACTTAACAGAAGCTACCCCCTACGGGGCTCTTGATGTTTGCCAAGATGAATTACAGTTATAACAGCCGGAAATGGTAAGTTCCAGATGGTGGTGTTTCGTTATAACAACACAGTTTTACGCTATTCAAAACAATTGGAATGCGTAGTTTTCAAGGGGTGAATTCTCGGCATGTGACACTTTAACCTCAATGTAGTCACGGAGAATGGCTGCTTTTATCAGATGATTTCCTTAAAACTAGATAAACCCTTTTACTTCGTGAATATAACTTTTGACTTTGTTCTTGTGTGATATTCACATAAATTAACAAATAAATGTGTTGGCAAATGATATCCAGGTGAGTAAACGTTTAGTGGTGAATAAAATAATTTCGTGCACTATTATTGAAGAGAGAATAATAATAGTAACACTCTCTATTAGCATCAGCTATACAATAATAAATTCAAATACACAAGTAAATACAAATAAATGGATACTAATACAAACTAATACAACATATATATGTTATAATTCCAATTAAATATTGGTCAAATCAAATTTATTAAACATTTAAATACATGATCCTCTCCGAGACCTGATACGGAGCCAGCCAAATATCCACGGTAAGAGTAATTTACTTTCATTACTCATCGAAACCTTTCTTAGATGAAAATCAATTATTGCGAGTTGAAGGTAGATTAAATAATTCAGATCTAACTTATTTACAAAAATTTCCTTATATACTTCCAGTCAAACATGATCTTACGACATTAATCTTACGCGACAGCCATATTGAAACTTTTCATTCAGGTCCGCAAGCAGTATTGAATCATTTGCGGCACAGATTTTGCAGGTCCATTTACTATAAAGGAATCAAAGAGCCGTTTAGCCCATTTAGAAGTAGTCAATGCCCAGTCCACTACAGCCTTCATTGCATGCATAAAATGCTTCATTTCTCGACGTGGACTGTGCAATACAATTTATTCTGACAATGGAACCAATTACACAGGTGCAGATTCAGAATGAAAAGCCTGATATAGATAGATTAGCAGCTAGTACTGACCATAATAACAAAATTAATTTTATTTTAACAAAGTACTTATTCCATACATTGGAAATTCATACCAGCAAGGTCATCACACTTTGGGAAAGTATAGGAGGCATTAGTAAAATCTGTCGATTAACGAATACTAACAGTTTTACTTTTGAAGAAATCTTAACATTATTTGCTCAAATTGAAGCCATCTTAAATTCTCGCCCCTTTATCCCATTAGCCTCAAATTTCCTGATAGGTGACTCACTAGTGGCACTACCCGAACTTAACATTATGTGTATCAAATTGAATCGACTGAGCTGATTCCAATTAGTACAGCATTGCCAACAACTATTTTGGAAAAAATGGAGCAATGATTGCCTAAATACGTTGCAATCGCGAATGAAATGGAACAATGCAGGACGACCCATCCAACAGGGAACAATGGTTCTTCTGCATGAGCGAACTCTTCACTTGTCCGCGTATGGGCGGAATAATTGACATTCATCCGGGTACAGATGGTATCATCAGCGTAGTGACAGTGAAAACCGCAACTGGTGGTAACCCAATTGTGTGAACTGCTTAATGACTCAAGTACAGACTCTTCACTAAAAAATTAGCATTTAATTAATTTTTTTATTTTAGATTAAGATATAAATATATTTGGCTTTCCTTTTTTTGTTGTATTTTCGAATGTATACGCTTCCAAGGCGGCCGGGATGTGAAGGCATGCCTTTTATTTGTTCTAATATTTTTAAGTACACTCCTGTGTGGGTCTTACATGTATATGCATTTTGCCTTTGATGGTATAGTTTTTGAGTTCTGCTAAGAGTTTGTTAAAGTGAACATCTAGAGTAGGATTAGTTAAGTTTAAGTTTGTGCAAAGCTAATAAAGCCTAAATGTATCAAGATATTTGGTTTTATTAAAATTCAAAAAATATACAACATCATCAATAATACTCGAACTTTGTCTTTATCTCCGTTTCAAACCTACTCGTGAATAAACTCGCAATAAAAGGTGATAAGAGTTTTCAATTGCAGTTCTATAGTAACTATTTCTTGATTAAAATTGTTTAATTAGAGTAAGTCCCTAAGACAATCTAGGGTGTGTGAATTGGTACACTTGGAAACAATGAACAAACATCAAAGAAGAACAACAATTAACCTTGTTGCAATTGTATATAGTTCATCTCATTGACAAAATCGACGGTATTAACTACTGTAAAGCTAGGTTGTACAAGGGTGGTAAATTGGTGACACAATGTGGCGCACCGACTTTCCCTGTTTATGTATCTTTGACAAGCAGTGTAATTTAGGTACATTTAAGAAATTTTTTCTCATTTTTTTCAAACTTTAACACCATCATAAAAGTTTTATTTATTAATCGATTTTGATCGAGTCTTTTTTTTTAAAGATACAACACCAAAAACTGCACTTTTGACAAAATGTCATATTTTAGTTTTAAAAATCAGGGCCAACCGCGATTTTTCTAGGGGCTAAAATTTAAGAAATTGTATTAGCGATTTTCTTGCGTAAAATCTGAATACATCCCTGTAGTCCGCAGTCCACACCATTTGCAGACTGCAGTTTCGAGCTGTTAGCTCTCATCAGTGCAAGGTAGGCTGTTATGACCGACACGAGTATCCTCCGACTATTTGGTACATCACCAAATCCTTAAGATTGTGACATGCAACACAGTCGGTAGGCGCCATCTAGCGGTTCAGTGTCTGTTGCAATCGAAATAAATAGCCTGACTGGGCTCAGCATGTGTTCAAGTGTGTCTCTAGAGGGCAGAATATTAAAATGTAATATTCCAGTCACAATCTCCTTTGTAAAGTTCTTATTTTAGTATAAGGAATATAACCAGACTGTAACCAACAGCAATTACCCGGGCTATGTGTAAAAGAAATAATGGAACAAGAGCAACGGGCATTTTTAATATGTTACCGAGATGATAGCAATAAACTAGAAGGGATTGTGTGCGAGACAACACGGCTAGTCGCCACATCCCTCACTGGTTCAAGTCTCTACTGCAGGAGAGGAAATGTCGCAGGTAATGATTGTGTGTAGTTGTATTTGTGTATATATCTTTGAAATAGTTGTATCTAAACTTGGCTAGGATATTAATATATATTAAAAAATTTTAATTTATTTCAGCAGCATCATAAGACCCCAACTATATGAGGCTATGAGGAGAGCTGGGAATACCCGGTAAACTAACAAGGCTTGTCAAAACAATAATGAATGAAACATTGTTGCGTATACTGAGGAAGTCTAAAAAAGGGTCCATCAGATTTTGTCCTTGCAGGTGAATGAGGGAAGAACTGAGGTAATGGCCCTAGCATCAGGTTATAGAGCCAGAAACATGGACCAAAACATAACTAGATGAGTACAACTTTGAGATAGTGCAAAACTTTACCTATCTGAGGCCCACCGTGCTATTTTGGACTAGAAAAACGCCTCAAAAGCCGGCAATTATCGTTAAAGACAAAGCTAATGATGTACACAACATTAATACTCCCGGTCCTGATCTATGAATCCGAGATGTGGACCCTGAGCAACGCTGATGAAACCCTACTCCTAACATTTGAAAGAAAAGTTATGAGGCGGATTTTTGAAGTTGTTTGTGATAAAACGGGTTATGGTGCCACCGCTATAACTTTGAACTTTATGGAAAATATGACCAGGTAGCGAAAGGTAAAGATGTTGTAACTTATATAATAATAATAATAATAATAATAATAATAATAATAATAATAAATGCCTTTATTTAACCTGGCGGGATGTCAGCGTAAAGCTGCTATTAACTCCAACCAGGATACAAACAAATTAATCATAAAATACCATATTTACAAAAACTAAAAGGAATGAGGAAAAACCGAAGGAAACATCAATCACATTTGAATTACTTAAATAAAAATATGAGTAATTAACCTATATAACATATTAAATTTAATGGCAGTAACATTATTATATTATATGAAGAGAGTCCTACCATTTATTGTAAAATCTAATAATAACAATAAAAAATAATAATAAATAAATAGAAATAAACCATGTATACAATATATTTTGCTTAAGTTTACTGTTAAATTATAATTTATGTATTAATTTTCTTTAAGTATTTTTTTTAATTATTAAATTCAATTTAAAAGATCTCTTAGGAGCTGCTCTTTGATTTTTTTCTTAAAGACGTTATATGACAATGCTTGAACGTTCTCTTGAATTTTATTATAATAATATGTGGCAACATAACAGAAAGCTGACTTAAATGACGTGGTTCTATGCTTAGGTATGTGCAATATATTACTTACGTGTCTAAGGTTGTTATCATGTATATCTGATCTAAATTTAAGTTTTTCTCGAAGATAGGTGGGGACGTTACTTATTAAAAGGGAATGCACCAGACAACATAAGTGAAGAATCCATCTTTTTTTAATGTTTAATATTCTGTTCTCAACCATTATCGGCGTTATGCGATCTCGCCTCCCAGCTAAGGTGGCAAATCGAATGCATGAATTCTGCAGTTTTTGGATTTTGAATAGGACATTGTTTGTTAGACAAGGCCCGTAAACTAAATCACCATACGCGGGAACAGATAAAATAAGCGATTCAACTAATTTTAGTTTTACTTTAGTAGATAATATATATTTAAACTGGTACATGTATCTGAGTTTAGCATAACAGGTTTGGATTATATGATTGACATGGTCATTGAAGGTAAGCTGAGCATCAATTCTTAAACCGAGATTTTTTACGCACGCCGAGGAATTTATTTTAGTGCCATTTAAAAATATATTTATGTCGCCTATATTCAACTTGCTTAATAATTTTTTTGTTCCAATATTTACAGACGCAGTTTTTTCAGCATTGAGTATAAGACCATGAGTATCTGAGTATCGGGAAATTCGTTCTAGGTCGTCATTAATCATTGTACAGGCATTCACTGCATCCAATGGCTCATAAGAAATATATATCTGCTGATCGTCGGCATATGAGTGAAATACACAGTGCTTAATTTGCCTGTATAAATCGGACATATATAAAACAAATAAAATTGGGCCCAAAAGGGATCCTTGTGGAACCCCTCTATCTAATGTAAGTGGCTCCGAATAAAAGCTTTCGCTACAAGTCACGATCTTTACCTGCTGACTTCGATTACTCAAGTAAGATTTAAACCACTGAATAGCATTTTCTGATATTCCCAAATAAGATAATTTTGCAAGTAATAAGTTGTAATTTAAACAGTCAAATGCTTTACCATAATCTAATAACACTGTCGTAGTAATTTGAGAGTGGTCAATAGCTGTGAGATAATCATCAATGATGTCGGTCAAGACTGTCACTGTACTATGTTTGGCGCGAAATCCTGATTGGCGGTGGGGTAAAAGACTATTTGTTGTTAAATATTCAGTAAATTGTAAGTAGATAATACGTTCCATAACCTTTGACAAAACAGGTAAGAGGCTTATTGGTCTAAAATCTTTAAATATTTCTGGTGAATTATTTTTCGCAATAGGTGTTACAACCGCTTGTTTCCATTGACATGGAAATATATTGCTTTCGATGGACGTGTTAATAATAAAAGTAATGGCCTCTAGACAATAGGGTAAGCAAAGTTTTAACATTTTTAGTGAAATATTGTCAACACCTGCCGCGTTTGATTTGATATAGTGAACAGCTTTTTCGACATCTTCTGTAGAGACTTTAGTAAAATTGAAAAGGTTAGAAATATCTATGCTTTCGTGATAATTGCTTTCATAGTGGTTTATAGTGTTTTCTTGAACTTGAGTTGGAGGTACGGAATTAATAAAATACTTGTTAAAGTTATCTGGGTTGCGCAAGTTCTGTGGGATGTCCATATTACCCTTCTTGTTGTTTATACTAAGATTCTCAATAGTTCTCCACCATTCCCGAGAATTTGATATTTGATTATCTAAACGCCATTCCAAGTAAGCTTTCTTTTCTCTACGAATGGATGAAGTTACTAGGTTCCGTAGCTGTTTGTAGTAAATCCATTTAGAATTTATTTGCTCTATGGTATATTTGTTATTTTTTTGTGCTTGTTTATATTTAGAATACGCAACATTTCTGAGTTTGATCATGAACTTAATATTGTCGGTCAACCATGGTGCTGGAGGTTTACTTATTTTAATTGTTTTTATTGGTGCTAAATTATTAAAAAGTGATAGAATATTGTCAGTGACAAAGTCAACTTGATTATTAATATCCTTGAAATTCTTAAAATCACGTATCTTAATTAATCTTGTGGGACTTTTTATAGTCGGGCAGTCTATACAACAATACGTTAAAAGATGATCGGTCACATCGGGCATATGAACAGTACCAGTTTTGCTAATGTTTTCTGGTTTAGTTGTGGCAATGATATCTATCAGGGTGGCAGATATATTATTAATTCTAGTGGGGTCAGATATTACCTGTTTTAAATTATAAGTTTGCAATATATTGTCAAAATACATGTAGGCTGGCAAATTCGGTTTCAGCATGTTAATGTTTAGGTCGCCAAGTATAATTATTTCTTCAGACAATGGCAACACAGTTGCAAGTTGGTCGTCGAGTACGGAGAGTTCGCTATAATGAACATTTGGAGGTCGGTACAAAACACCTAAAATAATATTCCGCTTATTAATTTTAATTTCTATCCAAAGCTGTTCGACTTGTGAAACATTTTCTAGATGATCCATTCTTTTAGAAAACATTAAATTTGATCTTATGTAGAACGCAACGCCTCCACCTCTACGATTAGGCCTGTCAGTGCGGCATAGAAAATAACCAGGAATTTCAACAGCTTTTGAAATAATTTGAGGTTTAAGCCAGGTTTCTGTTACGCCCACAATATCAAAATTTTGCATTAGAATGTAGTCTTTTAGGTCAACAAAAGAGTTTATAAGTGACCTGCAATTAATATGAGCTATAAATAAGTTTTGATCATTATTATCTATGGATTGGATTGACATGGTTTATTTCAGTTCAATTAAATGAAAATATAGGTATCTATAAACAAAATGAATAAAATATGTGTAATTAAAATACAACATTAAATTCTAATAACATAATATGGGACAAGGTAACAGTTAAATATTATATTTAAGAAATATATAAAAACTATAGGTATATAATATATTGGCTGTTTGGTAGAGAGGAGCTTTACTTAACCTTCGATCTTGTAACAATTTTCGTTTGCTTTTTCTTATTTAGTTTTTCCTTTTCCACAGCATCAGTAATAGACACGAGAGTATTATCAGTGTCAATATTATTTGGAGTAGCACTTGAGACAGAAGGGATTGGTTGAATTCTATTTTCTGTAAATGCAGTATTTTCAATATTTTTGTTTATTTTTAAATCACTATAGGTGTAAGTTTTTCCTTCTAGTATAAGTTTCTTATATCCCAGTTTGGCGTTTAAATTTTTTCCCTTTGCCACTTTAAAATGTTCGTACAAGACTTTTTGTTCTTCTTGATCGCTTTTTATAAGATCGTTTGATATGGTTAAACCAGTTCCTTTTAACTTATATGCTTCTTTAAAAACTTCTCCTTTTTTTATATTTGATATAAATTGAACCAGTATAGGACGCGATTTATTTTCTACCTGATTACCAATACGATAAACACTGTTTATATCCTGTACGGATGTCTCTACACCAATTTTGTCTCTAAGCAAGTTTAACACAACTTGCAATAGAGTACTGTTTTCCTTCTCGCCTTCTTTAACACCAAAGAGAATAATATTGTTTTGTCTTGCTTTTCTTTCAAGAGCTAATATACGATTATTAGATTCTTTATTTTTAGTCTCCAATAGTGTAACATCAACTTGAAGTTTTGTAGTTTTTTGCACTTCAGATTTCAGGTCTTCTTTTATGTTATCGATATCTGCTTTGATTATTAAGTTTTGTTCCTTTATTGCAGTGATCTGCTCCTTTATTTCATTATTCGTTTCGTGAACTGAAGCTAACAATTGATAGATGTCCTCATTTGTGGTGCGGCTCTGCGGGCTACTCATGATATGTAAAAAATTTGGGTCTAATGGAGCTAACAGTTACCCAGCAAAAGATGGGGTTAAACAAATGTTTCATGTAGTAAAGGTTGAATAAGAGCACGGGTGCTGATTTTAAGGTTATATTATATAAGTGTTAGTTCTTCCTTATCCAACTAGCTCACCTTGTTTCTTTAGCCCAAATAACAGTATTCGCAACGACTCACTATAATTAACTTTGTTTTTCCATAAATATTAACGTAAAAACGGCTTGTATTTATACTTCAACTTAAGCGCGCTGTTGCCGAGCTATATAAGGATAGGACAACTCAGATGCGCAGGACACGTCAGTAGAGCAGACGACAATTACCCTCCAAATAAGATCATGGGATCGGAACCAGCCGAGGCAGGCCAAAATTATGGTGGAAAGGAGGATGCACAAAATATTGGTCTCAGGAAGTGGAAGCAAGAGTCACAGAATCGGCAGAATGGAAAAAGTCGGGTGACTCATTTAGGTCAGTAGCGCTTATGATAACGATGATGATGAAGTGGCCGATCATGATTCAAGAATAAATGAATGAAGCTGATGTCTCAGAACCTCAGTTTCATATTTTGTCCATCTGAATTTGTAACATCTGCGATGTTTCGTCAATAACTTCTCGAAATAATTCCTTCATATTACACAGTGCAAGCAACCATATTTTTCTCAATCCCCAAAAAGTCATAATCTCGGTCATAATGGTCTTTAAAATATAGGAATTTAAATTCATTAGTTTCTATTACTTGTCTGTAGTTATTTCCCTTAATACTGTCAATTAATAGAATATCTTTTTTTATAACAGAACTGTGTATATTGTTACGTGTTTATACCCTTAGTAAACACTCCCAAGCGTAGGTCCAATAATTACAACACGAATTTTCACTAACCACTGATACAATAATTAGTCCTTATAATAACGCACCAATTATAACTTTCATCTACTATAGACTCACTACTATAATTCTCAACTTGTTACTGTTCTTTATCTTATTCGATTACTTAACTTCTTCCGAACTGTATGCACTGAACACACCCCAGCGCGTTGGCTCTGCTACTTATATATCCGTGGCGCTTATTCTCGATTCATTCCATTTCACTCCAGGCTATTCCAGCCTGTCATTCGGGATGATTCTGACTTATCCGTGATAATGGCGTCATCATGGCCAACTGGCGAACTACCATTTTACTGGTAGCTAATTTGGCAGGCCTCCTTTCACTCTGCTACCTGTGATTAAACCTCTCTCCGTAAGAGGGCGGCACTTAATAATATATTAAAGTTTAAAGTTTCGAATTTATAAAAAAATCCGAATAAAAGAGAAAACTATTTTTGACATACGTTTATGTGAATCAAGAAAATATCATTTTTAAACAGTCTTGTGATTGTCATTCATGAAAATTTTGAACTACGATTTAAATTAAATTAATGAAATTAAATTGCAAAGTTCACAGTGAAATAATTTTTTTTGTAACTATGTACTAAATTTTTAAAAACTGCTATATAAGACAGCTTAAAATGTTGTTTTACTTTGAAAATTTAATTTTATCCTGTAAGCCATAAAGTAGTACAAATAGCACATGAAAACTAAAACTTCTACGTCTAGTAACATTTTATTGAAGTAAACTCCGAGCAGCCTCATCAAAAACTTTATTACTGACACATATTCTTCGCAGTTCACGTGCTTTTACTTCATAATATGTAGGAATTTCTAGAAACTCAGCCATAAAACCTTCTTTCAAGGGACACCCTGTGGTATGTTTATTTTTCCAGTTCGGTATTATCTTTCCTGTTCCTGTGCCACCGCCTACGAAGAAAGAAGCCGCCATAGACACCGAATATAAATTCTCACAAACCCCGTTTGCATAATAACTTCAACCCCATTCTTAATCAGACCTCATATGAAAAGAGACATAATACGTGCAAGCGCGTCTACAAGAATTAATTTCTTTGTTAAGGGTGACGGATGGCTTTTTTTCTGAAGATTTATATTTTCCTTAAACAATTCTGAGGATTATATCTTAAAGATAGAAGGTAATGTATCCTCCTTACGTCAACATTTAAACTGCGTTTTTAAAATTCCGAGCACAGCTAATAGGAAATAGTCACCGAGAGGCAGAGACATATTTTTCCCACTTAATTCAAGGGCACAGTAAATAAGGGCTGCCCATACTGCTTTCACTTCAAAATTATGACTACCATCAGTTTATATTTTTACTGCCTCAACAAATGCCATTCTTTATGTGTTTCACACTTAATAAACCTAAGTATTAATAACGCAATATTTCGATATCTTTTAGATTCATTAGATCTATGTCTGGTCGATAGCCGAGTGGGTTAAGGCGCGAGGTGGCAATCGCGATTAATCTCACACGGACATCGCACCACCGGGTTCGAATTCTGGCTCCGGTACTGGCACTGTCGGAGGAAATGGTTGTATGTCCGCGTTTTTTCAATGTGTAACCCCCTTCCGCACAAGCCCTGGCTTCTGGAATTGGGGGTTGTCTAATTTCTGTGGTGTTATTTATTATGTTAAATTCATTGATAATTGTGAGTGAAGGAGTATCATTTTTTTTTTATACATTTATTTAACGTCGGCCTATTTCCGCTACTGAAGCCTAACACCGACGCCTGTAGACGAGCTACCCCCAACCAGGAATTTTGCCGAACCTCTTCCCTTAAGAAGAGTAGGGATCTTTTACTTGCCTAACATTTAATAGACAAGGGACCGACGGCTTTACATCCCCTCCGAAGGATGGTATATCTCCTATACAACCCTCGCCTAAGGTTGTATAGCTTCCGCGCATACACTGATATACAAGCCGCTGGAAGATGTGTGAGGCGAGAACGTGGTTTCCGTTGGAATGGTCACCAATCCAAGTACTAACTGCGCCTGTCGTTGCTTTACATCGCATACCGAAGTATGTACATAGTAAAGACGCACCTACGCTCGCCCCAGGAGTATCATTATTTCCCCGGATATTTTCTCCAAGTTAAAAAACTATGGTTATGCAAGAATTTGATATATAGCCACTACTATCGATATGATTAACAATACGGACATTTGACAAATGAACGTTCAACCATTAACAATTGAATGTAAGCCTCTGTATATTATCGAACAACATTTTTCGGGAATTCGAGTTATCTTTTTTTATTCTTTATACTATACATGACCAATAATATTTTGAACCGTTATTTACATTTTGCTCAATTCTATCTACGTTTTATATGCATTGGTTAATCTAATTGTTTACGGTTCCAGGAAAGTTCCTTCATCGCGAAGTGTATAATACTTAATTGATAAGACATGTAATAGCAATCGTTGTTATCAATCCATTGGTTATATTAATTGAAGAAAACTACCAGAGAAATTAATATTTTTTCATGGCAAAAGCAATATTTCCCGGAATTGAGGAGAGTAAGCTTTAAACAATAAATCATTTGAACGCTCGTATGTAAAATCATAACGATAACGATAAGGTGGGCTTATCACGAGGGCTACAGATCCGAACCGATTCACATCCATCTATCATCCTGCTTGAAAGTGATCCATTGCTGTATGTTAACCCATCCCAAACAGTAGTTCGCTTCGTAAGTATTTATTGATACGTAACTTCGTATGAATGATGTTTCCGCCTTTAGTAAACCTAAATAATAACCCTGCCGAATAATGAAATTAATAAAAATGGTGGACATATTCAGAACACTGAAATCCATTAAAACCATCATGTAAGTGTTAGTGTGAGAATATCCGCAGATTTTGTTTATAATAATAGTTCTAAACAACCTCAGCGATTAATTTGACAACTGTTTCAAATTAAGAACTGATAATTTTAATCATAAGTAGAAACTAATACGTACCCTAATGACGACAGCATTTTCGAAAAATCTTACCTGAAACAAAATTTAAAAAATGAATATATGTTTATGTAGGATAAATTACGGGCTTATCCTTAAAAATTCAAGGGATTGATACTGCAATCGGGTTGAACCGCGTCTGAGATTGTTAATGTCTCGATGTTTTGGCTCCCGTTTTGGAGCCATTTTCAAGAGAAAAAGGGGGTCAAGAAAAATTGTCAAAGAAAATAATGCTATTAGTTCGTGGAACTGGTTCGATTCCGGGGTCTCAATCTGCCTACTCCCCAGATAATAATAATAATAATAATAATAATGTCTTTATTTATTGTTGAATACAATAATAAAAGGGCGAAGTTCAGTAGAGTGAGACACCATCTGCTCTTCCACTTAACCCTAAAATATCCATACACAAAGCACAAAAATAAATAAATAAAGTCAACTAGAGGAATGATAGATGTCAAATGCACAAAGGCAGGTTTCGTCGTATTCCTCTTGAAACCTAATATTTTTATTAGGATATGCGCTCTGAATGGTATTTTATTTACCAATTACTAAAAACGCAATAAAGTGTTTATAGAAGATATCGGTGAAGGTACCTTTATTTGTCACATTTGCCTTAGCCGAGACTTCTTAAAGTGTTTGTGGCAGATGTTGGAGGGACCCATTTGTACTATTTGTAAGTCGCCGATATGGTGTTACTTGCAATGTATATAACATCAGGAGACCGCAGCATGGTCAGTGTCTGGGTCTGCTCTGCACTGATGAGAGTCAAAACCTCGAAACTGGTCTGCAGATGACTCTGGACATTGCCGATGCTGCGGAACTCTTCTGTTTTAATAATGGGTACCTTCACCGATATCTGTTATAAACATTAAACACTTTATTGCGTTTCTAGTAATTGGTAACTAAAATACCATTCAGAGCGCACATCCTAATAAAAATATTAGTAAGAGGAAGACGACGAAACGTGTCTTTGTGCATTTTAATATCTATCATTCCTCTAGTTGACTTTATTTGTCATATATATATACATACATAAAGACAAAATTAGATTAATTCAGGCGAGGTTCAGTTCGGCAACCTAAACCACAATCGGGTCAGGTGACTGCCTGGCTTTTTTGCCTTCAAGGTATAACCTTTGTTAGTTTTATGATTATGGTATATCCGTGCTTAATTGTGGGAAAGTACGTTACACTTCTTCTTTCTTCATTCTTTCTATTTCTTTTAAAAGTGTTTTTCTTTTAATTTCTTTTTTTTAGCAAAGGTATTTCTATGGATCTGTTGTACATCCTCTTAAAATTTAAAGATAAATCGTGAATCACCCTGTATATGAATGATATTACTACTTGATTATATATACTGTACCTACAGTAGATGATAGACAGACAAATGTTGCCGACTCAACTATCAGTAGCTCGGCATTTCAATAGCGCAAAAATGTAAGCTAGTTTTTTCACACTAATTTTGAATTAAACATTTTATTTATTTTCTGGATGATTTGAAATAATATCTAGAAAATATTTTCATGGTATATTTTGTAATATTTGAATATTAACTTAACCCTATAAGACGATCAGTGTCTTCGGCACAACATATAATATATAGCTTTAATTAAACTATTATTCAATCGCAAACTTTGGCTATTAATTGTAGCTCGAAATGATAGAACCGTTTAGGGGACTATTTGGAGATGTCGCAAATAACATTCATCATTAACAGGGGCCCCGCCGTCACTTGGAAAAGTCGGTAAGGGGTGAAATATCAATTGTCTCAAACATTACGTAACTGATAATGACAATTTCTCTCTGTCGTTTACATGCAAAAAGTAACAATTGTATATTTCAATCAGTAATTAGTATGTGGTATTTATGATTTCGGATTAAGTACAATACCTTTTTGTTAAAAATTGTGTAAAGATGATAAATAGCAAATTGGAAAGGTGTGATGACAAAAGTGTAAACTTTTTAAAATCGTTAGAAAAAAAATATTTATTTAACTAATAAATAGGCTATAAACATATTAATTATATTAATAATAATCGTCTTTATTATATACTCGGCGAAGTCCAGGTTGGCCTGTTCTACTTAACCGAGTGATAATTAGACTACAGAGTACAACACAATATATATATAAGTAGACTTGATACAAAATATATGAATTTAATACAGTAAATTATTAACAGTAGTATCATATGTACTATAATAAATAAAATAAATAACTAAACAATTGAGAATATTAAATTTTTAACAATATGAAAAAAGTAATTTTAAAATTTTATGATTCCAGTTGCTTTATAAGTAGATCTTTGCGGAGTAAGGTTTACAGGATTTGATTTGCAGTGGGATACAATTATAGAGTTTGGTCGCAGAATAACATAATGATTGTTTAAACAAAGTAGTTCTACATTTAGGCATAGTAAGATGATAATACTGTCTAATTTTAATATTGTGACAAAATTAGCGGCAATCTAATTTTTTATTAGATATTCCGGGCAACGAGAGGCAAACATTTTATGCAAGATACAGGAATGGTGTAGTTGACGACGATTGCGCATATTAAGCCATCCAAGTTTGTTAATTTTATAGGTTGCATGATCACGTCTAGTAAGATTGAAAACTAATCTAACGCAGTTATTTTGAATTTTTTAAATTCTATTAACAGTTTTAGCGTCAAGACATGTACCATAAATATCAGCGTAATTTAAAATAGATAATACTAAAGTATCAGTAAGTTTCTTTTTTGATTTTTTACTTAGCAAACTTCTGAATAGACTTTTGCACAAGCTTATTTGTATGCACACGAAATCTTAATTTATTATCTAGCAGAAGTCCCAGACTTTTAGTAACATTAGTTGTGGGTACTTTCTCGCCATTAATGATCAGATTTAAGTTTGCAACTGCCCAATCTGAATCTAGGCCACAGTATATAACAGTTGACGTAGATGGATTCAACATAAGACTACTTTTTAGGGAGTATGCGTGAAGTATTTTTAAATCGCTATTTATGTTGATGTTTGCTTGCAAAGCATTAGCATACTGGTGATAATTACAAAAATTAAACTGACGTCCAATATCCGAGGCATAGACAATAAATAGCAACGGCCCCAGGATTGATCCCTGGGGTACTCATGTGGTGACCGCTAAGGACCTCGATACATTATTTTCCAATATCATACTCTGATTTCTGTTGATTGAGTAGTTGAAAACAAGATTTACTGCACTTGAAATGCATAATAGTGAAGTTTGGCACAGAGTAATACATAGTCCAATGTATCAAAAGCCTTACTGTAGTCAAGTAATACCAATGCTGTTGTCTTTCATTCATCTACACCTCGGATTGTATCATCAGTAACTTCCAGTAATGCACTAACTTGTAGAGTGGCCCTTTCTGAAACCAGATTGTTGCAAAGGAAGTATATCATTAATTTTAAGAAACGCATTTCTTCATGCATAACTCATTCTATTATCATTGAAAAGGCCGAGAGCATACTTGTGACGCTCTCTTTCTCGTTCAGTGCGAGAAATAAGGCTGCCACTTTGACACTCGAGCTTTCTTATTTGTTACTCGGACGCCAGTTCAAGTTTCTAGTCATTGAACAACACTACCCAAAAGTCGGTAAACGAGACTAATCAGCTCAGTGAAAAATCGGTCGATTCCAGTGGGTCAATAAGGGAAATTAGACTTTCACAAACACAACAGTAAAACAGTATATTACAGTAATCCTATGATTAACAATCCTAAATAAAACAGAAAATGAAAATTAACATATGTATAGGCAGTGGAGGGAGAGTAGCAAGCAATATAGTAATATCAGCGGCAAAAGCGTATAAGCGGTAGTTTATGATAAAACGATTGTTAAGCAGACAGTGTATGGATACCAGAAAATGCAAAGTAAATAGAATTATTTACAGTTTTAAAACAGGTTATAAAACAGACGGGAAACTTGGCTGGTGCTTAATGATGTTAACAGAACAGGGAATTAAGTATCGCAAAATGAGCAAGTATTTTTATCATGAACTCAATATAGTAACCTGATTAATATCACTCAGTTCATATCCCAAGAAATACACGAAGGAAATCAGGTGGATGTTGTTTATACCGACTTTCAAAAGGCGTTTGACTCGGTGTCGCATAATTTCCTACTTTGTAAACTTAAAAATGAATTTGGATTCCATGAGAATCTTATAGAACTCCTCACATCATATTTACATAATAGAAAACAGTATGTGTCTGTAAGTGGTTATACATCGAAACAGTTTCTTGCCATGTCCGGAGTCCCTCAGGGTTCCAATCTTGGACCACTGTTATTTCTCATGTTCATAAATAGTCTTACTGAAATAATTACAGCCTCCAAATATCTGTTATTTGCAGATGATTTAAAGATTTACATTAAAGTTGAAAATAATATGGACTGCTTCCTGCTCCAAAATGACATTAATAAT
Organism: Leptura quadrifasciata; assembly: GCA_963675555.1. Classification (NCBI taxonomy): domain Eukaryota; kingdom Metazoa; phylum Arthropoda; class Insecta; order Coleoptera; family Cerambycidae; genus Leptura; species Leptura quadrifasciata. The sequence continues at coordinate 135,283,597 of OY776676.1, forward strand.
TTATATCAATGGACACTTCAAAATAAATTGTATCTTAACATTAATAAATGCTTCATTATGACCTATACTAGAAGAAAAACTCCAATTATATTCAATTACAAAATGAATAATACAGATTTGGCTAGGGTTGAAACCATGAGGGACCTAGGCGTAACATTTGACACCCAGCTCACATTTAGTAACCATATTTACACCATGATAAATAAGGCTAATAAAATGTATGGATTCATAGTACGCAATACGAAGATGTTTAACAATACAGGAGCTATTAGGCGGTTATATATTTCGTATGTAAGATCTCAGTTGGAATATTGCTCAATTGTCTGGAATCCATTTTATCAAATACACAAAAATAGCGTAGAAACAATACAAAATAAAGTTTTAAGGTTTTTAAATTATAAAGAGACTGGTTTATATGATTTCGATATAGATAAAGATATATTAAGGGAAAGATATAATCTCAAAACACTGGAGAATCGACGAAAATACGGGCATATTGTATACTTACATAAATTGTTACATGGCAATGTAGACGATAGTAGTTTCCTGTCCATGATAAGTTTAAGCGTCCCCCACTATCCTACTAGAACTTATAGAACTTTCCACTTAGACCTGGCAGGTACAAATTATCAAATCAATTCCCCTCTCCACAGAATATGTAGTAACTATAATACGATCCAAGCCAACTGTGATATATTTGATATCAGTATAAAAAAACTAAAAACCATGTTAAATTCATTGTTTTAAACCATTGCTTTCTAATATTATGTTAAAATTAAGCTAGTATTAAGTTAGTTTTAGGTTAATGTAAATATCAAATGTACCATATCACTCTGTAATAGGGCTTGCCTGTTGAGTGCATTACCAAATAAATAAATAAATATACTGTGCAAACAAAAGATTAATTAAATCTGTCCAATTACTAAGCTTCAGCCCGGAACATACAATAATGTATGTGACCATAAAAAAAGGTGAGAGAATCCTGTAGGGAAATAAATCCTGAATACCGGGGAAAGAAGGAACTTGTAGGGATATTAGTTCTAAAATACAAGTAAGGGTAAGAGGTAGTTACAATGTAAAAAAATATTAAAGTAAAGGCTAAAAATATTCAAACGGTTAAATATTAATTGAAAGCGAATTATAATTCACTTTCAAGCAGTAGCGTGAGAAAAGGAAGTAATGATCCTCTTGTTCTAACTTTATTATTATGAACAGCAATCCGAAAGAGGATTTTGCCATATAGATAATATGATGACAGTCGCTTAGTAACTTATGATTATTTTATGATACAAACAGAGAGCATAACTTCGTGACAGCCTTTCAGATTAAAGTAACTCTTTTAATTCATGTCACACGTGTTCATGTTTACTTATGCCAAATTTGAATCTTATTAATTCAAGAATTTTGTACTCTTTGCACATATATCATTTTGATTCCTTTTATGACAACCGTTTTTCTTGTTGTTCATTTCCAGTGTGCTTGGGAGTTTTCTAGTTTGTTTATGATCCTTTTAATGGTTATTAGCTACGTGTACCTGGTTCCCTAATTTTAGTTTGACACAATCTGTAGACCAGCAGAGCGTTCGTTTAAATTTGATGATGGTATTGGTAACTTCTAAACCAGACATATTTACTTCAAATACGTAATAAACCACAGATAAGTTTTTATGGCCCTGTGTAATTTGAATAATAATAATAGGTATGCGTGCGTTGCAATGTACAAATTAGATTAACCACAAAATGACGGTTCCTCTCAAACAAGGACAAGAGGTTACGGGAATTGCAGGTATAGGATTACGGGGTTAGCATGAAAAGATTATGGGATTCTTAGTTGTTTTTGATTGCAGTAAAAATACTGACGTATAGGAGCAAAAGTTCGGTTTCAGTGATATACAAATTTCCACGGACTCAATTTTACGTATGGATAAATCATGATATTTTTCCCTTTTGCTGATATTCAAAACCCCATCTCCAAAACCTTCATATTCTTTTATTAAGTGTTATTAAACAGCTACTGCCTGATTAACATATATAACTATTAGCATTATTATTATTACATTAATCACTTGTATATTTATCAACATGTTCTACTAATTCTGTCCACCTAAAAGAGGCAAAGTTTTATACAATACTTATGTTTTAACCCCCTTGATAATTTTTCTTATTTTTGATAATGTATTCACAGGTATAATATCATATTAACAAAATTCAGGAGTTTAAAAGTAAATTTATATTTCAACCCCCTCAAAAGGTATTATTTAAAATCATTTTTGGCGTTTTCACGGGTAACAGGTACCCCCTCACTAGAGCCTAGATATTTTCTTTATTTCGGTCGTTCTAACAAAATAGTGAGCTCAGTTAGAAAAGGACAGATTTTTGTCCACCTAAAAGTACAAATCGACCATTGTTGGATGTAGACTCTCTGGAAATGATTTAGGACAATTGTTTATAAATAAAATCAACTAGTCATCCATCGAGGCACCTAAATACATGACATCCGATACAAGATTTCAATTTTAATGAAAGCGTCCCCCAAAATTACTACAAATAATCATTAATCTTAAAACTGATGTTACTCATTATCTGATAACGATGATGGTGCATAAAGTAGTTTCACCCCTTTAATGTCATGATATGTAAAAACTTCATACATATATTTGCGTTAGTTACTATAATTCATTAAAGTATACAACATGATGATGAGATCAACGCCTGATATAAAATGCTGAATATTTTAATAGAAATGAGTAATTTTGTTAATGTCCTCATTTCACATTTTCTTTTCCCTAAATCAGAGATAAGGCTGCTAAATGAAAGTTTAGTTAAAACCTAATAGTAGTTTAGGTCTCTGAGTATTGCTAACTTAGAAAATGTTAGTAAACATTTTCTCTTGATATACAAATTAATTGATCAAGAAAATTTAAAGTAGATTACGCTTGTAAATACTTTTAGTATCTAATTTTGTCGAATTTTTATTTTTCTAATTAATAAATAATCTACGTCAAAGCGAAAATACTACGAATTATACAAACAGACGAGAGACCGTTCTATAAAGAAACCAATAGAATCCAACTTCAAATGGAATTTTATATTTTGTCGCAGGAATAAATAAATAAAAAAAATACTTCAACAGATTGCATAGCATCATATGAACCTTTTCCAAAATTAGGAATCACGATACAGGTTTTACTTTGGACTAATAAATTTTGTGTAAAATTCTATTGCCTATCAAACGATTCAACAAAATGTATTTATTTACAAATATCAATATGTAGGAAAGATGTAGCAGTACTAGTTTCGACATCTCAAACCCTCAAAACCCAAAAACCTGCCATCAAGCTACAGACCTGTAAGCCTTATTCCTGCCTTAGCAAAAGTCCTAGACATCCGTCTCCTTAGTACATTCCAGGAGCATTAAATAACTTCCAGTTTGGATTCCGCGCCAGTCATTCCTCAATCCAGCAGCTTTTCAATCGAGGTCTACTAACAGGGTTTATTGCCTTAGATCTCGAGAAAGCCTTCGACAAAGTCTGGAAACCTAGATTTCTATATAAGATCCATATCGCGGGTTTCTCGACTCGTGTCATTAAAATGATATAGTCGTACTTCCAACCGAAATTTCCGAGTCATAGTCAACCAGGTATGCTCATCACTCACCCCTATCCTAACAGGCAGGCATCCCCCAGGGATCATCCTTCGAACCAACTTATACGTGAAAGACATACCACCCCCGACAGACCACTGGACAACCCTCTGTTTATATGCAGATGATACAACAATACTGACCACCTCGAAAAACCCACAAATATTGACAGACATTAAACAAAGACAGACAGATATGACAATTAAATTTTTTGAAGACTGGGGACTTCTAGTCAATACACATAAAACACAAATAATATGTTTTTCCAGGAAGATACAGAATATAAACACTGAATTAAAAATTAAAGATAAAACATTTTCGTGGAAAGATCAAGTAAACTAACTACGGGTCGAACTTGATAAGAAACTTCCATTTCATAGACATGCACAGGAGGTTAAAAACAGATGCTGGGCTCGTTGCTCCTCCCTATACCCTATTTTAAAAAATGCTCCTACATACACTGCTACCCTTATATATAAAACATACACACGTCCCATCCTCACTTACGCTGTTCCCATATGGTACCCCCTTATTTCCAAAACCCCTCAATCCACTCTCCAATACGTACAGAATAAAATACTCAGAATAACTATAAAACTCCCACCCACATCCCCCGCACAATTACTGCACGACTTGACAGGGCCACCTACATTAGACAATTTTATATTAAAAAGACTGCTACCTAACCTAGCCCAATCCCTTGTTCTATCCACGAATTCGCTTTTTGTCAATCCCCTCACGGCTAAATTCTTGCACGATCCTACACATCCCCACATCAAGTATATCTACATCCCCTAGAACGAAATATTGTACACTGTTGTTCGAAAAAATAAAAATTATATAAAAATACAAAAAGATAAAATCAAATAATAAAATCTAAAAATTAAAATAACACACAAAAAATACACAAAATACAAAATAAACACAAAAAATTTCGAAATTTAACATTAAAAAACATCCAGACACGTTTACGTGAATCCGTATACTCTCTCTGCGACGGCGGAGCTTGTGTCTAGCTACTGACGTCACGCGGCCTAGTCTCGTGCACATGTACGTTTTCTAGCCTCGCGCCGATCCTTAGTTTTATAGTGCTTACAGCGAATGTAAATCTTAAAATTTTGCGTTAAAATTGTTTGTTTTCATATATATCAAACGAAAAATGTCGAACCTGCCTATTGCTGTAAACTACATTGGAGCGCCCACAACTACGGTTGATTTAAAATGCGTTCGAAACGAATATGTATATTATGTTATCGATCAAAAGCGATAATACACGAGCCCCTAACAAATGATGCTTAAATTACCACTTACCCTGACGTAATTTCTTTAATATATTAACAGTAAAACTTCACATTGAAATTCTCCGTTCGTGTAAGTATGTCTTCGGCTTTTTGGTTCGCCTGAAATAACAATCAAGCCCTTCCGTCTCCCTAATTTGAATATGCGGATAACTATGACTATTTAATTCGCCTATTGAATACAAATGATTATTCTGGAATAACTTTCACGCGTGGTCGATGCCTAAAAGAGCAGTTTTTCTATGCTTACTACGCACCTATAACGTCATAAAGCATTATTAAAAGTTTCGTGGAACGTGATAAAAGCGGCATTCGATTCTAATTTGAGCTAAAACTCCGTGGAAACTCGGAGCATGCCTCGATTACGTGTGCAAGGGTCTTAACCTTGCCCACAGATTGGGTGGAGTTAGGTAATAGAAAGTTTTATTAGTTTGATCATTGATATATTGAATGTGTAGAGGGTAAAGTAGGATGAAACTACAAGTGCTCAAGTTAGAACCAGTTGATCCCAGTCAAGTTAAGAGCATTTAGATATTATTTTTATTATGAATAATCTCAAAATTTTATCGCACCTTTTAATATTAGTTCAGCTGACGAGTTTAATTTCATATCAATGTAAATGATCTTGAGGTATTTTGCAAGCTAGTCGAGTGGAGATGCCAGACTGTGCCAGTGGCAGTAAACTCGATGAGGCAAATTTCGGTGTCAATAATCGGGGATTCAGACTATTTTTCTTCAGCTCCATTTTGGTATGCATTTAAAATTATTAGGCCTTATACAAAACGCCATGTTGTAACCTAACGCAAAGCGATCTGAGCCTGCATTCGTCCCCCATATTAATTTTCCATCCCTTTTCGATTATGTTTATGCTTTTTACTTTAACATGCATAGATAAAGAAACTACTTTAATTGTACCACTGCATAAAAAGTTTTTAAAAACATCGACAACTACAGGCAAATTTTCCTACTCAATTCCTTATCTAAACTGTTTTAAAAAATTGTTTGCAATCGTTTGACGACTTATCTTGAATTTAATAACATACTGTTCATGTCACAACACGGATTCAAGGCAAATAGATCTACTGAAACAGCCACATATGAAATATTGAATTATATATTTGAAAATCTGGACAATGATAAAATAATCGTTTCACTACTTTTTGATCTTTCGAAAGCATTTGACACAGTATGTCCACAATTCTTAATTGCTAAATTGTCAAATATCGGGCTACCAGTATATATTTTGCAATGGATTGGGTCATATATGGAAGGATGATTGTTGGTGTTAATGGAGCTAGATCTTAGGCACACGACGTAAAACTCGGTGTTCCTCAAGGTTCTGTCCTGTGCCCCCCTCTTATTTTTAATATATGTAAATTATTTATGAAACTATATTACCAATGGTCTGATTGCAATGTGTGCAGGTGATACTACCATTGATGTAGCAGCCGATACTCCGCAAAAATTGGAACCTGTAGTTGCTAACGTAATTAATGAATTTAGCACGCAATAGGCTCATCCTCAACGAGTCAAAACGTATAGCCATTAATTATTACATTAGGAAAGGTTTGTCCAATGATACATGTCTATTGCGATACATCAATTTCAATTAGAAGATAAAATTTCTCGGCACTCACATAGACAATAGACTTACCTAGAATGCGCAAATCGAAAGCGTTTGTGTAAAACTAAGTAAGGCACATTATACCATAAGACAAATGAAAGTTTGCCTTAATACTCCAGGATTGCTAAATATTTATTATGCATATCTCCTTAAGCATAATCAGTTGGGGCTGTGCTCGAGAAATACAAAGTGTTTATTTTGCAAAAAAAGAATAATCAGGTTAATTTTTAATATGGAATACAAGGAAAGTTGCAGACAAGTATTTATAGAAAAACAAATTGTAACCGTGCCCTGCATTTTTATTCTTAAATGTTTGATATTTGTTAAAAAGAACGAACATCTTGTCCAACTCATGCACGCATAACCACAATACTAGGTACGGTGATCTATTAAGAATTTCCTCTCACAAAACGTCAACTTATAAAAATTTACCCGATCGCCTAAATTGTTTGTTAATAATGTATACATATTTGCCCATTGTTTTATACATACATTTATCTTTTACATCATGTACATCTGTTTGTCTGTATGTAACTGTATTTTATATCTTCAGTTTTTGTATTGACATGCCTCATGTATTTTTTGGTCAATAAATATTATTATTATCAAAAAGATACAATCAAGATGGCGGGAGAGTAACATTCGTATGAACCTGTCCTCTTATAAAATTGTTTTAAAATCGTTAAATAAGCAATAATAAAGTGCAGTGAGTAGTTGAAAATTTACATGCAGTTAAGGAATACATTTGTATATAAAACAAAAGTGTTTTTCTGATTGAATTTCTCTGTTGATCAACATAAGTTTTTGTCTGCTTTAAAAATGGTTCTTACTAGGAACGATATAGATGAGATAGCTAAGATAGTGGAAGAAAAAAATAAACGTATGTTTCAAAGCGAGGAATTTATAAGGAAAATAGCCGAAAGTGTCTTAAAGAAGATCTCTGAGAAATATGATAATTTAATTTCAAACCAAAATGAAACTATACGGCAGTTACAAAGAGATGTAGCAATTCTACAACAGGACAATCGAAAGTTAAAGACAAACTTGGACACTAATGAACAATATACCCGTAATTTAAATCTCCGAATATTTGGTATATCTGAGATTGATAAAGAAAACACAAAGGAAACAGTGATAAACTTTTTTGAAGAAAAACTAGATCTGCGAGATATAAAGGAAACAGATATAAATAAATGTCATCGAATTCCAACGAAAAAATCAGGGACTGATAACAGGCGACCTTCTGCCATCCTAGTAAGTTTTTGTAGTGATACCGTTCGCTCTAAAGTAATAAACAAAAGAAAAATGTTGAAGTCATCTGGTGTGTCCATACAAGAAGACTTAACAAAATATAGGTTAGGATTAATTAATAGTGCTATTCAAACTTTCCCTTCGAAAAGTGTGTGGTCTCGTAATGGAAATGTTTTTGTCAAATATAAAGACAAAATCTACAGAGTGGAAAGTGAGAGTGACATAACAAAGATTAAAGGAAACTAAGTAAATATTTGTATCCTAAACTACAATAGTTTACCATAAACTCATGTAAGTTTCTAGCATTAATTGAATAACTACCATGTCTTGCCCTGTTAATATTTATATATTAACTTGCTAACAACACAATCCAAATTTGCATTATATGCTCCTAAATACTTAACAAAATAAATGCATATAATTGATGTTAATGTTACAACAAACTTTTTGCTTCGCCCTGGAATTGTTACTATTATAAATGCTCATTTAATGATATTAAGAAATACTTATTTATTACGATGTTAATATATCTTACAGTTATAAAAAATTAAATATTGTGTAACACTATGCATATAAGTTAAAATTTACATATACTACATAATATGAAGCTATACCATAGGATAACTTATATTAATATATAATGCAAGTCTCCATAACTTTCATGTCGTCATAATTTTTTACTTGTGTATATCAATATTAATAATAGTAATTTGATGTTTACATGCTTGCATAAATAATAAAACTTCAAAAACCTTCAAAATTCAAATATTGTAATCATGGTTTGGAGACATTCTTACTATTGACTAATTGTTTCCATTTATTTTTTTTTTTTTAGCAATTTTCTTACAGCGTATATAGAATATAACCTTAAGAGGATAGGTACCGGTGCTTTGCTTTTGTCAGATTATTATTATAATCTCCTAACTTTTTATATAAGTATAATTTTAGTTTTTTAGGTTAAGTTAATATATAGAGTAAATGAACTTTAATGTTGCTAACTTTAATGCAAGGTCGCTGCTTACTGGATTTGTTGAGTTTTCTGAATTTATTGCTAATAGTAACTATCATATAGTTGTTATTACTGAGACCTGGTTGAATCAAAATATATCTTCTGATGCTGTGAATATTCTAGGTTTTGATATTCTTAGAAAGGACCGTGTAGATCGGAGAGGTGGAGGTGTTGCAATCTATTACAAGGACTTCCTGGATGTCGAAGTCTTGCACATTGATGAGGAGGTAGAAAGTGGACTTGAACAGCTGTGGGTAAGATGTAAGTTTAAATCGAAAAAAATTGCCGTTGGTGCTATCTATCGCCCACCAAATGTTAATGTAGCAGCCAGTATAAACTCTATCGAAAACGTTTTGTCTCAAATAGTACCGCAAGTCGAGGACGTTATATGTGCTGGTGACATCAATTTAAATCTGTATAATTTAACCAATACACAAGTCGAAAGTTTTAATAGTTTTTTAGAATCATATGGTCTTATTCAAATTTTGGACGTGCCAACACGTATTACACCATATAGTAGTACGCTTATCGATTTTATTGCAATCAGTGATTCATCTCTGGTTAGGGATACGTTTGCCATTGATATGCACAATATATCAGATCATTGTCTGGTATCGTGTAGTCTTAACTATACAGTACCTAAACAAAAACAGATTTTTCTCTCATATAGAGATTTTAAACAATTTTCCCTGCCAGATTTTGAAAGGGATTTGCATATGTTAAACTGGGATGTCATTTTCGACCTTGACGATGTTAATGATATGGTGGAGGTTTTAAATACTAATATATCTCACATATTTGATATACATGCTCCTTTAGTACGCGCTAGAATAAATAAACCAAAGGCTCCATGGGTGACAGACAACCTCAAACGCATGTGCAAAATGCGAGACAACGCGTTAATTAAATTTAAGAGAACAAAATATATGGGAGATTGGGAATATTATAAAACATTAAGAAATTTAACTACAACTATATCAAGAAATGAAAAACGAGCATATCTGGAGTACATAAATAGAACAAAAAATTCTAAAAAACTATGGAATGCGTTGAATGATATGAAGGTAACCACTAAAAAACAAAAAAGAAATTTACCATCAAAATTAAATAAACCTGATGAACTAAACAATCACTTTATTAATTCTGCAAATATAACCCCTGTTAATAATGACACTTTTTTATTTTATATGCACAATAAATTTGATGATAACTTGCAATTTTCATTTTCTGAGGTATCAGAAGAAGCTATCTCTAAATCCATATTAAAAATAAAATCAAATGTGCAGGGATGGGATGGCATTTCATTAAAAATGTTCAAATTATGTTTACCTTTTTTGATAAAATATGTTACCCATATCATAAACCAATGTTTAGTAAAAAGTACTTTTCCTGTCCAGTGGAAAGATGCCATTGTTACACCCTTGGCTAAAGTAGATAATCCTGAAAACTTCAGTGATATACGTCCCATTAGTATTTTGCCGCTTTTGTCGAAAATTTTAGAGAGAATTATATACGAGCAACTTAACAGTTATGTCATCGAGAATAAAATAATTCCCGAAAATCAATCGGGATTCTGTCAAAAACATAGCACTACCACCGCCCTCCTCAAGGTCATAAATGATATAATCCAAGCTTTGGATAAAGGTGACATCGCAGTTTTGACTTTAATAGACTACTCTCGTGCTTTTGACACAATTGATCATCAGCTACTACTTGCTAAATTACAATACTATGGTTTAAATATTGTAGCTTTAAATTTTGTAAGATCATACTTAAGTAACAGGAGGCAAAAAGTTGTCATTCAAGAACAACATTCACATTTTATTGACATTAAAACTGGTGTTCCCCAAGGGTCCACACTGGGACATTTGTTGTTTATTATATACGTATCTGACTTTCAAAAAGAACTTGTCAGCTGTAATATGCACCAGTATGCTGATGATACACAATTGTTACAGAGTTTTAATATCAAAGACATAGTGAGACACGTTGAGCACATTAATACAGATATTCTCAAATTAACAGAAATTTCGCAAAATCACGCTCTCAAAATAAATTCAACTAAATCATCTGTAATAGTTTTTTGTAGCGATAGGTTTCATGGTGATGTCATGAACCATGTTAAGATTTATATCGAGGGACAGCAGATTGAACACAAAAATGTTGTCAAAAATCTAGGTTTATATATAGATAATAAATTACGTTTTAAACAACATATAAACAAAAATATTCAAAAATCTTACTCAACATTAAGACATCTATATTCAAATAGGCATTTTCTAACAAAAAAAATTAAGCTTATGCTCTGCGAATCATTGATTTTATCTCTTTTTAATTATTGTGACGTAATCTACGGTCCTTGTCTTGATGTTGTCTCTATTAATAGAATACAACGCATGCAAAACACATGCATTCGATTTATATATGGCCTTGGTAGAAGAGAGCACGTGTCACCTAAAATCAACGAAGCAAAATGGCTGAATATGAAAAATAGACGTAAACTACACTTATCCACTCTTACCCACAAAATTATTACAACAGGTACACCTACGTACCTAAAGGCGCATCTTGTCACACGACAAGCGCAACATGCACGTGACTTAAGATCGGTGTACATGCTCGATATACCAAGACACTCATCTACTTTATTCAGGAGGTCCTTTTCTTATTTTGCAGCACAAAATTATAATTCAATACCAGCATTAATAAAATCTAATAGTTTAAGTTCCTTTAAAAAGAAATATATGGCTCAATTATTCAGTGATCAGCTGACTTTGATATAACAACTTATTTTAAGCATTTTCTTTTTCTTTTTTCTATTCTTTTCGCAATAAAGTTCATTTACTCATAATACTCATATTACTTTCTATTACTTGATTAAAAATTTTTAGATTAGTTAAGTATTAGGTTAGTCCATTATTAATTTTCTAATTTTAAAATCAATGTATAAATCTGTATTTTGTTATTTCTACGTGGTTGGGTGGAAGAGCAGCTTTGCTGAACTCCGCCACAAATAAAGGCAATTTATTATTATTATTATTATTATTATTACTGGAGTCGTGAGGAAATCCAAATATTAGATTAGGATGATGTGTATCTGTCTATCAGTCTGTCATTTCTCTAACATGGCTTAAAAAATTTGAAGCTATAGACATAGGATCAGGGAGGTTTAAGGAAGAGCTCTATTGGACATTGGGAAAATCAGTAGACAACTGGCGGCTCCAGGCAAGGCTAAGAAATAATTGTTCATAGGAATTTAAACATATTTCAAATAAAAATTGTTTAGGATGGAATATTGCATCGAAATTGTCCTCTACGAATTTTCAAATTTATACACTTTGTATATGTTATGCTTTTTAAAATGTAACTGCACAGTGTGTTTACTAAGTATGTGGGCAAAATTTTAAGGGTTGATTTCTTGTACGATTTTAGAACAAAAAGTTCTTATAAACAGATGCTTTTGCGATGATTTTTATTAAATTATCTTGTGCAGTTCTGAAAATAACAATTCAGATTTGATGCGCTGTCGAAGCTATACATAATGTAATATCTTAAAACTACAAGTTCTTTGGTCCAAGACTACATTGTATCGGAGAATTACGCAACGAAATTATAAATTCATCAAACAGTGGCATGAACGTGGTGAACACCTTGAGTATTGAGATTACTGACAAACATTGGAATTGATGGAAGGCGGCGTTCAGATAATTGGTTACATATGATACAACGCATTTTCCTGAACTAACTGTAAATGAGTTCAAATGTTTTTTTACTGGTGGTTTATCAGTTGTCACATCCTGTCACATGTTTTTAATGGCCAATCAATTGCAAACTGAAAATGTCGTGTATACAGTTATTGCCTAATTCCTGGTTATTGATCCATATTGCAAGTCACTACTCAGCTACTAATTGACACACCGTTGGTCCATATCGTATGTTACTATATATTGTCATGGCATAAGACAATTTTAATGGCCCGCGTAACAGCACCTTAAAGGAGCCCTATGAAAGTAAGCTTTAAATATATTTTGTCTTATGATCTCTAGAATGTCCGCATTCATATAATTTTTGTTCCATAAGTAATTCACGAGAAATAATTCCCCCCCTCCCACCCGCTTTGAGAGCTTTGATGAACTATCTCCAGAACAAGTCAAAAATGGGCAATGCAAATTATTAGGATATATGTTTAATTACAGCCTTACCTTCACATTTATATGGTGATTAATAGGACTTTCTATCGAGGGTACTTTACCTATGCTTATCTACATTAGTGTATACTCAAATTAACTGTGAGAAAATATCAATTGGGAAAAAATAAACATGTTTGACTAATTTTATTCTCTTTTTTATTCAATATACGTAATCATGAATAATAATTCTATATATAGTTTCGATATCATAAGAATCAAGAATAATGTGTAATAAATAATTATGGATTATAATAAACCTAGCCCTGTATGGCATTTGATCTTAAAATTCAAATTGTTCATGGCATATTGAAAACTAAATCGAAAATACACAAAATTTTTCAGCCGTATCAATAAATTGAATGTAATCTAGCTTACACACAAATATTATTTGAATAATAATCGAATTGTTCATTGTAACTTTTTATTTTATTATGTAATGGCAGCTATGCGTTAGCACGTATAAAGTGTTATTTAACACAGTACTCGCATAAAGGAGCATACAAACAAAGTTGAACAAATAACTGTAGCCGCTATACGCTAGCCTAGCCGGAAATGAATTTGGCATTCAAAAGTATTGTTTTTATTTCCTTTGGAAGGATCACATTATCACATACAACATGACGGTACCGGATTTTCAGTACTGTAATATTTATACTTGACTACCGAATAAATAATGTTTATAAGAGAGGAAGTGAAATGTTTTAAATGTATTTAATGGTTTGTTTCATACATGTTTTTTAACTGCCTTCCAGATCACGTGAATGACTCTTTAAGTATAGATCTAGATTTGTCTGAATAAAGAAGAGGGGGACCTACAGTTTATAGTGGGATCCGAACCACTTCTTGGAGATAATTTGTATTTGAAAATTGCTTCGCGGTAGGTGGAGAAATATCATTAATCTGGATAACTCATAATGTTTCTTGAATCACTCGGTGACAGTCCATGGAAATTTAGGTGAGTTATTACTTCCACGTCCAGTGGAAGTATAGTAACGCAAAAAAAATATATATTTTTTTAAATAGTCTTAAAATGTCTGTCTGTCTGTAACTTTTTTGTGCGCCCGTTTACTCTGGAACCGTTTGTGATATTGACTTGAAATTTGGTACACTTATGTATTGTAACGAGATCTGGAACTAGAGTAAATGGGGTAATAAGAGTAAATAAGCAAAACAAGCAAGTAAGTAAGTAATTTGTGGTTTTCAGTTTCAGCATTTGCGTAATCGAATGAATAAAAATTAACAAAATTTCCTTTTTTATTTTTTAATTTGTCGACGTTTTGTTAAATTTATTAACTTCTTCAGGACATTAAAAGAAAACGTATAATAATAATAATAATAATAAATAAATAAAATTTAACAAACGTTGTTTATACTTAAAGACAATTAAAGACAAAAAAATTATGACTATATTACATTGTTAGCACATTAAAATTTGTATTTTTAATGTTTTAATATGCTAACAACGTCAATACGTGTTGTTGCTAGTATACGCATATTTTTGTATTATATTTTATTATATATTTATTGATTATTTTTTTTAACCGGCTTACTGGCTCAACGCTTACATGTTAGGCTTGCAATGAACGAGTTCCGGGTTCGAATCCTGGCTAGGCTATGGATTAGTGGTGTTTTCCATGTGTTACTGAGTTGGTGGCAGTGGACTAGACGAGGTTGTATGAGAGACAATCCGGCTAGTTGCTGTACCACTCCTGAGTTCAAGTCTCAGCTGCGGCAGATGGCAATGTCGTAGGGAATGGTTGTTGTATAATTGTGTATGTGTCCTGGTTGAGTGGTGGAATATAGCTAATGCTAAACTCCGCCAGGACGTTAATCTAAATAAGGCGATGAAATAAAAAAAATTAAAAAATTCTTAATAGTGTGACATATGAATTAATGGGTGTGTTCCTACTCTAATGTTTTGCCAGATTGTATCTTTGAATAATACCGATGAAAAGGATAATGCATTTTTATTATTCTGTATGTGTTCTTTAACATCTGATGAATCCATTAAAATATGAATTTTGAGAAAACTAGAACCTAAACAACCTAAATAATTAATGGTGTTTTATTGTTCAACTTTCTACGAATAAACCAAAAAGATTTAGTTATCATGGATAATATTTACACGAAATTATATCAAATTAATTCAATTCAGGAATTGTTTATTTTAAATTAGATAATACAAAAGGATTTTTGTAGCACCCGGCCAGTCAGACAACCACGGTGCTGATTTAAAAACCAACTTAGAATAACAAACTATTATGGGAACGACACGACTGACGATGCCGTCGCTTCATGAAGTATTTCTTTAAGTATAAAATTACATCAATAATAGTAATTTTTATATTTTATTTGGAGTTCATTCACGTTCCGATCAAGTAGCTAAACAGAGAGATTTAATGAAAAATCCATTTTTCTGTAGCCCATTTCATAGTTTCTTTGAATTGTAAATATTTTACTGATAATGACTGAAAATAAACTTTGATGTTATTAGGAAATGCCAAAGCATGTAAGAAAGTTTACATTAAATTGGCCATAAAAGAGAAAAAGAAAACTTTTACTCGATTTAATGGTACTTGATAATTAATTTATAGCGTCCCATAAAAGATTAAATTATCGTGAAATGTCTTAACAACTAGTTAACTGACACACTAAATAAGCATTCAATTCAGATCCAATGAACAATTACCGAGGGTACTATTTTAAAATAAAAAATAAATTGTGAGGAATATAATAAAGAATACAATTATATTATTGTTTGCGTATGGGTATCTCCAACTCCCATGAAGATATTTTCGTAATGCCATTTAAAAATAATAAACATTAAAAAATTGTTATTGAGATAATATGGTCTACCTTAAATCTTTGACCTATTTTTCCATGTACATTTCCAGCATAATCCAGTTGTTGTGCTAAATGTAGTATTAGCACGGCATGTAGAAATACGTGTAGAAAACAGGTGCTGATTAACACCAAGTAATGTATAAGTAAACGTAAGACAATTTCTAGTGGATAATATTGACACATGAAACTATACCTGATAAAGAAAATTTATCTATTTGACCATATACTATTTTTGTAGCGAGGTGTGGCCTGGCAATTTCTCCATCTTCGTTCCATGCTAATGAGACCAAATGAGCATTTGCCAATATGAAACGTCTCTATCAGAGTACAAGTTTCATAAATATATCAGCAAAATTTGCATTGTATGCGTTCGGTTTTAGTATTATGAAGCTTCTTGGTGCATCTTCATTGCCTTACTAAAAATCTATTCTGCGAGGAATAAAACATAACTTTTGGTCATATATGTGTAACACCCAAATTCTTAATTGCAGTTACACTGGTTGCAATTTGATCGTTAATTTGATAACCAAACTTAGGTATTCTTGTATTATCTTTTCTAATATTAAAATAACTACAGAATTAATTTAACGCATGCCTCTCATTTTTCGGCTTTATAGCACCAGATCAGAAGGCGTAGGTTACTGTTGGTAACACGACCATTTGATATTTAACCAATGCATCATTTGTGGTTGTAGATCCGAAGTTTATTCATCATGTCACTGCAGGACCATAGGGTTAGTTTGGCTTTGGTGATGACAGATGAGCTTTGAAGTTCAATTTGGTATATAAAATCAAGGCATGCTTGGCCAGCTCCTAACGTTTACTAGGTTCGATTCCCACTTCCGACAGTAGCAATATCGATGGATAATGAATGTCTTCCTTTTTCATGAATGCAGCCTTCTTCCAAGTATCTCTGGTTTTGAATTTGGGGGCTGCCTATTACAAGTGATATGTTTAATCATGTTTTTTTAAGCATACGAAAACGTTTTGTCAATTTTTATTGTATTGTCAAATTTACGTGTATTCTCTCATGTTTTCATTTGTAAATATATTGTGATCTGTTGAATGGTTGTATATATAAACATAAAATTGAACTATGACTAACACACTCACAATAATGGATAGATATATCTTCTTTTGCGACAAAGAATAATAAATGGCAATGATTGAACGATTGTTACTAGGAAAAAATAATTAGCAATGTCACCATGTGTGGTACAGCTGCGAGAAAAAATAAATACATCTGATTCTTTGTAGCCCACATGTGACAATAATTAGTATGCCGAGTTCATCCCGGGAGGCGTCAATTTGATAATCCATTACTAATTTGTGAAAAAGCAAGTGTAATTTCATTTCCATTCAATACGATGAGTATTTTCTTCAACATAACTGCATGCATCTGAGTTTTATGTCATTATTCATAATTAATCATAACCTCCTTTACTAATTGCAATCAAAATTACACTGGGTGAATTCTAACTCAGCCAAAAATGTGATTTATGAGTAACTAAAACCTGTAGTTTTATAACTACATATAAAAATGAGCAGGTAAAAACAAAATAGTATACCATGTAAACATTACTGATACATGGAAATGTGCTTTTAATTTTTACGACAAAATATAAAATGATAAATATTCAAGGTTGCCTTCAAGAGCATTTAAAATATTAATATTATTTGTACCTAAAACATTTCCGTCGTATGATAACTTGGTAATGAAAATGGATGCATTTGCCTTTTACACTGTGAAATAATATCTGAAAGTTATTTTTTGTCGAAGATACTCTGGCGAGAAAATAAAAACTAATCAAAATAAAAAAACGAGCAATTTGTGTTCTACAAAGCCATTTAAGTTGACTAATTTTGCACTAAATATGGTATATTTCTTCAACCAGAATATAAATTACATACAACTACTTTGAATCATTTGCAAATGATCTAATGTTAATTTGCCAAGGCATGAAAGGTAACAAATAATCCCACAATTTATTATTAGGAGTATTAAATTTGTATAAAGCTTTTTCGTCAGCTTCCCTATTGAAGTTTATTATTGTCGGCCTTGTAATTTAATTGTGCAAACAACTATTTACGAAATTAATGATTGGTACTTTTTACAAAAATATCTTTCCCTTGTTCGTTGTTTCCATTTAAAGTTTAATTCGATTTTTTAAATGGTTTCCGTTAAAAATTCGGGGACATTTTTAAGATCAAGCTTCGGATTATTCTCTATGGGATAGTTTGAAATAGCTTTCGAATAATAATTTATGTCCTTGCAAACATATTTAATATTTTTGGAATTGAAAGTATATGAGAGCATCGTCGGCGTAAACTTGAATTTCTATGAAGGAAATACAGGAAAATATGTCAAGAGTATATGCTAAAAATAATGATGGTTCCTAAGGTTCCATACTCCATACCTCAAGTAATTTTTTTACAGAAAAGTAATAAAAAATCGAAGTTTATTTATTTAATACGAGGCTACTGGCTTGTAAACGCTCTTTAAAATGAAAGTACAGTTCGCCATGGTAGGTTTAGTGGGTATAAAAAAATCACAAAAAATCTTCATTGATGAGGGCTGGCTTTAATCAGTGGCGGTTCGTGGTTAATTTTATAGGGAGGTACACATTTGACATTGTGAAATAGAACATTAAAACTAACATACCAGAGAACCATTCACCATATTCTTCATTCTCAAAACTGTGTGCTGCACAAAAAATAAGCCAAAAATTTTAAATAGGCCCTCCCACTTTAAGATTTAGTACATACACATACAAACAAAAACATTTTATTTATACATAAAATGCATTATACGTTCCTTACTAGCTGCTAAAATGTCTATTACTTTATTGTCAAAGTCAGGAATTAACTGAATCATATTTTTTTCAATGGATAACATCGAAAATGCATTAAGCTTTTTTTGGTCCATAGTGTTCCTTAGAAAACATTTTATTCTTTTTAACGTAGAAAAACCTCTTTCACATTCGCACGTCGTCATAGATGTAGTACATATAACACTTAAAATTTTGAACGTCTCAGATAAGCCGTCCTCCAAATTATTTTTATTAATAAATGCCAAAAGCCATTGCAGCACATATCATTCCTGCCATAAATAACTTTCAATTCAGTTCTTAATTTCTCTTTGTCTATTAAAGCATTATAAGCTTCTACAATCTCAGTTTTTATTGACTTTTTCATTATGAGGTCGTATATTTTCGAGATAAGCACTATCTAAATGTTTACGAATGTCGCCTTTACCTAAAACTTCATAATCCACTAAATTATATAAATGAGTTGCACTCTTCGCATGTTTCCTTGCTCTTTCATGTAAATGTTTTATATTAACTTTATCCTCGTAGCTCAGCGGTCTGTTACTTAAAATATAAGACACTGAATTCATTTTTAAATATCTTATGTGTGCCTAAACGAAACGAAATAAATAACAAAACACAGAACTCGCGAGAGTAGGCAAACATAAATATCACCTGATTAAGCATATAACAGAGATACGATTCTACTAGAAGTGAAGTATACACAAGTGAACTGTGCCCGCATTAGAGCATAAGGCGCGTGTCGTTGCAATAGCATTCTATTCAGAGTAGTCATCACACGCGTGTGCATCGAGAGGTGACCGAGTGCAGACGTACCGAGCCAAGAAAGTGCACAGTGAAGTGGCAGCCCCACAGTTAGTGTCGTCGACGCTGTTCTAAGGAGAGGAAGTACACACGTCTTTTTCAAGACGGTGTACTAAAAAGATAAATAAAGTCTCCCTCCATTGT
The DNA here is from genome assembly GCA_963675555.1 of Leptura quadrifasciata. Classification (NCBI taxonomy): domain Eukaryota; kingdom Metazoa; phylum Arthropoda; class Insecta; order Coleoptera; family Cerambycidae; genus Leptura; species Leptura quadrifasciata. Next base: position 135,303,231 of record OY776676.1, read on the forward strand.
AGACACCATTTTTACTGTTATTAACCATAACTTTTTCCCATAATATTATAGGTATTCCCTTGCAGGACACCCACAGCGACGTTACCGTGGAGGACGGTAACATGGAGTACAGCGAAGACGAAACGTCCCAGAGTGGTAGCTCCCGAGGGGGTACCCCAACCCCAAGGGATGACAAAGAGATGATAAAGCGTCTGACAGAGGAGAACAAAGCCCTCAGGAAGAAAATCGACGAGCTCACCGAGAGGTTGGAGCTTATACAGAGGGAACAAAAGTCCCAACACGAAGAGCTTCTGAGTGCGATTCGAGGAGAATCACAAACGCGGAAGAGGAAAAACCCGCCCGCCACCAATACGAAGAGGCCCCTAAGGCGGCAAAGAAGGTGGCTGAAGAGCCCCTCAAGTGCCCCCCCGAGTCTGAGCCACCCAGACGAAGCAGATCGGGATCTAGAGCTCCACAGCAGGAAGCTAGCGTCCCCCGACAAATTGCCAGGGAAGAGGAGACCGAGGCCCCTCAAACAAGAACAAGAAGCCAGCGCATACCCCCGGTAGTGCTGAGAAATAAGGAGACATGGACAACGGTGAGCCGTCGTCTAACCGAAACCGGCATAAACTTTAGCAAGGCTAAAGATTCTAAGATGTTCGCTAACGAAAAAAGGGAGTACCACACGTACGCCCTGCCAGAGGAACGACAGCTACGTGTGGTCATCAGGGGAATCCCGAACGGCGTTACTTGTACAGAGGTGGCAGAAGACTTCCAAGACCAAGGTTTCGCACCGACCGCGGTGCAACGGATGACGTCAAGACGGACGAAACAAGAGGTGCCCTTCGTGCTTGTCCTAGTCCCACAGGACTAGGACAAGATACTCCAAGTCACGAGGTGCTGCTCCCTAGTCGTAAGGACAGAGAGACAGAGAGCCAAGGTAGCGGCATCCCAATGCCACCGCTGCCAGCGTTTCGGCCACGGACAATCCAGGTATACCGCGCAGCCGAAATATGTGAAGTGCGGCGAGGCACACCGGACGACAGAATGCAAGAAGAAAGCAGACGAACCGGCCAAGTGCGCGAACTGCCAAGGGGCCCACCCGGCCAGCTATAAGGGGTGTTCAAAATACCCCAGGCAATCAGCCAGCGCCACCCAAAGGCCGGTACAGAGGCTGACGATTACCTCAACAAAGAAGGGCGGCGTAGCGCCAGGCACTAGCTACGCAAAAGTAGCCCAGGGCAAGGCAGGACAGAACACCGTACCTGCCTCAAAGCAACAAACAACAAAACAACAAGCATCGCCAGAGGCCAAAAACCTCACAGATGCAACAAATGTGCTCAGCGATGAGTGCATTTTTTGCTCAAATGCCAAATTTTACTAATCTGTAATGCCTCTACAGATTAAACCGGAATTCCTGCAGACGGCGGCCTGGAATGTAAACGGCCTGCAAGAAAGGAGACTTGAAGTCGAAGAGCTCCTGACCAGGTACGATATAGGCGTCATGGCACTGCAGGAAACCAAGATGACCCCGGCCAAGGAGATCAACTTCCCAGGATACTACATGTACAGGATGGACTGGGTAAACATACCTCAGCGACCCGCAAGAGGAGTGGCTCTACTCGTTAAAAAGACCATAGCCCACCATCCGACGGTAATGCCTGAGCTAGAAAATATGAATGCCACCGCTGTAGTAGTGTCCACAGCACGAAACGGCAACGTCCAAGTGGTTTCATGCTACCAGCCACCCCGCAGCGCGCTTACCGAGGGCGATCTGGACGCAATTCTGCCCGCCAGGACACAGGTCGTCGCAATTGGCGATTTTAACGCCAAATCCCAGCAATGGAACAGCGGCATAACCAACACTCGAGGACGAGAACTGCTGCGGTTCCTGGGACAGCACGCCGGCGAACTGCTGGTGGTAGGACCAGTCCAGCCCACCCTTGAGAACGGTAGAAACAGGCCAGACGTACTGGACATAGCCATCCTAAAGGAGATGACCCTCGAAGCGGAGATCACCACCAGAACGGAGGGATCCACTGAGCACAACCCGGTCTTCCTAACTCTAGGAGGGCAGGCGGGTGACGACAACGCTACCTTCACGAAGCGACGAACGGACTGGGAATCGTACCGGCTGCACCTGCAGCAGGACATCGCACAAATTCCCAGACTAGAAACCGTGGAGGACGTTGAGAGGGCCGTCTTTACCCTAGAGGAGCAAATCCTGGGAGCAATAAGGGCCAGCACGACAGAAACAGAAGTAAGAAGACACCCAGCACCGATGACGAATCTACCAGAGGTCACCAGGCAGCTGATAAGGGACAGAAGAAGCGCCAAGAGACGGGCTCAGAGGACGAGGCTCCCCGCCGACAGAAGGGAGTATAACGTCCTCAGCCGAAGAGTGAAAGCCGCCCTCCAAGAACACCGTCAGGAGGGGTGGCAACGCCACCTTGAGCCACTCGATCCACAGGACAGAATTATGTGGAATACCCAACGTGCCCTGCGAAACCGGAGAAAACCTATGCCCCCGATTCACGGAGAGCGAGGGATCGTCTACACTAACCAGGAAAAAGCCGAGGCGTTTGCCGACAGCTTAGAACTGCAGTGTAGAGAGAACGAGCTCGATGACGAGGACGAGGACTGGGTGGACGACGTCGAGCGCAGAGTACGTAGGATCCACCGCCTGCCTGATGACGACCACATCCGCCCGACTACCCCCGAGGAAGTCAAGGAAATCCTTAGGAGCCTAAAACCGAGAAAGGCTCCGGGATGTGACAAGATAGGAAACACCGCTCTCAAAAAACTACCCAGGAAAGGAGTAGCGGCGCTAGTCAACATCGTGAACGCGATGTTAAGGTTACGGCATTTTCCAGCCAGGTGGAAAAAGGCCGACGTCATTATGATCCCTAAACCAGGGAAAGAACTAATTTTCCCGTCTTCTTACAGGCCCATCAGCCTCCTTCCAGCCATGAGCAAGGTTGCAGAACGGGTCATCTTGAAGAGGCTTACAGAAAAGACAGAAGAGCTGAATATCATCCCGGATGAACAGTTTGCGTACCGAGCAGGACATTCCACCGAACTCCAAGTACTTCGACTCACCAAGGAGATTACTAAGGGGTTCAACCAGCAGCAAGTCACCGCGGCGCTGTTCCTAGACGTTGCCAAAGCATTCGACAGGGTCTGGCACGACGGCCTCCTAGCTAAAATGATGAGTATGGGTTACCCCATCGAGATCGTCAAACTCTCCACTTACAAGACCGTGGAGGCGCACCTGTTCGCTATCTACACCTCAGACCTCCCCAGGATCGACCACACAGCCCTGGCCCTGTATGCAGACGACACAGCAATAATTGCCAGATCCTGGAAAGCCAGGAACGCAACCAGAAAACTCCAGGAAACGGCCACACTCCTGGAAGAATGGTGCACGAACTGGAAAGTCGCCGTCAACGCCGACAAAAGCCAAGCCATTCTCTTCAGACGAGTGCGGAAAGAAATTCCCACAGGACACGTCTCCATGAACGGCGAGGACATCCAATAGCACGACACCGTCAAATACCTTGGCGTGGTCATGGACAGAAGCCTAACGTGGAGACAGAACACGGACGCTATCACAGCCAAGGCCCGGCGCACGAGAGCCCTCATCTACCCAATGATGGGAAACGGGAGCCGTCTCAACTTGAGGAATAAGCTCATGCTTATCAAGACCCTCATCAGGCCGCAGCTGACGTACGCCTCGGTAGCGTGGGGCTACCAGGCAAAGTCCTACATGAAGAAAATCCAGGCAGTGGAAAACATCGCCCTCAGGACGGCAGTCGACGCCCCATGGTACGTGAGAACCGCAGATATTGTCAGAGACCTGGAGTACACCACGGTCACTGAAGTCATCCGGGAACGAGCGAAGAAGCTGTACGCCCAAGCCGAGGAGCATGGGAACCCGCTGATCAGACAGGCCACTGATTATGACCCTGCCGTCGCCCCGAGGCACAAACGGCCGAGGGTACAGCTACTGGACAACGGGTGAGTATAATTTATATTTCCCGCTAACCGATCTGTTTCAGATACCCCAGGACGGACCACCACTACCAGAGACATGACGTTTTCTACCCTAACCCAAACTCCTTGCGGGCGTCAAACAACATACCGTCCAACGCCCGTTGTCCCACCTGCTCCGTGAGTCCGAATGTGCTAAAATAAGCACTTAGGGTCTCCACACTCCCGAGCTACACAGCTCATATCCTTACCTTTCCGATGATCCGGGGTAGTATATCAATTGATGTCCTACGTACCGGCAGTCAGTCCCAGCCAAAACTTCCTAAACCCAACTCGACCGATGACTACCCCCGTGGGTGACAAGCTGGCGAAGAAAGAAAATATCAAGACAAGCAGAGCGCCAGAAGAGACCTCAGCCAGCGAGGTTCAAGAGCCAGGGCCAGGGGAGGTCCGCAGAAAATATCAGGACACATCTCGCATTTGCGAGCTGGGTCTGGTAGAAGTAAGCGGGCCCACCTATCACGAAGGCCGGTCCAGGTCTACAGAGATAATCTAGGAGCAAAGAGTAGTAGTCCTACACGGCCCTAGTTATCGAGACCGTCATCAAGCCAATGGATATTGGCGCGTTGCAATAGCAACGTCATAAATAAAATCTAGCCAGATCTGGCTACATGCAGGAACATGACGCGGTTTCCGTACACAACTGATGTGATGCACTTTGGGTAGTAGGTATTGGCAAACTAAAGTTGTAACGTAGCGATAGCGTCGGAAATTATGTTTGGGGTTTAGTATATTGATAAAAATGTTAAAATGGATATACATAGATATAAATGAACGAACTAGCTAGCTGAATTAGCTTTGGGGGGCACGTGCTCTTGTGCCCCTTAGGAGCAGCCGCCACTGGCTTTAGTTTTGTGAAATTTCTTAATATTTCCTTCCTAACACTAATCATACCATTTCTTTGTAATTAGCTCTATATGTAACAGAGCCATTTTGTAACACGTTTGGTTTTTAGTATAATATATGATCACAAAACATTCGTAAAATTACCGATAACGAAGACAGCAACCACATGGCCTGCTTTTTAAACAAATAGGCGGGGTCACGCACCTATTAGGTGGCAAGCGATGCGATTGCTGGTTTCTTGCGTCATTTTTATACTGACTAAACTGCTAGCAAATTGAGCTATAGCCAGTTAACGTAACACTGTACAATTATCAACCGCTGCACTTTTTTGAGGGATTTCTCAATTCAAATTTTTATTTTTATCTGTGTAGATTGGTTGGGTTACAAGTACAAATAAACCAGTTAATTACAAGTTTTAATCTAACCTATACCGCTTACTTACGATTTTAAATACGAAGGATATTCTATAGTATTAATGAAATGCTGCAAAAATTATGTTATTAATAAATAGGTAACTACTAATTCAGTTCCGAAATGAAGATATCTAACTAGTAATTAAGTACTTAACTAGTATTATTTATAAAACTTAAACCAGCAACATATTTTATGCTATCACGGAAACTAGTTTAATGCCAAAACGCTCTCTTAATGTAATTAAAATAACTTCGAGATGGCCTCATAGTGAATTAAACGCTCTACTTGAGGACGTGGATGGGGTGCGAAAATAGCCTGTCGGGTCGCACTAACTATGCAAATAAATAGCACAAGAACGAAGAAGTGATGAAAATAAACTTCAAAATGTCGACTTTGTGTAGTTTGTCATGTCAGATGACTCACGGCTGAGCATACGACGGAAGCGGTTCAATAAATCAATTAATAAAGAATTAAGTCAATAGCTTATCGGGGCGTTCTTGTAATTGTTCTGACCCATTTAATATCTTAATTTTAAACATTATGCGCTGTAAATACAGATACATTTAGTTTAATTTAATACGAAATGATTCAAATATATCACCGAGTTCCCCAACTCCTGAAGGAAAGTCATTGAACTAGCAGGAAATAAAATTGTTATTTTTGACTACCAAATCATAGACTAAAGGAGACAAAGCAGTTCTAACAATCATTTATAAGTGAAAGAAAAATATTTGACCACCTTGCTGTTTAAATTGGAAACCTAAATAAATAGTTTCGAAAGCTTATAGAATTTCCTCCGATTTCCTCAAGAACCAAAATCCAAAACCACCAAAATTAAAAAATTCATCTATTGTGAAATTGATGTATTATCCTTAAAAGTACACTTTATCTGTAATACTCATTGTCTGCTATTCTCAATCTCGTCGCAATCTTATCAAATTCACATTGATTCAAATTTTTTAAATCTGTTAACCTTTCGGAGGTCGCGCCTAATTTCAGACAAGAAAGGTCGCGCGCGGACTGTAAGTCCGCAATCAGAATTAGCTATTGTAAATTCATTTTTGACATAAAAAAACAACAGCGTATGACGAAAAATGTTATATTAGAACACATTGTTTTACAATTATTAAGAAACACAATTATTAAATTTAAAAACTTGTAAGAAAAAAAAAAGATTTCATTCGCTGTCATCTTCCGAGTGCTCAATGACTAAACACTCACAACAAATATTTAATGAGTGCTCTAAGTACATACATTTTTGACAATTTACATACGAAAATCGTGTTGGTCTGTTTTTTTTTTTTCGGTCACAGTAGGCACAACGGCCACGAACAGCAGCAACAGGAGGTGGTTGAGCTGTCTCAAGTCCTAAAATCTCATTGATTCGAAGTTTCATCATGTTTGGAATATGCTGAGTTGTTCGCCGACGAAGGTAGCCTTCAATCAATTGAAAAGCTAACGATCGTAGAAATCGTCGTCTTTGAATGTTCCAAGTGGCATTGTTCATTGAATGTATGACGAATGTATTGATTCCAGCAACATTCAACAAAGAATAAAATACTACCATGGGCCATCTTCGAGTATTCCTTGAAACATCGTAAGCCGCACACAACTTATCCACGCAGCCGACACCTCCCTTGGTTTGGTTGTAGTCCATATTATTTCCGGCTTATTTGTGTTTTTATTTATTTCGTCGTCAAAATGTAAACTTGATACCAATACCACATTTTTCTTTTTCTTTGGAATGTAAGACACCAGTGTAACATTTGGCCGGAAAGCAAACATGCTAGTTAGAAGAGGGCGACTTGAAGGACGAGCAATTTCTGGGGGCAATTCTTTTTTGCTTTTCTTTATCGTACCCAGAAGAGTCAATTTGAATTTTTTTCGCAGACTTTCAAGAAGATCTATACTGGTAAACCAGTTGTCAACTGTAAGATTTCTGCCAGTTCCTCTTATAGGTTGACAAAGTCTTTCAACAACATCTTTCGGCTTATTACTCACTGCAAAAGAGCCCTTAGGTTGCCGGCCACAATACACTTCCAAATTGGTCGTAAAAAATGTTTTTGAATCAACCAGTGCAAATATTTTCACGCCATATTTGGCAGGTTTGCTGGGTATGTATTGGCGAAAACGGCACTTGCCTCGAAATGCTTCGAGTTTTTCGTCAATAGTTACGTTTTCAAATGGAGAGTATGCAGTTTTACGGTTATTGACGACATTATCAAAAACTTTTCGTATCGGAGCAAGGTTGTCATATTTCTTTCATTCGTCACGTGTAGTTGAATCATCAAATCTCATATTTTGCAAGAGGAAACGAAATCTCCTTTGAGACATCGTTAGTCGAAATATCTCTACTCCTGTACCAGTTTTGCTCCATAACTCTTCAAGATTTAGACGACTAGATTTTAGAACTCCAGCTAAATACAGAAGCCCAATCAATGCCTTGATTTCTATTATGTCCGTTTCTTTAGCATCTCTCTCTCGTTCCTAGTTATCATGATTTGCTTCTATGTGTTGATTCGTGCATTCAACAATTTTATTCAAAATTGTATCAGAAAAAAGTAGTTCCAAATTCCTGATTCCTTCTTCAAGTTCTTCACTGGTAGTTTCGCACCCGGGAGATGTTTTATTAGGCTCTCTTCTAGTTTTTCCACGTCCATAAGGTTGTGTCTTTTTTTCCTTGTCCTATAAATTGTGGCCCTTCAATTTGAAATTCAACAGCCTCCTCAGAGCCTGAAGTTTCTTCATCCTCCTCAGAGTCGGAAGGTTCTCCATCCTCCTCAGAGTCTGAAGGTTCTTCATCCTCCTCAGACTCTGAAATTTCTTGCTCGGTGTCAGTATTGATGTCTTGTATTTCTAGATTATCCTCTTCTGTTTCGTCTTCGTCGTCGTCAAAATCAACAGCTTCTATTGGATCATCCTCAGCCAAGCACTCTGACATAAGCTTTTCCAAACGTTCTTGTTCTTTCTCCCATGACTCATGAGAACGTGAGCCCATCTAAAAAGTATTTTTGACTTTTTAGACACGTTTTAAAAAATATGTATACAGACTTACCTTTGATTACAACAATAACAAATCATATAATGAAATCTCGCTCTACATAAAATAAGTGCATGAAAGCTCGCGCGCGGACTCTCAGTCCGCAAACGAAATGAATCACCCACAGCAATCAAACAAGTGAACGCATTGACCTGTAACTGCACACTGATTGTTTTTAGGGTAATTCATGAGAATACTCTTCAGCGCTAGAGCAACTGACGGCGCGTTATGTAATTATTGCAAAAATATTGAAGTTGCGGAGTGGGAGTCCGCGCGCGACCTCCGAAAGGTTAATTAGAAAATTAATAATAAGTGCACATCCAATACATTTATTATTTTAAACTCGATTTTAAAACATATATACAGTGTGACCCAGTTTGAAAGTAGGGCACCCCCACAAAATTTTTATTTCCCATCAAACTTGAAAATTTTTTTAAATGTAGAGCTTAGGAAACTGCACTTAAGGATAAAGTGTCACATTTTATTAACGAAAACTAAGGCCTACTGTGTAATTTCTTGGGAGTGAAAATTCACGAATTCGTATTAGCGATTTTCTAATAAAAATCTGAGTACACTACTGGATTAAGCGCCCTCTGAAATGGACCCGTACAAAATTTCATAAAGAAATATTGCATATTAATAATTCTATGGTCATAATAAAAATCATATTGTTCTTATTATTTTATCTATTCTTATCAAGTAATTCATGGAATAAAAATTGGAAACAATTAAAAAAAGTATTTTTTGTTGGTAACGACATTTAACCAATTTATTGGAATGCCGGAATTAAAATAAATGCTAATTATATTTTTCTTTCTTCCACCAATCCGCCTTTTTTTTCGCAACACTTATCAAACCTTTTTCATTCATTTACTTTTCAGAGTTGTTCTTGGATAATAGCTGCACATGTTTCAGCGCGTGGTTCGTCAAGTGACTACGGTCTTGACTTGGAAACTATTTGTTTTAGTGTATCCCACAGGAAAAAGTCGAGTGGCGGCAAGTCCGGGATTTTATCGGGCACTCAATAAGTGGATTGTTTCGATCTATCCACCGATTTTCAAAATTTGTTTTCGGCCAAGCCCTTACCACTATTGCGTTATGCACAGGAGACCCATCTAATTGAAATTTTAAATTCTGTGCATCCCAAAATTCATTTTCCAGAAAGTTCAGAAATACGCGTTAATTCAAATTTCTCTCAGAAAAAAAGACCAATAATTCTACAATCAAGTACTCCACACCACACGTTTACTTTTTCTGAGTACTGCGTCTTTACGTTTATGATCCAATTAGGGTTTTCGGCAGAACAGTACCGTGAATTTTGAGACGACACCACACCAATTGTTGTTAATGTAGCTTCGACAGTGAACAAAATTCCTTTAAAAAGTTCCTGTTGTTCAGATATTCTCCCTGGGCACACAAACAGAATTCCAATCTTCTTTCCTCATCTCCCTGTTCCAGAGTATGTAAAATTTTTGGTCAAAATGGTTTTTATTTTTCTTTAACCTAGCGCCGAAATCAATTTGATCGATCTCGGTCACATATGATATTTGGAGTCCCCTTACAAACATCCCCAGACTTTTTATAATTTTCGGTAGTTCACTAGGAAAAAAAAGAAATCGATTTTCTCAATGACGGCTTTAACAACTTAAAGTGAGTATAATCATACTACTATTTTAGAAGTATTTGGATTGAAAATATTTACTTACCATATTGAAATTTTAACACAATAATACTAAGCGCCGTGACAGGCACAAACAACCACTAAGACTACGAGCCAACGCATATGTTATTGCCTTCTTGACTAATTCCGGAGTATTTCGGAGTATTTCCGGGTATTGCCAAGTATTCCTGAGTAGTCCCGTATATTGCTGAGTATTTCCGAGTATTCCTGAGCATTACGAAGTATTTCCGTGGTATTCCTGAAAATTTGTACACATATTTCCAGCCGTGGTTGACCCCTCGTTTGGAAGAGGCGAAGCTGCTTAAAAATTTAGTAAAACTTTCTAGAACAACTTAAAGAGATACAGCAGGAAACTTTGGATACAATTCATCGCTAGTTTCTTTAAGAGAAGTTCCGTATAGAGGTAAAAGAGAAAGAATATTATCCCAGGATATAGATATAGAAATTGTCAAAGAACCTACCAAAGCATATCCAAAGTCATCACACTTGAAGTCAGCAAAAAGTCTCCTTCGAAGGAATTTTACGGAACTGCAACGAAAATGGATTTTTGCATGAAATGAAATTTTTATTTTTTGGAACTGCAATGAAAATTGCAATTTTGCAAACTATTATATACATCCATTCCAGGGGTGTAATTATTGTAACTGCAATAAATGACGACCGTATGAAAGTTTTCGAATTTGCAACAAAGTTTTTATTTCTTTTTTTGGGACTGCAATAAAAATTTAAATTTTTGGAAACTATTATAAAAATTCATGGGCGTAATTATCGTAAATGCAATAAATGACGTCCCACAGAGTGCGACTTATGAAACTATAATAAGATACGTCCCACGTGATGAAATTTTATCAAGTACCTCGAAAACAGACATGCTTCCAAATAAAATTCTTTATTACGAACCGACGTTGCATAGTACAACTTCTCATGCATTATATTAACTATGAGGACGAGTTAAAAGTTACGTATTAAAATTTCTGAAGGGAGATATTTTGCGGGCGACTAATTTTTCAGTAGTTATTTTTACAATCACTTTTGGCGCTAAATTTATATGTTTTCCGTCGTATTTTTATACGTTTGATTCAAAATCCACGTCGCTCTATTACCATGCACATAGTGCATGGGACCGCCTTGCCTGAACGTATGAGTATAATATGCTAATCTGTTGCGATTCAAGCATTATCAAGCTCCATAACGAGTGCACGAAATTATTTATGATATTTCATAAATACTAAAAGTCTAATCTAATACACACATAAACATTAAGCTTTTAGTTGAATCTTTTTAGTGTCAGTCGATTGCTTAAAGTAAACATTGGATGGTAGTTGGAGATCGCATTTTCCGAGTCGTCCTAATCCTCACCATGTGTGGTATGGACCGACACTTTTGTTAAATTTATACTTTGGTTAGCATTATACCCATATACTCGAAATTTGTAACTAACGACAATTTTTAAAAAGATCAATATATTCCTTTACTAAAAATCTTATCCTTTTCATTCTGTCTTATTGAGTCCATACTAACAAAATTCCCTTTCAGGTTAACTAGGAAAGTGTTAGAAATTAAGAATGTTAGCTTTAAGACAATGCAATGACGTCTTTAATTTTACATCCGACTTTAAATAGATATTTTAGCTTATAAGTTATCAATAATTAGAACAGTGTAAATGATTATTTTTAGAAGAAAAAATAGGACAGTACGGTGTTTCCGAAATTAAAAAGAGTGTCCGCACAATATATTATTGTAATTATTGAGGGTGTAATGGGGTAGTGAAGCGCAAGTTATAGCCTCTCCTACTCGATTGTTAACCTCACCTTCGCGATGAGTTCAATTTGAACTTGGTGCACCCTGTTTTCACTAACGAGGCTCTAACGACCGAGTAAGGGTGGAATAACCCTTATCTTTTGCCGTGAGCACATGCACCTTCTCACGAAGAGTGCGGTAAAAATAACCCACCGCACACAAAGGTTGCTTTTGGAATCGTTTGGTTACCCCATCGTCGCAGTCTCCTTCTGTGCCATGGGACCACACCACTCGCCTTCCGCAACCGAGCTGGTCAGTTGCATACCTGCTTCAGCTAAAACTTCAAATGCAGCTTCGTTTTCAGTCGATTAAGGCTTTAAAAAAATAATGGAGCGTTCAAGTGGGACAAAATCATCCGGAGGTAAAATACCCTCCCGATCGGATCTCCGGGGGAGGGTGCCCACAAGGACACCTCATCGAATGTCGAAAAAACACCGACAAGTTAAATTCAACAAAACTAATTCTTTCATCTACGGCGCTTGGAATGTTCGTACTTTGAACGACAGCACTCGCACCGATCGGTCTGAAAGAAGAACTGCTCTAATAGATAGAGAACTTCACCGACTCAATGTTGACGTTGCAGCTCTCAGTGAAACTCGATTTTTGGAGGAAGGCTCTCTCACAGAAAAGTACTACACCTTCTATTGGAAAGGTCTTCCCACCAATTCAAGAAGACAACATGGAGTAGGATTTGCCGTTCAGAATCAACTTGTATCCAACTTAACAAAAGTACCACAAGGCCTATCCGAGCGTCTAATGCTGCTACGCTATGAGCTATCAGATGGCAACGCGATAAATCTAATAAGCGCCTACGCTTCCACTCTGGATGCAAGTCACGAAACCAAGGAAAGCTTCTATCAACTGCTGGAAGAAACCCTCTGTAGAATACCTAAAACGGAACGACTCTTTATTCTTGGCGATTTTAACGCTAGAGTAGGGAGAGATGCAGACACCTGGCCAGACATCATAGGCAAGAACGGTTTGGGCAACATGAACGCTAACGATCAACTACTCCTAACTAAATGCGCCGAACATGATCTAGTTATAACAAACACCATTTTCCGTCAAAAGGATAAATTTAAAGGCACCTGGCGTCACCCCAGATCAGGTCACTGGCATCTACTGGACTATGTTATCGTACGTAGGAAGCATCTCAAGGACGTCCAAATTACAAAGGCGCACATTGCTAGCGAATGTTGGACCGATCATCGTCCTGTTGTCTCTAAAATGAAAATTGTTATGAGACCCAAACACCGAAGAACTCAAGTAAAACGTAGACTCCGTCTCTGTATTAGTAAATTGCGTGACCAACAAACCGTCGAACAGCTAAAGCAAAAAGTTCAAGAGAATTTGAGTGCACTAGAAGAAACCAATTCTGTAGATGTCGCTGCTACCTGGACACAAATTAAAGACAGTTTAAAAAGTGCGAGTGAGGAAATTCTTGGCACTGCAGCAAGTAAAAAACAGGAGGACTGGTTCAATGATAATGAAGCTTTTATACAAGAACTTCTTGACCGCAAACATATTGCCTTCCAAAACGCTATCAACCACCCCAACGACTCATCAAAAGCAGAAGCTTTTACCCAATCTAAGAATAAAGAACGAGTGGTGGGCAAGCGAGGCCAGAGAAATTCAAAGGTACGCCGATTCACACGACTACAGGAATTTCTTTCAAGGAGTAAAAGCAGTGTACGGCCCCAGTCGGAGAAATATGTGCCCTATTAAAGATTTAAATGGAAATCTCCTCAAAGAAGACCAGGAAATAAGAGCCCGATGGAAAGAACACTACTCTAACATTCTTAACCAGCAAAGTCAAGCTGATCACGATATTATAAATCTTGTCCCTCAATATGACACCTTCGAAGACTTAGATAAACCACTAACAACGGAAGAGATCTTAACCGCCATTGGGCAGCCAAAAAATAACAAATCTCCCGGCGCCGACTCACTCCCAGCTGAGATCTTTAAAGCTGTGTCGTCAGAGCTCATACCCTACCTCAAAAAACTGTTTGATGTCGTGTGGGAAAGTGGTCAAGCTCCGCAGGAGTTTCGTGATACACTTTTAATCAACCTCTTCAAAAACAAAGGGAGCGCTGCGGACTGTGGAAATTACAGGGGTATAGCTCTCCTGGCTGTTGGAGGGAAGATACTCACTAAAGCGATGGCAAATAGGCTAACACCTGTTAAGGAAAAGTTACTACTGAAACACAGAGTGGCTTTAGACCAAACCGAGGCACATCGGAATTAATCTTCACACTTAAACAGCTTCAAGAAAAAGCACTCGAACATCAAGGAGAAATTCACATAGCCTTCATTGATTTAACCAAGGCGTTTGACTCGGTGGACAGGGAAGTGCTCTGGAAAATTATGCTCCGCTTAGGTATCCCTAGAAAATTTGTGGAAGTATGTCGCAGTCTACATACAAACAACAACGCCCAGGTTATGTATAATAATGAGGCAACCGAACCTTTCCAAACCCTCACTGGAGTTAGGCAGGGATGTGTCCTGGCGCCCCTACTCTTTAATTTGTTTACCACTGCTCTAACAATTATTGTTGACAACAAACTGACAGTCAGAGGAATAGGTCTCAGATACCGTTTTGATGGCGGTCTCTTTAACAAAGGGCGCTTTAGAGCTTTCACGAAGACACGCACACGATTCATTTGTGATCTCCAGTATGTGGATGACTGTGCACTTTTAGCCTCTACGCCGGAAGAGCTTCAAGAACTTTTAGATGTGTATGCCCAGAGCTATGATTCCTTGGGACTTAAAATCAACATTGGAAAGACTAAGATTATGTCAACTCCTCATCAAGTGAACCAAATAGACATTACACTTAACGGAAATTCTCTTGAAGTGGTGGATCAGTTCAATTACTTAGGCAACGTTGTGAATGACAAAGCAAACATGGACAGCGAGATTCGCAATAGAATTAACGCTGCATCTAGAGCACTCTGGGGACTTAGAGAGAGAGTATTTGACAACCACGACCTTGCTTTGTCAACGAAAATGGCTGTCTACAGAGCAGTTGTCATTCCAACACTGCTATATGGATGTGAAAGCTGGGCCACTTACCGTCGTCATGTGAAAGAATTAGAACGTTTTCAGCAAAGACACCTCAGAAGTATGATGAAAATCCGTTGGTTCCATCACATATCAAACGTGGAAGTACTCAGGAGAGCAAACAGCCTTCCAATTGAGGTGCTTATTTCAAGAGCACGCCTAAGATGGGCAGGTCACGTTCATCGTATGCATGATAACCGCCTTCCTAAATGTGCACTTTATGGTGAATTGCTAAGCGGTAGTAGAAGGCGTGGCGGTCAACGAAAGAGGTTCAAAGACGCTCTCCATGAAAATCTAAAATCCTGCGGTATTGCAGACGAGCAATGGGAACAACTTGCAGTGGACAGAACCGAATGGCGAGGGGTTGTGGCCAGCTATCAAGGAAATGTTGCTGCAAGAAGGCCGAATCCAAGACCTAACCAGGTCTATGTTTGTCCTGATTGCGGTCGACATGTGCTCTCCCGAATTGGCCTCTATAGCCATAGTCGTGTGCACCTTAGATGAATGGGAATTACAATAGACTACACCTTTTACTTGTTTTTTATTGTACACAATTTATCGATTGTAACATTTTTTATACTCGGACTCGAGTAACGGCTAATAATAATATTGTAATTATCAGTCATGTTAGTTTTACATTTCAGTCGAGGTAAAATGGATACCTTGAATTGCTAACTTGAGGAGTTTAAATTTTAAAATTGGTATACTTGGATACGTGTTTGTTTTAGGGTAAATTGTTACTAATTAAACACATGAAAAGTAAAAGCCATTATTTACACTCATTGAGACTAAATAGAGGCTTCATTCTTAATAATTAATCCAATTTGAAAGGGTGAGTTTAGGTCACAATTAATCCAAATTATAATTAAACCAGCTGCTATTAAATAAGATAATCGCATACCCATCAGATGAATTATCTGGCCTAATATCGTGAAATATTTCCTTTAACAGGGTGTAAGTTGGATTTGGGAATTAACTTAAAATAGTCCTATTTAATTCTATGAATGAGCTTTATCGAATGTTTTATACAGCGAAAATATACAAAAGTTTGTAACACTTAATACTATTTACAAGGTGGGTCAAATTGCACAATGCGTGACCTACAAAATCGATGGTACATATTTTATTACTTAGTCTAGACAAGTTCAGTGCCGTAATAGAAAAAAACCGCTTGAGCTATTAACTGATAATTTAGTGCTGTCCCTGATGTAGATCTTAAATATTCTTTTTTCTTATGCTATCTAAAAGAATTTCAACATTATTCAAACTTTTCTATTTTCTTTGTTTTTTGAGCGAAAATTTTAAATTTCATTAGAACATGTTGTATGTCATCTACCGAAGTTGTAACTATGTTAGGAGTTCACCAATGTTCAGCAGTAGGCCCAGTTTCAAAATCCGTTTGTCATCAACATAGCAAAAAACTTACCGATAATCGTCTTTCATATGCGGATGGTATAATAGTTATTTACGTACCGAGGGCGATATAAAGATGTTTATGCCAGCGAGTTGATAGCCACACAAGAGCACAAGCATCCTATATCGCCAGTGGTGCATACAACGTTTTTTATTTCACTCTACCTTAGAGTGAAATAGATTTGGGTTTGCGGTTGCCGCTCCTTGCGTTTGTTTTTGTATCCAAAACGATGCGACTATTATTTGATTTATTTCTGCCAGTAGCAATAAAGTGTCTTGAAACCTTTCTAAAAGTGATCATGCAGGACGAAGAAATTCCACAAATTCTCGTCCAAAGGGCCACAGAAGCAAGTGAGACTGCTACCAAAAAAATCCCGATCACTATATGATAAAGAATATGAAAATGTCAACAATGGGCTAACAGAAATTCTGTATCTGTCAGCAAGACAGTTCTAATGGCTTATTTTCACGAACTGGTACGTTCCTATTATTGTAATCATTACGACCGCTCTTTTTGGCCCTAGGATATAATGCCATTGTTGATATAAGTATCTCATATCCATGAAATAAACAACAAATTATAAGCAAGTGAAATATAAAACTATTCTTTGTACAAGCACTACTAAAAGTAGGTTTTTTAATGTTTGCAAACTATGTTAAAAATGTCATTTTATAACATCAGTGTTAAAAGTCAGTTACTTTTAACATTAGTGTTGTGTAGTAATGTCGTGATTGCTCCTTCATTGCATACAATTGCCTGATACAATTTTATTTATGCACCATCTGGAATTTGGAATTGGTTGGTCAATGAAAATTATTGAACCACAACACTTAGGCCCCATTGGGCCCCTTGTACATCCTCCATGTAGACAGACCCTCGCCTAGGCCTCCAACTAACTTAATCTTGCAAAATAGGTGGTGATGCTGCCTAGGGGCATCTCCCTTACATCCGCCAAAGTAGGACAACGTTCTCCCAAAATGGATTCTCTGATTGATGAGACGGCAGAACAGTCACAGAGTACATGTTGAGCCGTCTCATCTTCTTGTTTCGCTTAATCTCATATTATGGAGATCTTTTCTTAATGGACAGTGTCCAGTCTGTATTCCCGTTATAAAGCGTAGGTGCCTTCTGGACATTGCCAGGTAGTCCATTGCTGTACTCTTGTTGGGATATTTTAGTAGTTCTTTAGCGAGCTGACAGCTGTTTGTTTAATCCCACAGTATCTTGAATTCATTGTGGGTGTTCTTTTTAATTATTTGTATTATCGCCGTAATCAGTAACAGACTGGCCGGGCCTGGTCCAAAGATGCTTAGGCCTGCTGCCTTCTTAACCAGTCTGTCGGCTACATTGTTGCCACTACACTGTGCGTGTCCTTTCACCCAGCATACCAGTATGCTATTCATGCTGGAGGCACCCACAAGTGCTTGGTGACATTCCCATACTGCTCCTGTGGTAATTTTGTAACTTCTCAAGGCTAGAAATGATTGCCTACAATCTGTGTAGATCCTGATTGTTTTGCCCGTAATTTATCTACGGACAATATCTTTTGCAGCTATGGTTGTGCCCGCTAGCTCCGTTTGTACAACGCTGACTCGCACATCCATAGCCCATTTATATTGGATTTGCAGACTTCTGGAGTATATTCCACATCTTGCTCCATTCTTCTTTTTTGATTCGTCTGTGAAGATGTTGATCACACCTTCGCCAGCAGCTACGCACCATTCCATTAAACAAGTATACGCAATCTGGTACTGTTGTCTCGGTTTTGCTGGAAATAAGCTAAAAGTAACCCTATTAGCTGCTTCTTCAATCCCTAATGAATTTTCTTGATTATCATACATTTTTTTTTAAATCTTACCAAAAGCAGTTCAAGCTTGAAATAAATACAGTTCAACGAGGTAAACAGAAGTGATTTTATTTAAGCGTTATTTTAAACAAAGGCATAGAGGCAAATAAACGAATTTTCATTACTTTGGTGATACTGAAATTCTGTGAATAATATATGTCATTTTTTGCCTCCTTAATTATGATGTATTTTAATATTTAATATATAATATCGGATTTCATATAGGTTTTATACTAAACACGTGAAAAGATATTTTAAATGCATTAGAGCAATAATAATAATAATGATAGTCTTTATTAATTTCTACACTACGAATATAAAAAGGTGAAGTTTGGTATAGATTAAAACACTCTCTGCCCTTCTATTACTACTACTGCTATTTAAATAATGTATCTTATTGTGACCGTTATTTTCATTCCTGACGCCAGTAAATAATAATCTTACAAAATCTCGAGAACATCCAGAGGTATTGTAATTAATTTTTTATATGGATATCATCATTGAAATTAATATATCTGACGAAATTTCGCCTCCTAGCTCTATCTATGGAACATGAGATTCTTCATTTCAAAGACGTAGGTTTGTGCCCCACATCTGGCGCCAATTTTTCCAGTACTACATAGTTTTTCTCAAATATACCATTTTATGTTTTTCTGAGATGATGTGCAACAATATACTTGCGAATGGCTTGTTGAAATAGTACGAGAGCTCTAACTGTCGCAAATAAGAAAAAGTAGTATTATATTTCAGTCAAATACATTGAACTAGAAGCTTATCTTGTGTGTTGAATGGAAAATTTAAACGTTTGATCAAATAATAACAATTCAAGGATTTTGCAAGTTGCAAAAGGGCAAGTATATTAACAATAAAAATTAAATGAAAACATGATCTTCCTCACGGTTGCGTTCGGACTGTTATAATAGCATAATTATGTTTATTACACATCGGTAAATATAAGTATTAAAAATCAAAAAAGTCCTCCCCGGCGGGGAATTGAACCCCGGTCTCCCGCGTGACAGGCGGGGATACTGACCACTATACTACCGAGGACTTGTTGATTTTGGCGAAATGTATAAAAATTAACCTCTGTGTTTACTATTTTTAAGTGGAAGCGTTATATCAGAAGATAACACACAAGTGGTAGTGCACTTGAACAGATTTTAAGATTACTGTGAATGCCTTGAATATTATGAGGTCGAGAATTAAAACTCATGCAAAATACTGTTTTACCATTTTGTCAAACATTTCAAGAACACGGTTTTTTTTAAATATAAGGTTAGAATACACAGTTTGCAAGACTGACATATCCTATTTTCTTTATCTAATCTTTACATTGTCAAATCAACCAAATTTTTTTTATAACATGAAATTGTAATTGCTCAGTAATTAATTCTTACTGCTTAGTAAAAAGTGCTGAATACTCAATATTTAACACAGAAAGATCCCAATATTTTGTATAATCTAGCACGGTAAAATATTGAATTTGCTCAGTAACCAATCACCGATTTTTATTAAAGTTTTGCGCATTAAAAATGTCGGACATACGGAGCAACGATCAGCACAATCATGTGTTTTCTTGTCGAACATAACCTAAAAATTCAGTTTGTTTTGATAGTTTCGCGTGGTTAGTTAGTATAATATATTGGGTGTAAATTATTATAACAAACCAAGAAATAAACGAAGCATTAGCGTAGTGTAATAATTGCATATTACCAATATGCAATTATTACACTTAACGCGCCAGGCTTGTAACTTGTAACTCAGCGCTCGGCAGGGCACATAGCCCGGAGAGTAGCTGTTGGTTGCAGTCTGGTTACGTTCCTTAGAGTAAAATAAGGATTTTATAGAGGAATTTGCGACCAAAAATATTATGTTTTAAAAAAATATATGGAAATTCTAGCAAAAAAACAATTAACTTTGCCAATGAAGAAGGGGTTGGAAATTATTTGACAACAGTAAGAAAATTCAAATATGGACCTAGTTCGGTATGTCTTGGAGTGCTACGCGCTTTTCTAACAATTAAATTAGTGGTGGACTGCAGCGTTTAGCGTAGCAAGGTGTACGCTAGCTGTAGCCGATGGGGGGAGGGGGTTGGTTTCCACTTGCTGGTCCAAATCAGAAGACCACCAGATGTGAGGGACCCCACCACCATAAACAAGTAAGATCAACGGCGCCGGTTTAAATTTAAAACAATTTATTGTCACCAAAATTTTACATAAAAACAGACCGAAAATGATGTCAAGCTGGCTTACTATTTGTTTTATAACTAAGAAACTTTAAGTTAAGATTTTTCTTTTATAAATTTTGAGGCTTTCTAACAATTAGGATTCAATTCAATTTTGTAGATCCAAATTATAAAAATAAAAATGGAAAAAAAATTAGCGTCTTTAATAAAAAGTATTAATTGCGCACAGATCTGGTTTTTTTTGCTGGCAAGACAATCAGCCAAATCTGGTACCTATCCAAGTTCCTACCAAGGACTCGCGCAGAGGGCTGCTGGTATGAAAAACCTGACCGGAAGACACTTAAAACAAACCAGATTATGATATATGTAACTTGAAAAACAGTTACTCACCTTTCCTTGAGAATTGTTCTTCTACGAAACTAAATATAACCAAAATATTAGCTTCCTGAAATGATTTAATTGAAAATTAAAATGCCATTATGGAAAACGTCAGGAACTTACAATTTTGAGGAGATCCAAAATCTCCTTAATAGGTGAAGATTCAACACCACAACACAAGGTTGAATGCGAGCAGTAATGGAATAAATCCGACTTCCAAACGCAACATACAATCTGCTTTACTGCTTTTCCCCAGTAACTGACAAAAAAAGTTTCATTTCAGGCCTACTTCCAAAAATATGTTTAGGTATATTAAATTTTCATACTAGACTACATATAACAGAAATACATGATGATAAGTCACAAGTACCTCAAGATGACGATGAAGTTTTCATAGTAACATTTCAAGTATTATACGAAAAAACTCCTTCCTTTCGTTTCTTTATGTCTTCCAAAATTTTGTTAAAATTGCCCATTCATGCTAGACAGATGGATGAAAAAAAAATTGTCAAAAAAAAACAGAGAAGCTTATAAGACCAAAAGAAAATGTTATCAAATTACCAGCAGATATTGATCTTCTGCAACTAAGCAAAAACGTAAAAGTGTTCCATAAGGCGTCCTGTTTATTTGTTTCTAAGTAGGAAAGAAAATGCCAAGAATTTGTAGAATATTTTCGAAGTGCATGGCTTGACTCCAAAGGTGTTGACAAATTAAGTTCAAATACTGCTTTCAATCGGTTACTGAAAGATGAGAAAATCTTGGGCAATATAGTCTTTATTATTATTATTATATTATTATTTATAATTTGCAGACTTTTGTTATTTATTTTTATTATTTTGATATAAAAATATTATATTCACGTAACAGCATTGTAAAACAGTAAGGCGGGAAAAAAATAATTATTCCTTCCACCGACAAAAATCAACTTGGGACGTCTTAATTAATATTGAATATTATTTTTAGGTAATTACACGTTCTCAAAATAATATGTAAATCTTATCTTAAACACGTTGTCAAAATTTTCTCTCTTTTTTAAATAATTGGCTAATAGCAATAATTACATCCACAACGAAGTTAAGAACTTGGACAAAAAGTAAGTAAACTGTCTTAAATATGTCTTTTTCTGTTTTGTTTTTGGTTTAAATATTTTAGTAATAACTGCGGGACCACCAACGAAATGTAAATTATCCGAGCTTAATTACAGTTGTTTTGAAAACACGCATGAGAAATTTCCGCATGTAATTCTTCGTACCCGTTTAATGTCGTTATTCAGTTTTTGTTCATTACGTTGATTAACGTCAATCAGTAGAGATGGCCATTCTTCTATAACTGTTTAATTTTCTTTTACTTGTTAGTTTAAAACCATGAATAGTAAATTAGAGTAAAGAGAGTCAGGTGAAATAGTTGTTAAAATATGGGGTATTTGTTTGAGGGGTTATAAATTAGGGTAAACCAGCCTTCCGCGTGGTGTGAGAACGCCGGGCTGCGCATAGGCTGGCCTAACTGTGGTTTAAAAATACTTATTTCGAAAAATTTGATTTTTGAAAAATTTGAATGAAAATAAATTTAGAGATCAAAATGTACAAAAAGAAAACAAGAAACAAACGCGGCAAAAAGATTAGAAACAGAATGGAAGAGACAGGGAGGATTTAAAGATACAAAGTCATGAAATATCAGCAAAGGTGGATAGGATAAACGGAAGTTATAGTGAAGTGTGGCCACAGTGCTTGCCGGAAGATCGTTAACGCCTGGTATGGTAGGGTGTATTTTTATAAGAAATGGGGCATTATGCTGTCTAATTTGTGTTATGTTTCTTCTTAGCGGGCTATCGACCTGCTTGAAAGAATAGAATTTTTAAGAGATGTCCTGGACGTAGTCCGCCATTGGGGTTATGTCGTAGCAAAATATGTATAGGTCTCTGAGGGACGTGCATCTTCCAGAATTAGAGAGGAGGCGCATAAATTTGTATTCGAGTACTTTTAGTTTTCCCATTGTCATGTCTGACATGCCGCACCACACCGGCGCCGCGTATGTGATAGACGGCCTGATCACTATTGTATACAACAATTTTTCATTTTGTAGGTTAAGTCTGCTACTTCTGCGCATGAGCAAATACAGACTCCTGGACAAGGAGTAGACTAGACCATCCCTATCTCATTTATATGCGCGTTAAGCGACAGTCGCTGGTCCAGTTTAACCCCCAAATATTTCACGTACCTCTTGGCTGGAATTTTGTTGCTCAAGCGCAAGACTACCTCGGATCGCCTCCAGACTACCTCGGATCGCCTGCGGATTAGCTTGAATAGCTGAATTTACTTCATATTGTTCACATTTGTTTGTAATTAAAGTGATTTAAAAATTAAAAAAATGTTTAATATTAAATTTAAACAAATCAAATTAAATTCTTTATACAAATATATTGGACAAAGGAACATGTGTTCAGACAGGTCTGCTTTTTTTACCATATGTTCAGTATATCAAAATAAGTTCAGAGTTAAGTTTTGTAGAAACAAGTCAGTTTTTTTAGCGAATTAGCGCTATTTCGCTATATTTTGTTAATAACTGACTAACTGTTGCAGTTCAAAGAGTCCCAGGTTCCAATCCTGGCTAGGGCACGGATATTTAGCGGCGCTCTTAATGCGATACCCGGCTAATAACAGTGGACTAGATGGTGTTACGTGTGAGAGGCAATACGACTCGTCTCTGTACCACTCCTGAGTTCGAATCTGAAGGGCAGATGCTAATGGTCGTTATGTAATCGTCTGTGTATATGTATCATGACTGAGTGGTGGAATGGCTAATGATAAACTATGCCCGGATGGTAATCTAAATATGTCGATAAAATAAGAAATCGTGAATTCTTGCAGCTATTGGTCAAAAAGCATGTAGAAAACCTTTTTATAGAAGATTTACTTAGCTTCAATTTTGCATAGCACTATTTTGAGCGTTATGTTGCACAAAAATCGGATTTTGGTACATAATTTTTAAAATTAAAAGTACCGATTAAAAAGGAAGGATCACCTTCATATTTTTATCGGCTTCTTCGACTTCGCCTTGTTTACAACGTTTATAACTATAGATATTCAATGGATATTATTTCTTAATGGAAAACAGCAATAGTTCTTCACAGTTACTCGAAACAGAGATGGTAGATTAAATCTATCCTATTAATAATCAAGAAACGAACACATTTCAATAAATATTATTAAATTTTTTCCAAGAAAAATATTTTAGGAAGGTTGATGACCTGCTCCGGCATTGTCAATAGAAAATTCCAAATATATCAGATCACATTATTCCTAGTTCCATTATTTTATATGCACCACCGATTTCAATAGGTATATCTGTTTCTTTGAATTCTTCAGATTATAGATGGAATATAAATTCCGGGCTCACCGTAACGCACACCGAGTGGGAGTTTTATATATTAGGTTCACATGTCCTGCAAGCGTCACGGGCGGTCTATAGTAAGAGGCAGTATCAACATAGCGAGGGCTAAATACACGAAGAAAGTTGTATCAGGCCGGCTGCCCAGTGTGGTATGTCTGGAAAGACTTGCGTGTGACTAATTGTGATGTGTATATGCCCTAAAGTAATAAAAAATATATATTTGTAGGCCTTCTACAGTGATGATGAGTAATGGATGTTTTGAACAAAATTCAAAATTTAGTCTAAAATTGCAAACATTTCAAGAAATTCATTATAGAAATCACAGCAACTAGAGTGAATAAAGTGTAAAAGCAGTAAAAGTGCAATTACCAGGTCGTTATAGTAATTAATGACTTATTAAGCATAATATTTTTAGTCGCTATTGTAAGAATACCGGGATGTACCAAATAGTCAAAGGATCCTCGTGCCGGTCGTCACATGCCTACCTTGCACTAACGAGAGCCAACAGCTCGAAACTGCAGTCTGCAAGTAGTGTGTGACGGCTGGCAAGAGAGCTCCTTTAAGTAGGATCAGTCTTTCGGCTGGTGTTTGTTGCAATCGAAGCATTAGCGTTTTGATGGTAATATGCAATTATTACACTTAACGCGCCAGACTTGTAACTTGTAATTCAGCGCTCGGCCGGGCACATAGCCCGGAGAGTAACTGTTGGTTGCAGTCTGGTTACGTTCCTTATAGTAAAATAAGGATTTTATAGAGGAGTTTGCGACTAAAAATATTATGTTTAATATTCCGCCCCCTAAAAGCACATTTGAACTAATTAATGACTTTTCTGAAAAATTATATAAGATCGTCACTCTTAAAATTTGATCTTCTATCGATTCCAATGGTTTTAGTTTATGCAATGAAACTGCCGTTTACTTCCGATTTATAAAAAAGACGAAATCCGTTGATATATCATTTTTTTTAAATATCGCATATATTTTGATAAGAATAGAGGTAGAATAGAATGAACTAGAATAGACGAGAAGAAAAGGGAAGAGAAGAGAAGGGAAAAAAGAAAAGAGAAGAGGAGAGGAGAGAAAAGGCGAGCGCAAATATGATGTGATTCAGTTATTTCTTGAAAGTCTTTCAACCCGATTCAGTATTAAGTAACATTTTCCATAACCTGACATTTAAAAAAAATAACATTAATGAAGTCCAGAAACTATATACAGCAACAAAAACCTTCAACCCTCCACATCTAAACAATGCTGATTTTTCGTTGATGACATATTATCGGTCTCGTCTAACCTTGCAAAATTTGAGTGAAAATAAATAAACATTCTGAGTTCTGAAGTTCTTATGCTTCTATTTCTTTTTAGACAGCTTCCGGATCTTCTCTGTGCAACATCCCACAGCAGACTGCTGTTCACCAAGTTCTTGAATTCTATTACCTGGTCTTGACAATACATTTTGAAATTTTCAAGAAAGTTCGTTGCTGCTTTGAAAGATTTCCGGGTTTCTTTTTTAACAGTTTCCATTTTTGTTACAAAGATTTTTATTACCATTTTTTGAAGATACTCACATTGGTCAGATTAAGGATAATAATAAATTGTTCTAAAAGATATACAATCAAAATTACTGCTTAGAAGACAGTAATCGGTGGGTTATTGAAGCCGAAAATTTGAGTTGTAAAAAACTACGTGATGGATTTTCTTAAACTATTTTTCTTAAAGACAAAATCCAAAGTGTTCAGGTTTCAAACAATTTTTGCGTTGCAGACCTGTGTCTTCATATAATAAATGGAGGGCTCTCCTCTGGAATTATTCATTTATAAAGCACCCTGTATCTAATCAGAAGAGCACTGCCGGGCTGCAACGAAGTTGATTGGATTTATAGAGCAATAACTTTAACAATATAGCAAATATAATCATATTTTGGACTTAAAATGGATTTCTACCCAGTACCAATAATACAATAGATCAATTAAATTGGCAGGAAGTTTTAGGGATGCTTTGGCTGTTTGGGTGCAACCTGGAGTCCTAAAATAACAAATATACAGGGTGTGTAGTTAGTGTTCTCTCGGAATATTGTGCAAAAACGGCTATCTTAATAAAAAAAACTTTCTTAGCAAAACTTTCATTTTTACTGCAACATAAAATTATTTTCAATTACACAAGGTGTCACAAAAACGACTTACACAAGAAAGTACAATTTTTTTAAAAGGAACACCCTATATTTTTTTTGACGCCAGTTAAACCTCCAAGTTGTGGTTTTTTTCCTGTTTTTTTTTTTTTTTTGGCAATTTACAAACCTTTTTTGACTGCCATATCTCCGCGATTTATCAATTGTTTTTAATGATGTATTTACTTTTTGAAATAGATTATTATTATACCGGGACTCCAAAATATTTGTTTACATTTCTTGATATTTAATTAACATTTTTCTCAATTTTTTTAAATGAATTACCTGTAATTTTTTTACATTGATGAATAAAGCATACAAGTCCCCACATTTTAATATCACACATTTGATTTTTATTTCAAACGGTTTTTGAGATATGATAATTCCAAACAGAAAATTTCAAAGAACTTCTTGAACGCACTAGGAGTGTTGCATGTGAAAAGAAGGCGAGCTGTATTAAGTGAAGAAAATGAGCTAGCAATAACTTTAGCGGTAATCGAAAATTCTACGGCAAGTGTTTGGGAGTTAAGTAGGAATTTAGATGTAAGTAAATCCAATGTTTCCCTACGTCTTCGTAAAAATAGGTTCCACCCCTGTCGAATACAGCTTTAAATTTTTGCCAGTGGGCTCAAAACCGAATTGGAGAAAATGATGAATTTTTCAAATTTGTATTGTTCACGTATGAATCAACGTTTCACCGCAATGCAGTTGCCATTATTATGACAGAGAAAACCATCATGTTTTACAGAAAAATCATTAGCAGCACAAGTTGAGTTAAATGTTTGGGGAGGAATTGTACATGATTATATTATTGCTCCTCACTTTTCTCAGGGAAATGTGAATGGAGCAGTCTTGGATTTTACACAAATGATCGAGCATATTGATTATATTACAAATAATATGTGGTTACAACTGGATGGTGCATCACCACATTTTAGTAGTAATGTTCGTCAGGCCATTAGTAACCAGTTTCCTGAAAGGTGGATAGGAAGAGGAGTTCTGATATTTTAATAAACTGTTAAATAATATCTAATTTATCATTTTATTAAATTATGTTAGGTCCCACTGCATGGCCGCTTAGATCACCCGACCTGTCTACCATAGATTTTTTCCTTTGGGGATTTGTGTATATGATGGAAAGGATTCATAAAATATTTTTAGAATAGAATATTTTATTAATCCTGTAAGAGCAATACAGTGTGCTATAGGATAAGTCAAGATTGTACAATTATTTACTATCAAAATAGGTATATAAATAAACAAATGTGCGTATATATATGCGTAGACACAAAAACATGCAACCACATACACACTCATGAACATAATATAACAATATAATGATCATATTACCTAAATAAATAACTATACACGTCAAAGAAATAAAATAAATAATAAACAAACAAACAAATAGTATTAAAATAATAAGGTACACGCAAGTATCTAGCAATTGTTATTACAATCAAAATATTCTTGAACAGAGTATGCACACATATTTAGAAGATATTCCTTAACTTGTTTTTTAAATACGTATATGTTCTTTAAATTTTTCTATGTGTGTGGTAAATGATTATACAATTTCAGACCTAAGACATTGTGTGCTTTTGAGGATATATTTAAACGTTTAGTTGGTTTATGGAAATTATTTTTGTCACGTGTATTATGAAAATGAATCATTTCATTTTTATCAAATTTATCCTGATTTTTGTATACATATAGTAACAATTCCATTGCGTATTCTATATTGTTTGAAAAGATTGCGACAGGAATGAATTGGCGGTACACCCGCTATACAACGTATAATCTGCTTTTGTGCAATAAAAACATCATGTACACTAGTGGAGCCTCCCCATATAGTAATGCCATACGTTAATCTGGACTGAATTTGTCCATAATAAAACAATAACAGACCAGATATATCCAAAACACTTTTCAGGGTCCTGACTTGAAAACATTTAGAGTGCAATGTACTGGTTAGCTTGCTACAGTGATTACTGAATGTAAGTATTGTCAAAAACGATACCGAGAAGAGTCGTGCAGTTGCTTTCCTCAATGTCAACATTATTGATTTTTATGTCTAGGTTGGAAGTATTATTATTGTTTTGACGAATGTGAAATGTCATATGACTTGTTTTAGAAACATTAAAATATAATAAGTGACTACAAAATCAATTACTTAAATGGGCGACAGTAGTATCAATTTTATTTAGAAGTGCAACACGAGATCTATCAGAAAAAAAAGCGTGGCGTCATCAGCATATAATGAAATAAAAGCCTCAGTAAGCATATTAGGAAGTTTATTAATATAAATAAAAAATAGGATAGGCGCCAAGACAGAACCTTGCGGCACACCTAGTTTATTATCTAATATGTTTGACGTGTAGAAAGATTTCTTACTTTGTTCAGTATACTGTATTTTAACCATCTGGTTCCATCAGTGTTTCAATCGTATAAATGTTAATATGTTGTTAATATGTTATACAATGTAAGACGTTCATTTATCAGTAGACTTCAGTGTTGCGTGACTTAAAATGGTGGACATTTTGAACAATTGTTAGGCTAGTTTCAATGTCGTGAAAAAATTATTTCTCAAAAACCGTTCATAATTCTTAAAGGAGAGCGTATGAAATTAAAATGTGAGAAATTGCATGCGTTATTCATCCATGTAAAAAAATTATAGGCACTCCATTTAAAAAAAATTGAAAAAAAGACCTAAGCCATATCTTCCAAGGGAACACTTAATGGGTACACTGTAATTAAGAAATACCAAAAGTTTTTTTAAAATATAGTATGTGATCTTCTCTTCATGCATAGACAGTATTATATTTTGTTTTTAGAAAATGCTATATTACTGTTATTAATTTTCAGAAACATTAAACTGAAACTATTAACTGAAATTATCATGAATGTGGATTTCAGGACGTATTCACTTTGACGATGTATACAAAATTTTACAACACAATTTCGCTGTTAATTCTCTTAAATATATTTTCATCATCCACAGTCTTCGCTGCTGGATGGAAGGATAATCATCCTTTCACAAAAATAACAACAGTATTACACGCAAAATTAAATCCTCTAAAATTCTCAAACTATAAAGTGAATGCCACGAAAGTGTCTCGACACTCTTCACAGTCTGCGTTATTTTGATTTGATATATTAAGGTATTTGGTATATTAAGAGACCTATAATCCAAAATTGCTCTATATTATTCACTAATACTAAACTGCCAACCTTCTAAATTTGGATACAGTCTAACTCTACGTTATGTAGTCAATTCACTTGTATATAATTGTTCCGTTAAAGTAAACAATTTTGAAAATGGTGTATGAGAAAAGCCAACAATTTCCAACAAACTTTGAAATAGATATTATGTAGGTAAGATCATTGTCACGACCATTTAATTCAAGACCAGTTTGAAACGATAAAAACATTTCAAAAGGGAGTATTTTAATGTAAAGTACTGCATTGTGTATAAGATTTATTATATATTAATAAAATGATTGTATTAAACTTTACCATGTTACTATGTGAAGAGTTGAGTCGTTAAAGTTAGTTGTAAAGGTATTTATATGGTTGTTAATCGTAATTATCGCGGTTATTTATTAGATAGAATATACAAAAATTTAGCAGTAGTAGATATGTATATACGTTTTATATAGCTGATCGTCTGTAATCGACACATTCTTGTTGAATACGTTTGTTTATACAACTAATTATAATGCTACATCTACTTTGTATATACGTTATATACTTTCCCGTTCCTGGACATAGGGCTCCTCCAAAAATGAGAGCAAGTTGAAGAAAAATTGTACCGTTTTAGTTTAGCTTTGCAACTGTTATTGTCTCACTATGATATATATACATTTTTTTTTGCATTCGGCCACAGCCATAGCCAACCGCTACTTAAACTAAAAACTGCGGAAATGACATTCATTCATTGCAAACTAACCTACCACGACAGAGAAAATAATTTGAAGATCCCCTATGATATACTTACTGTACTCTTTTGTGCTATGAATGTTGAAAGAACAATTTTATTTACTTACATTGATTTGGCTCATATTGATCTGTTTTCACATCTTAACATGTACTGTACATGCCCCAACTTGTATTGACCTAAACTATTTGGAATCATAACTTTATACGAGGTTTCATCCGAGTCTACATTTTGTCATCATCTCCCCCACTATTCATCATCTTACAACCACACACAACTCTCCACCACTTACTTTTACTTTCCTAGATTCTCATTATTTTCCCATCACTTCCGACATAAGGTTAGCCTGTTTGCTACGTAGAAAAGATATCTTCACAAATGTACAAAGTTTTATCAAACTAGGTTGAATTGTTTTTGAATTATTGTGAATCAAACGTTTAAATAGACAACAAAAATTTTGGTACCATTAAGCAAGCCCAAAAATATGTAATATTCAAAGAAATTAGCAAACCAAGATTACAGATTTATATACATGATTACACCATAAGTTTATCCAGGCGTGTCGCCATGGGGGGTAGGGGATACGCTCTTCCCCTAATCGTAGTCGAGTTGGGAGATTGAAGCTTGGGCCATATCCTTGAAAAAAAAAATGGGAAATTTTAAAGATATAAAATTTTAGGAGAATTGCATAATAATCTCCACCTCCTTAAAAACCGTAGAAAAAAGAGTATTTACATCCACACATGTGCTTAAGAAAAAAATGACCATTTTTATGTACAGTTGTAGAAAACCAAATCTTATAATAGTATAAATGCAAATAAAACCTCAATTTCTTTTTAGTTTTTGAATAAACACGAATGGAAAGTGTGTATTGTTAAGAGTTTTTCTCAAAAGTGAATTTGGGAACTATTCATAATTTTTAATTGATAATGTGGATAATATATCTGCTATAAATAGGAGCAATTAAAAAAATAAGTTGCTTTTTGATTTTTTACAAAGAAAGGAGGGCTATTAACTGTCTTGGTAAGCTAAGGCTTTTATAACACCTACCTAGTGAATTGAAGAGATAGATATAAAAATCTAAGAATAAAAGTGCAACGTTATATTTTGCCGACAATACGGGCCAAGCAATAAACAAATATACAGTGTGTCCCGGTTTATGTGTTACACTTCATATTCTCTGTAACTTTTGAGAAAATCCAGTCTGACTTAGTTTTTTCTGTAGAATCCGATGCCGTTTAAAAATAGAGAATAATAAAATTTATGGCTGGAAAACCGATTTTTTAAAATAATTCAGAATGGCCGACGTTTGCATAATTTTAATTGACCATAAAAGGAACGTAAAAACATGCATGTACAATTTTAAATATCACTTCCAGTTTACGCGGAAATTACGTTATTTTTCAATTTTCAAAAAGCCTATAATTATTAAATTGTTGAAACTTTTGAAATATTTGGAAAAAAATAGTCAATAATATTATTGCTGATGTATTGCTTGTATTCCTGTGTTATTGAAACAAAAACGTGTAAAATAAAAAAAATAATAATCAGTCTTTTAAAGCTTTCTCACAAAATATCAATTTTAGGCGCATAGCATATCATATGTTTACTAAGAATTGTGAGATTAATATGACGGTATGAAAACAATGGACTTAAAAAAAAAAATGAATTTTTTTAGATCATTTTCAATTTATAACATTAGAAGGTAAGCTCCCATTTGCGAAATAATATTCATGTAGATAAGTGCCTTCAAAAAAGATTATTTTCCTTAATGCTCCTAAGTTTCATATTTCAATATTATAATATAAAATATAAAAGAGGAGTTGGAAAAATTCCTGTAATTAGAGTTGGGAATTATTAACATCCCCCCCCCCCCAAAAAAAAAAAAACCCTAGCGACACCTTTGAGTTTATTCAAGAATTGGTTATTTTACTTAATGATTTAATGTTGGGTTACCACTGGTTCAGAATGTTTAATAAATATCTGCGCCCATGGTAACTCTACCTAAATAGGATACAATGCAATATGTAATAAGAAACTGTCAATAACTTTAACAGCTTGCGTGCGGCCAACCAACTTTTATTGATTACAGAGAAATATTCATATAAATAATTTACGATGGTTGTAACGTCATAAAATACATTTCCCAGATGGAAGTGCGAATTGCACTTTAGATGTGGCATTGTACTTCGGATTTAAAGCTGATTTATGTTATTTTAGATTTATCTTCCCTGGCAAGAGGCCGCAGTAAAAGACATGGTGTAGTGTAACGAAAAACATTCTGGAAAGTCGTTAGTGATATTTTTACAAAAAGGACGTTTAATAGGTTTTACATTTACGATAGAATTATTGTACTCTTCGCAGGGTTTTAAATTAGGATCTTGATGTGACTTGTCTGGTGGTTAGAGCAATTTATAATTTCAACGTATTTAGACATCGATAAAAAATATCGAATTCTTGGACGATACATCAATGTTCATGAAAGTATTTAAAATAAAATAAACCTTTCTGCAAATGTATATGTATACCGACCCAACCATTCTCTTGGAACTGCTCCCCTGAGAAATTAGACTTTTTCATATTTTAGCAGTTTAGCAAGAAGGAATTTCTGTGATAAGCCAGGTAGGCTCATTCATTATGGAAAACTCAATTTATTTCTTTAAATATCCCTCTAGTAATCATTCATTCTTTCAAATATAAAGATGTTTGAAAATAAAAATATATATAAAATAACGATATAGGAATAATATTGAACTATGTAGTACAAATATAAGGAAAATTCATACACTTAATAAATATAAATCGTATTGAAATTTTGATTTCTAAAACGTATAAATTATGTTTTAACTTTTTCTTTACTGAATTAGTAATGAATTTACCACAGTTATACACAACATTAAATAACACAGAAAAAAATTAATACAAAAATAATATTAAGTTCGCGAAAAAAGACTTTTACAACTGTGTAGTGCCTCTAATGAAATTAAAAAAAAACTAGAAAATTGCCTATAATAAGTTAGATCGAGATCAACGTGATGAAAGAAATACCATTTTAAAATATAATAACCAGAAAACTATAAAAAATATCTGGACACTTTGGTTCAAATTAATTCATCTTTGCCATGCACTACCTCGACGTATAGGGACCACACAATATATTTCGCGCTTATAGCTGAAAATGAAATTAACGAGGCAATCACAAAATTGAAAAATAAAAAATATGTTTCTTTTGATGGGTTGACAGCCACGATACTAAAACATATTAAAGAACGTATAATTCGTAATTCAGTTATATATTTAACATAAACCATAAACATTCTTTCCTATTATTTGGGTTTTCTACCACATGTATTGTTATCCTCCTCAAAAACAAATCGCCGAATCTACAAAATAATAGAATTATTGGAAAAAAGCCTCTGCGCCCGTGACGTTTACGCCGAAGGAATAGTCAGAGGTTATGTTTTGCAAATAATATAAATCGGAATAAACACAGAAATAATGTATTTTGCTGACGTTTCGGAAAGTAATCTCTTTCCGTTTTCAAAGCTTTTTATGGAAGAACTCTTATTTTGCTGTGTATGTCAAATACACAGCTTTAAGATTCTGTTTATGTTATTTCCATAGATACTTACTACTTACACAGAACACAGAACTGATGATATTTTCTTTTAGATAATGTTGAGTTTGTTAAGTTCTTCTTTTAACATTGGTAGCCAGGTTGTACAAATATCTACAGAACAATTCGATACGCACTTATCTTCATTTAATAAGATTATTGCTGATTCTTTAATTTTTCTTTTTTTGGTATCTGTTTCTTTTGTTAAAATTTTTGCCGAGTCCCAGTTTATTCTATGTCGGTTTTCCCAAGCATGTTCAAAAATATTTGATTTCTGAATTTCATTCTTTCTAATGTAATTCTTGTGCTCATCCAACCTCACACTGAAAGGTCTAGATGACTCATTCACATAACATTTATCACATTCGCACGGGATATTGTAAATACAGTTTTTGGAATTCTGCTCCCTGTTTATCGGTTTTGTTTTTGTTAAAATACAACAAATATAACAATATTAAAATAGAATAGAATTATGGGGAATGGTAGCTCAGTTGGTTAAAGCGTCTGGCTAGCAAACTGAGTTGCCTAGCGAAGTGGGTTCGATACTCACAAGGCGAAACAATTTTTCATTAAAAAAATTGCCCCAAGAGTGGTTCGGAGTCCACATTAAACTGTAGGGCCTCGTCTCTCTTTACCTAGCACAAGATCCTTGAGATCCTCCAGGGGGTTACTTCGGTAACTTGAGAGGCGGTTAAGAAAACATTTTAAGAAAACATTTTTTTTTTAAGATCTTAAAGTGTTCTCTTTTTGAAATATCGTTCTAACATCAAATTTGTCACCTATACGGCGTAGCTTTTCCGATAGTCCGTATACATAAGGAATTATTGCTGTATAATGACGTTCAGGTTTTTGTCGTACCTGATTGTCCCTATTTTCAACATTTATGAAAACTCTATCATCAAAGGCTTCAGGATATTGATTATGTACTAGAACCTCTTTGATAAATTTTTTCTCGTTATTTAATATTTTATTATTAGATGAAATTATTTTGGCTCTATCGTATAAACATTTTACAACACCCCTTTTAACATTTATTGACTGATTTGAGTTAAAATTTAGAGATCTATTAGTATGTGTTGGTTTTCTATAAACGCTTGTTTCAATTGTATTATTTACCCTTCTAATTAAAACATCTAAAAACGGTAGTTCATTCCTACTTTCTACTTCTAATGTGAATTTAATAGACGGTTCCTTACTATTTATAAATGTGATAAATGTTATGTGGGTGAGTCATCCAGACCTTTCAGTGTGAGGTTGGATGAGCACAAGAATTACATTAGAAATAATGAAATTCAGAAATCAAAGATTTGTGAACATGCTTGGGAAAACGGACATAGAATAAACTGGGACTCGGCAAAAATTTTAACAAAAGAAATAGATACCAAAAAAAGAAAAATTAAAGAATCAGCAATAATCTTATTAAATGAAGATAAGTGCGTATCGAATTGTTCTGTAGATATTTGTACAACCTGGGTTCCAATGTTAAAAGAAGAACTTAACAAACTCAACATTATCTAAAAGAAAATATCATCAGTTCTATGCTCTGTGTAAGTAGTAAGTATCTATGGAAATAACATAAACAGAATCTTAAAGCTGTGTATTTGACATACACAGCAAAATAAGAGTTCTTCCAAAAAAAAGCTTTGAAAACGGAAAGAGATTACTTTCCGAAACATCAGCAAAATACATTATTTCTGTGTTTATTCCGATTTATATTATTTGCAAAACATGACCTCTGACTATTCCTTAGGTGTAAATGTCACGGGCGCAGAGGCTTTTTTCCAATAATTCTATTATTTTGTAGATTCGGTTATTTGTTTTTGAAGAGGATAATAATACATGTGGTAGAAAACCCAAATAATAGGAAAGAATATTCCTAGAATGCCACAAATAACTTTCAGACAATATAAACCATAAACATTTTCCTAATATAATCAAGTAAGAAATTGCAATACCGGTTTATAAAAAAGATTTACTACAGATATTGTCAAATCTCTACATTAAAAGAATTATCCAAAAAACTTATTATTTAAAGAATAATTTATAACAGATTGGCGTCTTTTTTGAAAAATGTAATATACTCAAAGCACCTCAAGATGGCTTTAGACCAAACGAATCTACGGAAACAGGATCGTGCCATGTGATAGAATACGTTGGATATATATCAATATCTATTGACACTGTTATTCAACTTATCAAAGGCATTCAATACAGTTGACAAGGCAACATTAAAATAAAAAATGTACCGTATGAGTTTGAGGGGAAAAGAGGGTACAACATTTAAAATGAGATTAAGTGGATTGGCGTGGATTCAGCATTGGAGCTTCCTCAGGGTTCCGTTTTGGGACCGTTACTATTTCTGTTGTACATGAATGATCTCCCTAACCATTTACTCATGGCCATACTATTAGAAGACCCATTTGAGAATTAGTCTTACAGTAGAAGAAGTTAATTCATAGTCCCAAAGAGATAAACTGATTTTTAACATCTAAAAAAACGTGTTCGCCTGTCGATCAGCACTAAGCGACTCGGTACTTATCTGCATAGTAAACTGTCGTGGAATACACATAATGAACATATTTGCAGCCAATTGAATAAAGCCTGTTCCGCTATTTTGGCATTTGACGAGTCTGAACTTTTCAACAACTACT
Source organism: Leptura quadrifasciata (assembly GCA_963675555.1). Taxonomy (NCBI): domain Eukaryota; kingdom Metazoa; phylum Arthropoda; class Insecta; order Coleoptera; family Cerambycidae; genus Leptura; species Leptura quadrifasciata. The sequence goes on from OY776676.1 coordinate 135,339,684, forward strand.
AAGCCTCGTGCAATAAGTGGATGCAATTCACATATACCCCCTTTTTGTCCTTATTTTTTAGAATATCAGAATGAAACCAAGAAGAAACTTTGTGACATAACTGTCATTTTCCCCCTTACGATTTCACCGGAAATGACCACTTTTGATTTTTAAATGGAACACCCTATATATTATTATATTTTTGGAATCCTTGAAAAATTCTGAGCATGATACCCCATAAGTGATACTTCGACTCCATGAAGAAAATTTCACTCGAAATTTGTTGGTGCATATAGAGTGCCATGTCCAGAAAACTTTAACAAAACTTAATATTTTCAAATGAAAACATAATGGTATTAAAATAGCGGTTATTCTAAGGAATCCGTGGGTGTACCCAAAAGCAATTTTCTCTAGTCATGGCACTCAAGATGCACCAACAAACAACCTCGCACGGAATGATAGGAAAATGGCCCTCGGTTAAATTGCACCGAATTTGAGTATCTTATAGATTTTGGCCTTATAAATAATAGTTCTCATGGGAATAATGCTCAAAAGTCAATTTAGCGCAAGCCACTACTTGTTGAAGACTGTACCATTAAGCCCTGAATCAAAGAACTAGTACTTAATTATACTGTTCCTGCCTTACACGAAATAATGTATGTTCATATTTATGTATTCCAATAGTGCTGTATACTCTTGTATATGCGAATGTATGTGTAGCACTCAGCAGGCATATGTATAGAGATAATCCTGATAACAGCGTTGAAGTACTCTAGTTCTAAAACTATTGATGAAAACTTAGTTCGAGCTTTGCAAAGCAAAACACCCCTACGAAGTCTACTTGAAAATCAGGGGCACTAGCTTTGACGAAATAGAAATCCCTTAGAAAATCTAGTTATAAATCAGGGATACCAATTTTGAAAAATAAAAGTCCATAGGAAATCAGTAAGAATCAGTGCTGCCAACATTGAAAAAAATACCCTAGAAATGTGGTCAGATCCAACAATAGCAAACGTCAGAACTAGTTTATAAAAAAAACTCACAATTTGCCCTTTTTAGAGCCAAGTGATGTACAAATTCCGATCCGAAATCTCCTCGCGGTGCACATTGTGTAATGCTACTCGTCCGTGAAAATACTTATATATTTGACTACTCTCTTAAATGGAATGTTTTTCTAATTAAATCATAGAGTATACTTATATACTAGTGGGTATGCGTGCATATTAATTCATTCCGAATGAAGTTTCGACGTTAACGTTTAGTGAATGAGAATTGACACATGCATTTGCGTATACATAGGCATACAGGACCATTAAAATACATAAATATGAACATACATTAATTATTAGTGTATAGTAGGAACGGTATTCTAGTTTTTTGGTTTCGCACTTAATGGTTCTGTCTTCGACAAGCAGTGGCTTGCGTTATATTGACTTTTGAGCATTGTACCCATGACAATTATTGTTCAGGAGGCCAAGACCTAAACATACTAAAATTTGGTACAATTTAACCGAGGGTCATTTTCCTATTATTCCGTGTGAGGTCCTTTTGTTACATTTTCCACCCCGGTGTATCAATTAATATCAAAATTCTTTATAAAATTCTTGATCGTGACGTAATCAAGAACCTATTTAAATTCCACCCAGTAATTATTTATCTCAATTTTATCAAGATAAATAAACAAATTGGCCATTTACGTGATCATCCAGTTTAATTAGTTTCGAACCCAAATTTCGTTGTGTGTGTAGTAACCCTTTTAATTTACTCCAGGTCCTTTTATATAAAGTTTAATATTACTTGTTCCTATCTGATACTATATACCTTAGAAATTTAATCACTCTGCTAATTTAAATACCTGGTAAATTTGAACACACTGTTTATTAATTGAGAGAACTAGTTAATTATATATATTATTTATGTGGTATTTTATTACTCAAGATTGTACTATGCATTTATAGTTGAAGTTTGTTTTCTATTTTATTTGATTTATTATTTGTATGGCTAGGAAGGTAAAGTTGAAAGAAAACACAGTAATTGATGGGAAAAAATAATTAAAAAAAACATTTTATTTTATAAAGATTGATGCCGATATAGCCGAACATGAAGTCAAAACCAATCCAAATATTTGAGACAATTGTCTAAATTTTATAATAGAAAAAGTTACGTCGCTATAGTAATGACCATACTATACATGTTTCAAAGTTGCTATGCTATGCAATAACAAGAACCAGGTAATACAATCGTATGCCGTGTTGTTTTGTGGTAGTAATTAAAGATGCGGCAAATAGGTCGATTAAAATGTGATTGAAATAGTGGTGTTAGCAACAGCTATGATGAAATGCAAAATTTAATGCAAAACAGAGGACAAGAATCATGTCATGCTTGAGCATCATAGAATTTAAGTGATAAATGGGAATTAAATACTCACGTATAATATCAGAGAATGTTGACGAAATATCCTTTAATTGACTACACAAAACGGTAACTACAAAATTGCGTATGACTGTACAACAACGTAAAATGAGGCGGGTAGAAGTAGGTAGGTTTTTTTTTACCTACAAGCCTTTTTTGACCATTTTAGACAAGTTTTCAAGTGGAAATTTCCTAACCCTAAAAATTGGAAAAAATACCAATGATTTAAAAGTTATTTTTTTACCCTGGGTACTTTAGAGCATAGAAATTAATCTTAGATTGAAGTTTAAGGTATAAACAAGCTATATCTACAAGGATTTTTTTTTAATTAGTATTTTATTTAATATTTATGTTTTAATATAGAGTGGAAAAATGATAAAGCTTATCTTTCACGTGCAATTTTGGTAAACTTTTTTGAATCACTTTCTACTAACAAAAAACTAGCTTTTCATGAAAAAATTAGCGCGGTAACAATTAATTCCGAGTTAAAACCCCTGGCATCTGGGCTATTAAACACGCTCCTCATTAGATCTGCATCATAGTGTACTTTTTAAAACTGATTGTTTACAATACATTTAGTATTGCTTTAACAATTTACTTGTTTTTAATACTATTTTGTAGAATTAGTTTAGTCATGATCCATTTTCTTTATATGTAGGAATTTACTACTTGTTTGTTTTCTGTAGAATAATTTGCTAACCATATAAGAATTTTTGCATCCCAGTGCTGAATACAGTGTTATTATTAATATGATTATTATATTTCAAACAATAATTCCATAGGCCTGCATGCGCCTGCTAGAAAAAGATACCAGCTAACAGTAAACCAAGTCATGTCGTCGAATTATGCCTTCTTCAATACAAATAAGGCTATACACCCAACAATTATGCAAAACACACCACGAATAAGCGTCTTGATATGGAGCTACATATAATTTCACACTTTTTGAACTATTAAGGGCACTAGTTAGTATTCCTGACATTAATTTGACTATAATTATTATAACAGTACCGGCAATATACTAACATTTAAATTAGTTCCCATTATAACGTTTGAGAAATATGATGAATAGGTCATTACAGGTCGAGCTGCTAATATTATAGTAATTAATGAATTTGCAGTATGTTAATAAAGCATTAACATCATTGCTCTTATTAGGTTATGCAATATAAATGTAAATGTAGAAGTTAAACGCTGGACAATCTAGCTAATTTATATTAAGACGACAATTGTATTGTTTCAGAAACTACATCGTGATTTTACTTTTTAATTTAGTCATAACCATTTCGATTGTATACAATTCAGAGGTTATTGTTTATTAACGTATTTGTCATAAGGTGAACAAAGACTTAATTGATTTAAGGTTGTGGTTTTGGTGTAGCTTTAATGCGTAATTGGCTTTGTTTATTTGGGTTACCCATTTTAATAAGACTAGTCTCAAGTGCTGTTTTTGTTTGCTGATTTCGCAGACTCACATTTCTGGTGAGATTGTGAACAACTGCAGAAAAAAGAATCACCGGTAGGCTAGATGTCAAAGGAATAACTAAACTAATTTGAAAGAGTGTTCTCAGAGACGTCTAGACCTTCGTGCAGTAAAAAATGCTTTTAGAATGTAGATAATTATTTATGTATTTTAAGGGTGTATAGTAAATCTATACGTGTTTTATACTTTATAAAAGTTCGCGTTGACGTTGCCTTGTTAGGAAAATAATTTGTTGCCGTCAGTTCTATAAAATCAAGTTGTGCTCTGAAGAGGCAATGCAAAGTTAACATTACATCACTCTGCAGGAATTTAAAGTTGACCAAATTATCACGTATTCATTAATGTAGGAGTTGGACTAGCATTTATGAAGATTAGCCTTCACAGGCTACAGCGCACGTCAAATTTGTAAAACAGGAAAATAGTGCCTTCACGAAGAATTTTTCTGGTTATTGATTAATTGCATATTTCACAATGGAATCTCGAAGTAGTAGTGCAGTACTGGGAGTATATCAGACCCCAATATTTGCCTCGGAAGATGCATACATTATCTTAATTTGCTGCTGGAAGCCAATTTCTTGTTTTGAACTTAACAGTGTCAATATCCCCCACTCATCGTTTCCGGTCTTGTGATTTTAACCAGGTTAACCCTGGTGTTTAGTCAGTCCAAAACTATCAAAGCAATATCAGTCTGCTTTATGAGACACTATCGTCAACTTGTAGCCTCCATCAAAAATATGCATTAAGTACTTCATTCTACTCCCGACTGGGAACATATTCGGCACAGAGAAGCTTTTTCAGATGTTGTTTAGAAATGGCACCAAACTCTAGAACGAATATAACTTACGCGCAGGCTAGGTATACAACAGTTTTGTAACATATTTAATGGACTTGTGGTATCTACTTCCATTTGCATAGGTTCAGATACCCCTTCCCCTCCCACCATAACAGAATCGAATCACCCACTTGACACAATTCAATTTTGTCTCAGCCATTGAAGGCGTGTGCTCGTTTGTTTCAGTGTGAACGATATTGATAGCCCCAGCCTCCACTTCCCACAAAAACATCTACTTCGAGAATAGTGGGACGGGTAATGCCTCATCATTATTATATTCAGCAGGTTTATGCAAGATCGACCACCAAAATATTCTCTTTCTGCATGCAGTAAGTGGGTGCGACACCACTTCAACCCCCTTCGGACAAGGGAAGAAGAATGTCTGCAGAATTTACGAGAACACTTCCCTACATGACCTAGTAGCTGTGTTCGCAGACCCGGAAGACACCCCTACCAGATTTCCGAGGCAGGCGAGAAGTTTCTGGTGGTACTGTATGGAGGAAACATGGAAACAGATTCCGATATCAACTTTTTACTAAGTCGGTGGCCAATCCTAAATTCCAATTGGCCAGACTGCCACCTACCAAAGATGGGGCCACCCACCATGTTTTCCGAACACATTTCCAGGTCCAAACATGGCTAGGTAACAGCATTGTACCGTCAGTTTGGGGGTGGTCTCTGACGAGACGAGGGGTCGTCCCCATCAGGACCACACATAATGCAGCCCCAGGCAACATATTGAACATCGTCTTTTGTAAATGCAAGAAAGGGTGTAGCAATGCAGCCTGCAGCTGCAGTAAAGCAGGACTGCGGTGCTCCACCGTTTGCAAGAACTGCTTGTGGTATGCATGCGAAAATTCGTCATAGCCTGATCTCCAGGACGAAGAAGCAAAAGGAGGGCACGAAGAAGAAATGATTATGGACGCACTGCTAGACGATGAAGAAGAGCTTGAAGAAAATGAAACTACGTACGGTGCCAAACGCCTAAAATATTAACTTTACATCATTAACATTTCTCTACTTTAAAATTTTCCTTACAAATTTACTTTATTAAACAGTAAAAATCGCTATAATATACTACATACAAAAAAACTGTGTTTCAATGTTTTTCTTTTCAACCTAATGAACATTTTAAGACAATCAAGTATAAAAAAATTACCATATACACACATATGTCATTCGGAAAATGGGTTAAAACCATTCGTATGATATGACGGTCTGCCAAATGCTGCAAAATATTTTTTCGATTTGTTCCAATGCTTCCCTACTATAGGAGTAGGAAGTAAAGAATTAAGTCTTAACAAAATTCAGGCTTTAAAAAGTCCATTGTATCGATTAACAAAAATAATAACTCTGGATCAATTGTTGGAAAATGTTTGTTACTAGAACTACCGTTTGGTCAGGCACTGATAGAGCAACACTAAAATCAAGAACCGTCAATTGTAAATTCGATGAACGTGTTGTATTTAAAGAACTGCTTTACATAAATGCTTACCCAATTTAACGATGTCATCTAGTTTGTGTAGACAACAAAATCTTCTAATGCAGGGTAAATCCTTAGCAAAGTCTGCACAGAGCATGGATTTCTGTTGGATTAAGGTTTATTTTTATTTAGGTACATAATGTATTCATATCTTCTGAAACAAGAATTGGACAGCGTTATGATTGAATATTTTATTTTTCTGACATTTCTATGGAAAGCAATATGCAAATCAGATTTTATATCATTACAAACGTATTTATTATATACAGGATTTTTGTTCAATACTTAAAAAAGTCAGAGGTTATCGGAAAGAATACAATACAACTTTTGATTTTTTATTCATTTCAAGATACAGAATGAGTACATAATATCCTTTTTAACATTTTGTCGGAATTCCGTTTACATTTCATAGCTTCATTGCTATAGAGGTTATTTAAGCATCCACAATTATTTTCATTATGGATCTACTACATGGCATGGCATTACATTAAATTTTCTAAACGTTCTTCACCGCAATATTCAGACCTAATGGTTTTCTTTCAGTGAACAATGTTCACGTGTACCCCAGAATGAAGCTACATTTCAGTAAAAAGAAATTTGAAATCCATAGCATACTTTGTGAGATATATTACAAAAACCTGAAAGTTGACGGCAAAGACAATAAGAAAGTAATGTGTATCAAAAAATTCGAAGTGGGGGGCGAGCGTAGGTGCGTCTTTAGTATGTACATACTTCGGTATGCGATGTAAAGCAACGACAGGCGCAGTTAGTACTTGGATGGGTGACCATTCCAAGGAAACCGCGTTCTCGCCTCACACATCTTCCAGCGACTTGTATATCAGTGTATGCGCGGAAGCTATACAACCTTAGGCGAGGGTTGTATAGGAGATATACCATCCTTCGGAGGGGATGTAAAGCCGTCGGTCCCTTGTCTATTAAATGTTAGGCAAGTAAAAGATCCCTACTCTTCTTAAGGGAAGAGGTTCGGCAAAATTCCTGGTTGGGGGTAGCTCGTCTACAGGCGTCGGTGTTAGGCCTCAGTAGCGGAAATAGGCCGACGTTAAATAAATGTACAAAAAAAAAATTCAAAAAACGCAGTTGGCTTTGACATACACTTTTGTACAAAAATGAAAAGAACAAATCCCAAAATAGGTCATGACACCATTATTTCCGTTTATCTCTTCTCTTTCCATATATATGTGACAAAAATTTTAACTGATATTGTCAATATTTAATATTTTACGAAAATCACAATGGAATCGTAAAAATCAGCTATGCCATGATTAGTGAAAAACAATGTATATAGTTATTAAGTCAAGAATTCTTAACTACGTTGAAAAATATAACTTGTTGTCCAGTTCACAATATGGCTTCAGAAAAGGTATGAGCACACAAAATGCTATTGCAAAACTTGTAAGCGAGATATATTGTGCCTTGGATAATCGAGATAGAAGCCTAGTTGTCTTTATCGATTTAAAGAAAGCCTTTGATACGGTGTGCCATGCTCAACTTCTCACGACGTTAAATAATCTGGGTTTTAGAAACAACAGTTTAAGACTTTTAAAATCATACCTTACGAACAGAGTTCAATACACAGAGGTAAGTTCAGCCAGAAGCAGTTCTGGTGCAGTTGAGTATGGCGTACCGCAAGGGACAGTGCTGGGGCCCATACTCTTTATTATGTATATGAACTCTTTGTTTGATTTACAAACCTGTGGGTCAATAATAAGCTACGCCGATGACACTGCTCTTTTCTACGAAGATTCAAATTGGACAGACTTAAAAATAAAAGTCGAAAAAGACCTGAAAAATATAAAAAATTATTTTAACAGTAAGGTCCTAACCCTAAACGTATCGAAAACTAATTATTTGCCTTTTTATCTATATCAAAAGTCATCGCCTCCTTTTGATGAACTTGTCATTGATGACCAGATGAGAATAGAGTCAGTAAGAGAAGTTAAATATTTAGGTATCATTATTGATTCAAAATTGAAATGGGACCTTCATATTAATTACATATCAGGGAAAATAAGAAAACTAATACATAGGTTCAAATGTTTAAAAGAATTTCTTGATTATGACCAAACTAAAATTTTGTATCACTCACTTGTAGAATCTCATATAGTGTAAGGAATTCTTGCTTGGGGCGGAGTTCTCGATACACACTTAAAACAACTAGATACTTTGCAAAAAAGATTATTAAAAATTATGTTGAATAAAGAAGTCACCTATCCCTCTAACTGTTTGTTTAAGGACGCCAATGTAATGGATATTAGGCAGCTATTCTTTTTTCAATGCGTTTTATATCAGTGCCAATCAAGTTTACAAGAAACAGAATATTTACAAAGAACCAGAGGAAATGTTAATAATAAGTTAAGAATACCAAAAACTAGCTCAACATGCGGGCAAAGATCTTTCACATACCTTGGTCCAAATGCCTATAACTCGATCCCAAGTGATATTAGACATATATCCTCTTCTAATAAGGTAAAGGTTAAAATTAAGCAATACATTCTAGAAACTCCTAGAAATGAAATCCGCGATATCATTAATCCTAAACATCACCTCAATAAATTATTTTAGATTGATACACTTTTTAGAAATTAAAACAAATAATATATTTGTATGAGTATGCATGTGTATGTATGGGTGTATATGTATGTATGTATGTATGTATGTATGTATAGATATAAGTATGTAAGTATTTATATATACATATGGGTATATATAAATTTTATTTTTTTTTATTTTTTGTATGTTATCTGTTAGTGTAGTTAATTGTTTATATTTTGTAAACACTATTCATTAGCTATATCTACCTGAGAGGTTTTAGCTGAATTTAATAGTTTGAAATTTATATTTCTCCAATATTTAAGACCTTATTGTTACCTAATTGTTTGCAATGTTAATGCTATATTTGTTATTTTGTAATTTTAAAGTTGCTACCTTAACCGTGAACTGAATTATGTTATTTTAAAAAATAGGTCTCGTATTCTTCATGTACAGTGCATGATCTGCACTTCTATGAAATACCTAGTTTATTTACACGATTGTAATTTTTAATTTACTACCTCGTAGTTTTATACATTATTTTTCTCGTAAATAAACTTATTATTATTATATTATTATATTATTATTATTATTATTATTATTATTAACAAATTTGACAGATTGTCACTGTTAATATCACACCAATAATACCAAATTCGATATGATTAGCATTTATTGTCAGTGCAATTTTGACGCTGAGACGGCAGTCTCGGTTTACGGAGATAGATTTCCAGATGTTCCGCAGCCAAATCGAACTATGTTTAGGAAGTTAGGTCTAAATTTAAAAACGCACTGTTCATTTTGAAAAAAAAATAGTAAGGCGAGGGCATGTTGCGGATAATGTAAGAAAATTTAATAGAGTATAGCATTATGTTAACAAAAATTAAGAAACTTCCTTGAGACAAATTCAGAGAAACTGTCGCATAAAAAATATTAAGAAAAAAACGGATATCGTGCTACAAAATGAGGAAATTTCAACATTTAAATGAGGAAGATAAGTCGAGGAGAGTAAGATTTTGTAGATGGTTGTTAAATAAAAAAAGGAATGACCTGCTGATCGAACGAATCAAATTTTTCTAATAATGGATTTTTCAATAGAAATATGAATTAACAGTGGCAGAAAGATTAAATTATTCAAATTTTTAACAAGAGGGGCTCCACCTCACACTGCTGTAATAAGTACAAATTATTTAAATCAAGTTGTTACAGATAGCTCGATGGCCACCTATGGAACCTATGGCCAACTCGATCACCAGATATTACTCCCTTGAATTTTTTGGTCTGGGGTTACATTAAAGGCAAGAAATTTCACTGCCCCTGTAAATATTGGGGACATCAAAACCATAATTAAAAACGCATGGGAGGCAATTACACCTGAAATGCTCCAAAATATAATGGGTGAGATGTCTCGTAGAGCACGTTTAATATATTAGATTGCATGATGCACAATTTGAGCATTTGTAGTTTTTCTTTTCAGAATGGTAGCAGGTAGTATTGATATATATAATTTTTCGTTTCTTTGGATGTTCATTTTGTACTTGTATTTTTATATACGAGATATTTGTTTGTTTGCATTAAATTGTAATAAATAATTACTGAATTATAATTATTAAAAGTGAATTTTTACTATTATGGCATAGCTGATTTTTACGATTCAATTATATGAATTGTGGTTATCGTAAAATATTAAATATTGTGTTATGGCGGGAGGCGAACGTGGGTGCGTCTTTACTATGTACATACTTCCATATGCGACGTAAAGCAACGTAAGGCGCGGTTAGTAGTTGGATGGGTGACCGTTCCAACTGTTGTAGTATATTCCCCATAATACCAAAATGGCCGACCAAGAAATAACCAAAATTTGACAAATAAATCGTTTGTCAAAGTCAACCTGGCAAACACCATAAAAAAGTCCTTAAGACACCTAACATACCAAAAAACTACAGTTTATAAGAAAAAAAACTGAGAAATTTCAAGTATCCTCGATAATTCACCGACATTCAAATTCTATCATTAAATTAGCCAAAACTTTACAAACGACACCCCTTAAAAACACAGCCCCCTCAACATCTCAAATCATTTTCAATTAACTCCCCAAACTTCAATCCATCAAAATTTATTTCACTTCCCAAATCTCTCTACGAGCCTCCTTCTCTTAATTTTCGCGTCAAATTCAATTTCCATAAAATATCTTTAAACATTTTTAAATTATCTCCCCGAGCCGCCTATAAAACAATCTTCTCAAAATCAAGACCAGTTTACGTGTTCCCCATGAGTTGCTGGCCACTCGTCACTATCTTCATTTAGTTATCCCACATTCAACTTCCTTTTCTTAATTAAAACCCTATGTCCAATTTACTAGTTCCCTTTTGCATGCTGGGAACTCGTCGCCAACTTCACTCCATTACCCTAAATAGGATTTATCATGACCTATATAAATTTATCATGACCAAACCTAGCATCACATGTAACATTAAATGTAATATTAATATGGGTTAAAGTCGAACCCTCAACGTTACTTCACGGGACCATTTCCAGACATTAGTCATATCCGCAGTTATCTTAAATATTTCCAAAACTAAATTAGATTCCGCTGACATTTTCATATCAGAATATTACATTTTTCATAGCCGATTTAGCAGTGTAATTTTCAATTAGAAATTCAAAATGTTAAGCAACTGTTGCACAACATTTCACCATAATAGCCCAAATGAATGTCCGGTACCCTTTTAATTCTCATCCAGCTCTCGGCTACGTCGTGCCCCGTCATTTGTATAAAAGAAGCAGCGTGCCAGGCCCCCGGCAAGTTGTGTTCCCGGTGTATCTACGAATATGTTCTTACTACCCGTTACCGGGTAACCTTACGCGTTACCCTTTGGTCGCCACAGAGCCTAAACCCAAAGTTGTATTTTCTGGCGGAGCTAACGAAACCTAAAGTGTACCCGCCCGCGTCCTCTTCCTAGGCAGCCCCTAGTAAAAAAGCGGTTTTTATATTTTTGTTCAGCCAAAGTGCATACATTTTAAATCGCCCACGCGGCCCTAGTTTTTAGTAAAAATAAATCGTCTTCGTGGCTCTAGTTTGTAAGTGAATTATCTCAGATTTGATTAAATTATAACGAAACCCGCACCGTCCAAGGCAAAATTCTAAGTGTCGATAAGTTACCTGAAAAGAAATTTGTTAATTTAAATAATATAAATATTCAACTCTGTGCTTTTCGCATAAATAAAAAGTTTGTTGATTTAGTGTTCTAAATACAGTGTTATTATTAAAAGAAAAATATCTACAGGGTACTCAAGTAGGCCCTACCCAAGAAACCAAAAGTGAATATTTCACATCCAGCTTATACAAGGTGAAGCTTTAAACCCTTACAATAAATAAAAAGCATACTTAAGCTCTGAAACTTATACAGGGTGTACCTATTGGCCGAATCCTTCCGTTTAAGGACATACCACCTCGACCTAACTTTTAAAGAAAGTAAGTGCACCAGGGGCCCCTGGGAGTGGCAGTCGAAGCTAGCCAGCCCAAACCTTTTTATTTTCCCAGCAACAGGGGCACCCTTCGTGTTCACAACGAAGACCGCGTCCTCGCCTCACACATCTTCCAGCGGCTTGTATATCAGTGTATGCACGGAAGCTATACAATCTTAGGCGAGGGTTGTATATGGGATATACCATCCTTCGGAGGGCATGTAAAACCGTCGGTCCCTTGTCTATTAAATGTAAGGCAAGTAAAATATCCCTACTCTTCTTGAGGGAAGAGGTTCGGCAAAATTTCTGGTTGGGGGTAGCTCGTCTACGGGCGTCGGTGTTAGGCCTCAGTAGCGGAAATAAGCCGACGTTAAATAAATGCACATAAAAAATAATTCCTGTTGCATGTGCGACCCACAATGCACATGTGTTTTGCGGGCCGTATATCATTAACAGCCGGGTGGTCGCGTGTCTCCAGCTGGGAAGAACGGTCACGTAACTTCCGTCTGTTGTCAAAAGGAAGAAAGACGTTTTCGGTGTGTACATGGTTGGTAATTTCTCAAAAACTTGTTTTATTCAAGGCATCTTCGTGGATTTTGGAATTATCAACGCCAAGAAAATTTCCTCCGTTTTTTGTTGTTCTGTTGAGCAGAATATTTTGCTGTTCAGAACAAATTTTAACTGCTTGTGCAGGATTTAAGTGTACAGGTGAGTTAACGTCATTATCGCTATCTTACCAGGTCTCTATCCACGTGTTTCACAGATTTACAGCCTTTCCTTTGGAAGTATCTCGTTGATTTGAAAGATGGACTCGACCCCATTTATTAAGTTGTAGCCTTCTATAGGAGTTTTGGTGGATTGCTTCCCTCAACAGTAAGAGGTAAATTATACTTCTCTTGTGGGTTATGTCTGATTTAAATTATTCTCATAAGGCACTTTTCACGTGCATTTACGACCGTGTAAATTAAATCGATGTATCTTTAGGGTCCACGAACGGGGCTAGAACGCCCACAGACACAAAGGTAGAAAGTTCCACGGACTGGGTAGAAAGTTCCACGACTGGAGAGGCTATAAATCAACCCCCATCGTCTGCTCTATTTCTTTTTTCCCGAAGACACCACCGTAGGGCTGCAGTCTCTGCATCGTCGAAGTCTGAGTATCGTACCACCTAGATATGTGTGTTGTTTTCTTTACCTGGGACCATCTTCAGTGGTTCTGCGTGGTTTTATATATATACAGGGTGTTGCATCATGAGAGGGACATAGCTTAATAGGAGGTAGAGAACATCAGTGGTAACCGGAACCTCCCATAGAAATGTCTCATTGGGCCTTCATTACGAAGTTACAGGGTGTTAAATAATTTTTGGCCAAACCTGTTTTTTGTCATAACTTTGACAGGGAATGAAATAACGGATTCATATTTGGTACGGCTAATGTACTAACGAGCCCCAAGAGGTACATGTATAAAAAAAAATATCCAGGTCCGGACTCACTATAATTTATGTTTCTTCTTTGCATCAATAAAACATCACCCTGTATATATTTTTTTGAAATTTCGATACGATATTCGAAAAGAGCAAGAAAAAACAAACAAAATGGCCTATTTCATTTTTTTGTTACACGTTCGTGGTTATTTAAATACGTTGTTAAATGTGCAAGAAAATGGATTACAGAACCCTATTAAATGAGAGGCACGTGAAATAAATAGTTTTATAACTAAAATTTGCAAAAATTCTATTGAGCCTAGGTGGTCTGGGTGAATCCTAATTCCGGCACGTTTTAAAGGTTCATTTTGGTAAAAAACTGTGGTCCTAATAAGTAATCGGGTATGAAATAACAAAATTTTTAATCAATCACAGTAGGCTTGTTCAAAGAATAAAAGTGACAGATAATTTAAACCATTTAGGCCTAAGCAACCAGTTACTTTGATCAAGAAAATCATCAACATTTTATACTTAATAAAAATTGGAAAAGAGAACAAACTAAAATCTAAATAAATAAAATATTTTCCATTCAATTAACAATAAATAACAAAACAATAACTAAATGTGTTTAAAAATAAAACGTAATTGACACTAAAGTAAATTTTCAAAATGTCCTCCCCCACATTCTGTGCATTTTCTTGCGCGATTAGAAAGGTCACCAATTGCTCGACGTATCATTTCTGGATTATTCCGTATTTCGTCGCAGGTTGTAACGATGCGCTGGATTAAATGTTGTCTACTTTCAATTTCAATGCTATAAACCTCGTTTTTTAAGTGGCTCCATAAAAAGTAATCACAAGGGTTACAATCAGGAGATCTTGGTGGCCATTCATGTGGACCCCCGCGTCCAATCCATCTATTAGGATACACATTGTTTAAGTGTTCTCTTACTTGAAGGTTAAAATGTGGTGGGGCCCCATCATGCTGAAACAACATGCCTCTTATACCGATATTTTCTAACATATTCGGTAAAATGTTTTGATGAAAATCAAAGTAAATTTCACCATTCAATCTTTCTTCAAAAAAATGTGGCCCTATCAAATGTCTATTCACAAGTCCGACCCAAATATTTACAGAAAACCTGTGTTGCGAACGGCGTTGGCGTACCGCATGTGGGTTTTCCTGTGCCCATTTATGATTATTTCGTGAATTGTTTACTCCATCCCTTGTAAATTGTGCCTCAACCGTAAATAAGGTTCTGTAAATGTCTGGGCGATGGTTAGACAACCAATGACAAAATGCCAGGCGGGGGATATCGTCGCCTTGTTGAAGACGCTGTACCTGCTGGATATGATATGGATGGTAACGTTCCCTTTTTAGGGTTCTCCATACTCGCCAATGAGGAATACCAGTTGCCAAACTGATTCGTCTAGTGCTCATATTTGGGTTTTCTTGAACTACGTTTATAATATTGTTTTGTTCCTGCACACCTTGTTGTAAAACACGATCCACAACTGCAGAAGTAGGAAACTTTCCGCGTTGTCTTGCATACTGGAACACCGTACTAAAGGTTTTATGATTAGGGCATCGACGACCAGGAAAACGCAGCCGATATTCTCTTTCCGTCGACCTACCATTTCCATTACAGAAACCATAGATGAATATTATGTCAGCATATTCCACGTTTGTAAATTTTACTGGCATAGTTAAAATATTTTCACAAGTTTTCACTAACTAAATGCGGATTATTGACACATTAAATTACTAACAAACAATTATTCAACTGTTTAGGAGATTTCTTTTTATTATCTGTCACTTTGAACAAGCCTACTGTGATTGATTAAAAATTTTGTTATTTCATACCCGATTACTTATTAGGACTCGAGTAACGGCTAATAAATACTTATTAGGACCACAGTTTTTTACCAAAATGGACCTTTAAAACGTACCGGAATTAGGATTCACCCAGACCACCTAGGCTCAATAGAATTTTTGCAAATTTTAGTTATAAAACTATTTATTTCACGTGCCTCTCATTTAATAGGGTTCTGTAATCCATTTTCTTGCACATTTAACAACGTATTTAAATAACCACGAAGGTGTAACAAAAAAATTAAATAGGCCATTTTGTTTGTTTTTTCTTGCTCTTTTCGAATATCATATCGAAATTTCAAAAAAATATATACAGGGTGATGTTTTATTGATGCAAAGAAGAAACATAAATTATAGTGAGTCCGGACCTGGATATATTTTTTTTTATACATGTACCTCTTGGGGCTCGCTACTACATTAGCCGTACCAAATATGAATCCGTTATTTCATTCCCTGTCAAAGTTATGATAAAAAACAGGTTTGGCCAAAAATTATTTAACACCCTGTAACTTCGTAATGAAGGCTCAATGAGACATTTCTATGGGAGGTTCCGGTTACCACTGATGTTCTCTACCTCCTATTAAGCTATGTCCCTCTCATGATGCAACACCCTGTATATCTATATTTACTTTTGCATTTTAACTTGTGTATATATTTAAAGATTTTACGCATTTATTATTACTTAAGGAGGTTCTCTAATCAAACCCATTCTGGAGAAATCCATTTCAATTTACCCTTACGTGTAGCTACACGAGAGGTATACATCTTCATTTATGCTGTCTATTATCAGAATTAGTCACATCATCGAACATCGCCAGGTTTCATGTTAGAGAACTAGAAATTATTTGTAAATACTGTAATATAGCGCATTTCATGTTCAAAGAAAGTATCATTATTTCATCTGCGACCACTACGAATGGAACCCTCAGTGATTTATGTTAAGTACGTAAACTAATAATTTATAATAGTTTATATTAAACTTGAGCTTAACGCCCTGAGATTTCTGAGCTAGTGAAATTTTGTCGTGGGCACTTAGTGTCTACGATCTGCTACGCCTCAGCAGCCCAAGTGTTTTCTTTTTATATTATCTTGTAACCCTTATTGTCCAACGTATTTTTATGCTCTGTGTAGGACGTGGCAATCGACAATATTTGTTAAAATTTTTGTGACATATTTATATATTTGGAAAGATAGAGAAATAAACGGAATTAAAGGTGTCATGGCCAACTTTGAGATTTGTTCTTTTCATTTTTGCACAAGAGCGTATGTCAAAGTCAACTGCGTTTTACGAATTATTCTTGTTGTCTTTGTCGTGAACTTTCATCCCTTTAACTTTTTTCGTATCTCCCCAAATGAGGAAGCTATAATAACCGTTTGTGGTATCCCTCTTTTTCAGATTTTTGTAATATATATCACAAAAAAATGGGATAACTATTTCTAAAAGTTTATTCTGCTACAATAGATATTAAGCAAGATATTTGGAGTGGCCCCCGTAAAATAGACAGACGGTATATCAAGTGTCGCTATAAAAATAATTTTTTTGTTTGCCAATTATTTTTGCACCGTAACGTATTCAAAAATGTACCATGGTCAATTTAAAAAATAATGTTCCACGCTTATTTAAAAACACTCGTTTAAAATAACAAATCACCACGGAAACTATTTTATATTTAAAAACACTTTTAATTTCTGAATGTAATTTAGATGTCAATAAATGTAACCGAAATACAAATAATGATATATGAAATATTTCGAATGCGAATATAATCCCATAATACTGGTGCAATTTAAAATAATAATTAAACTTGCATGGCACATTTTAATGGAAATTAGTGAAATAACGTCACGTTTTAGCTTTTAAAACCACGTTATAATTTTAATGGAATCCATCATTTATTACACAAAGGGAATTTAATTAACGTGTGCATATGTACTGTTTTTGATACACTTTTTAATGTGGAACAACACAGACCTATTGGCAAAAACTACCGCAACAAATCCAATAAGGTCCTTCATCTGCTAATCCTCTATCCCAGGGGTCGGTATGAATATAAATTTATGATTAAATTAATAAATCCCCGAGCCCTCAAACAATTTTGCGTATTCTGCTCAATTTGAAAAATTAGCAATTCAAATTTGTGGCGGCAGGTAATTCAGTAAAAATACAAAATAATCAAGTTAAGCAAAAGTTCAGTTTGTCAGATTTTATTATCGCTGAAAAATTCAATATCGGAATAACATAATGAACTAGAATCGGGAAACGGATTTAGACATACTACAGAAATTCTTTTAAAACGTTGTATATTTATAATAATAAATAAATAAATAAATAAACAACTTTATTGCCCAACAGATTACCAGAATCCAATTACTAAGTAATCAAGAAACCTGGTCGGGTTTCGCAACTAATTTTCAAGCGAAACAAGACCTTATTCATATACAGCAAGATACTGCTTTCTGCACCATCTGAATATTTTTTTTAAGTAATACTGTAAGATGTATTAATTACTTGCTCGTTCAGTGGACCTATAGTATATATATATTTTTGAAATAGGCTTAAAATATTATGAAACTTCGAGATTTTAAATTGGAGCGAAAAGAAATTTCTGTCTGTAGGCCTGTCTGTCATTCTGCAACTTTTTTGTGCGCACGTTTACTCTGGAACCGTTTATGATATTGGTACACTTATGTATTATAACGAGATCCGGAACTATATTTAATTTTGATTTAATTTCGTTGGAGGGTTTGGGGGTAAATGGGGTAAATAAGGGTAAATAGGCAAAACAAGCAGGTAAGAGTCCATAAAATTTCAATTTATAGCAGGTACGAAAAGTCAAGGTCCCAAAATTTTTTTTGGCATCAATTAACAAAAATATGTGAGGGAAAGGAGGTAACAAAGTGTCTAGGAATACTTAAACAATTTCCCTGTCTAGTATGATAATCATGATTTTAGTTTAGCGTGTCAAATAAGTTCATATTTTTCTTGACATACATTAAACATTTTAATATGTATATACTAGGTGCAGTTAATACTTTTTTATCTCTAAAAGTATTTTTACAGCTTTCTCTATAACTCAGCTTAAATATTAGTAGAATAATTCTCTTCTGACAGAAAAATTTTATCTAATTTTGTAGTACTCCCTCAACAAAGAATGTTATGCGATATATGTGAATATGCAAGAGCATAATACATATCTACTAGACATTCCCCGGTTAGTGTATTTTTCATTTGCAATATAGCAAAATACGCCTTGTTTAGACAGCTTGGAGTCAATATACGTGCCAAGAAGTTTGGTGCACTGAGTTAATGTTATGTACGGTGTTGTATTGTCCGGTAACAGTTTTTGAATATAAAAATTTATAAATACAGTCTTTGTCTCATTTAAAATTAATTTATCTTTTTGAGACCAGGTACTGACTTCCTCTATGGTTATTTGTATTTTTTCTTGGAGCTTCTCAAGTGTGTCAGAAGCTATAGTGACAGTAAAGTCATTCGTAAACATAGTAAGGTGACCGTTAGTTATTAGTTGAGGTAAATTGTTAACGTATAACATGAATAATAAAGGTGTCAATACAGGCCCCTGAGGAACTCCAAGTGTTAATTGTTTTATTTCTGACAGATCATCCCCTAGTTTTATATATATAGGTTGATATAGATTTATCATCATATTTAAAACTGATGTCAATTTTTATTAAGTTTTTTTGGCCTAGTTTAGAATTTACGATACTCCACATCGTTTTGGATTTATTGGTAGAATTATTTACTTTATTCGTATAACAACTTTGTTTAGCATTTTTTATATATCCCTTGTATTAACTTTTTTCTTCGCTGTATATCTTTTTAGTTTCAATGGTAGGGCTTTGTCTCCATAGCCAATATCAATTTTTTACATGATTACGTTGATTGATTATAGTTCGAGTTAGCCATTTGCTACGGGTTTCACGTACATAAACAAATAAATACGTTGGATCTTAATGATTATCAGATATTACGTAACGAAATCACTTGGGCTACTGTAGCGTAGCAGATATCGTAGGCACTGACTTACCCGGAAAGTGATGTACGTGCCTACGATAAAATTTCTCTAGCTCAGACTATCTCAGGGCGTTAAGCCCAAGCTTACATAAACTATGATAAATTATTAGTTTACTTACTTAACAACTTACAGAGTTTTTCCATATGTAGTGGTCGCAGACGAAATAATGACACTTTCTTTAAAAATGAAATGCACTATATTAAACAATTTACAGATATTGGTTCTCTAGCATATAACCTGGCGATGTTTACAAGGTGTGGCAAATATTTCACAATTAATCAGTTACAACATTCATAAAATGCCTCGTGTAGCTACACATCGGTTTACAATGTCCTCAAAAATTGTCATAGATTCTGCCACAAAGGTTTGATTTAAAGAACCTCCTTAAGTATATGTAAATATATGTATAAAATCTCTAAATATGTACAGGTTAAAATGCCAAAAGTATGAATTGATGTCCAGCGGAACCACTGAAGGTGGTCCCCGGTAAGTAAAACAAATAACACAACACACTTATTTAGGGTGGTACGATACCGAGTCCGGACGTGGAGGAACTGTAGCCCTACGTAGATGTCTTCGGGACACAAGAAATGGACCCAAGGATGGGGTTGATGGTAGCCTCACCAGCCCTGGAGCCTTCCACTGTGTGTGGATGCCCCGTCCGTGGAACTCTCACTGACGTGTGTAGAAGCCCCGTCCGTGGAACCCTAAAGATATCACGATTTAATTCACAGTCAGAAATGCACGTGAAGCGTGCTTAATGTGAGAAATTCTGACATAACCTACAAATGAAACATAATTTACCTCACTGATGAGGGAACAATCCACCAAAACTCCTGGAAGCCACAGTCGGATAAATGGGGTCGAGTCCGCCTTTCAAGTTGACACGGTATTTCCAAAGGAAAGCCTGCAAATTTGCGAAACACGTGGGTAGAGAACCGGCAAGATGGCGTGAACAGGTTAGCTTACCTTGTGTAATTTAATATCCTGCTTCCGCAGATAAAATTTACTCACAACCACAAAATATTCCGCTAAACGGAACAACAACAGATTGAGGAAATTTTCTTGAGTTGATTATTCTAAAATCCACCAGGATGCCTTGGATAAAACCGAGGTTGGAAGAATTACCAACTAATTAACACCAACCATGCCAAAAACAATGGTTGCCTACCCGTCTTCCGCTCTCTGCTGTTGACGTGTCGCAAATGTGTCGCCCTCCCGTGGAGAATAGCGAATGTGTTGCGGACGTAGCAGTTGTTATTATTATGCGGCCCACAAAACGCTAAAGCGTATGGTGGGTCGCATACGCTAGAGGTCCGTAACACATTCTTTTTTATTTGATGTTTTGTTTGTAGCGATTATTCTTTTTTTTACAGGAGCAAATAATACTATAGCACCATATCAAAGTCTCCATAAAATATCTGAAAGCCTCATTCGAGTCGAGTGAGTACATTCTTGCCAATTTATCCTATTTAATTCTAATTTACAATGCGTTATATTATCATCATTAATACTTAAATATTAAATGATACTTTTTCCTTAGTATTATGTATTGGATCGTTCATGTTTACACTCAGCATATGTGCCAGATGATCAGCGATATTAGGATTAATTAATTCCCATTTAACATTATTCTTCTGTAGATTTGAAACTATTACTCAGTAGCGCTAAAACTTGTGCGTCCGTGAATATTTGTAAATAAGCGAGTATAATCACTAGTTGTACTATTTAATTGAAATGACCAGGAACTTTATAGATTCACAACGGGTTTAAGTCTATAACTATAATTAATAGTTAAAATCAATATGCTATTTCTTTAGTGTAAAACTTAAGCATTTACATTTTTTAATGTTTAATTGGAGATTGTTCTCGTCACACTTAGTTTCGATCTTTATAAGTTGATTTTGAGTAAATAAGCATTCATTAACACCGTCTGTCACATTGTAAATTTTAACATCATCTGCAAATATTACTTTCTCACAATTGATAATCTGTAATTAATGAAGAGTAAGAATAGTAAGGGGCCAAGATTTTATCCTTGAGGTGCCTCGGAAGTAAGAATGATCTATTTTGAATCAAACACGTTATAGAACACGTATTAAATTCTGTTAGTTAAGTAGGACCTAATAAGTGCTATAAGAGATTCCGCGTATCATTCCGTGATCGATGCGATATATAACGTCAATCTGTCTTTAATTATAGGTATAATTATAACAGCAACATATTGAGAAAATATTGTTAGGTTCGTTACAGTTGAGTGGCCGTCCATAAAATCATGTTGGTGTGGTGAGATTGAATTTTTTACTTCGTGATTGAGGTGCATCAAAAACTGCATCATTGTTAATGACTTTACCTGGTATTCTAGTCTGGTGTTTTTTGAGTGAACATAATTCCACAAATGTTTGGAAGCATCGTTTATGCTACTATCAACTCTTTCAAGATATATTTTAGTTTTGTTTGTTTGTTAAGGTAATAGTTTTTAATTTAATATTTTTGATTAGTTCGCACATATTTTTCGAATATATTTGCTAATTTGTCATAGAACATATCACATGCTCGATTAACATATATGCATGATTTAGGAAACACCAATCCATTGATTGAATATTTGCATATAAATTTAGATAATTTGCTCTACGAAAAATAAATTTTTATCATTGTCAGAGGAATTAGTATATTGATTATCAGTAATCGAAGTGTTAACAAACAGTGAAGGATAATGTAAATCTTCGCTAACAAGCAGGGTTAATTAAATCTCTTTGTAATTTGTTTCAAGTTACTTAAATTATGAATGTTCTGCATATTTTGACATTTGACAAAAACAACTTAGGCCTTCCGTTGCAAGGCAACAAAAAAATTAACCGCCCTCAATTACCTCTTGCAAATATATTATTTCTTTAAAGGGCGCCACATTCATCGTCCATCGGCAAACTATTAGTGGAACACACATGTGGCATTCTAGAAGCATTTTCTCCAAAGTAAATGCATCAAGAAGACTATGCGGGGGTATCCATTCTGTGGAAGGAGGTGAATACCATCCCCTTTGTCAGGGGGAAAATGCGGTTTTAGCTTGAGAGAACAGTTATCATAAAACGGCTTACGTCAAATAATTCGAAAAATACATTAGCGAAAAATTATTCACTGATTATATACTGAGAATGAATTTGATTGATTTGATTTTATTTCTGTCTTTAACATCTTCAGAGATATGAAGTTTAAAGTAAAAATGGTTTTCGAATACGAAATATTTAGTTTCAACGTTAAATTGCCAGCCCAGTAGCTCAATGCATACGCGTTAGTCTTGAAACCAGGGAGTTCCGGGTTCTAATCCTGGTTAGGGTATGAATGTATTAATATCATTTTTAATATGTCATCTAAATTGATAATGATGGCCTAGACGGGGTTGTGTAAGAGACAACTAGTCGCTGTATCACTCTTGAGTTCGAGTCTCAGCTGCGGCAGATAGCAGTGACGCAAGGAATGGTCATTATGTAATTGTCTGTAAGTATATGTCCTGGTTGAGTGGCTGAATAGCTCATGCTAAACTTCGCCGATAATATATATAAGTCAATTTAAAGAATATATATTGAAGAAACTATAGCACTTTCTACACATTTTCTTTTTTTACAAATCCTACAAATCATTGGTAAATTAATTATGTTTATTTCATCCAGAACCTGTCATATCACTTATTTTTTTATGGTTCCTTTCAAATAACCTCAATATTACCGAAAACGGCAACCGTTTTATTTGTTTTTATGCTGTGGTAATTCTACTTAGTAATGAGTAATGACAGGAAATGCATGACTTTGAAGCTACCTTGACACTGACCTCGAATTTTATCACAGAAAAAAATATGTACTTATTATTGCATTCAAGTATTAACATAATAAAATAGATAGCTATTTCTTCAATCAATAAGTAAGTAAATGACGCAATATTTTCGTTATCTATACACACTACGTTAATGTTAACGGTGAGGCCCATGCAGGAATCAATAAATCAGTAAAAAATGTATTCATTGTTAGATATTATTTTACATCTTCTAGTGAATTGAAATCGTTATTTAAACAACACTTTGCAAAAACATATGCATATAGAGAGCTTCAAAAATTCACGATACCAAAGCAGAAATATTTTTATTTTCTCGGAAACAATGCACTTTGACCATGTAACGGATGCTAAACCTAAACGGTTAACTAGATGTGGTATATACAGATATGCCAACCCAAAATCGTGTAATATCAGTGACAATATATAAATAGTTCCTTATTTAACAAGTACGATAATACTTGTTAAAATAAGTGATTTTCGCTCGGCTTTTTTTACACCAACTTTTGGAGTACCGCAGGGTTTTAAATTGAGGCCTCTGCATTTTCTCTTTATCAATGACCTACTAAATGTTAAACAATGAAAAAAACTGATTTTAGCTGACAGCTTAAAATAACCCCTGAGAATTACTCCGCCTTAGGCCTGTGTTGATATTAATGGCATAGTCTGTAAAAAAACAAACTGTAACTTAATGGCTATAAGCGTACCGTCTTAACAATAAGTAAATTAACGCATTTTAACTACCAGATGGGGGCGAGCGTAGGTGCGTCTTTACTATGTACATACTTCGGTATGCGATGTAAAGCAACGACAGGCGCGGTTAGTACTTGGATTGGTGACCATTCCAACGGAAACCGCGTTCTCGCCTCACACATCTTCCAGCGGCTTGTATATCAGTGTATGCGCGGAAGCTATACAATCTTAGGCGAGGGTTGTATAGGAGATATACCATCCTTCGGAGGGGATGTAAAGCCGTCGGTCCCTTGTCTATTAAATGTTAGGCAAGTAAAAGATCCCTACTCTTCTTAAGGGAAGAGGTTCGGCAAAATTCCTGGTTGGGGGTAGCTCGTCTACAGGCGTCGGTGTTAGGCCTCAGTAGCGGAAATAGGCCGACGTTAAATAAATGTATAAAAAAAAAAACTACCAGATGAACTGTCAACTCACTAGGATATATAATATATGGATTTAGATATATACTGAATTATATATATTATATAGATTCGAAGAACCGCGTTCGTTAAGGCACGAGGTGGCAATCGCGATTAATCACACGGGTATCGCACCACCGGGTTCGAATCCCGGCTCCGGCACTGGCACTCTCGGAGGAAATGGTTATGCGTCCGTGTTTCAATGTGTAACCCTTTCCGCACAAGCCTCTGGCTTCTGGAATTGGGGGGGGGGGGTGTCTAATTTCTGTGGTGTTATTTATATATCACAATCGAGGACAAACGTATCTAAACCACCACTGGTCAACCAATTCTGCTTTTTTTATAAATCAAGTCAACAAATCGATGTATTCGGTTGTACTAAAAAACATATCTATAATGTACGAAAGTTAAAAGTTAAATTCGGACATATTATATTGTTAAACAAAGTTAAGCTAAGCAATGTACAAAACAACATTTATTTCACTATATAGTTACATTTAACATCAGATAAAGAAAAAATGATATCTTGCATTTCCCTACGCATATATAATCAAATAATTTGTATTTAGGCCCATTTTACTAATCTGCAAAACCACTAAAGTGCACTAGAACTTACGTCTTTTTAAACTTACAATAACCGAGCTAAGAGAATAAATATTGAGTGTTTCGACAACTATAACTATTCACAGGGCTGCAGCACAGAAACGAATCAAAAGTATTGTTAAGTATAACTTTGGAACATTAAAAGCTAATTTGCGCCTTCGAAAATTTAACACTTCAGTAGATAAGGAAAGCCGAGACGGCGCCACATGCAATTCAGATCTTAATGCCATCATGAGAGACATTTCAGCTTCTGGTCATTGCCGTCAGAGCTGAAGGTTTTTAGTAAAGGCCCAAAAGCTAATAAGACAGACCTGTGTTTACAGCTACATGATTCTTGCGGTCTGTTTTTTACAGGTTTGTTTCTACAGGTCTATTCTGAGAATTAGCTTTACTGGTCTACTCACTTCACATGGTATTCTCTAAATACTTAAATCTTTATTTAATACAATCAATAATGAAAATTTATAATGGAGATCTGCTCCTGGAATTTTTTAAACTAATAATAAAAATAATTATGAAAATTTCGAATCTTCATTCCAAGGGAGGCGTTAGCTCAGTTGTTGGCATATCTAGCTTGCTCCTTGGGCATACTAAAGATAAGTGGACTCGAGAACCACCTATTATGAAGTAAGTATGGATTATAAATTGTCCCCGAGAGGTGGTTTGGAATCTATTATAAACTGAAGCGCCCCGTATTCAGTACTGAAGCAAATCTAGATTTCCTAAATTTAAGAGGGTCTTCCTGATGACATGAAAGGAGGTTAACACACATTTTCGAATATTTACCTATGACTTTGCAACTTACTTGCATTATTATTATTGTTATTACTGTTTAGATATTATTTATGTGTCTCAAGAATTTCATGGGCATAGGCATGTTTTTTGTTTGATTGTATACACGTGGCAGAAATCGAAATACCTATACATTTCTCTTTGTTTGGCGTTTTATTGTCGGATTCGACTTCATATATATTTTTATTATTTCATTTTCTCTCCAAAACCACCCCCCCCAACCCAAAAGATATAAAGTAATTAAAAAGAAGCCACTTTTAAGAAAACAGAAAACTTTTCATTTTCTGAGAGCTCGCCATCACACAAAGTGTTTTTTTTTCTTCTCTTATTTCAACATAATATGCTTCTGAACCTGTGCCGTGCATTGTGGAGTACCTGCATATTATACAATCAAATGTCATATGTCAAACGTTTTAATCTTTAATTTTTCTTTATTTTTTTTATGCTGTAAGGGATATATAATTAATTAAAATAAATACAAAGAAGCAAAATAGTTTAAATTGTGGAAACAAAATATTTATTTACATATCTCTTTGCTTATCCCCTGGGTTATTTCCCCCAAATAGGGTAAAATTCGTTAAATTAAGATCGATATTAGGATTATAAAATACATAAATATTAAATCTGCTGCGTAATACCTTCTGTAAATATGATTTCATATGTTTGAAAATATAAGGCAATAAAGATATTTACATACCTCTACCTACATTATATTATTTTATAAAATATTTACCATATAATATACGATATCCGTGTAAAAAGGTTCTTTGTACTTACGCTAAACACATTTTTTTGTTAAAATATTTATAAAAACATACTCATGTATTGCGATACCGTGTAAACGGCAATGTTGATTTTAGAGAACATTAACATATCAACGAGTGGTAACACTGTGTTTAAAACGGATTATGTTTTCAAGTTCTTATTCACGGCGTCTTGATAGACGTTTGTTATAGTCGATTTCATCTGTTCCCGACACTCCCGATTTTTAATGTGCGTCGGCTTGTTTGATGACAGCATGCCAAGAATAATTATGTAGTAAAATTTTTGCTGCGTTTTTTGAGTGCCTGGAATAGATGAACTCGACTATACCAACGTATTGTTCTAATTGTCCACGTTTGTTATATGAGACGTCTGAGAGTATTACTTACGCCATATGTCGCGGTTGTTTGTTTGATTTATGGCCACATCAGGGCCCTTTCCTTTATTTTTTTAAAGATTACGAAATATTTATCAATTTGTTGTTAAGTGCAGTAGGTGGGACTCACACCTAGCAAGATCAGAGATAAAACTAACTAACGCGCTAACTACTTAGCTATCGCCCCTAACCTGAAGAGAAGCAATATAAGTAATATGCGTCCAAGTGGAAAAACATACCTACTGATGCATTATTCTGTGGTTATATCAGAAGTTATATAAAGATAAAAACAGCAACAAAAATCGTATGGCCTTATTAAAATACCGTTACCGGAAAATTGAATGACACCTTTACAGATTGTTGCTTGTTTGATGACACACCATACTGACTGATTCGCCGGCGTTAATAATAAGTTCGTAAAGTTTTTGTTGCAATTTTTATTTGCAGGGAAGCTTTTATTGAACGATATTTATACTATTAGTTAAAAACTCTGAAGTTATACACTGTTACCGCCAAACTGTTGGCAACTCTTATAAAAATTCCCTACGATTAAAAGGTTTAAATAAATATTTTTTGATTCTTATACTGTTTCCTGTAAAGATAATAATTTAAACGTAGAACAATCTTAAATGTGTAAAATGATGGAAATTTTCTAACTTTGATAAGATATATCTCAATGAGATCGTGCCCATTGAGACGTATCCAGAATATAAATGATTAGAGTTTATAAATAAAATCCTAATTTAATGATTTTTTGCTTATTCTTGTGTGTTAACAAGTTTTGCCTAATGGTGTGTATTTTTTTATTTAATTGCCTATTTATGTCTTCTTAATACTTTTTTTTTTACTTGATTTAAAACCCTTTGTAGGTTTTATCTTAAACATTTTTAATTATCCGCTATTTACTAAAACTTCTGTGATAGATTTAAGCGCGACGACTGGTACTATATTAATTTATTGAGAAAAGAAAATAATTATTAAGTACACAAAAAACAAGTTTAATTGTTTGATTTTTACAAATTTATTTTGAACTTAATACATAACAATTGGTTCGCCACAGTGTGGCTAATAGTCTAAAACCGGTAATCTTCTAAGAAATATATAACAGTTGAAGGCTTTAATTCATAACAAATTTAAATGTGGTGAACGATTTAAATATAATTGATGATACCTGTATTTTTCAATTAACTGATTTCTAAAAATTCTAATAATGTCAATTTTAGTCCTTTATTTAGTTGATGTAAAATTTCGAAATTATTCTTAAAACTATGATTTCTTCAATTAAATGGTTTGTGAATGTCGAATCTTTGGATTCTTAATTAAAGCTCCGTGCGTGTTGGCCTTATGTAGTGCCAGAAGCGTTTCGTTTCTCAGGGGACAGTAGTCTTGCACGAACGTTGATCTCAGTTTTTGTTTTTGTTTGTCGTGCTTCGTCCAATCCTTTCGGCGAAGGAGCGTTTTTTGCATTGAAAATGGAATTTTTTGAAAATGAAAAATATATAAAAAGTTGGGCATTAATAAGGGGCATCTTTTGAAGTAGAGTCGAAACTCTACATGAAACGGTTATCGAGTTATTTGAGATTAACTGGGACACTAAGGCGGACTGACGTTTATGTGGTTCGGTAATGTTTCACGAAGGCCTCCACTTCGATATGAACGGTGCATGTGTGTATCGGAGTTTTCGGAGTTAACGCGCGAGCTTTTGGAGTTGTTGGAGGGAAATTTTGATGAAAAAAGTTACACGTCGGGGACGGAGAGTTTATGAGTTTACTATTGAAATTAAATGATTTGAAAATATAGGAAACTGAATTAGACGTTGAATTATATGAATGAAAATTAATAGAAACAGAAGTTAAATTATATGAATGGTTATTCGTGCAGCAATATAGAAGAGATTGAAATTATCGTGGGGGCGTTATTTTTAAGGGCTGTATTTTGTAGTATTTCGGCTGTAAAATGGTTAATTGAAAAGTTTTAAAGCTATTATCGGTGATTTGTGAATTATGGAGCGTTCGTGATTTTTTTCAGAATTAGATTATAACGATATACGACCAGAATTCAAACCGTATAAGAACTAAAAGCCGGCAAAAACAGTCGGCATCTCTTACGGAGGTAAATAGAAATGCTTGTCATAAGAAAAACAATAAAGAGATGCCGACTGTTTTTGCCGGCTTTTATTTTTTATGCGGTTCCAATTTTTGTCGTATACACTATACTACAGTCAGCTTATAGACTCCACTCTTATTTTTTCTTTGTTTTATTTTTATACTTTTAAATATATTTTCCAAGAGTATATTTTGTAAGTAATCCTTAAATTGTGTTTTTTATATAAATGCGAATTTAACTGTTAAGTTAGTTTTCCTGTATGTACTCCAATATACGTTAATGTTTTACGTTTAATGACTTCTTCTTTAACTTTTGGAAAAACCAGATTTATTGCTTTTTTATATTTTATTTAATAAGTCTACAACCATAGATTCATTAAAATTGTTATTAACTGCAATTTGCTTTATAATATTAAGCTCTTCATATAATTCTCTGTAGATAATGGAATATGAATCAATCTATTTAACAAACTGACATAGGCTGCATGTTTGTGTTTTGCTGGATGAGTTGAATTATTATTTATTATAATATTTGTATATGAAAGTGGCAAAATTTTGGTAATTGTTAAATCTAGAAAATTATGTATCCTTTTCGTATTCCATAGTAAAATTATTTTCTTTTTAAATTAAGGTCTTAAGCTAATTATATACTTCTTAGATAATTTACCTGTTTTAGACTATAAATACCCTGTGGTTTACTTAGTAATTTTAGTATTATACTCAACATCTGAAGAAGCCACAGTTGGCGAAACAATTATGTTTTAAGTTAAAAATAAATTTGTGAAAATCAAAGAATTAAACTTGTTTTTTGTGTACTTGTAACATGGATTTTCCCCAAGTAAAGGTTCGATCTATCAACCAATTATGATTCTTATTTTATCCACATCGACATACTCAAATATATATATTTTTTTAGTTTCTATTAGGTACCACAAAAATTTTAAAATTTTATTTTTAGTAGTATAGACAAAAATAAATATTACAAGAGCGGTAAAAGGGAAAATCTAGCAATCAACTGATATTCAAAGCTTTAAAAAGAATGCAAACTAATACGCCTTGTACGATTGTATTTAGGTATTGTGTTTATTATTACCTGGAGCTGTTTCGGTGAATTTTAGGAAGTTCTTTCATGTTTGCCTGGTAAGGGATGTTTTGAGGTTCAAGTAAATATAACAGCCTATATTTTTACCCTCTTTCTATATATCTTTTAAGTATTCTATTATCGCATAAATTCGGTCTACAGTTTCTGCACTTTCCATTAATTTATTATATTTACGATAATCTGTGTTTTAAACTATGTTTATCGCTTAATTCTTATTTTATATTAATATGTTTAAAAAAGAATAAAACTATATAATTTCTTATCACCATGGAATTTTAGCTTGAATAACTTCTAAATAATTAATTTTTTTTTCTATACTTATTTATCAAGTAATAAAATGTAAATGTTAGTTAGGTTTATTATTTTATTACCGATCTATCTGATTTAAAAGTAATGTCAAAATTCAATTTTATTGTATATTTATATCTTATATACCCATTAGTATTGAAATTTGATTTCAATAGTTCCTAAATGCTGTATGTTCAATACCTAAACATCTATTAAGCAATACAATGGGAAAAAACTACTTAAACAAGTGTAAAAAATCTAGGTACTTTATGTCAATTAATTTCGTGTCATTTCTAACAGATATTTCTCCGAGGAAGGGCCGAATTAACTGAAACGTAAGGACACTAAATAATTTTATTTGAGTTGGCCCAGAAGCCCCAAAAATCATCAGTTCTGAACAATTACACAAATTAATTACCTTTAATAAAAGATGAATAGGTGGGCTGATTGTAGGCGATTTTTTCTTCTCCTGGTGGCACAGGCATGACTTTATCCACGGCATTGTAATAAGCCAATTAAAAAAATTACGTAAAAAACTTATATTAAATACACCTTAACTAGCACAACTTATATACTATGCGTTTCTTGTTAGTAAAGCACTACATAAAATTAAACTTCTATTCTCCAAAAAGAATTTCAAATAATAACGCGACCAAATAAATGCGAGGGTTAGTAAAGCTGGCAGCAGCGGAGCTTTTCTTAATTAAAGTTCATCATAACAACGAGCACGTGCTTTTTTTACGGCCTGTCGAGGCTCGACATGGCATTCTTGAAGCAAAGCGCTCGGCTGCCCGGACGCAACTGACAGATCAGCCGACTACGATCCGGAACTTTTAAAACAGCCTCCGTACCTTGGTGCGACTACCGAATGTTGAGGGCGGGTGCTTTTGATTTGTTAGGGTATTGTTGCGTAGTTCAGGCACCCTGCCTGGGTCAGTGACGTCAATGTTAGGTGTTTTACCCGCGCCCCAACAAATGCTAAAGGGTACTATTTTGAAGTTACTACGATTTCATAATTGTTTTCATGACTTCATGATTCGTAAGTGGAGACATTTATATTTCTTTAATTATTTAGGCATATTTTTAACTGTTTATAATTTTCTAACAGTTGGGCTGAATTT
This sequence comes from Leptura quadrifasciata, assembly GCA_963675555.1. NCBI lineage: Eukaryota > Metazoa > Arthropoda > Insecta > Coleoptera > Cerambycidae > Leptura > Leptura quadrifasciata. The sequence continues at coordinate 135,371,351 of OY776676.1, forward strand.
TGAAATGAATAATTAACTGAAAAATCGCTTGCGGCGGGATCGTAATCATTATAAAAGTGGTATAGTTGCGGGCGCTTCTTTAGCCATTAAAATTTAAAAATACTAGGCGAATTACTAATTTCAGTTTTTAAATATTTTAAAATTATTTATTTATTTATTTATATTACTATACACTACCCAACAGAACATGTCCCAATTACAAGGTAGGAAAAATACACTACACATAATAACAAAAATACTTATTTAATATTACAAAATAATTTCTAATAAAATCGCAAATATTTCAAAAAGTTGTAACTTTAACCCCCACAATGCTAATATAAGAAAAAAGGGAATTCAATTTTACATAACTTGACGTAAAAAAATTCAGGGTGTTCCATTTGACCTAAACAAGTTTTCGCGGTTTGAAGTTGACAGAATGTAACGCGAAAAACGGAACACTTGGTATGATATTATTGAATTTATTTCAGTTGTAGAATGTAGTTCTCCTTATGTTCTTTTTATGTGACAAGAAGCAAATGAGGATCTTTTACACGAAGAAAGTTATAACGGTTCTTGCAAACCGTTGCACCTGTCAAATTTTCTATAAAATGTCAAATGTCTCTGAAACGGCTAGGTTTAGGTATAGGATATGCTACATATTTTCGATTTAGAATTTCATGCTCTTTTCGAAAACCCTAAAATATATAGGTTTTCCATTTGAAATAAGCAAGTTGGTAGCGACTTCCGGTATAAGCGGAAGTGCCAGCTACTTGTAATTATTTTAGTTTGATTGGCCACACCGACTTTAGTAATTATCTAAATTTTCAAAATTTTCTGATGCGTACTTTTCTCCATATCGATCGATTCAGTTCCCGGTGAGACACCCTGTATATACAACATTTTCATGGAGTATAACGTACATATAGGTTTTGAAATAGCTTATTAAAACCACATACAATGCATTAAATAAATTATTATAATAGGCAGTTCTTATACTTGCAACACTGCTAAAAAGTTAATATTATCCTGAATATCATGCCAGTTATGACACATAACATACACTGGTGAGAATTTTAATAGATTTGTTCTTAGTGTGGGTAAGTAAAAAAAATTAGTTAGTCTTATTTGCACCGGTGGCATATGAACAAGTGCATTGACATTTACCAAGAGTTCGGGAATCGGGACATTTTATTTAATTACTGAACAAATTTATGTAAAAACATAACAGAGCGAAGAGACAGACCAGACCGCCTTCTGACTAGTTCATCAGCGTTGAACCTCTCTAGCAGTTTGTCATGTGGAAACCCTATTGGCGGATAGGTTTTGTCCTCCTTAAATGCCATAAATTTTAGAAATCGTCTATGAATTTGTTCGATAGCTTTACTATGTAGAATGCAATTAGGATTCCACACAGCAGAGCCGTACTCAAGTTTAGAATGCACAAAAAACATAAATAGAATTTTACATGTGCCAATGTTGTTCAGCTTGTTAAAGAACGCTATAACCCCGATATACTTTTCGACGTTGTAACAAAATCCGACTTAGGAAATACTTCGTAAGAAAAGCGTGCTTCACGTAAAAACGCCGTGGAGGAGGTTTTTAATTCTTGGAAACGTAATTTTGCTTTTCGGAGCATTTTTTATGCCAAATTTTCGCTAACTCTTCAAGGAGCGTTAATTTAGAAAGTGTAGTAAATGTCGCTGCACAGGGACGTAATATCGCCCCGACCACCCAATTTTAGAAAGTATACTAAAATTGGACTTGAACTTCCAAATTTCCAAGATTAAAAACCCTTTTACGAATCCACGTTGTCAAGCACTGCAACTCTTACGAGGTATTGAATATGAGGACAAGTTAGTCCAACGGCTATTCAAAGTATATCGGAAGTTATAGCGAAAATAGCCCTTAGCGACATGGGACCCCCATCATTTCCTAGCAGTCGGATTTGACGGGGAAATGATGTATTTTGAAGCGGTTTGCCCTAAACCGGTTCCTCAGTGATTCGGAGTCAAAAAAGTATCTATACCATGTACTCACACGTGCATGGGATCTGCCTTGCCTGAACGTAAAATTCGTTATTGCATAATACAAACGAAGTAGAGACGCTTCAAGCAATTTTAAGCTCCGAGGAGCGACCAAAATTTATGTGAATTAATAAATACGTTTATAAGACAGGCAAGCAAAAGCCCACCAAAATTTCAGTTACATGAAACTTTTCTTGAATCTTTTTGTGCATCGTTAGCTTATCAAACTGCATATTGGATGGTAGTTGGTACCGTATGAATCGTCCCGTTCCTCACCATGTGTTGTACACGGGTCAGACCATTGTTTGTTAACATTTTCTCTTGAAAAAAAAGTTGTTGTAAAAACATAAATTTTTTAAAAGATTTAATATATACATTTTGAACTTTATATTGTCTTTTAGTTGTGTTTTCTAACAAAATTCCTTTTCAGGTTTAATTTTAAGAGAGTGTAATACAGACAGTGTTAGATTTATAGTGTTACGACGTCGTCCAATTGATACCATCAGAGCAGCAGTTAAGCATAAACGACAGTAAGTATGATTTATCCATTATTCTCCGTCTGAAACAGTCACGTTGAACCCTAAAAATTTTGTGAACGTAATATTATTATTTAGAATTTAAGAAAAAGTTGAGGAAGGAGAAAATTAATTTTTTCTTTTTCCTATTTTTTTAAAATTTTTCTAAGTTTTTCGAGCAGAAAATACGTCCTTCAGACTTCCATCAAAGCATGGATCGTTCACATGGCGCCCGAGCAGGGACCATGCCGTCCCCAAACCCAACTAATCCTTTCTCATTTATGGCGGAAGACTCCGAGGGGTCGACCCCAAGAGAATTTTACGAGCGAGTCACCGCGCCGCTCGTCGACGACGGTTCTAGAGGGATAGAACCACAACGACTGTTTCCAGAGGGAAATAATGCAAATTTATCTGCTTCACAGCCACAAACTGCTAATTCGATGGAAAGTATGTTTCTGAAAATGGCAGAGGGCTTCGTGCAGGCGATACAGAACGTGTCGACCTGTACGCCCCATGAGAGACAAAGATGTCCGAACGTGACGTTCCATGGGCTTGATCATGAAGATCTAGAAGCTTTTCTGAAAATTATGGAGGAATATTTCGACAGAGCTCGCATAAGCCACGACTATGATCGCCTCCATAACGTAAATGGCCAACTCAAGGGCGAAGCTCAACGATGGTCCGAACAGTTTAGGACCTTGACAACTTCGTATGCCTTATTCAAGGAAAGATTCCTTACGAGATTTAATTCTCCCGACGTACAGTCACGAGCTATTGCTCAACTGTATGCCGTCAAACAAACGTCTTTAGACGACACGGCAGTGTTTATCACAAGGAAAACCTGTCTTTTCGATCGTATTGATCCCTTCAAATCCGAAGCCATCAGAGCTTGGGTCATCATGGACCAACTGCGTCCAGAAATTAGGTCACGCTTGAGAAGCAACCTAATTTCATCCACAGAAATGTTAATAGCAGCGGCTACTAACGTCGAGCGGGATTCAGCTGACGAACAGACGTCGCTAATCCAGCTTATCGATCAACGTCTGTCCCGCGCGTCTTACTATCAAGAGCCGGGACGTTTAAGTCAACAAAATTCTAGTAACAGGAGCAATGGAAGCCCAACTCCGACAGCACCGAGGGTGCATTTCCGAGAGGATGTCTCTCGACAGGACGGTCCAGGTAGAGCACCTGGTCGTCCTTTTTTTATGCCTAATTCTTCAAGCGGATCAGTGAATCCTGACCGCAGGCAAAACAATTTTAATGGCGGATCGGGGAAATTCCGAGTACCCGACCGACCGGCAACCCCGTGCCGATACTGTACAGACACAGTGCAGTGGCACTTCCATAGCCAATGCCCGAATAACCCTCATCTCAACAGGAGACCGGGAAACTTTCGAGGGGCCAGAGACCCAGACCAGGGTCAATCTGCAAGATCCCCGGCACAACGGCCGAACCAAGGCGGCAGCAATGTCCATTAAACATTTCTAATACTCATGACCACTACGACGCTCCTCTGCACAAGACGAAGGAAAGAATAAATTATATGAGCAAAGCGTTCCCTTTGCCTCGTATAAAAGTTCAAATTAATGAACATGCGGTCGACGCTCTGATTGATTCAGGGTCGACGCGAAACGTTGTCCATCCGAGGATGTTGGATAATTTTAAAAATCTCACGACACGTCGATCATTTGCTATGGCGTGCGGAGATCGAATGGTGGACTCTCTTGGAACGACAAAATTAAAAGTAATAATTTCAGGCACTTCTTTTGAAATTGATTTTCAAGTAATCGAAAATTTGAACGAAACAATAATATTAGGATCACCATTCTTATACATGAATAACGTCGCATATGATTATGGCCGAAAATGCCTATATGCCGGCACGGAAGAGCGTATTACCGTTTTCTGGAATCAAGCTTCTCAGAGGGAGAGACAGCAGGCAAAGCTTCCTGAAGAGCTTGTTATTAAAGACAAATTTCTACGGCCGCTGTTTGAAGAATTTGTTGATCTGTTCACTGCGGAACCGACTCAAGCAACCACAGTGACTGTTAAACACAAAATTATCGTAAAAGATACAAAACCATTTAATATCAGACCATATCCGATGTCTCCGAGTACGAAGAAAATTATGTACGACCAAATCGAAGAGATGTTGAAAGCTGGCGTCATTGAACCTAGCACTGCCCAATATAGTTCACCACCCGTGATAATAAAACGTTCAGACAAGAAACCACGTTTTTGCATCGATTATCGTCATTTAAACGAAATGACTGAAGACGAGGCTTCCGTCTTACCAAAAATACACGAAAGTATTAAAGATTTAGGAAATTCGAAGATTTTTACTGTGTTGGATTTAAAGAGTGGATATTGGCAAATACCGCTCGATGAAGCATCAAAAGATTTCTCGACTTTTACCACTCCTGATGGGGCAGCTTACAGATTCAATGTCATGCCTTTCGGCCTCAAGACAGCTCCCTGTACCTTTCAGAAATTCATGGCAAAGGACGTTTTGACGGGTTACCTGCACCATTTCTGTAAAGTGTATTTAGATGATATAATCGTTTACAGCGTAAACGTGAAGGAGCATATGTCCCACTTGAGGTTAGTCTTTGAAAGACTACGTCTGCACAATCTAAAAGTGTCACCGGAAAAGTGTGTAATAGCGACGAATGAAATCCAATATTTAGGCCACACAATTAGAACTGATACTTCCCGACCATTAGAAAAACATGTCTTACAAATTCAAAATTATCCCGTTCCAGCCACCAAAAAGCAGCTACAAAGTTTCCTAGGACTTTGCAACTGGGTAAGAGAATATCTACCAAATGTGGCGATGATCACGAAGCCACTAACGAAACTTCTTTCGAAGGAAAATCGTTTTCACTGGAACCATGTATGCGATGAAGCATTTAGAAAATTAAAAGCATTATTATCCGGACCGCTGGAACTCCATCGGCCGGATTTTTCACGTCAGTTCATTTTACAAACAGATGCATCCCTACAAGGCCTTTCGGCCGTATTATATCAATTAGGCGACAACGGCGAAAAATATATCATTTCGTATGCAAGCAACACGTTATCTCCGGCAGAGAGACGTTACCACATAAACGAGCTGGAATGCTTGGCGGTGGTGAACTATATTAAAAAGTACAAGATGTACTTAGCAGACAAACCGTTCTTGGTGAAGACGGACAACAGGGCGTTACTTTGGTTGAACAAGCATAAGGACGACAAAACTAAATTTACACGATGGTCATTACTATTGCAAGAATATGCATTCAAAATTGAACACTGTCCAGGAAAGGAGAATTTATTAGCAGATTTTCTCAGTCGTAACCCACAAAATAAATATGTCGAGACAGACGATGAAGAGGAAAGAATGTTCCTACCAAATTACAAGTGTCCAGAACGTATTTCTGTTTTAACACATTCAGAAATATATGAAGATATCGTACAGGCTCAATCGAGTTCAAGAGATATTCAAGACAAGATCCGCCGTTGGAATGATCTATTTCAACAGGAACAACGTTCCGATGCGGATCTTATTTTTATGAAAAATTTTCACGTCCAGGATGATGTACTTTTGAAAGATTGCGATCAAAATTTTAAATTAATAGTTCCAAAGAGGAAAATTAAGGAATTGATTTACCATTATCATGACAGAGATGAGGCATGTCATCCAGGAAGAGACGAGACTCTTAGGAAAATAGCAAAACGCTACTATTTTAATAATATGGCCAGGATCGTAGGCAGATATATAAACGACTGTCTGATATGCCAGTCTGTAAAGACAAGACAAGCCCAACCCAATGCTCCACTTAGAAGTCATGCACCACAAAATGCATTTGAAACCTTGAGCGTCGACGTAATTGGCCCGCTGCAGAGGACTAAAGACGCCGAAAATAGATACATGATTATCGTCGAGGACGTATTCAGTAAATGGATAGAGGCAAAGGCATACATTCAGGTCGATGGCAGAACGATAGCCAAATTTATTGATGACAGTATCGAACGATATTTAATTCCGGCATATCATCAACAGTTGAACCCCGTGGAACGACGGGTTCAGGAATGTAAGAAAATTTTAAACACCCTATTATACAAAAAGCCAAACGACACTTGGGATCGCTATGTGCATCAGATGACTTACATCTTAAGAAATCGTAGGAACGCCGCTACAAATCAAACACCCAGCATGATCGTGTTAGGATATGATCCAGCCGAAAGAGGCGAATGGGATTTGTATGCCTGGAGGCAAGAAAGAGCCAAGCAACAAACGCTTCCACGATACGAGCGAGTCAAGGAAGCCCGTCAGGCTCAACAAAATTACAAACAAAAGTACGCGCCAAAAGAGGCCGTCACTCCAATCTTTTTCAAAGTAGGAGACAGAGTCATGAGTAAAAGAAAAAGGAAGGTACATACCTTCACGCCGTCTTGGTCAGGCCCAACCAGAATCTTGAAAAAGTTTTCAGACGAAGTATATCTCGTGCAAAAGGGAAATGTAACGACAAGAGTACATGTAAATGGTTTGAGACCAGCCCCGCCAGAGGAGCACAACTTGGAAATCGAATCTTCCGACGAAGAAAATGCTAGTCCAGGCGGAACACCACTCGATGGAAATGATTCCCCGTTCTCAGACGATTCCACAGAACCTCTACCGCCGGAGCAAACGGTTGTACAAATCCATGCACCGCCACGAGATGCTTCCTCTTCGGATTCAGAATCAAGTTCTGGAGATTCCATAATATTTTTATAATATTTTTCAACCTAGGCTAAGTTTTAACTTAGTGCTAGGTTTATTTTATCTCAAAATTTCCATACCAACTTCTTGTCGTGTCAGGCAAGAGTTGGTATTTTTTATGCATTTTTTTCAAGTCATTTTCATTGAGGATATTGTATCGATCATACAAATCTTCCAAATTCACTGCAGCAACTCTGACCGTGTCCGGCAGAGTTGGTATTTTTTATGATTTTTTCAAAGTCCTCAAATGTTATTAAACATTCATCTGTAAGCAGAGTCCGACCCAAAGGGTCCAAACAAATGTTCCATTGGCACGGCATGGAAAGACGACGACTCTGACGCAAGGGTGCGATTCAGATGAGTCTAGCAACTCAAGGGCGAGATGCCGCCACGTCTGCTGGAGGGGCAGATGCAACGATCCGACGGATGCAGATTCTGTCGCAGATTTCTCCTAAGAAGAGATTTTAATAAAAACCATTTCAATCAGCATAAGTCCACAAAATTCAGTGTTCATATTCTCAAAGACGACGATGTGATATCGGTCGCAGATTTCTCCCAAGAAGAGAATTTTATCTACACGGAAAACATTTTAATCAATATAAGTCTACAAAATTCAGTGTTCCTATTCTCAAAGACGACGATATGTTATCGGTCGCAGATCCCCAGACGGGATATGAACAAACATTTTACTAAAATTTTGTTTTATATTGTTTCATATAAACTGAGCAGAGCCATAGTATAGCTGGAGCCAAGCAGTCCGAGGACCACCTAAGCTGTTCCAGAAGGCAGTTCGACACCGAAGGTGATCGACGAGGCATAGACACGAGGAGGAGCAGACGCAAGCCCGCATTAGTGGAAGAACACTAAGAAAGATAAGTGCGTCGAAAGTGTTTGTGTTGTGTAATCGAGAATCTGAGGATTTTCGATATTTTTCTTTTTTTTATGCCATTTTGAAAGCCAATGTTCAATATTCAATCGAATGCTATGCATCGATATATGTTCAAACTTATTACCATTTTAGATTTGCATCTATGTTATGTTCAGATAGGCCGGTCTGAAATATAACCGAATACAACACATGGGAGACTACATCCAATGATCCATTTTATTTTCAAAAACCAATTTATCAAACGTTGCACAAAAAGATTCACGGAAAGGAGGGGAGTGTTAAAGAACGCTATAACCCCGATATACTTTTCGACGTTGTAACAAAATCCGACTTGGGAAATACTTCGTAAGAAAAGCGTGCTTCACGTAAAAACGCCGTGGAGGAGGTTTTTAATTCTTGGAAACATAATTTTGCTCTTCGGAGCATTTTTTATGCCAAATTTTCGCTAACTCTTCAAGGAGCGTTAATTTAGAAAGTGTAGTAAATGTCGCTGCACAGGGACGTAATGTCGCCCCGACCACCCAATTTTAGAAAGTATACTAAAATTGGACTTGAACTTCCAAATTTCCAAGATTAAAAACCCTTTTACGAATCCACGTTGTCAAGCACTGCAACTCTTACGAGGTATTGAATATGAGGACAAGTTAGTCCAACGACTATTCAAAGTATATCGGAAGTTATAGCGAAAATAGCCCTTAGCGACATGGGACCCCCATCATTTCCTAGCAGTCGGATTTGACGGGGAAATGATGTGTTTTGAAGCGGTTTGCCCTAAACCGGTTCCTCAGTGATTCGGAGTCAAAAAAGTATCTATACCATGTACTCACACGTGCATGGGATCTGCCTTGCCTGAACGTAAAATTCGTTATTGCATAATACAAACGAAGTAGAGACGCTTCAAGCAATTTTAAGCTCCGAGGAGCGACCAAAATTTATGTGAATTAATAAATACGTTTATAAGACAGGCAAGCAAAAGCCCACCAAAATTTCAGTTACATGAAACTTTTCTTGAATCTTTTTGTGCATCGTTAGCTTATCAAACTACATATTGGATGGTAGTTGGTACCGTATGAATCGTCCCGTTCCTCACCATGTGTTGTACACGGGTCAGACCATTGTTTGTTAACATTTTCTCTTGAAAAAAAAGTTGTTGTAAAAACATAAATTTTTTAAAAGATTTAATATATACATTTTGAACTTTATATTGTCTTTTAGTTGTGTTTTCTAACAAAATTCCTTTTCAGGTTTAATTTTAAGAGAGTGTAATACAGACAGTGTTAGATTTATAGTGTTACGACGTCGTCCAATTGATACCATCAGAGCAGCCGTTAAGCATAAACGACAGTAAGTATGATTTATCCATTATTCTCCGTCTGAAACAGTCACGTTGAACCCTAAAAATTTTGTGAACGTAATATTATTATTTAGAATTTAAGAAAAGGTTGAGGAAGGAGAAAATTAATTTTTTCTTTTTCCTATTTTTTTTAAATTTTTCTAAGTTTTTCGAGCAGAAAATACGTCCTTCAGACTTCCATCAAAGCATGGATCGTTCACAAGCTCACCGGATTTTCTAACGATAAAGCCCAATGTTTTGTAAGCTCATATATAGTAGCGGGAAAGCTTTAATCCAGAAGGGAGATGCGAGGTGAGACGCTAAGAAGGCAGACTCGGACTTAACCATATTGTGTATGTTTGTTTACGTTTTTAAAGGACCACGAATTTTTCTTATGGAAAGGTGATTTCCGTTAAATAAAGTATTGCATATTAATATATTAATTGTATTTACCCATATACCTTACTTCGCCGTATATGAAAGTAAACTAAGTCCGTCACTGAAGTACCATATCCCACCTGTTGTTCGCGCCAATTGGCAAACAACACGAGCAAGACTCTCTCTCATTTTAATGCACGCGACATAAAAGACGTAAGACGTGATGTGATAGAAACAACTATGCGCTATGCATCGCCACTACCATCTCTATTCCCCACTACATCTGTGATTGATTTCATTTATTGCTTTCCGCTACTATACAATAATATTTATGTGCTGGTTAAAGGTCAGCTTACTATCAAAGGTAGGTTTTGTCCTCCTTGAATGCCATAAATTTTAAAAATCGTCTATGGATTTGTTGGATAGCTTTACTATGTACAGCGTAATTAGGATTCGACACGATAGAGCCATACTCAAGTTTAGACCGCGCAAAAGACGTAAATAGAATTTTTAATGTGTCGATGTTGTTAAGCTCACCGGAGTTTCTAATGATAAAGCCCAGGGATTTGTAAGCTGATGATACAATGATATGGATGTGTTGGTTAAAGCTTACTATCGAAGGTAATGCCTAGATCTTTAAATACATCTGTTTTTTTTTAATGTACCTGATTTATAGCGTATTCATACTGCACATGATTCAATTTTCTATTATAGGTGACAACGTTAAAGTTAGCGGCGTTGAGATGTAAGAAGTTTGAGGTACACCAGCATTTATTAGATCCAAATCAGTTTGTAGTAGCAAACACTCAGATTCATCCTTGATAGCTAGATACAGTTTGAGGTCATCCGCACATAGTAGACAATAGCAGTTCAGACCAAGAACGATGTCATTTATAAATAAAATAAAGAATAAGGGACCCAACACTAACCCTTATGGTACCCCAGAAGCACATACAATACTTTCAGATTTATGCCCACGATATTGAACATATTGATTCTTACATAACAGAACAGAACAACTAAGTCTCGGCTAAAGCAGAAAGTCTTCTCAGTAAAACACCGTGGTCAAGTATGTCAAACGCCTTTGAGAAGTCTGCATAACTGACATATACCTATCCATTACCATCCAACACCTCCGAAATAAATTGTGTAACACAGACCCACTGCTGATTGTCCACCGACCTGCCACAAATAAAAGCCATGTTGGTTAGGACAAATTTGTTCATTGTCATGTATGTGGAGCTCCTCATATAGAGCGAATTCAAAGACTTTACTAAAATCATTAAGGATAGTGTTGGGACGATGTAGCGAGCCTTATTTTCGCAAGTCACTGTGTAGCCCGAGTGCTACCCTTGCTATCTGCCTAGGGGTTGACAATGAGAACTTTTAAAAAATAATCAAGGTAGAAAAAATACATGACGGGCTGTCAGGTTTCCGCGCGTTTTTTTGCGAGTGCTATTTCTAAAATAATTAAGTTATTCATTAATTCTAATGTTACTTTGTTTCTTTTTCTTGTCACTTCTTTTAATAAATTTGTGCTGGACGATAGTGCCTTATTTAAATCGTCCTACATAATTTTGGCGCCCACGTCGGAGCCTTTTCAACGCAAAGGACTGTGGTTAGCTTAAAAAACTGTGCTTTGGAACTATCAGAACTTTGTGCGAAGGTGATCGAAATCCACTGTGATTTGACAAAGGAAACTCAGTGTGTGTGCAAAATTCCACAACTGTAATAAGGTAACATGAATTAAGGACTTAGCAACTGTAAGTACATTTTAACAGTTTTTCTACTTTACTGCAAGTTTTCTGTTTTTTTCGCATAGCCGTATCTGTGTGCATACAATTCAGTAATTCAGAGACTGTTATACATGAACTTTAGTGCAATTTTTAGAACAAAATGACATTTTACGTCACTGTTTCTGAATAAAATAATTTTATGGTGCTGTTTTCATGAACTTTCATATATTTTTCGCGTAAAAGAACATTCTCCTTACACATAAATATATGTTGTGTTACTCAATAACGTTTAACCGGTTCAAGCGTTTGGACAATATTTCATAGATATTTGCGAAAATTATTTCATTCCTTGAACTTCTTATGTGCTTCCTACTACGGATTTTCATTTTAATTTTGCGGATTAATGAATTATAACCTAAGGAGTCAATCTAACGTCGACAATACGTCAAGTTCTGCAGATTTACCAGCCATAACAATGCCAAACCCAATTATGATGACAGAAGATCAGTTGCAAAGCTTGTTAAGTGGCATGACTCGAGCTTTAGTTACTTCTCAACAAGCGCAAGCTCCTTCGATTATTAGTGGGAATTTTTCGAACTGTGCATCGCGGTTTGCAGGAAACAAAGATGAGGACGTAGAAGCTTTTATCAGCGGTATTAGTATTTACAAAGACTGCGTAAATATTACAGAAGAAAATGCAATTCGAGGGTTGCCAATGTTGCTTGACTACAATGCTGCAACCTAGTGGCAAGGCGTTACATCTACACCACCTGGGATGGAGCAGTAACGGCGTTACGACATTCGTATGGTTACAATAAACCGCCGCATAAAATTTTTAGAGAATTATTTTCTAAAGAACAAGGAGATAACGAACCAACAGATCTTTTCGTAAATTCTGCCCGTGCTCTTTTAGCCCGTTTACCGAAAACTCCAGAATTGCACGCAACACATCAGCTGGACATGGTTTATGGTCTATTAAACCGTAGAATCAGGTCTAGACTGCCAAGAGACCAAGTGACCTCTTTCTCTAATTTAATTGAGAAATCCAGATCTATCGAAGATAGCTTTACCGAAAAGAAGGTGGTGTCACCTACTAAATCCAAACATAGTAATGCAATCGAAGACAGAAGTGTACACCTTCGACCCAAGTGCACATTTTGCAAGAATTTTGGCCATGTTCAGGCAGATTGTTGCAAATATGCTGCTATTCAAGGAAAAGTTACCCAGCCAAGTGTAAGTCAGAACCTTAGCACTACTTCTAATGGTGTTATTTGCTTTGGATGTGGAACGCCAGGATATATACGTTCCCAGTGTCCCAATTGTCGTACTCAGAGTACATCTGGCACGAAAACTTCAACTACTGGCAATGTTGGTCTTACTACGACACATGCCTCTTGTATCGATATTCTTTCCGCTGAAATTAATACAATTTCTACAGGTTAGGTTAGGACAAATTTGTTCATTGTCATGTATGTGGAGCTCCTCATATAGAGCGAATTCAAAGGCTTTACTAAAATCATTAAGGATAGTGATGGGACGATAAATTTATGTCAGTCCGATTATCTCTTTTAACACGTCTTTGATTATAAATGACGGTATACCATCAGGACCAGCGGTGAATTTGTTTTTTAACTTCTTGATAGCTTTACATATCTTATCTTCATTTAGTTGGACTCCGCAACTACTACTCAATTCACTATAGTTTATATAAAACTAGCTGGTTGGCCACTATCGTTTGTCTGTTCCATGACCTATGGCATACTGAAGAGAAGTAATAAGTTCGAAGCCGGTCTATGTCTTGTCAGGGAATTGACAAATGATATTGGCTACCATTCTTTCATGATGTGTAAGGTGTAATTCAATGCAGGTCGGGGTATTTGCCCGCTGAGTAGTTGTTTCCTGCAAATCATATATTACAACAGTAGGTTACGTCCACCTAGGACTAAAAGGCCGCCGCTCTCAGGTACTTGCAGAATCGCAAGTCGCTATGTGCCATGGAGACATCTATGGTGTATAGTAGCAATTAGCCATATGAGAGGATTCACTTACCTCTCTCAATTCACTATAGTTTATGTAAAACTAGCAGGCTGGCCACTATCGTTTGTCTGTTCCATGACCTATGGCATACTGAAGAGAACTAATAAGTTCGAAACCGGTCTATGTCTGGTCAGGGAATTGGCAAATGATATTGGCTACCATTCTTTCATGATTTGTAAGGTATAATTCAATGCGGGTCGGGGTATTTGCCCGCTGAGTAGTTGTTTTCTGCAAATCATGTATTACAAGTATTTTTGTGCTTGGAGGAGCCCAGTATTAATAACATAGATATATTCGCACGCTCTAATGGAACTTCTCATTTGGAACTAGTTTTATTAAAATCGGTAAAAAGTAAAAGAAGTTAAATGCATTTAATAATATCGAACTCATTAGACCTTATCAGATGATTCATAAATGCACAATAGACAGACGGACAAGCAAACATACATATGATTGAACAGAGAGTTACTTCATTGGGAAAATGGTTATGTCGGAGAAAGGGAAGGTCAAGGTATTAACTTAAATTTCATAATTAAAAAAATCACGGTACTGATGTACGTAAAAGAAAATAAGAACCATAATGGATCACAAACGCGGAAGTACAAAGCGTATATTTATTGTAGTAACGAAATGATTACATTGGGCTTATTTTCTTGTGTACTTGTAGTTCAAGTAGCAAAACCTATAAATTTTATTATCGTCATTAATATTTATGTTCATACTCGAAATTACGTAATGATGTATGTTTTGTATCATCTAATAAGCGGAAGTCATTATGAAATTTATGACGCCGCGCCGTTGAAATTTAGCCGATTTTTTAAATATTATTACAAATTAAAGAAGGTTTAATACGTTTTAACAAAATTTAAAGTGTAGAGCTGCAGTCGGATATTTGAGCATAATTTTACTAGAATATCCTAAGTAACACATCAATATTGGCTTGATATTATAAAAATATTGGTTCAATGTTGGTCAAACTGCATTCAAGACGTATTAATAATAATAAAAATAATATTTATTGGTGTATAAAACAGAAATCTTTTACACAAGTCAAACATACAAATATCAAACATATTACATAAAAAGTGTAAATATATATAGAAAAACAAAAAAGAAATATTTTGTCAAAAAACATAACATTGAACTATAACATATACTAAGTCAATAAAACAGGAAATACATACATAAAAAATATATACACAAAAAAAAATTGGGTAAAATATAGATAAAGGGTTCAAAACTGCGGATGCAGCGAAGTCTTAATAAAAAACACATAAAATTAAGGGTACCTAATCGAACCAGTATTTATTTAAAGAAAGATGTCATCAACCTCATAACAATTTTTTTCCAGTATTATTTTTTTCAATTTTAATTTAAAAACATGTAAATTCGGAGAAAGTTTTATCTCCTCGCTTAGAGCATTAAAAAATTTGCAACCATTGTAGTAAAAGCTTCTTTGGTACAAAGCTGTTCGGTGAGATTATGGCTGTAATAATCCTTTAAACCTTGTATTGTGCTTATGGCTGACTTGATTGGCAAAAAACCTATGCTGATTCTTGTAAACAAATGTACAGACCTCCAGAATATAGACACCTGCTACAGTTAATATTTTCAAGATTTTGAAAGTAGTACGACAGCTCTCACGAAAGCCTAAGCCAGCAATAATTCGTATAGCATACTTCTGCAAAATGAATACTCAACTTATATGCACACTGTTGCCCCAGTTCGTTATACCATATCTCAAATGTGAGTGGAAATTTACATAATAGAGGCTCATGAGTACACAGAGTATATTAAAATATATATTTTATTCCAATGTAAATTAATATATAAAATCATACTTAATGTACAATTCGGCCATTGTCCAAAATGTCTAAAACTACTTCTTGTAGTTTTTAAAACCACATTTAAGTGATGAATATTATTTGAAAACCAAACCAAAGAAAAACAAAAGAGATTTTAGTATCTCACTCAGAAATGTTTCATATGTATGGCAGATACTTTACATTGTAATTTCAGGCTTTTTGGCGTTCGTACAGAGCAGGCGAGGATCACTACACAAGTAAATTTGTACTTTACCGTTATTGAATGATACAATATCCTTGGTAGAGTTTATGCCTTCAGATATAAGGGAATATCGTTCTTTACACCTTCTTCATCTTCTGACCACGACCAACCCCGTAAGAGGATTCAAAACTTTGGTTTTCTCTGCAGTTCCTGAACTGAACAATGATAACCAAACTTGCGTTATCGTTTTTACAAGGATAATGTAAATTCGAGATTGATTTCCTCAAGCCAACAGCAAAGGAATCTTTTCATTGTATTTCCAAATATCCCGAAGGCATTGGTAAATATTGAACATAGCGTTCAAAAGTCTTTGTTTAAGTCGACCTTCACTGCAGTTCGTAAAATTCCTCTTTAAGGAAGAATTTCATGTTATTTTAACTGGTCGGATTTTATGGTCTTTTGAAATATTCTTCAACAATAACAGTGTCTACGTTGTTAAATACCGAAGAAAAACAAAACGATATTTTTACATCCAATCAAATCAAATATTTAATTGAAAATGAATGAAATTGATTTTTAAACGTTTAGTATTTCACTAAATTTCACTCAAAATGTTAGAGTAGTTTTTATTATGGGAAATCTCCAACTGAACGGATTCATTGTCCACCCATAAATTTATATTAAATTCCTTTTAACCAGAATTATGAATTGGTTGATCTAGTTTCCAGACTATTTTTTCATAAAAAGAATATTATTGTATATGTTACCATTACTGTTGGCGTTAGAGCATATTACGAATATTTCTGTATCAGCAATACAATATATTTATATAAAATGCATGCGTTTTTCTAACACATTATTTATTATATACTAACCGAGAGCAGTGTTTATTTGTACAACAACATTCTCACAGTTATTAATGTTATTACTTATATTACTAGGCGTGTTGAGTGCATATTATACATTATATATTTATTCTATTTATTAATCAGTCGCTATTGAACCAAATTTGGTTGGCTATTAGCGATTAAATCTTTAGAACGGGTGATGTACATAGGCGCCCGCAGAATTATTTTACTTGCTTGTATAAATTGAAATAAAATTGTAAATTGAATTGTCTAACAATAATCGGTAGGTTATTTAGCGCCACGACACTTGGCAGATTGGACGGAACGCGGTTAATGTGGATTTAAAAAATAGACCAAAGGACCACGTCGTGCCAGGAAAGACTGTTGTATTTTAATTCAAAATTAGAGAAAATCAAACTGGAGTTTTCATACAGCGCGTGTCAAAAATATGGAAACACGTGTGACTCATTCTAATAAGACGCGCCCTGTATATGCAATTTCAAAAACCATTAGGTTTGATCTTATTTTTTGGCTTATGCTAGATGTCCAAGCTTTTCGTGTTTTATTAATTATTATTAATTAATATCTGATGGATATCGAAATAACCAAGAATCGGCAATACGATATTAAAAACTATCTACAATTTTTTAAATCGAGTTTATCCTTTGGAATTAGATGTTGTCTAGCTATACACTAAATTACCAAAAATGTTTAGATTTGCTGAGAGATATTTGAAGCCGGATTTGCTGTACCAAGACGTGTCCAATTTCGTACACTTCCAGTTTGCAATCAAAGTACTATGTTGGTATTGTCTTTTCCATTATTTTTTTGGTATTAAACTCCTTTTTTTGTAATTTTTTAACCTCATCACAATAAAATTTTGAGAAGTTACTAAAATTGGTTCAAAAACGAAAATTGAGATAACACCAAATCTTTACGTTTTGAGGTCCTAGGAACCCAAAAAAGTGGTTTTTGAAAAATGTCTATGTGTGTGTGTGTGTGTGTGTGTGTATGTGTGTTAGCATGATAGCGTCGAAACTACTGAACGGATTTGAATGAAACTTTGCGTGTGCGTTTGTTTAGTGCTCCAGAAGGTCTGAAAAGGTTTTGGTTGAGATCGGATGACGTTTAGTGCCATTTTGGCGCATCAAGTTATTTATTTTGTAATTAATTACGATGTCCAATTGAATCATTGAAAAGCAATTAAAATTCTAATTTCAATGATATATCACACTTCCACCCTTCCGGTTTGGTTTCCGTGAAAAAAATTAAAAATAAAGCAAATGTGAAGCATAGATCGCATTTCGCGTGACATGATCGATGCCCGTAGCCGTTACGTCGTGAAACTGGTCACGTCACATGTATTCCTATTCAACAACAAGTATACAACTTTACTGTCGGATTTAATTTCAAATATTTTGAATTGGAGAACGGAATTGGATAAAAGTTTGCATGAGGGTTTCATCAATGTTCTAGAAGATCGAAAAGGTTTTGGTTGAGATCGGATTAGGTTTAGTGCCATTTTTTAAAATATATACAGAGACAAATCGAAGAATTACACTACAAATTTTCCTCTAAATCTAGTAAAATTACTGAAATGCAAGCTAACTAATGTTTATTTAACAAAGAGTCATGAGCGATCGGTTTGCAATGAGCAAATTTTGTCGATTGTCGTTTGTTCCCCGCACTATGTTTTAGTAGTTTGTCAACCGATATGTTGGTGTCATATCATATATAAGATTTCGGCATATTTGCAACTTTTAGTGACTGTGTACAAGTGGATTGTCACAAACTTTAAAGGTAGGTGTAACAATAGCAATATCATATGCTTTTATTATAGATTATCACTTTACGGATTATTATTCTACGAATCTGTAATGTTTATGGTACCTAACTAGACGGGGGCGAGCGTAGGTGCGTCTTTACTATGTACATACTTCGGTATGCGATGTAAAACAACGACAGGCGCAGTTAGTACTTGGATGGTGACCATTCCAACGAAAACCGCGTTCTCGCCTCACACATCTTCCAGCGGCTTGTATATCAGTGTATGCGCGGAAGCTATACAACCTTAGGCGAGGGTTGTATAGGAGATATACCATCCTTCGGAGGGGATGTAAAGCCGTCGGTCCCTTGTCTATTAAATGTTAGGCAAGTAAAAGATCCCTACTCTTCTTAAGGGAAGAGGTTCGGCAAAATTTCTTGTTGGGGGTAGCTCGTCTACAGGCGTCGGTGTTAGGCCTCAGTAGCGGAAATAAGCCGACGTTAAATAAATATATAAAAAAAAAAATACCTAACTAGACTTTCTTAGTTGTTAAACTTATTAGTGCGATAGTTCCATTTCGCCGTATCGGAAAGTTGATTGGCTGTATCTAGTGAATTATGCAACTCCCGCTTATAATCCACGCTATTTGTTTATGGATACTACTACTTGTTCAAAAGCAGTTGATTAGTGAATATATTATAATCAAATAGATAAAGAGATGTAATAGTTTCAAATAGATTATAACCATATTAGAAAATAAATCAGTTATTAACTTCTGGATGTGTTAAAGTTAAAGCACAGCCGACTTGTTTTTAATGTAAGTATTGGTACATACCTTAAACTGCTTTGATATTTGTTCCACATTTGATTGTTATAATACATTGTTTGTTTTGAGACAATCTACTTTTATTTCTCTGTTTGTGAGTCTGAAATTTCAAAGTTTAAACCACCAATCATATTCAAATTATTTTAATCTTGATTTGTTGAATTTAGCAGTTTAAATTCGCAGCTAATATTTATATTGGTTGCGTGGAGTCCAACGGTAACTTATCTTATAGTGTTATTTTTGTGTTAACTGCTAGAATCAATCGAATAAAAGATTTAAATTTTGTTTGTCAAATTGCTCAGTGAAAGTGTCCTGTTAGCAAATAATAAGTCATAAGCCAATTTGTTTTAATTTGTTAACTGATAAGATCTATACTTATTCACACTCACCGTATAAACCTGAGCAGCCGACAGGCATAAGTGTTAGCACGATAACTCCGAAACTACTGAATGGATTTAAATAAAAATTTGCATAAGTTTAGTGCTCTAGAAGATCTGAAAAGGTTTTGGTTGAGATCGGATTGTGTTTAGTGCCGTTTTGGCGCACAATTTAATGTTATTTTCGGCTTCAAAGATCCACCGGGTGGGGAGGTTCCAGCCGCTTCCAGTAGCTGCCGATTTTTTTTAATTTAAAACTTTTCATGCAGGTCAAAATCATATTTTAATAAATGTATATTCTTTTAAGATTTACTTTTAAATTTAACTTTATCAAAATTATTTTGTAAGTTTCTCTTGTAAACTTTTACTATTTTAAATCCATTTCATCATTCATTTTAATAATTATTTCTCATCCTTATCAACACGTTTCAGTCTTATCTATAGGAAATTAGTTTTAAGGGAAAAGAGACAAATCTACTCGTCCTTACTATAGATAGTGCCCACTTAACATCAAATATTTCATTATCTCTTTTCCCAGAATAAAACAAAATTTGTCTTATATACCACACAAACAAAAGGGCAAGTTTCACCCCGTTTGTAAGTTCTCTGAACCTATGATCATTTGCTCCGGCTTAAACCAGCTAGTCGCTCGCATTTGTTGCTTCGGTTATTTACCATTCTAACAAAAGAAAAAATAAAAGGTAACTTATACTTTTTCAACTAACAACCAAATTGTAACATTGCACTGGGTTTGGCACAGTTATATATCGGAGGACTCTGACCTAAATATGTCAGTATGTATTTACTATCACACTCATAGTTTCCTCCAACGCTCGTTTTGGTAGAAATGATTTGTAAGTTGTAATTGTGCTTTCCTCAAATAAATATACTACTATTAATTTTTCAAATCGCGTATTGATCATTGATATTTTCTTAATGATATGTAGTTCAAATAAAATTAATGATGAAATAGACTTCTGCAGATTCAATAATCATTACAATAAGTGTGAAAAAGTTGTCATCAGAAATTGCCATAATTAAATCGGATATACAGTAAAAGTAATATAAGATATTGCTCACTTGAAATAATTCGGATGGTTGCACAACACTCACTTGCTAACTCTTGACTTATCAGTGATTAAAAAGAAGCATTGCATTCTATTTATATTAGTAGAATCACAACCACAACAACGATTACCCCCTTATAACACTTACCCCGTACCACATTTAATTACCCATACCACTATAATTACTTCCCACCAGTCTAATAACCCCTACGGCTATAATTACCCCCACCTCTAATCTGATCACTGATGATCATGCTCTTGCTCCGAGGTTCTCTCTTTACCATACTACTTATACATCGCTTAAATTGCTTTAAAATTAGATTTATTATTGTCTTTGTCAGTTTGTTAAAAAATAATGGTCCGCAGTTACTATTTTTTCTGACATTATAAGGATATGTATCACTTATATACTATACTGACTTAAGTTCATTTTAACAAACAAAAGACATTCATAGATATAAACAGGTGGTAATGTTAAATTTTTTAAATCCTTATATTTCGCCTTAATATTCTCTCTGAAACACATAAAGCACATAGAGCGAACGACATGGTGCTTTATAGAAAATACTGGGAAAATAATGACCCCAAGTAATTATTGCATAGCTAATTGCCGAATGAAAGAGGATGAAATAAGCTGTTTTTACAACTTGCATTGGTACCACATGCACAAGATTTTGTATTAAGTATAATGTTTTATTTGGTTTTTTAACCATAAAATTTATTTGGTGCTCCCACGTAAGAAGAGGATCTAAATATACTCCAAAAAATCATGCACACTCCAGGATTTGGCGTCATCTAAATTATGGTGTGAAAATACCATCATTATTGTTTTTTCATTTTCTGTTGTTATCATTGTTGTATCATCGGCATAAATCAAATAATTTATATAAATGATTAACAACACTGATCCTAGGACCGTCGCCTGCGGTACATCGTGCTTTATTGGTAATTATTTACATATTTTATTGAAGAATGGTATTTATTTTCCTATTTGATATGTAGGATGTTAACTTTAAAGTAACGTCATTGAAACCATGGAGTTGTGATGTATCTAATGAGATATCGTGAAAAGTACAGTCGAACGCTTTATATATACCTACAAATTCATTTCAAAACGTTGAAATTCAATTTTTTTGGCAAAAAGTACATAAAATTCAAAGAAGCTTATTTTTTTTATTTTTTTTTATACATTTATTTAACGTCGGCCTATTTCCGCTACTGAGGCCTAACACCGACGCCTGTAGACGAGCTACCCCCAACCAGGAATTTTGCCGAACCTCTTCCCTTAAGAAGAGTAGGGATCTTTTACTTGCCTAACATTTAATAGACAAGGGACCGACGGCTTTACATCCCCTCCGAAGGATGGTATATCTCCTACACAACCCTCGCCTAAGGTTGTATAGCTTCCGCGCATACACTGATATACAAGCCGCTGGAAGATGTGTGAGGCGAGAACGCGGTTTCCGTTGGAATGGTCACCCATCCAAGTACTAACTGCGCCTGTCGTTGCTTTACATCGCATACCGAAGTATGTACATAGTAAAGACGCACCTACGCTCGCCCCCCAAAGAAGCTTATATTGACGAATATAGAATTAAACGCCCTTACAAATGAGGAATCGCAACCATCCTCGTTCCATTTAAAAATTTTAACTCCAAGAAATCTCGAGGAGTAGGAAATTCTGTTCAAATCGTATCATTTTTGAATGAGAAATTGACATATTTTAAAATTTTACTTAAAAATCGTAAATTACATAGAAAATTAATGTATCCCTTATTTATTGGCCTTACTGTTAAACAAGTAGTAATATAAAACTTTACTGGAAATTCCAAATGGTTAACGACCTAACTCTTCCAACCTGCATACAATCATAGCCGCCTTAGATTTTCTATATAATGAATGAGACAGAGCTGAGTATAGAAAAGCAATTTACAAGTATATTAAATAATATCGAAAAGGAAATTCTGTGAACAAGGAATCGTTAGTTGCAAAAATCCAAAACTCTAATTTTTGTAGATGATGGAAAGCTGAAAGGGTTACGTAAAGGGGTGAGCCATAGTTAATCAATCAGATGATTTGGAGATACAGGCAGCGGAGACAAGGTGAAAGCCTTATAGAGTGAAGGATAATAATTAATGAATATAATTAGTTAGGTAAGTTTATATACTTCTGATAACATTTTCTTAAGTTGAAGCGACTTTAAAATTTGTTTAAGGAGTTTTCAGTAGGGGTTATTTAGTCGTGAAATATATGATCAGTAAATAGACCTCAGGTATGCATAGTTAATAAATAATAATACAGTTTTTCGTGGGTTCAATTTCGGAGGAAAAGCTGCTGATGAATATGTAGTAAATGTGTCCTAGGAACTTTACTACCATATGGAGGTTTGCTTTTTTCTAGGGGTAATTTTATCTTATTTCAATAGACATCAATCAATAGAAAATGGAATTAAAAAAGAAGTTTCATACAATTTTTCTTAAAAGGCAATATTTACAAGTACAGCGACGTGGAAATATCGAAATTATGCATGCAAAAACGGACATACCCAGACGTGCTTCTGTGAATAAGTACTAAAATACCACATTTGGTGGAAAAATGGTAATTGCCAAAAATAATGATAATAACACGACGATAAATGTACTATTTTATTTTTGTAGGATTAGTAGTTCCAAAATGGCGTCCAAGCATTGGACGAGGAACTGCAAAATATCAGTGAGGCCTACATCAAAAATGGTAATGATAAAAACAAAAGCTAATGAAATAACCATTAAAATGGGTCTTTATTGTTTTTCTA
This sequence comes from Leptura quadrifasciata, assembly GCA_963675555.1. Lineage (NCBI taxonomy): Eukaryota > Metazoa > Arthropoda > Insecta > Coleoptera > Cerambycidae > Leptura > Leptura quadrifasciata. Next base: position 135,394,670 of record OY776676.1, read on the forward strand.
CTATAAATTTTTTTAAGAGTTATGATCACTTTTTGATCATGTGTACCACCTGAATGGACTAGTTCCATTTTGAAACCTTCGCTATTATAGTGAGACGACGCGCCCCGCTTCAGTTAACTATTTTAAAAGAAAATCCCTGTTCGAGTATCAAAATTTAATTATTTTTCTCTTATTAATTACCAATATCAACATCAACAATTGCGACGGAATAGTTAACAATATATTTCAATACCATTTTCAATGTTAAAATCATCCTTTACACAATATTTTATTTCCAAAATTTAATTATTTTATTTTGTACAGTGTAGTGAAATTTTAGACTTGCTGTAAAATGTACATTTTAATGTAAAAGCTCAATTAAATTCCTCGATATTAGGGTGTTGACAAATATGAACGAGACAACTAACTCACTTCAGCATCAGCATGTTAGTATTATATAAGTTTTCAATACTAAAATCATATTTTATGTAATATTTCGTTTCCTAAATTTAATAATTTTATTTTGTACAGCATAGTGAAACTCTAAACTTGCTGTAAAAGATACATTTTAACGTAAAAATTCAACTCTTTCGATGTTATGGTGTTGACGGAAATCTTAACAATCTCTTCAGTAATACACTATATAACTATTTATTTGTTAGTATTAGATAAGCCAAAGAAATGTTTACATACATTGGTCCTCACTCCGATAAATGAACTAAATGGAGTGTCGTCGTACACATTTGGGAATGTATAGCAACCGAACGAGACCGCGGTATCAATTTGATCAGAGTTCCCGGAGTAAAGGTAGAGACCATGTCTCTCTAAAAAACAGAAATAATTTCGCTAGCATGATACCTAAAATAAAGTTGAGGTCACACCTCCTAGGATGATACAGATTATTGAACTATAGGATAATTTTCTCAACCGTTATTTTCTAACAGAATAACGAAGCTAGTTAAATTTTCACTCTCTACATTTCAATATTTTATTAGGAAAATTTACGTTTGCTAATTTTAAATTTTATTGTTCAGGGTTATGCAAGTATAATAACAATTAAATATAAAGGGCTTCCGCGTGCCGCTTGTATACCACCTGTGTTTTACTTTCACAGAAGATTTTGTTTGATTATCATACACACACTCATGGAATTAACTATATGAATTCTATTAATACAACTTACTATAAGTTATCAAAATGTGAAGGATTTACTCAGACAGTCAGGCTGTCTGTGGCTCGATTGGATGCTGTTACAACTTGGAATAAGTGATTCTTTATCTGGTCACTTGTTCAACTGAAGGGTGATACAATGCTCCGCGGAATTGCGTTTTTGTACTATTGATAGTCAAACGAAATTTTGTTTGCTATTTGAATAATAAACGTCGCGCGTCGGGAGATTTCCCGAGCATTCTGTGATATTTTACATGTTTAAACTGACACTATATCGGTAGGAACAACGCAGTTCTTGTTATTTTCATCATGACTTTATATTATTATATTGGCGATTGCCGCAACTTTAACTTAATCAAAATAACACAATAACGCAATTCTAGTGCATAACATCATACTTGTTATTTGCATAAACTACTCTGAAGTGTATGAGGTATATTTATTAGTGAAGCAACGTAAACTTTCCTATAATTCAGTTACACGATTGAGTTAAACTTGAATTGTCTAAATTCATTTTTGGCTATTTGCTTCAACGATTGTTATATAGAAAAAAATTGTTTATGTGACTATTGTCCTAACGTTACGATGTAATACGGTTTTTGATGTTTCTTGCAACTTTGACGCTTCAGGAAATTCGATAAGTAAACTCTGTAAGCTTTCTATAGTAGTAAACTTAATAAAATATTACATGAATTATTTATACATTAAATAAATGAGAATTAATGAATTTCAATAAACTTCAAATGAAATCAAGCTTTAAACATAAATACATAGTACAATACTGAGTAATAAATTTTAACCTACATTAAATGATTAAATAGATTTCTCAGTTTTAATAGATAATGAGTTAAGTTTTACAAAGTCACTTAATAGATTGATTAATTTTCTAAAGTCATAAGCAAATTATATCAGAATTGGAAATAAATAATATCAAACTTTACAGCAAAGAACATGGTGTAAAAAATAATAAAATGTGTTAAAGTGTATACGAACTTAATTGAAACCGTATAAAAACTAAAAGCCGGCAAAAACAGTCGGCATATTTTTATTGTACGTGGACGGAGGTAAATAGAAATGCTTGTCATAAGAAAATGATAAGATTTTCGGGCGTTATTATATTATCCTCTGTTTCAAATCCAGAAAACCATGGTAAATTAGTAAATAATTAAATATTTTACCTCTTATATACTAGTAAATATTTATTATTTATTTATCAATATGAACAATAACTAACTAAACAGCTGAGAACCGATTTACGAGTTTTTATTGCTAGTAGGCCTGTCCGTTTTATTATCTTTAAACCAATGCAGTCGTAAATGGTTTATTCAGGCTGATTACATTACCAGTCTCGGACTCCCCTGCACAGTTTCAATTACCATTCGAATCTCGATACCATTGCTAAATATATAGGACAAAATATCAAGTTCAGTGCGCACGGTCCTCTGCTTTAACACTGACCAGTTTCAATTATGCTCGCATAAAGTATACTACAAAAACAACGTAATTAGGTATTAACATTTGCAAAACTAGATGATTACGTAAATGGACAATATGTTTATTTATCTTTACTTAAAATAATATTAAAAAATAAAAGTTGGGGATTGAATGTATCACTGCTAGTCTACTGACGAGCATTTCATTCATTCTAAGTAAACGTGGGAATGGGCTGTTACAATAATCAGTAAAAATATTATTAGCTATAAGATTTCATTTCTTTATATTGTCTGAAAGTTATTTGTGGCATTCAACGAATATTCTTTCCTATTATTTGGGTTTTCTACCACATATATTATTATCCTCTTCAAAACAAATCACCGAATCTACAAAATAATAGAATTATTGGAAAAAACCTCGGCGCCCGTGACGTTTACGCCAAAGGAAAAGTCAGAGGTTATGTTTTGCAAATAATATAAATCGGAATAAACACAGAAATAATGTATTTTGCTGACGTTTCGGAAAGTAATCTCTTTCCGTTTTCAAAGCTATTTTTTTTTTTTTTGAGGAAGAACTCTTCTTTTGCTATGTATGTCAAATACACAGCTTTAAGATTCTGTTTATGTTATTTCTTTGATTGTTTTTTTTTTTAGTTCTTCCATTTTGTCTCGGACGAAATTTTCATAATTATTTTTATGACTTATGTGGTTTTATGAGGATCAATGTCCAATGGAAATTATTTTCTCTAGTTATATCTTAAACTTGCTTTTCATAACGGGACGCAGAGTTCATTTTTCCGTAATAATTGACGGTGTTAAACATTAATTTGTCATCGTCGACTTTCTGTATCAGTTTACCATGATTTATTTTTAATTAAACTAAAAAAGTGATAAAGATATGAGTTGTTCTACGTCTGATACATAATAACGTACAATAATAAATCCGGCCCATTGGACTGTGCGTTTTATTATCTTTAAACCAATGCAGTCGTAGATGGTTTATTCAGGCTGATTACATTACGAGTCTTGGACTCCCCTGCACAGTTTCAATTACCATTCGAATCTCGATACCATTGCTAAATATATAGGACAAAATATCAAGTTCAGTGCGCACGGTCCTCTGCTTTAACACTGACCAGTTTCAATTATGCTCGCATAAAGTATACTACAAAAACAACGTAATTAGGTATTAACATTGGACAATATGTTTATTTATCTTTACTTAAATAAGGGTAAAAAATAAAAGTTGGGGATTGAATGTATCACTGCTTGTCTACTGACGAGCATTTCATTCATTCTAAGTAAACGTGGGAATGGTCTGTTACAATAATCAGTAAAAATATTATTAGCTATAAGATTTCATTTCTTTATATTGTCTGAAAGTTATTTGTGGCATTCAACGAATATTCTTTCCTATTATTTGGGTTTTCTACCACATATATTATTATCCTCTTCAAAACAAATCACCGAATCTACAAGATAATAGAATTATTGGAAAAAACCTCTGCGCCCGTGACGTTTACGCCAAAGGAAAAGTCAGAGGTTATGTTTTGCAAATAATATAAATCGGAATAAACACAGAAATAATGTATTTTGCTGACGTTTCGGAAAGTAATCTCTTTCCGTTTTCAAAGCTATTTTTTTTTTTTTTTTGAGGAAGAACTCTTCTTTTGCTATGTATGTCAAATACACAGCTTTAAGATTCTGTTTATGTTATTTCTTTGATTGTTTTTTTTTTTAGTTCTTCCATTTTGTCTCGGACGAAATTTTCATAATTATTTTTATGACTTATGTGGTTTTATGAGGATCAATGTCCAATGGAAATTATTTTCTCTAGTTATATCTTAAACTTGCTTTTCATAACGGGACGCAGAGTTCATTTTTCCATAATAATTGACGGTGTTAAACATTAATTTGTCATCGTCGACTTTCTGTATCAGCTTACCATGATTTATTTTTAATTAAACTAAAAAAGTGATAAAGATATGAGTTGTTCTACGTCTGATACATAATAACGTACAATAATAAATCCGGCCCATTGGACTGTGCGAGATCTTATCGTACTAATTATGTCTTGTAATTTATTATTTTCTTTTGCCTGCAGTTCTTAAGTTTGCTTTTAGTACATGTAGGTTACAACCTCAGATAAAGTTAATGAAAAATTAAAGCAAGACTTGTAACAAACGGATCGTTTACAAGTTTGTCAGTACTTAATTTTATTCAAAATAAGAAATATACAGTCTCGTTTATAAAAGTTATAGGATTTGGATCTGCTTTTGTCCAGATGACGTGCCTTTTACTTGTTTATTTATTTGGTACATTATTCAACAGCTGAAAATTATCTATCGACTTTAAAGCATTAATTTAATTACTTAGAAAACAGATCAAGATGTGTATATCCAATAGGGGATATAGGACATTCAATCTCGGAGCGTTATTCAATCGCAGGATTTTGAAGATTATATTATTTGTCTCCGAGATTCCGGGAATGATTCTCAGACTAGTAGGGAAAGAATTTAAATGGTGCAATCTGCTGAATTCATGAATTTGTTATTGGTTTAAAATAAAAGTATTAGAACATTAAATGAAAACAATGCAAATGAAGCATTGTATAAAAAAAAAGACTAGAAAAAAAATCGGAAAGAAATTAGCACATCTAGTGTTTTGTCGCCCAGACTCAAACAAATTTGCATATGTTGAAACACCCTGAACCTGAATGTCTCATTGCTTCAAATATTTCTTACTTATTTTTCAAATTTTTTAAATTCCAGGTTTTCAAGGAGAATCCGCCAAGGGCTAGGGATCTTTGAAAGAGGGATTTCGACAAGGTGCCAACAACATCCCGTTACGCAATGTCATGAGCAGCTTTGCTCTCATACTGCAACAATGTGTGCAAAACCAAGGACGCCATCTTATTGACACCATCTTCGAAACAAAATCAACATTTTTCAGGTACACTACCAATCTCCACGTGTATGCAAAGAAATTAAATGAAAATTAATAGTTTTAATTTTTTGCGTTTTACTAAAATCTTGCCGTTTGGCTGCCTCTTCATGTATGAGTTGTGAATGGCGGTGTAATATATAAAAGAATATGGTGAAAATGGAAGAAAATTACGATGTTCGCCTTTCTCTCTGATGGTGTTGGAGGGTTGAATAAATGTCCCTGGGGTCCAGATGCGGGTATTGATTTTGGCTGATAATGGAACAAATGCGCCAATATTCAAAAACCACCACTACCAAGCATAGCAAATACCTCGATCACTCGACCTGCATTGGATTACACCAGCAAATCCTGACAGATCGGTGGTCAATTATCATTTGTTTATTGCTAACCAAAGGTAGACTGCTTTTAACTTTGTATATTCCCATCAGTATGCCATAGGCCATGGAAGAAATAAATAATGATAGTGACCAACTTACTAGTCATAAGGTAGACTAGAATAATGAAGTAGTGGTGAGAGGTAAGTGAAACCTCTTAGATGGTTAATGCTACTATTCGTCGGACATCACAGATGTCTCTGTGACGTATAGTGACTTGCAAAGCAAGTACCAAGAGCGGCGACCTCTAGCCCTAGTGGACTATACTTCATTTGCTAAGTAGGATTTGCAGGAAACAACTGCTCAGCGAGCAAATATCTCAACTTGTGTTGGATTACAAATACAAATCCTGGTAAATCGGTTATCGGTTGCGTGATTCGCTCTTGGTAGTTGTTTTGCAAAACTTTTTAAAACGAATGACTCTTTTTCAGCAAATCAAAAATAAAAAAGTTTACAAGAGTGCAGAACCCTAACCGGGGACACATGTGGAACATCTTAATAGTTATGTAGTTCCTACAGTCAAAGACATCATCTTCTTTATGCAAAGGACATATTAACTTTAGACTCAATCCCTCTGGTATAGCCTCATTTTGCCATACGCTATCCATAAACTTGTGTACCACGTTAACTCCGTTATTATATATTTCAGCAAGTAGATTGTCGCTTCCTGGAGCTATGTTGCTTTTCAATTTGTTTATAGCTCATTTCACCTCCTCTATTGATGGAATATTTTGTGGTTGTAGGTTTGGTCGTGTTGAAGATCCTCATCTCCTGTTTTTATCTATTCCTTAAATAAATCTTTTATACATAAGATTCTAAATCATAAGTTACCACCGTATCTTGATTGTTTTGTTGCATACAACGGAATATACACGATAATGAAACCAGAAGTAAGAATTTATTACATTTAGAATAAGTGAAAACTAAACTACCAGACTCCAAAAAAACACTATTTTACAAAGGTGCTAATGCATATAACTCTTTGCCAAGTAGTCTAAAATACTCTGTATCTGTCCATGTGCTAAAAGAAAGTTAAAAAACACAATACACGTTAAATTGTAATCTTTTTTTTTTCTTCCTTTCTTCATTTATCCTATATTTTACTACAATTTTACATCTACTTTAAATTTTACTTTATTTTAGTTATAATTACTATTATAATAGTGCATTGTAATGGTGCATTTTTCCTAAAAATTTACGACTATATATTCCCAAACATTGCCGTTGACCGGTAAACGTCCATTACTGTTCTTGATGCTCGATATACTATAAATATAGCCCAAGATATAGGAGAAATAGTCATTAAAAACCTATACACATTTATAGACATTTAAAACTTCAATTTGGAGAATATTAAGATCGGTTTTTTACTGGATCCTGGAATATGTCCCATCAGTCTTAAAAGATGCATATTTCAGTAATTATTTAATTTTACTTGCTGTGCACATTTTAATTAGCCATTTAATCGTTTAGAAACGTTATTTATATAAAAAGCATTCGACTTAAAATAGAGTATAAATTACAAATGGTAAAATGGCTAACTTTCAGGAGTTTCAGAGTATTTTTTTGGTATTGTATCTAAAATGGTATGATGATCATTGCCCCCTAAAATTAAGCGTTAGTGATTTTCCTACATAACTAAGTATATTCCTATAATTATCTTTCCAACGTCAATCCGCTTCATGTATTAACAAAGACAAAACTCTAAAAATGTTGCGGAGCGTCCAGAGTTCAGACTCTTCAACATCAATAGGTCTAAACATAGCACATACTTATCATATATACGTCGTAATCTATTAAATAATTTTATGGAACACGAAGCAGAAACGATGCCATGAGTTACAATTATTAAATCGAAAAAACAAGGCTATTAAACACGATCGAATACAACTTAGAACACACAGCTCATAAACTTTGTTAAGTATGTAAATAGAAAAGTCGGATTTATAAATCGTACACAAGGCAGAACCTGTAATATATTTTTTATTAATAACGTTCTTCACATATTGTAATGTATCATTTAGTTTTTGATAATAACTTTAAAATACGAAAACCTTTAAACCAAATAAGATTAATATGTTTAAGTATGTAAGTATGCATCGAAAACTCAAATTCACTAACAAACAAGTGGTTAAAATGTATGCTAAAAATGTATCGTGTTCTGGAACTGTGTTAAACATTAGTAATTTAATTATTGGTTAGTTAAAAATAAGAATATAGCAGAACATGACAATTTGTAAAAATCTGATTTTGATGTGTTGTTTAACATATACAGAATACAAGACATAACAAAAATCACTTTAATTTAAAGGAACAGAACTGATGGCGTAATGTCAAATCATAGAATAAATATTTTAATGAAACACAGTAAACAATATGAAATACAACACTTTATATCACGTAAAAAATTGTTCACATTTTAATACACACTAATATATTATCAAGGACTTAAAAATGTTAAGAGCGATTGCTGGCTTAAATGGCATTTATCAAGCCGAGGGATTGCCTTGTGGTTGCGTTTAAAAAAATATGTGGGCTGTTTATCATACCATTTTGTTATTTGATGCATTCAGTTTACAAATCTTGGAGATTAAGAGGAATCCTTGAAAAACCACTTTTTGTGATTATGCGAACACTCCTGTGCATATATGATTTTTAATGCGTACGTATCCTCGGCTGTTGACTCAGACAAATAGTGTATAAACTAAATATCACTTCCGTTGCACTATATGCCAAAATCATGTGAAAATAACCAGTTTATATGAATTTTATTCTCAAGCATCACTATATTTATTAAAAATATGATTTGGGGTTTGAAGTAAATGTTTGTATAAATTCGATATATATTGCAAAAATATAATTTTTATTGAAATATAGATTGCGTACCAATTTTCTCTAAATGTACAGTAAGAACAGGAGATCGCGGTGAAAATCATTCCAAATGCTTGAAGTTATCAAAAATATCTGTTAGTCATTTAACACTGTCAGCACATAATATTTTTAATCGCAAACTCCTCTATAAAATCCTTATTTTACTATAAAGAACGTAACCAGACTGCAACCAACAGCTACTCTCCGGGCAATGTGAAAATTGCAGTCTGCAATTGGTGTGTGACGACTGGCACGAGAGCTCCTTTAAGTAGGATCAGTCTTTATAGTAAAATAAGGATTTTACAGAGGAGTTTGCGATTAAAAATATTATGTTTTAAGAATAACGTAATTTTGATAACGTAACGGAAACCAAAGTTCTTTTCTTGCTCAAAGTTTTTACATATAGGTTGCTTTAGCATGCATTGAGAGTAAGATATTAAAATACTGGGACAATGATGACGTAGGAAAAATAAAGACACTTGGAGAGATTCCGACATGCACCAAATACGCCCGACCGCAGACCTGTCAGATACAGTTTACTCTTTTGTATTACAACATTATTTAAGTGTTATTCATTTCGAAAACTTTTATTTCCATTGCTCACAGCAGACAATAAAAATCATTAGCTTTCTTCTAAGTTGTAGAACCATTTGCAAATATCTATCCCCTTTAAGCTTAGATTGAATGCGAATGGGATATGGGCCTAAATTTATTGACAGAAAACCAATTTCAATACTATCCATTTGATAGCAGCGCCAGCGCACAGCGGTCCAAAGACCAAGTTGGTAATACTAAGCGACAAAGGATAGTTACGTCACTATTTCTACTCTCCATTTATTTTTAGTTTCTATACCCAGTTGATCCTAAGGCAATTTGTAGCGCTCTTTGTTTATATTAAATACATAGGGTTCAAATTCTGCTTATATCATGTCCGTAGATACTACTTACTGAAAACTGTTGATATTCTATTCTAAATAAGAGTAAATTTGTTAAGTTCTTCTTTTAACATTAGTAATCAGGTTATGAAAAAATGTACAGAACAATTTGATATGCGCTGATCTTTATATATTTAGTAATATTATTACAGACTCTTTAATGTTTCTTCTTTTGCTTTCTTCCTGCTCCCTTAAAACGTTTGCTACTAGAAAACACATAATATGCATATGTGGTAGAGGCCTCCAAAATGAATAGAATGTTAAGAAAGCCCCACACTGCTCGTGTTTGCAGCTTCACGGTTTTATCTACACAGGTGGTTTTTTAAGCGAACTTTGGCCGGCAATATTTAAAATTGTTTTTATCTTAGCTTTTTAATTTTATTTTGATTAAGCAATTTTATCAGGAATTTCTAATATCGCTCCATAATCGTCATTTGCTCTCACAATTCTTGAAATTAAGTTACATTCATAATTTCACATATATCAGACAAAAGAAAAAATTCATATAACCGTGCCAATAAAAATTCTTAAAAATTATTCGAGTTGTTTTAGAAAAATACTTTGTTTCCAGCAACTAATGTAATGTTTGTTTTGGGTCAAATGCGTTTTGATGTACAGGTATCTAAGTTGGTTAAATTGGTTTATTTACTGACTTTCCTCAAGAAACAAAGTAACACGAACATCGACCTTCGTCGTATTCATTAATCTAGCATTTTTTATATTGACAAATGTAACAAAGCGTTCAATAAGCAGGGGAAGTTACCTGAGTCAACAAAATCTACTATATGTATTTTTTTAGCAAGGGGATAAAAATAATGAGCTCAAGCTTTTAGCTTTTAACGAAATAAAAGCATGATTCATATTTTTTTTCGAGGAGTCCCCAGGCATATTGAACTAACCAAGGAATTAATTTGCTGAGAACGTTAGAAATAATATAAAATATTCAAATATTTGAGATGAATCAACTATGTCAATTTATGTACTCAAGCTAATTAATAATAACTACTTTTAATTTAGTTATAAAGGTCTGAAAACCTTTCGTAAAGTATGGATATGGAAAATAAAAATAAATATTTATTGGATAGGAGTCTAAGCAGGGTCAAGACTATTAAAAATCGAGGTCGGCCGATACCGACATTGATATCAGTATATTGTCCATATCGGCGAAGTGGCCGATTATCGGTATTGGCCGATATTGGACTGCAAAAAATTTTGCTTAAAAATTTACAAAAGAGAAAACATAATTAGTAAACATTATACCGGGTGATTTTTTTGGTTGATACGGCACCTTTTCCTCGCTAATTATTAAAGATAGAGTTTTGACATTTTGCAGGCATACACAGGTATTTTCTGCATCTAATGCGCTTGTTTTTATTTTTCTGCTGTGACGTCAACTTTCGATTTTCAAATGAGACACTATAGTTTTTCTTTTGGATTTCAAAACTAGATTTTTTAGAATATGTAAAAAAAGTATTAGGTTAGAGAGGAAAGTTTTTGAGATAATGCAATTTTAAGGTTTCAGGTGCTGAGGTGAGATATACGAAGCACTAAAAATCGAGTTATCCATGGAATGGTAGATTAAAAATGCTGCCAAAGCGCGTAGTAGTCACATGTCAAGGCAATGCAAGTTTGCGTTGTCGTCTTAGAATTTTGCATTTCAAAGTTCTCTGGCGTCGGTTCGCAAAAAATTGATGAAGAAAATGGGGGAAAAAACAATAAACTTGTTATTTCAAACAGTGACAAAAATTTAAATATGAAACTGCAATAACAAGGAAATTACCGCAAATAATTTTCAAATAAGCCACTAAACACTTTTCAACTCTTCTCTTGACACTTTCTGTTGCGCTTTCAATAAACCGGAGGTTCATCTCTCAAATCCGCTTTTATTTCGCGCTCGAATTAACATTATCTTTGATGTAACCCCATAAAAAATCCAATGGATTGGGATCCGGGGACTTCGCTGGCCATCTAATCGGCCCGGAGGTTCTGATTCACCTATCTTCAAAAATAACTGTTAGAAGACCGTCCACCACCCTTGGATGCATTGTGAGGTAGGGCTCCGTCTTGCATAAAATAAATTTCTCTAAGCGTTGCCAAAGGTAAATTATCTAGATAATTTTCTTTCAAGAAAGGCAATATGTTTTGGGAATAAAACGCTGCATTGACAATTTGATCATAAACAATAGGTCCAATCAGTTGGTTGTTATTAAGCCCAACCCAATCATTGAATTTCCAAACTATCTGAAAGTTGCTGGGTTTAGTTAAGTGTAACCTAACCTAACCGTGGACCGGTAGTTAAGTCTACTGAAAATGCCGTTATTGGTAAAACTGAACTCGTAATTCCAAATTACTTTTCGCCAAAACTCCGGATTTTCTTGATTTTCTATCATGAACCATTCACAGAACGCAGTTCGTCTGGAAAAATCTATAGGAAGTAACGTTTGATATACCTGTCGAGTATTAATAAGGATGCTGTCCGTATCGTTTCAATATTTTCTGGATAGAGGAATATGATATGTCAAATTACACTTCTAGTTAACGAATTGAAATATCTGAATTTTCCATAACGGTCAACAGAATATTTAATTCATTATACTCTTGCTTCGTCACATAGCAAGTTCAGTTTCGTTTCACTTTAAATTGTCCTGAAGTTCTTAAATTTGTAATTATTTTTCTTAAAAGTCGACGATTAAGTCTTCTTTTCTCGGGATATTCTGCATTGAAACTGCGACAAGTTGGTAAATATCTTTGACCATTTTGGTTAAAAATCATAAGGATGTTAAAGAAACTTTCGTTTGTATAAAACTTTGAAATGCTAATTTCATACGCGGCAACGCAAACTTTTTGGCTTGACATGCGCCTACTACGCGTTCTGACGGCAATTTTAATGTGCCAAAAAAATTATTCCATGGGTAACACGATTTTTAGTGCTTCGTATATCTCACCTCAACGCCTAAAATCGCATCATCTCAAAAACTTTCCTCTCTAACCTAATACTCTTTTTACACATTCTAACTCAGAAAAAAACCCTCCTGAGACCGTGCGTCCATGAGGGTGGACATTTGCATTTTATTTGCAACGGAGGAAAATGGGAAAAGATAGCTGTAAAACCTGTATGTCATCTAAATGCATATTTGTGCGGCGCCACCTATATTTTACTAACCGAATTCGACGCGACTATGTTTCATTATTTGAGTTTACAACATAGCCGCTTTCAAGGATGTTACACTTAGAAGTAAATCAATTTTAATTAATTTCTAAGATGTTTTTAACCTGTTTGGCCTTTAATATTAACTAAGTAAGCCTTATCTTACATGTTCTGTATGTAGGTTTTTAAGTTCTCGTTTTAGTTTTGGAGAAATTAGTTAAAATATTCGGTGTCCATTTAGATTGACAGTCGCAGTAACTTGTCAAAAGTTCTCTTGACCTTACTCTTTGTTTGAATTATTGCTTTCTCTTATTTATATCAATTTCCGATAACAACAAGTTTTTGACCATTAATATTAACTAAATAAACAAAGATTATTTTACATTTCCTGTATATTTGAGAGCTTGAAGTCCTCGTATTATTAATTAAAACATTTGATGTGCATTTAGATTGACAGTTAAGCATTAACTTGCCAAAACTTCTCTACTTACTTTTGCGGAAAGAAATAATTATTTTTTCTTATTTATAGCAATTTTCGGTGACAAAACGTACCTTAGGCCTGGAGAGGATGATGAATTGTTATTGAACTGTTTGACTGAAACTTCAAGTATCGAAGTAAATGACGATGGTTCCGATGATGATGAATGGGCCTATGATGCCGAAAGAGTTTTAACAAAAAATGTTCCGCTTCTGGGGCTAAAAACGTGTGTGCTGGACGGGATGAAAAGAGAGATAGAAGAAAGAAGAGATTTAATGGGAATATCTGGTAGTATCAGCGAATGGAGCAGTGAAGATGATGTTCCGTTTGTCAGGCTGCAAACGAGATCTGCATTATCAGTGTTGAATAACGCTGACGGAGACCGGAAAAACGAACGGCCAGCAGATTACCAGAGAAATAAACGGCCAGCAGATAACCGGAGAAATAAACGACCAGCAGATAACCGGAGAAATAAACGACCAGTAGATAACAAGAGAAATAAACAGCCAGCAACACTTTCTAAAATTGTGAAGGGTGCTGCTAGTAAGAACAAAAAGAAAACTGAAAAATATATTTGATCTTAAAAAAATGTGTTCAAGCCGACAGATTTTCAAATGAACCTGACCTTGACGACAGCGAGTTGAGGCAAAACTTCACTGTAGAAGATTATTTCAGGATGTATTTTAGTGATACTAATTTTATAAAATTTTCTGAATGTACAAACATAAAGTACATACTTGATCACGATAAGCCCTTACATTTAACGGTCACTGAATTTGGGTATTACAATTCTGATGTCCTGTCTTAAATACCCACGAATTAGGATGTATTGGACAAGGAACACAAGAGTTAAACCTATTTCCGACACTATAACCCGAGATCGATATTTTTGTATTAGAAATAATTTGAAAGTTGTAACAGATGGCACAGTCTCCGAAGATGAACGACGTAGAGACAAATTGTGGAGAATTAGACCCATTTTGGAGACGGTTAGCAATGGCTGCCTTTCCTTAGCACGTCGAAATACTGTTGCGGTGGATGAACAAATGATACCATTTATAGGGGTTTGCAGCATGAACCAATTTGTCCGTAGTAAACCAAACCCAGAAGGTCTTAAAAATTTTGTTTATGCAGCACCGAATGGTCTAGTACTTGACTTTGAATTGTATCAGAGAAAGAAAACATTTTTAGATGAAACAGTGAAAGGTCTTGGAGTTGGTCCATCAGCAGTGGTGCGATTAACACAAACATTAAAAAAAGGATCGCATGTGTTCACGGACCGATACTTTACGACTGTCCCACTATTAGATTTTCTTTTGAAAAATCAAATACATGCTACAGGTACAATCATGAAGTCTAGAATTCCAGCAGGTGTTCATCTTACATCTGAAGCAATTCTGAAAATGAAAGATAGGGGATCGTCAAAACAGTCGGTAAGAAGTGACAACAAACTTAACATTGTGGTTATGGTATGGTATGGTATGACCTTTTTACAAACTAAACTAAAAGGGCTGTGTAAAAGGTGGTCTAAAACTGAACACCGTTATTTGGAAATTTCACGACCAAACATGGTAGCAGCATACAATAATTCTGTGGGTGGGATTGACCTCATTGACATATTACAGAATAGCAGCAAAAACTAAAAAATGGACAGTGAAGACAATACTGCATTTTTTTGCTTTGGTCATAGCCGATAGATGAATACTGTATAGGGAAGATAAAGAAAAACTTGGTTTTCCTCGGAAAGATATTATGCAGTTTTTGATTTTAAATTAAAAATTGCAGATTGGTTCCTGAGTTCTACAGATTTAGTTGATGAAGATAATACCAGTAGTGATCCCAGGAGTGTTAGGACCAGAAATAGTCCAAGAGGATATGAACTTCTCCAAGACATCCCACGCAGCAGCAACAGTACCCCAACAAACAACAGACTGGAGCTGAAGCAACATTTACTTCAAATTTCTGGCGAGAGAAAAAATGAGTAAGATGAAGGGATGCAATGGCATGTGAAAACTGACCGATTACCAAGAATCAAGGTGCACAATGCGCGTTTTCAAATCAATTGAAAATAATGTCCTATAACTTGCGATATACTACGTCTTCAATCGGAAAACGCAAAATAAAATCTGATTGCAATAAGCCCCCCGCAGGCAGATTAATCCTATTGAAAGGACTCCAGTGCAGGGCTGTTGTGCATCGCTAGCCGTAGATTAGTTTTGAGCGTGTTAGCTCTCATCAGTACGACAGGCAAATGCACAACAACACTTCACTGGTCCTCTAGTCATCAAATTACAGACAAGAGGTGTCCGCACTTGCGAATTTATGAGTACAATATATAAAACAAGTCAATATGTATTTGAAATGTATACAATCAAATTATCGTAAACACCTTACTTTTCCCAGACGGACAACCCTAAAGAAATACATTTTGCATTGGAAGTAAGAGCATACCTCAATCAATTTTTTCCTAATAGGTGTATCGGTAGACGTGGTGAAATTGAATGGCCTACCCGTTCTCCCAATTTGGCCCCAATTGACTATTTTTTATGGAGTTACTTAAAATCGAAAGTCTACTTCAACAAACCAAATAACTTCGGTGATTTAAAAGACAGTATAAGGCAAGAAATTAATCAAATCACCACGGAAACGATAGAAAATGTTTTAGAGGAATTTCAGCAACGCCTCGCCTCCATTATTGTCAAGAAGATACGGGAGCCTAGTTCGAACATTCGATTTAAACTGTTCTATGTTCTTTTGTTTGCTTAGTAACATTAAGAATGTAATATTTTTCAATAAAAAATTTTAAAAATGTTAAAGAGGTAGCTGTCACTTCAAGGGGGTTGAAGAGGAGGTATAAAATTATGCTCAAAAAAATGTCATTTTGGAATTAAAAATTGACGTGTTTTAGGATTTTACTCATAAATTGTTGATTACGTAAATAACGAATTTATTCGTTACTTATAGACCTCAGTGTATAATATAAATAGATCCAGAATAATTAAACACTGCGTCAAAGAGAATGATAATAAAATGATCAGAATTGATGTCCGTTTTATCAAAAGTTATTTCCTATTCATCCTAATTTGTCCCACATTCCAAATTGATTGCCTGTCATTCAGTGGCGGTTAATGGTTAATAAAACACCTTCGTAGTTACATTGTAGTGAAATTAATGACAAAAATTGTGCAATTTAATTTTAATAGGTGTTTCTATTATGTAGCTTGAAATCAAGTTTATCAATTTTACATGTCTGCACTGTACAAGTCTGCATAATTCAGGATATTAATAGAGTAATTTCGCTTACACTGGAACTTTAAAGAGCAAACAGTTTATAGTAGGTATTCCCTAACTACATTCATACAGCAAAAACACAATATTTATTAAAATAGGGCAACAATTACCAAATAATGAACGCTTATGTCTATCAAGTGATAGCTCAGAGTTGCCAAAGAAACTCATAGAGAAGCCGACAAAACATCTTTATGTAGCGGTATATTCAAAGGGAGTAATGGGGGTAACTACCCCTCCGCAGAACTAAGTAAAATATTTTCAAAATTTATAATCCAGTCAATTTAGACCAAAAAATGAGAGTGAAGGTGCATAAAGTCCCAACAAGCTGAAAATCAGTAAAATTGTTCAAAACATAATTATAAATAAAATTTAAAAGTTCCCCATCATTCCCGTGTATGGAAAAATTTTTACTCGAGGTCAAAGGTCAAAAAAATGAGTTTTTCGCGATTTTCAGCAAAACGGTAAGTTTTATCATAAAACTACTCCAGACAAAAATTGTAGATCATAAAATTATCTATAAAAAATGTACCAATGCTTTTTTTCCTACGAGCCACCGTTTCTGAGATATAACGATTCAAAAAGTTGTAAAAGTTGTTATCGTCATAATATGCATGAGTACGCCACGTATATACATCTCTAGAGTTGTTATATATGTTGAAATATTTTGAATATGAATTAGCTCCCTACCCTTTATCGTTGTTTGATGACATCGGGATGCGTAAAACACAGAAGTCTACCATTTACGATTGTTTTGAAAAGGTAAATATCGATATTAACGACACTAATGCGACATACATCATTAACGGAGGATACTTACTACACCGCGTTGTGTGGGATAGCGAAGAAACATTCAACGTTATCTTAGATAAATACGTTCAGTATGTACGTCGACATTTTGGTTCCAGAGTTACTGTCGTATTTGATGGCTATGATGATTGAACGAGAAATATCAAAGCTGCAGAACAACGTCGTGGAACTTTAGCAACATCTTCATCTTCTGATATTTTATTTGATGAACTTATGACAGTTCCAACCAGTCAACAGAAATTTCTTACAAATACTCACAACAAGTCTCGGTTCATTTCAATGTTGAAAGAAAAGTTTACTGCTGAAAATATATTGGTAAAACAAGTTAATAATGATGCTGATGTATTGATTATTGAAACAGCAATAGAGCAATTCAATTTGACAAATACAACTATTGTTGTTGGTGAACATGTAGACTTACTCGTATTACTCACTGCTCGAACGCCAACTGAAAAAACTATTTTCTTCTGAAAACCAGGAAAAGCTCAACATCAATCGGATATATATTCATCAAAAAGTTTATCTACTTTTGTAAAGTGTCAAAATCATGTACTATTTTTACACGCAATAACTGGCTGTGATACTACATCTGCATTTTACAGGAGGGGTAAAACAGCAGTTTTCAAAATGTTTGAAAAACAAGATTTAATTCAATGTGCTGAAGTTTTTAAAAAGAGTAATTCAACTCAACAAGAAGTTATCACCAACGGCATCCGCTTTCTTCTTTCTATGTACGGAGCTCCTAAAAAAACTACCTGTTTAGATAAGCATCGATATGCATGTTTCGTTAAAAATACTAAAAATAAAAAACAAGTTCAATTAGCTTGTCTTCCTCCAACCTCGGTTGCTGCTCATCAACATCTTTTTCGGGTATATTACCAACTTCAAGTGTGGCTTGGTTATCAGCTAGACCCTTACAGACTGGGGTTGGAAGTTGGTCAACAATATATTAGAGCCAGTTCAAACTTTACTCCCACCTGCGCCGGAAAAACTGCTGAACACAATTTTTTGCAACTGCAAAAAGGGATGCAGTGCTAAATGTGGTTGCAAAAAAGTCGGACTGTTTTGTTCTCTGGCATGCACAAATTGTCAAGGCAATTTACTTGCATCCAAAATGAAGATGAAGAAGAAGCAGGAGAACAAGAAGAAGAACAAGAAGAAGATCAAGAAGAAGAACAAGAAGAATTTGAAAGTTACGAATCAGACGAATGAACTTCACCACTTTTTTTTAATTAACATCGCTTTTATCTTTTCCAATCTTTGAAATTTTCCGTTATTTTGCAATAGTTTCAAACTAAACAGGATCACAACTGACCCGTGGAGTAGGCCTACTGGGGAAACCACGTTAAAAAACGCGCTAAGTACACTACCTCATAGGTGGCGTGGAAACGTGTGCATATTATGACGATAACAACTTTTACAACTTTTTGAGTCGTTATATCTCAGAAACGGTGGCTCGTAGGAAAAAAAGTATTGGTACATTTCTTATAGATAATTTTATGATCTACAATTTTTGTCTGGAGTACTTTTATGATAAAACTTACCGTTTTGCTGAAAATCGCGAAAAGCTCATTTTTTTGACCTTTGACCTCGAGTAAAATTTTTTCCATACACGGGAATGATGGGGAACTTTTAAATTTTATTTATAATTATGTTTTAAACAATTTTACTGATTTTCAGCTTGTTGGGACTTTATGCACCTTCGAATGTCTAAATTGACCGGACTATTACTCAGAAAATAAAAATATAAATTCTCAACATTAAAAAATAAAAAATATTCATTCTCGATACAACTACTATAAAACAAAAATTCAATTTCCGATTTTTTTTTGTGGCGAATCGATCGATCATATTTTTCACGGATATTCTTATATCTCTATGAGTATGAATAAGCGCCAGTAAAACCAGACGATCTTGTTCCATGGTGGAACCAATCCATGTTTTCAGTCTTCGCAGCGTAGAGAAGCTGCATTCGCCGGTGGCGATGCTGGCGGGAAGAATTAATGCAATAGAAAAGATCTTTTTGATATTGGAAAATACTTCCTTGTCGCATTGACTTAAGCATCAGCAAATCAGCTGAGTTAGAATCATTTCTTCATTTCACCTCCCAAATATCTATTTCCACTTTCAATAATGACGTTATTCGTTCTCTTCGTCCAGTTTGCTCAGGTAATTCGCGACATTTCCTGTGGCCATTTTAATGTCATCTTCCGTTATCTCTAGAATTAATGTGGGGATAAAATAGTTGATGTCGAATAATAACAAATTATCCATTTTTTCATCTTTGAAGCGAAAGTTAAGGTCTTCGATGACGTTGTCCAGCAAAGGAATATAAATAGTTATCCTGTAGTAGTCCTTGCAGTTAGTCACTTCCGGATTTGAGCGATTCCTCTGTTTCCTTGCTAATTGTGGCATTTTGAGCTCCAAGTCTAGTTTATTGCACATCTCTCTAATACTTCCAAAAAGCACGGAAAAATATTTGGACAACTTTTTTCGACGATTCGTCAAGGTATCAAATATTGTTCCAATGAGAGAATTGGCGTATACTCTACCCATTGTCGTACTCTGTAGATGTTTACTAAGATTGAAAGTCAGACTAAGAATATCTTCCAAGTAATGAAGACTTACAGCAAATCCACAGAAAGTTACTGAGTTTAAAAGAGATTGTGCTTTTGATGATGTTTCTGTATCCTGCCATTTTGTTATGAGTGTTAGTGATTCCACAATATCAATTATCGATGTTTCGAAAATCAACGCAGTATCATGTCGCTTCCCCCAACTTGTTCCATACAATGAGGTGAACATTATATTATTTTTCTTTTTTAATGCAAAATGTCTTTTCCCCGACGCGTTGAAAAATCTTTTAACTTCTTTTATGTTCAGAATCCTAGTTATATTTTCCAATCTATTTTAAAACAGTTGTGGCGATCACTTCTCCTGATAATATGGGTTCTTGAATCTCTGCATTATAGCATTCCTTGTGAGTCAACAAAAGAAGTGAAACTTTCTTGTGGTTGACCTTCGCAAACTGATAGCCATTTGGGATATATGACTAGTATCGGTAGTCTCGTCGAAAATTATGCTGTAGTACTTACTATGAGCAATATGTTCATTTTGGATACCACAAGTTATATAGGTCGTTTTAGCGGAACTTGTATTCAAATGATCCTGTAGAATAGTATCTCCTCCAGTAATGCTATAACGGAGTAATTCTTTGAATGTTCCTTCATTAACAATGGACTCTGATGAACTTTGAGACATTTCCAAACGACCACTGTCTCGGTGCCCTCGAAATTATATAATATTCTGTTTTGCTGATAATATCACCGTTTCTAAAATTGGAACAAGGCGCTGACGATTTTCCATAATTTTCTTCCTCCGTTCCAAAACCAAAGAATTTCCCATATCAGCGTCCACGTTTCTATAAGACTGCACAAAATTGTCCAATTAACCACCGCTTCTTTGTGGTACTGGTTGGAGTTATGAACCTCTAGTGCACTGTTTTTTTCAAGCAATTTTGAATATGTATTGACCACGCTATTGGCCATTTTTCCCAGAGGTGTAAACTTTTGAATTCCGCCTTCTTTCGCAAAACAAACGCAGTATTTGCATAAAACGCCTTTCAGTTGGTTAGAATACGTGAGCCAGATGAACATGTCGAAGTGTTCTTTGGAGAGAAAACATTTGATGGTTTTACCTTTTTTAGTGTGTTCGAATACGGAAAACTAAAGTCCCCTCAGGAACGCTTTTTTAAAATTTTTAGTTTGTCCTCATCTGCGATCCTGATAGCTTGATCCGAAATGAAGCTCCCAACATCGATTTTCAAACCATCAGTATTTGTTCCTCGTAAATCCTTCGATATGTCCGAAATGTTAGGATGCGATTCGTTAGTCCAGTTGCAATGGCTGTAAAATCCTGGCTCGTACTCGTGCTAGCTGAACTTTCGATTTCATTTTCTTCGTCTGTTTCTATTCTACTAGGTAAATGATTCGTCAATTTTCGTATATTTAATGACAAAGTTGTCCAATGTTAAACGCCGGTTCTTCATGGTCACCTGTTGGAGGAATTATTTTAAGTATAGCAATTGTACTGTAAAAAGTTGAAAAGAGTCAATGGCCCACATACCTATTCGTCCTTCGTTCAATATTTGAAAATATTTAAAATGTACTGTAGTATGCTTCAAAGTTCAAAGACTAGAAACAATTGGCACGGCCAAGCGACGAGCTAAAGGCGAAAGCGAAAGTGATATACTATAGGTACTTCACGCTTTACAAGCAGCAATAGCTTCGACAAGTCCGTCGACCATCGCGCGTCGTGTCGGCGCTCTATTATACCGCTCGGTTCACATGGTATTACCCCCCCAGAAAAACGTCCTGGAACCGTCCTTGAATCTATCTGGCTATGTTGTTCTCTTTGTATATAACATGTTAACACATACCTATTAAACAATACCGCTAACTTCTTATACCTCCTATGCAGTGAAATTACGATCACATAACTGCAGAGCCGTGGTGCGTTATAAACGAAAGGTTTGGAAAAAACTGAATGGGTACAAATAGGCCCATCAGATGGTCTACAAGATCACCGGATCTTATACCGCTTGATTTTTTTATAAGGGGTCACCTCAAGGAAAATTTTATAGAACTTCACCAACAAACAGAAGAGATATGGAAATGAGAGTCAGAAAAGAAATTAATGGAATTACTGAATTACTGAATTACAGTTAGATATCACCGCTACCGCCACAAAAACATGATTGTGCAAAGATAAAATGGACAACATTTTGAGCATCTAGAGTAAAACACATTTTTTTATTTAACGTAAATATTTTATTTTAATTAGATTTTGTTCAAATGTGTTTTACTATTGTTTCTTTATTTATTAAAAAGTTCGCTTAACCTCCTTTTATTTTGTTCCAGCGCCTGCCTACTAAATATTTCTGTTGAAGTAACCGGTAACAATGCTCGTTGCTATGTAATAATTTTCTATACTAATTTTAATGAAGAAATCAAAATATAGTAATAATTGCGATGAACAAAAATAAGTGATAAAGTATTTATTAAAACATAATATTTTTAGTCGCAAATGCCTATATAAAATCCTTATTTTACTATAAGTAACTTAACCAGACTGCAACCAACAGCTACTCTCCGGTCTATGTACCCCACCGAGCGCTGAATTACAAGTTACAAGCCTGGCGCGTTAAGTGTAATAATTGCATATTACCATCAAAACGCTAATGTTTCAATTGCAACAAACACCAGCCGAAAGACTGATCCTACTTAAAGGAGCTCCCATGCCTGTAGTCCCACACAGTAATAATGGAGCAACTACAAATTTTAAAATTAATATTGGAAATAAAGATCTTGATGAACTTGAGGAGCTTGACAATGTCGAAGACCTTGTTGGAGACCCTGAAGAAACAGGAAACTATGTTGAATCTGACGATGTAGTGCAGCTTCCCAAAAAAATTAGGTTAAAATAGATTTTTGATTTTATATTCTTACTTTGTGAATTAAAATTATCTTAAACTTATTTTCAATTTACTTCTGTCCATGAAGCATGCCATCACGGGTATCAACTTATTAAACGCCTCTGGTATTGCACGAGCAAGGTATAATTTGGCAACAGTATTTTGACATCAACATAGTAGCCTGCGTATGTATCTTCTTTACTTTACAGGATCTCAAGTATATGTTGAATAATAAATATTATAGATAATAAATATGCCCTCTAAGTACGAAGCTGTATATCACACATAGACGGTCATGATTTTCAAACTATATAAACTTACCTAACATAAAACATCCATAAAAGGAATGATACAATTACATATACCGACAAGAAATAAAACAAAAGGTATTTTACATATTACCCATCAACCGCACAGCATCAGATGAAAACAGGTCCGCTATCGCATTATTTCGATCTAAATTAACAGACCGCACTAGGAAAAAAACAATAAACTGACATTTTACTGCAATGAAGTGGAGATAAGTGCGGTGATAGAAGTTCTTTTGTCATTTGCCTTATTTTTTTTGCAATAGGCTTAGTCATTATAACGTATTTAGAAGTTATTTTATCCTCTAAGAAATTGAATTGTTGCGACGAAATGTATAACCTAAGTTGTTATTATAGAAAATGTAATTTAACTATGTCTGTTACTCATAATTACAGGTGGAATTAAGATTTATAACTAAAGATTTGCATGTGATATCATCACCTTAGTTGCAATAAGTGAAGATAAGCTTCGAAAAATAAGCCATGTCCAATTTCAGTGTAGATTACAATAACATGAAAATTATGATTGTAGAAAAAATGAAATGTGTTGTGGTGTTCTCTTTATGTTCATTTCTGCTTTTTATATATTTTTTTCTAAATATACATTTCTTCATAAAAAGAAGAAATGAGCAAAAATGAAATATTTACTAAAACTCAGAAACTTCCGAAAACATAACAATGTACAATTAATTTAGAAGCAATACATCCCTGTACCCTTCAGGAGCCTCTTGCCTCCTCCAATTTTATCAACAATGTGCGTCGTCGCGTCAGTCTAGATGAGAGGAAGAAGACCCTGTACTATACTTTTGGAATTAAGTAACGCATGAAAATAAACTTGTTCTAAAGAATGTACTTAGTTCAATTTGGGGAATCCCAACGGTAACATCAGAAGTGGGACGATATCAAATGCACCCGAAGAAAAAAATAATTTTTTAGTGTCAAATTTCAGTTTTGTTCACATAGCATGCTTATGATGTAATGCAGAACTCAATGATGACAGTGGTGAACACAGACGAGATATCTCGTTATCAAAATATGCAAAGTTGCGGTAGGAAGACACATTTAGCTTTAGTAATAACCAAACAATAACAATTAGCATTATTAGAGCGGGATACAAAGATGACCAATAAGCCAACGCCCATGTTGAACGTTCTTGATGGATCCATAGCACAGGCGTCAACGTCACCATTTAAGTTGTTTCTACCTGAATACGCAGAATACGCCTTTTCGCTACAGCGGAGTTTGACCCTGAGAATAACACGTACTTCATAGGGAAGTGGCTGGCACGATGTCATTCAATTGTGCATGCTACAATAAAATCGAATATATAGAAAACGACTGTTTGTATAAAAACATGAAATGGGGTAGGTATGGAGAGAAGTGCAGGGCGGATGGACTATACCACCACCAAAACGTATAGACTTATTAGCTTAACCTCGTTTCCACTCAAGACGATGGAGAAGCTATGTGAACGATACATAGGGGATGTTGTAGTGAAAGACAACTCTTTACATCCCAACCAGCACGCACACACTCTGGGAAATGTAATATCACCACTGCTATGGAAACTCGTTCTTGGCAGCCTTTTGTGCCGCCTCAATTCAGCTGGATTCCACACAATTGCCTACGCAGATGATCTAACAATAATGCTTAGCGGAAAATTCGACGGAGTCCTCTGGGGCAGAATGCAGGTGGCCCTAAGAATAATCGAAAAATGGTCTGTCAATCCCAGGAAGGCGGAGATGATTCTTTTCACAAAGAAAAGGAAAGAAATTAGGATCACTGAAGGCACCTGCCCTCCTGTATACAACAGTAACTTTAAGGTCAGAAGCGAAATACCTTGGGATAACCTTCGACTAACATGGAATCTTCACATAGGTAGAAGACTAAAGAAGGCTTACATTTCTTATGAGCAGTGCCGCAGAACCGTGGTGGAAACCTGGGGAATGAAACCCAAAGTGGTAATGTGGATATACACTGCCATCATAAGACCGATGATTATCTATGAAGCTGTGGTTTGGTGGCCTAGAAGCAAACAGACTACAGCTAAGGTCACGCCCAGCCAAGTGCAGATAGTTGGCTGCTTAAGCATAACCGGAGCTATGCCAACGAGAGCTGTTAATGCTATGTCTGCCACCACTAGATATATTTCTAGGAGAAGTGGCTCTAACAACAATGGTACGCCTCAAATCTGTTGGCATACAACCAAATGTAGGCTGTAGAGAGACCAGAAGTCGCCTGTGGAATGAGGCTGTCAGGAAGACGCCTCTTCTACAGGCGTGCACAGATGGCATTTCTCCCCAGTTTGTCTTTGACAGACTCTACATAATACAGACGAATAGTGAGAACGAGGCTGCAGGCCTACTACAGGAAACTAGCGCAAGACTGAAAGGTGATGTTCCGATAGCGCGTACAAGTTCAAAACATATTAGGATTACACACCAGAGTAATTTGTAAATGTCATTCTGCTTCTGCTAATCCAATTTTCTTAGTGAGCGAAAAAGAAAATTGGCGATTCCATACTGCGCAATTACCGTAGTATCAACAAAAGGGCTAGTAAAAAGTGATACCCATTACCACTGATTCACGATCAAATTGCTGCTTTTGTCAAGCTAGGTACCTACTTTACAAAGCTTAACAAGACATCTGGTTTTTATCAAAAAGAAATCGGGGAAAGTTCAAAATACAGATTGCGAAGCTATGGTTTTATTATTAAATATAGGAATGGACAAAAGATGAAACTTGTGAACTATTTGAGCTTTTATCCTGACGAGATAAATGCTGTTAGTGCCCCGGATAAACTACCAACCTCGGTGTGATATGTTTGTCAACAAGTGACTAAAATCAATACTATCATGCCGACCTCACAGTTATTGAAAACATGTTTAATTGTGTCATGATCATGATGCAACCCTGAAATATTCTTGAGATCTTAAAGATTGAAACATTCAGTTAGATCGTATAGCAAGTGACATGTTACGGGGAAATGAACAGCTAAAAATTAAAAGGAATTGCCCGACATGGAAAACAATATTAACATCTATATATAGTGCATTTACCGATTAGTTTGGCTTCCATTGTATTTGGTTTGATGATTGACAGTCGTTGGTAAATTAGTAGCTGCGTCATTGATTGTTGTAGCATCTCTATAGTGAAGTCAAGTCAACTCCAATGGTTGATTGGAAAGTATTAGGTAACACTTTTTTTTGTAAACATTTATTTAACGTCGGTTTCCACTACTGAGGCCTATCACCGATGCCTGTGGACGAGCTACCCCCAACCAGGAATTTTGCCGAACCTCTTCCCTTAAGAGAAGTGGGGATCTTTTATTTGCCTAACACTTAATAGACAAAGGACCGACGACTTTACATCCCCTCCGAAGGATGGTATATTACTTACACAACTCTCGCCTAAGGGGGCATAGCTTTCGCGCATACACTGATATCGCCCATCTAAGTACTAACCGCACCTAACGTTGCTTTACATCGCAAGTAGTTCC
This sequence comes from Leptura quadrifasciata, assembly GCA_963675555.1. Lineage (NCBI taxonomy): Eukaryota > Metazoa > Arthropoda > Insecta > Coleoptera > Cerambycidae > Leptura > Leptura quadrifasciata. Next base: position 135,421,382 of record OY776676.1, read on the forward strand.
CTAGCAAGCTTCCATTTACTTGTTTCATCCCACAGCTTCTTGAATTCGTTATAGATGTTGTCTTTAATTATTTGTGTTATCGCCGTAATTGGTAACAGACTGGCCGGGCCTGGTCCAATGATATTTAGGCCCGCTGCCTTCTTGGCCAGTCTGTCGGCTTCTTTGTTACCACTGCACTGCGTATGTCCTTTCACCTAGCATGCCGATATATTATTCATACTGGAGGCACCTACAAGTGTTTGGTAACATTACCATACTGCTACTGTGGTAGTTTTGTAACTCCTCAGGACTAGTAATGATTCTCTACAATCTGTGTAGATCCTGATTGTTTTGCTCATAATTTACCTACAGACGATCTCTTTTACAGCTATAGTTCTGCCCGCCAGTTTCATCTATTTTACGCTGACTCGCCCATCCATAGTCAATTTATATTGAACTTGCAGATTTCTGGAGTATATTCCACATCCTGCCCCATCCTTCTTCTTTGATACGTCTGTGAAGATGTCGATCACAACTTTGCCAGCAGCCTCATTCTCACTATTCGTCTGTAGTATGTAGGGTCTGTCGAAGACAAACTGGGGAGGAATACCATCTGTAAACGTCTGTAGAAAAGGCCGCAGGCAACTTCTAGCCTCTCCACAGCATATGTGCCAACGGATTTGCGGCGTACCATTGTTGTCAGAGCCACTTCTCCTAGATATATATCTATTGGTGGCAGACACAGCATTATCTTCATAGCTCTCTTTGGCGTTGTTCACATGGCTCCGATTATGCTTAGGCAGACAACTCTCTGCACTTGGCTGAGCTTGGCCTCAGCTGTAATCTCTTTGCTCTTAGGCCACCAGACCACAACTTTCTTAATGTATGACTACATGTTCATTCAGTTGCGTTGGGTCTTTTGCCCTACGTGGTTTCAGTGCTTTCTATTTTGTTCTCGATTGTGAGATACGATCTGCATTTTCCAAAACTCAATAATTAATTAAAATGAACAGATACCTCATTGGATACATTTTTTAAACTCATATTTAATTCCTGTTTGAAGTTGAAATTTTCGAGGAAATGTTTTTAGGATTTACAACGCACTCGTTGTCAGCCTTTAAATAGAGAACGATTATAAAACCGTTGTTTACTACGTCTGGGAACGTAGTTTTAGCTTTTTATTGTTAATTTTATTTGTAAAAGCTTGCGATTTCATTTGAGTTATATAACTAGGAACGAGCGCTTAGACCTTGCGCAAGTCTCCTATATCCTTCTAACAGCTTCTCTGAGTTACGAAGTACGATGTTGAGTTAAAAAACTTGTTAAAATGTAGCTAAAATATGAACAATTATATTCTTAATCGCGCTCATAGCTAGCTATAATACCGTTACATTTTCATATTTAGTTTATAGTCACCTTATTCGTTAATAAGGCGGAAAACCTCAAACTAAACAATAATATCGAGTTTCTAATATATAAGATTCTATTATTAACCTTTATTTGTCTTTTATTTATTACGGCCTTTTAATGAAATTGAGAAAACATACCTATCTCTCTTATGAAACAAATAATGTGATCATATTTCAACAACTAATTTTTCAACAAAATGATTTAATTCATTAATCGGGAGTGTCTATGTACGTGGCTCAGAAGACGGTTTTATATACAGAGTGTCCCAGACCCACTATTAGATTTTTGGTTATTACTGGTAATGGAATATAGCTACATCAGGAACGTTTTGTTGAATTTTGTCAGTTTCGAGTCTCTCGTCTCTATTAGTTTGGTATTTGAGGTACTTTTAATACAACCGTCTTTTATCAGCCGTTCAAAGTGCTACTTGGAAATGACAAGTTTTTCTTATAAAGATTCATCATCTAAACCATAGTATCTATCAGATAAATTGTCCTAGGGGTACAAAAAAACAATTTTACGGTATAAGAAAAATCCACTCATCATCAAATCGCTAATAAATCATATAAATAAAGAGATGACACCCTTCACGGTATGTTAAATCAAAAGGAAGATGAAAAAATTAGAATTAAATTAGGTGTTAACTTTTCTATTTTTAGAAGTGTTAGATAATCCACTTAATTGAACTCCTATTTGGAACACAGGCGTAAAGTGACTGTTTGTGTTCGTGTTACTCAGGTGAGACCATGGACAGGCGAACAATTTCCCGGGAAATGGATTGGGAGAGGTGCTCTACAATGGCCGACAAGGGCTTGATTCTTTTCTATGAGGTTATTTAAAAACCTATCAGGGGAAACTAAATTAAAATACTTTAAAGAAAAAAATTATGATAACTCTCAACAAATGTAAAAAAACTGTTAACCCCCAAAATTTACCATCAAAACAGTTAAGGCAAATGGTATTGACATAAACGAAAATTCACCAGAAATTTTTAACGAATGTTTTATAAACAGTATGGAAGTTTTGACGTGTACATTCAAGGTTCCAACTTGGGACCCCTGCTGTTTTTGATTTTCATAAATGACATAACATCAGTAATTAGTTTCTACGTAGTGTTCCAACAACTTTCTGAAATTAAACATCTCCAAATGCAAAATCGTGACTTTTACTCGTAGGCACAATTCTATACAATTTGACTACAACATAAACAATTTTCCACTCGAGCGTTGTTTGGAATTCAAAGATCTCGGTGTGATTTTCGACTGCAAACTTAGTTTTCAAGCCATATTAATCAGATGACAAAGTCAGCTTCAAAGTTGCTCGAGTTCTTTGTCAGAAACTGGAGCTGTTTCTCTAGTGTTGAAAGTTTGAAAATATTATATTTCACATACATTAGATCCAAGCTGAAATATGCCGCTCTCATATGGTCTCCTATGTACCAAAATTTAATTTTATTGACTGAATCTGTCCAGAGAAAATTTGTAAAGTTCATGTTTTTTTAAACTAATGGTTTTTTTCCACAGCGGGGCACTGATAATAACCTCCTATTAGATATGTTTAATATGATTTCACTAAGTGAAAGAAGGAACTGCGCTGCTCTTTCATTTTTGTACAATCTAGTTAACAATAATATCGATTGTTCATCCCTTGTTAATAAGCTTTGATTTTTGGTTCCTCGATTGCATTCTCGTGATAGTGATTATTTTTATACCCCCTTTAGTCGTACCAACCTTATGTGTAAATCACCAATATTTAATATGTGTAAGGTATTTAATTCAATTTCCGGTCTTTGTGATATTAATCACGACAGTTTAAATAGTATAATTAACTTATATCTAAGAAGCAACTCATAATATATGTACACCTACCCTAATACTATGTTTTTTACCTTATTTTTTTTTATTTATATACCTTTACTGCCTCATGTACGGATTACTGCATTTTAAAAGCCATCTATTTAGATTTTTGTCATCTCCAATGCATAGCATGTACAAAGTTAGGGTCCAGTTCATCATATTATTTGGAATTCTATTTTTATTATTTCACAATATTCTGCTAACTTGTATATTTTAATGTTTTTCTCATATTTTTCATTTTTATGCATACTATTCCATAATTTTAGGCTTACTCTGTATTTGAATATTTTCTCATATTTTTGTAATTTATATTCTCATGGTCTCTGTAACAATGCTATGTTTCCTGTAATTGGGTATTTACCTATCGGAGATAAATGCATCATTTATTTATTTATTTATCTTTAGACTAATGCGTCAGTAGATAGGTAATTTCAAATGGCACTATATTGGCAGAAAACAAAATTCCATGCACAGCGGGCTTCTTCTAAAATTATATCGACACATTTTTGCCTACATAGTGTATACTTCAAACCCATAGTTAATTCATGTGCCTAGTTTTGATAAAAACACTGTATACGTGTGCGGTAATTATCAACTATTGCTATTCCATAAATTTTCCGCATTGAAAACAATTCTGCATGCAACATGCATTCGAGCATCTGAACCCTCGGGTACGGTACGTAAGTGCTATTTAGTTAAACTAGTTCTACAATTAGCATATTTGAGCGTACAGGTTAACCAACGTAAATCTATCCATTTAGATGCAGGAAGCCCTAAAGTAGAGCAGCCAGTGTAATTTTAAATAGTGTCACGCAGATGCGGCTCCACTAATCTATATATAATAACAACATGCAACATGCATGTTGTTACATTAAAATTTTTAAAATCGAGCAGCGGAAGATGCCCTGAATGCATCCAGCCGACCATAAAATGGATCGCTGTGTCAAACAATTTGTTTAATTTTTGTTTAATTGAATGAAAACAGAACTGACATCTGGGTTTTGTTGTAATTTAATAACTGACCCGTTTTATATCTGTAAAGCGTTACATTACGGTGCATGGCCAGTCATAATTCAAGTGGCGTAGTGCACATCACTGTTACGATAAAAAATTATTTAAATTGAGTTATAACTCTTGATCTTATTGTGTAATTACTTACAAAGTGCTGGCCCAACATTTATATAGATATTTTCGAGCAAAAAAGTTTTTTTATATTCTACTACTGTAGCATTTTAAAATACTACTGGGTTTGTGAGGCCATGAGTATGGAACCAGGTGTACACTCAATTGTGCCTAGTGTTGCATTACTCATAATACGACAAGAACAACTGATAAAAATTTGAATTTCACATTGTTTATTTCTTTAGTATCATTAAATTTTTTTGTCAGTAAAGGTTGTTTTCTCTTTTATGCAAATATATTTCCTCATTGGTTGGCAGCAGGAGGTCTCCCGAGACAAAATTTAAGTTGGCAGCATTGGAAAGACGTCAGATTTCCGGGGCACGTGTGCGAAGAAAGGAAGCTTCTCTTTTCGTTGGGCTCAACCCAGTTTAGTTTTGGGTATTTTGTGAACCAAAGTTTAGTATAGTGACTGGGAGTAAATGCGATTCTGGGGTAAATGCAACATCCGCTGTTTTTTTCTATCGGTAATGCAGAAATGGCAGTAGTAGGTTAATAATAAGAAAGCCGCGTACCCCCCTCCATACCTCCATGTATACCCCCCACTCCTCCTCCCACCCGAACGTGATTGGTCGATGGGAGGGGATAAGCTCCGCCCACCTAAGCGGATTGGTTGAGTGGAGGGGATAAACCACACCCCTCATAATATGATTGGTCGATTGGTGGGAGGTGAATATCAACCCACTTATTGTGATTGGTCGAGATAAACCCCACCCATGTATTGTAATTGGTCGATGGGAGGGGATAAGCTCCGCCCACCTAAGCGGATTGGTTGAGTGGAGGGGATAAACCACACCCCCTCATATCATTGGTGGATTGGTGGGAGGTGAACCCTCGTATGCATGCATCTTAGGATCATTTTATTATAAACCGTTAATGTGTAAATATGTCGTTTACTTTCACTCTTAGTGCAGAATCTTCCGTATTAAACTACAGTTTCAATCCACCAATATATTTAGATGATGAAGTAGATTATGAAATTGGATTAGTAAATTTTGATACTTATAATATTATTCCAAATATTGACAACAGTAATAATAAATTTGCATGGGGGGGAAATTATGAACATATAACTGAAATTCCTGAGGGATGTTATGAAATTGATGACATTATAAAATTCATAGTAAACAAAATAAACGAAGAAGATGATGAAGCAGTTATCAGAATTACCACAGATATTAATACTTCTAAAGTCACTATACGTGCAAATACGAGAATTAATTTCAACGTGAAAGATTCGATAGGTCCAGTATTAGGTTTCGAGAAGAGAGAGTTAAAGGTTAACGATAGCAATACTTCCGATAATACCGTAAAGATATCTAAAGTGAATGCTATCTGTGTCGATTGCAGCATTGCAGTAGGTTCTTTTTCTAATGGACAACCTGTACATATTATTCATCAGTTTTTTCCAACAGTGCCTGTTGGGTATAAAATAGTGGAGTCACCTTTAAACATTATTTATTTCCCAGTGTGCGTTAAAACTATTAGCAACATCACTGTCAAAATAGTAGACCAAGCAGGGCAACTTGTTAATTTTCAAAAAGAGACTTTAACTGTTAGACTCCATCTTAGAAAATCAATTAAATAATTAAATGGTGCTGATATTTAATTCAACGCCATCCGTTTACAAGCATCAGCCATACTATAAAAGAGCTAGAAAGAAGGAAATCAACAGTATTAAAAGAAATATCGAACCATTAACATTAAAAAATCGTCAATATTTAAAATCAGTTGGATTGGAAGTTTTAGTATAATGGATTTACTGAATATTACTGATCAGCCCTTTAGCGACAACTCTGTTGCGGAGTACCAGTTCCATACATATCAATCCAATATATCCGGAACTTTGGATTACAATGATGAAATAAGAATCCCTATTCAAGATTTAGATGCTTATACTGCACCGTGCAATAGTTATTTGTACATCGAAGGAAAATTAATGAAAGAGGATGGAACTGAGACTGTTGCACTGGAGTTTATTAATAATGGTATTGCGTTTTTGTTTCGTGAAATTAGATATGAAATGAATGGAATTGTAATAGATGGAGCGAGAAATGTTGGATTAGTTTCAACTTTAAAGAATTATATATCATACAATGAAAATGAAAGTATTTCCATGCAAAATGCTGGATGGTTTCCAAAAAAGAAAACAGGCGTGGGTGAAAAAATTATAGCCGATGTAAAAGGAAATTTCAATGTTTGCATTCCATTAAAACTACTAGTTGGATTTTTTGAAGATTTTCGAAAAATTGTCAATAATATGAGACAAGAATTAGTATTAATACGTAACAGTAATGATCTAGACAGCATTACAAGTAGCGATGAAGCTGAAAAACCTAAAATTACTATTAGTAAACTATTTTGGAGGGTCCCTCATGTCACTGTTAATATGTCAGAACAGCTTAGGTTGAATAAACTTATAAGTCGTAATGTAGATCTCCCTATAAAATTTAGAAGCTGGGAATTAATTGAATATCCATCTCTACCTCCGTCGAGCAGACATACATGGCCTGTTAAGACGTCTACTAAGGTAGAAACTCCTAGACATGTAATAATAGCATTTCAGAAAGATAGAAAAGGGAAAATTACAACTGATATGAGCAAATTCGATGACTGTGGACTTAGAAACATAAGAGTCTTCTTGAATTCTGAAAGATATCCATATAACGATTTATACTTAGACTTTAAAAGCAATAAATACGCAACCCTCTATGACATGTTTGCAAATTTTCAGGAATCCTACTATCATCACAAAATAAATCAGCCTATTCTTAATCCAAGAGAATTTAAGGATTATGCACCAATAACGCATATCGACTGTTCACGTCAAAAAGAAGTTATACAAACGGGGTCAGTGGTCATGAGAATAGAGTTTGAGACGGATATCCCCACTACTTCGGATATTACTGCATATTGTCTTATATTACATGAGAAACATTTCACTTATAACCCTTTAACTAAAATTGTACGTCAACATTGACATGCGCACTACATGTTTCTCTTTGCTGGCATAAACAAAAAGTAGTTCGAAGAAGTCAGTTAGTATGATAAGGAGATCAGAATATGTGCGACTATTGAAGGAACACAGAAAAAAACTGAAATACTTAAGAAAAATAGTGGAATTTTATTGCATGAAGAAAAAAGTTTTAAAAAAATTGCATAATCTAAAACTGGGGGATGGATGGATTTTACACAGTAGTATAGCTGGCTGCAACACCACTGTGTAGAGAATGTTTGGCCTCCGAAAACTAGTTCGATTAGCCACAGAAATTTGTATTTTATCTAAGGTTATTTATTATTTATGATAAAGCAGTCACTAATTCCAATAATGTAGTGTCTTATATTATACAATGCGACCGTATCTCTATGATTATAAATATTTAATTGTCGGTATCTTAAATAATATTGTTTTCTATATATATACATATAGACGTGTTGCAAAACCCTTTATAACTTTTTTTTATTTTTTTTTTTTTTTTTAATTTTTTTATTAATTTTTTATTTACTAAATATATACACACCTATGTACACTTACTTATATCTATTGTATTTCTTCAGTTTTTTTTTTTTTTTTTTTTTTTTTGGAATTTTACGGGATACTCTTGGCGTCTAGGGGCCTGTCAAGACTTTTCCTTTCACAAACACAGAAAGACCTCGGATAAGTAGGGATAAACAAGAGGACAAACATGAGGATTCTACTGACTATAATTATTATTTAATTATTTTGATAACATTATTATAACATACCTAACTTACATTATACAACTTTTATGACTACTAAATTAGTATATGTGCTGTTTTTATAAAATTGAACACTATTTTGTTGATTTCATCATTTTGCATGGACATGAGACATTCTATGTTAGTGGGAAGAGGTACTTTTTCACGTATAAGGGCAGCAATAAATTGTTTTCTTTCTATAGTGAGATCGGAGCAGTTGAATATCAGATGATTTAGATCAGCGTTAGAGTGATTATTACATTTGCATGTATCAGATCTAATAATTCCTATTTTCTTTAAGTGTGTGGGACATCTAGTGTGATTAATTTTGAGTCGAGATATTGTCAAGGAGAAAGTTCTTCGGTAATTTCCATCAATATGTGGTATCTTTTGTGGTAAAGTGGGATGTATCTTAGTGTATTGGTTATTCGATGATGCTACGAATTCCAACCAATCAGATTCCCAATGCTCTCTCATTTCCTTTTTGAAGCTCACTCTTATATCTCCCAGCTCTAACCAATTAAGTGGTTTCAGATCGACAAAATTCTTTGCTAGTTTGTCAGCCATCTCATTTCCTTCTATTCCTGAGTGTCCTTTAACCCATAGAAAAATTACCTCCTGTCCTTTTTCAATTGTTTGGTGGTGTAGATTCATAATTTTACATATGATGGTGTTTTTTTGTTTTACGGAAAAGTTTCTAATACTATTGAGGACTGATTGCGAATCGCTGATGATAAATGTTTTCCTCCACTCATATTGCTTTATGTACTCCAATGCTCTCGCTATAGCAAAAGCTTCAGCCGTATATATAGATGTTTTGTTATGCAATCTACTTACTTCCATTATGTTCTGTTTAGGGCCGTAAATAGCACATCCCGTGCCTTGTATATTTTTGGAACCATCTGTGTAGATTAGATTGTAATCTTTGTATTTTTCTAATATTGAAAGTACGAGTTTTTTATTTATAATTGCGTTTTCCGTATATGTTGGTAAGATTATTTGGAGAGTTTGTCGCAACGTGTTATAATCAAGATTGAAGATGGGGATGTTATTCAGCTCAACTAGGTTTCCTTCATATTCTCTTGTGGCCATGTAAGCATCCACTAGTGGCGGGTTATTCTTTAGGGACCAGTATTTATTACATAAACACTCAACTGCTAGGAAATATATTGTATTTATTCTATGACTGCTGAATATTCTTAGTTTGGATATGAATTGTTTAGCTAAATAAGTTACTCTGATGTAGTAAGGAGGTTCTTGAGCTTCCGCTAAAATAGTATTACACGGAGATGATTTCATTACCCCCAAACAGATTCTAAGCGCTTTATATTGAATTCTGTCTATTTCCTTCTGGTTTGATTTAGAAGTTGAGTAATAGAGTATACAACCATAATCGAGTATTGATCTTACGTAATTTTTGTAAAACATTATTGCTGTTTTTACATCAGCTCCCCATTTGGTGTAACATGTCATTTTCAATACATTCATAGCTTTATCGCATTTTGCTTTCAAATAATGAATATGTTTGGTCCATAGTAGTTTTTTATCAATTATAATTCCTAAATATTTAGTGTGGTCAACGATTCTGATATTCATGTTGTTTATCGAAATATGTTGTGGTGTTTGTAGCCTGTGTCTTGTAAAGAATATTATTAAGGTCTTGTCTAGATTTAATTCAAAGCAGTGATAGCCTAGCCAGTTGTTTAAATTATATAAAATGTGTTTTAATTTTGTTATACATTCATTGTATGATGGCTGTGTGGTATACAAACATATGTCGTCTGCATATTGGATACATTTTATATCTTCTTCCCATATTTGGTGAATACTGGTTGTATACAAATTAAATAATAATGGACTTAACGTTGAACCTTGGGGGAGTCCTTGTCGAACGGTCCTGGGACCGAATAAATTGTTGTTATGGTTCCTAATGTATATTTTTCTATTATTGTATAAATCTATTAGATTATATACTGTATTGTAAGGAATGCCATGACCTAGAAGTTCTTCTTTTAAAACCTTGTAATTTACCGATTCATAAGCTCCTTTTATATCTAAGAATAGGCACATTAGATATTCATTTTTCGAAAACGAGCACTGTATATCTGTTACGAGATGTGTAAGTGCATCCAGGGTGCCTCTACCACATCTAAAACCGAATTGATTTGTTGGCAAAATATTTTTATTTTCACAGAACCATTCTAATCTATTTTTTATAACCCTCTCATAAATCTTAATGAGGCACGAAATCAATGAAATAGGTCTGTATGAGCTGACTATTTCTTTCTCCTTTCCAGGCTTCAAAATTAAACAAATGATTATTTCGACATAGTAATCTACTGGCTTTCCATTTAACCACCAATCATTGAATATATTGAGTAAAAGATGTTTGGCATCTGATGTTAGGTGGCTCAAGATTAAATATGTAATTTTATCTATACCAGGAGATGTGCTATTTGTGTGGTTTAAAGCGTTTTCTAACTCATTAATTGTGAATAGTTGATTCATTATATGGTTTTCATTTGGCACTCGATACAATTTTAGGTCCTCTTCAGCCTGTGATACAGCAAGCGTATCCAAGGTTTTTTCTATAATCTCATTAGTAATCGGTATGCTGGGTTTATAATTTTTATTAGACATTCTCCTGACAAATTTCCATATGTCGGTTAATGCGGTGTTTCTATTTAGATTATTGACAAAGTTTCTCCAGCTGGAGCGACTTTTTTCTTTGAACAACCGTCTGGCTTGCGCTTCTATTTTTTTGTATTTTGTGATGTTTTCTAGGTTTGACAATTGTTGATATTTCTTTAAGGCTTCTCTTCTTTTCTTGACTATCTCTGTACATTTGTTGTCCCACCATATAGGATGATCGATGTCATTTTTTTCAGTACCTCCCTTTTCTTTCATAGTAGCACTCGCTACTGTGTCCAATATTTTTACAAACTGTACCAGAGTATTATCTATCGTATTTGTGTCCATATGAGCTTTTATTTCGTTATTTAAAAGCATTTGGAAAAGATCCCAGTCAGCCGTAGCTTCTCTCCACTTAAGATATGGAGTTCGAGTTTCTGTTGTATATTTAGTATTATACTCCATACTAATTACATAATGATCAGAGCCAAGACTGTCTGGAATTACCCTCCAAAGAAGCTTGTTTGCTATATCAGGGGTTACAAATGTTACATCGATTTTTGAAGGAGTCTGCAATGGTTGTGTAATTTTTGTAGCTGAACCATCGTTCATCACCACGAAACTTGAGTCATCTATAGCCTCCGCTAATCTATTTCCAACTGAGTTATTATTATATGAACCCCAAAGGCTATGATGTGCATTACAGTCTCCTCCAATTACAATATTTTTGTCACCAAATTGTTTTATAAAGTCGGACCATTCTATTGTAGATATGTCCTTGTCTGGCGGTCTATACATGACTATTATTTTAACATCTGGATTGAGTAATCGGATACCGCAAGTCTCTAATTTATTATTACAGTTAAAGTTAATTTTTATTTCCGTCCAATTCAGTATTTTCTTAATGAGAATGGCAACTCCACCACCTTTTTTATTTTCCCTATCTTTCCGTATTATATTATAACCGGCAATTTTAAAATGTTTATGCTTTGATTTTAACCAAGTCTCATTCAATAAAATAATATCGGCTTCATTTTTTTTTAAATAATCCGCTAAATTAGCTCTATTTTCAACAATAGAGCGACAGTTCCATTGTATGATTTTAAGTCCTTCTTTAATAGGTTGAGTCATTATCACTATTTGGGTCTATACTAGACATAAAATTTGTTATTGACTGCTTTATTTGAAAATCTTCCAAATTGAAATTATCGTATTTACCGCTGGTTACATAACCCAGCAATTTTTCTACAAATGCCGAAATTTGTGTGGCTAAGCGTTCTTTGTATTCTAAAAATTCATCCCTATATGGATTAGGTAAAACTGAATGCTTATGTGTATCTTTCATTTCAGCTATGATACGTGATTTTGACGAATGTGGTATGGGTGAGGCTTTCCGTTTTTTATTTTGTGATATTTGTGTTAGTGTCTGTGTTCTAGGTTGTCTTTGATACAAGTTTTGTCGTGGCTTTTGTATTGTCTTATTAGTCTGTAATGTTTCTGTTCGTTGTGTCAGAGGTGGAAAGTTTTCAATTGTATTCAAGATATCATATCTGTTGCTAATATTAATGTTATTATTACTGACAATTTTAGAGTATGAGGGGTTATTTTCTATTTTTTCAGCTTCTTTAAAAGATACATTGTTTGTCGCCATAATTTCTTTAATTTTCTTTTGTTTTAAATAGACAGGGCATGATCTGGCTATCGAACCATGATCATTGTTTTTACAGTAAACGCAATATTGAAATTCACTATGACAGAATTCTTTATCATGTTCTTCTCCACATTTGCCGCAATGGTTAATATTACTTTTACATAACCTTTTTGTGTGTCCGTACCTAAGGCATTTAAAGCATTGAACAACTGGGTGAATGTATGGTTCAACGGGAAAAATTACTGAGTTAATTTTCACCTCGTTCGGTATAGTATTTCCTAGAAAAGATAATATAACAATCTGCCGTTTAACTATGTGAGTTTTACCCTCTTTATCAATAATTCTTCGTTCCATACGTTTAATTTCCACAACCTCTTTTTCAGATATTACCGACTCTAACAAATATTTTTCATCAAAAAATGTGTCAACATTTCTGATAATTCCCTTTTTCTGTGTAAATATTTTGGGTATATATGCAATTAAGTTATTTTGATTGATTACCTCACTATTTATTAACGAATTTGCGATTTCATAGGTATTTAAAATCACTTTAACCCTATTAATTCCTACTGATTTAATATCTAATATATTTTTCTTATAAGTTTTACACAAATAGTGACCCACCCGAATCGGAAACAGTTTACCCAAATTTTTGTCTTTGTGTTCTATAAATACGAAATATGGACCTCTATCGGTAGATCTATATTTGTTATTAAAATCAATAAACCTGTCTGATTCTAGTCCGTTTTTATCCACATTCATATCAGAGTTCTTATCGTTATGTTTTTCACTTACCTTCTGCTGTCCAGTATCACCGGGCGGCCCGAGACCGCCCGTATCGTTGATCATATTTTATATTATATCTATGTTACCTGAGATTTCCAACACTTAATAACGATCAAATATATTAATTTCCTATATTAAAATCACCAACTAAATAATTATATATATTTCACTATTTATTTATATAGCAATAACCTATTTAAACCACTTCTAAATTAGCTCGATGTGTTCTCGATCGAAGTTAATTTGGAACTAAAATCTAAAACTATGAAGCTGGTTGTGGACATTCAAGGATTTAAAATAGAAAACAACGAATTTATTGTTAAAGAGCTCGCAGGCTATGACGGTGTAAAAATGTGCCACTATATTTTTAAAACCACCATACCCATTTAACTTACTCTCACCAGAGATAGAACATCAAGTAACATGGCTAACAAGAAATCATCACGGCATCAAATGGGCTGATGGATTTACACCATTGCATATGTTCGGTCAAATTATTCAGGATTTGACTTCAGCGGCAGATTGCGTTTATGTAAAAGGAAACGAAAAAGCAAACTACATCAGACACTTTATCACCCAACCTGTATTAGAACTTGACGAGCGACCAACTTTAAAGAAGTCGATCCCAAAATGTTTTTACCATTCAAATAATAAATGTATGTGTGCACTGTCTAATGTCTATTATTTGTATGAAAATTTTATTTCTTGATTTTATAATAAATAATACTAAACAGAATTTTGTTTTTTTTTTTTAATATCTGCAAATAACACAAAATACAGTACAATATACAATACAATATAAAATATTTAAATAATTCAATTATCCTCTTGAACATGTACCCTGTTTGCAAGTTCTGGCTCCAAATATTGTTTTATTCGATGCAAAAATCCGCCTAACCCCAATTTGATCAGCTCCTGGACAAGACATCCCTCACATATTCTCTTTTCTAAAAATTTGCGACAAACTTCATGGCCCTCTTCATATTTTTTAGCTAGTTCATTACATTCATCTTCAGAGTAAAATCTTCCCATTCCATATACAGCCTCATGCTCTGCGTCGAATTGAAGATTTGAAAATTTTTGACTTAAATGGCGAACACCACTTTCTAAGTCCGTAAGTTCTTTGACGTAGCACATCCACATCTTTCGATATTAACTTTATTTCGGATGAAGTAAAAAACTGTTAACTGACGAGTTCTACTAATATTCCAGATTTATAGTGAACGATCATACCCCCCACATTATTTCAGACATGCCTATTTGACTACATTTGTGGAGTCAGCAGTCCATTTAACTTGTGAAGTCAGCAATTTATTGTACTTAGGCATACCATAATTTATTCAATTTACAAGTTTATTGTAACACATCCGGCATTTTATTCAGATTATGTCAGCAGTACATTGTACTGATACATCCGGTATTACTTAACTTGCAATGTCAGCAGTTCATTCAACTTGTAAAGTTAGCAGTTCATTATACTGACATCCGGCATTTTATGCAGCTTATGTCAGCAGTTCATTGTACTGATACATCCGGTATTACTTAACTTGCAATGTTAGCAGTTCATTCAACTTGCAAAGTTAGCAGTTCATTATACTGACATATCCGGTATTATTTAACATGCAACATCAGCAGTTCATTGTACTTTCACATCCTGTAATTCTATTCAACTTGCGAAGATAGAAGTTCATTATTCACTCCAAATTATATATTATATAGTGAAGTATTTGAAAAAAAGAATAAATATATCTATTATTACAATAATGCATAGGATTTTAAATAAAAATATTTTTTTAAATTAATAATTTATTTGATTAATATCAGACTTTTCCTAAAATACAGTTATTTGGTATAACTTTACAAACAAAAGTGGATAATGATAATAAAAGAATAACAATTGTTGAAGATTGAAATTACAAACTTTTGTGTAGTTATTTCGTAACATTTACAAACAAAAATGGATATTTATATAAAAATGCTAATTTTTGAATACAATACAATATAAAATATTTAAATAATTCAGTTATCCTCTTGAAATACTCTGCTTGCAAGTTCCGGCTCCAAATATTGTTTTATTCGATGCAAAAATCCGCCTAACCACAATTTGATCAGATCCTGGACGAGACATCTCTCGCATATTCTCTTTTCCAAAAATTTTCGACAAACTTCATAGCCCACTTCATATTTTTTAAGCTAGTTCATTACATTCATCTTCAGAGTAAAATCTTCCCATTCCATATACTGCCTCATGCTCTGCATCGAATTGAAGATTTGAAAATTTCTGACTTAAATTTCTCACACCAGATTCCAAGTCAATAATTTCAAAAGCTAATTTTTTAATATTGAAATTATAAACATTTTTACAGTAAAACAAAAATGGATACTGGTATTAAAAAAAGCAAATTTTTGAGGATTGAAATAAGTACAAAACATTTTTTACACTAAAACAAAAAACTTACAATAAACCTAAATCAAAGTCGGTATCATGATTTTCCTGTTCAATAATCTCATCAAATGCCCTTAAAAGAATCGTTAAAGCATCATCATTAGTATTATGGTTAGCGTTATTGAGGAAATTAGGAATGGAGTAATGCCCCCAAGCAAGAGTTTTTGTGCTTCCCGGCATAACATAACGCTTGTCATCCTGTGCGGAAAGCGCAACTTTATTTCTCAACTCAGTATATATCGTATGCAGATGTGAAGAAAAAACATACATTTTTCGGTATATGAGGCCGCCGTCTTCTACAATTTGTTTATAATCCACTGAATGTAACTGATTTTTAATAACACTTTTTGATACCCCTTTGGCTTTTTTCATAACATTATCATTTGTTTTAACACAGTAAGCTTTCGCCCCAGTACCGAAAAAGCTTTCTATCGGTGTACCGGCATATTCGTCTTTCATTTTCCCTGGAGTTGACCTCGTTTTCGGAATGTTGTGCACGTTTGGAATTGAAAAATTAGATGTATCGAAGAGTTCTATATTTGTTTTAATATCATCGTAAACATTTTCGGTGTGAATTTGTAAAATTAATGAATCGGTATCCGTGTAACAAAGAACAGCTTTATCCTCATAGTTTTTCTTTATAAAGTTATAAAAAAAAGTCATATATTATAGTTTTTGATATATCTAAAATGGTGAAGCCTATGTAGAGCGGTTTATCATAAAATATTTTTAATAGTGACATTTGAATTGCGACTAAATTTTCTGAAAATACACTACAGGATTTAAAATTAGGCTTTGCAATAAGTCCTTCAGCACCTATACTACCTATACTATTTCTCCAATGTGATACTAACTTCACATCAACCCTATTATCTACATTTTCCATTGTCTTTCCAAATATTGAATTTATTAAGAATTTATAAAGATCTCTCTCAAACGGATTTTTAGAAGAGTTTCTAAGTTCAGTATTCAAATCTATGTATGTTTTTAACCAAGCAGATTGTGAGAATTCTATAATTCTATGTATTTTTTTAAGTATTAATCCATGTTCTAAGCATTGTTTCAAATTTCTGTAATGGGTAATATATTTATGTTTATCATGTAAATTTAATATTAATTTTGAATTTTTTGAGTCAGGGGGTACAAAGGTCTCCGGACAAAACGGTAGATCATTGTGTTTGTCGTGTAAATGCTGTGGGTATTCTAAATCTACTTCCAGTATATAACCTTTTGGAGAATTATTATCGAGATTAGTGCAATCAAAGTTTTCAATTTCATAGTCTTTCAACCATCTAAAATCACCCGTTGGCAAACTCTGGCTCATTGAGCTTCCGTATAAGTTGGTAGAATCTAGATATAATATATATGACGTTGGTTTTGATGGATCATAATTGGAAATGAATGAATTATTAGCGACAGCTTTTCTTTTACTGCATTGGCTAACACCGCCGCGTATCCCTTTCCTAAAGAAGTGAAGCATATCAATATCAGTTAGAAGCTCAAGTTCGATACCAGTTTTTCGCAACATAGCATCCCAGCTTAATGATGGCGCTGTTAAATATTGTGCAGGATCTAATTTGTATGTCCGTAGACATATCTGTCGAAAATTCTCAAAAACATCGGCAAGAAGCAACACATCTGATATTAAATAAATGTCCGAATATTCGCCAAGAGTTTGACAATTAAATGTATTCCACACATTACAAGCCCGATCATAATCTTCCTGAGAAATTGATTCGCCACTCAAGATATTAAAAAACTCATCCTTTGATGGCAATTCGGTACCATCCAATTTCTCCAGTGAATCTACGTAAGAATATGGAAAGACACCTTTACGTCTTAATAAATTGAATTGTTGGTCATCGGTATAAAATTTTCTTATTTCGAGGCATTGATGTGTTTCTAGCGTTTGGCTTAGTTTATCCAAGGAAGCTGGTAAAAAGCGAAAAGAATCGACAAATCTTAATTTTATAAAAACTTTCTTCGGTTTTCTATCATAGAAGAATGTATCTACAAGAATTTGTTTAGAAAATGTAATATATTTTTCTTTATTTTGCGCAAGAACTTGTATACTTTCTTGCTTTAAAGCTAATTTTTTAATAAATAAATGGGAATCGTAATTAGTTAAATTATGAAAGAATACTGGTATAAATTTAGGTATCTTAAAATTCAAATTACAATGCGAATGTGCAGGTCCACGAAAATCACCAGTAAGATGGCAGTGATCGCGGACCTTTTCATCACCATCCTCAAAAGGTTTATCACATATATGACAAATTTGGCTATTATTGAAAATATCTTGTTGATTCTGAGATAATGGTTTCATTTCAACTATATTTTTTAAGTGATTCTGATATAATTGTAAAACAAGCTCATCCAGTCTTTTAACGAAAACTTCCACAACATCAATACCTCGATAATATTCAAGTTTGGAAAGATTATCATCAAAATTACACTTTAGGTAGAAGCAAAATGAGTACGGCTCGTGTTGATAAGTTTTAACGGAGAAAGATTTACTGTCAGATGGTTCACTGTAATGAATTGGTTTTAACAAACTTTCAAAATCTGCATATATCACGAAAGGAACCGGTAATTGTTTCTCGACATTAACAAATTTCAAGATATTTCCTGCAATTAGTTCCCCACATTTATTGATTTTAGGTTCTGGGTCTGGTAGTACAGTACACAAATGATTACAGTCATTTCTTTCATGAGCATGCAATTTCTCAGGAGAATTAAAAAACAAGAGACAACCGTCGCAAATATAATTTCTACCGTGATGCTTAGATCTCTGGCTAGAGACTAATCGTGACAAGTCTTTAATAAGTGTGTAATGACTATTACCGTCAATATCAGTAACGAGCAATAAGTTTACGTGTGTATTTTGTTTTTTATTTGTGAAATGTAGGGGGCCCACAATTTCGCTAACCATTTTACCATTTTCGTATTGATTATTTATCCCAAATACATTTATAGATATATTATTTAAAATTTCAAATTTCTGAATATCATGTAATTTGACAGGAAAATCAATACCTTCAAAATTGAGCAATGTTGAGTAATGAGGATATGATGCCACTTCATGAGGAGGTCCATCCGCTGGGAAGATTGCAGCGTTGATAGCATAAGCAAAACACTTGTTATCATTATTTTGAATATTCAAAACAGCTCTCTTATTTTCAATAGATTTAGGTAACTTCATGTATGATGATGCGAATAACGGGTTGAATTTGTTCAAGTTGACTTCGAGAAAACTAACGTGCTTCAGAGCCCATTCTAAAAAATATTTAATATGTTTGAAAAAAAAATGAAAATATGGATATTATACATAAACTGTGATTAATACAAATTTTTTAAACATACCTGAATCTCGCTCCTGAAAAGTTGATGCTTTCTCTATGATCTCTTCTTTGAACTCGTTATACAAATTTGATAAATCCAATTAATGTGTCACAATTTTATTTTTAGTGTTAAATGATTTAATATCTGACAATTCTTTCTCCTCAATAACATAAAGTCCAAATAATTCCATATTAATTTTTATGCTGAAGAATATTTTAATATACTTCTCAATAACTGAGATGACTTTCACTTTTACTTCTTCCAAAAACTGAGAGATATCTGTGTACTGCTTTTTTGTGGAAAAACGGTAACTCGAAATTCGGCTCTTGAATGCGCTCTGAAGTTTTTCTACTCCATCTTCCACAATATTGATGACTTTCTTATGAGAAAAACTTTTCAAATGTCCCATTAATTTATTTTTAGGCATTTTTTCATAGCATTGCGGGCAACGAATAATAATTTCTTGAGATTTTGTATGATTCTGCATGCCAGAAGGTCCGGGTAGATTTTCAAATTCGTTATTGCAATTGCTTAGTTTGATTTTTTTCGGGGCACTATGTGCACCTATTTCTCTATAGGCACAGCTTTCACGACGATGACGTGACAAACTGCTTTTTGATGAAAACTGTTTTTTGCACTGGGGGCACTGCATTGTAAATTATAGTTTTTACAAGGAACTATATTCGACACCAAATAACTGTATTTAAATTCGACACCAAATAACTGTATTTAAGGAAAAGTCTGATATTAATGCGTTAATCGATTTCACATTCATTTTTATATACCTCCCCCTCTCCCACCACTTAATTAACTAGGTGGTAAGTTGATCTTCTAGAAAAATGCAAATAAAATCAATTTTTAGACAAAAAATGTCGTTGCGGTAGTAATTTGATTACCGGACAAGTTCAAAATTTTAGATAAAAATTTGGTTTCGGCAGATTCTGACAGCCGAAATGAAGATAAGGTCACATATTTACGAACAAATTTAATTTCGGGAGTATTTTGGCACCCTAAAATGTAGTCATGTTCAAAGCTTTAAACAGAAACTTCGTTTAGGCAGTATTTTCGCACTCAAAAATGAATGCGCGGTTAAATATTCACACAAAAATTTGGTTTCGGCAGATTCTGACAGCCGAAAATAAAGACAAGGTCAAATATTTACGAACAAATTTAATTTCGGTAGTATTTTGACACCCTAAAATGTAGTCATGTTTAAAGCTTTAAACAGAAACTTCGTTTAGGCATTATTTTCGCACTCAAAAATGAATGCGCGGTTAAATATTGACACAAAAATTTGGTTTCGGCAGATTCTGACAGCCGAAAATAAAGACAAGGTCAAATATTTACGAACAAATTTAATTTCGGTAGTATTTGGACACCCTAAAATGTAGTCATGTTTAAAGCTTTAAACAGAAACTTCGTTTAGGCATTATTTTCGCACCCAAAAATGAATACGAGGTTAAATATTCACACAAAAATTCGGTTTCGGCAGATTCTGACAGCCGAAAATTAAGACAAGGTCAAATATTTACGAATATATTTAATTTTGAGAGACAAGGTCAAAGTCAAATTTGCTTTCGGCGGTATTCTTATACCCAAAATTTCGGTCAAGGTCGAATTACTAATAAAAAATTATTTTGGCTGTAATTTGACACCCAAACAGCGTTTTAAAGTCATATTCTGGCTGTAATTTGACACCCAAAAAAACGTTTTTAAGGTCACATTTTTCAAAAATCAGCTCAGCTCGACCAGCTTAGTTGAGGGCGCATAATATTCCTACATTTATAGAGACGATTTGAAAAATTCACCTCGTATAATAATTGAGTCTAAATATTATGCCTAAATTAAATATATTAAAAATACAACACTTGCTATGCTTATAGTAATTAATATGTATTGTTAATAATGTCCCATTTTAACAAGAAATATTCTACCACATTATTTTTTACATATATATAAAATTTGAAATAAAAATTTGAGTAACTAAAGTTCTTGTATTTACAAGAATATTTAAAAAAAATCTGATCTGGTTCTGTACAGGCGCAATGAGACATTGTATGTAATCGATTTTTAACCTAAAAAATTCTAGAGGGTCATGAAATTCGGCACTAACGGTGAAATTACCAAAAAACATTGTCTTAGTATATAAAATGTGATATTTGTTACAGTGAATAATATATATTTTTTAAATTATTTGTCATAACTTGAACATTATGTTAAATCACAAGTCGGTATACGTGCAACGTAATATAACACCGGAAAATGTACGATCACGCCATATAGGTGACCAACCTCGCTGATATTCATTAAATGCAGTTTAATGAATTTCATATAATGCAGTTTATTTCACTCGCACTTACTGCTTTTCAATCGCCCCACCGCAATTGGTACGAGAGGGGACTGTGCATTATTTAATCTATGACGAGCGTTACAGTTCATTCTGTATCCACAGTTCTACCTGTTAATACGCTTCCTCTACCAAACGTTTACTTAGTTTTTTTATATATAATCTTACTTAGTTTTTTATAGTTTTCGGTGTTAGTTTTTTTAAATAGTTTTCGGTGTTAGTTAATTATCATTTAATTTAGTGTTCGGTTTAATTTAAAGTTTTTTAAGGTTTTTAAGTTCGTGTTTAAGTCATTTTTTTAGTGTTAATTATTTTAAGTGTATATAGATATAAAGTCCGAGTTTAAGTCATTTTATTTTTTAGTATTAATTATTTTTTAAGTTTTTTTTAAATCTTCGTGTCTACGCGATTCCTTGTTCCTGTTTCCTGTTCCTTATTCATTTTTTTTCCTGAAAAATGTACAAGTATCAAGCTAACGCCGCAACCGCCGCAACCGCTAGAGATGCGGACATATTTTCAAACACCACGTTGGAGGAGGAAATTTCGAAGTACCTGGACAACCAGGCGGCCCCGTCTACCATCGGGTCCGGCATCCAGGTACTGGAGGGGTCCTTTACCGATTTGAGGCCAATTTCGATGGAGTTAGAACAACCAGGTAAAGCATTTTTTATTTTTTCGGTTAAATAATTGCACATCTAATTTGCTTTTTCTTTGCAGTAACCACAGCGGAAATAACAGAGCGGGCGGATGCGGCAACGCCAGGACCGTCGAGATCCACCCAGTCCCGGAGAGCGGCGATGTATAGCAGGGCCGAAGATGAGGTGCTGCGGGCGGCAACACCATCATCCACACAGTCCCGGAGGGAGGCGGCGTACCGGAGGGCAGAAGATGAGGCGCTCCTCCAATTTGAGCTGGACGGATGGCTCAATATAATTCGAGGGGACGTCCGAAAACAGGAGGAGAAAATTGCTCGTAGCAAGAAGCGCTACGAGCAAGACACAAGAGCCTTCCTTGTCAACAACACGGCCCGGTACGCCCAGAACCTCAAGCTGGGAAAAACAAAGATGCTACAACATCTACACCGACTTCGCCACCGGCAGCAAGTCATAGCACAGGACGCCGATATGCTGGAGGCGAAGATCGGTGTAGTGGACACGGAGCTAAAAAAATGTAAAAATTTTATTAAACATATGCCAATAGGTGAAGATGAGTAGTAAACTTTGTAATTTTTCTTTAATAAAATATTTTAAAATTATTATTTTCTCTTATTTATTATTTTACTTTAGGTTTCTAAGTTTCAAAAAATACAAATGCTTAAAAGCAGACAGTAACAATTTTAGTAACAAGACTAAAAGTATGAAAAGTGAAACAAATTCACTGAAAAAATTATAAACAAAAAAATATTTTCAACACTCAATGTGTTTTGAACAGTGAAATATTTTTATACTCTGGTTAAATTTGACTTCATAAAAAATGTAGTAAATTTATGAAGTTAATGTGTGCTTTGAAAAAGTGGTAGAATGAAATTGATGTTGAAAAAATAGTAAGTATATTTCAAATCGTAATATTTTTTTTATCATAACTTTAAACAATATATCTCAAATTAAAAAATAAATAATATAATCATTACTAGAACATAGTACTGAACTTGAGGAAAGGTATATAAATTGAAACAAATTACTTATTATAAAGATATTTATTATAAACCACAATCTAAGTTACATTCTTAAATATACAGATGATTATTGTATACATAGATAACATTTTGGAAACTACTTAAAAACAAACATATTAGGCAGCACTCGCCTTTCTACAATTTACATCACAATTAGCACAAACAGTATATATTTTAGTATCCTTGGGTGCACTACATTCTTCTAAAACACTTTTGCATCTTAGACAAATCCATATACAGACGGGCATTATTTTCAATGTATTATTACAGATGTATAATTTATTTTCTTGTATTAATTATAAAAACATATGCTAAGTATAATAAACAGGCAGATGCTTATTAGATGAAAGGTTATTATCACAAGCCACTTGAATCCACCTTTACAATTAATCGTATGGCTTTTTGTAATACACGTGTGCCCCTCCTTTATATTTCGCAGCAATAGGTTCTTCATTAATTTTGCGTAGGAACAATTTGCTGAAAATTTCAAATGTTCAGTGATAGGTATGTCGCTTGCCTCCCATCTATATACTTCGACGCCACAACAAAAGCAACTGGCTACATCATGGCAGCCGCTGTAATAAAATCCGGCCAGGGCGAGGTCCGCAGGATCCACAGCACCATTCCATCTTTTAAACGACAGTTAACGTTTATCGAATGACTGATACAGTCCTGTATTATTTGGTACAACTGAAGAGTCTCCCATGCATGCACAAAATGTCTGCATAATTGATTTTTCCAATCTACACTCTTCACCACACATTAAGAAATGCCTTTTAGATGGCTATCCAATTATTTTCTCTTATAAATTAATGATCTATGTTGACATCAGGTGGAGTTCACCTCCCACCATTAAAAAATCTGTTGTTTATATTGATTATACAAAAATGAGAGACATAAATGTCCACAGATATATGAATTATAGTTTTGCAAAGAATCATAATTATATCTAATTGTATTCAAGCTGCCGTCACTTAAAAAATATTTTATTAACTCTTTTGGAGGTCTTAAATTTCCATAACTGTCAAAATAAATTATTTCCTTGTTTTTCTTGGTGTACGCTACCCAGTGAGTTCCCTCACCATCATCAGTATCTAGATTTATTATGCCGGTCTCATTTTTATTTATTATTTTTGGAAGCGTATCTCTCATAAAAATACCGCGAAAATGAGGAATTTTAAGCATTTTTGAATATTTCATTAGATCTAAATTAGTCAGTGGTCGGTGAGGCAGCTTTATTGGGAGTTTTTTGGATATGTTTTCAAATATAATCCAGAGCCTTTTTTGTAAGGACCTAGATATAATCCTTTCCCTTTTGAAGCTTGCTCCATTGCTAAATTATGTCTCTTTTGTTCAGCGGCTTGTTCCCGATTTGATTTAGCGTCATTGACTGCTTTTGTAATGCCGGCTACACCTCCTCCGAGAGCTCCTAATGCTCCCAAAAGAGGTAAAAGGAATGGGAGAAATCCACCTGTTTTTGGGGTAGCTATAATTCTTCTCCTCCGCTTCTTTGACTTTGATTTTCTCTTTATACCAAGCTTAACATTTATTTCTCCACCTTTCTTCTTTGAGGAACGACTTCCTCGGCGTTTGAGGCCCATTCCCAACTTATTCTTTAATTTCATCACCCCACCGACTCCCAATGCGGCGATTTTTTCACCGAAACCTGAGTCGGATGCTTTTACACGTTTAAATGCGACTTCAGCTAATTCTCTGTCAGCTTGATTTCGTCGCTCGACGTCTTGAAATTTAGAATACGCTATATCGTGCTCTTTGCATGCCTCATCCAATGGATTAATTCCTTTATCCCCTCTTTGTAACCTCTTTGAAAGTTTTGTTCCAGGTCCACAATAATTGTAAGTAGGCAAATGTAACTCCACTGGAAGTTTATCAATGATTTTATTAAGCAGACCACGTCCTCTCTTCTTAGCACTTCCAATACTACTAGGTGGAGAAGACTTTCTGCGAACCATTATAATACAACTGGCATAAACAATAAAACATGTTTTGTAAAGTAGCCGTATATATACCTGCAGGATGTGATGTCCATTCAGTTTACCCTAGTTCTCATTGTAATGAAAATCCACTTCAAAATAATTTCTAGATATATGTACTAATTAGTAGCTGCCTGAAATGCGGATTCATCAGCAAGAAACAGTTTTACCGATAGCAGATCATGATGACGTTTCCAAGACCAGCACCATTCAAAAGCACGGCATTTTATTTGGTGGACAATCGAAACGGGGGCTTTTGGTAGGAAGCTCAGGGTGCGGAAAAACAAATGTGATGCTCAGTTTATTAGAACATCCCAATGGGTTACGGTTTGAAAATATTTACTTATATTCTAAGTCCCTATATCAACCGAAATATGAGTACTTGAGAATGCTTATGAAACCTATAAATGAAATTGGATATTTCGAATATAATGATGGAGATGCAGTAATACCTCCAGAAGAAATAAAACCGAATTCTGTGATAATATTTGATGATTTAGCTTCTTGTAATCAAAATATCATTAAAAGCTATTTTTGTTTTGGACGTCATAAAAACACTGATTGTTTTTACCTATGTCAGACATACAGCGCCATTCCCAAACAACTATGTAGAGATAATGCTAACCTTATTGTGATATTCCCTCAAGATATGACCAATCTGAAACATATTTATGATGATCATGTAAACGTGGATCTGTGTTTTCAAGATTTCAGAGAGCTCTGTGCATTTTGTTGGAAAGATAAATATGGGTTTGTGGTAATAGATAAAGATTGCGCTATTAACTCTGGAAGATATCGGAAGGGATTCGATAAATTCGTTCAAATATAAGGTTTCAACACTGAGCCCCCCCCTCAGTCAGTAATCATGGATAGTCGAGTGGCAGTACAGCTTTTAAAAACAAGAGAGGCGCTGAAACAAAAATACAGAAGTTTGAAAAGAGATATCGACAAATCACAATCACAGTTAGAGAAAACTTACAAACCGATAACTGAACCTCTTAAAGATTTGGTGTCAACTCTTATTAAAACAGAAAGTGCTTCGAAAAAACCATATTTGAAAAAAGAATTAAAAGAAGAAATAAGCCGTGATAGTCTTAATACTCGATCAATTGGCCCAACTCCTCTTGAGTATTATCACACTTCTACACCTGTTCATTTGGAAGACGAAACTTTTCAGTATGACCCGACTCAAGTAAGGCCCGAGTTCAGTGAAAGTTTTTTTGATGAAACTTCTCCGCCAACGATAGCAGAAACATCGACAGCTGCAGAACATGAAAAATATTTACAGCAATTTAAGAAACCTCTACCGCGAGCATACATAGAAGGAAAAATCGAAGATGTAAAAAATGAATATGATGATACTTTCGGTGTTTACTTCGACCCTTTTGCCAAAAAATATGCGATTGGTGATGCAACTATTGATTTTGATGGCGCTGACTTTATTATTAATGGCGAGTTTAAATATATGGGTACACCAGGATTGTATGAGCTGATGTTTAAAAAGCATCCAGCGGGTTATCGACCAACTGATTTAGATCAATATATTGATATAATTAAAAGGACCAATGCTCATTACCTAGGGTACAATCCCGGGAAAGGTTTATCGACGTCACGTGCATCTAAATTTATAGATATTATTAAACCACGAGTTACTAATTTACATTCGATGGCTCAAGAAAAAATCAATAAAAAAAACATTATCCCAAGAAAATCAGCATTAGCATTACCCACAGCTACACAAATATCGAGATCTAGTTCACTTCCTAGGACGCAAGCAATAAAAACAAGAAGCCAAAATAAGAGAGGTGGAAATCTAAAAACGATGGAATTCAATAATAAGAAGATTGAATATCGGCATTTTGATGATTACAATGAACTTGTAGATCGTTTAAGACTATTGATAGCATCACAATTAGCAGGAAATACTGGGCATAATAATGAGATAACCTCAATAATAGAACAATTGAGAGAGGGTAAAATAATAAGATAAATAGTTTACGTGAAATGTTGAGATATCATTCAGTATAAGACTTTGAGACTGTCACCATGCCAATTAATAAATTTGGAAGTCATATGTTAAAGAATGAAGTAATTTCTTATTCATCGCCAATTCCCCCATCCCCCCTATTAACATCACCCCCAAGAACATCACCATTTTACATTTGTGAGCCTTCTTCACATCATAGCAAATGTATTATAAATATTCGAGGCCGTTTACAGAAATCTCAAAGTGTACTTTTTTATACATTAGAGAACAATACAACAGAATACAAATGCCCTATATCTGGTAAAATTGAAAATATAGAGATTTTACCTGCTAGTACCCAAATTTTCTTGAATACAGTTGCAGTTACAGCAGAAGAATTTGTGGGGAAAATTGTAAATTTGGAAGATAAGTTTACGTTTTACGCAAAAAATAAAGATCCTCTGTACGTCCAAATTGTACTACAGTGTCCAATAGCTAAAAATGATTAACGTTAAACAGGAAATAGTCAACGAAATTCATAAGCCTGCCAGAAAGTATTTTAAAAGAAGGAGGGTAATTGTTAAAGGCCTTAATGACCTTATTCAAGCAGATCTTGTTGAAATGGGTCGATATGCTAAAATAAACAAAGGCTATAGATATATTTTAGTGGTTATTAACGTATTTTCAAAATTTGTTTGGTGTGAACCTGTCAAAAATAAAAGTGGAAAAGCAGTTGTAGAAGCAATGAACAAAATCCTGTCACAGATGAGCACACCACCCAAGAATTTACAGACGGATATGGGTAAAGAATTTTACAATAAAAAATTTAAAAAATTAACAGATAAATTGAAAATTAACCACTATAGTTCTTACACACATCTTAAAGCAAGTGTTGTAGAAAGAGTGAATAGAACTTTAAAAAATAAAATGTGGAAGCAGTTCAGCTTACAAGGAAACTACAAATGGTTATATATCTTACCAGATGCCGAATATAATAGCACCAAACACAGGACTATTGGAATGGAACCAAAAAATGTTAAAAAGAAAAATGAAAAATATTTATTACAAACTGCCTATAGTCATCTGAAAACAATTGATCCAAGGAAACGAAAATTTAAAGTCAATGATTATGTGAGAATTAGTAAATATCGAGAAGCTTTTTCAAAAGGTTACACTCCTAACTGGTCGAACGAAATTTTCCAAATCAGAAAAATTAACAAAAGTAATCCTAGAACATTTCTATTGGAAGACCAAAATGGTGATGAAATTCAAGGAGGTTTTTATGAGCATGAACTTCAGAAAGTAAAATATCCAGATGTATATCTTGTGGAGAAGATTATAAGAAAAAAGGG
Organism: Leptura quadrifasciata; assembly: GCA_963675555.1. Taxonomy (NCBI): domain Eukaryota; kingdom Metazoa; phylum Arthropoda; class Insecta; order Coleoptera; family Cerambycidae; genus Leptura; species Leptura quadrifasciata. The sequence continues at coordinate 135,449,716 of OY776676.1, forward strand.
GACCAAACTCTATGTTAAATGGCTTGGATTAGACAAAAAATATAATTCATGGATTTCGAAAAATCAAATTGTATAATAATATTCTATAATTTATCTTAATAAAACAAATGTTTAAGTAATACATGTTTTTTATTTATATATTTTGTACATATTTTTATACATTATTTCATATATTTTATAAAATAATGAATTCGTAAATGATTTACACATATATTAACTTACAAAACCAATAATTTTAATGTCTCTTAAATTAAACATTCGGCTTTGAATAAATCTAGACAAATATAAACAAGTTCCATGAGAATATAAGCATTTTCATCACTGCAACTCTTGTTGTGTTGAATAACGTTTAGGGCATTTTCAAATATATTTCCTCCTTGACGTTGTAGTTCTCTCTTGACGTTCTTGAAATAATTTATAAACTGTTGTCTTCTTAACATGTCAATGCCATACTTAACAAGTGGTAACACTTCCCACAACTTGCAGATTGATTCATAACCCAAGTACACATACGAGTTATTCTTTATAATTTTTATAACTGTAGAATTGGAAAATTGCTCAAATTGGATGGAAAAATTATCAGCATTTATTGGTTGAATGTTATCGTTGGTATGTATATAATTGGTAATATATCCTTGAAAAGTGAGAAAATGATTCCAATCCGTTTCGTCAAATATTATTGCATCAGTTTTATTTCCACACAGCTTTACACACGGATTATAACACAAGTCACTTGATAACCCCGTTGACACATACTTGCTCCTCGATTTATTTAACTTATGTCTTCTTTCACCTAGTATCACTAAATCGTTTTTATTCTGCGGAGCTGGAGGTAAATTATTAAATAAGTCAAACTTCAGCTCGGGCAATACACTGCTGTATTCGTTCATCTTGAATAGTTGAAATTTAGAAGTTTCTTGAAATACCTTTGTGACACAAATATTAGTACACCATATTGTCCGTGTCTAAGGAATTTATATATCAAAAGATAATTTCATTGGGAGGTATTTGAACTCTCTAGTTATGTTTTCAGATCAGAACAGTTGATATCTGTCTGTAAGAGAATACCATAATATCACCACCATTTTGCGCACCTCCCACCAATCATATGAGGGGGTGTGGTTTATCCCCTCCACTCAACCAATCCGCTTAGGTGGGCGGAGCTTATCCCCTCCCATCGACCAATTACAATACATGGGTGGGGTTTATCTCGACCAATCACAATAAGTGGGTTGATATTCACCTCCCACCAATCGACCAATCATATTATGAGGGGTGTGGTTTATCCCCTCCACTCAACCAATCCGCTTAGGTGGGCGGAGCTTATCCCCTCCCATCGACCAATCACGTTCGGGGTGGGAGGAGGAGTGGGGGGTATACATGGAGGTATGGAGGGGGGTACGCGGCTTTCTTATTATTAACCTACTGGCAGTGTATCAGTGTAGCTACTTTAGACACATCCAATTCTATATTTGTATTCTGTCATATGTTATTTATATGTCACTAGTGGAAATGTTTGCATGGTGAAGTTTGTCATATTTTTTAAGGTAAATGCAAATTAGCAAGTATTCAAATAAAATTAAAGGCTCAATCACTGGTCGCAATTATTACTTATCAAGCTGGCCACAAAGTTATACATGTAACGAAGTACATTCGTAAATTTTTACTTTGAAGTTATTTCAGAATCTCACAATGATAGCTGGGGGTGCGCATTTGCCCCACAAAATTTGGTTTATGGGGTAAATGCACTCAGAACAGATGGGGTAAATGCATTATCTGTTTTAATTTCAGATTGTGCTCAATATGTACTTATGTACGTAAGTCTAAACGTCGGTACTACAAGACTGAGGAACTGCAAGAAGTCCTAAGTTGGATTGAAAAAAGGAGTATTATCAGTAAAGCGAGCTGGAGCTAGATATGCCATTCCAGGATCATTTCATGCACTGCGATGTAGTCAACATAGGCGCGCGATTATGTTTTGGTGCAATTTCCAACAAAAAAGAGATCAAGATATTATGGTTAAATTATTTCCAATAATAATTTGGAATATCACATTAAATTTTTGAGGTGTAAAATACATTTTTAAATGACCCTTGGTGGATGATGAATGTGATGTAGCAGAGGAGAAGTGTCCCAAGAAGCTTAAAACACCTTACTTTCGCACAGGACTCCTCTACTTTAACACCGATTTTACAGGCTATAATATTCCCTAGTTAGGTTAATTATGATTTATTGCTTAAAATAAAGTTTACTTTTTTGTAATTTGTAACCAAGTTTTCTATTATTCTAATAAATTACCTAATGTAATGTGTTACAAAAAAGATTCCATTCACAAAATATCGTAGATGGCACATAATGTATAAAGGTTTATTGCATTTGACCCATACTTTATTTTGCCCTGCTCATAGAGAAGATATAGACCAAGGCGCGTTTACCCCACTCGACTGGGGTAAATGCACCCCTGTATTATTGTTATTTTTTTAATTTAATGGGTCTGATTTCTGTAAAAACTACTTTGAAGTTGAATTTATCGATATTGGGGGTGCATTTACCTCCAGTCACCCTATTTCGGTAATTCTGCAGTTTATTCACTTCTCGATTTTTGAGTTTCTTTAGGTCACCTTGAAATGACTAGCATTGAAAAAGTCATTTTAGAGCAAGGGTAAATAAAAGTCATGGCATTTGATTGCTTATTACTGCAATTTCTTGATTTCGTTGAATCCCGTCGTACGGAAATAGGCCGACGTTAAATAAATGTATATAAAAAAAACCATTTCCTTTTATACCAGTTTCAGAATATCATATTCAAATATGTATATATAAACAAATGCTCAGAGCAATGACGGACTTAATATAAAATTAATATTATTGTGCTGTCCTACGATTATACCTTTCGTAACGCATATAATAAATTTTTGTATCGAAGAAAGTGTTTTCCCTCATTCTTGGAAAAAGGCTATAGTACAACTCATCCCTAAAATCAGTAGTCCTGAATAATTTAAGAACCTGCGTCCAATTAGTATTTTACCGGTACTATCCAAGTTGCTAGAGAGAGAAATAGATTCGCAGCTATGAGAACATATTTCTAAATTTAACATATTACCAGAGGTTACCAGAGGTTCAATTTGGTTTTCGCCCTATGCATGGTTGTGAAACAACCCTGCTAAATATTACAGATATCATTCTGATAAGAAAGTGACGGTGTAAGTGCTTATCGACTTTTCGAAAGCATTTGACACAATAAATCACGAAATTTTACTGTTTACTCTAAAATATGTTGAATTGACCGAAACCGTAGTAATTTTTTTTCGTAATTATTTATCTAATAGAACTCAAAAAATTAAAATCGATAACGATATATCCGATCCCCTTGGACTATCATCTGGTGTACCACAGTGTTCAATCCTAGGTCCATTTCTGCATGCACTATATACATCTGATTTTGTAAATGCACTTCGACATTGTCACATACACTTCTAAGCTGATGACACGCAGCTCTATTTGACATTCGACCCTTTTAATAGTGCAGAGGCAATAGAGAATAGAAATAGGGATGTGACTTCTCTTATAAATATATCTAAACGTCATTCATTGCATATCAATATCACCATTAAAACATCCGTCCTTGTTTCTGGTTCACCGGGGATAAAAATCACAAATCAATCAAACTTTTATTAAGTTTGAGATAATAATTTAAAAGTTATAAATAATAAGAAACAAATTTCATCTTTTAGCGGCCTGTAACTCAACAACAAAGGAATGTAGAAAAAAAATTATATGAGATACAGGCTTTATACTGACTCTACTCTTCTCTGAATTTTTGTCCTGAAATTATGGAACACTTTGTATAATAGACCTACATCAGCGATTTTGAAGTATGTACATTAGAATATCTATACAGATTTATTCATTTTTATTTTTTTAATAACGCAATTGTTAAGATAATGAAGACAATTATATAGCAATTAAAGAGGATGCTATATTTCAAGGAATGAGTTCATATATTGACATGTATATAATGTTATGTTCATTTTAATAAATGACAATTTTAATCTCAGCAAAGATATGAGAAAATGGTGTAATAGTTAGATTTCGTCTAATAAGAAGATGGAGGAGATGCTAAGGTCAATTAAGTATATAACTAGAATGTAAGATTAACTATATATCATGGCATCTAGACAGTTTAAGTACTGGGATTATTATGAATTCAGTCATTCACGTTTTGTGAGAATAGCCCTAAATGTGATATCTACTTGACACATTTCGGTACGTAATTACAAGGTAACACAACAGTTTAAAAACAGTTCGTAATACATGTATATTCTAAAAGCGATGAGACCTATTAGCATGGCAACATATATGTATTGTTCATACAAGTTCAAAGAGAATAAAGCAACTAGTTTATAATTTACTTCTAGCCATATATTGAATATTCATAGACATAGATTTGGGTTAACGCCAACGCTACTAAAGATAAAATAAATAAAAGGTAAATGATACGGTTCCAGCGCATTGATATTCTCGTTCAAGGATTTGTACAGCTCGTATTATCTTTGGTTGCGTTGACAGTGAATAAGAATCTCGATTATCGGTTTTCGTTTATGAGTAAACTGCTCTCTCTGAATTTTTCCGACACAAATGAATGATTGCATATTGGTTGTCATTAGTTACATATCGATTTTAAAAAGCCTTGGGAACCCTCTAAGAAACTAAATTTCAAATTTTCCTTTCCAATTTCCTTTGAACGCAGTCAATTAAATTAAAAACTTCTTTATTTAACATTAGCTTATACAAGTACCTCCCCAAGGTCTAACCCAAGTCCGACCGTGCAACCACTGCGTTCTTCGCTGTGGCGGATTGCAGGACCGAGCGGACTAGGCCTGGTTCGGTTAAAAACAGTTAAAACTTATATCTAGGTTCCTTCTGCAGAACGCAGATTAAAAAAGTGATAAAATTTACGAACATCTAAAAAAACAGATTCAACAAAACTTAAAACTGCACATTTTATTAGTAGCTCGAGCACTTCACTGTTTTTAATTTGGCTGTTGACTGGTACCTTAATCTGGTCGAGGAACCATCTGCGAGATGTGTAAATACCGGGCTGCACATAGGCTGGCCTAAATATTGGTTTTAAAAACTTTGGTTTCCGGAAAATTTTGATTTTGTTATAAAATTTTGGTGGAAAATTAATTTGGAGACAAAAATGCACAAAAAGAAAACGAGAAACAAACGAAACAAAAAGAAACAAACATAAAGGAAAAGGGGGACAGGAAAGATTTAAGGATGTAAAGGTATGAAAGGATGTAAGGTGGATAGGGTAAGCGAAAGTTACAGTTGTTGAAGTTTGGCTACAGAAGTTGCCAGAAGATCGGTAACGTCTGGCATGGTAGGGTGTGCTTAATCCGAAATGGAGCATTATGATGTCTAATTTGTGCTATGTTTTTTGTTAACGGACTATCGCCCAGTTTGAAACAGTAGAATTTCTGGGAGATATCCTGGACGTAGTCCGTTATTGGGGTTATGTCGTGGCAAAGTGCGTATAGGTCTCTGAGGGAGGTATACCTTCCAGAATTAGAGAAGAGGCGTATTTTGTGATCCAACACTTTTAGTTTTCTCATTGTCGTCGTCGACGTGCTGCACAACACCGGCGCCGCGTATATGATGGACGGCCTGATCACCATTGTGTACAACATTTTTATTTTGTCGGTTAAGTCTGCTACCCCTGACCATGAGTGGATACAGACTCCTTGACAAGGAGTAAACCGTCCATACTGTCTCATTTATATGCGCGTTAAACGTCAGTCGCTGATCCAGTCTAACATCCAAGTACTTCACGCACCTCTTGGTTGAAATTTTGTTTTCCCGGATCGAGATTGGTTTTCCACTGTGCGTATACGCCGTGGTATGGGCCATGTGCGCCTTCAGCAGCATGTTCGTTGCTTGAGCGTTATGCGATTGCGACTAAATGGCTGTCTGGAACTCTGGAAAGTCGGAGACGTACAGGTTCTACAACTTTGGCAACAGGCACGATCCTTGCGGGACTTCCGCGCGAATGTCCCGTCGTGTTGATAGTTTGTTATTCACTCGAACCTGCAGGGACCTGCCCGTCAAGAACGAGTGAATGAGTTTTATGAGGTAAGTCGGGAAGTTGTAGTCGTTTAGTTTGTAAAATAATCCCGGGATCCAGACAGTGTCGAACGCCTTCTCAATATGGAGGATATGGTGGTGCTCTTTCCTAGATTGTTACTCACCGGACTATGTGCCCCGCCGAGCGCAGAATTACAAGTTACAAGCCTGGCATTGCACTTTGACGTCGTTATCTATCCTAACGGCTTGCTGCACCGCGCTTCTGCCCTTCTTGAAGCCAAATTAGGTCTCATCGTTGACGTGAACTTCCTCCTGCAAAATATCGAGTCTGGTCGGGAAAACCTTCTCCACCAACTTGGATATCGCCGACAGTAACGAGATGGGCCTGTAGCCGCCAAATTTCTTATTCAATTTTATCATCATCCTCACTCGTATGGTTGCTCGAAAGTAAATATCAAAGAGGGATAATTTTTAAACCAAGAAATTGTTTGTTAACAAAAATTATCTTAGGTTTTTTAAATTTTATTTTATCGAATTACTTAGATTACCATTAGCATTAGCTATTCCAACACTCAACCAGGACACATGCACACAGATAATTACACAACGACTATTAGTAGGTAATGCGCATCTGCAGTGTGGGAAAATTTTGATGACCGTCGCGGTGGTCTCTGTCGGCATATGTCCAATAACGTATATCAAATGGCAAAATCCAATGTTCAAAGTATATATCAAAATTACCAATAGAAATAAACAAAATTATTGGCGTTGCCTTTAACAATGTCCAAACCGTCTACAATAAAATTAAGATCAATATTAACCTCTAATTTGAGCACGTATCTAGCCGGTGAATATTTTGACAAAATCAATAAATAGTTCAAATGTGCTTTTAGAGGGCGGAATATTAAACATAATATTTTTAGTCGCAAACTCCTCTATAAATCCTTATTTTACTATAAGGAAAATAACCAGACTGCAACCAAAGTTACAAGTCTGGCGCGTTAAGTGTAACAATTGCATATTACCATCAAAACGCTAATGCTTCGATTGCAACAAACACCAGCCGAAAGACTGATCCTACTTAAAGGAGCTCTCTCCTGCCAGTCGTCACACACCACTTGCAGACTGCAGTTTCGAGCTGTTGGCTCTCGTCAGTGCAAGGTAGGTATGCGACGACCGGCACGAGAATCCTTTGACTACTTAGTACATCCCGCTATTTCTACAATAGCGACATGTAAAATAGCCAGCAGGCGCCATCTAGCGGTCCAGTGTCTGTTGAAATCGAAAAATATATAGCCTGACTTGGCTTAGCATAGTTCAAATGTGCTTTTAGAGGGCGGAATATTAAACATAATATTTTTAGTCGCAATTGTTACACTTAACGCGCCAGACTTGTAACTTTGGTTGCAGTCTGGTTATTTTCCTTATAGTAAAATAAGGATTTATAGAGGAGTTTGCGACTAAAAATATTATGTTTAATATTCCGCCCTCTAAAAGCACATTTGAACTATGCTAAGCCAAGTCAGGCTATATATTTTTCGATTTCAACAGACACTGGACCGCTAGATGGCGCCTGCTGGCTATTTTACATGTCGCTATTGTAGAAATAGTGGGATGTACTAAGTAGTCAAAGGATTCTCGTGCCGGTCGTCGCATACCTACCTTGCACTGACGAGAGCCAACAGCTCGAAACTGCAGTCTGCAAGTGGTGTGTGACGACTGGCAGGAGAGAGCTCCTTTAAGTAGGATCAGTCTTTCGGCTGGTGTTTGTTGCAATCGAAGCATTAGCGTTTTGATGGTAATATGCAATTGTTACACTTAACGCGTCAGACTTGTAACTTTGGTTGCAGTCTGGTTATTTTCCTTATAGTAAAATAAGGATTTATAGAGGAGTTTGCGACTAAAAATATTATGTTTAATATTCCGCCCTCTAAAAGCACATTTGAACTATGCTAAGCCAAGTCAGGCTATATATTTTTCGATTTCAACAGACACTGGACCGCTAGATGGCGCCTGCTGGCTATTTTACATGTCGCTATTGTAGAAATAGCGGGATGTACTAAGTAGTCAAAGGATTCTCGTGCCGGTCGTCGCATACCTACCTTGCACTGACGAGAGCCAACAGCTCGAAACTGCAGTCTGCAAGTGGTGTGTGACGACTGGCAGGAGAGAGCTCCTTTAAGTAGGATCAGTCTTTCGGCTGGTGTTTGTTGCAATCGAAGCATTAGCGTTTTGATGGTAATATGCAATTGTTACACTTAACGCGCCAGACTTGTAACTTTGGTTGCAGTCTGGTTATTTTCCTTATAGTAAAATAAGGATTTATAGAGGAGTTTGCGACTAAAAATATTATGCTTAAAATCAATAAATGTTGAATATACCTTTACCGTTTGGCAGACCAATTTTTAATTTTAAAAGCAGATCGATATTATAGATTTTATACAATTTTATCTTGCTAATTTCTAAATTTTCTCGAGACTAGATTACTGCTATCTCTTGGTGGAAGCTGTAACTATCGGATTTTTGGATGCACTGAGTAATTGGTGGAAACCGGACCTGTTGTGAAATTTATTGATTTACTATTATTGGTTTTAAGTTGTGATTCTTGTTGGATTAGAAATCTTTAATTTAGAGTGTTACAACTTATAGGACGCCTATTATTAAAAAAACAGATACACCTTTTTGTAAAAGATAAAATTTGATGATGTATTTTTGGCAAAATCAAGTCATTAGACTATTGTTATTTTCCAACGGGTAAGTTGATAACTTTTTCTTTATCTTTTTTAAGGTATCACTCCGGTCAGTTGCATCACAGAATCTCCTTCCTCCCTTGAAGACAATATTATTAGGATACTTTTTTCCGACTTTCAATATAGCCATCCTTTTTCTGTCTCAATGAGGTTGTTTTTGTTGCACGAATTTTCCAAATTACTAAATTTAATAGTGTATCGAATTACAAAACTGCAGAATATTCTATTTAATTGGTAAAGTATATTTGCATATAATAATTAGATACTTTATATTTCTTTCCAATAATTTGTAACGCAAAAAGATTGTTAAAAAATGTAATAACCTGAAAATACTTATCATTACCAAAGAAAGTTAAGTGTTTATTTTTGAAAATGAAAAAAAAACACTGTTATAATATGGATAGCAATGCCACCTAAAACTTTTCTGAATGTAAAAATATACTCGAACATACTGTTTAAAAAGTAACTTTATTACCAGTTTCAGCATTTTACACGATTTTAAGCTCAGTTAAACTGTATTTAACGATTCGTTTTATTACTCTTCAGGGAGGCTAGCGGCAATATTGAGCGATATGAATATCAGGAATTGCCACCCTAATAGCATTTTCTAGTTGGGCATGGGTATATGCATTTACAAAACACCCATCGCGCACGTCTATGAGAGGAAAACTGTTAGAATAGTTTTTTTATTGAAAGGTTTACGGTGAACATTGATCATGAAAGTGCATGGTGCAAGGGCGTAAATATATTTTTCTTGCATGGGGGTAATATGAAAAATTAAAAAATACATTTTTTAATGTTTTTAATATCACAGAAATACGATATCGTATTATTCGTATCGAATAAAATAACAATTAATTGGGAATTATTAACCATTGAAATTAAAAAATTATAAGTATCTGCAGATAAACCATACTCTAAACACTCGGCTTATTTAAAAAATTAGCAATAGGGTACTTTTGCATGCAACAATTTTTACTTTCCCAACTTTTCAAAAACTAATCACCCCAACTTCGAATTCAATTAAATAAAGTGCAAGGAAGGCTCCTAGAGTCTTATACAAAGCCCTCCAGACAAAGATATATTATTTTTTCAACCAACGGAGGTTTGTTCGTGTTCACAACGAAGATCGCATCCTCGCCTCATACATCTTCCAGCGGCTTGTATATCAGAGTATGCGCGGAAGCTATACAACTTTAGGCGAGGGTTGTATAGGGGATATACCATCCTTCGGAGGGGATGTAAAGCCGTCGGTCCCTTGTCTATTAAATGTTAGGCAAGTAATAGATCCCTACTCTTCTTAAGGGAAGAGGTTCGGCAAAATTCCTGGCGTCGATGTTAGGCCTCAGTAGCGGAAATAGGCCGACATTAAATGTATATAAAAAAAATATCAATATAGCTAAAAAAAATGTCCATTACATAGTATGATCTTCTGTGTACGTTTTACATCTTTTACACCTCTTAAGTATTATATGGTGCTATTTAGAATACAATATTGTTTTAGTATTTATTTGCAGGACCGGTCTTAGACATTTGCCGCCCCTAGGCACTTATTCATTTGCCGTCCTATATTATATACTGACTTTAAAATGCCAGTGTCAGTTTTTTTATAGAAAATAAAACTAAATTAATGAAGCACCCTGTATATACCCCATATATAAATTTAGGTTTTTCTTATTTATTTTCCAAATTCAAGTAATTCTTGAAGTTTTTTTTTTTTTTATACATTTATTTAACGTCGGCCTATTTCCGCTACTGAGGCCTAACACCGACGCCTGTAGACGAGCTACCCCCAACCAGGAATTTTGCCGAACCTCTTCCCTTAAGAAGAGTAGGGATCTTTTACTTGCCTAACATTTAATAGACAAGGGACCGACGGCTTTACATCCCCTCCGAAGGATGGTATATCTCCTATACAACCCTGGCCTAAGATTGTATAGCTTCCGCGCATACACTGATATACAAGCCGCTGGAAGATGTGTGAGGCGAGAACGCGGTTTCCGTTGGAATGGTCACCAATCCAAGTACTAACCGCGCCTGTCGTTGCTTTACATCGCATACCGAAGTATGTACATAGTAAAGACGCACCTACGCTCGCCCCCTATTCTTGAAGTTAATTCATTTCATTTTTACATTTATTTAGACATTTAATATTGTACACAATAAAGTTACCAGAATGGATTTTAAAATTACAATATTTTAAAGCAACGTTAAACGCTACATTTGTACGAAAGCATTTACTTAAAAATCGAGTCTAGTCACAGCATTTGTTTACAATTGACACGATAAGCGTCAAGTACTTCTGTTACTTCTCACAGGGTGAAATCGCCTGTCGTTTTCTACCTTAAGTCATGCAAAGGACGGACTCTGCAAACTACGACGCCTGTAGACATTGAAATTTATAATGTAAAAATTTTCCAATCGTGAGACCACCAATCCAAAGCTTTCATGTAATTGTGACGTCATTTTTGCCATATGAAAGGAAGACGGCATGGTACTTAAAGGAGAAGATAGACGGCATCGGAAGACAACACCTTTTAAGTTACGTCGCGATATTTTGGAAATTATATTGGAAATATGTCGAAGTGACGTCGCGATATTTTAGCCGAACTTTTATATTTGCCTTTGAAATCTATTCTAAGCTACGTCGCGAGTTTCGCCGAGCTTAATAAATTATTTTGTGGATATTTTCACTAAATCAGCCGTGTAAGCTACTAGCCAAACAATATTATAACTTACATCTTATTGTAACGAATTCTTCTCAACTACCGACATGCTCGACGAGGACGTTAAACATGTAGAACCTGGGGGAGAGCTTTCACGAGCGATATAACACTATACAGAGCGCACAGAAATTCAGATGGCATAAATTTCTAAAGGTGATCGCTTGCTTATTTCGAGATTCTATTTTATTATTTGCAATTGCATTCATATTCTGGTTACGGGGTGGTTAAAAGGAGTTTTAACTTGACGCATTTGTGGTACTAAAAGAATATTAGATTTTTTTAAATATTAGCTTTGATTATCAACAAGAAAATATAACATTATATTACCAGTTATTCAGTTATGATTTCATTCACGAATTTAATTCACAAAATTTCACTTTCTGGAAACCGGGACGTCTCGTCTGTTTGATTTACATCTACCCACCTTGTTTTACGTTGTTGGACAGTCATACAAAATTTGGTAAACTGCTTGTTTTAATTATAATCAAAAGATTTTTCCTCAACATTCTATGATCTTTTACATGAATATTTAATGCTCATTTCTCAACTTAATTTTGATAATGTATAAACATGACATTATTCTTGTCCTCTGTTTAGCATTCGATTCATTATTTGTCTATTGCTAACAACTTTACTTATAATTTACTATTATCTAGCGATTGCTAACAGCTCTATTATAGATTATCATTATCAGGCCATTGCCACAACCCTAATTACTGTTAAAATAACACAGCATACTTTTGTATAACAAACCTCTTGTTATTGCATCACAACACTCAGCATATCTATAGTATGGTCATTACTATAGCAGTGCAAATTTTCCTATTATGATATTTAGACAATTGTCTCAAATATTTGGATTACTTTGATTTCATGTTCGACTATTGTTGCATCAATTTATGTAAAATAAAATGTTTTTTTTTTACTATTTTTTCCCATCAATTATTGTCTTATTCTTCCACCTTTACCTTTACCTTTTCGTCATATAAGTAATAAACTAACTAAATGTTTTAATTTCAAAAGCAAAATAGAAAACAAAAACAAACTTTAACTATAAATGTACAGTGCAATGTTGAGTAATTAGATACTACATAAATAACATATATAATTAACTAGGTCTCTCAATTAATAGACAGTGTAGTGTGTTCAAGCTATTAGGTATTTAAATTAACAGAGTGATTAATTTTCTAAGTTATATAGCATCAGACATAAACAAGTAATATTAAATTTTGTATAAAAGAACCTGGGTAATTAAAAAAGGGTTATTACTACACACACACACAACGAAATTTGGGTCCTGCACTAACAAAACTAGACGATCACGCAAATGGTCAAATTTTATTCGTTTATCCTTCAGATAAATAAATACTAATGAAATTACTGGTGACGTAATTACTAGGATTTCATTTGTAATTAACCAGGGTACCTCACAGCTGTTACATTATGAAAATAACAAGTAAGTAAAAATGAACACACTTTTCTTTTCGGCGGGGGTCCTACGGCTCCCGCCGCATCCCACATTTCAGTCTCCATAATAGTTTGTTCTGTGTATCCTCTTCTGTCAAATTCCTTTCTGTCATACTCCTCTTAATACTTTCCCACCATCTGGCTCGAGGTCTTCCTCTTTTCCCTCTTCTATTGGGTATGTAATTGAATACTCTCTTGGGGATTCTCTCGTTCCCCATTCTCCTCATATATCCGTACCAGACAAGTTGTCTTTGTTCAATTTGTAGATATTGATTTTAGTTCTTAATCCGTTTTAGTGGACCAGAGAAGGGGGTTTAGTTTGCGAATTGTTGTTCTCCCTGAATTCACACGATGTGCTATGTTTTCATCGCACGTTCCCCCTTCGCTGAGAATACTTCCCAAATACTTGTACGTATCGCTATTTGTAACGGTAATATTATCTGATACTTGGAGATCAGATGATTGGACTCCTGACGCCAAGTATTCGGATTTTTTTCTATTTATGTTTAATCTCCACTTATTAAATTCCTCTACTAATATCCTGGTCATGTAAGAAATGTCTTCCTCGTCGTTAGCAATTATTACTTGATTGTCCGCAAATAAGAGAGTGTATAAGCATTCATCATCTATTTGAATCCCCATTCCACTGCATTTGTTCTTCCAATTCTCTAGTGTGGTTAGTATATATACTTTGAATAGGGTGAGCGACAAACAGCACCCCTGTTTAAGTCATTTGTCAATTCTAAACTCCTGAGAAAAAAAATTTCCAACCTTTACCCTTGCACCGACGTTTTTGTAAATACTATACATTCCTCTAATGTATATAGGGTTCATTTCACTATTAGTGTTTCAAATAGTTGGGTTAGTGGGACATTGTCATGTGCCTTCTCTAAGTCTATGAATGGGCGAGCGTAGGTGCGTCTTTACTATGTACATACTTCGGTATGCGATGTAAAGCAACGACAGGCGCAGTTAGTACTTGGATGGTGACCATTCCAACGGAAACCGCGTTCTCGCCTCACACATCTTCCAGCGGCTTGTATATCAGTGTATGCGCGGAAGCTATACAACCTTAGGCGAGGGTTGTATAGGAGATATACCATCTTTCGGAGGGGATGTAAAGCCGTCGGTCCCTTGTCTATTAAATGTTAGGCAAGTAAAAGATCCCTACTCTTCTTAAGGGAAGACGTTCGGCAAAAATTCCTGGTTGGGGGTAGCTCGTCTACAGGCGTCGGTGTTAGGCCTCAGTAACGGAAATAGGCCGACGTTAAATAAATGTATTAAAAAAAAATACAGTGGGAAATAGGAAAGATTTGAAATTATCAGAGAGAGAGAGAGAGAGAAGACCAGGGCAAGAGGAAATTGTAATTGTGCGAGTATGTAGAAAGATATTCATCCCTATAGCATCACATCCGTAACTAACAGTTTCCACTTTAGGTTACCTTAACTATAATAAGAAATCTACCAAATCTAGACTTTTTTACACAGAAAAGTCGTACTTATCAAAAAAGTTTTTTCTTTGGCTATTTTCTCTAACTAACCTATATCATTTGCAATTCCCGCTTACTCTCCGAGATTCCCATCTCGGCTACACTATACCGCCAATTACTATTTTTTAAATATAAATTCAATTTTCTTCAAAGTTTAGAATTAAAGAGGTTTCGTCCAGAAGCATTCCCACAACCTGTAACAAATCCGTGTACATCATATTTCTTATCTATTAAGTATTAAATATCATAGAATCCTGTGATAACAAGCAATAAATAGTAAATAAATCTATGTAGTTTTCTTATTCATGATATCAGACAGCTAGCTCACTCGCAAACTAACTTTTTTGTAATTTTTATAATAAATAGATACAGAAATTGCTCACAAAAGGTACAGTTGATTTTAAAAAAACTGGTACACTTTCTTTTAGCTATGTAAATCATTCGTTCTTTGATTGATTTAATAATCTTACAAATGTCACTTTGACGTTAATCAGTGGCGTCATTATTAAAAATGGTTCGACATCTAACAGATATTCAAAAACTTCGAATTGTTTCTAAAACTGAAGATGGTTGGTCCATAAGAAGACTTGCTGCTGAATGCAATGTGAGTAAAACCACGATAATGAGTGTTAAAAAACAATGGGAAACTAACCAAACGGTATCCCGTAAAGTTGGTTCTGGTAGGCCCAGAAAGAGCAATAATCAAGAAGATGAAAATGTTATAAATTACCTAAGAGAAAACCCTTCTCAGATTGCAGTAAATGCAATTTCAGAGACAAATTTCCCTGCTTCGGTATCTACTGCTTGCAAAAGAATAAAACTAGGAAGTGAATTGAAGAGTTGTTCAGCGGCTAAAAAATACAAACTTTCAGAAGAAAAGAAGAAGGGTAGGATTATTTTTGCACTGAACTATATAATAAATGATGAAAACTTCTGGGGACAAGTTATCTTTTCTGATGAAAAGGTTTTTAAATCCTGTAACGATGGACATGTTCGCGTATATAGGCCTCCTTCCACTAGATACGACGAAAAATATAATTTCGATCCTCTGGGAGTCTCAGTTGAAGTTAACCAGCCAAAATACTTTTATTTTCCCAACCACCGAGGCCAGTGCGCGTTCGCAACGAAGACCGCGTCCTCGCCTCACACATCTTCCAGCGGCTTGTATATCAGTGTATGCGCGGAAGCTATACAACCTTAGGCGAGGGTTGTATAGGAGATATACCATCTTTCGGAGGGGATGTAAAGCCGTCGGTCCCTTGTCTATTAAATGTTAGGCAAGTAAAAGATCCCTACTCTTCTTAAGGGAAGACGTTCGGCAAAAATTCCTGGTTGGGGGTAGCTCGTCTACAGGCGTCGGTGTTAGGCCTCAGTAGCGGAAATAGGCCGACGTTAAATAAATGTATATAAAAAAAAAGTCTATGAATACTAAATGGGTTTCTAGATATCTTTCGGATCGTTTCTCCATTAACTGTCGTATAGAAAATATGTTGTCGATACGCGATCTTCCCGCTCGTAACCCACTCTGCTCTTCACTGTCCTTTATTTCCTCTTTAATTCTACTTTTTAGAATTCGGCCATAGAACCTTCCTATTGTGCTGGTTACGCTAATACCTCTATAGTTATTGCAGCCTTGTTTATTACCCTTTTTGTAAATGGAACTAATTAGAGAGATACAAACACTTACCATACAAAAATTGCCACGAAACAAAAAATGTAAAAAAATTAATAAATGTAAAATGTGCCGCCCTAGGCAATTGCCTAGTCTGTCTAGTGGTAAGACCGGCCATGTTTATTTGTATATAGGATAATGCAATACGTAACTCGTTCTTTTGTGGCTTTACATAATAACGATTTCAGATTAATATACGTCCAACACGTCATACTGAATTATACTAAATTGACATTGAAATCCAACTTATAAATTTTTATGTATTATTATAAATTCCTTTTCGAGGACAAGACAGTCTAACCTCCATCATCTACATAAATCACTATTAAATTCATAATAAGTCTGTAGCACAGTCTCAAGTGCAAGGACCACTCCATCTTGCCAAAGATGCCATTCTGAATACTTACACAACTGTCTCACCTTTGACCCACGCATTTGCATATACTTATTTACTGAATCACATGCCTATTAATATAAAATCACGATTTATATTATGTGCGGGATTAATATAGATAACGTATCATTACACTTTGAGCGTTTAATTAAAATCGTTCACGCATTTAGTTCGTAACGAGCATGTACGAGGTGCACAATAATCACGGTTAAAAAATGCATTCACATGCATGCAATTATTGTTAGTTACCTACTTGGTGCCGCCGAAAGGTCAGTATTTTACTGTGCCCCATCTTTTTAGTGTAACAGTCTATACTTAAAAAAATTACAAGATATTTTACAAAATGGGTGTATTATAACAGTAAACAGATTATTAACCACTGACTGAGACGTCAATTACGGGAAAGTCCATTTTCGTGGCATAAGAACTTAGTATCGCGTAATAAGAATGTTTTTAGAAAACTACTTTTTAACAATCCAGAATATTTAATTATTCATCTATTTCCACGCATCATTCTATAAAACACAGTTTCAATTACATGATAGAGACACAACAAAGAGACTCATAGTGTTATAAAATAACTATAATTGGAAAATCTCTTCAGATTTATCTCCTGGAATTCTGTATATGCAGAAAGTGAAACAGATTCTGCTACAAATAAATGTATCAATATTGTCACAAATGCTTTAAATGACTATATCTAATTGAAAAACGCATGGATAACAAACGCTCTCTTAAAATCAGTAAAAAAAAATTCTATGTTTAAAAATTTGCAAGAAACCCACAGACATTATTATATACTATGAAATGAAAATTATAACAAAAAATTACAATATCTAATACGCAAAACTAGATATCAGTACTATAAAAACGAAATAAATGAAAACGCTAATGATTCGAAAAATCTTTGGAAGATAGTACAGAATTTAACAGAAAGTAACTCTAAACCGAACACTATACAGGCTGTCCCCATTTTATCAGGGCACTCGAGAATATCTCACTTAATATCGGTGGTACAAAAAAATTATTTTTACCAAAATTGTGCCGATTTATATAACCTACAAAATGGTTTAAAGACATTTGAAATCCATGGCCTACTTTAAGAATTATGGCGGAAATATCGAAAATGCGGAAAACGTCTAGGCCAAATATCTCCGTTATTTGAAGAGATACGAAAAAAATTCCAAGGCGAATTTTTTTTGAAAAACTGGGTATTTCAACGAGGTTTTATCTAATTTTTTTCAAAACCGCTGTATTTTGAGATTTACTCTTCAGGCTGTTCAAAAAATCATTTTGAAACGAGCGGGAAATGGCGTCATTAAATAGAGTATTTTCCTCCCTTTTCAACGATATATCACATGCCATATTTATTCATTGGTACTACGATAGTAATTATAAAAGCATTTTTTTAAAACCAATAAATTTTTTTTAACAAGCATTATACTTTACGTGGAGAAGTATAATTAAATAAAACGATAAAATAATTCAATAAGTTGTTCAAATCTTTGCTATAATAAAACATTAACACAATTAAGAAGAATAAAGTGAATTCAGGTAACAAAAACAAAATAATAATCAAGAAAGCAACATGGAGCAATTATGGAAAGAGTATTCGCAGTTATGCCAGTGTATGTATTGAGGTCCTCCATAAAAGCGTCACTCCTTGCTCAGAAAGTTAAAATGTCTTTACCAATTAATTTAAGTATAATATCCATTTGTTTGTATTTCATGATTTCACTATTATTTCAATTATTTTAAAATAGTTGGCTATGAACAAACTTGACAATTTAATTTTTTGACAGATCATCTCAGTTAATACCTAAATTCTCACTCAATCACACTCGTTTAAGAATTTATAATTTTCAAAAATGATTTTCGCTCAATTGATCGTTATAACATGTTCGTTACATATTGCCAATGCAATTTTAACTCAGGATTAGCTCAAGTAGAATATAGAAACAGATTTCCACAAGCACTACAGCCGAATAAAACTCTGTTCAGAAAATTAGCTTCGAAACTGAAAAATAATGGTTCATTTTTAAAGAAGATAAGGTTGAACAGTGTTACTGATAATGTAAATAAGATAAACCGAGTTATTAATTATGTAAGAAATAAAAATGCAGAAAATTTGGAAACATCATTAAGAGAAATTCAAATTGGTTGTCATATAAATAAAACAAGTGCTAGAAAAATTTTAAAGAAAAATGGTTACCGGTGTTATAAAGCCAAAAAAGTTCACAATTTACAAGCAAAGGGGGGACAAACCAAGGAGGACGACTTTTTGTAGGTGGCTGTTGGAAAAGAAGCGTGCCGATCCATTACTATGTAGTAAAATACTTTGGTCCGACGAGGCAAATTTTTCCAATAATAGATTTTTTAATCGCAATATTCATTACAAGTGGACTTCTGAAAATACACACTGACATAGACCGACTGGGTTTCAAAATCGTTTTTCAATAAATGTGTGGATAGATATTTTAGGCACCAATTTAATAGGTCCTTATTTTTATAATGATCACCTCAGTGGTCAAAGGTACCTAAATTTTTTGAGAAATGAATTTAATGAATTCTTAGATGACCTACCTTTAGAGAATCGACACAATTTTCAATATTTTCAAAAAGATGGAGCTCCTCCCCACAATTCCCAGATTTGCCTAGATTATTTAGACGAAACTTTGCCTCAACATTGAATAGGTACCAATGGATTTATTCGATGACCCCCTCGTTCTCCAGATATAACCCCAATGGATTTTTTCTATGGGGGTTATTAAAGATAAGGTGTTTTCGACGACACCGCATAATGTAGAGGACCTAAAAACTCGAATTCAACAGGCATGTATTACAGTTACCTCCGAAATGCTGAGTAATGTTTTAAATGCAGTGCCTCGCCGCGCTAGATTGTGCATAAGAAATCGCGGTGGACACTTTGAACACTTGATATATTTTAAAAATTATTTTGAGGATTAGATAAATATTAATGTTCTGTATTGTTTCCTATTATTTGGTTTTTCTACCACATATATTATTATCCTCTTCAAAACAAATCACCGAATCTACAAAATAATAGAATTATTGGAAAAACCTCTGCGCCCGTGACGTTTACACCAAAGGAAAAGTCAGAGGTTATGTTTTGCAAATAATATAAATCGGAATAAACACAGAAATAATGTATTTTGCTGACGTTTCGGAGAGTAATCTCTTTCCGTTTTCAAAGCTATTTTTTGGAAGAACTCTTATTTTGCTGTGTATGTCAAATACACAGCTTTAAGATTCTTATATATAATTCTTAAAGCTGTGTATTTGACATACACAGCAAAATAAGAGTTCTTCCAAAAAATAGCTTTGAAAACGGAAAGAGATTACTTTCCGAAACGTCAGCAAAATACATTATTTCTGTGTTTATTCCGATTTATATTATTTGCAAAACATAACCTCTGACTTTTTCTTTGGCGTAAACGTCACGGGCGCAGATGTTTTTTCCAGTAATTCTATTATTTTGTAGATTCGGTGATTTGTTTTGAAGAGGATAATAATATATGTGGTATAAAACCCAAATAATAGGAAAGAATATTCGTAGAATGCCACAAATAACTTTCAGACAATATTAATGTTCTGTGTGCTATATATATATTCTTTTTATTATTAATTTACTTTATTCGTCTTAATTGTGTTAATGTTTTATTATAGTAAAGATTTGAACAACTTATTGAATTATTTTATCGTTTTATTTAATTATACTTCTCCACGGCAAGTATAATGCTTGTTAAAAAAATTTATTGGTTTTAATAAAAAGTTTTTATAATTACTATCGTAGTACCAATGAATAAATATGGCATGTGATATATCGTTGAAAAGAGAGGAAAATACTCTATTTAATGGCGCCATTTCCCTCTCGTTTCGAAATAATTTTTTTAACAGCCTGAAGAGTAAATCTCAAAATACAGCGGTTTTGAAAAAAATTAAATAAAACCTGTTGAAATACTCAGTTTTTCAAAAAAATATCGCCTTGGAATTTTTTTCGTATCTCTTCAAATAACGGAGATATTTGGCCTAGACGTTTTCCGCATTTTCGATATTTTCCGCCATAATTCTTAAAGTAGGCCATGGATTTCAAATGTCTTTAAACCATTTTGTAGGTTATATAAATCGGCACAATTTTCGTAAAAATAATTTTTTTGTACGACCGATATTAAGTGAGATATTCTCGAGGGTCCTCATAAAATGGACAGACTGTAGAGTCCATAAAAACTACAAACGTAGATGAAATAACTGATTCCAAACAAATATCAGATGAATTTGTTAAAACTTTTACAAACACGGGACGTCATTTAGCCCCGAAAATTAAAAAATATCCAAATTTTACTTTTCATAGATATCCGATTCCCAATTCATTTTCTTTTAAACTCGACAGATAAAAAAGACATACATAAACTAATTTCCGAATTAAAAAATAACAAAGCTTCAGGGCTGGATCATATCAAAGCAGAGGTACTGATATATATTTCGCAATATATTACTCAACCATTCGTATTTATAATAAACAAATGTATGGAAGCAGGAGTTTGACCTTCGGCTTTTATAAAATCAGTCATAACTCCAATTTACAAAATGGCGATAAATCTCAATTTAATAATAATTGTAGACCTATCTCCTTAATAACGGACTTGGCAATAATTTTTGAAATAGTAATTAAAGTGAGGCTTAATTCATGTCTGATGCATTGAGTAACTCACAAATTATAGAAAACGAAGTACCTCAGGGCACTGTATTAGGTCCGCTACTCTTTCCTATTTATGTAAACGAACTATTTTCCTCGGGGAGTTTAGGTGATATAGTAAGTTTTGCGGACGATACAGCTGTACCATTTAGCTGCACAAAAACACACACAGAAATCAGCATATTGTGTTACCTAAAATTGAAATAAAATACCATTATATAATATGTAAATGATATAATCAAATAATTACAATTCATTCTACATAAATTTAAATATTTGCAGAACGTATTCAATATAAAACAGATGAAAACTCTATATCACGCCTTAGTAGAAGCTCGCCTAAGTTACAGCATACTAGGTTGGGGTGAAGTGGCGAAAATACATTTAACAGCATTGGAACTGTTACAAAAGAGATCCTTAAAAATAATGCTGTAAAAAAATTACAGGTACCTCAGAGAACTCTTATAATTTGAAGCCAAGATGTTCGATATACGCATTTTTTAATTTTTTTTTAATGTCAAACAACATTTGCATAGACATAGAATTACCTTATCAGCATATAGATATGATACAAGACAAAACAATAAATGTTTATATCTACTGATGTTAAAAATGATCAGAGATCATATCAATTTTTAGCACCTAAATTGTATAATTCAGTTCCAGGCGATATAAAAATCAATATATTCATTTAAAAGAAAATTAAACACTTACGTTCTTGAAGAAAATAGAAAAATATTTACAGTTTTATTTGACTTTAAAAATAAAAATTAGTACTTACCTTGAACTAATACGTGTACTATGTACCATGAGCACAATCTCTAATTCACTTGGTATCTTATTGTTCTATTTTGTTTTTTTTATATCTTATTATGCCTCTAATATTTAACTCTCATGATTAATACTATATATTAATATATTATATAACACTGCCACCTAGATGTTATCGAGAATACACACCTTCAAATAAATTTTACATATTAACCATTTACTCTTCATATACTTTATACAAGTTATTGAAAATTATGTATTAATTAACAATTAAATATAGCTAACAAACAATAGGTTACACAATATTAATTAGCATTAAATCATTCCTACATTGATTTGTATTAAATTGTAATTTCCATCGTAAAATTTTAGATATTATGTATTACAATTAAGGTAATAAACCTAGCTGTCCTCGAAACAGGTGTCTCTACACCTATTGAGCTGTACGTTTGCTACTGGTTTATCAACCCCTTGCGTGATAGTAGGGGTTGCAAGGTAATATAAAAGGAAAACAAACTTGAGCTGCTGTGAGTAGCAGTTCGTGGACACTACCTAGCCCGGATAAGCTGGCGATAATATGGTTAACTCACCTGTACACCTAAATTCCGCACAAATGCAGATAAAACTCCCTTCGTAACATCAAATTCTCTGACAAACAGAAACAGCTAAAGCAGATCAAATTTTATTGTTGTCGATAATCCCAAAATTCCACAAGAAGACTTAAATAAGTTAAGTTGCAGCAATTATCAACAGTGTACCGCAGCTAACAAATTTCACCTTTCGTTTCAATAAGCCAGAAGGCACGCGGCCGCTCCAAGCGGACATATGCCAAATATGTGCGCTAGCAGTTGTTGGCGATATGTGCCCGCGAAACACAAATGTGCATTGCAGGTCGCCTATGCATTAAGCCCGTAACAGTTTATTTACTTTTATTTATTTATTTACGAGCCTGTTGGTGTAATACTGTATATTTTTGTGTAACACAGATGTAAATGTAAATAAACATTATTATTACATATTTTAGTATAATACAGAACTGGGCAACGCTAGAGTTTTCAGTACGTCCATATTTTAGACGTCTAGTAATATGTTCCCTGAATCTAATTATAACTAGACATGTCGTTTGTCCAACATACCACAAATTACTACCATTACATTTATTATTTTGTACGTCCGTCATCTTCAATTTTGTCATCGGGTTGCCAATTTCATATAATGTATTTGTTGATGAATCAACAATGTATACATATCCAGTTTTTTATTTTAATTTTATAACGTTAAAAGCGAACATTATGTAAATTCTCTGTGTTGGAAGATTCTGACTAAAGTTCTGTGTTACGGCATGCTATTTACAGCGACGGCGATGGCCATGACAGCAAACTGCGAATTTAAAAATGAGGCATAATTACGAAAACATTATTTCCTGCAATATTTCATACACATTTATAAATACGTAATTCCAACTGTGAGATATATGGTGTTAATTCTCTTTGCGAGATATTCCGTCATGTGTGTTAAATTATAAACAGAATAAAGCATGTCGGTCATTAATATTTCATCCTCTGCATTGACAGTTCTAACCGATATAAACTTAATATCGATTCTACAGCTCCTAGAAACAGGGCACATGGTGAAATAAACAAGTGATTGATTGACTTTTAATTAAATGTGAATCAGTTTTTTCTCAACACAGATCAGACATATGGATTTTAGCTATTTATAATTATGTTGTTACCATTTAATGTCTTTATAAATATGAAAACATAACAAACGGTCGGCCTGAAGGTTTTTTTTACGAAAACAACATTTCGGATAGGATTGTAATTGCTACTCTTGATCAATACAAACAAAGCAATTGCAGATTCGGTAACTTCGTTAATTTTCAATTGTGTCCCTGTATTTGGTATTATAGCAAACAAGCACTATAAGTGGTTTAAAAATCCAATCCGAGCGGTTTGTCCTATATTCGCCTGATATAGGTGCGTGCATTGAATTTATTCGTAAGGGGTCAATTTTCAAAAATTGTAATGTAATTATTTAAAATTTAAGTAATTAGTAATATTTTCATCTAAGAAACTACCGTATTTTTACAAGAGGGATAATTTAATTTAAGTACAAATTTTTCTTGTGACGAGTTGGGTTATATAAATAATTATTCTTCAATTTAATCTTTATTTATACTATAAATAAGCAAGGCATATTAGCATATTAGGAAATAAGCTAGAGATGTCTAACTATCGCCCAATATCGCTTATTTCAAATGTGGCGAAGGTAAAGCGAATTGTAAGCTACTTAAAGAAATTTAAAATTCTATCAATTCGGATTTAGAGAGAACAGGTCCACACAGGATGCAATTGCGCACGTAGTCTCAAAAATAAACAATACTATTGATTAAAAAAGACCTGCAATATGTGTGTTTGTGGACTTCACAAAGGCCTTCGATACGGTCAGCCATTGCCAGCTTTTGGAAGTTTTGGAAAATGCTGGATTTCGGGGCACACCGTATGAATTAATGAAGAGTTATCTCACAAATAGGAATCAATGTGTAAGCACAGACAACACCTTAAATCATTATAAAACAGTGAAATACGGCGTCCCCCAAGGTACTGTGCTGGGGCCAATTTTGTTTAATATGTATTTGAATGACTTGTTTTTGTTAGAAGCTGAAGGGGATATAACCAGTTTTGCAGACGACTGTCATATTCTCTGATGAAAATGATTGGCAGACATTAAAAAAAAAATAGAAAAAGACTTACCTGTGGTTTTTGAGGTTTAACAGCAAACTACTGACGATAAATTATAATAAAACTTATTATATGACATTCACTTCATATTCAAGATATCTACCCACCTACAATATATTAACTATAATTAATAACTATGAGCTACCAATAGAGATTTCATCCGTTCAGAGCTTGAAGTACTTGGGAATATATCTTGATAATAACCTTAAATGGGATATTCATATAAACTGTGTAAGTAAGAAAATAAGAAGCTTGATATATAGATTTAAGTACTACTCTGAGTTGCTTCAAGCTGAACAGATCAAAATCCCCTATTACGCTTTATGCGAAACACATATTATGTACGGACTAATAGTTTGGGGTGGAGCAGCAAATAGCCATCTAAATAATCTACAAATTTTACAAAAAATAATCTTAAAACGGGTATTTAAACTGCATTGGACTTACCCAACAGAAAATTTGTTTAGAGAAACAAAAATGTTTGATATCCGCCAACTATTTTGCCAATCCATCCTTGTCAGACAATATCAAAATAAACATGAATTAGTAAATATTGATCATGAATATAATACTCGATTCAAAATATCATCTTCAGTAGTACCTAAAACACAAAAACAAAATCCCAAAAATGTTTTACCTATTTAGGACCAAAGCTTTTTAATATGTTACCTCCTCTGATAAAAACCTTAAGTTCATTAAGATTATTTAAAAAACATTTAAAGAAATGGATAAGTGAGCAACCCCGCTCAAAATTCCATCAATTAATAGAATTTTAAAATAGATAATCACATTGTATACCGTTTCAGTTGGTCAATGAAAGAAAAAAAAAACATGTATGTATGTATATATGTGTGTATGTGTATATATATATATATATGTACATATGTGTATGTGTATGTATATATGTGTATATGTATATATGCTGCGTATAAATATAGTAAAATTTTAGTATTTTTTTTCCTTGCCTGTAGATGCCTACGTTTTTATTATTATATATGTATTTTTATCGTTTTCTGTATGTCTATAATAATTAGTTTTTATTAATATGTATATGTAAAATGTACTTACAATATGCATATATCCATATAGTTACAATATTACATTGTCCTTTTCGCTTTAAATTGAAAGGAATAAATATAAAATGCTTAGAGTTACTTTTATATTATTAGTTAGGCTACCTCGGTACCTGATCACTTAAACCCTATATAATTGTTTTGCGTGGTACATGTTGTACGATGTTTCATTGTGTTATGTAGATAATATTATATTTACACTCACTTTATTATATTAACCTCAAATGATTCTTACACTTTAGTGCAAGTCTTTGACTTATGTTTTGTGTCGTGTTGTTTGAGGTTGAAGTAATCACATGCACATTAACAACTAAAGGCTAAAATTACATTTTATGTTTGTTTGTTTTTAATTTTGAAGTAATATAATAAATGTAATTTTTTACGCAACTACTAACAAGAGTTAGCTTTATGTAGAATCTATGTATTTATTTGAAGTAAATTTATTGTCGATTATTGTATAATTAACGTGAATTGTGTATATTATATTGAAATAAATATTATTATTATTATGTTGTTGTTATGAATATAAAAATAAAATAAATGATTAGGATACATTTTTTTAAAAAATAGCTTCAATGAGAGTACATGAGATACTAGTAGATAAGCTATATAGGTTCTGGACCAATGAGTAGAGCAACACTGCGGGTTGTTAGTGACATCATGAGGTGGATGGCATGTGTTCATCCGGAGTTGCCATGGGGGAAAGTTAATGGAGTTTCTTGCGCGAAGGAGAATAAGTGTCCAGAGGCTGTTGGTGCGTCTGGAAGTCGCCGAGCGGGTGTTTATTAAATCTTACAGACATGTTTAAACTTGTACAGACAGGTTTAAGATCTGCCTATGTCTGTTTAAGATCTGTTTAAAATTGTTTCGATCTGCTTAACATCAGTTTTATAGCAGCCTAATACCTGTTTACACTTATATAGACTTATTTAACATCTACCTATATCTGTTTAAGACATGTTTAAACTTATTCAGACCTATTTAATATTTGTTTTATAGCCGTTAAAGACTTGGTTAAACATGCACAGACCTATTTAAGATCTGTTTATATCTGTCTAAGCGATAGGATCTCATTAGCACCTGTTCGGCAGCTTCCAGACACTTCTTCTCTTTCGCGAAAGAACCCCCATTCGACCATCCCCCGTAGTCACTCCGGATGGACACATGCTATCCACCTCATGACGTCCTTTAGAACTCACAGTGTTCGTCTCCTCAGTGGTCCAGAATAAACATGGTCTATATACTGATATTTTCGTTATCAGAGAATCAACTCAAACTTTCACAAATTGACGGTTCCGTATCCGATCTTCCAGTTTGTTTGTTTATTTACAATTTTTTGCCGCGATCTAGCCTATTGTGCTATAGTCTCGATGCATGTTTAAACTCTTTTCACTACAAAATAGTTTTTAACGTTGAAAATGCCTAAAAAGTCACGAGTGCAGTGGTAATGAAGCTCGATTCGTAGTTTTGTGCAGTGAAATATGCAACTGACCACTGGTCAAAATCCATTCATTAAGAGAATTGTAGAACGGTGGGATTCGAGAGTATGTAGTGAGGGTGCTGCAGCGCTTGAACACGAATTAACCTTCGTCGATGAATAAAAATATATATACCACTAGCTCAGAGCTTATAGGAGACTCTTGAAGGCTTTCGTGTATTTATTTCTGATTAGGAAGCATCAGTTTAATTTACGAATTTTTTTAAATTTTGTGCACAAGGGTCAAAGGCTTCACCCTGTATATGCAATTGTAGCACTTGGCTTTAGTACAAGTTCGAAAAATACTTTTAATTGCCTGTGTCAGGGTATTTTTCACCACCCTGTATATTAGTTCTTGAAATACACTAATTTTCAGAACGAAATTATAAAATTTATTTTTAAACACGTAACAGAGGTTGATGCGCTTAAAATTAACTTAAATGGATATTGTAAAATAATAACTTTTCAACAGCAAAAGTTTCGTCTTAGAAAAATGAAAAATTAACTCGATTTTCAATTTGATTTGAAAAAATTAACTTTTTGGCGGATGTCCCGATTTGAGAGTTTTGTTAAAATTAATTTTTTATTAAATGCGTAAGGGCAGAATAGAATGGACATTTTTACTTGTAACAGCCAAGGAAGAATTCGCAGATAAGTTTAAGTACGTGTATCGGAATTGGCTTGTCTGAGATTCGCCGCGCGAGGCCTTTTATACTATTGCTACTCTTGCGTTAAACGTGTATTGCGAGTCTTGCACCATCGTTGTTTTGTGATCTGGAAAGCTACCACCCATTCCGTGCGGGCACGGTCTAAAGCTGGATATGTCCCCACCCATTCAGTGCGGGCAAAGATTGCGCAATATATTGCATCATAAAAGATAAATTGATTGAATTCAGAATTGAAAGTTACTTTGTTTTTGGTCTTAAAATTAGAAATTTCTTTGTTGTTTAAATGAAGTTCGAGTCAGTTATATTTTAGAATCAATTAGGTCTTGATTGAATGATTGTATACGGATTGTGTAGTGGAACGTTAAATAAATGTTAAAAAGAAAACGAGTGTATACGACGGGATTCGTTAAATACGCATACAGTATAAATTGCTAGAATAACACATTAATGCTTTAAAGTTAGTAATTGTGTAAAGGCAATGGTATCATTTTCAAAGCCATCCGACAGTCGCAATGGTTAATATATAATTAATACTAGATTACTTTGATACTTGTATCTTATATATTAACTATTTTAACTCATATTGATATGAATAATAGAAAAAACATAAGATTCTTGGATATTTCTTCTTTTATTACTCTAATAATAAAATACTCTTTAAGTATTTTACTGTAACTAAACTATGCTGGACGTTGGAATTACTTCTGCATTCAATGCAGATGTGAATTTCCTTATGGTACTTATTACACTTTACGATCGAGAATATTGAAAGCGGCACCACTAGAGAGCACGACCGACGCATAAAGTTCGGCAGAAGGACGATTGTGCCGGCCACGCTCGGTTTTAGTTGCTGAAGGGTTCAAATGAAATATAGTGGTAATACGAATTGATTTTCAAGATAACACAATACCCTTCAATATCTTTCACGATTAGAAATAGTATAAAGTTCATCTGCTATTTTTTTGGCGAATTCGCCAGTATAGGTGTTACAGGGTGTTCCGAAAAACAGCAAGAAAATCTTTATAAACATATGCTTCCTAAGGGAACTATCACTTTCTGAAAATGGCGTCTAATAGTATGTTTTTACTGAGTATACCAGAAAACTTATAGCATATTCAGATATCAGATGCACACGAAGCAAACAAACACACACGAGTTTATGGTCGGTCGACTAATAGCAATGCGACATTCAGGATATCATGCCTTGACATGCATTGATATTTGCCATTATGAAGGCTTGCCTTCTCCCAGTACTATAGCCAGTATTAAATTGGAAGTTCTGTTCTGGGGCCGGGCACACGCAGGTTTTGTTGTGAGTTCTCGATAGTAGCTACCTATAAAAAAATGCACAACAATAAACGGAAAACTGGTTCCTGGACAAGCTACCACTGAAATATCTCAAGTGCCAATGATTACAACTAAAAGAAAATACTATAGCCGAAATAAATAATTATTATTATTATTATTAGCCGTTACTCGAGTCCGAGTATAAAAATGTTACAGTCGATAAATTGTGCAATAAAAAACAAGTAAAAGGTGTAGTCTATTGTAATTCCCATTCATCTACGGTGCACACGACTATGGCTATACAGGCCAATTCGGGAGAGCACATGTCGACCGCAGTCAGGACAAACATAGACCTGGTTAGGTCTTGGATCTGGCCTTCTTGCAGCAACATTTCCTTGATAGCTGGCCACAACCCCTCGCCATTCGGTTCTGTCCGCTGCAAGTTGTTCCCATTGCTCGTCTGCAACACCGCAGGATTTTAGATTTTCATGGAGAGCGTCTTTGAACCTCTTTCGTTGACCGCCACGCCTTCTTCTACCGCTTAGCAATTCACCATAAAGTGTACATTTAGGAAGGCGGTTATCATGCATGCGATGAACGTGACCTGCCCATCTTAGGCGTGCTCTTGAAATAAGCACCTCAATTGGAAGGCTGTTTGCCCTCCTGAGTACTTCCACGTTTGATATGTGATGGAACCAACGGATTTTCATCATACTTCTGAGGTGTCTTTGCTGAAAACGTTCTAATTCTTTCACATGACGACGGTAAGTGACCCAGCTTTCACATCCATATAGCAGTGTTGGAATGACAACTGCTCTGTAGACAGCCATTTTCGTTGACAAAGCAAGGTCGTGGTTGTCAAATACTCTCTCTCTAAGTCCCCAGAGTGCTCTAGATGCAGCGTTAATTCTATTGCGAATCTCGCTGTCCATGTTTGCTTTGTCATTAACAACGTTGCCTAAGTAATTGAACTGATCCACCACTTCAAGAGAATTTCCGTTAAGTGTAATGTCTATTTGGTTCACTTGATGAGGAGTTGACATAATCTTAGTCTTTCCAATGTTGATTTTAAGTCCCAAGGAATCATAGCTCTGGGCATACACATCTAAAAGTTCTTGAAGCTCTTCCGGCGTAGAGGCTAAAAGTGCACAGTCATCCGCATACTGGAGATCACAAATGAATCGTGTGCGTGTCTTCGTGAAAGCTCTAAAGCGCCCTATGTTAAAGAGACCGCCATCAAAGCGGTATCTGAGACCTATTCCTCTGACTGTCAGTTTGTTGTCAACAATAATTGTTAGAGCAGTGGTAAACAAATTAAAAAGTAGGGGTGCCAGGACACATCCCTGCCTAACTCCAGTGAGGGTTTGGAAAGGTTCGGTTGCCTCATTATTATACATAACCTGGGCGTTGTTGTTTGTATGTAGACTGCGACATACTTCCACAAATTTTCTAGGGATACCTAAGCGGAACATAATTTTCCAGAGCACTTCCCTGTCCACCGAGTCAAACGCCTTGGTTAAATCAATGAAGGCCATGTGAATTTCTCCTTGATGTTCGAGTGCTTTTTCTTGAAGCTGTTTAAGTGTGAAGATTAAATCCGATGTGCCTCGGTTTGGTCTAAAGCCACTCTGTGTTTCAGGAAGTAGCTTTTCCATAACAGGTGTTAGCCTATTTGCCATCGCTTTAGTGAGTATCTTCCCTCCAACAGCCAGGAGAGCTATACCCCTGTAATTTCCACAGTCTGCAGCGCTCCCTTTGTTTTTGAAGAGGTTGATTAAAAGTGTATCACGAAACTCCTGCGGAGCTTGACCACTTTCCCACACGACATCAAACAGTTTTTTGAGGTAGGGTATGACCTCTGACGACACAGCTTTAAAGATCTCAGCTGGGAGTGAGTCGGCGCCGGGAGATTTGTTATTTTTTAGCTGCCCAATGGCGGTTAAGATCTCTTCCGTTGTTAGTGGTTTATCTAAGCCTTCGAAGGTGTCATACTGAGGGATAAGATTTATAATATCGTGATCGGCTTGACTTTGCTGGTTAAGAATGTTAGAGTAGTGTTCTTTCCATCGGGCTCTTATTTCCTGGTCTTCTTTGAGGAGATTTCCATTTAAATCTTTAATAGGGCACATATTTTTCCGACTGGGGCCGTACACTGCTTTTACTCCTTGAAAGAAATTCCTGTAGTCGTGTGAATCGGCGTACCTTTGAATTTCTCTGGCCTTGCTTGCCCACCACTCGTTCTTTATTCTTCTGATTTCGCGTTGCGTTTCATACTTAGATTGGGTAAAAGCTTCTGCTTTTGATGAGTCGTTGGGGTGGTTGATAGCGTTTTGGAAGGCAATATGTTTGCGGTCAAGAAGTTCTTGTATAAACGCTTCATTATCATTGAACCAGTCCTCCTGTTTTTTACTTGCTGCAGTGCCAAGAATTTCCTCACTCGCACTTTTTAAACTGTCTTTAATTTGTGTCCAGGTAGCAGCGACATCTACAGAATTGGTTTCTTCTAGTGCACTCAAATTCTCTTGAACTTTTTGCTTTAGCTGTTCGGCGGTTTGTTGGTCACGCAATTTACTAATACAGAGACGGAGTCTACGTTTTACTTGAGTTCTTCGGTGTTTGGGTCTCATAACAATTTTCATTTTAGAGACAACAGGACGATGATCGGTCCAACATTCGCTATCAATGCGCGCCTTTGTAATTTGGACGTCCTTGACATGCTTCCTACGTACGATAACATAGTCCAGTAGATGCCAGTGACCTGATCTGGGGTGACGCCAGGTGCCTTTAAATTTATCCTTTTGTCGGAAAATGGTGTTTGTTATAACTAGATCATGTTCGGCGCATTTAGTTAGGAGTAGTTGACCGTTAGCGTTCATGTTGCCCAAACCGTTCTTGCCTATGATGCCTGGCCAGGTGTCTGGATCTCTCCCTACTCTAGCGTTAAAATCGCCAAGAATAACGAGTCGTTCCGTTTTAGGTATTCTACAGAGGGTTTCTTCCAGCTGTTGATAGAAGCTTTCCTTGGTTTCGTGACTTGCATCCAGAGTGGGAGCGTAGGCGCTTATTAGATTTACCGCGTTGCCATCTGATAGCTCATAGCGTAGCAGCATTAGTCGCTCGGATATGCCTTGTGGTACTTGTGTTAAGTTGGATACAAGTTGATTCCGAACGGCAAATCCTACTCCATGTTGTCTTCTTGAATTGGTGGGAAGACCTTTCCAATAGAAGGTGTAGTACTTTTCTGTGAGAGAACCTTCCTCCAAGAATCGAGTTTCGCTGAGAGCTGCAACGTCAACATTGAGTCGGTGAAGTTCTCTATCTATTAGAGCAGTTCTTCTTTCAGGCCGATCGGTGCGAGTGCTGTCGTTCAAAGTACGAACATTCCAAGCGCCGTAGATGAAAGAATTAGTTTTGTTGGATTTAAATTGTCGGTGTTTTTTCGACATTCGATGAGGTGTCCCTGTGGGCACCCTCCCCCGGAGATCCGATCGGGAGGGTATTTTACCTCCGGATGATTTTGTCCCACTTGAACGCTCCATCATTTTTTAAAGCCTTAATCGACTGAAAACGAAGCTGCATTTGAAGTTTTAGCTGGAGCAGGTATGCAACTGACCAGCTCGGTTGCGGAAGGCGAGTGGTGTGGTCCCATGGCACAGAAGGAGACTGCGACGATGGGGTAACCAAACGATTCCAAAAGCAACCTTTGTGTGCGGTCGGTTATTTTTACCGCACTCTTCGTGAGAAGGTGGATGTGCTCACGGCAAAAGGTAAGGGTTATTCCGCCCTTACTCGGTCGTTAGAGCCTCGTTAGTGAAAACAGGGCGCACCAAGTTCAAATTGAACTCATCGCGAAGGTGAGGTTAACAATTGAGTAGGAGAGGCTATAACTTGCGCTTCACTACCCCATTACCTTTATTCGTCCAACAGGATATACCCAATAACAGGACAAAAATTGCAGAATTTCAGAATATTTACAAAGATTGCAATAATTGGAAATTGTTACAAAAATGACTTAAAGAAAAATATTAACGTTACATGGTATACATAATGTTGCTAATAAATTTCTACACAGTACACATATATATAGACAAATACATAAGTAAATGTATACACATATACACACATACACGCACATATAGCGCATACATATTTAGCGCATTATCATAAATCGAATCAACATATAAACAATACGAGAAAAAGAAAAAGATGTTAATTAAAACTGTCACTCGCAACTCTCATTATCTCACCATATGAATCACAAATGATATCGCAGATATGACATATTTTGTTATAATTGTCACACATTGCATTTACTGGACTATTTAATAATACATTGGCTCTAGAGTAGGAACAGTAAAATGTGAAATTATACCTTGAATTCGGCCGTGGTACTAGAAAAATTGGGATAAACTCGGAACATCTATTAGGTTATGAATTAATTTATATAAAAATTCCTTTTGGATTCTAGACTTCTAACGTCATATTTTGTAAGGAGTGATTCATGATCACATCCTCTAGTAGGATACACATCGTTCTCTTTGCATACTAACAATTTCAAGAATTTTTTCTGTATATTGTCGAAACAGGATATATGACATAAATAATATGGACACCAAATAAGCGATCCATATTCAAGTTTTGAATCCAATTCAATTCAAAACTTCTTTATTATACATTATGAATACATGTGCCGCCCCAGAACCTATTCCGGGAACCAACCATGCAACCACCGCGTAGTTCAAATATTCAAGTTTTGAATGATTGCATGAAAAATACAGCAATCTTAAAGCTTGAATATTATTGAAATTTCTGCAATTTATGACAATAAATTCTAACATTTTAATAGCTTTAACTGATATGTTGTTGATATGCTCTGAAAAGCTTAACTTTGAGTTAAATATAATTCCAAAGACTTTTTAACTAATTCCGAGAGTGTCAATATGCTTCCATCGATATTCTAAGCGAATGCTAAACCGAATTGTTTTCTTGTAAATATGAAAACCTTACATTTAGAAATACTACGGTTAAGCTTATTGGAAACACTCCAGTGATATACTCGCTGTAAAATACTTTGCAGTTTTACACAGTTCTCTAATTTGTTGATGCTCATAAAAATTTCCAAGTCGTCAGCAAAAATAAGTTTTTCAGAATCAATCATATAAATAATGTCATTAATAAATATCGTGAACAGGCGGGGCCCAAGGTTAGAGCCTTGAGGCACTCCTGAGGTTTCATCGATGATTGTGGATTCATAACAGTTATAAGAAACAAATTGCCTTGTATTAGAGAGATTAAATAAGTAGAAAGGCAAAAGTGATCTAGTTTAGTTATGATTATGTGATGGTTTATGAGATCAAAAGCCTTCGAGTAATGTGTGTATGTCACATCCACCTGACCTAGTATGTGAGACAAGTTGCGTGAATACAGCTACATTTGACAGTTGATTTATTATTAACAAAACCATGTTGCGATGGAGAAATTTGAGGAGCGACATAAGGCTCAATGTGATTATATAAAACTATATATATCAAATTTCCTGTGGTGTGTCATATTAAGCGCCCACAAATTTCATATTTCCCGGTATACGAGGCGTATTTTTTTTGGAGCGTTTGAATGCCCAGAAATTCTTTCGATCGGTTTCTCGTTTGTACCCCTAAAAATGTTGCAAAGTTTAAAATTTTTTGCATTTATCAAATTGTTTCGATATTTGCCGAATATTACTAATTATCTCGGAATTATACCATTTACTATAAGTTCTCTTATAAGTTCTGTAATGTGGTACATGAACATCTAAATTGAATATATATTACTATAAGAATATTCAACAAATTTGTTTACATCGACAAAAGTTTTCAGATCTGAACAATCGACTTCTTCAATTATGATTGTCGCCTGATCATAAAAAAATTCACATTTTATATACGAAAATACCAGATCTAATAAGCGACCAGAAATATTGGTTGTGTTATTATATTGGCTTAAATTGTAGAATGACATAAAATTTGTAAGACAGTTGCA
Source organism: Leptura quadrifasciata (assembly GCA_963675555.1). Taxonomy (NCBI): domain Eukaryota; kingdom Metazoa; phylum Arthropoda; class Insecta; order Coleoptera; family Cerambycidae; genus Leptura; species Leptura quadrifasciata. The sequence goes on from OY776676.1 coordinate 135,485,057, forward strand.
TTTACTATCATTATAGTTCGCATTTACAAGAAGTGATGCATTAAAATCGCCTAACATGATTAAATTGTTTTCATATATAAAATCCAACGGTTCAAAAGCTTCGACAAATAGATGAAAACTTTGTTGATTGATATCTGGTGGAATTTAAACAATGTAAATGTAAAATTATAGTGAATTAAGAGCGGCAATAAAGGAGTAAATCAGGGTATCCAGTAATTTTCAATTTACAAATTCCTTAATTTCTTCAGGTCTAGCAGGATTAGTTTAAATAAAATTCAGACCGGTTTTTAATTCCTTCAGTAATAAGTTTTGGCGTTAAACTAGCTATACAAGTTTGTAAAAGTTTAACATCTTTATAACAATATTATCAAGACAACACAACACTTTTTTATGCTTACTCCGACAAGTCGGTGGTTGAGAAGAATTCGTTAAAATAAGATGTAGTTTGTAATATCGTTTAGCTAGTAGTTAGACGGCTGATGTAGTGAACATATCCACAGAATAATTGCTTAAGCTTGGCGAATTAACAAAAATCTCAACGAAGTGTAGAATAGTTCAAAGGCAGATATAAGAGTTTCGGCGATCTACTAGAGGTTGTCGCGACGTACTCTATGGTGTTTTCCAATTTTATTTCCCAATTGAATTGTATTTTCTTATTTTCTTTTAGCTGTAATTTTGTTTGTATTTATCGCACAATTTAATACGACATATGAATAAATTCCTTATTAATAGTACTAATAACGGGTACCACGGTACCGATATGGTTGCATTTGGAAAAATTGAGTTTTGCCCCAAAAACAATTATGGTGAATAGGTTTCTTTGCTTATAAGTCACGTAATTTAGTGTTTTTTGTAACATTACACGGGCCATTTAGAATAAATCGGAACCATCATGGCACACTTAAATGGTAAACTAAAAATTATATTATAAAAAAATTGATGGTTGAAATGTCACTTATTTGGCACCGTTGGATTCAGAAAATTATACAGAATTCAAAAATGCAATAATATATAGGGTGATTCCATTTAAAAAGCGAAAGTTAGTGTCACTTCCTGCGAAACCGGAAGTGAAAAAAATCAATTGTATGCCAAAAAGTGTCACTTATTATGTATGTAGTATATCCTAAATTTAAATCAATTATCTTCAAAACTAAAGGAGAAGAGGGGGTACACCATGATCCTCTTACACCAAGTATTATAATTGAGACACAGCAGCTAGTACTTAATTTGTTACGCCATTCTCCTTTTATTAAGACATTATGTATTTAATTAACGACAAATTGCATAAAGCAACAACATTAATACACATAATATTAATTAAATTTATAATTCCATTCTATCTAGAAACGATATTTTAATTTAATAAAGAAACGATTTGCCGCAACAGCGTTGACTTTTAGCGTCGATTTATCGAAAGAGGTGTGTGCCAAATAATTAGTATCGTGTTGCTTTCTACTGTTGAAGGTAATAAATACTCCCCGAGATACCAGACTATAAAATGGAATAGGTTTATTTAGTAAATAATTCAATAAATAAAAATAATATATGCAATCTGCTACGGTTTATTTATAGAGATCCAAAGCCGCAACTCAAGTTCAATGCCTCGATCAAGGTATGTTTTTGTATCGAGTTGGGAAAGAAAATTTACATTTAGAATAAAAGCTTGAAAACAGTAAAAGTTTTGGGTGAACGGGCATGGGGTTAATTATTCAGATCACTACAAGATAAACGTTTGAATGCCTTACGTCCCATGGTCATTCCTGATAATTCAATCAGGTGTAATAATTGTGCCATTTTTTATGTAAGTTACTATGGGAAATTAAAATCTAAATGTAACATTTTTGAAGCGTCTGTTTCCGTAAATGATTTAATGAATCATTTCAAAAAATATGTTATGGATACAGTTCCAGAAAAAAAATTGGGAAAATTCGGTGAATACAATATTGAGAAAAAACATTTCAATAAAATTTTCAATATCATAAGCTTCTGCGACTGGTAACGTTATTATTTAAGTAGTAATCTACACCACATATGTTTTATAAATTGATGAAGCGTGTGCAAGAAATTACAGTTAAATTGCAATTACAAATAAATGTATTTTAATATGTTCTTTATCATAAAATGTTTTTATGAATTATTTTAATATTACATATATCTTATGTAAATGCCTACGCCACTGCCTCACAGAAAATACTAGAAGGACTGGAAAGATCTCTATTGTTCCAATGATCATTCTAGATCTTTCCAGTCTTTCTAGTATTTTCCATGAGGCAGTGGCGTATATATATATATATATATATATATATATATTGAGTAGTGGTGAGAGGTAAGTGAAACCTCTCAAATGGTCAATTGCTACTATACACCATAGATGTCTCTATGGGCGTATAGCGATTTGCGATTCTGCAAGTACCTGAGAGCGGTGACCTTTCAGTCTTAGGTGGACTTAGCCTACTGTTATAATATATGATTTGCAGGAAACAACTACTCAGCGGGCAAATACCCCGACCTGCATTGAATTACACCTTACAAATCATTAAAGAATGGTAACCAATATCATTTGTCAACTCCCTGACCAGACATAGACCGGTTTCGAACTTATTAGTTCTCATCAGTATGCCATAGGTCATGGAGCAGACAAATGATAGTGGCCAACCTGCTAGTTTTATACAAACTATAGTAAATTGAGTAGTGGTGAGAGGTAAGTGAAACCTCTCAAATGGTCAATTGCTACTATACACCATAGATGTCTCTATGGGCGTATAGCGACTTGCGATTCTGCAAGTACCTGAGAGCGGCGACCTTTCAGTCCTAGGTGGACTTAACCTACTGTTATAATATATGATTTGCAGGAAACAACTACTCAGCGGGCAAATACCCCGACCTGCATTGAATTACACCTTACAAATCATTAAAGAATGGTAACCAATATCATTTGTCAACTCCCTGACCAGACATAGACCGGTTTCGAACTTATTAGTTCTCATCAGTATGCCATAGGTCATGGAGCAGACAAATGATAGTGGCCAACCTGCTAGTTTTATACAAACTATAGTAAATTGAGTAGTGGTGAGAGGTAAGTGAAACCTCTCAAATGGTCAATTGCTACTATACACCATAGATGTCTCTATGGGTGTATAGCGACTTGCGATTCTGCAAGTACCTGAGAGCGGCGACCTTTCAGTCCTAGGTGGACTTAACCTACTGTTATAATATATGATTTGCAGGAAACAACTACTCAGCGGGCAAATACCCCGACCTGCATTGAATTACACCTTACAAATCATTAAAGAATGGTAACCAATATCATTTGTCAACTCCCTGACCAGACATAGACCGGTTTCGAACTTATTAGTTCTCATCAGTATGCCATAAGTCATGGAGCAGACAAATGATAGTGGCCAACCTGCTAGTTTTATACAAACTATAGTAAATTGAGTAGTGGTGAGAGGTAAGTGAAACCTCTCATATGGTCAATTGCTACTAACTTACGCCACCGCCGCCTTGGGATACCAAGCCAAGATTTTCCTCAAGAGGATTTAGGGCATGGGAAACGTCGCATTCCGGTGTGCCGTCGACGCCTCCTGGTTTGTCAGAAATGTCGATATCTTCAGGGACCTGGAATACACCCCGGTAACTGAGGACATCCAGGACAGAGCGAGAAACACTACGCCCGTGCAACCGATCATGGGAACCCGCTGATCAGAGATGCAACTCTCATCCAGCCGACGCTCAGAGGCACAAAAGTATACTTTGTTTTCAACGCCCACTGCTTACCTCCCATACAAAGGGAAAAGCTGTCTATACATAAACAAAATCTCAAACAGTTAGGCTTTGTTCCTTTGCCATCGTGGAAGTCACCTAAGCTGTGAGATTCCCAAGGTCATCAAAGGTCAATGTCAAGGTCATATAATACCAGCTAATTTAGATTTTTTTCGACGTCGATTCGATGTCGAACAGGTGACGTCACCAATTTCAATACGAAATATGACATAAATTCGATGTCGAATCTACCTAAATGATGTTTTTTTACGCGTCGATTGAACGTTGAAAACAAGCTCAATAGGTGTTATTCGATCTATTAGGTTAGGTTACATTAGGAGAATACATTACATCAACGTAGCGGATTACTCTTTCATTAAAACTGTTTCGTCAAAAAGGTAAAACTATATACTTATGTCCTTGATAATAATACTTATTAACTATTTATGAGACATATTTTTATCTGTGACAACTGCTTAATTTGCACGGTTTATAAGCGAGAATTTGCTTGAGAATGAATTTGCTCTGTGGAAATGAGGCTTTGTACCTTGAAATATTATTAAGCCCCTTAAAAATTTTTGACTTGGTATCCCATATTTTCGAGCTTACAATAATTCAATATTCCTCAATATGTTCAATGAATATTTATGAATTAAATTACTTCCAAAAACAAAGTTTAAATTTTCATGGCGAGATTCTAACGTTCCGTATTTTCGAATGTTACTTAATAGGTGGCACAACATAATTTCCACCAATGTTTTTGACCTCATCTTTAGAGATTAGTCAAAAACCGTCTACTAACTAATAAGTGTTTTTGGTGGAAATATAAGTATGAGTCCCTTATTAGGTGTCTAAGAAGCTTTGTTAACGATATAAAATCACCTATTTAGTTATTATAATATATTTCTCAAAATTTTCTATCAGGATATATTGATGACGTCAACAAAATTACTCAATAAGTTATTTAATGAAGATATTACTTATTAGGTTACAAATATCCCCTTATTTATATTATCAAATTGTTTCAAATATGTCACTTGTTACCTACTCTCTCTATTAGATGACAATAGTTACTAATATATTTGTCATAAGCTATTAGGGTTTTAATTTCACTAGTAATTTACCTGTACCTATTAGGGAATATAACGACTTAACGAACTGAACTTTAACATTACCTAATTTCGACCTGCTTTGGTTGATTTTCCTTTAGCTGAAGTCGCCGACACCTAAATTGTTAGCTGGGAAGGTCAGACTCAACCCAATCTGACAATATAAACTGGTTTGTTCTTCAATAAAATCGTCTCTGACACAGCGTCCGTCCGCAAATGAGAATACCGACTCCCTTAGGTTGCTGGCGCCCGAGTATAAACAGTTTTTCACTTTTCTAAAACATAGTGTCAGACGGGAAGCCCGGTAACAAATCGGACGAATTGAAAACAAAATTGATAGCTCACAAAGCTTATCAAAGTTAGTTTACTTTATTGTGCCATCTCAGTTCATCTGTATATAAAGGACGTTCAACTGCAATGTCCTAGTCCTAATTGACCTAATACAGGATCCTGGGATGCACTGTAACCGTTGACTCACTATCTATAAAACAATAATTTTAAAAAATGATACAGGCCCCTGATTAGGGGTCCAAAGGGAGTTTTGCATTTACCCTTTTTTTAGGCTACAAAAGAAAATGTTTAAAGTGCCCTCCTAACGATGCGTGGGAGCTGACACTGCCTGACTAGTGGTATAGCAAATAGGCGTGGGTTGCAACAAGGGGGTTTTAAAGAAAAATGTGTACTTAATAGTATAAAATTTAATGTAAAACAAACAATATCTAAATGTGTATATAAGTATGTAACGAACAATACAGCAAGAGCTTGAAGCGAATGTGACTATAACAAATTTGACTAACTGGTCAATGGTAATCGATAAACATAATAATATATCATAAAATATAATCGTTACTCAAGTACATTAATAGGAACAAAACATATATATATATATACATACATATAACCAAATTGTTTACAATAAACAAAGCGGTAAGTAAGGCGTGATCGTTAGGTACTTAATATAACAAAACTGAATAGCGGTTTACTCAAAATTTGGTAGCGACAACCCAGTCCACTGGTTTCATAATGTTGGCACTGACACATACACGACACATACCTTTCTGGGCGGATGTTACTTGCCCTAACCAAGAAGACGCAGCAGGTTCCGAAGGCTGAGGCACGAATGAAGTCCCAGACTCCAGAAGTCGTGGATACTTTACCCAGTTACAAGAAGTCTCACCATTCACAGCTCTTCACAGCCACAGGATAATGGTTAACTAATGTTGTGGAATGCCCTTGAAAAAAAACTAGTGGTGGGCAAAAAAATGTTCTACAAAAACTCTTGCGAGAAACTTCTGTTAGGGGAACTTCGGGATAAAAAGATTCGGAGGTAAAAAAAAAACCTAAAACAATACACCATCATGAGCAACTACTCACCCAAGAAAATAGCCAAATGTAAGATAAGCGAACATAACCTTACCTCTTGCCAGAGGGCTTCTTTCCCAAATTGTAAAAATATGCTCAGGTCCTTCTAAACTTGCTGCTAAATGGCCTTCGATTACTGAGGTGCGGAGAGACTGAATAATACAGAAAACTAGGTCATAGTTTGAAATGAAAACGTTCGAAAACGTGCTACTTACAGGAAAAAAACGGCGACTCGGCGTCCCAACTATATCCCGTCAAGGGTTCAAGTTTCCACAAAAATACGTATACCATTCAAAAATTCCAATATTACACAATGGAAAAACTCGATTCGTTGATGGAAAACACTTAAATCCACCCGGATGATGAATAAAACAAAATTATTTTCCAATGGAACCTTAGACGACCATCTTCCTTTCCCGTTACCTTCAGACTCCTTCGCCTGGCCTCTGCCCTCAACAACCGGAAACTCCTACCTTACCTACCGACACTAATTCCTCCAGCTACGGTGCGCACCTTCGCTAGATTGTTCATGCAGACAGGGGCGGACCAAACTAAATTCCTATTTAGTATTCGCATAAATTGCGGAATATTTAAAAGCCAGTTACATGGCCTGAAAGTGGCATGTAACAGCACCCGAAGTAGACACAAATTTCACGACTGTTGTAGTGGTCAGTATAGTGCTCTTTATTGTCAAGATAGGTTTGAAAATAAGAACAAATTTCTTAAGAAGCCAAATTTTTATAATTTCGAACATAAAATACTGTGATCAAATCTGTCAAGTGCTTTAGAGGATTCTTTGTAATTTGCATCAACTTATGAGCTAGTGCCTGTAACATCAAAAATATATTGATTGGAGTAGGTCATTCCTTAAAAAACTGTGTTGATATAAAAATAAGAAGGGTGTCGACTCATTGTTTTCCTTCTTCAAAATATGTACATCCTGATAAATTTCTAGGAAGCTTTGTAGTATATATACATATGTACACATTCAAGTGCTATAAATTATTAGATACAAACAATAAATTGCATATATTATCTATATACTGGCATTAAGATATTTATTCAAAACGGCATGTCGAGTGGAGAATTCTACTCATATTTCAAATCGTATAATAAGTACTTCTTTGGTGAAATTTCCTCGCTGAAACATTCCAACGACCCTCAAGACATTTATACGTGTTAAACCATTACTTTATCCTTATTAGTATCGATGCATTATTTAAAATTATGCAATTCTACAATGAGCGTTGGGTTTATAATTATTTATTGCATTACATTATTGCCAACAAATCGGCCTGTAATTATTTACGAAGACTTCAAGAAACACTTTTGAATGAGGATATATTGAGAGCTCGAGGCAGCGTGATTTCAATAGGATGTGTAAATATAACGCGGGTCAATAGAATATAAATAAAAGCAATTATCACATCTGATTTTAGTTAGACATAACTTCGTCGTTATTACCATGACATTAGATTTTAGTGCTGTATTTTATACTGCATCGAAAATGATGGGTCGACTGGTGAACTTTAGGTATGAATTCGCACGGAATAATTCATGAATGTTAAGGTTACATAAATTAAGAGTCCAGACGTGGAATCGGTCGGCGTTATTGAAATCTAGCATATCCGCTCTCATTCAGCTGCCTATGAATATTAAGAATATCTGTTTGATACCAAAATAAACAAAACAATAATCTACGTTTTTACGTTTATTTATATCTTTATTTTAATAAGGCATACACTGAAATCCAAAAAGTAAATTAGAGGTAGGTCTACTTATGAGCCTTATTAACACATTTTTGTAAAATTTAGTTGCTGCAAAAATAGGATTCTCAGAAACAATAAAGTCCAAATATGTAGCACCATTAAGATGGTTAGGAAGAAATAGGGTCAAGTCAACTGTTTCCCTAAAATTGCAGCCCAAACATTAACAGAAAATTTATTCTGAATTCGAACTTCAAAAATAGCATGACGACAAAAATGTTTTCAATCAAATGGAAATTTAGAAGACATTGCATATGCATCCATTGGCAATATTCAAGCCTGAGTTGTATGTCCTGCGGTTTTAGTTTAAAAGATTACTTATTTTGTTATTTTCAATGATAATACAATAATCAATCATTAGTTTCATTTGAATGTTAAAAATGAATAGGTAATTAGTGTTTTAGTGAATATGACTTTGAAATAGATATATTGTTATGATATCTCGCCTGAAGGATGCTAAAATACCACACAATATAATTTCTAAATTTAATTGTCAAGGTTGATAGTTCGGAATCAATGTACAAACACAATTATAGAAACATAAGCAATAAAACAAATTCAAATCAACTGAACAATACATTGCGAGAACAGATATTTCATACAAATAAAAGATGAAATTCCCTATCTAGGCTAAATAAAATAATTATTATTCTAAAACTAAAATATTTGGATATGATTAAGTTCAAAATAAAATTTGTTAATAAAGATGAAGTTAATTGTCTAAATTACCTATTTAAAATATTCTTGATTATTTCTAAACTATAAAAAAGTGAACATGAAATTTATAGAGTCTGTTACAACCTTTCAAGTCCGCGTTACTCAATATTACTTCCAGCCGCACAGTATCACTTATTTACGTTGCCCAGCTGCTATCCCCGAAGCTCCTTCACCTTTCAAATGATATTCCGTTTTCACCCGGAATCGTTTTCTTGACCTTAAAATAAATTATAATTATTCTTCTTTCCTCTCTTGTCAAAATCTTTTAAAAAACTCGAACTTATATTTATTTCTTCCAAATTCTTTAGTTACTTGTCTTCCTTCGTTTTACTTTTCTTCGATTCGACTGTTATTGCAGTCTATTCTCTCTATTTTACTCCAATATTCTATTTTCTCCAAAATTGTCTTCCCCTTGTGAAATGCCCCGTATATAGCCCATATACAAATTTAATTTTTTCTTATTTATTTTCCAAATTCAAGTAATAAGTCATTAAATTTTTACATTTATCTAGCCATTTAATACTGAAAACAGTAAAGTTACCAGAAATGCATTTTAATTTGTATTATTTTAAAGCAACGTTAACGCTACATTTTTACAAAAGAATTTACCTAAAATCGAGTCTAGTAATAGTGTTTGTTTACAATAGGCACGATAAATTTCAAGTACTTCTCTCACATCACATAGGGTGAAATTGCCTATCTTTTTCTATCTTAAGCATACAAAGGACGTAAGGATGGAGGTTTTGAGTCTGGAACGCTACAAAACTACGAGGGAGCCAGTATTGGAATTTTTGTTAATGTAAACAATCCATGAACGGAGTAAAAGTCTGGAGACTCCGGGTAGGCTGTGACGTCATCTATACAATATAAACGAAGACCGCGGTGGCCATAGGGTAGATGCGATTGGAACCACACCCGAGCTACATCACAGAACTTAACTGTTCGCTGGGCTCCTGGAGATTGCATTTAAATAGCTCGAGCAACGTCGCAGAACTTTACTGTTCGCTGAGCTCACAGTATTATTTTGTGGTTATTTGTCTAACTACGAATCAAACGATATAAGGAAGTTAACCATATAGAATTTGGGAAAGAGACACCGGCGACCAAACGCTATACCGAGCGTCATGTAATTCCGCAGACATAAATTTCTAAAGTCAATAGCATGGGTTAGCATGCTTTATTGTTTGCAATTGCATTTACATTCTGGTTTCGAAGGCGTGTAATATGGGAAATTGGAGCATTTATGGTACTAAAAAAACGTTGGTTTTTTATGAAATATTAGTCTTGGTTTTTAACGGGAAAACATGATAAGATTATATTACAATTTATTCAGTTATTATTTCATACATGAGTTTAATTATTTAACAAGAAAACATGATAAGATTGTATTGTAGTTTGCTCAGTTATTATTCCGTTCATGAGTTTAGTTAAGGAGTTCACATGCTGAATATTTTACTAGGTAAATTTATGTTTATATTCGGGAACTATGTATATTCAGCGTTTGTGCAATGATCGCTTCCATTATTTTTCAGTGGTGTACTATTAAGGGCTACCGTTTGCCTAGTTTTGACATGTAAAATGTCGCAGGGATGTTTGCCTTTCAAATTATTTTGTGAGATTTGTCATCGGCGACTGTTTGGTTTTCTATGACTGTTTAATAATGATCCATTCAATGAATTACCTTGCGCACTATAAATTGTACAGGCCATCGGTTACTACTGGGTCAATTGGCTAGTAAACTTTTCTCTAATTCTGAGAGGTTTACTTTTTTTCGTCGAGTACTGAACCGGGACGTCTCGTCTGTTTGGATTACATCTACCCACCCCATGTTCCGTTGTTGGACAATCATACAAAATTTAGTAGTTACCGCTTGTTTAATTATAATTAAACGATATTTCCTCAAAATGCTATGATATTTTACATGAGTATGACTCAGTTCTTGTTATTGCACCACTCAGCATATCTATAGTATGGTCATTACTATAGCGACGTAATTTTCCTATTATAATATTTAGACAATTGTCTCAAATATTTGGATTATGTTTTATTTCATGTCCGGCTATTTGCCGCATTAATTTATAAAAAATAAAATGAGTTTTTTCATAATTTTTTCTTTTACCTTTACCTTTTTCGTCATACAAGTAATAAACTAAATACGTGGTTTCATTTCCAATCAAAATAGAAAACAAAGTTCCACTATAAAAGTGCAGTACAATCTTGAGTAATAGAATACCACATAAACAACATATATAATTAACTAGGTCTCTCAATTAATAGACAGAGTGTTCAAGTTTACCAGGTATTTAAATTAACAGAGTGATTAATTTTGTAAGGTATATAGTAATAGATAGAAACAAGTAATATTAAACTTTATATAAAAGAACATGGGGTAATTAAAAAAGGGTTACTACATACACAACGAGCTTTGGGTCCTAAACTAATAAAACTAGACGATCACGTAAATAAATAAAAAAAAATAATAATAATAAACACCACAGAAATTAGACAACCCCCAATTCCAGAAGCCAGGGCTTGTGCGGAAGGGGGTTACACATTGAAAAAACGCGGATCTACACCCATTTCCTCCGACAGTACCAGTGGCGGAGCCAGGATTCCCCCGGTCGTGCGATGTAAGTGTGATTAATCGCGACTGCCACCTTGCACCTTAACCCACTCGGCTATCGACCAGAAATCATTTTCAGCTTTTTTTCAATACAGCCTCCCAAGTAATGTCCTTGTACAGAACAGCCGTAACATCCGCAAAACTAATTATCTGGCCTATGTGACTTTGCTGGAACAAATTATTCAGATAAACATCGAATAGTAAGGGCTCGAGTACTGTTCCTTGTGGCACCCCGTATTCAACTTCTGTTATTGTTCTAAGACTTTTATATATTATTAATTGTTGCGTTCTTTCAGATAAATAACTTTCCATAAAAGCCAGCGCTGTACCTCGGAAACCTATTTGTTTGGGAGCCTTGAGTAGTTTGGAGTGGCCAACAGTATCAAAACTTTAGCCAGATCTACAATTATACATATTGTTGGCTTACTTTCTTCCATAGCTTCATATAATTTTGTTGTCATAAAGCCAATTGCATCTTCAGCAGATCTGGCTTGTCTAAAACCGTATTGAGTGTCATTCAATATTTCTTATTTGTCTAAACAGCTAATGACTCTTATTATTATAATTTTTGCTACATTAGAAAGTAATGAAATTGGTCGGTAATTTGTAATTTGAATACTATTAATTACCGACATGAAACAAGAAATAACACCAAAAATAAATATCAAACTCCAAAATATAGCAAAGCAGTCTGCCAGAAACAAATCAAATGCAATGGAATCAAACTATACAACCAGCTACCAGAACATATAAAAGCCCAGAATAAAAAGAAATTCAAAAAACAATGTAAAAAATATCTAGTAAAAAATTATACCATATGTCTTCAACTTTTAGCCTAATTAAGCAAGTAGTTACATCAAAAACTTAACTATCCGCCCTTTGTAAATTTGTAAATATGTAAATAAGTATTAGTCAAACTCGTTTTATCTTATCTTATTTGTGTTTCTTTTTATTATTATCTGTCTCCTGCCTTCCTACCTTTCTAGCTTTAGTAAACGTAATTATAAGTATTGCAATATTAAGTATAAATGCAATAAATTAGATATAGTTAAATATAAAATTATGTGAGCAAAAATGTTATCTGCTAGACACAACACGAGGTCTCCTCAGGTGTCATAACCTATACAAATAATATATGCAATTATAATGTAATAATAAGTGAGTATAAACAATTGTGAAAATGTAAAATTGTAAAATATGTTGCAGTATTAATAAATAAATAAATAAATAAAATTTCCACTCTTAAAGGTTTGATTAACGCCGTTTTAAGTGCTCTAGGAAATAATCCGCTGTTTATTATATTAATAATTATAAAACTCATCATCGTTTGGTATATGATCTAATATTGCTTTCAGTGTACTCGACTTTATTCCGTCAATCCCGAGTGCTTTATGAGGTTTTTAATTTAGGATAATTTCCCTTACCTCTTTTTCAATGGTTTTGCTTTCTCTTTTATGTTTTTTTGTCAAATTCTTGCCTGTATCTGTAAAGAAATCTACAAATGAGTTAGCAATATACTTTTCATTTGAAATAATTTCATTGTATATATTTTTTATTCCTTTTATTTTCTTTTCACTATTTTTTCTGAACTTAAACTTTTTACAGTGTTCCATAGTACCTCTGAATTAGTTTTAGTTTCGCTTATTATGTATTTATAATAACTACTATGTTAACATACTATGTTTATTTGTTTCAGTTTATTCCGTTGTCTTTTAATAAGCTTAAGTAAAAATTGTTTATAATTTTATTTATTAAACATTTTTCTATAATTTTACATTTACAGTAGATATTAAAGACTACTAATTCAAATTGAAAGTCACGATTTCTGTTCTATTACCTAAAAAAGTTACCCTAGAAAGCAGTTCCGGTTTGGCAGTATAGTTCTAAAAACTGAAATTTACTGTCTCCCATTCCGGTATTGATATCTGAACTTCGTCCGTACAAAGCACGCTCGTTCCAAGAAAAGGAAAGATTGCATCTAAGAAATGCAACATAAATAAAGCTCAGAGCTACTGCATCTGCTAGTCGCAAAAATATGATCCGCACGTTATCACACGGTCCATTTGAACAATGCAACTTACACGCGTATACACATGGCTAGGTAACGAATATTTAAAGTCACCGATGTAACTGTTTTAACGGTTTAAATTCAGGTCTACAAACAACGAGCAGCATTATGCATGCATTTACATAATGCTAATAAACAAAAAAATTTATATTTGCTAGAATCTTCGGGTTCCACAATTAACGATAAACCTTTATGGCTGTACCTTTCTGAAAAGTGTATATGTAGATAAGATTTTAATATTAAGAAAATATTTCATATGTTACAAGTCTGTCATAAAATTCAAGGATATAAATAGAATAACTGTCTCGGGTATAAATCACTCATATATTTCTCACTATGCATAAAATATTACGCATAGCTGTGATCAAAAAATTTCCATCAAATTACCATTTTATTGGTCTAACATCAGCAAAAAAACTTAAAAAATATTCCCGATCACGAACTCGACTCAAATGTCTATCACTTTAACGACATTCCAGAACGCTCAATCGAACGTTGGAAACGAGCTTATAGAGTCAATATATCACAAAATGGGATTATGTCGCCAAGAAATTATATTAAGCCAGGGCTGTAATAATAATCATCCAATAATACATCTATCAAGTAGCGGGAATTAAGCCATTAGTAAGGGGTAGAGGGAATACCAGTAGATGCTGTTTATTTATCTGCATAAGGGAGCGATGACAAGCAAGCGGAACATTGCAAGAAATTTATTACCAGAAGTTCTTTGTGTATTGAGCACACATAAGGAAATAACAATTGTCTGACTGTATTACATAGTGCGCTGATGTAATAATATTAATAATTTGACTTTGTCAAATATCGAAATGAATGTATTTTTGCTTGTGGGCGTGAGGATATTTAATAAATATACGTATATGTAGAATTTTCGGTAGGGACCGTCATAATATTTTGAAAAGGAAATTAAAATTTCAATTGCTTGAATGAGTGGTTGACTCTCCAAAAATATTGGTAATTATAACATCCGAAAAAAATTTAACATAATTATGAATATGTCAATCAAATGCTTAATTCTTAAATAATAATATTCGTTTATTATTTGACATTCACGCACGCGAAAGAACAGTCAGAATATCCAAACCTAGATCGCCTTGGTTAACTGATACTATCAAATTAATGATCAAGAATAAGAAAAGTGCGTTGGCGAAATTCAAGCAATCAAAGAGTCCAAGGGATTGGGAGTCCTACAAATATTTGAGAAATATTATGACCTCGGCTATTAGATGTGAAAAAAAAGGGATATTTAAATTTTGTTGAAGAACGCTAAAGAGTTGTGGCGAACATCAGATAATATGAATGTAACCAATTCTGAAGACAGAACGGAGATTCCACAGCACCTCTTAGATCCAAATTAGTTAAATTAATACCTTAACTAGTAAATATTGAATCATTTAGATCGGAATAACTTTAAAATTGTTGAGCAATTCTCATTTGAAGAAGTATCGAAAGAGCAAGTATATACCGCTGCAAATAAAATCAAGTCGAAAGCTTCTGGTCTTGACTATATATCCGAGAAATTGCTCTTATTATGTTTCTCAGATGTATTTAACATTCATAATAAATCAATGTATTGTTTAAGATGTGTTTCCAGATTCCAAAAGCTCTTGTGAATCCACTTAAAAAAATTAACTCTGCTGAAAATTGCACTGATTTGCGTCCTATAAGTTTGTTGCCAGTTATGTCAAAAATAATATAAAGGCACGTGTATGATCAGATCATTAATTACGCGGCAAAACTTCAAATAACCCCTATAAATCAGTCGGGCTCTAGGGTAGGCCACAGCATCACGAGTGCACTCCTCAAAGTATCCAACAACATAATGAGAAGCTATGATAAAGACAAAACAACTACTTTAGTGCTGCTTGACTACTCTAAAGCATTCGGTACTATGAACCACGGTTTATTATTATCCAAATTGAACTATTACGGCTTTATATGACTGATGGTCGAGAAGTTAGCACACTTGCCTCTCACTCAAAAGTTCCGGGTTCGATTCCCGGCCGTGGCAGTGGAAAATACTATGAGAGGGATTTTTTCCACTATACACGGATATTGGGTGTGTGTCCCGTGTCTCTAAATGTAGCCCCCTCCCACACAAGGCTCTTCGAGAGCCTTCCGGGATAAAGGGGGCCGTAATTACTTGTGGTGTTATTTATTTATTTATTATTATTCTCCAACAATACTCTGAAAAATCTCATTTTACTAACCCCAAACAAAAAATAGTAGTCACGAATACTTTTCTATCTGACTCGAAAGTGCTGGAATCTGGTGTCCCGCAAGGATCTATTTTGGGGCCCTTGTTTTTATCCTATATACTGCTGTTTTTTTACTGCCCTCTGGGTATCAACCAGATTTATAGCACTTTTGAACCAGTACAGACTGAGCACTCTGTTGGAAACATAAATCGGGATATTAATAACCTTGTAAAATATTCTCGTAAGCATTGTTTGCAAATTAATGGAGCTAAGTCTACTGTTATTGTTTTTGAAAAGGAAAGTAATAGACAATTGGAAGATCAGAAATTAGCATTCAAGAAAAAGCAAAAACCTGGACTTATTCTTTGACCATAACTTCAAGTTCCAACTGCATATTAATAATCTCATGAAAAAATTCTATTCGGCATTAAAAAAATTCTACTCATGCCGTCATTTCCTAAATGAAAAACTAAAAATAATTTTAACAGAATAACTTGTTCTATCATCTTTTAACTATGGTGATATCGTCTGTGGTCCTTGCTTAAATCAAATTAATGCCTACAGGTTACAAAAGTTCCAAAATATGTTTGTAAGGTTCATTTTTAACTTGAAAAAGACTGATCGTGTGTCCCATAAATTAAAATCTCTAAAAGGCTAAATATGGACTCTAGACGAAAACTACATTTTGCATGTTTCGTACATATATTAATTTGTACTACTGAAAATCCCCCATACTTAAAAGAGCTATTGATTCCCAAATCCTTTATTCATGATTGCAACCTAAGGTATATGGAATATATAACAACTCCTCAACACTCGACAACGTTCTTTATAAAATCTTTTACATACTCCCTTTTATTTACTTTGCTTTATTATTATTACTTTTAAAATTGTTTCTTATATAATTATCCACAAATCTGACCCCTACATACTTTCTGATAAATGCACAGATAGATCAGAAGAGCTGCCCCAAAGTTGCAACATTATAAATAAAAGTAAACCATATTACTAAATATAATATTCACTCATTACGAGTACAGGAATAACCACTGGTTTTATTGATCCCAAGTATACCAAAAACTAATAAAATTTGGAATTAATTTCTAGTGAAACTCCGAAACATATAAAAACCTGGTGAAAAATAACAACTCTCTGCGTGGTTGTACACTGCCATAATAAGACTCATGCTTTGCTATGCCGCCATTGTCTGCTGATCCAGAGTAAAAACATGCCTCTATATTACAAATGAAATGAAAACGACGCCTATACCTGCACTCTGCATTCCTCCTCTCTATATATATTTGGAGGAGATTGCGTTGAGGACTGCTCTAAGATTTCAATCTGTAGGTTAATGACATATAAAAGGTAGGATTACAGGACTTGCCCGTATACTAGGTGATGTTACACCACAATTACCTTTTCTAGGGATGGAAACGAATCGTATTTCTCCTTTATATACATTCAATGAGAATTTCGAAGTTAGACTGATCCCATCGGGAACTGAAGAACCCGATGTGTTGATCTACACCGACATTTTAAAAATGGAATGTGGATCTGGGGCTGGAGATTACTCAGAAGAACCCGATACCCGCGTGATGAATAGATCAAATTTAAATAATAATTTATGTGGTATTGCTCAAATATTCATCATATAATCCTTATATATTTAATAGTGCATTGTCAATTTTTTTCTAGGCACGACAGACACCTTGAGAGTCGAGACGAGAGAAGGAATTCTTTCGATTTGTATCGTCTTGTCCCAATGAAGCAGTATGAAACGAGATATTTTCGTCTCGGTGGCATTACTGTTAAATACGTAATAATACTGAAGCACCCTGTATATACCCCATATATAAATTTAGTTTTTTCTTATTTATTTCCAAATTCAACTAATTATTGCAGTTAATTCATTTCAGTTTTCCATTTATTTACACATTTAATATTGAACACAATAACAATACCAGAATGCATTTTAAAATTACATTCTTTTAAAGTAAAGTTAAACGCTACCGTTTTAACTAAAAAGTTACAGAAAATCGAGTCGAGCCACAGGGTTTGTTTACAATGGACACGATAAGTGTTAAGCACTTCGGTTATTTCCCAGAGTGTGAAATCGCCTACCCTTTTCTACCTTAACCGTAGGTGGAGATAGAGAGTGGAGTTTTCAATCTGAAACGCTGCACAAAACTACGCTGTATCAAATATTAATATTGTTAACGTAAACAATTCCCACGTCGGACTTGGGGGACGCGTAAATCTGGGTAAATTGTGACGTCATTCTTACCATATAAAAGAAACTGCAGTGCCCACGGAAAAGGGTAATCAGACCTAAGCTACATCGCAGGACATTGCGTTCGCTGTTCCTCCCTGGAGATTACAATTGCACCACACCTTAGGTACATCACTGGACATTGAGTTCGCTGTACTTTGGAGATTGAATTGAAGCATACCTTAGGTACATCGCTGGACATTGAGTTCGCTGTACTTTGAAGATTGAATTTAAACATACCGAAGTTACATCGCTGAACATTGAGTTCGCTGTACTGGCGGTATTTTGTGTGGTTATTTGCCTGACTGCGAGTCCAACAATATTTTGATCTAGCTAGCCTTTTCACTTATTTCATGTCAGCCGCAGACAACCATTCTTTGGTGTACTCTTTATGAAGTACCATTTTAACCTCTCTGTTATGCTCGATGACTACGTTAAACATGAAGAAGCTGGGGAAGAGCATTCACGGGCGATATAACACTATATAGGGCATACGGAAATTTTGCAGGCATAAATTTCTAAAGGTGATCGCTTGCTTATTTCGAGACGCTGTTCTATTATTGGCAATTGCATTTATATTATGGTTTCGTCGGGGTGTAATGGGGAAAATTGACACATTTGTGGTACTAAAAGCATATTAGATTTTTTATGAACTATTAGCTTTGATTTTTAACTACCAGCTATTCAGTTATGATTTCATTCACGATTTTAATTCATAAAATTTCATTTTCTAAATATTTTACTAGGGAAGTGTGTGTTTGCAACATAACAAGTTTATATTCAAGAACTATATATTTTCTGCGTTTATGCAATGACAAGAAACTTTCACTTCCATTATTTTTCAATTGATGCACTTATTAAGGCTACTGTGTGCCTAATTTTGGGCATGTTATTACCCTTGTTTATTTAATTTTCAGCTAGTTTAGCTTTTCAGCGGGGGCGTGGGTTCGAAGATCGGTGTTCTTCTTTAATATATTATTCTTAACAGACTACAATAAAATATTAGAGGGGGGCGCCAAATGGTTCTGGCCCTACTGCCGAAAGAAAGAGGGGTATCAGTGATGAAAACCATTAAACATACACTAAATACTTTAATAAATATATAACAACGACAAAACAAAGAAAATGCACATGGCTATGATATATTCGGTTCAGTACAGGTTATCAAAAAGGGGGTTTATTTCTATTTCTATTTTTTTCTAAACGGAGTGCACTCACTAACCCTTGCAAGAAGTATCAGTTAGGATAGTTATTGGGAATGTAAATATCTAATTATATTTCGCGTAGTAACTTAATACTAATTTAGTTAATATTGATCAACTGACGAGATAATCGTCTACCGCTACTGAATGGTAAACAATAAATGAATAAAATGAGGGTCCCACTATGTGGTACTTAAGCTTGTTCCCTGGCTGACCAAGTGGTTGTAAGGTACTCTCGGTACTCCCAGCAGTCCCAACTATTAGACAGCACCCGGCAGCAACTCATACAAAAGGCCTAAAAATACGAAAATGGACATCAATCGAGGGACCATTTATCAATCTTTGAATTGTACTGAACAAAACGCTTACCTCCAATACGCCGAAACCCCTAACGTACAGAAGGCGCAAAAAAACGTCTTGATGGCTATCCTCTCTAGATCCAAGGCGGCGCCGAAAACCATACCATATATATAATAACTAATAAGCGACGTCTTACTACGTGGACGTGGTGTAAATATCCGTACAACCTACGCAAAAATTACCAACAATTTCTTCCAGGACACACACGTTCACCGGCCATCTCACAATTCAAAAAAAAAAACCCTCTTTTCCTATGTTTCTCCTCGCCGCTACTTAGTCCGTCGCTATTTTCCAGCCACATTAATATCAGTAACTACCTATCTGAACGGATCGTTGAATAAATTATGACCCCTTGCCGATAGGTGTCTCTTAGAGTCCTTTATTGAATTTAAATATTTTATGATTTACTTTATTCAACCAAATATTTCCAACCCCGTAACACCACCCTTAGAAAAAAAATAGAAAAAAAAAGATCATTCATTTACCTTAATATCTTTAATATGCCACGACCCCAATGACCTACCAGTTTCAAAGTCTGCTAACTCATAACCGTTGGTTGATAGCTTGTTAAGCACCTGGCACTTAACGAATTTGGGAGCTAACTTCGAAGCATAATATTCGGCTGCGTCCGAAAGCGTATAATTTCTTTTCCAAACGATTTGTCCTACCTTCAAAGTTAGGGGCGGCGTCTTAAATTGTACCTCTGAGCAACTCCCCCATAGGATTTTTGCAATCGATTTTTAACTCGAATACATAACTTCTGAATATCCCTAACATGATTCGATAATTCGACCCTATCGCCAAAATCTATTTCGTTGCCCTCACTTGCCACTCGGTGCATTTTACCGGATATTAATGGTTCCCATCCAAAGTTAAGATAAGCTGGAGAATACCCAGTTATCTCGTGGACCGCAGTCCTCAACGCGAATCCTATTTTACCCAAGTTAACGTCCCACGAACGGTGGTCTTCATTCACATACGACCGAATCATCGTTTTCAACACCCTATTTGTTCGCTCGGCCGGATTAACATGCGGGCTATAATTCGCATTATAGACGATTCTACAATCATACGAATCTGCCAACTTTTTGACTGCTTTAGATACATATTGGCGGCCATTGTCGCAAATTATTCGCTCGGGAGCACCGTAAATTAATATTACATCATTTTCCAAATGTCTAACAACGGAAGTGCTAGTCGCTGCCTTAAGTGGAAATATAAGCGAATATTTCGTGAACAGGTCGGTGACAACTAATATGTATCGATTTCTGTTCCAAGTCATTGGCAACGGACCGACAAAATCAGTAGCAATAACTTCCCAAGGACGATTTATAGTCCTCGACCTCATATGACCATACGGGAGACGTTGTTCCGGCTTCTGAGACTTGCATACCTCACAGCTACGCACATATCTAGCTATATCGGTACTCATCCCAGGCCAAAAATAAAAATTCGCGATTCGCTTTTGAGTTTTGAATATGCCAAGATGGCCTGCACTTGGCTCATCATGACATTCCTGAAAAACTCTTTCCCGTAATGCCTTAGGCACCACTAACTTCCAATCATCGTCTTCATTGAGGGTAGGATGGCCGAAATTAATAAACTTATAAACTTTGCCGTTATTTACTTTAAACTTAGGATATCTTTGCGGAAAATTTTGTATGTTCAGCTTTAATTTTGTGTACCACTTGTCTTTGTCCTGATCGGCCTCAGTAACTGTAATATAGGCAATTGCTCGCGACAGTGCATCTGGCACTACGTGTGATTTCCTCTTACGACGTATCACCTCAAAATCGTAACCTTGTAAACGTAAAGACCAGCGGGCCAGTCTGCCAGAAGGATTTTCTAATTTATGAAGCCACTTCAACGAGTAATGATCTGTAATGACCTTAAACCTAATTCCTTCGATGTATGCGCGATTCTTTTCAATCCCGAACAACACCGCGGCGCATTTTAATTCTGTAGTTGAGTATTTTGTCTCTTGTGAAGTAAGTGCACGACTAGCGTATGAAATAACGCGTTCCCCATCTTCGAAAGTCTGAGTTAAGACACACGACAATCCTACTAGAGAGGCATCGGTTTGTAACACAAATTCTCTATCGAAATCGGGACACGTGAGAATAGGAGCTTCGACTAATCTTTGCTTAATATCCCTAAAAGCTTGCTCGCATTCAGAAGTCCACGCAAAGGCTTGATTTTTCCGAGTCAGTTTGCTTATAGGAGCTATACGGGTCGCGAAGTCGGATATAAATCGACGGTACCAAGATACCATGCCAACAAATCTACGTACCTCTTTAACATTTTTAGGAGTGGGATAATCGAGCATACACCTTATCTGGGTCGGTATGTAAACCGTTTTTGTCGACGACAAAACCGAGATATTTCAATTCTGGACGCATGAACTTACATTTTTCCCTATTAACCGTTAAACCAGCAGCTATAAGTTTTTCGAAAACCTTTTCTAGAACCCACAAATGAGAATCAAAATCAGTTGTCGCTATGATGATATCATCTAAATATACGAAAACTGATGGTTCTAATTCTGCCCCTAGGACGTCGTCTACAAAACGTTGCCAAGTCGCGGCTGCATTGTGCAAACCGAAAGGCATGCGCCTAAATTGATATAAACCGCGTCCTGGGACCATGAAAGCTGTTTTGTCTTTGCTACCTTCGTCGAGCTCAATTTGCCAATACGCACTTTTAATATCTATGGACGACAAAAACTGAGCATCGCGCAATCGGTCTAATATCGAATTTACATAAGGCAATGGGTATGCGTCTCTACGACTTACGGCGTTAACCTTTCTAAAATCTACGCAAAACCTATAATCGCCCGATGATTTCTTAACCATTACGACAGGACTAGACCATGCCGAATTGGAGGGTTCTATTACGCCTAACTTTAACATCTCGTCAATTTCAACGTTTATTATTTTCTGAATATAAGGTGACACGTTGTAATATCGCTGCTTAACTGGTGTGCTATCGCCAGTATCAATCACGTGTTTTACGCCCTTCGCGCAACCTAAACTCGTACCCATCTTATTAAAAACACTTGAAACTAGTTTATCTAACCTCCGACTTTGTTCATCACTAGTCATGTCTATCGAAAAATTACACACTTCTTTAAATTCACCCTTAAATCTCCAATGATTACTCGAAAAATCTGAAACAATGTTCATATCGCGCCAGAAGTCTATACCAAAAATTATTTCCCCCTCTATGTCTAAAACTACTAAACACTGTATGACCTTTAGCTTATCATCTAATACTATTGGCAGATTCACTAAGCCCAAAACCGTACAACATTCCCCATTAGCTAACTTAATCGTATTTTTACAATCTTCTCAAACTAAATTAAAATTACGTAATTTTTCCCAACCACGCCTACCAATTATAGATTGTGACGCGCCCGAGTCAATAAGTCCAAAGTACTCTAAGCCAAAAATTGTAACTGCGAGATATGGACGAGGGTCCTTATCCACCGAACGAAACAAACTATCAATACGAGATTTTTTATATTCTACTTGAATAAAGGACAACCAAGCCTGCCAAGAATTACTTGATGGTACCGGATTTGTAACAGTATTCACGATCGGCGACCGGCAGTACGGCGATCGTTTGGCCCATTTTTTCTCGAACATTCACAAGAATATTTTGTCACACCTGGTTTACCACACCGAAGCAAAACGATTTGTTCCTAGGTTTATCGCAGTCCGTAAATTTATGTAAATTGGAATCGCAATTCCAACAAAGTATGGTACTAATATTTAGGTTAGACCTGCGGCTCCTTGACGTAGATGGTCGAGAAATATGATCATCCTGTATATCACGGCTATACCCTATATCTGGTTCTAAAATACTAACTGATCGGGTAGTTACTCGTCGAGCGATATTTCTCCTAGCGACCATGTTTTTATTTGTTTCTAAACTTTGGCACACCTCTTGTAACTTATCTACTGTGTCAATCTGCTGTGTGTGTGTGCTGTGCTGGGTGTAATGGGGTAGTGAAGCGCAAGTTATAGCCTCTCCTACTCAATTGTTAACCTCACCTTCGCGATGAGTTCAATTTGAACTTGGTGCACCCTGTTTTCACTAACGAGGCTCTAACGACCGAGTAAGGGCGGAATAACCCTTACCTTTTGCCGTGAGCACATCCACCTTCTCACGAAGAGTGCGGTAAAAATAACCCACCGCACACAAAGGTTGCTTTTGGAATCGTTTGGTTACCCCATCGTCGCAGTCTCCTTCTGTGCCATGGGACCACACCACTCGTCTTCCGCAACCGAGCTGGTCAGTTGCATACCTGCTCCAGCTAAAACTTCAAATGCAGCTTCGTTTTCAGTCGATTAAGGCTTTAAAAAATGATGGAGCGTTCAAGTGGGACAAAATCATCCGGAGGTAAAATACCCTCCCGATCGGATCTCCGGGGGAGGGTGCCCACAGGGACACCTCATCGAATGTCGAAAAAACACCGACAAGTTAAATCCAACAAAACGAATTCTTTCATCTACGGCGCTTGGAATGTTCGTACTTTGAACGACAGCACTCGCACCGATCGGCCTGAAAGAAGAACTGCTCTAATAGATAGAGAACTTCACCGACTCAATGTTGACGTTGCAGCTCTCAGCGAAACTCGATTTTTGGAGGAAGGCTCTCTCACAGAAAAGTACTACACCTTCTATTGGAAAGGTCTTCCCACCAATTCAAGAAGACAACATGGAGTAGGATTTGCCGTTCGGAATCAACTTGTATCCAACTTAACACAAGTACCACAAGGCCTATCCGAGTGTCTAATGCTGCTACGCTATGAGCTATCAGATGGCAACGCGGTAAATCTAATAAGCGCCTACGCTCCCACTCTGGATGCAAGTCACGAAACCAAGGAAAGCTTCTATCAACAGCTGGAAGAAACCCTCTGTAGAATACCTAAAACGGAATGACTCGTTATTCTTGGCGATTTTAACGCTAGAGTAGGGAGAGATGCAGACACCTGGTCAGGCATCATAGGCAAGAACGGTTTGGGCAACATGAACGCTAACGGTCAACTACTCCTAACTAAATGCGCCGAACATGATCTAGTTATAACAAACACTATTTTCCGACAAAAGGATATATTTAAAGGCACCTGGCGTCACCCCAGATCAGGTCACTGGCATCTACTGGACTATGTTATCGTACGTAGGAAGCATCTCAAGGACGTCCAAATTACAAAGGCGCGCATTGATAGCGAATGTTGGACCGATCATCGTCCTGTTGTCTCTAAAATGAAAATTGTTATGAGACCCAAACACCGAAGAACCCAAGTAAAACGTAGACCCCGTCTCTGTATTAGTAAATTGCGTGACCAACAAACCGTCGAACAGCTAAAGCAAAAAGTTCAAGAGAATTTGAGTGCACTAGAAGAAACCAATTCTGTAGATGTCGTTGCTACCTGGACACAAATTAAAGAGAGTTTAAAAAGTGCGAGTGAGGAAATTCTTGGCACTGTAGCAAGTAAAAAACAGGAAGACTGGTTCAATGATAATGAAGCTTTTATACAAGAACTTCTTGACCGCAAACATATTGCCTTCCAAAACGCTATCAACCACCCCAACGACTCATCAAAAGCAGAAGCTTTTACCCAATCTAAGTATGAAACGCAATGCGAAATCAGAAGAATAAAGAACGAGTGGTGGGCAAGCAAGGCCAGAGAAATTCAAAGGTACGCCGATTCACACGACTACAGGAATTTCTTTCAAGGAGTAAAAGCAGTGTACGGCCCCAGTCGGAAAACTATGTGCCCTATTAAAGATTTAAATGGAAATCTCCTCAAAGAAGACCAAGAAATAAGAGCCCGATGGAAAGAACACTACTCTAACATTCTTAACCAGCAAAGTCAAGCCGATCACGATATTATAAATCTTATCCCTCAATACGACACCTTCGAAGACTTAGATAAGCCACTAACAACGGAAGAGATCTTAACCGCCATTGGGCAGCTAAAAAATAACAAATCTCCCGGCGCCGACTCACTCCCAGCTGAGATCTTTAAAGCTGTGTCGTCAGAGCTCATACCCTACCTCAAAAAACTGTTTGATGTCGTGTGGGAAAGTGGTCAAGCTCCGCAGGAGTTTCGTGATACACTTTTAATCAACCTCTTCAAAAACAAAGGGAGCGCTGCAGACTGTGGAAATTACAGGGGTATAGCTCTTCTGGCTGTTGGAGGGAAGATACTCACTAAAGCGATGGCAAATAGGCTAACACCTGTTATGGAAGAGTTACTTCCTGAAACACAGAGTGGTTTTAGACCAAACCGAGGCACATCGGATTTAATCTTCACACTTAAACAGCTTCAAGAAAAAGCACTCGAACATCAAGGAGAAATTCATTGATTTAACCAAGGCGTTTGACTCGGTGGACAGGGAAGTGCTCTGGAAAATTATGTTCCGCTTAGGTATCCCTAGAAAATTTGTGAAAGTATGTCGCAGTCTACATACATACAACAACGCCCAGGTTATGTATAATAATGAGGCAACCGAACCTTTCCAAACCCTCACTGGAGTTAGGCAGGGATGTGTCCTGGCACCCCTACTCTTTAATTTGTTTACCACTGCTCTAACAATTATTGTTGACAACAAACTGACAGTCAGAGGAATAGGTCTCAGATACCGTTTTGATGGCGGTCTCTTTAACATAGGGCGCTTTAGAGCTTTCACGAAGACACGCACACGATTCATTTGTGATCTCCAGTATGCGGATGACTGTGCACTTTTAGCCTCTACGCTGGAAGAGCTTCAAGAACTTTTAGATGTGTATGCCCAGAGCTATGATTCCTTTGGACTTAAAATCAACATTGGAAAAACTAAGATTATGTCAACTCCTCATCAAGTGAACCAAATAGACATTACACTTAACGGAAATTCTCTTGAAGTGGTGGATCAGTTCAATTACTTAGGCAACGTTGTTAATGACAAAGCAAACATCGACAGCGAGATTCGCAATAGAATTAACGCTGCGTCTAGAGCACTCTGGGGACTTAGAAAGAGAGTATTTGACAACCACGACCTTGCTTTGTCAACGAAAATGGCTGTCTACAGAGCAGTTGTCATTCCAACACTGCTATATGGATGTGAAAGCTGGGTCACTTACCGTCGTCATGTGAAAGAATTAGAACGTTTTCAGCAAAGACACCTCAGAAGTATGATGAAAATCCG
Organism: Leptura quadrifasciata; assembly: GCA_963675555.1. NCBI lineage: Eukaryota > Metazoa > Arthropoda > Insecta > Coleoptera > Cerambycidae > Leptura > Leptura quadrifasciata. The sequence continues at coordinate 135,511,707 of OY776676.1, forward strand.
TTGGTTCCATCACATATCAAACGTGGAAGTACTGAGGAGAGCAAACAGCCTTCCAATTGAGGTGCTTATTTCAAGAGCACGCCTAAGATGGGCAGGTCACGTTCATCGTATGCATGATAACCGCCTTCCTAAATGTACACTTTATGGTGAATTGCTAAGCGGTAGTAGAAGGCGTGGCGGTCAACGAAAGAGGTTCAAAGACCCTCTCCATGAAAATCTAAAATCCTGCGGTATTGCAGACGAGCAATGGGAACAACTTCCAGCGGACAGAACCGAATGGCGAGGGGTTGTGGCCAGCTATCAAGGAAATGTTGCTGCAAGAAGGCCGAATCCAAGACCTAACCAGGTCTATGTTTGTCCTGACTGCGGTCGACATGTGCTCTCCCGAATTGGCCTCTATAGCCATAGTCGTGTGCACCGTAGATGAATGGGAATTACAATAGACTACACCTTTTACTTGTTTTTTATTCTACACAATTTATCGACTGTAACATTTTTATACTCGGACTCGAGTAACGGCTAATAATAATAATAATCTGCTTTATTTGTAAACCTACACGCTCGATATAAAACGGGTCTAAGTTGCAATGTATAATTTCAATTTTCTCTTGTTCTGTTAATTTCTTTTGTAAACGCCCAAAATAGTTTAGCATACAAGAAAAAAATTCACTAACGCTCTCGTTGGCACCTTGTTCACGTTCATTAACTTCTTTCATTAAATCTTTTTGAAAATTGTATGACAAATAATTATCGCGTAGCTTGCTAACGAATTCTGGCCAATTATGTATTTTTTCTTTAACGGACCTAAACCAACTAAGTGCTTTTCCGGTAAGCAAATCAGTGATGGCATTATATAGTTCACGTTCCGACACACCTCGTGAGATTCGATACTCCTCAACCCTCTCTATAAAAGCATTCACACTCAAACCCTGTTTACCGCCTGAAAATCGTACATCCCATTTATAAACGGGCACCGAACTATGACGTATCGCAGGAGTTTCGGGAATTGGAGGCGCCAAATTGTTCGTTTCATTTTCAAGTTCAGTTGCATTTATTTTGCTATCTAAGTTACTCTCTATCTGTCTTAAACGCGTATTTAAGTTAACTATACTATTTATTAATGCATCATCGGGAGGGGTGAGCCTCTTTAACCGCGAAATTAAATGTCCCAGTTTCGTATCTACCAACCGTGCTTCATTACTATTTGCTGCTATGACGTCCCGATCATTCACATACGCCTCTAATTCTGTTACTTTTTGGTTACATTCATCAATTTCTTCGACTACGTCAGGGTGAAATGTAGCCGATACCACTAATTCCCCAAAAGGTTCATTGCGCATCAAATCTTTTAATTTCTTTCGCATAGATAAATTCGTTTCTGACGTAACGTCCGCGAAGCCCCTGACATTTAACTCGTATTCTAATTCATCCCTATTTAATCGATAAAGATCCATTATAAATGTGTGCAAGAATTAAAAATACAGCTGAATAAATATATGTACAAAAAAATATCAACACAAAAAAATTTACACCGAACTATTCTAATCTAAGAGTATTAAATAGCGAGGTGTGTTTATCTACGCGAAAATAATAAAAAAACACTTATCACTTCCATATACGAACAAAAAAATATTACTACCTTCTTTAGGTTAATCTAAGTACTTCTCCCCAAAAACATTAAATCTATAATACAAAACACACCTTAAGGTACCGGACTAAACCATAAAAATATTTGAAAATATCAACCAACTTTACAAAACGAAATAAATTCTCTAAAAACTAAATATAAATTACACTAATACACATGTAAATAACTATACGAACAGGTCTTAACAAAATGTATATCTGGAAGTAAATATATAACACATTATGAATGCCAATAACATAAGAAAATATTTTAAAAAACGGCCCCACGTTCTGGGCACCAATTTTTCTTTATTACCCTTGTTTATTTAATTTTCAGCTAGTTTAGCTTTTCAGCGGGGGCGTGGGTTCGAAGATCGGTGTTCTTCTTTAATATATTATTCTTAACAGACTACAATAAAATATTAGAGGGGGGCGCCAAATGGTTCTGGCCCTACTGCCGAAAGAAAGAGGGGTATCAGTGATGAAAACCATTAAACATACACTAAATACTTTAATAAATATATAACAACGACAAAACAAAGAAAATGCACATGGCTATGATATATTCGGTTTAGTACAGGTTATCAAAAAGGGGGTTTATTTCTATTTCTATTTTTTTCTAAACGGAGTGCACTCACTAACCCTTGCAAGAGGTATCAGTTAGGATAGTTACTGGGAATGTAAATATCTGATTATATTTCGCGTAGTAACTTAATACTAATTTAGTTAATATTGATCAACTGACGAGATAATCGTCTACCGCTACTGAATGGTAAACAATAAATGAATAAAATGAGGGTTCCACTATGTGGTACTTAAGCTTGTTCCTTGGCTGACCAAGTGGTTGTAAGGTACTCTCGGTACTCCCAGCAGTCCCAGCTATTAGACAGCGCCCGGCAGCAACTCATACAAAAGGCCTAAAAATACGAAAATGGACATCAATCGAGGGACCATTTATCAATCTTTGAATTGTACTGAACAAAACGCTTACCTCCAATACGCCGAAACCCCTAACGTACAGAAGGCGCAAAAAAACGTCTTGATGGCTATCCTCTCTAGATCCAAGACGGCGCCGAAAACCATACCATATATATAATAACTAATAAGCGACGTCTTACTACGTGGACGTGGTGTAAATATCCGTACAACCTACGCAAAAATTACCAACAATTTCTTCCAGGACACACACGTTCACCGGCCATCTCACAATTCAAAAAAAAACCCTCTTTTCCTATGTTTCTCCACGCCGCTACTTAGTCCGTCGCTACTTTCCAGCCACATTAATATCAGTAACTACCTATCTGAACGGTTCGTTGAATAAATTATGACCCCTTGCCGATAGGTGTCTCTTAGAGTCCTTTATTGAATTTAAATATTTTATGATTTACTTTATTCAACCAAATATTTCCAACCCCGTAACAATGTAAAATGTAGTAATGTTTACCTGTCAAATTATTATCTGAGATTTCTCACCAGCGAACTATTTGGTTTTCTATGATTGTTTAATAACGATCCATCTACTTAATTACCTTGCGCTCACAAACTGCACAGGCCATCGGTCAGTACTGGGTTAATTAACCCGTAAACTTGTTCGTATTAACAAGGGTTTTTTGTTTTGCATTCGATTCGTTATTTGGCTATGGCTAACAACTTTAATTATAAATCATTATTACCTGGCGATTGCTAACAGCTCTATTATCGATTATCATTATCAGGCCATTGCCACAACTCTAATTACTATTAAAATAACACAGCATACTTTTGTATCTCAGTTCTGGTTATTGCATCAAAACACTCAGTATATCTATAGTATGGTCACTACTATAGCGACGCATATTTTCCTATTATAATATTTAGACAATTGTCTCAAATATTTGGATTACTTTTGATTTCATGTATAGCTATTTGCGACATCAATTATTACGAAATAATATTTTTTCCCATCAATTATTGTCTTATTCTTTCACCTTTACTTTTCTCGTTATATAAGTAATTAATTAAATAAATATTTTAATTTCTAAAGCAAAACAGAAAACAAACTTCAACTATTAATGTACAATGCAATGTCTTGAGTAAGATACTACATAAATAACATATATAATTAACTGGGTCTCTCAATTAATAGACAGTGTGGTCAAGTTTACCAGGTATTTCAATTAACAGAGTGATTAATTTTCTAAGGTATATCGTATCAGACAGAAACAAGTAATATTAAACTTTGTATAAAAGAACCTGGGGTAATTATAAAAAGGGTTACTACACACACAACGAAATTTGGGTCCTACACTAACAAAACTAGACGATCACGCAAATAGCCAATTTTATTTGTTTATCCTTCAGATAAATAAATAGTAATGAATTTACTGGTGACATAATTACCAGGATTTCTGTTTATAAATATACAGTGGGGCCCACAACATCTTCAATATACAGTCTTTAGATTGTCTCCATGGATACTACACATATAGTAATCTTAATATTTTCATTTTAGACAACATTAATTTTGTCAAGTCCTCCTTTAACATTTTTACAAAAATCTACAGAATAACTCGATACGCATTTGTCTTCATTTGGTAATATTGCTGATTCTTAATCATTTTTGCTATTTGTCTCTTTCATTGAAATATTAGCCAAGTTTGGTTGAGTTTATTCTGGAACAGTTTCCTTAAACTATAATGTGGCAAAAACAAGAACTATTAAAGACACATCACAATCAATATTCAAACAACATTTAGTTCTCAAATTACACTAACATGTACATAATTTATTCTCAACAAAGTTACAAATCTATAAGTGATTCTACACTTGAGCATAATTCATCTTAATCATTGGAATGTCTTTGATATACCTACTTCTATGCATTTATCATTTGCTTATGTGTTAGTCAAAGACGAGTGTTTAAGTTCTAGTCCATATGTTTATAATTAAGATTTATTACTCATAAAATATAAGATTTATACTATTTATTATTCGGTCAAATTAAAAAAAGGAGAAAGTTAATCTACATATTCATTTGAAGTAGCTTATTTTTATAAAGTCCAGGCCACACAACAGATTCTTGAACCCTTCACTAAATTTTACTATTTGGTCATTATAATGTCGTCTAATTATTTGTTCAAATTACAGGACAGTATTTTGGGATAACAATTTAATTATACCACGCTTTCTGTAAATATTTCTAGACTAACTTATATTGTAAAAAAATCTGCCGTTTGTGGTCGCACCCAAAGCCCAAACTACTGAATCAATTTTACTAAAATTTTACGTATGTATTCATTAGAGGCAATATCGCAAAGTCGGTCCCCGCTTAAATGAGAAAGGAGTCCCTGAAAACAGGTAAAAAAATAATAAAAAATATTTTTTCCACGACCGGGAGTAGAAATCGCTTTCTATGGCATCAAAATTGTGACGGAAGTAAAGCATTTACTCCCTAGGGACGAAATAAGACAATAATTTCCCTAGGGGAGTTTTTATTTCATGCCCAATACTTAAACAAACAAAGACATTAAACAAATATCTGTTGCCATGATACGTTGAATGGAAATATCCCAAAGGCTTCTAAATATTGTAATTTGGCTCCAATTTATTATAATTCTTTATTTATGAAATAAATGTTTCTACTCCCGATCGTGGAAAAAATAGTATTTGTTGCCCTCGGGCCTCAAATTACATCTCAGGAAAAATAAAACGTTTCTTCCCCTTAGTGTAAAACGTACTATTTTTCTCTAAAACGGTTCTGACGATTCTGATTAAATTTGACAAATGGATATTTTCTTAACACCGGTATAACATGAAATGATTTTCTTTCATTTCTTTATATACATTTGGTTGTTATAGCTATTTTTTTATTTTTACGTGGCACAGCGATAAATTTCCGTAGTTTAGTGGAGAAAAATTTGTTTAGGGGCATTTTTAGATCAGGTTCGAAATTATAATAAAATATTAGGTGCCTGTCGAGTTTGTTGTTATTTTATTAATTATTTGTTTTACTAAATTTATTCTTCAATAGGTTTGTAAATTAAAATACAAATTAACTCTTACATAAACACATGCAAGTTATTGATTTACATTAAATAAACATATTCGTTCACGTACCAAAATGATAAATCGCCTGCTCCATGTTAGAATTTTATTTAACCAATCTAAAATTTATAGTCTACAAACATCATAGTGTTATGTGGCTTGTTGGCCCAATAAACAACTCAAATGGCGTAGCATGTTTATAGATTATGTACTCTAGAAATATATCTCATATCTTTTGCTAAGAAACATGTTCGTTGCATCAAAATTCAAAGAAAGGGATTTGTATTTGCACAAGAGAAAGCTTTACTAGGAATTTTCATTTATAAATTATATAGTTGCCAATATAGAGATTCTAGATGGTGTATCCGCTTATATCTACATTTATTCAGATATATTAAAGTTTTTTTATAAAGTCTAGAAATATCTTAAATCATTACCAAATATTACAGAATTCAACTCGCACCTGGTTATTATTTAGTAAAAATAAATACCGAAGAATGCTCTGAGAATTATTATTTGAATAATTCGTATTATAGGTAGTATTTATTAGATGCTTTTTATAAATAAAATAAAAAATTTGTGGAAAGATTTACTCAATTATTAGCTGATGTGAAGCAAATAGGCTTAGATACTGGAATTCGCTCCACACTATCCCTATAATTTCTCCTAAAATGCCCATATATAAACCTACTATATTTCAAGATGGTTAAAATGCAGTTCAGAAATTCACCTGTTACACAGCGTAGTTTTGGAGCAAGTGATAATAATGATATTATGAATAAGATTAACAAGATACAAGAGAGGCCTCTGGGTACAAAACTTTCATTCTTCGCCATAACCTATCCTTGGAAAGGTGCAGAAACCACCAGGACAGAAATTTCACAAATTGTTAACGAGAATGTGAATTTTAATAAATGTATTAACGTTACATTTTAGTATATGGACAAAAAAGTAATGCGGGATAAGCCTTAATAAACATTACCAAGTTTTTGAGATTGACTATAGCTATCGGCTCCTCTATTCTTCATGTTTTTTTTTTCTGATAGATTGTTGTCAATAATACAAAGCCAAGTACTATTGCAAAACCAATTTTTTTTTAAATCAAATTTTAGTTAATTTACCATAAAGTTGTATGAGTAACCTGATTATATTTCTAAGTTGAATATGTTAATGAAGTTGATCCATATAATTTAAAATGGCTTTTTTGTTATACAGATCATTGTAAATAAGGGGCGAGCGTAGGTGCGTCTTTACTATGTACATACTTCGGTATGCGATGTAAAGCAACGACAGGCGCAGTTAGTACTTGGATGGGTGACCATTCCAACGGAAACCGCGTTCTCACCTCACACATCTTCCAGCGGCTTGTATATCAGTGTATGCGCGGAAGCTATACAACCTTAGGCGAGAGTTGTATAGGAGATATACCATCCTTCAGAGGGGATGTAAAGCCGTCGGTCCCTTGTCTATTAAATATTAGGCAAGTAAAAGATCCCTACTCTTCTTAAGGGAAGAGGTTCGGCAAAATTCCTGGTTGGGAGTAGCTCGTCTACAGGCCTCGGTGTTAGGCCTCAGTAGCGGAAATAGGCCGACGTTAAATAAATGTATAAAAAAAAATCATTGTAAATCTTTCCAATATTTATTCCTGAATGATTTTTGTTACATAAAGTATTTACTGTTTGCCAAAGTTGTTAATTTGAGTTTTTATTTTTGTTTATTAGATTTCTGTAATAATTTACTCTCGTTTTTTTTTTAAATTAATTTCACTAATTTATTTTTATACTTCTTATACTAGATGGATTTTGTAAAACTTTTCCGTACATTTCATTTTTTATATTTATAGCGTTTTTAATAAACTTTTAGTTACCCAGTCTCTTTTGTATATCATGGTTTTTATTCGTATTGTTTTTATGTTGTTTTCAATGTATAACTTTATTTATACATACTGTAGCAATATTTAAACAATTATATTGATACACATCACCCCAGCTTTCATTATGTAAATCGAATTTTAATTTGTGATGGTCAATTTTTTAAAAATTAGTTTCATTTGTTGTATTTAGTGTTAAAATATCGGAAAACAAAATTATTGGATAATGATCGGATATTAATGTTCTACATATTTATTGATAAAATATGTTTTTCTTCTTCTTTAGTACTCACAAAAAAAATCAATAATTGACTTCTGTCCATTAAAAATTCCTGTATAATAACTTATATAAAGGGAGAAACCGTACCCACCCAGCATATTCAGATATTCCTCAACATAGTCCTCATCACTTGCAATGTTTAAATCACCAACAATTATATGTGCATAACACTGCCTGTCTGTCAATCCCAGGAAGGAAACTAGCAGCACTAAAGGTACCTGCTCTCCTGGATACAACACTAAGTTTCGCATTAGAAATGAAATTGGGTAACCTTCGAGGTCAAACTAACATGAAATCTTCATTTAGATAGAAGACTAAAGAAGGCTTACATTTCTTATGAGCAATGTCGCATGACCGTGGGGAAATCCTGGGGAATGAAACCTAAATTGGTCATGTAGATATACACTGCCGTCATAAGAAAATGTTAACCTATGGGGCTGTAGTCTGGTGGCCTAAAAGCAAACAGACTACAGCTAAAGTCAAGATTAGTCAAGTGCAGAGAGTTGGCTGCCTAAGCATAACAGGAACTATGCGAACAACGCCAACGAGATCTATGGAGGTAATACTCTGCCACCACGAAATATACATCTAGGGCAAGTGGCTCTGACAACAATGGTATCCCACAAATCTGTTGGCATACTATCAAATGTAGGCTGTGGAGAGACCAGAAGTCGCTATCAAGGCTATCAAGAAGACGCCTCTTCTACAAACGTGTACAGATGATATTTCTCTCCAGTTCATCTTGGACAGACCCTATAATACAGACGAATAGTGAAAAAGAGACTGTTGGTGAAGGTGTAATCAATATCTTCATAGACGGATAAAAAAAAGGATGAGACAGGATGTGGAATATACTGCAGAAGCCTGCAAATCCAATATAAATGGACTATGGATGGCCGAGTCAGCGTAATACAGACGGAATCATAGCTGTAAAAGAGATTGTCCGTAATCCAACTACGGGCAACATAATCAGGATCTACAGACTACAGAGACTGTAAACAATCACTACTGGCTTTGAGAAGTTACAAAATTACCACAGGAGCAGTATGAGAATATCACCAAGTACTTTGTGGGTGCCTTCAGCATGAATAACATCTCGGTATGCTGAGTGAAAGGACATGCGCATTACAATGGCAACAAAGAAGCCGACAGACTGGTCTATATGTCTTTGGACCAGGCCCGGCCATTCTGTTATCGATCACGGCGATAACACAATGAATTAAAGAGAACATCCACAACGAATTCAAGAAGCTGTGGGATGAAACAAGCAGCTGTCAGCTTGTTAGGGAACTACTAAAGTATCCCAACAAGAGCACAGCATTGACTACCTGGTAATGGCTAGAAGGGACCTACGTTTTATAAAGGGAATCCAAACTGGACACTGTCCGTTAAGGAAGCGTCTATACAATATGAGATTAAGCGAAACACCTCTCTGTAGAGGTTGTGAACAAGAAGATGAGACGGTCCAACAGGTATTTTGTGACTGTTCTGCAGTATCACCAATCAGAGAATTTATTTTGGGAGAGTGATGGCCTATTCTAGCCGATGTAACGGAGATGCCCCTAGGCAGCATCACCACTTGCTTCGCAAGACTAGGTAGATTGGAGGCCTAGGTGAGGGTCTGCCTGCAAGAAGGAAGTCCAAGGGGCTCAATGGAGCCTAAGTGCTGTGCTTTAATATTAAATTTTTCTCTGACGATGGTTAGTAAAACCGAAACGTAAGAAAATATAATAACCTATAATTTAATGATCGAAATCCCAAGAATATACACATCAATTAATTTGATTTTTACGTCGAGAAAATAAAAACATCTCTAATCTTTTATATATAGATACCCTAAGGTATATTACTACTAACATAGAGCATTTTATAGTATAATACTAGTAAGAATAATATCAGTAAATAGTATATTAGTCACAACCGAAGAACAAGAACCACATCAAGCTATGGGGTCGCTTGTTAGTTATTTTAAATTTAAAACCCGCTTTTAAAATCTACCTGTTTAATGTTTCCTAGCTAACAGTAATCCTATCATTTCTTCATAATGCGCTATACCGGGTGACAGAGGAGATATGTAACACTCTGTAACTTTGCTATTTAAGAAGTTAAAGTGCTGAATTTTGGGAGAGTTGTATATTACATAATTGTTATTGTTTTGAGCTTATCAAACGTTTTCTTCAACTTCCAGTTTAAGCAAAAGTAACCCAAACTTTGTTATTTTAAATAGTACTCTGTATATTCTTTTACCTATCTGATTCGTCTTTAAAATTTCTTTTCAACCATGTACGCAATATAAGATTTGTTTTTAAAATTACAGTTAATAGCCATTTAATTGTATTAAGTCCAAATGGCCATGATATGTTCCTTGGCATACATTGATCCTTAGTGTGCCATGATATCTAAAGATTTTTGGTACAGAACTTTGTGTCTCATATTTTTTTGGACATAATCAGCAGCTGAACAGACTAACAACATTTTTCTTATTTTAACAAAAATCTCTAAACAACCCACGATATCACAAGGACCAAAATGGGAAACCCATTTTTTTATTTCCCCTACTTAGAGGATACTTATTTATCTTTTATTTTTGTCCAATACAATTGCTGTACCTATCCTATTTTACTTTCTTCACTAAAATCAGTATCGAAAATTATTGCATAGTAATAATTTTCGATACTAATTTCATGTTTCAAAATAAATATGTGTATGACTCCACTTACCCCCGAGGCATGGAGTGACACAAGCACACGCGGAGCTGGAGTTATTGAAGAATTTTTGCGTAATTTTTTACATCAACTAAATTCCTGTTGAGAATTATAATTATGTAATTTATTTATTTAAATTTCTAGTCATGCGTGCTTATAATAAATCAAATAAATAAATCTAAATAATAGGTAATAAACTGAAATTATTATTAGTCGAGAATCTAAAGGTCCGAATTTGATCATGAGGTATAAACTCGCAGGTATAAAATTAAAAAAATATGGATATTAACCAGAATTTTATGCCGAATTCGATTGCAGAGCGCGCGATGTCGGCCAAGATTGCGAAATTGCAAAAAAATAATAATTTGGAAAAAAAATTAGAACTTAAATATTGCATTATCTTTCTATTACATTGCATTTACGAGCTTATTTATAAAGATATTTTAATAGTTCTTATATCAATCGAAAGCTTAATGTTTGTAGTTTGATAGAAGTGGAATAGCGAGACATTATTTTCATTATAAACAACACTATAAATTGTTTAAACAATAAGTGTTTGGAAAGTGTAGTGTAATTTTCGGCATCGAGGTACTTTTGTTATTATGGCAGATAGGTGTGTAGTTATTCGAGATAAAATACGTAGAATAGACCAACGATCATTTTTTATTAAAACAATTTTGTAATTCGCTGAATAATTTAGGAGATATGATTTTTTTAAAGTGAAGCACATTGTTTTGGTCTACCGCGCGCGCGGTCTTGTCTCTTAGGCTACTTACACATGATTTCGAGGCACTGCTGTTATAATAAAAGTATTTATTATTACGTACAGTGCTCGTCACGATAATTTTGGCACCTATGGCAAGTTTTATTTGATTTATCAGTTATATCAATCCGCCACCCTTTACCACAATACAATTGATATTTTATTCTTATACAGCAGATGACAATTTGTTACATGGCCTATGTCCATTTAACAGTTTTATATAAAAACTAGTATTTTGTTTATGTTTGGCACAATCTGTGTATCATTTCGATTCAGTTTTTGTAAGTGAAACTGTTTTCAACTAACAGAATTTTACTTGTATAACTGCTAAACCATTTTACACTGTTTTATATACATATTTTTATATCTTAGGAACTCAGTCATGTTTTTCTAAATTATTATGTATTTCCGTTCTATACAGCATCCCAGGAAACAATTAACAATTTGTCTACAAAACATTTATTTACATCAGATACCTATATTTCAATTTTTATATTTTTGTTTACTATGTAAGTACATATGGTTATTTTCCTTACCTTTTCTCATTCTATATATAGTATATCCTATGAGATGTAATATATTTACTGAGTTCTCACAAGTCACAATATGTTTTTACTATTTATTTACAGCTGTTCATATTGTTGGTTATGTACAAAATAGAAATTACAAACTGAGGCAAAGGCAAATCAGTTGTGGTATGGAAGTAATAAAAACTTTTATTATAGATTCCTTTTATCAATCATATGCCACTATTTTAGTTGCAAGTAAAGGAAATTGTAGAATTGCGACCTGCAAGTTGTTGCGCTTAACTCAACCATTGACAGATGGCCATACCTGTACTATTTTTATATTTTATGGCTTTCAATTTAATTAGGGAATTAGATTTCTCAAGTTTATCGAGTAGTATTATTTTCTAGTAAGTAGGGCAAAAAAAGTTTACCTTATCAGTAAAACTCACCAGGAAATCATTTTGCTTGCAGCCTTTGTACTGATTCGAACGTGTATAAATTTTAACTGTGGACTTCAGTAATTGATATTACATTTTTATATCCATGTTAACAAGTATTTAACATAGAGGTAATTTCATTTATTACTCATTTAAAATTTAATTAATCTTCAATTTTTGTCTTTGATGTAATTTCAATTATTTTTAAAATAAATTTAAATTCAAGGCCAATTCTTTTTAATTTAATAAGTAGTTAAAATACCATATGTACCACATGGTTTTAAAATATTTTTTTCCTTTCTTTTTCATTTTTTTGGCAATTTATAGTCTAAGAAATCAGCTTTTGTATATATTTATATACTTAGATATATACTTAAATTCTTATGTACTTATATGTTTATGCACGTATATACTTATACATTTCTGTATACGTTTCTGCATAGCTTATTCATTCCTGTATAGCTTTTGCACAGCTTATCTATCATATAGATAAAATTTCGTTAACTTTTCATAAACCACCTAGTCGGTTAATTTTCCTGCGATTTTCACTCTATTTCATTAAGAGACGTAAATTGCCAAGGAAACCTTTAGAATCCATTTTCTCAACAAGAGAAAATTGTGGGCCTGGATTGCTGTTTCAGAACCGGTCACCTCAACAATAGTCAATCTAGGATCCTGGTATAAGTTTGTTATATATATGAAAAATACTAGGTTCTCGGGTTGAACCGCGCCTGAGATTGTTAATGTCTCGACGTTTCGGCTCCCGTTTTGGAGCCATTTTCAAGAGAAAAAAAGTAGGTCAAGTAAAAATTGTCAAAGAAAATAATGCTAGGAGTTCGTGGAACGTTTAGGGCTTCAGTGAGTGGGATGTTGGTGGAATTTCAATCAATTTCATTGATCTCCTTCAAAATTACTCTATTTCCCAGAACGACATTTTAGTCAGGTTCGATATTGTGTCATTATTCACCAATATCCCACTCACTCATATCTTTTTATTTCTCTTACCAACAATTTCAGTCTGATCTATAGTAGACTGGTTATTCGAGAAAAAGAGACAATTCTACTTATTTTTACTATAGATGGTGCCAATTTAACATCAATTTTTCTTTGTCTCCTTTTCTCGAAATTAACAGAAATCTGTCGTTTATGCTGTACATATCAAAAAGGGTAAGTTTCTCCACTCTTACAAATACAATGGACCCACGGCTGTCTGCTCCGACTTAAACCAGCTCGTCGTCCTCATATGTTGCCTCAATTCTTTCTCAAAAATAAATAACAAGGAAAAGTAGGTAACAAATTAACAAAATAAACAAAAAAATCTAATAATATACACCAGGAGGAAATGTAAATTTCGAAAAATGTAGGTTGGCAAGATTATTCTGATGGACAGTGTACATTATTTTATTAATTTTTTTGTAAGGTATAAGCAACATTTTTGTAACTATGAATTTTGGCTCAAAGAATCTACCCCTGAACTATGGTCTATTATTAATGGTCCACCCTGTATAATCCACAACAAGGATATTATACAGTAGCAATGCAGTTCTGGCGGAAAGAAATTGTTATTTGTGACCAAGAACTAACGTTAACTAAATTAAAAGTATTTCTTGAATACTTTGACGTTAATAACCATAATCAAAATAAATACCCAAGCTATTTATTTTTAAATTTATTATTATTTCAAATCAGGCAGCTTTGGAGCACCGTTACCTAAAACCATATTAACTTTGAATAGGTTGTTATAAATTGTAGTCGTTAATCAAAATTAGTGTTTCTCTAATTAGCTTAATTGCAGGTTGCAGCAGAGAGATGGTCGCATTAAATTACGTAAGAACGAATAAAATATAACAAAAAGGCTTCATGAATATTTATTACATTTAACGACGAATTTATATAAATTGTATAAAACCAATGTTTTACTTTTACTAATCCTATAGCTCTAATTTTAAATATTATAATTTTCAAACTTTCTGTGTGTTATCTGTTATTTATAATAATAATTAAGCTTCAATTTGTCTACGAAAACAAAGGTGGATGTCTATGATTTTTGGTTGTTGGCCCCACGTTGGGCGCCATGTCTACGAAAACATGGGGTGAGTTTGTGAAAAATAAAAAATGTTTTTATTCGGAGACTGCAAATTTTTTAAGTTGATGGGCGCCAGCAGCCTCGAAGGTGGTGTTCTCGTAGCTCTCTCTGGTGGATGAACGAGCTCTCAGGGCCGATTTTTGGAATTTGTAGACTAGTTAACGATTTTTTAAAGTGTCGGTGGGTACAGCTATTACCCCCTTTATTGCTTCGCCGGCTGACATACGCATGCACCGCTTTTGGTGCAAGGTACCCCAACTTATGAGTATGTAGACAGGCGCTGTTGCCTGGTAAGAGTCGTTGATGAAAAAATAAAAGCCAGAGATACCAAAAATATGTAACTCTAAGCAGAACTCTTGCGCTGGTCGATGCACAATTTGTTTTAATTAATTTAGTCCCTAACAATACTGAGCTAACACTGGTTATTTCGTAACGGGTTAAAAGTCGCGGCACGATTGTAGGTTAATGTCTTTGTAGGCTAGCCTTTCTCCTCCACGCCGTAGGGTGTAGATGCACTGGCAACTACGACGCCGTACTGGTTTTGGTTCGTCAGGTATGCTGCAGTTCTGGAAGCTTGTAGATGTAGTGAACTGGACTGCTTACTGATGTTGACTCGTTGGCTGCTCGGAGTGAACTGGTAGTTGTAGCGCGTGCTAAGGCTCGGAGTGAACTGTAGATGTTGACTGCTCGGAGTGAACTAGTAGTTGTCGCACTAAGTGAACGTGCCTGTGCGGCATCTTGATGGTTTCCTTGGGCGCTTGCCATGGATTTGTCGTGTTGGCTTGTGTATTAACCTTTAGTACTTGGGTTGGTTGTATTTTCGTTCTTCAAAATGTTGTTTGGGGATGATGGTGAGCGGGGTTGGTGTGTTGAGGGTGGCGTGGGGGGGGTTGTGTTGGGAATGGAGGGGTGGGGATTGGGGTGGCGAGGGTGGGGAGGCGTATGTGTCTAGTTAGGAGTGGTTGGGGGGTTTTGTAGGTGTGGGTAGTGGTCAGTTTTGTTAGGTTATGGCGGGGTAGTATTGGAAATTGAGGGAGCGGTGTTTGGGGGATTTACTGAATTTTGGGATTTGTGGTAATTTTAGGAGAGGGTTGGGATGGTTGGTGAGTTTTTCTGCGAAGGAGGGGATAAGTTCTAGGATGATGTGTTCGTCGATAGTTGGAGTCCCTGTGGTGTTATGTAGGTATATTGTCTGTGTCGTTTGTGGGAGGTTGGTGGCCCATCGTAAGTGTCGGTTTTGTATTACTTGAAGTTTTTGTTTGTTAGAGTCTGAAAGGAGGGGATACCAGACCGGTGAAGCGTATGTGAGGATAGGGCGGATGTAGGACTTATAAAGGATGGTGGAGGTATGGGATGGAGCGGTTTTAATAATTTGTCTTAGCTGGGCCGAGCGAGCGTAGACTTTACTCTTAATGGCGTTGATTTGTTTGTTGAATGTTAGTTTACGATCAATTTTAATACCTAGGTATGTGATGTCGTTTGACCAGTCGACTTGTGTGTTGCGTATAACTATTTGTTTCTTCGGTTTGGTTTTGTTTTTCCTTTTAGTGGTTATGATTGCCTGTGTTTTACTGGGGTTTACAAGCAGTCCCCATTTTTCAAAGTAGTCGGTAACTACGTCTGTCTGTCTTTGTGTAAGTTTTGTTAAGAGGTCGGCGTCTTTTGAAGTACAGATAATAGCTGTGTCGTCGGCGTATATGGCGTACGTTAGTCGATGGTCTTTAGGCGTCGGTATGTCGTTTATGTAGAATAGGAATAAGGCGGGACCGAGGGATGACCCTTGGGGGATGCCAGAGAGTACGGGAGAGGGATGGTGGCACTCCTGGTCGATTGCAACTCGGAATTGGCGGTTAGATAAGTAGGACTGTATTATTTTAATAATACGAGTCGGAATTCCCGCGATATGGAGCTTATAAAGCAATCCGGGGTGCCAGACTTTGTCAAACGCCTTCTCGAGGTCCAGGGAGACTATCCCTGTTAGGTGACCCCGGTTGGCGTTTGTGGTCAGGATTTCGCCGACTCTGAACAACTGTTGGTTGGTGGAGTGTTGGGTTCGGAAACCAAACTGGAAGTCGCTGAGTGCGTCGCCGCCCCCAGCTCCCTCCAGCAGGTGGGTTAGGAGTAGGGAATCTAGGACTTTTCCCAGGACTGACAGCAGGCTAATTGGGCGGTAACTGGATGGGAGGTTTTTGGGTTTTTTAGGTTTTGGAATGGGGGCGATTTTGGCTGTTTTCCATAAAGTGGGGTAGTGCATGTGTTGTAAGCAGGAATTGAATAATTTTGTAAGGTATAGGATGGCTTTAGGTGGAAGGTGTCGTAGGGCGAAGGGAGGGATGTTGTCGAGCCCTGGGGCCTTCCTAGGATTTAAGTTTTTAATATGGTCTATTACTTGGGATGGGGATATTGGGATGGGTTGGTCCGTGGGGTCGAGTTCGGCCTGTTGGAGCCGTTGCTCGAACCTCAGGGATTTGACTTGGTATCGGGGGTGGATGGGGTTGGGCGAAAATTGGGAGGCGAATTGGAAGGAAAGGGAGTCCAGTTTTTCATTATCGGTTACGGCCTGACCGGTCGACGTTTGTAGGTGTGGGATGTTTTGTTTTTTCCTAGTAAAACGTCTGGGGAGAAAGTAGGGATCATCAGGATGGGATGCCAGCGTGTCTGCGATTTGTTGATTTCTGTGGTTGGTTATTTCGATGGCTATTTGTTTTTTCAATAGGTTAAATTTAGTTTTTGTTGCAGGATTTCTATTTGTTTGATATAATTTTCTGATTTTATTTTTTTCCCTGATTAGGGTGATTATAGCTGGCGGGAGTTTGTTGGAATAGGAGTGGGTTGGGATTACTCTCTGACTTAGGAGTAGTGATTCGGAGATGGCGTTGGCTATGTGGGAGGCGGCCTGGTCGACCTCGATGGGATTGTTGCAGGAGGGGTTGTACGGGAGGGATTGTGAGAGGGTTTGGGAGAACCTCGTCCAGTCGTAGTCTGTCTCTTTTGTTCTATACTTAATTTGCATGTAGTCCGGTGTTAATTCGAAAGTGGTAAGTACCGGGTTGTGGTCACTGTTTAAAGCGGAGACCACCCCGGTTTTTGTTGGGCAGTGTATTTGGTTGGTAATTATAATGTCTATGATGGACGAGGCTGGTGTAGGTCTTGTGGGTTCATTTGGGGATACAATTTGGGCTGAGAAGTTTCCCACTAGATTTCCGAACAGCTCCCGTCCTGAGGGGTTTATGTCGCTGTTAAATAGATTCCAGTGGGGGTGTTTGGCGTTGAGGTCTCCCAGGAGGATAAATTTCGGGTTAAGGGATTTTATGATGTGTATGTCTTGGGTGTCTAGTGTTGTCTGTGGTCGGCAGTATGTGGATATTATTAGAATGTCCTGTCGCTGTGTTGTCAGAGTGATGGCTGTTGCTTCCAGGGTTTTTAAGCCTCTGATGGCTATTTCGGCGTGTTTTAGATCTTGTTTTACGACAAGCGCTGTACCGCGGCCGTCGTCGGTTCTATAAACCTTGTAACCCTGGATAGTCAGTGTCGTTTTGTCATTCAGTTTTGTCTCACATACTGCACAGATGTCTATGTTTAAGTCAAGTAAAAGTGATTCAAATTCAGGTTTCTGTCTTCTAAGTCCATTTGCGTTGTATTGTAAAAGTCGTAGTGTGTTTTTGTTGTTTTTATTTTTG
This sequence comes from Leptura quadrifasciata, assembly GCA_963675555.1. Lineage (NCBI taxonomy): Eukaryota > Metazoa > Arthropoda > Insecta > Coleoptera > Cerambycidae > Leptura > Leptura quadrifasciata. Next base: position 135,529,686 of record OY776676.1, read on the forward strand.
CCGTTTAACTAAGTAGGTTTGAGAATCCTTCTAAGATTATAAAAATTTTTTCAGTGGCATCACTAGTTTGTTTTAAGCGATCTAGGGTGGATTTTAATATTGCCCATATTTTTTTTAGATCGAATTGTTTGATGATATCCATTATTTCCTTTATCGGGTTTTCCATGTTTTGTTGCTGTCTATCCGTTTGTGGTTTAGTCTGTGTTTTCTGTGTTGGTTGTGTCTTTTGTGTGTCAAGTTGTCTGTGCTTTTTCCAAGCTTGTACGTTTTTATCGCTGATTATGTTTTCTGTTTCTTGGGATAAGGGTGGGAAGTGTATGTCTCTGTCGGGGGTCGCCTGTCTGACATGGTTATCTGTGTGTCTCTGTGCAGGTGTGATTTGCGTTTGTGTGGTTTGTGGTTGTGTCTGTCTGTTGTCTTGTCTGTCTGGTCTGGTGGCTTGTCTTTGCTTAGCTGTTTGGTAGACAGGGCACCCCCTGTAGCTTGCTGGGTGGTCCCCCCCGCAGTTGGCGCATTTGCACCGCTCTGCAGGGCATGGGCCGACCTCGTGCGTTTCTCCGCACCTCACGCAACGTTTGGTGCGGTTGCACAGCTCAGAGGAGTGACCTATCTTTTGACAGTTATGACACTGGGGCAAGCCCTGCCTCACATACTCACTGACGGTTACCCTGAGGGAGCAGAGTTCCGTCAGCGAGTACCAGGCCTCGGCCGCCTCAGCGGGTATGGTCATAAGTAACATATTGGTCGGTGTTCTTACGCCGTCTCTCGACATCATCAACCTAGCCATGTTCGAGTGTGGTAAATTTTTCATCCGCAGATCGAATTCTATCTCCTCTTTCTCTAGGTCCTGTGGAATATATTTTATGACAACCTTTAGCGGTCGATTTTCTTTAACTGTATATGAATAGAATTCGATCTGCCTGTTAATTAATATATTTATTATTTTGCCATGTTCTCTCGGCCCAGCGGGGTGACAAATTAGTGTGTTATTATTGAATTTAAAAGATGGGATAGGACTTATTTGAGTATTGATTAACCTGATTATTTCTGCATGTTTTTGAGTATAAATATGTATTGGTGGCGGTTTTTTGACTAAATGGGGGTTGGTGGTTGAGGGGTTGCTAACGGGAAGGGGAAGGGGGGTGTTTGGAGGGTGGTCTGGGGGGGTGGGTTTGTTAGAGGTGTTTGTCTTTGTATGTTTATCTGTGTGTTTTGTATATTTGTCTGTGTGTCTGTTGTCGAGGTTTTCTTGTTCGTTAGGTTAATAGTGTCTTTAGGGGGGGTTGGGGAATTCTGTCTTTTGCGTTTAAGCAATGGTTCATGCCTTCTTAGCACCAGGGGTGGTAATCTAAGCTCCTGCTCGGGGGATGTTAAATTAATGGTGTTGATGCTATCCTTAGAAAGTTTACTCATTTTCTTTCTTTCTTTTTTCTCCTTTTTTCTCTCGGCTTTAGATTTATGATGCTTTTCCGCGGATGACTTATCGTTGTTTATGCTGCCAGGGGCAGTAATTATTGTTTCGAGATTGTCATTGCTTATTGCGTCCATGCTGATAGGAGATGGAGTTTGTTGAGGTTCATGACTTTTGTTATTAGGTGGACTTTCTATCACTGGTGTAGTTAAGGGGGTGGAATGAACCAAGGCTTGTACTATGGTGGTCGTGGTTGTCGTAGTGGTCATTGTATGCGTGGTGGTTAGTGTGTTTGTTGTGGTGGTCTGTGTAAACTGAAAGGGGGAGTTATTTATGGTAAATTTAAAGGTCTAGATGTGTATTTTAGTGGCGTCATTGTTAGTGGTAGGGGTGCGGTGGTAAATGGTAATGGTAGTGGTGTTTGGTAGTTAGAGGTGTTAGATGTTTGTGAGGTGTCGGCATTGGGGTTAGTAACGTAGCTAGACACATACGAGGTGTTAAGGGGGTTGTTATTAGGGTTAGATGCCCTTGATGACCCAGACGAATTATTTTCGTACCTTACAGACGTATCAGTTGTATAGCCATCAGAATTTTCCTGCCGGTCTTCTCCTTCAGCGACAATTCTAGCCCTACGGCGAGGCGGCTTCTTTTGAGGCGTCCTTATCATAATGTTTTTTGTGTGGTGTTGTTGTTTTTTATGGTGTGTATGTTTACGCTTTTTTGTGTGGCGCTTATACTGGCGTGAGTGCCGTCCCCTTCTGGAGAAGTGAACTTCGATGGTTTCACGCAAATTTTTCTGAGTGTGGGTGTGTGTAAGCAAATTGAAATGTACGTGTGTCTTTGGTAAAGGACGACGACGAACTATATAATATATTATAATCATATATCATTAGTAGTAGTTGTCGAAACCCCGCCGCGATACTGTAACTTTCGGGGCGGACGGAGCTCTGAACGTTAGGTCGGCTAGCGTTTGGAACGCTATGTGCCGAATGAGCGGCCGGGGCCGCCTGCTGCGTCGTGTCGGACCGGCCCAGTCATGCCGAGGCGGACGAGAATCTAAACGTCGATATACCCTAAGCGCGTTTATTGCGTTGTATTTAATTAGAGCTGAGATATGAATGGATAATGATGCTAAGCTACAAATTGTGAGTTTTTGATTGATTTTAACTGTTTTAAAGGGCCTTTTTTTGGCCTCGACAACAAATTATAAGAATAAAAAATTATAACTATTTTTTAAGCTTTGTTTCTAGTATTCGTTACTATAAAATCAATATCTACGTTGAATTGATAAAATAACAACGAACTCTTTTTAAAACAAATGCTTTAAACGGCCCAATAGTATATACAGTGTCCGCCAAAAAGTCTGCGCCATATGAAACACTTTTAAATTGGACAATTGTGGACTATTTTCGGTAATTCTGAACCCTTACTGTTGAATTTTGCATGATAATGGGCTTAAATATAAAAAAAACAATAATTATTCATTTAAATCGAATTTAGATCACTTAAATAAAACAGACATCCCTTGTCTATTAAATGTTAGGCAAGTAAAACATCCCTACTCTTCTTAAGGGAAGAGGTTCGGCAAAATTCCTGGTTGGGGGTAGCTCGTCTACAGGCGTCGGTATTCGGTGTTAGGCCTCAGTTGCGGAAATAGGCCGACGTTAAATAAATGTATAAAAAAAACATTTAAATTGTTAATAGCAAAATGATTTAAATAAATATTTAATAACATAACTATATATTTGTTATTTCTATTAAGCCACCATTTAATCTAATTCACTTTTCGACTCTTTTTCTTTCATGATTTAGAACTCTGTGTAATTCTACTGCTATCACCTCTCGATAAGCTTCTGTAATCTTTTCACATAATTCTTGTCTGCTTCTCGGACGGGTTTTGTAAACGCGATTTTTAATTACTCTCCAAAAATAAAAGTCTATTAGCGTAATATCTGGGGACCGCGGGGTTCACTCATGTAATGGACTGTTCCTTCCAATCCACATTTGAGGAAAATTAAGGTTTAGCCAATTTCTAACAACAATTGAATTGTGAACCGGCGCCCCATCTAACTGGAAAATTAAATTTACCAGTTGCAATAGTGGAAAGTTCATTAAAAATCTATCAAGGTAATTATTTAAGAGGTTGAGAAAAGTTTCGGCATTTAAATTTTCCAAAAAAACGGGACCTAAAATTTTATTGTTCAATAAGTCACACGAGACATTAACTTTGGCTACGTATTGGTCCTTACAATTTATTACCCAATGCGGGTTTTCAGCTGCCCAATAATGAGTGTTCTGTGACGACACAACCCCATTAGTTGAAAATGTGGCTGCGTCAGTAAGATGATGTTTTAATAAAATTCAGATCATTCAGATATTCCCCTTGTAACCACATACAATATTCTAGCCTTCTTTCCTCATCACCATCTTTCAGAGTGTGTAAATATTTCGGCTTGAAAGCTTTCAGTCTGTTTCTTCTTAGACAATGCCAAACTTTATTTCTATTAATGTTTAAAATGCGAGCAACTGAGCGAATATTAGATGTTGGGTCATTTCTGAATGCCGTTATGATTCGCGGATCGTCAGCATATCTATTATTTAATATTTGATATTTTTTGTCCATGCTTCTTAATGCAACCAGTCTCATTAAAAAGTCTATTAATACTACTTACAGTTTTTGCTGTTACGGGATTTCTTCGATCTGGATGTCTTGCATTGAAAATTCTGGTCGCTCTCCTATATGAAATTCTATTTTCACCCACTTTCCGAATTAATTGTACTTAAATGGGCAGAGCTTTCTTAGCTCTTTTGGCGTATACGAAGATATTTTTTATTATTACTTAAAATTTGTAGCAAAAAATGTGAAATACCTCTGTTTCTAAATTTGCTTCGTTTCGAGTTAAAGGACATAATTCTTGACAAATTTACCTGAAAATTTACCCTATTTTCACCCCCTTAGTCCGAACGTCTATGGAATAAATTAAATATATGCATTTTTAGTTAGCTTCAGGAGGTGTATAACTTAACCAAGTTCAAAATAAATCGATTTATTAATAACTGACCTACGAAGGTGTTACCGTGAAAAGTGGGACACGCTGTATATGAAAAGAGAAGGAAGACATAGAGAAATATATAATTTAATTTAAGTGAATATTGCTTGCAAGCATGGTTTTTTTTTTGTACATTTATTTAACGTCGGCCTATTTCCGCTACTGAGGCCTAACACCGACGCCTGTAGACGAGCTACCCCCAACCAGGAATTTTGCCGAACCTCTTCCCTTAAGAAGAGTAGGGATCTTTTACTTGCCTAACATTTAATATACAAGGGACCGACGGCTTTACATCCCCTCCGAAGGATGGTATATCTCCTATACAACCCTCGCCTAAGGTTGTATAGCTTCCGCGCATACACTGATATACAAGCCGCTGGAAGATGTGTGAGGCGAGAACGCGGTTTCCGTTGGAATGGTCACCAATCCAAGTACTAACCGCGCCTGTCGTTGCTTTACATCGCATACCGAAGTATGTACATAGTAAAGACGCACCTACGCTCGCCCCTTGGCATGGTTTAAAGTTATTAAATAAAGATATATTATTCACTTTTAAGGTTATTGAAGTGAATTTTAATAGGAATTTTGTGATCTAAATTTGATTTAAATGAATTATTGTTTTCTTATATATTTACGCCCATTATCGTGCAAAATTCCACAATAAGGGTTCATATCTCGCTCATATCTCGCTCACCTGATATCCGAATATTTTGAAATTTTGGTGGTGAATATATACCTATAAAGTGAGTCTTTAGACATAACCACATTCGACTGTAGTCAGTACAATACATTATTCTGAACAAAAAATAAAGAATACATTTTGTTCATATAAGAATCCGTTTTACAGATACAAATTAATTTAAGTTGAAAAAATTATTTTTTGGCGGACCACATCTCTAACACCTTTGAACCCACAACGATGTAATCTTGTAGAAAGGGGTTTCTAAAGGTGTTGATTAAGAATATCTTACTAGTTTTTCTCTAAAAAAATCGCTAATATATTTTTTCAAAAATCGACTCCCTTTTTCCATCATAGAGAACGCCTCTGGCTACAGTCGATTGTGGTTACGTCTAAAGACTCACTTTATAGGTATATATTCACCACCAAAATTTCAAAATATTCGTACATCAGGTGAGCGAGATATGAGGGGCTCCATGAAAAGTTGCCTTTTAACTTGTCGAGAAATGTGGTTAGACCAGGAAAGATGACTCCCAGATTGTTGTGAGAATTGGATGAAACCAGTTGTTTGCTATTAATATTGTATCAAAGGCGTGGATTGTGTTTTCCTAAATGGATTACTTATCACCCTGGCTTGCGCAAAATGATACCACGATCTTGCGTTTGTTGAAAGAAATTATTAAGAACCGTTTTCAACAATACTCCTGTTTAATGCCGTCATTTAATTTATTGTTGATCTGCTTACATATCTTACCCATTATTTAATTTCCCTTCTTCGTAACTGATGAATTAATCTTAGTGATGCATTAAATTTAATTTTCTTATAATTATTATCTATAAATATTTGTTTATTTTCATTCGATGCTTTGCTAAAGTAAGTTATGCCACATAAATAAAACATATATTGTCTCCTCTTGCTATATATTATAAAATATTATTTATATTTCACGCTATTATGTTACGAGAATCCTGACTTCTGACTTGCATATCTTCCATCAGCCGATAGGTGGCCAGATAGCATCTTTTGTTATGATGAAACATCATCGATTAAGGTTGAATATATTGCTCTTCAGATCCATCAGTTATTAACTTCTCCACCAAACACAATCGTGTCCTACGGATCCAATACAAATAATATATAAAATTGTGGTTAGAGGGTATTGTGCCAAATAGAAGGGGGAAGGAACAATGAATCGACGGAAATTTTTAGTTCGGAATAATTATTGTTCGTTATCGATATAATGTAGTATAAAAATGGCCTTTATGAAGTTTCATATCATAATAGTCTAAGAGTTGGTAGCCAGTTTTTGTATAATATTTGCACAAATTTGATCGATATTTAGATATTTTGTTAATTTTGATATCTGAAATAAGTGAATGGTTTCCATAATCAGCCGGTATGTCAACGAAAACCATTATATAATGTAAAAAAACCATAGTTTATATATTAAATTCACGAATTCGCTTTGCTATTTTTACTTTCTCGTCTATAAAGTATTGGCGTCGGTAAAAAATCTAAATTCCTAATTATAACGAAAATGGACGCTTTGAATTTCAAAAATAGCTCATATATTCGCATCGGCATGCCATCTGTATGTCTATGTGACGGTCTGTCTACTTAGGGGTGATAGGTTTTTCTCAAAAACGGCTCAACGTAAAAAGCTGAAATTTTATACATAAGGTCTGAGAGGCCCAAGGTTGATGTTATACCAAGAAATATTTGAAACAAATATTGTTCAGTATGAAAAATTGCATCGAAAGTGTATTTTGTAAAGTTCTCGAGATTGGGAGCGCCCCAAATATTTCAAATGAAAATTATTCAATCAGAATCGTAATGGTTGAGACCCCAGTGCATTAATTAATAATAAATCCTGGTCACGGCACCAAGGTAATGGTTATGGGGTACCCTGTTTATTTACTAAAAGAAATCCTGGTAATTATGTCACCAGTATATTAATTACTATTTATTTATCTGAAGGATAAACAAATAAATTTGGCCATTTGCGTGATCGTCTAATTTTGTTAGTGTAGGACCCAAATTTCGTTGTGTGTGTAGTAACCCTTTTTTAATTTACCCCAGGTTCTTTTATATAAAGTTTAATATTACTTGTTTCTGTATGATACTATATACCTTAGAAAATTAATCACTCTGTTAATTGAAATACCTGGTAAACTTGAACACACTGTCTATTAATTGAGAGACCTAGATAATTATATATGTTATTTATGTAGTATCTTATTACTCAAGATTGCACTGTACATTTATAGTTCAAGTTTATTTTCTATTTTGCTATTGATATTAAAACATTTATTTAGTTTATTACTTATATGACGAAAAGGTAAAGGTAAAAGAATAAGACTATAATTGATGGGAAAAAATAGTAAAAAAAACCCATTTTATTTTATATAAATTGATGTAGCAAATAGCTATACATGAAATCAAAATAATCTAAATATTTGAGACAATTCTAAATATTATAATAGAAAAATTTGCGTCGCTATAGTAATGACCATACTATAGATATACTGAGTGTTTTGATGCAATAACAAGAACTGAGATACAAAAGTATGCTGTGTTATTTTAATAGTAATTAGGGTTGTGGCAATGGCCTGATAATGATAATCTATAATAGAGCTGTTAGCAATCGCTAGGTAACAATGGTTTATAATTACATAAAGTTGTTAGCAATCGCTAGATAATAATGATTTATAATTAAAGTTGTTAGCAATAGCCAAATAATGAATCGAATGCAAAACAAAGGACAAGAATCATGTCATGTTTGTGTATTATCAAAATTAAGTTGAGAAATGAGCATTAAATACTCATGTAAAATGTCATAGAGTGTTGAGGAAATATCCTTTAATTATACATTGTTTATTGATTGAAATTAGAGTAGGAACAATTGTTCAGATAATCATATCAATCTTGCAGAGGTGAGAATTTACACTCACATAAAATCCTTTAGAATGCTGGGGAAATCTCCCTATAGTAATTAAATAGAAAAGCAACCAGAAGATTGCCTATGATTGTCAAACATAGGAAGCCTGCAGAATAATGATAGACATGAAGTTTGGCTAGTCTGTGATAAAGTACCTTGTTATTGAATAGCTCTAAATATATAGTTCTTGAATATAAACTTGTTACTTTGTAAACGCAATTTTCCCTAGTAGGATATTTATAAAGTGAAATTTTGATGAATTAATATCGTGAATGAAATCATAACTGAATAACTGGTAATATAATATTATATTTTCTTGTTGAAAATCAAAGCTAATATTTAAAAAAATCTAATATTCTTTTAGTACCACAAATGCGTCGATTTCCCCTATTACACCCCGTCGAAACCAGAATATGAATGCAATTGCAAATAAGAAAATAGAATTTCGAAATAAGCAAGCAATCACCTATAAAATTTATGCCTACTGAATTTCTGTGCGCCCTGTATAGCGTTATATCGCCCGTGAATGCTCTCCCCCAGGTTTTACATGTTTAACGTCCTCGCAGGGCATCGTAGAGACGTTGAAACGGCACTTCATAAAGAGTACGTTAAACAGTGAATATCTGCGATGGTGACAAATAAGTGGAATGGCTAGTTAGATCAAAATATTGTTGGAATCGCAGTCAGGCAGATAACCACATAAAATACCGACAGTACAGCGAACTCAATGTCCAGCGATGTAATTAAGGTGTGGTTAAATTCAATCTCCAAAGTACAGCGAACTCATTGTCCAGCGATGTACCCAAGGGGTGGTGTAATTGTAATCTCCAGGGAACAACAGCGAACCCAATGTCCTGCGATGTAGCTCGAGTCTGATTACCCCTTTTCATGAGCCCTGCAGTTTCTTTTATATTGTAAAATGACGTCACAGTTTAGGCGTCCCCCAAGTTGGACGTGGGAACTGTTTACGTTAACATCAATATTTGATACGGCGTAGTTTTGTGCAGCGTTTCAGATTGAAAACTCCACTCTCTATCTCCTCTTACGGTTAAGATAGAAAAGGGTAGACGATTCCATACTAAGGGAATACACGAAGTACTTGACGTTTATCTGAATATACGATAAACAAACCCTGCGACTCGACTAGATTTTATGTAAATTCTGTCTCAAAATTGTAGCGTTTAACTTTGCTTTAAAAATATAATTTTAAAATGCATTCTGGTAACTTCATTGTGTCCAATATTAAATGACTAAATAAATGTAAAAATAAAATGAATTAACTGCCATAATTACTTGAATTTGGAAACTAAATAAGAAAAAATTAAATTTATATATGGGGTATATACAGTGTTCTTCAGAATGAAAAATTGTATGGAAAATTCTTTTGTAAATTTTTGGTCGGCGAGCCAGGGAAACCTCCAGAGAGGGCCAAAAAACTATTTTTCGTCCTCTAATTATGCCTTCGTCAGCTTATGAGTAGGTTGACACTGAAAGGTGCAGTGTTTCCCATTGCAGTCAAATATTATTGAATTTAAAGCAATGTTGCTTCATGCAAAGTTTAGTAACGTCAATGTATTCTTTAACAATGTCCTTAAGTAAAATTATTCAAGTTGACTAAATCTTTAAGATAATTCGGAATTAGTGAACTAGAAAACAGTGAACAACTGTCAAATGAAATAAAAATTTCACCTTGTTCCGATTGTATGTTGTTAATCTTATTGATAAAATCGTTTATATTAATTACTGCAAGAGGTAAACTCTTCTGTTAAAAATAGTAGTAAGTTTCTACTGCTTTTAAAATATCCAGTGAGATCGATTGAAAGCAGTTATTATTCTTTCTTTCAGATTTTGGATTGTAGCACAATAGAAACTTTATTTTAAAGACATATAGAGATGTGTGTCAATGGAGCAATTATTATAATTTTTGCTGTTCAATTATTCGAAAAAAACTTTTAATTTTTTAAGTTAATTCTTGAATTTTGTGCTTATTGCTCATAAACCGAAAATGGTTACAAATAGCCATAGAGGTGCATACAAAAAATGGTGATATTTCATTTCTACCTCATAAGGTCGACAAATATACAAGGTGTCCCATTTGCAAATATTTTAAAAATTAAATTCAATAAGTTCTAAATTTAAAAATCATTCACCCTGTATAGTTTTTGGAAGCGAAAATGATCCAAGAACATCACACATATGCCTCATAACTGGTATTTATAATGTTTTAAAATCCATAATCGTGACTTTAGCGATTTTTTTCAAAATGGACCTGCAGATCACATTTGATACCCAGTACACCAACGTTTCGGCGTTTTCATGGAACTGATTCACATCGCCTATTCAGTAGGCATCATCAGGTTCATAGTTCAAGTTCCGTTGAAATCCTGTACCATGAACTCGAAAGAAGTGAAATTTTATATATGTGAGTATTATTTCGATATTTAGTCATCATTGAGTGGCCAAATATTTGTATTTATTGAATTATCACGAATGATCTAGCTTCCAAATTATTATCATTTAGCAACCTATCTTTAACTATTTTTAAGGTTTCATCTACCGGAACGTTGGTAAATTGATGGTTAGTTTTGATGTAGTTAGTTTTTTACGAATGTTCCGGTAGATGAAACCTTAAAAATAGTTAAAGATAGGTTGCTAAATGATAGTAATTTGGAAACTAGAACTAAATTAAGTGTAAATAGCACAATGGAACTCTTAACAATGTATATAAAAACAACCTATTTTCAATTGGAAAATGAGTTCTATCAGCAGGATTTTGGTACAGCTATGGGGTCTCCATTATCACCAATTTTAAGCAACATATTTATGGAGAGCTTTGAGAACACACATGTCCAAAATTGTATAAACAAACCTGTTGTCTGGTGGAGATATGTTGACGACATCTTTGCAATTTGACCTCATGGTGTCGATTTACTAGATAGTTTTTTTAGAAAATATAAATAGTAAGGAACCGTATATTAAATTCACATTAGAAGTAGAAAGTAGTAATGAACTAGATGTTTTAATTAAAAGAGTAAATAATACAATTGAAATAAGCGTTTATAGAAAACCAACACATACTAATAGATATCTAAATTTTAACTCAAATCAGTCGATAAATGTTAAAAAGGGTGTTGTAAAATGTTTATATGATAGGGCCAAAATAATTTTATCTAATAATGAAATATTAAATAATGAGAAAACATTTATCAGAGAGGTTCTAGTTCAAAATCAATACCCTGAAGCCTCTGTTGATAGAGTTTTCATAAATGTTGAAAATAGAGACAATCAGGTACGACAAAAACCTGAACGTCAGTATACAATAATAATTCCTTATGTATATGGACTATCGGAGCAGAATTCAAAAAACTGTATTTACAATATCCAGTGCGAATGTGATAAATGTTATGTGGGTGAGTCATCCAGACCTTTCAGTGTGAGGTTGGATGAGCACAAGAATTACATTAGAAAGAATGAAATTCAGAAATCAAATATTTGTGAATATGCTTCGGAAAATGGACATAGAATAAACTGGGACTCGGCAAAAATTTTAACAAAAGAAGCAGATAACAAATAAAGAAGAATTAAAGAATCAGCAATAATCTTATTAAATGTAGATAAGTGCGTGTCGATGTTCTGTAGATATTTGTAATATTTATTATTTTTAAACTAATAATGATGCAGATTACTTTTAAACAGTTTTATTATTATTTTCTTGACATACACATTCTAACTTAATCAAACTAACTTTTTTGCCCTCTAGATTCACATTTTAAATATAAACATAACTGTTCATCAGATCATAACACTTAACTAAATAATTTCACTGCATATTAAGTGTTCATCAGATCTTAACACTATTTATATATATAACACCTCTCTCCTTAAGTATGAAATAATATTAAACTTTAACCATTAAACTTAAAATATTTTCTAACAGATATTTATTAACCTATTACAAATTTAATCTCACAGGAGGTCTAGATATTCTACCTGATCTAGTAACATACATATTCGTCCTATCCTTATTATCTATATTAATTGAAGATTTACCATTTGAGGCATTGTTATTATCTAGAGAAATCTCCAAATTTTTGTCACAATTTTGATTGTTATATTTTCCCCAATAATTATAGTTTTGGTTAATGAACAAATCTTCAGGATTATCCCTAAATTTTGGTTTAAATGTTGATGCTCTTATATCTTGGTAATTTCTACGCTTTACTCTGTTATTTTCACCTTTAAATATTACTGATCTTGGAGTATTATGTAATTTTATAATTTGAGCTGGTTCCCAAGAATCTTTATGTCTGTATACTATATTTTGTCCAGGTCTATACTTATGATTTTGCCTTTTAGAATTTCTATCATAGTAGTGTTTATTTTTAATTGCAGTGTTTTTTAAAATTTCATGAAAGTTGGATACAATTTTAGGCTTTAACAATTTATTATTTATAGGAAGTTTAGTACGAGTTCTTCTACTAAAAAGTAGTTGAGCTGGTGTATATTTACTTCCTATAACTGGTGTATTTCTATATTCTAATAACATTATTTCTTTGTCAGTATTGGATTCTAAAGATTTTTTTAGAATGTTCTTACATATTCCTACCCCTTTTTCGGCAAGCCCGTTACCTTTTGGATAATATGGGCTCGACGTAATTTGTTTAAAATTCCATTCTCTACTAAATTTTAAAAATTCTCTCGAACTATATGGCATATTATCTAAAATAAATGTATTCGGAGTTCCATGAACAGAAAAAATGTTTTTTAAAACTTCAATTATCTCTTTTGCAGTTTTATTTCGAAGTTGAACCAACTCTATCCATTTAGAAAAATAATCAATTAGAACCAAATATGGTTTATTACCAAAATCTAGAATATCGCAAGCAAAAGGTAATTTTGGTTGTTTTTGACTTATCATTGGCTGTTTAATATTTTTGCTTCTAAACTTTTCACATATTCTACATCTACTTATAAAGTTTTCAATGTCAGAATCCATATTAAGCCAATAAAACAAAGTTTTTGCTCTTGCTTTGGTTTTAGTTATACCAAAATGTGATTCATGCAAGTTATTTAAAATTTTCTTTTGTAATGCAAAAGGAACCATTACTCTATCCTCAAAAAATACTAGATTTTCATCAACAAAAATTTTGTCCCTATTATTATAATAAAATTTAATAGAATCATCTACGTTTTTGAATTTGGCCAACCATTAAAATAATGTTCCTTTAATTTACTTAAAATAGAATCAGTCTCAGTTTCTTTTTGAAAATCTCTTTTATATTCATCACTCATGTTAATACTATGCACAACATCATTTAAACAAGAATCTGTTTCGGTCTTATCTGTTTTTGAACACGCTCTACTTAATGCATCAGCAATTAACATTTGTTTACCAGGTTTAAAAACTACCTCTATATCATATTTATACAATTTCAATTTAATTCTTTGTAATCTATTTGACGGTATTTTATTGATGTCTTTTTTCATTAAAGTTACTAGTGGTAAATGATCTGTATGTATCACTGTTTTCTTTGAATATATGTATTGATTAAATTTTTCACATGCGTATAAAATGGCCAAAAATTCTTTTTCTATTTGTCCGTATCTTATTTCTGTCTCTGATAAACTTTTTGAAGCAAAACATACGGGTTTATTTTCTTGTAGCAATACACAACCAATTCCATCTTTACTACTGTCTGTTTGAATTACTATTTCTTTATTTTCATCAAAATTTTGTAAAACTGGCATTTTACATAACTTTTGCTTCAACAAATTTATACACTCTGTATGTTTTTGTAACCATACAAATTCTACATTCTTTTTGAGTAATTCTCGAAGTGGAGTTGAAAGCTCTGCTAAATTTGGAATGAAATTTCTCAAATAATTTACTAAACCTAAAAATCTTTGTAATTCATTTTTAGTAGTCGGTATATCATAATCTACAATAGCTTTTACACGGTTTTCATCAGGCTTTATGGTACCATTACAAAATATGTGACCTAGATATTTTATTTCCTTTTGTCTATACTGAAATTTTGCTTTATTAAATTTTATATTATTTTCTTGTGCGCGTTTAAGGACCTGTTCTAAAACTATGTCATGTTTTTCAATTGTATCTGCAAAAATTAATATATCATCAATATAGATAAAAACATTTTCTATGTCTCCAAACATTTTTTCATTATACTTCTGGAAAACCTCTGCAGAAATATTTAAGCCATATGGTAATCTTTTAAATGAATAGCATCCGAACATAGTGCTAAATGTACATAATTTTTTGCTTTGATTATCAAGTTTTACCTGCCAAAATGCATCTTTAAGATCCAACACTGAGAGAGAGTATTTTGCATTTTTTAACCTATTACATAAATCAGTTAATGTAGGTACACTATAATATTCCTTTACAATTGATTTATTTAAATCTTGTGGATTCAAACATAATCGCAAATTACCATTAGGTTTTTCTACAATTACACAACGATTTACCCATTCAGTTGGTTCATTACAAAATTCTAATATATCACTATTCACTAATTTTTTTAATTCATTTTTAAATTTATCTCTTAATTTTATTGGTATCCTATGAGGCGGTTTAGATGTAGGTACCGTACCCTCCTTCAATTTAATACTATATGTTTCAGGAAAATTACCTATTCCTATAAAATTATCCTGGTATTTGTCAATTATTTGTTGCTTAACATTTTCGCTAACATCAAACACACATCTTTTTATTAAACCTAAATTTTCTATAAGGGTCATACCTATAATTGGATTTGACTCCGTTTTTGTTATTATAAATTTTTCTATAAATTCCTTTTCATTAAATTTTACATTAAACATTGTTTCTCCGATCACTTGAATTTGAAACCCACCATACGCTTCAAGCTTAATTTTCTTATTTTTAATTTCATACTTTTTCTTGTTAAAACTTTCAATTTTCTTAAAATAAGTGAAAGGAATTATATTAACATCAGACCCACTGTCTATTTTAAAATCTATTTTATAATTTTCTACTAATAAACTTTGTTTCCAAAAATGTCTATTATTCAACGATTCGCAAAAATATTCATTTTGTACCTGATCTAGGTTTTGAACTTCATTTACCCCAGACTTACAAAAAGCAGCAAAATGATTATACCGTTTACATTTACCACATTGTTTGTTAAATGCTGGACAATTTTTATAAGCATGAGTTTTGCCACATCTAATACATACTTTATTATTTGTACTTACATAATTATTAAAATTTTTATTTTTAGCGCTAACATTACAATAAGAATTAAATTTTCTTTGTGCTTTCTCTTCTGTTTCTTCATATTTTCTTTCTTGCTTATTTTTCGTGTACTTCTCTTTTCTGTCAAAGTTCCTTCTAGAATATTTGTTTTCCTGGCTACCGCTTGGCCTGACTTCCTTTTGTACTATGTTATTCACATCTTTAGAATGAATTTGTTTAGTTTGTTTTCTTGTAATTTCTGCCACTCTGAAAACTTCAATTGCATCTTTTAATGATACATCTCCCAATTTTATTAATTTATCTTGTGTTTCAATATCATTACTATACAGTACTATTTTATCTCGCAACATCTCATCTGGATCTTTAAACTCCCCATGTTTTACCAAGGATTTTACGTCTAACAGGAATGAGTCAAAATTTTCATAGTCATTCTGTTTTCTATTATAAAACAAAAATCTTGAATGCAGTATGTTCTTTTTTGGATTACAATATTTTTCGAATGTTTCCAATACTTTTTCTATGTCTTTACCTTCCTCATTTTCAAATTTAAAGGTATTGTATAACTCTACAGCTTCCTCTCCTATTAAATTTAATAATATAGCCACTTGCCTTTCTCCGGATTCTTTGTTTAATCCAGAAGCCGTCATATAAATGTTAAATCTTTGTTTAAATTTTGCCCAATTTTCACTTACATTTCCTGTTAATTGTAGAAAGGCTGGTATTACAAAATTTGTATTCGCCATTTTGACACCAAGATTCACAGGCACACTTCAACCATGTGTCTATTGTAATTTAATCTACTTTTATATCTTCTGGTTTATTTCCTTTCTCAAATCTTTCTTTAAAATAACAATCACCATAACCGTAACCGACTGCGCCATGTAATATTTATTATTTTTAAACTAATAATGATGCAGATTACTTTTAAACAGTTTTATTATTATTTTCTTGACATACACATTCTAACTTAATCAAACTAACTTTTTTGCCCTCTAGATTCACATTTTAAATATAAACATAACTGTTCATCAGATCATAACACTTAACTAAATAATTTCACTGCATATTAAGTGTTCATCAGATCTTAACACTATTTATATATATAACAATATTTGTATAATCTGGCTACCAATGTTAAAAGAAGAACTTAACAAACTCAACATTATCTAAAAGTAAATATCATCAGTTCTGTGTTCTGTGTAAGTAGTAAGTATCTATGGAAATAACATAAACAGAATCTTAAAGCTGTGTATTTGACATGCACAGCAAAATACATTATTTCTGTGTTTATTCCGATTTATATTATTTGCAAAACATAACCTCTGATTGTTCCTTTGACGTAAGCGTCGCGGGCGTAGAGGCTTTTTCCAATAATTCCATTATTTTGTAGATTAGGTGACTTGTTTTTGAAGAGAATGATAATACATGTGGTAGAAAACCCAAATAATGGGAAAGACTATTTATTGTGTATATCTTAGGAAATCTACAACATAGACTATTATAATAATTGGCGTGTAAAAATTGTTTACACACTGATAGTGTAAAGATAGTTAATGATAAAAGTCCATAAAAATCGATTTAGTTTTTAACATTTCACAAGTTGTTACCCTGACAGTCGAACTATCTGTTTAAGTGATTTCCCCTTGTTTTTGTGAGTTACAAAAGGTTATAAAATCACTCAAATTGCTTCAAACTTCCTTTTTAAATCAAGAATTGAGCCGAAAACTTTGCTAGGAATTATTTAGTTAAAAGGCACGTGATTGCTAGTCGGTTTAATACCGGATCAAAAACTAGATTGAACCTAATATTTCAATTAACATTTTGGTTTGTTTAATTGAAATTTCGATTTATTGGAATTAATAAGCAAGTTATCGTCTAGAAGTAGTATTCTAGGTAAGTTTGAATTTCTTTGGTTGGAATAATTTTGTAACTTTAATTATAGACGATTTTGGTAAGGCCAGATTTTAAATACAGAACTTGCCTACTGTGCTATTTTTTTGGAATATTTGGATTTTTGGACTTGGACTTGGATCATTCGCTATTCTTTGGTATACGAATTTTGGTATACAAATTGGCCCTGATTTTTTGTTTATGCATTACGATTGAGAGAAACTTTATTTAACCATTGTGAAGATTTTTAAATCCCATTAAATGCTGTGCTGTGAAGATTTCTCCTCAATCAACAACCTTCAAGTCTGGAGCGCCTGGAAACTCTCCAATTTTCATTGTAAAAGCTAAGTAATCTACTGTATTTTCTCTTTACTGTAAAATTGTTTAAATTTAATAATTATTCTTCCATAGACCTAGCTTTAAACCCTAGACTTGCTGTATTCTTGATTATTTATTCTATTGTATGATTGTTCACATTGTACTTGTACTGCATTTTACTTATTTTTATAATAAATTGTATTTGTTTTTACTTGTTCTTTTATTTGTAGATCTGGGACCATGTTTGCTTATCCCGACTATAAGTCGTAAAAAATTATTAATTCCCATTTCGGAGCTAGATGTATCGACTTGTTTTAGAATTAGCAACGAACTATTTGTCAACAAGACTTGAAAGCCATCGTTTTGTTATGGAAATATTCAATGCAACTAGAAAGAAGAAAAATACCTTAACCTACGGAGTAAAAGCTGACTAGTAGATGAAACCAGTCAATTTATCTTTCACTGACATGGGATATATTTTCCAGATTTACATAACGAAGCATCATCTGCCGTAATGGAAATAGTTACTTAATTATTTTATAAGCCCAATTAACAAATATCCTTTATGGTTATTTTGATCGAGTGGGCGTTGGCGGTTCGATATAGAAAATTACTTAGTGTCTTTTAACATCAGTACATTCGTTTCACACTATCGTATGTTAATCGCCCTAGTATGAAAACCAGATTACTGTCAAGTTGATCAAGTTACAATGTTTGATGTTACATATTTATAGTTATTATTTTTAATACATATTTCAAAGAAAAGGTTGTGTTTGGTAAATAAGTTTTATTAACACGGACCGGTTCGATACATAAAAAGGCATGTTATTTATATTTACTCAAAAAATATATGTTGTATGTTAGACTATATCTCCTGATTCAATCCTTAAAGTATTCTATTTCGACCCTCATAGTACTTTATATGAATTGCTCTTTTATGGTACGACGATAAAGACTATTTAGTTGAATGGGAGAATTTACTTTTATGGGTTATTTTGTGAATATGGTATAGCTGAATAAGCTTCTTTAATAATTCCACGATTTAAAGTGATAAACTTTCTTAATACCAGTTAAGTTTTTCAATACATATTTTCGTGCGCATTCTAGTTAACTGATGATTAACGATTCCGAAGAGAATGGGGAGATTGTCACCTTAGCAATTGATATACTGAAGTGCTAGCCCTTATACGAAGACGCCCCCACCGTCAGGATCCGGACTCAGCGTAGGGTTATCTCTTTAAAGAGGACTACGTACCATAAAATTTGAAAAAATGCCTAAGTTATTTAATTTATCTATGAACATTTTATAGCAATTATTATTAGCCAATCGCGCACGTTTATTTGTTGTTGCTATGACAAACATCAAATTTTTTGGAAATTTTACTTGCCCATGAGCACCTACCTATGTGATTAGTGATTAGTAAGTAGAAATTTCCCTAGTTTGATAGCAATGATTAGACAACAGCATTTATATTATGAAAAATATTTTTATATTTATTTTAAATTAAATTAACAAAATTCTGGTATACTATGTTTTTTACAGCATCATTAACTAATTCCAAATGCTTTAAATATTCTACTTGTACATCTTCTTTCCTCAATGGCGAATAAAGCACAGAACCTTTGGGTTTTTTTCACTATAATATGTCTGTGTTTCATAAAATACAAATAATACTGCGACACCAATTTATTCTTTTGGGCGCTAGATTTGTGGTCAAAATAAGGCACAACTTCAAAAGGAATGCTAGTAATCTCCTGAAATAGATTTTCTTACTCAGGATTTAATCCAGACTCTTCCACTAGATATGATAAATACTTTACAATTCCATAATAGGCTTAATGTGCTCAGATTCTTTGCAAAAAGAACAGAATCTGTATGATTTTATTAAAAATTTTTTGGTTATCTGTCATGTTGCTTTCTCGCTGACGACAAACTACAACACATCTTTCATATTGACAGGCGAGTTTTATGACATATTCCAAGACACTTGCGATTTTTTAGACGATGTTATTTGTCACCACTTTAAATTACAGAAAATATAATTTCATCTCGGTTTCCCTTTATAGTTGGGGAGCTGGTGTCTAAAATGTGCAAGATATTTCTCAAGAGATTAGGTTACTTTTTAGTGATGGAAAGTAACTGTGGAGTCAGCACTTCCGATACCGTGACACCTGGCCTTGGGACCCTCGCAAAGGTGTAATATTAATTAACGTCTCTAAACTGTTTTCTCAAAGCTCAAAATTTATAGAAAACGAGCAAATATAATATAAAACAAGAATCCAACAGTCAGACAGCAAAATATAGGGACACGTAGCGTCTGCGGTACTTCATACCTGTCAAAAAAATGACAGGTGTCAAAGTGATTTCTCAAGGCTGAAAGTCTCCAAAACATTAATTAAAACTATAAAGTTAATAAAGGAGACAGTCAGACTCGTTTATCATCGGACCACGTCAGTCAGCAGTCGATAGATATGAGAACGGTAACTGCGTGCATTAATACGCCTTTTCTCAATACATATCATTTATTTTATAACTCAATGGAATGTGGGTTACTGTATTCATGTATACTTGAGTCGTGATGGCCAAGGCCAGGTAGGTATGGCGATACTTGCCTTACTTTAGTATCATCCATAATAATAAAATGTAAAAGTGGTTAATATTTATTCAATATTAAAAATATTGTAACATGTTGTAAGGCAATTGTATATGCGTGTTCTGTCACTATGATCAAAAAACAAAAACAAAATCGTGTCAATACATTCCCGAATTTTTACTTCGACTGCCCGAAGTACATGACGTAAGCGAGTACGCTACAGTAGGTATACCAATTTTAGAACCTTTGTTATGGATCTGTTAGGTTGAGATTAGGGAAAGGGAAACGGCAGATGTGAGTCAGTCATCGAAAAATACGCCCTAGTCTTTCAGTTGTGAATAGTACGTATTCAGTCTCACATCGAAAACATTTTGTGTGAAAAAAGGAGGCTAAATTCAAGACGATGACAATTTCATTCGAATTTCCGAAGAAATTGAGAAATTTGTTTGTCAATTATATGACTTGAAAAATGCTTGTGATGTAAATGAGACTCGGTTTATACTTTTCAATAAGAATTACATATTCAAAGACACCAACGACGCTTT
Source organism: Leptura quadrifasciata (assembly GCA_963675555.1). Lineage (NCBI taxonomy): Eukaryota > Metazoa > Arthropoda > Insecta > Coleoptera > Cerambycidae > Leptura > Leptura quadrifasciata. Next base: position 135,550,346 of record OY776676.1, read on the forward strand.
CAAAATTTCCACGAAAAACGTCGATGGTTCCAATTTACCACCATGCAAGACGGAATTGAAAAAACAAATCCAAAGGGCTGCGTATATATCGAACATTTGGCGTAATGCTGATGAAGAGTGCCCACTGCAATGATTCCAGAGGAAAACGGTTGGCAGTTGATCGATGGCCGATATGATTTCAGTTTTTACGAAGACGATCAGCTACCTAATTCCATTTCTGACGTTTTGATGTAACCGGATGATACATCTGCAGGTAATTTTTGCCAGTCGACTCCAAAGAATATGGCGCAATCGCGTTTTATTCTGATGAAGATAATACCGAAGACCACGACGACGGCAGTGATTCGGACGATTAGATCTTTTTTTTAAATGATTCTTTTTTTTTCTGTTATAAAATAATTAAAATTATTATTTTTTGTATAAAATAACTGACATCTATAATAAAGAATAAGAACCTGCTTTAAACGTTACTTGAAAATATTAACATATATAGAATTTTTTTTATCATTTTTCATTCTAAACAATTACAATTATTAAGAAACAATTAAAATTATTTTTTTATATAAAATAAATAATATGTATTGAGAAAAGGCGTACTAATGCGCGCAGTTACCGTTCTCTATCGCCTGCTGACTGACGTGGTCCTATCATAAATGAGTCTGACTGTCTCCTTTATTAACTTTATAGTTTTAATTAATGTTTTGGAGAATTTCAGCCTTGGGAAATCACTTTGACACACGTCATTTTTTTGACAGGTATGAAGTACCGCTGTGTCCCTATATTTTGCTGTCTGACTATTGGATTCTTGTTTTATATTATATTTGCTCGTTTTCTATAAATTTTCAGCTTTGAGAAAACAGATTAGAGGCGTTAATTAATATAAATAAATAAATTACACCTTTGCGAGCGTCCCAGCGCCAAGTGTCCCGGTACCAGAAGTGCTGACGGTACAATTACTTTCCACCACTAAAAAGTAATCTAATCTCAAAAAATTAGCCTTGAGAAAACTCATTGCACATTTTGAACGCCAGCTCTTGGACTATTACTGTAGTATAAAGATTGTATACAAAATAAATTATTATGACTAATATTAGTTCGCTATATTAATTTTATGTGACTAGAGCTTAGGGAATATAAGTATACTAAACTTGTTTTTTTAATTTTGCTACACTCTCATTATCGCTTACGTTATACTAGCGTTCCCCTGAATCCTAGCATGAAAAAATGTAAATAATCAATATATTTTTTATCATATTTTATTTACTATTCAATATTTCATTTTACTAAGAGATGAGGTAACCACATAAAAAAATAAAAAACAATATAATAAATCTGCAAAGAAAACCGTACTTTTACCATTTTTATAACATATTTATAAGTACTTTTCCCTTTTCTGAAATAAGAAAAAATAATGTAATATAATATATTTATTTTAGATAATTATTTACACCTTATTTTACTAGAAAGCGGGGAAAATAACTAAACATAAATTAGTAACTAAGATTTTTAGTATAATAATTTTAGACAATTGTTTACACCGTATTTTACTAGAACGCAGGGAAAGTAAATGAATGTAGATTAGTGACTAAAGTTTTTTATGATATAATAGCAAAGTAACACAAATAAGTAGATAAAATTTTTTAAAACGTAATTTTACTTAGTAATTGATAAGTAGGTATTATTTCAACTCTTATAGTTATTGGAAATATTAAACACACAATTGTTATAAATATTATTCGGATGTATTATTCATTCTTGGCATTCGACTTCTGCGAATTTATTTTGCTTATGGCTTTGACCGAAGCTTCGACTGTTTTCCAAAGACTGTTCACCTCTAATGGTTAAAATTATATTTTGGTGGTGATCCATATCCATCTGAAGGTATGACTTTATGGACTGGAAATTGCTGTGAGTGATAATCTTAACGATTGTTGTTCCTGAACGCCATTTTTGCATTGTTTGACACTGCCGTGGCTCTCGTGAAATGATTTGTTGCTTTGATTTTCTTAACATCAATTCCTATTTTGGATGCAGATTTTTTAACCAAAAAACACTCCTGTTTTTATTCTTATACCACCCGTTGGAAAAATGTTCGTTCCAGTTTGGATGGGGGGTCAAAAACAACCTATCCACTGTTAGATGTCCATATTTCTCCACAAATTTTTCAAATAGTCGTAAAATTTTTTGCGTTTCTTACCAACCACTTACTATCGGCTAGTTTCTTGATCCGCCTTGGGTTGTTTTAGTAAACACAGGAACACAAATTCTTCCTGTGAACTCTCCCTTATGGTCTATTTCTTTACAAAAATGTTCCCCTTTAGCCATTGCCCCTTCACCACCCCTCCACGCGAGTTCGTGTGATATTATGTGAAAAAACTTTTGATGCAAGCCAGCAGATTAATTTTCGTCCCATATTTTTAAAATTTTATTATACTCTCCATTAGTAAGAGCAGCAGCACTAGTTTTTCTTTATGTGGGATCTCCTTGCAATTGCCGGCGTTTCGCATTACACGCAGCTCTTGCTGCAGCAAACTCAACGCCTGAGAAAGAATTAAATTTGAGCTGATATTTGATGAAGCACATTTCTTGAAGTTGCTTTGCAGATGAATTCCACATAGCCTGAAATAATATTACATTTGTGAATTCTAACCTCTCCATCTAATAAAAATATTTGAATGGTATATAAGTATTTAAAATAATCAAAAATTGTTATCACCTTCACAACAGATTCTTTATAATTTTCCGAATTTGTTTTCTTCATATCAAACTCCCAATCCTCAAAAATTGCAGTCAGTTCTATGACAGAGGTTCCTCCTTCAATTTTATATGATTTTTCTTGGCAAAATTCTAAAAATTAGTTCTATATAGCTATATAGTTGCCTTAGATCTTTTCGTATTTGTTGGAATTAGTTTGTCCACTTCTTCCACGTTTCTCTCAAAAGCGGCAATGGAATAATCCACACCACGCTATTAAAATTTCTGTTAGTCAAGGCCATCTTATTTATGCATCACATGCAACATCGGCACCAGCCTACAAGGTTTTGCAAACATTTCTAAAGTTTTTTTTTGTCAAGTAATTTTATTCTAAAATTTTCTCACCGAATCTCCCTCGCTCTTGAATTAAAAATCCGGAAATTGCTCACGAGTTTTTAAAGAAAATTCGGACCTCGAAAAAATTTCGGGAATCAAGCACTAGGGAGATTACAAGTGAAAATAAGATAAGTAACTGAACATGTCTGTGAACAAAAATCAGTTACGAATTTTGTTCAAATAAGTGTATAATAATTTTACTGTACTATATCATTTTTCTCTGATCAATATTCAAAAAATTTATTTATAAAGTAGCATAGAATATTGTTCACAAAAATAAACATAATTTTAGTCACTAATAGTGACTTAATAGGCCAGATATTTCAAATATTGATAGTTATTATAGAATAGAAGCAGTTCACATCAAGCAAGGAGCCATACATGAAACAAACAAAACAATCCGCTTTGAACTACTACAAGCATAAAAAAGGGTTGTTAGGTTGTTCGTAATAATTACACTCTTGATGATACGGCCTTTAGTGATTATCAGAACCATTATGCGGTGGAACGCTACAAAGGTCTTTTTGATTGACCGGAAAACAGTTTTAACCTGCTGTGCTGCTATATTACTGACTAAATGAGTTCCTACAAAGAACCCTATGTGGTATGTCAAACTAGTCCACTAAGGGTATATTCCCCGGATTGCTCCTTAATAACAACAACAGTTATGTTTGTTTTGTTGGGCTGAAATACCGCGCCATAGCATGTAGTATAGAACTAACAAGGAATTTAATTGAGCTCAATTTCTGTACGTCGAATATAATAATTAATAGGTTCGTAGTGCTTAAAATCAGTTCAGAAGTGTTTTGAAACTAGACGGATATAGTATATTACGGTCCTTTTCTACAAACTGTTGTTAAATTAGTTAGAAAAATAATTCTCCAATATTAATTTAGTCTCACAAATAAATGTTTAACTATCTTATTTAGCAATAGTTTATTTATATTTTTATTTAAGAGAAAAAAGATTTACTAGTGGAAATGTACGCCATATATTTAAGGTTTCTTAACAAATTCGAAAATTTGTAAAAATAACAAAGCGAATACATTATAACTGACAAAACAATGAGGCATTCGATTTATAACTGGTAAATTGTTAACACTGTCTGCCAATATCTAAAACGAATACAAAGTAGCAGTCCAAAAGCCAGACGAAACTTACTTACACCAGCAAGTACAGACAATTTTTAAACAATTTTAGTTTATACATAACGCACGTGTCTTTGTGTTTGACTACATGCATGCAGTAAAGTTTACCTGATGATACTCTTTTCTTTTTCGTCTTCCTCCGTCTGGTCCCCTTTTTCTGTTTGTATGTACGTTAAAATCTCAACAGTATGATGGATATTTTCCTTTCTCATTTCATCAGATATCTCTATTAACTGTCTGAATATCTTTCCTACCCGCTTGTCTAAACTTACATGCACTCATGTAGGTTTTTTCCTTTCCAATATATAAAATTGTTGCGGCAATATTTCCATTTACTTCTCCATCCTTATCTCGATTATGCTACCTCATCTACTTACTCATGCAACTCCCCTACTGGTTCTTTCTTTGCTTCCCCCGCTTAGTTGAAATTTATAGTTTTTTTGTGGCTGCTGTTCGATCCACCATGTCTCTTGTGAGTGCATAATATTATTTATCTGTAGGGCCTCGTCGATCTTGTCTCCTTCCACTCTCTGTAAGCATCCTTTTAGGTTTCATATCCCCATTGTTGTCACTTGGTCCTTCCTGCTTGTATACTACATCTGTTTTGTACCATATTTGGTACCTATTAATATTCGTTATATCCTTCCATTCTGGACCTGGTGTTCTTGCCTCTCGGGTGGAAACTTTGTTTCTTTCGATCATTTTCTTTCGTTTTCTTGTGCAATGATTACACTCTCGTATTGATTTCTGTCGTTTCCCTGCTTCTTATAAACGATTTCGTTTGGCGTGTTCTTATTCACCCGTTAGTTATATGGGTAAAAAGTTATAGACTCTCTGTCCTATTGGTGTATTATTATTATCCTATTCTTCACGTCTGCCATTGCTGTCATCGTCTTCTGTCCATTTCAGAATTTGCCTTCTCAGATTCTTTGTGAACGTCTGAATCTTCTCCTTGGTGGTGCTGTGCTGGTTGTAGCGAGGGTTCAGTTCAGTCACTGATGCACGTCAGCACGAAAGAGAATTATGTTGTTTCGTATATAGTACTCAAGTTGCTTTCATAGGATTTTCGTAGCGTTGGTATGTGCCTTTGTTGTTATATTTTCTGTAGTTGATCGCTTAATGCTCCGTATGTCACTGTCGAATTTTTGCACAAGTAGTTGCTGTGTTTTCGTCCCCTGAACACGAACGGTTTGGAAAAAATAAAATATTTTTGGCTGGAGAGCTTTATATGAGACTCTAGAGGCCTTTCGTGCACTTCGCCCTGTATACTGTCCGAGCTGATTTGCACTCGAAATGAATCTTATTTTATTTATATAGTACTTTGCTGAATTTTATTTCAGCTGGCAGGGTCAAAGGCTATCCCCTCTATAGTATGGTAGCACAAGCTTTAAATTAAACACTTTAGTTTAGAACAAAAATTAACAACTTATTTATTTCCGGTTAACACACAGAGTTGAGTATTAAAATATTAAAATTAAAATTTTATTCACAAAAATTATTTTAACGTATCGACACTAGAAATTTGCCGTAAGTCTGGTGATTTTGCACTAAATTCTTGCACTATTTATTATAGAGAGTATTTAAAAAAATAAAGTTCGATATCGGCCTTATTAGAAGACTTTGGAAAATCATTTTTTATGGGAGTGGTATAGTGTAGTGTAGCGCACTGTTACATGGCCTATGTCCATTTTACAGTTTTATATAAAAATTAGTATTTTGTTTTTATTTAGCATGATCTGTATAGTATTTTGATTCAGTTTTTGTAAGTGAAACTTTTTTCAACTAGTAGAATTTTAGTTGTATAACTGCTAAATCATTTCACACTGTTTTATATACATATTTTTATATCTTAGGAACTCAGTCATTTTTTTTTATACTATTATGTATCTCTGTTCTGTTTCTATTACAGAATCTAAGGAAACAATTATCTAAAAACGTTTATTTACATCAGATACCTATATTTCAATTTTTATATTTTTGTTTACTATGTAAGTACATATGGTTATTTTCCTTACCTTTCTCATTACTATATACAGTATATCCTATAAGATGTAATATATTTACTGAGTTCTCACAATACGTTTTACTACTTATTACGGCAGTTCATATAGTTAATTTTAATCAAACGTATTGAATAAACGCAGTTTATCATCTCACTATATGATTCTGACCGAGTTATAAAAGCATGAGCAAAGTCTCTTTGGCCTTAAATATTTGATATTGCCTTGTTGATTCTGATACCGAATGTCAACACCCTTCTAGAAACTTCCACTTTGGAAGTATCTGTGATTTATTGACATTTATTTAGCTTTCAAAAGTTGCTTGAGTAACTTTTTCTTCTTCAACGATTTTGACAGGTCTTTGAATTTCTCCCGAACTTTACTAAACATCAATACGAAACTTTTTAACTTTCTTGTTTACTTGCGACTGTGTAGTACGTTATATATCGTTTAAATGTCCCTGCAAAAAATTGGAAAAGTAGATCTATTTATAAAACTCTTGGGAGTGTCTGAATGATTTATTTAATATTAGTTCATAATGGAATGTGATTCGCGTATATATTTTATACGTGGTTCCTTTTGAAATTTAGAAAGCAAATTACATCGTAAATGCTTGGGAGAAAAATGCTTTTCAGAATTATAGTGTAATTGTTGTGATATATTTATAAATTTACTAAATATACGGAAACATTGTTGTTTATATTTCTCAGCTTGTGGTATTCTTATTATAAATACAATAAATATGCAAGAGCTGATGTTGTAGATGAAGTTTTTAAGAGCACAGTTAAATAACGACACATTATTTGAAAATGTGCAATACAAAACAAATTGATTGCAATAAGTCCAAGCTGAAATATTATTATCCTGATGTGGCTGATAGTAAGTAAGAATTTACAGAAGAGGGTAATTGGATATGAGCCCATTAGCAATGGAATGTGCTACATCAGAATAAGAATGAAATTAAGAAACCTATCGGCATTATCTATCCATGCCCCAACAGAGGAAAAGAGGGATGAAGAGAAAGAGGTGTTTTATTCACTTGACAAAAAAGTTGACAAAATGACAAAAAACGACGTCAAACTGATTATGGGAGATTTTAATGCACAGTTCGGAAGAAAGGAAGAACACGCGAAGATAGCCCAAAAATACGGTCTACATGAAGTGACAAATGACAATGGAGAATACCTAATACAATTCGCGGCATATGTTAAGAATCAGAAGTACTGCGTTCCCTCATAAAGATATTCATAAAGGCACTTAGACATCGCCGGATGGCAGGACCGTCAACCAGATAGATCATGTACTAGTTGATAGCAGGGCATACTCTAGTATAATAGATGTAAGAACTCACTAGGGATCAGCATCTGAATCGGATCATTTCCTAGTAAAGTCCAAGTTACGAGAAAGAATAGGCAAAATAAGGAATCAGAAAGCAAGTAAGAGTGTCAAGTACAATGCGGACAAATTGAAACATGAAGAAATACGAAGGATATACAAGAATAAAATCAAGGAACAAGTAGAGGAACTGAACAGAAACGAGGAGGAATCTATGGGAACTCAGTGGGATGAAATAAAAGATACAATCAAAATAGCAGCAGAAGAAATATAAGGAACGCAAGAAAAACGAATGGTACAATAATGAATGCGTAGAAGAGGTAAACAAACGAAATGTCGCGAGATCACAAATGCTCCACAAAGATCTACCAGAAACAAAAAGGAAGAGTAGGAGAGACTAAGGGAGAGAAACAAAAGCCGTATGTAAAAGAAAGAAAAGACAACATATCAATAATAAGTCACAAGACATGCAGAAAGAATTTGACAAGAACAAAGTGAGAAACTTCTATAAAAACTTGATGAGAATGGATAGTGATTACCAACCTAGAGAAACAATGTGTCGTGGTAAGGATGGAAAGATTCTTGTAAACCCGGGAAAAGTAGTACACAGATGGAAAACGTACTTTGAAGATCAAGAAATAAAACATACTGCTAAATGCAGCATAACCCGTAGTAGAAGCACCAACCCTAGGATAAATAAAAAATAGTATATTCAGAATGACAAATAATAAGTCACCGGGAATAGACAACATACCGTCGGAATTACTTCAACAAGGAGGAGACGAGCTCCTGCAAAGAATTTACAAAATGATAGTAAACATCTGGAACACAGAAACAATGCCAAAGGAATGGGAAACTGCCATAATATGCCCAGTATACAAAAAAGGAGAGAGACTAAGGTGCGAGAATTATAGAGGCATATCATTATTATGCACAGCATACAAGATTTTTACAGGCACCTTAAAACAAAGGATAACCCCCCCGTATGTTGAAGAGCATACCAGAGAATATCAAGGGGGATTTCGAAGTGGCAACTGCAAAACTGCATTTAAATTACTAAATATTTTAACTTACCTCTATATACCACACTATCGTCACTATTCACACTTTGTAAATTATAACACTAGTTAAAACACTTTCAAACTTGATAAATTAATACAACCATTACTACCAAATAAAACAAATACTTAATGAGGTTGAAAGTTGAACGTGTTAGCATATATAAATTTGATACAAATCGCCAAGAGCGTCACAACAAGATTTTGCGAAAATTCCGTGAATTATAAATTAAAATACTGGCTCAATAATTTTTCTTAAGGACCTACTTGGAGTAGTTTATGGTTTTTATTATCACTGGGAGTACTTTGTAATACTGGGAGTACTTTAGTAAAATACTTGCAGTTCATTATGATTTTGCAGTATTTTTTTAAGTAATAAGTAATACTTTAAACATAATATTTTAGTCGCAAATTCCTCTATAAAATCCTTATTTTACTATAAGGAACGTAATCAGACTGCAACCAACAGCTACTCTCGGCTATGTGCCCCACCGAGCGCTGAATTAATAGTTACAAGTCTGGCGCGTTAAGTGTAATAATTTCATATTACCATCAAAACGCTAATGCTTCGATTGCAACAAACACGAGCCGAAAGACTGATCCTACTTAAAGGAGCTCTTTTGCCAGTCGTCACACACCACTTGCAGACTGCAGTTTCGAGCTGTTGGCTCTCGTCAGTGCAAGGTAGGCATGTGACGACCGACACGAGGATCCTTTGACTATTTGATACATCCTGGTATTTTTACAATAGCGACATGTAAAATAGTCAGCAGGCGCCATCTAGCGGTTCAGTGTCTGTTGCAATCGAAAAATAAATAGCCTGACTGGGATTAGCATAGTTCAAATGTGCTTTTAGAGGGCGGAATATTAAACATAATATTTTTAGTCGCAAACTCCTCTATAAAATCCTTATTTTACTATAAGGAACGTAACTAGACTGCAACCAACAGCTACTCTCCAGGCTATGTGCCCCGCCGAGCGCTGAAAAGTAAAGTAAAATAAGGATTTTATAGAGGAGTTTGCGACTAAAAATATTATGTTTAATATTCCGCCCTCTATTTGAACTATGCTAAGCCCAGTCAGGCTATTTATTTTTTTTTCGATTGCAACAGACACTGGACCGCTAGATGGCGCCTGCTGACTATTTTACATGTCGCTATTGTAAAAATACCGGGATGTACCAAATAGTCAAAGGATCCTCGTGTCGGTCGTCACATGCCTACCTTGCACTGACGAGAGCCAACAGCTCGAAACTGCAGTCTGCAAGTGGTGTGTGACGACTGGCAAGAGAGCTCCTTTAAGTAGGATCAGTCTTTCGGCTGGTGTTTGTTGCAATCGAAGCATTAGCGTTTTGATGGTCATATGCAATTATTATGCTTAACGCGCCAGACTTGTAACTTGTAATTCAGCGTTCGGCGGGGCACATAGCTCGGAGAGTAGCTGTTAGTTGCAGTCTAGTTACATTCCTTAAAGTAAAATAAGGATTTTATAGAGGAGTTTGCGACTAAAAATATTATGTTTAATATTCCGCCCTCTAAAAGCACATTTGAAGTAATATTTTATCAAAAATTGTATAAAATAAGTACCCAGTACAAGTTCATTGCAAATATAGTTTACAATACCAGTACAGGAATATTAAAAGTACTCAAAGTAAAGTACTTAGAGTACCTAAACTACTGGAGTACAAATTTGCAGTATATTTTTGTAGTGAAGTAGCTCAGCTCTGGTTGGTGGCGGGCGAGGTAAATGAATTTTACCATCGTATTGAGCACCCTCGAAAACGGGAATAAACAAAGTTTCATGCATTCTTATTTTTTGGGGATATTTTAGTGTATGGAAGGGGGTAGTTTCAATCCCGCGGTGGATAAGATGTTGTATAGTTCAATTTCATACGGCCTACCCGAATCATTCCCAAAAAGCCGATCCGCATGCCTACAATGGAAAAAACGCGATATAGGGGAGGTTTTTCAAGTTTAGGGGTAGTTGCTGAGGGGTGGGAACCTTAAAAATATCAATCACCATCGTGTTCAGCTCCCTAAGAAAACGGGGGTACCCATGTTTCAACCTTCTTAGAGAATTTTTATGTTTTAACCCTTTTTTGCAAACGTTTTCATGGAGTATAGTTCGCATTTTACTTATTCACAATATTCCAATTATACACTACTTTTTAGGTCCTACCTAGGCCTTCCCAACTCCAGGCAAACATGACAGTTTAAAAGCTGGAATACAGAGAATAAAATAAATCCTCTCGCCGAAAGATGGGTATGAAATTATAATTGAGAATGCTTTTCTTATTGTAAATCATTTATCAGGAACTTTCAAAGACTCCGAATGCATTTTGCGATAATAATCCACGAGCCGTCACTGGTATCTTAATAACTTTTAAGATTTGCCGGTAAACAAGCCTTCTCTTTAATATGTATCTTCAGCAAGTAATCTTACGTCAATTAAAATATACACTTTCACGAAGTTTGTGTGGCTTGTTAACATTAAAATAAAAGGCTCCGTAATCAGTTATAATAAGGATGTAAGGATGCGAACGTATCGTGTACGTTTTGGTCTTTTATTTCTGTGTCAAGGTTCTTATTTCTTGAAACGGTTTATTTACTCAACTGTAATGCCAATGTCTTTCAAGAGCCAATGAATGCAATGCGAAAAGATAGGATTGACTTCAGTCGTCTTGAAAAACGAACACAAAAATAAACAAACGAGAAAAGCTCTTGGGTGGCTATTAACTGTTATTAAAAGTTTATAGAGCCAAACTCATTACGTTTTGTCTTCTATCTCAAACGATTTTTAATAGAAATATGAAATTTTAAAAGATAATCAATAAATGGCATAGCAGAGATGACGGGGCTGATTTTTTTTTTTTTTAATTATTGACTTTAATGTAATCAGGTAGTTGGTTGTATAATTTAATTTCATTGAAATTGATTTGTTTCTGACAGATTGTCTTGTTGTATTTTGGCGTGCAATTGCACGCCATGGATGAGTACTATGCTCGGGACCGCTGGAGAACATGCTTTCGGTTTTTTCGGAGCAAAAAAAGCGTCGGAAAAAAAGCGCGAACGTCCAAAATTCAGAAATAGCATAATTTGAAAATGCGTCTTTAAGGTACTAAACGAAACCTTACGAAAATTTAAAGATAAACGGGGTTGTAGAGAATTTCATCAGGAACAAGTAACTTTTTAAAAAATCGTTCTATGACAATTTTTGACCATTTCCACGCCGTTTTTCGGAAACACCTTTTTTACATTTTCGCTATTTCCGCAAAAAATTATTAATATTTTTGCATGAAATTTTTAGAGTAGGTAGGTATCAATAAAAGTTGCAATTTAAGCTGCGAAAAAACTTCCTACAATAATCACAGTCCCTGTAATTAAATGGCAAAAAATGGCCATATTTAGCGGTTTTTATTTTTTATGCAAAAAGTTATTGTTCGATTTTAATTGTCAAAAACACATTTTTTTTTCGTTTTTTTACGAGCTACTTCGTAGTATTTTTTTATAAAAGAAATTTTCTTTCCCATCGAAAAAACCTGTTTTAGGCACTTTCATGCCCTTTTTTCAACAGGTTCCAAATAAAATTTGCTTTCCAAAACATATACATCTAACTCCCACTATAAGGGCGAGCGTAGGTGCGTCTTTACTATGTACATACTTCGGTATGCGATGTAAAGCAACGACAGGCGCAGTTAGTACTTGGATGGGTGACCATTCCAACGGAAACTGCGTTCTCGCCTCACACATCTTCCAGCGGCTTGTATATCAGTGTATGCGCGGAAGCTATACAACCTTAGGCGAGGGTTGTATAGGAGATATACCATCCTTCGGAGGGGATGTAAAGCCGTCGGTCCCTTGTCTATTAAATGTTAGGCAAGTAAAAGATCCCTACTCTTCTTAAGGGAAGAGGTTCGGCAAAATTCCTGGTTGGGGGTAGCTCGTCTACAGGCGTCGGTGTTAGGCCTCAGTAGCGGAAATAGGCCGACGTTAAATAAATGTATAAAAAAAAAAACTCCCATTATTTTTCTCCTAATTATTACGTTCACAAAATGCATTGAGGAATTTTTTGGAAAATAAACTATCTGACCTGGACTATATAGCTGTATGCATATACAACCCCTCCCCATTCAGTAATTCATTATCAATGAACATATCTCTACAGTTGTAATATTTAACCAATTTCATGATATTTCTGTTCCCTGGTGTCTTTCAATGTATCAATTTAAACAAAAAATTAAACAAAAACTCTTCACACAGCAATGTGCTACATAAAATAGGCTATTTGTATTTCCCTTTTTATTCACCTGTTTATTTATGTCTATGTTAGATTTAGATTTACAGGGGGACGGAAAAATGCAATCTTGCAATGTCCACCCCTTTTGAAATTATATATTTATTTATATATTTTTTCAATAAATATTATTATTATCGTTGAGTATACTAATAGCCTTGTTATTGTATATAGGTTGTGTTGGCGGGAATAGGCCAATAAATTATGAAATTTTTGATAATTGTCGACGTTTCGATTTATTATGAAATCTTCCTCAGGACTCTGTGAATACAATAAATAGTAAATATAACTTGTGGTCAATACATTAATAAGAATCTATCTAAAAATATGTTTTTGAAATCGACTAAAATTTGATTAAAGTATAGTAAAAAAGTTACATTTAGTAATGAAATTTTAAACTGAGAAGGATTAAAATAATTAATAAATAATTACAATAATTGTAAAACAACAACTTATACATATTTCTTTGATAAACAATATAATACACTACAAAACGAAAAAAAAACATAATAAAATAAGCTACTCACAATCAGGAAGGTGTTCCGTGTTATGATTGAATAAATAAATAAATTTACAAACAAACATTTAGGTACAACAAAACAAATAAACGGATAACAGTAGAATATCTAATGGTCAAGTTTAGAATGACAAGCGTATTTGGTTGATATCAGTAAGATGTTTCTTGCAACAAGAGAATATTATAAAAAAACAAATAAAAACAGTACAGTTTTGGGTTATGAAAAAATAATAACATCAGGTGATTTTTATTTTGTTAATTAACTTAAAATAACTTGAGTTTAGATTCTCCACATCCGATCTTTTATTAAGGGAATTGTACTTTTTTAAAGACATCATTTCATTTAACTATCTTTTTTTTAATATTTAGAACATTAAATAATGATATTATTCAAATTATACAAAAAAGTGAAAACACATACAATTTTTTTTTACCCAGTGAAAGTTAAAACACCACAAGAATTGGAATCGGGCATTGTTTATAAAATACCATGCAGCAATTGCGAAAAGGTGTATATAGGTCAAACGGGTAGATACTTTAAAACAAGGATAAAAGAACAAAAAATGAACAAAATATACATAATCCTCTTAGGAAAAAACTAATCTTACGGCATTGGCAGAACATAGCCTGAACAATCTTCACCAGTTTGATTTTAATGAAACAAAAATTATAGGTAAACAACAAATTTTAAAAAAAAATTGTTAAATGAAATGATGTCTATAAAAAAGTACAACAATTCCGTTAATAAAAGATCGGATGTGGAGAATCTAAACTAAAGTTACTTTAACTTAATTGACAAAATAAAAATCACCTGATGTTATTATTTTTTCATAACCCAAAACTGTACTGTTTTTATTTGTTTTTTTATAATATTGTCTCGCTGCAAGAAATATCTTACTGATATTAACAAAATACGCTTGTCATTCTAAACTTGACCATTAGATATTCTACTGTTATCCGTTTATTTTTTTGTTGTACCTAAATGCTTGTTTGTAAATTTATTTATTTATTCAATCATAACACGGAACACCTTCCTGATAGTGAGTAGCTTATTTTATTATGTTTTTGTTTTGTCTTGTAGTGTGTTATATTGTTTATCAAAAAATTATGTATAAGTTGTTGTTTCACAATTATTGTAATTATTTATTAAATATTTTAATCCTTCTCCGTTTAAAATTTCATTACTAAATGTAACTTTTTTACTATACTTTAATCAAATTTTAGTCGATTTGAAAAACATATTTTTAGATAGATTCTTATTAATGTATTGACCACAAGTTATATTTACTATTTATTCTATTCACAGAGCCCTGAGGATGATTTAATAATGAAACGTCGACAATCATCAGAAATTGGTTTTCCATAATTTATTGGCCTATTCCCGTCAACACAACCTATATATTATTATTATCATTATTAACCGCTACATTCACTACTATATTAACCACGTGTTTTAATTAAAACATTTCGAAATAACCAAATTCATAATTGTAATAGCTTTAGTTAGCCCTGTTTGAAATTGCCGTAATTCTTTTAGCAGCTGCAAATGCAAGTTACATAATTTTCTTATTTTAGTACGTAGAATATATCCGCAAATTTGAGTATGATAATTTAGCAACACTCTATGTACGTAGGCTTTCCCGTTCTAAAATAATTCTATTTCAGAGGATTTACCCTTCAACTTGATGCCCTTTCTTGAGTGACAGACAACTTCTAATTTCATTATTGCGTAACACTTACTTCCTCTCGGCGAATAAATGTTTCAAACTTTGTTTAAATACTTTTACTTTTGAGAAAGCGGCATGATCGTTCTCGACGAAATCACTGTAATTATAAACTTGTAACTAATCTACATGGTAAGTGCTGTAAGAGTGGAAATTTTTAGTTCCCGGAGTTCAGATTTGATTAAAAAAGTTTCCTGAACTATTGAGTTAAAATTTAATATCTGCATTATTCTGGATTCCCTCATTTCATATCTGACATTTTTTGTACTAATCGATATAGGATGATATACCGAAATTACAAGCATTCTTCCTTCCATCTAATATGTGCCATGATTGAGGTGTTTAGGTCCGGTTTATCAATACAGGATCAAATTTCTAGATTAACAAATCTCATAATAATTTAAAATGTATGTCAAAATGAGTGTTAAAAACGGCATCAGTTTATCCACTACATTTTATGGTATGGGTTATTAAACTCTTGAATAACCCGATGTTGGCAACACTTTTCTCAAAAAGCGAGCTCTAGGTTGATTGTGATTGGTCGAAAAATTACCTGACACAACTAGTAACAATAATCAAAATATGAACTAAAATACTTTCTGGTCGGAAGTTATATTGCTTCAGCATTATTTCTTAACATTTTAATGTATTGTTGTGCCAACGATATCAAAATATTTGTGACTTTTTTTACAAAAGGTTATATGCAGTAGATTTAGTAACTATTATGTAGTCTTCAGCCGATAAAAAATTAATAATTGCGTAGTACTGAATGATTTTTACAATACAGTAAAACAAATTTCAATATTTACTCATTGGCCAAATTAGAAAACTGTATTTTTACCTGCCGGTTGGAAATTCTGTCAATATCTAATGATTCGATGCGTTCCAATCATAAATATCACCAATCCCACAATACTGCCAATGTATACTACAAGCTAATTTTCTATGTGGCTTCCCCACACCCTCTGACCATCCATCATGTTTATCTTTTTGACTATATACTCCATAATGAGCAAAATAACCTTTGCTTAAACCAAACTGGAAGACAATAACAAAAAGCGCTTTACCCAGTCAACTGCACTTTCTGACCACCTTTACTTTCTGATACAGATTAAAAATTCATAAAATATCTTGTAATGCTCATTTTTATCCTTATTTATTTTATTTGAACAGACAAAAATTTCTCCTTAATGTACCTTGATGATAGAGAATAAAGATTAACAAAAATCGCTTTACTGCTACCATAACAAAATACAGATTCATTTTAACAGAATAAGTCTTTTTCTATTTTTCCTATTAATATACACTGATTGATAGTAAGGAATAAAATATTACCGATCAGCAATTTCTAAAATCGTGTAGAGCTTATTTTAAACCTGATTTATTGTGAAATACATTTTTAATACATAATAATAGCTAAAAGCAAAATATTGCAGGTTATAAATTGTTGAAATCATCTACGGTTAATATTTCAGCATTGTTTTCATAACATTACAACCAAAAATCTGAAGCTGGTTTCCACAGTTGGAATCTAACTCGGGACTTATTGGCGAATAACTTTATTTTCCAAGTGTAGGTAAATAATCGATTACTTTCCTTGAATTTTTATTTTGTCTTTACTTCTAGTAGTCCTACCTTTTTTGTTGGCTGGGATACCCATTGAATTATGCAAGAAAAGCAGCAGCACAAAACACATTCCATAGGTGAGAAAAAATTAGCGCTACTCATTTTTCCTGTACTTGTTGACTGGATTAGAGCATTATTTTTAATTGTAATAAATTCTATTTATATACTTTTAATTGGCCCACATTTATGAGTATGGTTCATATGAGTGACTGTTAATCTTAATATCTGGACAGGTTTATCCGACAACCTCTTTAGTATGCAAATCAAAAGATTATCGAATTTCATTGAATATGAAACAATTTTTGTATTTGCGGTAATAAACATATGAAAAAAAACAAACTATAATATTTATCTAAAACGCGGCAAATAAGGACGGATGTGTACTCCATATTTAATAAAATAATGCATCGACTATACTTTAATGACAAAGTTTATACGTTTTCTTGAAACTACTGCAATATTATATGTTTAACTAGAAGCCGAAGTTTCTTAAAAGTCATTCACAATAATTTATTATAATTAGCTGCAATAAATCACCCATATTGCTATAAATGTAACATGTAAATGAGTTATTAAAGAGATATACTAGGAATTAATGCACATTTACTTAATCGGTATGCAAAATATATTCGCACAACAGTGCTCCTTAGCTCTAAATTATGTTGCAAAGTTCTTATATCCCGGAAATGATTTCTAAGGAGACGACAGCTACGGAAAGGATATGGAATCGGCACCGCAAACTATTATTATACGTATTTGATATAATCAAAGAGGTACGTCATCTTCTAATTTGAATATCCATAATCCCTGACAATTATCTTGAGATTTCTTGTGTAAATTATAACATTGAATACAGATGTCCATTAGTATAGACGAAGTTAAAATTGCATCTATTGTTTCGCGGAACCAGCCCTGCTCCATTTAGCACCTTATCCACTACGGCGCTTCGCGCCAAGGTTGATTGGCTGGCTCTGGGCACGGTCATTGTATAGTATTGTTCAAAGATTCCCTGCAAATAAAAAATGCAACAAAAAATTTACGACCTCATTAAAATACCGTTACTCTCTGTACTATTCTGGCGGCAAATTGAATCACTTACCTCTATAGATTTTTAATAATATACGTAGGCTTGTTTATGACACCATTCAGACTAGTTCGCTGGCGTTAATAATGACCTTGTAAAGTTTTTTTTGCATTTTTTATTTGGAGGGAATCTTTGAACAATACTATAAATGAATTTAAATAAAGGTGCGTATTCATCAGAGCACGAACGCGTACGAGGCAGGGCGAACATCTGTATGTGGACGTGCAGCCGAAGCGCGCAAAATCGTTTCGGCCCGTTCGATGAACTGCTTGAACTGTACATATATAATAATAATTGCGACTTTATTTTCCACTCAAAAAGATTTACTTACAATTTCCTTTTATATACACATATGAATGGAATAATAGGAGAAGTTCAGCAATAGATTTAACAATATTGGCGATAAAAACAAAATGGCATTATTAAGGATTAGCTGCTATTCCACTTAACCTAATCCGCGCACTACATTCGGTAAGAATAAATAGAAAATAATTGTACTTATGGTTAATAACAAAAAGAAAACATTAAATTTATTAAACTAAAATTTAAAGCTAGGGGCTAATACTGTTAATTGTCGATTAATATTTTTAAATTTCTTTTGAAGTAATTAAAATTCATTTCTTTCAAGTTTTCAGTAGAGGGTTGTAACTTTGCAGATCTGATACCTAAAACAACGTTAAAATTATTTTGTTCAGTGAATAGGTGGAGTTAAAAGGCATTTGAAACGTAAATTAAGGTTATGTATATCGGATATTCCATTTCGATTTCTGATAACGGAACCGTGGGTACATAATTGGCGGGACATTGGTTAATACAGTGGTGCTTTCTCTTTCTTTACTCGTTATATAAAGGTCGAAGCATGCACGAGAACTTTTGCAATAAAGACTTCTTAGCGGATTTGAGCCACTCTATATATTACAATAGCTATGGCTCCAAATATGCTACTTTGTATCTTAGTTGTCAAAGCAACCGTCATGTCCAAATATCCGTTAACATAATTAAATAAATGTTATTTCTGTTTACTATTATAAAACAATTTAACATTAAAGTATTATTATTGTATTTGATTAATTTATTCGTGAAATATTCTCCCCAAATACCACTCGTGCTTTTAAATTTTATCTATCAATTTCTTATCGAGCTACTTTGCCAAGGATAACACAATTTATGTAAATTGATGGTTTATTATCTAAGATTAAATCCCTCGCGCTAAAGGGCCGGGAGTTTAATCAGATGATAAACTGTCAATTTACACTCATTATATTAGGTAACTACACATATCATATATATAGAGGGCAGAAATATTAAAACATAATATTTCAGTCACAAGCTCCTCTATAAAATCCTTATTTTATTATAAGGAATGTAACCAGACTGCAACCAACAGCTACTCTTCAGGCTATGTGCCCCGCCGAATGCTGAATTACAAGTTACAAGCCTGGTGCGTTAAATGTAATAATCGCATATTACCTACTTAAAGAAGCTCTCGTGCCAGTCATCCCATATCACTTGCAGACTGCAGTTTCGAGCTGTTGGCTCTCGTCAGTGCAAGGCAGGCATGTAACGAACGACACGAGGATCCCTTGACTATTCGGTACATCTCGGTATCTTTACGATAGCGACATGTAAAATAGTAAGCAGGCTAATGCCAAAATATATTTTAAAGGCCCTTGATTCTCGTACACACACTAAATCCCAGTTTAATTTTTTACTCCCTTTAATAATAGGGTGGGGATGGCAATGGGGGTGGTGGAGGGGTCGCTAACCCTAAAAAAATTTTTTGAGACGTTTCGTTCTTGTATACACACTAAATCATATTTCTTTTTTACTTCCTTTCATAATAGTGAGGGGGTGGTATTGGGGTTGATAGTGGGGGGATGGTTGATGCCAAAAAAAAAAGTTTCAGAGCTTGATTTTTCGTACATGCCCTAAATTACAGTTTTATGAACTCTTACCTGCTTGCTTTGCCTATTTACGCTTATTTATCCCCGAACCATCCAACGGAATTAGATCAAAATATAATCTAGTTCCAGATCTCGTTATAATACATAAGTGTACCAAATTTTAAGTCAATATCATAAACGGTTCCAGAGTTAATGTGCGCACAAAAAAGTTCAGACAGACGGACAGACAGACGGAATTTTTTTTTCTCAAATTTAAAATCTTGACGTTTCATGACATTTTAAGCCTATTCCAACAAAAAATTTTTTTGTGTTACTATACTTCCACTGGACGTGTAAGTAAAAAGTATCGATAAACAGTTGCGAATAAGAATTAGATTTAAAAAACATTTAAAGGATACATCTACATAAAGTTAGTTTCATTAGCAGAGTATCGTGTATACCAAAAATAATAAATAACAATGTGAATAGATAACGCAAACATCCTCAGTATGGGGATAGTCGTCTCAATTCAAAATTTAAACATTTTGGTATGATATTCACATTTGTTAATTAGTTTGTTGATTTTGAATTTGTCAATTAGAAGCAATATTTGAGATGTATTTATATCTCAAAATATTATAGTCATTTGAAAAAGCCTAAAATAGAAGAATTTTCATCAGTTAGGCTCCTATAAAGAAAATGTAGTATTACTTACGATAGTATAAAAGCGTATTTCCTATTTCTCCTAATGCACATGGTTCAACATTCCCTCTTGATTTTACCTGATTATCTATGTTTTCCTCTATCATTGTGTTGTATGGAGTTTTTACAATTATTTTATTACTCATTTTTCCCTGTCTTCGTGTAAAGGTGTATTATAGGAGCCGACATGAAACACTTCCATTAGTTTTCCGATTTATTATCAGAAATTATATTGCCCTGCGCCTCTCCAGAATATAATAACGCTCTTACTTTAACATAATTTCTCTTTCTGGCCACTTCATCTCCTCCTTTTTTATTTTTGTATATCTGTAACTATTTTGGTTTTCTTTGTCCCTTTTCATATGACCATTGGGCCTTGTTTATGTTCTACTTTATTCAGTGGTTGCCTCCATTGGCATCTGTTGTTGATGTCTGTCAAAATTACGATTCTCTTCGTTATTACCGTATGTGTTTTTATCTGTTTCATTTTTATTATTATATCTTCTAAATTGTCTGTTATTTTCAATTTCATATCTATAGAATAAGTACGTGCAAATACAAACTTTATCCTTCCGGAGAAAAGTAGCAAAACATATATGTATACTTCACTTAGCTGACCAAAAAACCCTTTTTTTTCTTTTCCTTTCCCTTTTTTTTATTTTAATCATCTGACAATAGTAATTAGTTCTATGATCTATATGATTCTATGATCTTATCTTTAATATGAAATAAATTCTTTATGCTTTATATCCTTAATATGTACAACTTATTTTTCAACCGTAATTATTTTTTACTCAATTTATAGGAACTGATATATCAATATGCAACCCCAATGAATAAAAGAACAGTAACAGTTATAATGCAAGAAGCAGTTTTTAGAATGAGACGGAATGTCTGACAAGGCCAAATATCTACTGCATATTTACAATCTACTTAAAAAAACCAAAGTAATTAGAAAATCTTTTGTAGAAAGCTCACCTGGCAAGTCTTCAGGCCACAATCGTCTTAGTCTCCTTCCAGCGAGTGGTTGATTAAAAAGTTCGATTATACTTTATTAACCAGTATATGTTTCTTACTTTTAGGTCTGGTTGATGTCTTAATTTTGACATTTGCTCACCAGGTTAATTTTCCATCTTAGTGAAGCCCAAGATACTTTACCTCGTAGTTCATCGGTATAGGAGCGTTGTTTATGCTTACTTGACGACAAGTGCCTCCTTTTGTGGTAAAGGTTGTTTGAACAGATTTATTGGTGTTAGCATTAATTATTATTCTATGATTAACCCAAGCCAGTTTTGTAATAAGTTAAGATGATTTTATAGTTTTTCGGATGCTCTTGCAGGACCAAAATCTGTTGATTGGATAACGGAATCATTTGCGAATGTCACTATTGGCGTGTCATTGGCTATTGAAGCATCTGATGTAAATATTAGGTATAAGAAGGGCCCTAGAACACTACCTTGTTGCGCACCGGATTTTAAAGGGTGATAATCGGATAAGAACATCGTCACATTTAATTAAATACAGTACAGTTGATCAGGCAGGAGCATTTTCAATTTGTATATTAGTCCTTGCCAAACTTTATCAAAGGCGTATTGTATGTCAAGAAAGACATATTTTTTTTCTTCAAGACACTGCTTGATTTTATTTATGATTATGTGGCATTGGCGTGTAGTAGAATAGTTATGTTTGAATTCAAGCTGGTGTTCAGGAATTAAATTATTTATGGTTACAGTTTCTTATGTTCTATTAAGAATGGGTCTTTCAAATATCTTGGACATAATGGGTAAAATGCTGATTGGTCTATATGAGTTGTTTTCCGTTGGGGATTTGCTAGGCTTTGTAATCATAGTAGTAATTTGCGTATATTTCCACTGTGTGGGAAAGTAGCATAACCACAGATTTGTGCTGTGGTGGAGATTTCCTTTTTCTCCCAGCAAATTGGTTATCTCCTTTAGCCGTTGGTCAATCTTGAATTTTTAGAAACCATATATTGCAACAGCTTCAGACTACAACAATTACTTTCTGAATTTTTCGATCATTTATATCGTTTAAAAGTTACCACGGTGGGATATTGTTTGTTCCATTTTATTAGGGTGGGTAATTTTATTTTTAAAAGGCCAGACGTCGCATAGGGCGTCGTAGGGCTCTTTACATATCCGCGCTCACTCGACTGTTTATAAAAACTATGAAAAAAATATTTGGTAAAAAGATAAACAAAACAATAATGTATGTTTCCATGAATTTAATTTTTGAATTTTTTAAATTTTTTATATTATGTTATGTTTGTCCGACACCGTCTGGTACCTACGTCTGTAATATACTAAATACGTAGATTTATGTAAATGTATACTGTAATAAATAAAGTTCCATATAAAAGAATAATATTTCGGAGAAGAATTTATATATACATTATTATAATAAGTTAAATAAATATAATGTTTTATCTTGCCAATAAATTTATTGCTGTCGACAAGTATGCGACCCCTATTGTGGTGGTTAACGATAACAATAGTTTTGATTACCCTTATAGCCAATTTAAAAACGTAAGGGTTTCTTTTCTACCCTTAAAAATAATAATAATGTAGTGTATACAGTTGATATTTCAAGAGCTATCAAGAACCATTATAAGAACTTCAACGGCTGTCTGGTTTATATTTCCAGGAATATTCCCTGTTGTTAATTATTGTTATTTCAGATGTGAATTTATTTCGAGTGTATTATTCGGTATAATAGAGGAATAAACAATTTGGCAAATTGTAGCC
The DNA here is from genome assembly GCA_963675555.1 of Leptura quadrifasciata. Taxonomy (NCBI): domain Eukaryota; kingdom Metazoa; phylum Arthropoda; class Insecta; order Coleoptera; family Cerambycidae; genus Leptura; species Leptura quadrifasciata. Next base: position 135,573,568 of record OY776676.1, read on the forward strand.
CTGAACTTGAATTAAACGAAAAAATGTGTTTGTTTGTTACTGTTTGTAACTGTAATTAATAAATAATTTCTGCGCTGTTAGTGGACTATTTATTTAAAGTCCTATTCGAGCAAATTAGATCGGCAAAAATGAAATAATAATTAATAGAAGGTTATCATACTTAATAGATCTGTGTATTGCATCTGTGCATGTTACAAAAAGATAATAATATGCTCCGATTAACTTGATAATAATATGTATATGGCGCTTAAATTCTTAATTTTGCATTCGATTTTGCTGATATCTTAACATTATTTAAATTATCAGATCATGTTTATACCTATTTTAAAAATTGTATGCTATTTTCTATTTACATTTAGAGGTTCATTTTCCAGTCATTCACACTTGAAATTTTGTTATTTTTAGAAAAATATTTTTGTATTAGGTGTTCTAAAATAAAACATTTTATACTTTTTACATTGTTGCCAATCAACAGCACCTATATTTAGCCAATTATTTTTGTCCTGGGTACATTTTTCATAATTTATTTAACGAAATTAACTGCCTTTAAAAGCATTTCAGTAGATATACTAAATTACCTCTTTTGCCAGTTTAATACTTTTACCTATCAGTCAAGATTTTTGGACAGTTCTGAGTTTATACAGGGTGTTTCACCGGGAACTGAATCGATCGATATAGAGAAAAGTACGCATCAAAACATTTTGAAAATTTAAGGAGCTAATAATGGCCGTGTGGCCAATCCAACTAAAATAATTACAATCAGCTGGCACTTCCGCTTATGCCGGAAGTCGATACCAACTTGCTTATTTCAAATGGAACACCCTATATATTTTAGGGTTTTCGAAAAGAGCAAAAAATTCTGAGTCGAAAATATGTAGCATATCCTCCTATACCTAAACCTAGCCATTTCAGAGATGTTTGACATTTTATAGAAAATTTGGTGCAACGGTTTGCAAGAACCGTTATAACTATCTTCGTGTAAAAGATCCTCATTTGTTTCTTGTCACATAAAAAGAACACAAGGAAAACTACGTTCTACAACTAAAATAAATTCAATAATATTATACCAAGTGTTCCGTTTTTAGGTTAAATGGAACACCCTATATTTTTTTACGTCAAGTTGTGTAGAATTGAATTCCCTTTTTTCAGATATTAGCATTGTGGGGTTAAAGTTACAACTTTTTGAAATATTTGCGATTTTATTAGAAATTCATGAATTGTTGTAATCATTTAGCCATGATTAGAAACAATCAGTCATTTTCTTATGTCAAATAATGCCAGCACGTTTAAATTGCACCCACGAAGGCTTTTTAAATTTGTTTATTATTTATGGAGAATGTGATAAATTAATATCAGGAAATTTTCTGATGCGTACTTTTCTCTATATCGATCGATTCAGTTCCCGGTGAGACACCCTGTATAGGTAGGTAGATATACGTAATTATAAAAGTACTTTAGTATACATTTCAGTAAAAAACTCAAATATTATTTATGCCGAGTAAATGAGGCAGGAATGCTAAAAAGGAGCAAAAAATACTCAGAGCAATACATCTTAAATAATACTGCTATAGGAAACATATTTTAAGAGATGAACATTTTGTCGAAACTGATAGTTTTTAGTCTCTGGTTAAAATAGGAATATACGCTGAATCAAACTGAAGAAACCCCTAGTAGCCGAACTAGATGAATTGCTGCTAACGGAGTTGATCGTCAAACTGTCTTAGTAACTGACATGAACAGCAAGTTCGCCCTTTTCACTCCCCAACGGTACAAGAATATTTTTCCCAAATTTTTAACTATGCAAGAAATTTTGTTGATCATTTCTTAGAAAATTATGAAAGATTTGGAGTTTTGAACCGCCTTCTATATTTTTGAGAATCATGACACAATCAGTAATTTAAACTTAATATTTGGATAAGAGCTGTTCCTCGTTTGGATCATTTCGTCCATCCTTTATGTGTAGAATGCACTCAATTACTCAGGACTGCAATCTTGCACTTGAGAATGTGAACGATCCATGATTTAACTTTCTGAGAGACGTTTTGTTACACATTCTAAATGAACTGTTATATTAGGACGTTCACTTGATTTAACTTAGTCAGACGTAAAACACAAAACTTATACTTACTTCGATTTAGCTCAATGGAAATTCACCAAATGTTATCAACTGGAACGTCGCTGCTCTCTTATATCTAACACTTCACTTGCTAACACTTCTTAATTATCCTGAAAAGGAGTGTTGTTAGTAATAATTCAGTAAGACACAATGAAAGATAAGAGGTAAAGTTATATATTGGTCTTTTGAAAATATTTGTTAGTAAAAAATTTATGTGTATGCAAAGTTTAACAAGAGTGTCGGTCCATACCACACATGGTGAGGATTAGGACGACTGGGACAATGCAGTTTCCAACTACCATGCAATGGTTTACGTTAAACCAATCGACTGACAACAAAAAGATTCAACTGAAAACTTAATATATGCGACTTTATGGTCAATTAGCTTGCCAGTCGTTCTACGTATTGGTAATCCTCGTAGGAAATTTTGGGCACTCTGTTATCGAGTTTAAGGACGCTTGAAACGCAACAGATTAGAATATTATTTTATATTCACTTTATTGCGAAACTATTAACTCGTGCTCATAGTCCATACCCTGCATGAGGAGCAGTGCTACACAACATCGGATCGTCCGTTTTCGAGACAGATACTAAAATTACGACTTGTGCATTACGTCTCATCGTAGCAAATTTCGTTACAGTTTCGCAATTTACGCCCCGCGTGACGTCTTTCGTTGCGGTTACAAGAATTATGCCCCGTGGAGAGTTTTTATTGCAGTCCCAAAAAATTAATCTTCGTTATAGTTTACAAAAATTTCATTTTGTACTCATGTCTCGAAATCTTTCATAGTACTTCCAACATATCTGCCAACGGTATTTTTACGCAAGATGATTTTGATACGTTTAGGCAGGTTCTTTGACAAGGGCAATAAAAAAATGATTCAATGGAGACGCCGCCACCATATTATAATATTATTGGCAATTTGCTATTGAGTTTTCATTTTCTATCGGTAATAGCCGATTTCTGCTACATATTCCATAACAACACCTTGATGAGGTACCTTAAAAAGGAAGAGACTTCATTCGTGCATCGTGGAGTGCTGGGCACAGTATCCTTGTCAGTTGATGACTTCGTGAAAATATCATTATTTATACAAAGCAAAAATAATATTGATTCGATAATGTTCGATAACAAAACGAAATTTAACAGCACGGATAACAAAACTGTATGAAACAAAATAAACTATTGATTTCAAGTATCTCCAAGTATGAAATTACAAGTAATATAAATGTAATGGTAGAAATAAATTCACGGCAGAACCATGCATTGGGATGACACCTTAGACCGTTGAATGTGCCGCTTACACTATAATGGATTGTTCTTACATTAACGAAAACTATTCTTATGTTATAAGAGATAGAAAATCTCAACTATCTTCTGTTCCAACGGAAACAGCATGACGTTATAAATTTTTGTCAGTTGTAACCACGTTGTCGAATTTACGCATATTCGTCAACTAATGATTGGCAATATTTTAATGAAATTTTGATAAACAATCTGCATCTTCCGCGGTACTTTTTTACAGATTTATATATTGAATATGAAAAAGAATTGGAATGGCAAAGTTTTGACAATCATTTTAATAATATTCATATGACCTGTTTTAAAATGTCCCTAAAAGAAACGAAAAGTTATGGCTCTTGGTATCAATGTTATTGTAACCTCAATTTACGATTTGTCACGTATGAAATCAAGAAGTCGTTACATGATAAAAATATCATGTTGAAAACAACATGTTGGTGTATTTTCTTCTGTATTGTAATTTGGTAAGGTAAGTTTTATGACTATATTTGTATGGCCGTTATAAGGCCCTATTTTTATTTTCGATCAAATATCCCTCCAAATTTCAGGCGCAACTCAGTATGCATTTCTATGAGAACAAGGAGCAACCAATATCTTGTGCTTTGTCTAATATTATAATATTTTCAGCACATTGAAAGGTCGAGTCCATTATAGCGTAAGCGACACATTGAATGGTCTAAGGAAAGAAAGAAACGGCCGCTTCAGGGCGCAAACGTTTAGGAGCGACAAATATTGAATAATTTTTTGACTTAAAAAATTATTCCCGAGCTTAACGTATTTTTTGTTACTGTAAACTCCTTCTGTTATGTTTTTTATCTTTAAGCTTGATTGTTTTTTTTTTTATATTTCTGATGGTTCAATAAAAATTAGTCTCGGTCAGATGCACCTCGATAGTACTTTCTCATCATTCCATATTTTCTAAGCTTTTCTCCTAAACGCATTTTTTCAATGCAACGTATCTTACGTGTAATTTGCAAAAGGTGTTTTCGGTTCAAGTCGACATAATGAAAAATGTTTGTTTGAAATATTTTTGAAAATTAGGTAAATTTTTTGAAAGGATTCGACAAAATATATTTTTACAACTGTATATTACAATTCCCCATACTGTAGTAGTTTTGTTTGAAATACTTTTCAAAATTTTTACTTGAAGCGGTTCTCTTATTTGACAAAAAAATGTTTAAAGCCTTCCACAAAACCGGCGCTGATGTTTTGAAGAGAAATTTGCGAGAAGAAGAGAAATCGCGGTACCAGTGCCAGGATCAGAAACAGCTTTACGACGAAAATACCTAAGAAATGGCCTGAATTTCTCCGGAACTCAAAGAATAAAGCTGATCTTTTTCTATATCTAACGACTGATGCTTGTTCAAAACTTGAATTAAGTAAGACCCCAGTGTGATTTCTACATTACTCATGAACATACTGTTCGACATTTTGGCCCGGGAACAGAGATGTTTGAAAATTGTGATCACGAAGAAACAGTCACCAAAATTATCATACATATAATTCATGCTCTAAAAACAGGGTCAAAAACTGTTCTCGTAAAAAGCGTAGATTCCGATATAATTGTTATCTTAATGTACCATTTCGAATATTTCCAACAGCTTAGTCACGATTGTTCAATATACCTTTATTATGGAATGGGAAAAACAAAACAAAATTAAATATCGGGAATCTTTACCATGCTTTGTTGTCAAAAGTTAGCCGCGCTTTGCTCTTATTTACCACCCTAACAGGATGTGATTCCACGTCGTCGATAAGAGGAAGATAAAAAAGACCGCATTCTTTGCAATGCAAAGAGGAGGAGAATCACTAATATCCTCAATGTGTGAGATTTTGAATAAGCCATTTACAACTATTGAAATAGACTCTCCCTTGTTCAGTGAACTGGAAACCTTTTTTGTTAAAATATGGCGGAGAATCAAAAGGTTTGAACCAGCTTAGAAAGGAGATATTTTGTCACCGGAACAATAACCCAGAGACCCTATCTTCCACGCAAGACGCCCTACTGCTACACTGTAACTATATCAAGCGAGCATATGGGTTTCTACAAAAGAGCCACTGATTTATACTGCAGATTCCTCTGATTTTGGCTGGGTGAAATCTCCCGAGGGCAAACTTATCCCAAAGTGGACACCAATCCCACAAGTAAGTAAAGCTTGCGAGGACTTGATCAAATATAACTGTAAGAAAGGTTGTCTTAAAGTATGCAGTTGTAAAAAGAAACTTTTCTGTACTTTATTATGCAAATATGCGTGTTCAAAATCTTGATTTCATTATTATATTGTTAATTCTTTGGTATATTTTTAATTATACTGTATTTTATGTTCATCTTATCTAACTTATAAATTAATATAAGAGTAGGTATTTATTTATTGGACACAAAATGTTTCACCTGTTAAAAACAGATTTTCTTTAACATATATTTAACGTCGGTCTATTTCCGCTACTGAGGCCTATCACCGACGCCTGTAGACGAGGTACCCCCAACTAGAAATTTTGCCGAACCTCTTCTCTTAAGAAGATAGGGATCTCTTACTTGCCTAACATTTAAGAGACAAGAGACCGACGGCTTTACATCCCCTCCGAAGGATGGTATATCATCTACACAACCCTCGCCTAAGGTTGCATAGCTTCCGCGCATACACTGATATACAAGCCGCTGGAAGATATGTGAGGCGAGGACATGGTCTTCTTTGAAACGGTCGCAAATCCAAGTACTAATCGCACCTAACGTTGCTTTACATCGCATATCGAAGTATGTACATAGTAAAGACGCATCTACGCTCGCCCCAATTTTTTTTTTTTAAGTAGGAAATATATAGGTATGTTTAATCTTGTTTTTAATATTGTAAAGTTTCATATTTTTTGTTTTTTTTTCAATATTTTCTATTTTAGATTTATCTTTTTGCTATCTCACATATTCAAGACTATACAGAGTATTTATCTATTGAACTGACAACGTTTCACCTGTTCAAAATTGAAAATTTTGAACAAAGCAGGAAATTATAGAGCAAATGTATTTTTGCAGTAGTTTTGGGGTTGTTTTAGAAACATATTATACATCGATCGATAGTAAATTTTATTCTCTTTAAATTAGGACTCTTGATATTTTTCCGACAAAGTAATAGTTTCTGAGAAAATTGGCAAAAACTGAAAAAATGTACTTTTGGGGATGGTTTTGGGGTATATTTTCAAAAGGGATCCTCGGGCCTTCATCCTATCTTTATTTCTAGTCCCCCAATAAAGACTTTTTGAGCAAAGGCCAAACTTTAACACTCGCGGTAACTCACACTATAGGATTCATACCTAATACTACTTTGAACCGCCTCTGACTATGATGAGAATTTAAAAAATGTTTTTAAAATTTCTATCTACCTATTCTTCTTATTTTTTTAAGTTGTTTATTACTGCAAGAAATTTTACAAAAACATGGCAACATGTCTAAATAACAATTAAAGTGACATCCGAGGAGACCTCATATAGTGTCTGGCGGTATTTACATTTTCGTTTCTGTCTATTATTAATATTGCAACTTCAATATAACAGTAATAAAATAGAAAATAATCTCGTATTGAGCGTACAATACGATAAGATGGGTAGAAGTTTGTGTAGTTGTATATCAGATATTTTTTAGTTTCTATCCTGAAATGCTTTTTTCTCATTTTTTTTAAATGTGGTGGAAGTTTATTATATTTTATAACTTGATTCCATTGCATTTTATGAATTTTTGATAATTTTTTTACGCGTTGCTTACCCTAATTTTTTTTTTGTATTGATATTCAACAATGTATTCAAGAGTTTTCTTCTTGCTAGGTGCATAAGGCATAGCAGCATGCATGTGTAAACCCGCCACATCGAGTAATTTACTAAAGATATCTCTGCTTTTTTTATTAAAAATTAATCTAAGGATGTAGTTTTATGTTATCTGTAAAGGTCGTAGAACTACTTTATAAGCAGGACCCTATACTGTAATTCCACATCTAATTACGGATTCAACAAGCAGAGTTTAGTTGTTTAGTATACCGTTTCATTTGTAGAATTTATAGATCAGTTTTCGTATTCTTCCATTTAAATAGTCGATATGATTTCCCTATTTCAAATGTGGGTCTAAGACTAGTCCTAGATATTTTATGGTGGCAGCACTATATGCACAGTCGTTAACAGACTCGTTTACTATGTTAATAGTTATGATTTTAAATATTCGTTGGCCCAAACTAAGACGATTATGGACGCTGTCAAACAAGCATGTTTACGTCGACGATTTTTAAGTCCATAAATGTACTAAGTTTTTTTTAGATAAAAGTGTCTTGAAGACATTTTAAGGACATATTGGTGGTATCATTAAAGGCCTGTAGCTTCCTTAGGAAGCAATTCTCTGTAAGCCCATTTAGTTGAATCGACATAAAAACATGTCGAGAATCTAAACTTTCGTTTGACAGGATAATTTCTGGTTACCCTGTTGTATTTTAAATTTTAAACAGCGATTATATTTTTATAACCCGGTCCGCCATCTCAAGAGTAGAGCCAAGTATTACATTAAAAGAATTGATCTCCGTCAGATGATGCTGGATGTCTCGTCACATTTGCAACAGATTTCCAACAACTGCTATCAAGAAAAAATATGATCCAAGAGGAATATGTACTCATTATCTCACTATGCCCTCACCGCAATAATTAGTCAAAAAAGAAACTGTTTGTACTGAATGCGTGCTTGAAAGGTATCTGTAAAACTTTACACGATTTTTAATTGAGAAGTAAAACTGTAATATATTAACACAAGATACATTTATTTTATATGGTTAGTTTCCCTACTTTTTATAAGGTGGCAGCACCAGCATGCTCATCAACTAATGGTTTATTATATGCACACGATTATTTGTATAAAGTGCTGCATAAACTACAAACAACTACAAAACAAAGTTTCTGGTTTACACTACCCAGCTTATATACTCTGGCTAATGCTTTAGATGTTTGTGTTGTGTTTATTATTTTAGTAAGTGTTGTACAATGCAGGGAAATTTGTACGACAAAAAATAAATTAAAAATCCGACCGCAAACTGGAAAAATCGAACTAAATGAAATCTAAGGATTTGAATAATATTTAGCCATAGCATGAGAAATAAAATTCAATGTATTTTGTCAATGTAAAATGATTACAACTCTCTTGATAGTGATTTTATTTTACATCTAGAAATTTCCGACGATAGTCCTCCCCGATTTGAAGTATCTATTAATTGCTTCTCGTCATCGTTTTTTGTTAAAATCTAACTGTAGTCCTGCACTAGTTTCACTCCTTGTTCATTAACAGCATTAGCTACTTCAGGTCGTCTTACAATTTCCATCCATTTCTTAAAACTGTCATCTACTTCCCGTACTGCACAGTGTGTGGAAGCCCTAATCTAGGGGACCAAAAGTCATTGTTCAATTTCAAAAAATAATATATAACCCAACGTTCTATCATAACCAAATGTGTCCTAGCAGGTACTTATTCCTGAAGTTACGAGCACTCGGTTTCTCTTTCAATATATTCTATTTTAAGAGGTATTTTTAACAATTGGATACATCTATCTTAGAATTAATAAGCAAAAGTTAATGGTTTTACATTGTACTTGCAGCTGGACTTAATTTAGTTCATTCCTAGATAGAAATGAAAGAACAGATGAATCGGCGAAAGAAGACGCACTCAAAGCCCCAATAGGACCGGAGCCCTTCTGTGGCATGATAAAGCCATGCTTACGAGCAACCACTAAGGAATGGATGCAAAAATAAATCTCTGGAATGGTGGGGAAATCTTCCAAGACAGAAACAGGTCAAAGAGTTTAGTAAAGAACTACCGCATCGGCCAAATTCACGGAAGTCCTACTCAGCCAGAATAGGAAGACCACCAGAATAGTGGGCCTTCTAACTGGGCACTGCCGGCTCAATAGACACAGGAGTGGCAGAGGACGCAACATGCAGGTTCTGCCAAGAGGAAGAGGTAACGCCAGTCCACGTATTGTGCTACTGCGAAGGCCTAACGAGAATGAGATTCCAAGTGCTCAGAGAAGAGAAACTAAAGTCGGACAGCTACACAAAAGGTCGCTTATCAAAGTTATGGAGTCTGGTACAAAGGGCAAAGCTGGATTTGCGAAAGATTTTACTTATATTTCAATTGTAACACCCCTTGGCTTAAAACCAGGAAGTGTTTCAATTATGCGAACGGCAGCTCTGGGTTATGGGAAAGCGAGGTCGTGGTTCGATATTTACTCGTTTGTTAACTTAAAAAAAAATATATAAAATAGTGAATATATATATAAACAAAAAAATAGATGTTCAGGGCGCCACCTTAACTTACTATATGAACCATGAGTATTGTGAAAGCTAAGGAAAACAATACTGAGTACCTAGGTTATGTAATAAGCTCACCAATAATATATATCCAGCTAAATGAGTAGAAGAAAGGAAACACACATGTTAATAATAAGTTGACTTTAATATTTGACAATGGGACAGTTGAATTATTTATTTAGCAATAGCAAAAAATTTAGTTAAGTTGAAATTTGAATGATTGATAAAAAAATATTAAATTATGACAAGGTTTAACAAGTATTATTTAAGAAAATTTTATGTAAAAATATTTATGTGAAAATGTATGAATATTTGAAAAATGTTAAAATTTAATTAAAATGGTACCATTTCTTACAAGTAAAAAAAATATATGAAAAGTAATAATTTAAATCAGACAAAATGTTATAAATAATACCACAAAACAGAAGGCCCTGGTGTAACTTTGTTCCAGAATCAGGTATGACTGCAGGGACCCCTCTACAACACGCTGCCTCCACTCTCAAATTGTCTCCACTGCCTACGTGGTCCAAAAAAAAAACCAAGACTCGGATTCTTTCGCTTATTGACCTCTTGCTTCTTAAAATAATACCATCTGTGTGTGGCCGCTACATCGGAAAGATGATATACCAATAATGATATCACACCAAAGAAAATTGCCTCATATGAGGGATACTGGCAACCCTAAGATATAAAAGAAAATACACCTTACAAAATGAAATTCAAACGAATTCGCAAGACTTACCCCAAGTGACCTGTGGGGGCTCAGTATCGATTATAAGCCTAAGCTTATGGCGTGAATAAAAATTATGGCTTGACCAAATTTACTAGTTAGGCTACTGCCCCAAGCCTAAGCACTACCGGCTCCTTCAATGGATCACGCTTAAAAGGCTGCTAAGATGGCTTAGCTCTCTAACGCGGTCTTGCGAATTTAAAAAAACTAACGATCCCTACACGCAGGTCTTAATTACCAACTCAAATCACAGAATTGTGCTCTTGGCAAAATCGAACTATAAGAAGAAGAAGATGAATTTAAAATATCCAAAATTTAACCTTAAAATAGAGAGTGTGCTACTATGTGCTTCTGAAGAAATAAATAAAACAAGTCCATAAGAAACATGCTGTTAAACCAGCCAGGAAGAGAAGACGTCGTGTGTTTACTATATTTTGGTGTTAACTCAAAATGAGGTGTCAAGTGCTTTCCAACCTGAACAAGTTATAATTGCAGTGTTAATTGTCTGAAACGGTGCCGCATTATTTTCATTATTATTTACTTATATATTTAACTGCATGTGAAGCATGTTTTTGCAGGAAAGAAAGAATAAAAAAAATATTTATATTTGTCTAATAAATTCCTTTTCAGGAGATTTTTCACTGCAACCAGTAATACATTTATCCACATACTGGGTGGCCTAACTCACTATGCACCAGTTTACTTTTTAAATTAATTACTATGAAAAATGTAGCATATGCAATGCTACACTGCCCCTCTCCACCATTAAAAATATATCCTTTGAAGAAGGGTATATTTTTACAAAACCATGAGTGTTTTACTTATTATCAGTTTTTATATTTTTTTTACTTAAATCCTACAGTTCCCAAATTTTGCTTAAGTACTAAGTTAGTAATAATTCTACCCGAATATAACTAATTTTAACGCATCCATTTCTCAGGAGTTGTCAAATCTGCCTATCAACTAGTCTTATTTACAAGATCCTAAATACTAACTAAAATCTACTAGTACGTGCAGAAAAGTAAATGCAATCTTTTGCATTTCTATCAGTAGAATATATACAATAGGGAATATGTACAATAGGGGGTAATTCTTATCGAATTCACGGAGGGACAATTGATCAATTGATAAAGGGGAATAAGCGAAGGCTTATTTTTTTGGGACAAGAATATTTGACGTCAATATAGGGAAATATAGCATATGATTAAGCCATCTCAAGCAAGAAACAAAATAAAACAGTGAAGTGTTTTAATTTCTTACTAGGAAATGAAATAAACTCGAACTATGTAAGAAGTTTCACAACGGTACTAAAAAAAATGTAAGATTACATTTATAGCTTTTGTTGTATAAAAAGATTTTGAAACTTCTTACGTTACAGCATAGATAAATGTAGACCTAAATTCAACATCGGAAGTTGTGATAAAAAAAATGACTTTGTGCCATAAATCTACATAAATTTCAAATTTAACAACTCCAAGAAAAATGTGACTATCTCACGAACAAAAATTTACTTATTGGCCTAGTGAATGTGAATTAAATAGCAAAGGTTACTGTCGATATACCAGAGGTGTTGAAAATTAATTTTAGTTGAAGTATCTAGGTGACAGAAAAATTTTACTCTGACAAATCAGAATTCGATCCTAGATAAGGCTTTAACTGACTTATGTGCCAGGTGCCAGCATCTGTACCGTCCATATTATTTAACTCATACACTATGCGTGATTTAACTGTACGCACCTTGCATAACACATACCTAGGTGCCAACTTAGCCGAAAACTGTTTTTCAGCATCCGAAAGAACATGATTGCGTCTCCAAACTTTATCGCCTACTCTAAACTGAAAGTCTCTCCTACGTAAATTGTATTGTCTAGAATTTCTCTGATACATAACATTTAATTTCTCTTGCACTTTCCTATATAATTCAGGAAAATTTTTAAGATTTTCTGCGTATTGGTCTGCATATCCAGGTTCTAAGTCAAAATTAATATCGCGGATTTTTTCGCTATAAAAATCACCAGATATAGGTATATTTCTGCCAAAAGTTAGAAAAGCGGGACTATACCCTACTGTGTGATGTGTTGAAACTCTCATGGCATGAGCAATTTTGTAAATTTCTTTGTCCCAGTCTTTGTGTCTATTTACAAAACAACGAATTGATGTTAATAAGGTTCTAATATTTCGCTCAGCTGCATTAGTCTGGGGATGATACCGTGCGTTATATAAAACTTGTACCTGGTACTTGTTAGTGAATTTTTCAAATTCTTTCCCAGTCATTTGTGAACCATTATCACATACTATAAATTGACTTACTCCGTAAACTAAAAATACATCATTTTCTATAAACGAAATTAAATTTTTGGCATTAGCAGCACGTACTGGTTTTACCAAAACATATTTAGTAAAGTAATCGGTAACTATAATTGCATGAGTGTTACCTCGTGGTGAACGTGGATATGGACCTAGGAAATCAATAAAAATACATTGAAACGGCATAGAAATTTTTCTTTCTCTACCCATAAGACCCATTGGTGTCGAGTTAGGCATTTTTTGGCTATGACAAATATTACAATTTCTTATATACTTAAATACATCTTTTCTTAACTTGGGCCAGTAATAATTCTCGGTTATTTTTTTTAAAGTTTTGTAAAATCCGAAATGCCCTGACGTAGGAATATCGTGGCATTGGTTAAGAATTCGCTCTCGTTGTGATAGAGGGACAACTAATTTCCAATCTGAAGTGTTCGTTATTAAAGGAATATTTTTTGGTAAATATTTGTAAATATAACCGTCTTTTACTAACCAGTGTGGGTAGCGTTCTGGATGTTTATCGATTTTATCCCTCATTTCTAAATACCAGGGCTCTAGGTTATCAAGCAAGATTCCTAATAAATCTATTTCAACCGGAAGGGGTGACCTGGACAATGCATCTGGTACCACATTTAGTTTACCTTTACGGTGAACTATCTCAAAATCAAATTGTTGCAACTGTGTTGCCCATCTAGCTAAAACTCCTGTCGGTTCACGTAATTTGTGAAACCATAAAAGACTATAGTGATCAGTTACAACCGTAAAGCGAGTACCCTCTATAAATGGTCTAAATTTTGTGATACCAAATAATACAGCAGCTAATTCACGCTGGTAAGTTGACCAGTTTCGCTCAGCCCTAGAAAGACTACGACTAGCGAAAGCGATAACTTTTTCAACCCCATCCTGGACTTGTGTCAGTACTGACCCAAGACCAGTTAGACTAGCGTCGCACTGAATGGTGAATTTTAAAGAAAAATCTGGTGAAGATAATATCGGCGCCGAAACTAATGCTTGCTTGATATCCTGGAACGCCTTTTCAGCAGAATCGTTCCACTGTATAGGAAGTTTCTTTCCTTTTGCACCTCTTAACAATTCATTTAAAGGAGATACTACGGTGGAAAAATGAGGAACAAACCTCCTATACCAGGAAGCTAAACCAAGGAAACGTTTAACTTCTGTACTGTTCTTAGGTCTAGGATAATTTACCATTGCCTCAACTTTATCTGGGTTTGTTCTTAAACCATTTTTATCCACAACGAAGCCAAGATAGTTCAATGAATCCCGAAAAAATTGACATTTGTCATAGTTAATAGTGAGATTAGCAGATTTTAAGCGATTAAAAACGTCATCTAAAAGTTTAATATGTTCGTCAAACGAACCACTTATTAAAATTACATCGTCTAGATAAACAAAACCAAATGGCTCTAATTCTGGGCCTAGGATAGAATCCATCAGTCTTTGTTGTGCTTGAGCACTGTTTGTCAAGCCAAAAGGAACTACACAAAAATGAAATAAACCCCTACCGGGTACACTAAAGGCTGTTTTTTCTTTACTTTCCTCTGACAGAGGTATCTGCCAGAAGGCACTTTTTAAATCAATGCTCGAGATAAATTTTGCACCTTTTAACATATTTAGAATATAATCTACTCTAGGAAGTGGATAAGAATCAGATTTAGTGACTGAATTTAATTTACGTCCATCAAAGCAAAATCTATAGGTGTTATCAGATTTTTTAACTAATAAAACAGGTGAGCACCAACTACTAAATGAGGGTTCTACTACACCTAAACGTAACATTTCGTCCAGTTGACTATTTAATTCTTTTAATAAATAAGGTGATAACTGATATTGCCTTTGCTTGATTGGTCTAGCATCACCGGTGTCTATGTTCTGAATAAATTTACTGGTTCTACCTAGTTTTCCAACTGGTGACAGCGTCTTAAATTTTTCCAAGGTTTTATTCACAAGAACTTGATCCTTAGGACATAATACAGATGTTGATTGAATGCCACTATCATTAGTATTTAATGTTTTATTTACTACACTAATATGGACCTGCATTGATTGGTTATCCATTTCCCAAGTATTTGTGTGAAAGTTTAGAGAAAGGCCAAAGATTTTTAAAGATTCACTGCCTAATATAAAACCATGACAAATAGAAGGGACTATTAAAAATTCTACTAATTTACATTTAGTTTCTAAACAAATAGGTAATAAAACTGAACCGGAAACTGTCTGTTTTCGACCCTCAGCTGTTGTTACAAATTCTGATTTAATAGGACGAATTTTAATTTTATATTGATCTAAAATAAACAAACCTTCACTTCCTATGACAGACTGATTTGCACCTGTATCTATAAGTGCTGTTAATTGTTGATCATATAAGTTAACAGTAATATAAGGACGATTATCTAGTGGTTTTTCAACAAAGACTGGTGATACTTCTAAGGTACTGTTTACGTTACTAGTTTCTAAATAAAATTTTTTGACATAATCTAGCCAAGATTGCCATTCTGATTTTGAAGTAAATTTTCGACATTTATTTAAATTAGGTTGCATATAAGAAATATTTTTATTAAATCCATAAGACGTTCTTTGAGAGGTAGGTATTGAAAGAGAAAAATTTCTATTATACGTAGGAGACTTTAGTTTGGAATTCGTAATCGTTCTTGAATATATTACAGGTATGGTCTTTTTAAACTGTGACAAACGACGACCAACAACGTTTGCCTGCGATACTAGTTTTTTTTGACACTTTGAACAATTTCTTGACGTTACATTTGGATTGCCACATTTAAAACAAAATATTTTAGGTTTGTCCCTGCACGTTTGAAATGTATGGTTAGGTTTCTGACAATTCCAGCACGTGATAGCAGAAACATTTCTGGTTTTACCCCTAAAATTGTAATTCCTCTTACTATTCGTGGAGGTACTAGCGGATGAGGTACTAGCAAATGAGCTACTAGACTCTCCAATATATGCCAAATCAGTTTGAAACACATTAGAACTTTTAGGTGGAGGTACATAATTATGTCTTATGCGATCTACTTCATCTAGCTTACGACAAATAGTACACAAATCATCAGTATCTTTTATATCTACCAAAGCAATTCTAGATGTATAACGAGGTAAAATTCTCTCCTTAATTATTTTAAGCTTAGTTGTTTCTGCTGGAGGACGAGATAATCTACTAAAGTATGATTCCATAGTAGCAACATAAATGTGAATAGGTTCTTTTTCACCTTGAGTTCTTTGCTTAATTTCATCCCAGAGATCATCGTCATAGCTCTCTGACAAGAAATCACGCATTAATAGTTTGACTAAACCGTCCCAGTCAGTAGCTAATTTTTTGCTTATAATATTTTTTACCCACAATTTGCCAGGACCCTCAAATAATTCGGTCACTGTAGAAAATAACTCTTTTTTATCAACATTACGAGATACTGATAATTCATTTACTTGTTCTAAAAATGTATGGACACTCATATTTTTTGTATCAAACTTTAAGTTCCATTTGTATACAGGTACTGACTTTCTATAATTTTCAACAGGTGAAATAGACCTTCTCGCAACAGGATTGTTAATGCTAGTACTAGGACCAGGAGAACTAACTAGTTGTGAATTTTCAGATACAGTTACTTTTTCTCGTAAATCTGCATCAAATTCTATGCAAGTTGCATGAGCATCGTCTTTAAAATCTATTGCCTCACCATCCATATTTTCTAAAATAGGCATTCTTAACACACGATTATGAATATGACAAAGACGAGTCTCAATTCGCTTATACATAGAATCCGAAGCAGGACCGTCGAAATCAACTATCAAACTTTTAATAGACTCTAATGTATTTTCTATAATTTCCTTTTCGGAATCATAGTCAAAATTTGGATCTACATAATCTACTTTACGAGTGCGGTCAGTATCTAATAACCGGTGCAAAATCTTGCGTTTTGCTGCTGCATCTTTTCTACCAGCATTAACACCTCTTATGCGTAATTCATAATTTAACTCATCACTAAGAAGATAAATTGGTTTCATATTATGTGGTTCCATGTTTATGTATGTAACGTATGAAATGAAAGGTATAAAAAATTTACAAAAATTGTTCAGATTAAAAAAGCATCAACACACAACAAATATCGACAAACCAATAAAAATGTAAAATCGGAAATAACTCACAAATAGGTAGAAAACAACAAAAAACGTGAATACCAACAACGTAAAAAAAGGAGCAGATAAAAATATAAAAAATGTAACTGGTCAATAAATAAGTTCAGAATGATAGGTCAATAAGAAATTTAGAATGTTGATTAACTATGGTATTTCTTTCTCACACTCAACAGCTTAATAGATTATTGGTGGCTAGGATATTTATAAAATGCAAAGTTAAACAAATCGGGCCCGCTACGTTGGATGCGCCACTTTCTTGTAACACCCCTTGGCTTAAAACCAGGAAGTGTTTCAATTATGCGAACGGCAGCTCTGGGTTATGGGAAAGCGAGGTCGTGGTTCGATATTTACTCGTTTGTTAACTTAAAAAAAAATATATAAAATAGTGAATATATATATAAACAAAAAAATAGATGTTCAGGGCGCCACCTTAACTTACTATATGAACCATGAGTATTGTGAAAGCTAAGGAAAACAATACTGAGTACCTAGGTTATGTAATAAGCTCACCAATAATATATATCCAGCTAAATGAGTAGAAGAAAGGAAACACACATGTTAATAATAAGTTGACTTTAATATTTGACAATGGGACAGTTGAATTATTTATTTAGCAATAGCAAAAAATTTAGTTAAGTTGAAATTTGAATGATTGATAAAAAAATATTAAATTATGACAAGGTTTAACAAGTATTATTTAAGAAAATTTTATGTAAAAATATTTATGTGAAAATGTATGAATATTTGAAAAATGTTAAAATTTAATTAAAATGGTACCATTTCTTACAGGTAAAAAAAATATATGAAAAGTAATAATTTAAATCAGACAAAATGTTATAAATAATACCACAAAACAGAAGGCCCTGGTGTAACTTTGTTCCAGAATCAGGTATGACTGCAGGGACCCCTCTACAACACGCTGCCTCCACTCTCAAATTGTCTCCACTGCCTACGTGGTCCAAAAAAAAAATCGACGACTCTGATTCTTTCGCTTATTGACCTCTTGCTTCTTAAAATAATACCATCTGTGTGTGGCCGCTACATCGGAAAGATGATATACCAATAATGATATCACACCAAAGAAAATTGCCTCATATGAGGGATACTGGCAACCCTAAGATATAAAAGAAAATACACCTTACAAAATGAAATTCAAACGAATTCGCAAGACTTACCCCAAGTGACCTGTGGGGGCTCAGTATCGATTATAAGCCTAAGCTTATGGCGCGAATAAAAATTATGGCTTGACCAAATTTACTAGTTAGGCTACTGCCCCAAGCCTAAGCACTACCGGCTCCTTCAATGGATCACGCTTAAAAGGCTGCTAAGATGGCTTAGCTCTCTAACGCGGTCTTGCGAATTTAAAAAAACTAACGATCCCTACACGCAGGTCTTAATTACCAACTCAAATCACAGAATTGTGCTCTTGGCAAAATCGAACTATAAGAAGAAGAAGATGAATTTAAAATATCCAAAATTTAACCTTAAAATAGAGAGTGTGCTACTATGTGCTTCTGAAGAAATAAATAAAACAAGTCCATAAGAAACATGCTGTTAAACCAGCCAGGAAGAGAAGACGTCGTGTGTTTACTATATTTTGGTGTTAACTCAAAATGAGGTGTCAAGTGCTTTCCAACCTGAACAAGTTATAATTGCAGTGTTAATTGTCTGAAACGGTGCCGCATTATTTTCATTATTATTTACTTATATATTTAACTGCATGTGAAGCATGTTTTTGCAGGAAAGAAAGAATAAAAAAAATATTTATATTTGTCTAATAAATTCCTTTTCAGGAGATTTTTCACTGCAACCAGTAATACATTTATCCACATACTGGGTGGCCTAACTCACTATGCACCAGTTTACTTTTTAAATTAATTACTATGAAAAATGTAGCATATGCAATGCTACACAATGATTGTACATATTTTGTTTCATAGTGTGATTATATCACATTGAAATACTGTTTAGTATAGAGTTCACACTAATTCGCACATTTGTGTGGTGCTTTTTTAAGTTACCATGTGTTTGCGCTTATTGCTGAGTTTTCCAAGCCAATAAAAGATAGGTGGAATATTGACAGACCTAAATAATTGGAGTGGAAGAATTTAACCACAGTCAAAACGAAAGTTCTCAGACAGTAATAGTTTTACTGTCCAAAAATATTATTAAATATATTCTACATTTACGAAAACTACATTATTTCCCATAGTGGTTAAATGGGACTGCCTAGATTAAAAAAATATTTATGCATTAAAAAATGATACCTTTTATTCTTGCTGTAGCTATTATCTTTTTTTTGAGCTTCTAGCAGATAATTATCATTCATTCAAAATCTAATATGAAAAGCCCTCTACATATACTGTTGATCTAAGTCTGATCAACTAGAAAATTAATAAAGTTCAATGAATAAAAAGATTGTGTAAACAGATGCAGAAAATATATATAATGAATTTAAAGCATTAAGAACTCTGCTGCTTATAAAAATATTTAAATAAAATTCAGAACAATATTGAACAGGACGTTAAATTCATTCTTTTGGAACTATATTAACACTATCTAGGTGTATCCAATATCCCCCAAAGGCCCCAAAATTTAGTATATAGAGATGACCAGTTAAATAATACGCAAGGAATTATGGACGAATTTGCAAGATTTTTCAGTACCTCATTTACTAACCCCAGAGCAATAAATAATCGTTCAGTTCGAATAATAATAATTTACATATTGATAAATTTTCTACAAATGATATCTTATCTGCCTTGAATAAGTTAAAACCTAAATTTACAAAAGGACCTGAAGACGTACCAGTTTTTACTGTTAGTATTGTATTTTTTCTAGAGTCCCACCGTATAATTTTTAATATGTCTTTGAAGTCTGACATATTTCCGGACATATTGAAAAAAATCTTGTATACACCCGGTTTATAAGGGCGAAAAAAATAATGTAGAAAACTATCGGTAAATTACTGTAATTTGTAATTTCGCGAAAGTTTTTGAAATAGCTCTACAAACGTGCTCTGTTTTCATATGAAGGAGCAGATTAGCATGCGGTTTCGTTAAAAATAGATCCACGGGCTCAAACTTATTTTATGTTCGCAGTATATCGCTCAAAATGTATGGATCTAAGTGGCCAAGTAGATGATATTTACACGAATTTCTCCAAAGCCTTTGATAGAATTGACCACAATCTTTTACTACACAAGCTAATAAATCTCGCTGGGCTTTGTATACTGCTCTTAAATTTATTTAAATCTTATAGCCAAAGAACACAATATGTTGAATATCGGGGTGTAAAATCATTCGAAATATCAGTTACATCGGGGGTCCCCAGGGCTCTGTTCTGGGGCCTTTCCTTTTCATACTATTTAGTAATGATATTTTAGATAATTTAGATGTATGCCATTTATTTTATGTGGATGACATGAAGTTCTTTTACAATATTAACTCTGAGGCAGACTGCGAAAAATTAAAAAATGATTTGCAGAGGTGAATGATTGGTACTCATTGAATAATCTTCCACTAAATGTTGAGAAGTGCAATGTGATGTCTTACTATAGAAAACAAAGTCCACTACTAAATGATTATCACTTAAATGAAAACACATTACACAAGCATATGAGAGATCTCGGGGTCACCAATGACAGTGAATTAACTTTTAATATACACGTCAATAACGTAGTGCAAACTTCTTTTAAAACTTTGGATTTTATAATAAGGAATTCAATAGGATTTACTGACGTTAACATGTTAACACCGCTTTTTAATTTTTTTGTCAGATCCGTTAATTGGAAAACCACAAAGCCTTCTACTTGATAGATCCTCATTACCCATTAGACAGTCATTAATATTTCTGTATAAAATACTAAATAATAAAATAGACTGTCCTTAGGTATTAGAACAAATATTCTTTAATGTACCAAGAACCGAGGCTCGTAATAACATTACAATAATTTGTGAACGCATTCACCTCTTCACTTTATGTGTGATAATTACAACAACTTGCAATACAGAGTTGACACATTTAATTATTGTAGTATAAATAAATTTAAGACACTAAACACTGTGCAATAGTTCTTCCTTTTTTGTAAACTTTCTACTTTTTTTTCTCTCTTCCCACGCCTGTCAGATTTATATTATATATTGTTATATAATAATATATTATTCTATTTATTTGATTTATTAATTTGCAATTTGTGATATTTGTCTATAATTCTGTAATTGGCCTTGGATGTTGGTTAAAATAGTTTCATTACAAGTTCTAAAGCTAGACTCTTTTCGTGGGCGCATGAAAATTTATAATAAAAATTGCACATAAACAAACGTTGCTATGAAAATTTCAATCTCATGTTTTATTGTGACTGACAAAGTGGCCAACCTCAATATATCTATGATAGGTGAAGTTATATTATAATAAAAAAACAAATTTTTATTTAATATTTATAATATCTCGGGTAAAATTTAATAGTTTGGTGATATCAAATTTATTAAATTTTATGCTTCACAATAATTGCGCTGACAGTGAGGCATGGGAAAAGTATTTTTCCTGCGGGGATACGTATAAAAGATGGACTTTTCTATTCTAAATAGACATAAAACAGGATGTTTTCCGAGAGGCACAAAGACAATAGTATTTTCCATCTCCGATATTGCTTTGTTCTGCCTTGTCAGTTTGTATTATCTAGTATCATTTCATGAGCCCATAAGGACTGTCGTGACGTTCTCCTTGTAATATCATGCTACGATTTACACGTACATAAACAAATATACGTTGGATATTAATGGTTATAAGACATTACATAAAGAAACTCACTTGGGCTACTGTAGCGTAGCAGATATCGCAGGCACAACTTACCCCGGATAAGTGATGTAACGTGCCCACGATAAAATTTCACTAGCTCAGACTATCTCAGGGCGTTAAGCCCAAGTTTACATAAACTATGACAAATTATTAGTTTACTTACTTACACAAATCATTGAGGGTTCCATACGTAGTGATCGCAGACGAAATAATGACACGTTCTTTAAACGTGAAATGCACTATATTACGGAATTTACAAATATTGGTTCTCTAGCATGTAACCTGGCGATGTTCAAAAAGTGTGACAAATTTCTTGATTAATAAGTTACAACATTAATAAAATGCCTCGTGTAGCTACACATCGGTTTACAACGTGAGGAAAAATGGTAATAAATTCGGCCACAATGAGTCTGATTTAGAGCACCTCCTTAAATAAATATAAATGCATAAAATCTTTAAATACGTACAAGTTAAAATACAAAAGTAAGTATGAATGGAATATAACCGCGCAGAGCCACTGAAGGTGGTCCCCGGTAAATAAAAACAACACACTTATTTAGGGTGGTACGACACCGACTTCGACGTTGAAGAACCTGTAGCCCTACGGAAGTGTCTTCGGGACGAAAGATATTGACCCAAGGATGGAGTTGATTATAGCCTCTCCAGCCCTGGAACTTCACTACTGTGTGTGGAAGCCCCGTCCGTGAAACCCTCACTGATGAGGGAACAATCCACCAATGTTCCTAGAAAGCCACAGTTGGATGAATGGAGTCCGCCTTTCAAGTCGACACTATACTTCCAAAGGAAATACTTGTATACTTAAATATCCTGCTTCCGCAGTTAAAATTTACTCACAACAAAATATTAAGCTAAACGGAACAACAACAGATGGAGAAAATTTTCCTGTGTTGACAATCCCAAAATCCACCAGGATGCTTCGGATAAAACGAGTTTTGTAGGATTATCAATCATATACCGCCATCCAAAAAATGTCTCCGCTTTTGACGAGCCGGAAGTATATCGCCCTCCCGTTGACAATAGAGAAACTCTGCTACGGACGTAGCGGTTGTTATTATGCGGCCCACAAAACGCTAAGGCGTATGATGGGTCGTATACGCTAGAGGTCCGAAACAATCACCTATGATCTATCCTTCATGAAGTGTTGTTATGTATTTTTTGGGCTAAAATAATATCCCGACTCACTTTTAATATTAATTTATTATGTATAAATGATACCCAAGCAATACACAAAGTATTAATAAGTAATATAATAATAATATGGCAAATAGGTTTTTTCATTTATAACTTTACTAAAACAAGTTGATCTTATTGCACCTACCTCTAACTAAACAAGGACAATAAAAACTTAACATATAAATCCTAACGTAAATATTAGGAACATTATACAAAATAATAAAATTACAGATATAACGATAAAAATCTCAAAAATAAAAAAATCTTCACAAATTTAAGTACATAAATAAAAAGAAATGCAAATAATGTTCAACATATAGAGTGTGGGGTATTTATTTTTAGGTATACCTACCAGTTTATATACTTTTACACATACACCTATTTTTATATAATAATATAGTGTATATACTTTTCTGCCGTTTAATAGCAAAACTATATTTCGGTGTAATTAACGGTTTCCTACGCTATATAAAAGTTACACGTCTATTTTTAAATGTACTTTCCGCCTCTTTCGAAGGGAATTTTGTTTTAGGAACTCTGGTCAGCTTTACAGTTGGTAGATGGCCTCTACCAACAAGCTGTTAAATAAATTCATGAAGGCACCCAGCCCCTCAACAATAAATATATATAAGTTTTACATGTATCAGACTCTACATTGTCATTTCTGTAATAAATTAATTATTTACAATTTTATCCTGAACTTCCGGATAACCCTTTCATTAAGAAAATATATTGTTGAGGAACCGTATATTGTTAGGAACCATTATTTCGGTTTATTTGCATTTCTTATGACTTGTAGAGTCCTATAATATAAAACATAACATTTTACAATTCTTCTTATGTACAACAAAAATTGTAAAACATTTTATCTAGTATGGCACTGCACACGTATTTTTTTAAGCTCGCCATTAAAGTCCCCTATACAGGATTTTTGCAATGTCTATAAAACAACTGTACAATCTAGCCTATTATTTTTTTGATATTTTGTTTTTTAGTACAAAAAATACCAGTATTATTGAAGAGAGATCTGTCTGTTACTTGTCTTTAAAATATTTGCCATGAAGTAAGTCTTAACCTGTATAAAATTCTTAAAATGAGGTAGGTAATATGGAAAAAACAACAATATCAAAATACTACATCACAAAGGCATATTCAACCAAGATATCTGACTTATATCAAATGTAATTTGCCCACTCTTTCAAAAAAAAAATTAAAACTTCAACAAAGAAATCTGTACACGAACTAAAAACGTATGTAGATATTTCGATATAGATCAGATACACTATTTTTTAAAGGTAATATTGCAGTTGGTTCATAATCCAGTCAAATTAGATTAAAAAACATGAAATATTAACTATAATACTGAAGATTAAAATGTTACAAGAGAAACATACAAAAAAAAGCTTTTGACAAATGTCTCCGAAATTGCTAACTTTGAGGAAGAAATCATTATTACCAAATTTGCGACAATTTTTTTGTCGTAGGAGTATTTTTTTAGATATGGCCATGTGAAGTTGGAAAGATAGTTTTCAGATCTAGGAGTTGCAGGTATCAAGAGAAGACATAGAAAAATAAGTTTGTTTTGGTGAAACTAAGAATACCCTGAGTTTTCTACTTCGAGTAGGTCGAGGAACACTTTTTTTGCGGAAAAAGAAGAAAATGATCATTTTTAGGGATGATTTTTCGGTTTTAATTTATTTTAGACCCTTTAAAATTCTAAGTAAGAAACGAGAATGATACTCTTTTATTTTTGATGTTCAAGGCACCTTCAGTTCAACCACCTCCCACGATATGTATATATACATACTGAAAAATCGTAAAAAATTGAATTGCGGCTAACTTGGCCAAAATTAAACCAAATTTGATGAAATTCTAGATTAAAGTAACCTATATAACTTAGAAATAGCTTGCCAAATTTTAGATAAAAATATCTAATAGTTTGGCCGCAATTCCATTTTTAGTCCAAATTCCACAACATTTTCAAAACATTCCCCAATTTTTCCAAATGGTCGTACGAATATTTTTTTCCAAACTGAAGGTTTTTTATGTACTTTCACGTGATGCAACTAAAAAAATTGCTTTTATTTAATTTAGCCGATTTTTTGTAAATATGGTATATATATATGCGTGATTTCCTGTCATTTTCGGTATTATACGTATGCGCGCACAATTATACGTGTCCCAACTAGCAATTTGATGTTTTGTAGAAGCTGAAAGAATGTTTATGGAACATTCTTTATAAAACAAGATTGTTGATATAAACATTTCTAAAACGTTTATACAACGCTTATAGACGCAAAATGGGCACAGTTTATAAAACAATGTAGTTCTTTAAATTATTTTATTATTTATGGATCTCACAGGTGTTATAAAATAATTGTGTAAGCGTTTACATACAATTTTAAAAAATGGTAAACGATAATTATAAAATAGTTTTATAGCAAACAGTTATAAAATTTAAACCTGTTTTTGTAATATAACAATTATAAAGTTTTATAAGCATTGGGTTATTATCATCATTGCTACTTTTTTGTTATGTGCAGCAACAACAACAAAGGTTATTTATTTTTTAAATGTTTTTGCAGACAATAATAATTCTCAAGCTAGATCTTATGTGACTATATATGGCGGCGTAACTAACAATATATTTAGTGAAACATGAGATAAAAGTTAACTGATTAAGACTTCGTTTCGCCAACAGCAAAGCGATTTTGGAGTGCGAAGAAAATTTTTCTGTGAAATATATGGTATATATACAATGCAATTTTTAAGCGCCTTATAAATAACGAATATTTATCAAAATTAAAAACAAATAAATTGAAAATAAATTTTTTGTATTTTATCTTCTTGTGGTATTGCACCAATTGTGTTTCACAGACGTATTTCACAATAATAGATTATTGCTAAAATGCTTGTATAACAATAATTTTTATTTTTAAACTATTTTTATTTTCCAAAATGGCCGCTATAAAAATAGTTCAAACATAATGGGAAATGGTCGCCCAGTGTGTTAAAGCGACTGGCTAGCAAACTGAGTTGCCTAGCGAAGTGGGTTTGATTCCCGCAAGGTGAAACAATTTTTCATCAAAAAAATTGCCCCAAGAGTGGTTCGGAGACCACATTAAACTGTAGGGCCTCGTCTCTCTTTGCTTAGCACAAGATCCTTGAGATCTTCCAGGGGGTTACTTCGGTAACTTGAGGGGCGGTTAAGAAAACATAATAACATTATGGCGTCCTAATAAAATTGTTTTATAATTGCTTAGCTAAACTTTTACAGAATAGTTTTATATGCATTCGTCAATTGACCAATAAGTGCTAGGGGTCATTATTATAAATCAATTTTGTTCCGTGAGCAAAAACATCTTATAATAAATTGCTGTATAAACGTTTATAAAACAGCGAAAAACAAATTCTACAAAATGCTTTATAATTTAGCTGTAAGAACATACTTAACACTTATTTATATGACAATTTGTTGTAAAGACCTTGGCAGTTTTAATAAAACAAAATAGCTTTTGCAGAACAGTAATACAATAGTAATAAAATAAAATTATCCTATTATTTTAAACCTATAGAGCAACTTTGTTAGTTGGGGTAATTATTATTCATTAATTAAAAAATGTGATTGTGAGCAGGTTTTAAATATTTATTTAAAAAACACTTGAAGGTAAGATATAATTTTTTTTTCAAAAATTCACTTGATTTTTATTAAACTTTTTACATATATTAATTATTATTTTATTTTATTCATGTGGACTGATGCGGATAAGGACTGACAAAGCTCCTCTTCTTAAGGAATTATTCAATATAATTACTTGTGATTGTATTGTAAGGTCGGTTGCTCATGCAAAACTATTGGCATCACATGCAGCAATTTATGCCACAATGGAAGGAATACTTTTTGTCAAAATGAAGATAATATTATTGACGAAGCTGTGGTTGATGAAGAGCTTTAGCAATTAGAAATTAGTCCTGATATTTATGATATTGAATAATTCGAAGAAGATGACACTTATGAAGAAGATTTGACAGTTTTTTTATCTAAATATTTAAAACCTGCTCACAATCACTTTTTATTATTAATATTGAAACTTTTATAATGAATAATTACACGTATATTTGTGTAAAAATTATAAAAAATCGGCTAAATTAAATAAAAGTTATTTTTTAGTTGCATCACGTGAAGTACATAAAAAACTTTCATTTTGATAAAAAAAAGAATTTTGTACGATCCTTTGGGCAAATTGGAGAACGTGTTAAAAAATTTGTGGAATTTGGATTAAAAATGGAATTGCGGCCAAACTATTACATATTTTTTGCTAAAATTTGGCAGGTTATTTTTTGGATATACAGGTAATTTGGTTTAATGTTGGCCAAGTTAGCTATAATTCAATTTTTTACATTTTTTCAGTATATATACATATCGTGGGAGGCGGTGAACCGATTTTCACGAAATTTTAATTGAAGGTGTCTTGACCATCGACATAAAAGAATAGCATTATCGTTTCTTAGTTAGCATTTTAAAGGGTACAAAATAAATTAAAACTGAAAAACCTCCCTTAAAAATGACCAATTTAGCCCTTTTCCGCGAAAAAAAAAGGCTTCCCCCACCTTCTTGAAGTAGAAAACTCAGGGTAATTCTTAGTTTCACCAAAACAAACTTATTTTTCTATGTTGCGTTGCTCTATGTAAAATTTTCTCTACAAATCTATAATTACTCCACTATCTGTCGCAGCGGTCGTTTCTCGGTTAATGTATGGCCCTGAATCACCATCCATGGAACTGGCGTTAGAAAATTGATGGGAACTTAACAGGAGAATATTATAGATACATTCTATCCTATTTTTATCATAATACTAATAGTCTACGAGTCATTTGCAAAAAAACTGCTTTATGGCTTTTGATCTCTTGTAGCATTTAACCTTCAATGGTATTCATAAAGACATGATATTTCGTTTAAAATGTTGAAAACATTGCTTTATAAAAAAAAGATCAACTGGGTGGAAATTATTCAAACACAATCTAATTTCACTGGCCTATCAAAAATTATGCTTAAATGCCTTATTTAAAAAAAACATAAGCAAGATAAATGCTAAATAGTCATTTTGTTTCCAAAATTGTGTATTAAATACCAGGGACCCGCGACTTTAATATAACAAACCAAAAATTTGTTTATGTAAAAATATTTAAATAACTGCAATATCGTATAAATATATTTCTGTGTAGTCCTTATACTATAATTATTTGCGTTTGATTGATTTCTTAAATAAAATATGTACAATATTAAAAAAATGTGACAAAAATGCAATTGTTAACAAGAAATATGAACTATATACAACAACATACCTCAAAATCAATAATGGTTATCTCACAAAACAAAAAGCACCATGGGTATAAGATTTTCCTCTTACTTCAGAAGGGAATTAAGCTCTATAAGATTTTGATCTTAAATTATGAAATATGAGTTATAAACTACGGGTATATACCAATAAATTAAAGCAAAAAGTTTCACTGGATTGGGCATAATTATAATTTAAGAACAAAAGTCTTGGGTGCTTCGTTCTAATGGCATACATTAATTTAACAATATTCTATACTAACCTTATTCAATAATTAACAATTACCTCTATTCAAGTGCTATCGCTATACTATTTTCTGTCTATGTCTAACTTTTCTCCGAATGAAAGCGATTGCTTAAACTTTTAACAATACAGTGAGCTACTATGGACCGGCTCTCCATCCAATACTTATAGCGAGAAGCATAGAATCCTTGAGGTATAAAAATAAGTACATTTGTTGGAAAAACGGTAAGCACTTATTTAACTATTGCAACAGTATATTTTTATAAATTAAATGGAAGAACAACTTTGTGAACAGACTTGTATGGAAAATAAAATACCACAACCTGATTTTAGAGGAATAGACACAAGCCGTATTAAAAGTATATTTTTGGTTTCATTTGACAATTTATTGGACAAATTAGAATGGCAATTGTACGATTTAAGATCAATTCAGACTGCGTCACAGGCCAATTAACGTGTTGATTTTTCCTAGCATGAAAATCGAAGACTTTCTGAATGTGCGTAAATTATATTAAATTTTGGAGGCAAAACTAATGCAAGTAGTTTTAACTAACCATAAATATTTACTTGGAAGTTACAAAAAAAAAACAAAATAAAATTGTGAGAAAGTGTACCTTTCACTCAAAAACAAACAGGACAGAAATTTCATATTTGGAATTAATACGAAGACAATATTTACAGAAAGTATCAAATATGTGGCTCTAACACCTAACTATGACAGTAGGTAATCTATAAATAGGGCGATAGGATAAAAAAAAGTAAAAGATTAAGGGTACACCCTTACAGGTAGAAAATATAAAACTTAATTGCCTACAATGTGCTTATGAATCATTTTCAGGTAAGTGAAATATCACGATGCACTTTTCTTATTTGTAATTTTTTACGGAGTTAAATTTCTTGGTAAATTTGATTTGTTTACCTTAGTGACCATTCCCTAGCTCATACCCTGAAATATACCTAAAATTTGACATGATTACATTTTACTTTATTAGGTACCATTTGAATATATCGTAACTGGGACATGAGCGCCCTGGATCGAGAGCAAAAGAATATCGTTGCTGAACCAATCTTCTTATTTTTAAAATTCTAAATAGAATTTTAACGAAGTTTGTTAACCACGTATCCAAATTTTTGAGGAAGCTAAAAAATAAGAGGATACATACAAATTACTCACAAATTTCACTGTTCAAACTTAGCTCTCCACGTTGAATTTTATTAAAATGATTTAAACAAAAATTTTCGAGGAATATATTTACTTTAGTAACAGGCTGGGGTATGCTTCATTATTTGTTTATAAACAAAAGAAACGTGTGGTTTGGACTCCCAAAATATTATTTTATAAGAAAAAAGTAGTAGTATTTGTCCGCTGGCGATGTTGACATGGATAACAAAACGCGCCGATTAGTGTATTCTGGCGTAGTGTTCAGACGTTTTGACGTAAAGGTGGTTTTTAGACACTAAACATATCGATTTGTAACAAATAACCCTTACACGAAGACGCCCCCACCGCCAAGACCTAGATCTAGCGTAGAGTTGTTCCCTTAAACAGCGCAACGCACTATAAAAGTTGAAGCAGATTCTCAGATGCACATTGAAAAATTCAGTACCTCTTGATCTATAAGGGAGTAATTATTCTCCTTTAAATGTTGTTAGATATGTTTCTGAAATAGATATCCGATAGAATAGGATCCCTTCTCATCCATTGCATTTTAATTTGCCAATGAATTTTTTTTTTACTTTGTGTCAAAGACCATACAACCAGTCACAATATGTTAAAGTTAATAAATATTTAATCCAAACCTAAAACAAAATGGAGTAGAGTGAAGAAGAACAACGACGGGAAATATAGAAAAACAAGTTTCTCGTCCAGGGGTGTCTCAGGACATTCAGTTTGACATCACAAACAAAGACCACGGTAAGGTAGGTAAAAACATAAAGTTAAAAAAGAGGAAAACAAAGATAACATTTAGTTTGATATTAATATCTATCAAAAAACCAATGATTAGTTCATAGATTTACTTGGTACCTATAGGAAGTAAATTGTCTACGTTGAATGGAGCCATCATATTTTGTTAAAGATCCCTAAAACATATTCAAATTTTTTATCAGAGCAAATATTTCTCGAAAATTTCGAATTTTAATTATCTTGAGACCATAGCAACCAGATTGTTTAATTGTTGTATTGAACCATTTTGTTCTATTTACCTAAATAATCCTCAAAAGTTGCCATGACAACTTTTTAGGATTCAGAAGACTTATTTTAGGGACTCAAATGAGTCCTTAAATATCTATTTTAGGGACCAAATACAAAGAATTACTTTTTAAATCTAAGACAGCTAAATAAAATAGATGACTAACACGTTGAAGTTTTTTGCAATATATGGATTGTACTTATCTAGATATTTAATTTCGGCAACCGTTATTTTGTAAAAAAGTAATCAGCCACATTCTAATTATCAAGCAAAATGTAGTCTGAGCACCACCAAAATGAACTAACTGAGAGCCAAACAGAGTTCTTTCTTATTTTTCGTATTAGAGAAAACCATCAAAAGTAAAATGAAATTTTAATATGTATTACATTCTTCACTAAACTTATAAATGTTTCCTAATTTGATATTCTAGGTAGTCGGATTATAATTCTTCTCATGTTTTCGGAAAAATAATCGACTGTATCGAAGAATGAAAATAGTGAAGAGCAAAATTTGAACAGTAAATTTTTTTAATTTGGTAATGTGCATGTATCTCACTTATTTTTTATTTTCTTCGCAAGGATGTAATCACTTTTTGTTCAAAGTGAAAATTTGAATGGAATTAGAAACAGACACGAAAATTTGACATTTGGAGCTGTTTCCCTCTGTCGTCGAGGATGGTGGCTGCATGTCTTTTATACGGACTTTCATTATCCACTTTTGACATCTAAAAACTATACTTGACAATATCCATATGTCACACTTTGGATACATTTCAGGGTGCCATTTTATAACTAGGGGAAGGACTGTACACCAAATACATAGTTTTAGAAAAATTAAAAATTCATATTTAATAATTACCTAAATTTTTTTTTAATCTACGTAGTAAATTTTTAATGAAAGTAAAAAAGTATTAGGATCGTTACTGATTTAAATGAAGCCCTCCATAGGTACTGTCAGTTTCTCGATTCCTATCTTTGAGCAGCCCCCAGACCTAAGGTAAGAAAGATAGAGGTACGCTCTCCCAGAAAGGCAACATAAAATTTGTCATTCCGCCTAGGAAAAATTACTGGGTATATCTTACGGTTCAAGTGAGATGTCAGCTTGCAGTTCTTATACATATAGTTATTTCTAATTTCTAATGGCTTACATTACTTTTACCTCCCTCATGCCATGATTTAGTTTACATCGATTTAGATAGTATTCGAATTTCATGCTAATTTCATTAACCTACAAAAATGTTTGTTAGGAAAAATGCGCGATATTCCTTCGGCGCAATTTAATTTGAAAAGAACATATTTTTCAAATTTTAAGTACATGTGTCTCACGGTATTTGGAAGTTTCAATGGAAGTCTAGTCTACTTAAGAAGCCCTATTTAACTAACCTAATGACTGATGAATGGATCTATGATATTTCTAAATGACTTTATGTAGATTATTTCCTATGTATTTACCTGATCATTTATCACTGTGTGTATGACTAACAAAAAAATATAAAAATAAAAATTTGATACTGATATTTATTGGCAAAATCTGAGGAAGTCCCTGAAGTGTAACTTGTCTTAAAAATAAAGTGATACGGGAATTTGTACTTCAGTAATGATGATATTCTTGTATAACCTGAGAGATGAGTATGAAGTTTTACATATTCTTATATATATGTACAAAACACACAATTCACTAATTATTGTTGTTTATAAATTTGATTGTTATATGCCTACAAATTGCTTATAACAGGAAGCATTTTGAAAAAATCTGGAAGCATTCTATAAAAAAATTATTTAAATCTCAAAAAGTTTGTAACATTTCAGTATTAAAGATACGTACAAAAATATTGTTGTAAAGGCAAAAACGCTTTTGTACCATTTTCACCTGGATTAGAATTGTTTGTATACATATTGTTTTAAACATATTTAATAATAAAATTGTATACTTATCACCTGTAATTGTTTCTCAAATGTATTTTTATTAAATATGTTTAGATTGTGGACTGAATCAGAAACTTTATCAATTGGTTTTTCTCGTATACCTATAAAATTGTTTACCGGCCAAGATGAACCCAAGAAAAATGAAGATACTCCTGCTCATTTCTTGTTATTTCATTTGTAATGAAGACACTACTGATGGTATTTATTTTGTGCAGTTAGTTAAAAGACTTTTGTAGTTATTACTAATGCCTACGTGTCATTTTTGATAAGACATAATATGCTGTATTTTATTTGTGGGTGATTTAATGCTCATGTAATAATTGTTTTTTGTTTGCTTTAAGCCAAATTAAAAAAAATATCTTAAGAACTACCTTCATTTCTTTTTAATCTTGTCACTGGTATATAAATTAGCCACAATTATTTTAGAAATAACATCGCCTGTGGTATAGTTTGCTATTATTTCGCGAGTCGCCACATCTAAATTTTGCATTATCAGTTATCTGAGATAAGTAATGATTTATTCAGGTAATTTTGTATTTTTCTTCAGTTTGACCGATAAAATAAAATATAATGATAGGATTAGTATTTATGTAATATATTACTGTTAAGAAAAAGAACAGTATAGGTCTTTAATGACCATATTTAGTGTAGTT
The DNA here is from genome assembly GCA_963675555.1 of Leptura quadrifasciata. Classification (NCBI taxonomy): domain Eukaryota; kingdom Metazoa; phylum Arthropoda; class Insecta; order Coleoptera; family Cerambycidae; genus Leptura; species Leptura quadrifasciata. The sequence goes on from OY776676.1 coordinate 135,606,867, forward strand.
CATTTTATTCGTCAGGCTAATGCGCGCTATTTAAATACATACTGAATTTTTTAAATGTTTAGTGACGCGTTTTTAGATTGTACATTTCTCAAAGGTGAGAGATTATGTCAAATATAAACTACAAAACCTATCTTAATTCAAATCCTTGATAGATTGGACCTTTACTTGGTGAAAATCCATTTTACAAGTACAAAACTACTAAAATTACTAAGTACAGAACAGTATTTCTATAGTCTAAAACAGGTAATAATCTAAGTATATAATAATAGTTGAAGACCTAATTTAGTGTATTTATAGTCTAAAACCGGTAATCTTCTAAGAAATATATAATAGCTGAAGGCATTAAATTTAGAACAAATTTGAAAGTGGTGAACGATTTAAATCCAATTGATCATTTAATATGACATCTGTATTTTAAAATTTATTGATTTCTAATGATTTTAATAATGTCAATTTTAATCCTTTGTTTTGTTGATGTAAAATATCGAAGTTATTATTAAAACTATGATTTTCTTCAATCAAATGGTTTGCGTAATCTTTGGATTTTTTATTGAAACTCCGTGCGCGTTCCCTCAATCTTTTTTTAAAAGTTCCTCATTTAAAGAAACAACACAATTTAAGAATTGCTTACAAAACGAATAATAACTCTTGGAAAATAAATTAAAAATAATAAAGATGAAACAAGGAAAGAAAATAAGTGTGGAGTCTATAAGCATGTGGTACATGCCCTAAAATATACATTGGACAGACAGGAAGGACTTTTAAAAGAAGGTTGAGGGAACACGCACGGAGCTTCAATAAAAAAACCAAAGATTCGATATACGCAAACCCTTTGGTTGAAGAAAACCATAGTTTTAATAATAATTTCGAAATTTTACATCAACAAAACAAAAGATTAAAATTGACATTATTAGAATCTTTAGAAATCCATAAATTTAAAAATACAGATCAATTGAATTTAAATCGTTCACCACTTTTAAATTTGTTCTAAACTTAAAGCTTTCAGCTATTATATATTTCTTAGATGATTACCGGCCTTAGACAATAAATATACTTTTAAATTCTTTGTAAATTAGGTCTTTAGCTATTTATATACTTCTTAGATTATTGCCTGTTTTAGACTATAAATATTTTAGTATTACACTCAACATTTGGAGAAGCCACAGGTGGCGAAACAATTATCATGTTTTAAGTTATGTTTTTAAGTTGAAATAAATTTCCGAAAATCAAACAATTAAACTTGTTTTTTGTGTACTTGTATCTTATTCAATTGATTTTCACCGCTTTCAGCTAGAATTTTCAGGACTAGCAATTACTTCTGTGTTTTATTCTTTGAGACTGGATTCATATTTTCCAAACTAACAAATAAATGAAAAAATTATATCATAACGTAGTAATAATAGTAGGTATTCGGTCTATGCTGTGAAGAAAATTATTGGTTCACGTCATAGCGTATTTATAATACAATGAAACATTGTCCACAATTTGCACATTATGCAGTGAAGTAATATATTATTATTATTGCCAACTCTTTGAATTGATCAATGGTTCAGTTTTGAAAACTTTCTATATTGATAACTGTAGTTTATTTACAGGTAGATATTTTACTAGATTCTAATTTAAAAAACATGTCATTTGCCCCACAGGACCTAAATTCATTACGACAGTTTTAAAGCATATTCATTTTTTTTGGTTCAGTGGAAATTGATTCGATATATTCAAAATGAAGCTGTTAAATAGTAAACACTCTTTCTTGATAAAATTTCTGGTATAAAAATGAACGTACCGGACCCGTTGCGAAACATATAAACCTGCTAATCTAAAATCACTGGCATCTGAAGAAACACTCAACCTGGCACAATATGAAATCTCTAAAGGCAGTACAAACCTACACAACAGCTTACTGGAAACACCAATTTTTTTAAGTTATTTTATAACTGCAACGTAGTCCAATATAATTTTTCTAATTATTACTAATTACCGTATACACTTTTAAACCCTTATTATCTTGCACTCGTTAACTATATACTATATAAGTTTGAGGTAGACGGATGGAATATTTTAGTTATTTAGTTCAGACTAAAGTGATGTAGTCTTAACTATACATACGAGAAGAATAGGAAATGTTTCAATAAATATACTATGATGAGATACAAACTGAGGTAGTTGGATGGAATTAAATGAGTACATGACATGATTTATGGCAAGAAAAACGGCGACTGATTTCACTTAACCTAACTTTCCATCCTATTTACACTATTCACCGCCTGCTTTAACTGTTTCTGGCTCTATTTCGTCTTCACTGTAGTCTTGTTCCTCATCCGCGGATGATTCGGCCTCATCATGATCTTTATCTTGGTTGTGACGATCATGGTTGACCATCTCTGCCTCGCCTCGTCTAATTTCGTCGTTTCGTTTCATCATGAGGTCGTTCGCGCTCTGTATTTGTTGCTGCATCTTCTCAAGAAAGTGTTGCTGAGACCCTTTATCCAGTCCCATTGCGTTCAACTGGGCTATCTTGGCCGCTTGCATGGCGGCAGCAGCTTGTTCCGACGTCATCATTCCCATCCCCAAGCTGTTTTCTGTTATGAACTGCAGGTATGTATCGAGAATGGCCGAACCTGTGCTGTTAGCTCCAGATACCGGCGGCGCCAGTGGCCCGGGGTAAGGTTCTTTGGACAGATTCTGTAGGGAATCTATGCTTTTCGCAGCCACCGCCTGACCCGATGAATTGAACCTGTTCATTTTAAAATTATTTTGGTGATTTATTGGCGGGGACATACCAAAATCTAAACCACCATACCTGGGATGTGAGACTGTCAGGTCTTCAGGGTCATTGTCGCCACATATCGAGCTTCCAGCTTCCGACGCTGCACCCGAGTATGCGCTTTTCGCATCCAGCTTGACGTCGGACCTTCTTGGCCCTGTTGGGGAAGCTCGGGCTCGGAGCTCTGCAGGACTTATTTTCACTCCAGCTTTGGCCAGTAACCTGAAATGGGTAAATGCAATAATGAGTTAATTATTTTTACACGCAATTTGGTACATAAGTATTCATTAAATATAAATAAATTCAGATAGTGTTAATTAAATTCATTTAGAGTTAGAATTACTAAACCGTAGTTGATTACCCAAAGTAGCCAGGTGGATATACACTGCCGTCATAAGATCAATGATAACCTATGGAGTTGTGATTTGGTGGCTTAAGAGCAAACAGACTGCAGCTAAGATTAAGCACAGCCAGGTGTCAGAGAGTTGCCTGTCTAAACAATAACCGGAGATATGTGAACAACGCCAACGAGTGCTATGGAGGTATATGCTGCGTCTGCCACCACTAGATATATATCTAGGAGAAGTGGCTCTGGCAACAATGGTGTGCTTAAAATCCGTTGGTGTACAACCAAATGTAGGCTGTGGAGAGGTTATAATTCGCCTGTGGAATGAAGCTAGGAAGACGCCTCTTCTACAAGTGTACACAGATGAGATTTCTCCCCGGTTTGTCTTTAACAGACCCTAAATAATACAGACGAATAGCGAGAACGAGGCTGCTGGTGAAGGTGTGATCAACATCTTCACAAACGGATCAAGAAAGAAGGATGGGGCAGGATGTGGAATATACTCCAGAAACCAGCGTAGTACAGACAGGCATAACCATGGCCGCAAAAGAGATTATCCGTAGATAAACTCCGGGCAAAACAATCAGAACAAACACAGATTGTAGACAATCATTACTAGCTCTGCAAAGCTACAAAATTACCATAGAAGCAGTGTGAGAATGTCACCAGGTACTTGTGGGTGCCTCAAGCATGAATAACGTACTGGTATTCTGGGTGAAAGGACATGCACAGAGTAGTGGCAACAAAGTAGCCGACAGACTGACCAAGAAGGCAGCAGGCCCAAGTTATCTTTGGACCAGGCCCGGCCAGTCTGTTACCGATCACGGCGATAACACAAATAATTAAAGAGAATATCCACAATGAATTCAAGAAGCTGTGGGATGAAACAAACAGCTGTCAGCTTGCTAGGGAACTATTAAAATATTCCAACAAGAGTACAGCAATGGACTACCTGGCGGTGGCCAGAAGCAACCTATGTTTTATAACGGAAATCCAGACTGGACACTGTCCGTTAAGGAAACATCTACATAATATGAGATTAAGCGAAACACCTCTCAGTAGAAGTTGTGAACAGGAAGATGTCAACATGTACCCTGTGATTGTTCTGCCGTCTCATCAATCAGAGAATCCATGTTTAGAGAACGTTGGCGTACTTTTGCCGATGCAAGGGAGATGCGTCTAGGCAGCATCATCACCTATTTCGCAAGATTAGGTTGGTTGGAGGCCTAGGCGAGTTTCTGCCTACAGGTAGGATGTACAAGGGGCTCAATGGGGCCTAAGTGCTGTGGTTCAATAATTTTTATTCACCATCCACACAACCAATTCCAGGTTCCGTGGTTGATTAATTCGTTTTTTCTGTATTAGGTTAATTTTATCACTCTGAATCAATTTCGATTGTTATAAATTATTAAGAACGATTCATTGTATTAATTTAGGTTTGTGTAAACAGTATGTACATTTTCTTTAGGCCTCTTCGACACAGGACGCGATCTGATCGCGCGATCCGAACGCTTGCGATCTCGTGTTATAATTATCACATTTGTACTCAGTATATCCCCTCCAAAAGATTCGAAACTGATCGTGACGATCCCGGTGGAACGAAAACTCAATCGATAGGAATTTTTTTTTCAATATCCAGAATGTAGACGACACCGACGCTTTGAAACAATTCTATGAAAAAATATATGCCGTTCTAAAATTCTAGATACAACTGTCTCTAAAACTGTAATTAAAGAGAGAAGTTACCCGCCTTGGTAATAATTCCTTTTTATAAGAAAGGTAAAAACATCAATCTTGAGAATGATAGACTTATAACAATTATCAACAGTTTCTCTAAATGTTTCGAAATTTTGTTATACCAACATTCTCTTATGCGAAGAATCGTATCACTGAACACCAGCATGATTTTTTCAAAGGAAAATCTACTTCGACCAATCTTTTTTGCATAACCCAATATATATTTAATGCTATAAACATTAACTCACAAGTCGATGTAATCTATACAGATTTCACTAAACCATTTGACAGACTCAATCATGGTATACTGTGTTTAAAATTTTAAAAGTTTGGTTTCTCAGTAACCTGGTGCTATTTTTCAAACCATATCTTGATAACAGGCACCAACACATTGAATACTATGGCCAATGCTCTGCAGAATTTGTATCCACCTTGGGCGTACCCCAGGGTTCTCTGTTAGGTCTATTATCCTTCAATGTCTTCATTATAGAAATGGGGTCAATTGTCTTTTATATACCGACGATATGAAGTTATTACAGAATTTAATATTGTTTAGAAGACCCAGCGTTTACACGTCCGCCAACATTTCGCGACTTTGGTTTTGAACATTTAATAGCTAATTATCCTTTAATTATTTAGCTTTGAAACACTCAGATTTATAATAAGATGTTCTTAAGATTTTAATGACATTAACATACTAAGACTACTATATCAATCTTTTGTTCGACCCAAACTGGAATATTCGTCAATTATTTGATCCCCTCATTATAACATACATATAAGAAACCTACAGCGTTTCCTAAAGATTTTATACTATAAGGACGATGGTGTTTGGTTTTCCCCAGATTGCACAGAATTCTAACACAGCAAATATTTATTTTCAAAGTAATGCATGATGTAACAGACTGTAGCGCTATCATAAGTTTACTAAATTTTCGAATAACTAGGACTTGGTTTTAGGGAAAATGAATTATCTTATTTACCAACTCCTAGAACTAACATTCAAAAATTTTCGCCTCTATACAAAATGTGTAAAAATTACAATGATCTTAAGACCTGTTTGATAATCCTCCACTGCAATGTAGCTGTGATAAAGACTTGCTTAAAATTAAATTTTTATACTTCTTATTTTTCTATCTATGTTTTCCTACGTTTTCATATGTCTTTGTCATATATTTGTAATTTACTTGTAAACTCCTGCCCAGTAAATGAATTGTTCTGTTGGACAGTGTATTGTTAAAATATACAAAAAAGAAATAAGTCCTAAAAGTCGAAATTTTCATCTTTTATGTCAATATTTTTTTTGCATAGCTAGACATATTTAACATATCGATTTAACCTGGTTCTACGCTAATAAAGAAAACACAGAACATTTAGATCAGTTTCCTTCACTATAATAATACATTTTCAACAAATTCAAACATTGAAAATATAAGTGGCAAAAATCCCACAAACTAAATTATACTGTAGAGTTGGTGTTTACCTGCTGGCTAGTTCTGGATCGAATGGTGCTGGCATTGGCAGGACGGGTAAATCTTTCGTGCTTATCCCTCTGTGTTGCCGCGACATATGCGAGTGTAGAGAATTTCTCGACTTCGCTACCGTACCACACAAAACACACCTATAACCTGGACATATCGTATGCTTGTCTTCTAAATGTGTCCTTAATGTGTGAGCTGACCTATAGATTTTCCCACATTTTGGGCACGGCCTTGGATCTGTTGCCCTTACCCTCATCATATCTAAGGACCTTCTTGAAACTAAAAGAAAAGTACACATGTATTTTTAGATATTTTACACGAAATTCTGTTTCAGTTACAAAAATACTCCGTTTTTGTGGTATATTTATAAATCAAATTTAACTAATACACAAAAACAGATTACTTTTTTACTCAGTAAATTTAACAGATTAATTGAGAAATAATAAATTCTAATGTATTTAAAATCTTTATTACATTAGACTTTACATAATACTGCAAACTAAGATTTAAACCTAAAAAGTCAAACATTTTAATAATTTAATTTTGCTCACTCAGTGTGTCAAGTCCATTTTAGATTTGAGACACGAATATCGGGAATTTTACTTTATTCACACAAAAATTATGTTATCACAAATGCACAGGATAATATTTGGTTGCCTATCCAAAAGTATTTAATACCACATTCTTTACAAGTACAAGTCGCTTAACACCCCTTTTACTATTATAAGCTCCACTTCACTTGTTTCATGATTTCCCACTGTTTAGAATGCTTAGTTCTCATGTGATTTCGAACAGAATTTGGGTGGGAAAATCTCTTCCCGCACTCAACGACTGGACAAACCATGCTCTCTCTTGGGTAATGCTGATCAATGTGGCTTCTTAAAGCGTTGATAGAGGGTTGAATCTGATCACATAGCGGGCATTCGTATTTCACGTTTCCGGCACTCATCTGTTGGTAGTTGGTTTTCTGGAAGTTAAGATGGTCGCTTCCCCCGCTGGTGCTGGCATCTGCAATGCCAAAGACTTCGCTGCACTTTTAGGTGTATTTATTAGCCATAAAATTAATAATAAAAGTAATGCTTATATAAGTATTGTCTAAACGCTATTTGAATATCCTTATTTGTGCATAATAGACGTACATGTAGCACAATTGAATTGATTTTTTCGCGACAGTTTTTCAGGGGACGTTTTATTGCGAGTTCTTGTAATTTGACTTCTTGATTCCGAAAAAGGGGTTTTCTCTAAATAGTGGGTGGAGCTTCAAAAGTTACATGTTTCATTTATACAGAATATCCCAATAGTGCGTCAAAGTCCAATATCTGCCTTATTAGAAGACTTTGGAAAATTATTTTTTTGTGGAACTGGAATAGTGTCAAATGGTACACTTTTAAAAATATTTTGAAATATACAGGATGACTCGCTACAGAGGAGCATCTTCGAGATCATTTATTTTAAATAGAACACCCTATATATTTTTACATTTATGTATTTAGCGTAAAATTACCTTCCCAACGACCTCAAGATTTTTTGCTTTTGACGTGGCGTTGCTGAGTTATTGGAAAAAATATGAAAATTTTAGCCGGAACGAGGTTTTTTTTTTAAACAGTTATTTAACGTCGGTCTATTTCCGCTACTGAGTCCTATCACCGACGCCTGTAGACGAGCTAACCCCAACCAGGAATTTTGCCGAACCTCTTCCCTTAAGAAGAGTAGGGATCTTTTATTTGCCTAACATTTAATAGACAAGGGACCGACGGCTTTACATCCCCTTCGAAGGATGGTATATCACCTACACAACCCTCGCCTAAGGTTGCATAGCTTCCGCGCATACACTAATATACAAGCCGCTGGAAGATTTGTGAGGCGAGGACACGATCTTCTTTGAAACGGTCGTCCATCCAAGTACTAACCGCGCCTAACGTTGCGTTACATCGCATATCAAAGTATGTACATAGTAAAGACGCATCTACGCTCGCCCCCTAGCCGGAACAAGGTTTAACAAATCAATTCGCTGTGTGTGTATTACTATTAATTAAAAAGATTTATTTTGCAATTATGTAGACAAGGGATGTGCTACAACGACGCAACCACCAAATATCGATTATATTTATACAGGGCGTATTTTTTACTAGCGCTAATTCAGGACATTTCAAAGTGAATTTTCTCAATTTTTTCAAATAGAACACTCCTTATATTATTGTATTTTTTAATTGGCATGTTAATTCTCTACGATTTTTGTGAATAATATCCTATACCTAATATTGATATTTCTAGAGATATTTTTACTTTTTAATTAAAAACCGTTAAATTATAACGCTTTTCATTTCGAACTGATCTAGTAGCCATGTGTTTGACATAAAGTGAGAATAATTAAAAGTTATCTTATTGACGTTTACTTATTAACTACTGTGTAAGCATTTAGACTTATTTTAAGTTATAAATTAGTTTAAAATTCGCACTTTCCCACAATGAATTTTTCGAGAGAAGAAATGGTGAAAATACACCCTGTATAATTATAATCAATATTTGGTGGTTATGTCATTGTAGTACCTCTTGTCTACATAATTTCAAAATAAATCACCGATGTGAAATCATCCACAACCACATTCTGATGTAGGACTATGATCGATAAAATCGTGGCAATGAAATAATACGAACTATTTTACCTGGTTTTAATTTAATTACAGTCATTTCTTGTCTCTTAACTAATGCAAAAATGTAAAATTTCACGAAATTTGCCTTGTTTTAAAAATGAACATTTTTTTTATGAAAAAGATAAATAAGTCTTACATTAAATGGTTCTAAAATTTAAAAAATTCGTAATTTTCTAAATAATTGCTGACGCGTCAAAATTTTAACGTAGACTTGTTACTAATAGAGCAGTGGATTGTTTTGAGGTATTGAAATCATTTGTCAGGGGGTTTAAGAGGGTGAGAAGGGGGAAAAACAGTATATATCAATAAACAAATTAAAAGATTATTAATCTGTAAAAATATTTATGCAGTGACGTTGCAAATAATAAAATAAGCTATTGCAGCTAAGAGTCATTCGTCAGGTCGTGTTAGAGGGTGTGAAGGGGTGAAGTTTGTTAATAATCGATCGAGTAATCAATAAGCACTTTAACAGTTATCGAATTGTAAAATCGTTAGTTAACACTTCTCATAAATAATTTTATTAATTGTTTTTAACTGCTAAAATCATTCGTCAGTCCGTCTAAGGGGGTGAAGAAAAGGGATGAAATATTTAAAAAATCGTAGCTTTTCAAATAATTGTTGATGCGTCAAAATTTTAACGTAGACTTGTTACTAATAGAGTGGTGGATTGTTTTTAGTTGTTGAAATCATTCGTCGGCCTGTTTAAGGGGGTGAAGCGAGAGGATGAAACGTATAATAACTCGTAACTTTCTAAGCGGTTGTTGATGCGTAAACATTTTAACGTGGATCTCTTGTGAATACAGTACTTGATAGTTTCTAGGTATCGAAATTATTTGTCAGGGGGTTTAAGAGGGTGAGAAGGGGTAAGAATGGCATATATCAATAAAAAAATTAAAAGACTATTAATGTGTAAAAATATTTATGCAGTGACGTTGCAAATAATAAAATGCAGCTAACAGTCATTCGTCAGTCAGGTCGTGTTAGAGGGTGTGAAGGGGTGAAATTTGTTAATAATCGATAGAGTAATTAATAAGTACTTTAACAGTCCTTGAATTGTAAAATCTTTCATTCAAACTCGTCATAAGTAGTTTTATTAATTGTTTCTTACTGCCAAAATCATTCGTCAGCTCGTCTGAGGGGTTGGTGCAAGGGGATGAAATATTTAAAATATCGTAGCTGTTCAAACTCCTTCACACTCTCTAAGACTACCTGACGAATGGCTTTGTTAGCTGTAACAGATTTATTTTCTTTTTTGCAACATCACTGCATAAATACTTTTACAGATCAATAATTTTTTAATTTGTTTATTGATATATACCGTTTTTACACCTTCTCACCCTATTAAACCCTCTGACAAATGATTTCGATACCTAGAAACTGTCAAGTACTCTATTGGGAACAGATCCACGTTAAAATTTTGACGCATCAACAACCGCTTAGAAAGTTAAGATTTGTTATACGTTTCATCCCCTCGCTTCACTCCTTAGACTAGCTGAATAATGATAATGATTTCAACAACTAGAAACAATCCACTGCTCTATTAGTAACAAGTCTACGTTAAAATTTTGACGCATCAACAATTATTTGAAAAGCTACGATTTTTTAAATCTTTCATCCCCTCGCTTCACCCCCTTAGGCGGGCTGACGAATGGTTTTAGCAGTTAAAGACAATTAATAAAATTATTTAAGACAAGTGTTAATTAAAGATTCTACAATTCAAGGACTATTAAAGTTTTTATCGATTATTAACAAATTCCACCTCTTCAAACCCTCTAACACGACCTGACGAATGACTATGTTAGCTGCAGTAGATTATTTTATTATTTGCAACGTCACTGCATAAACATTTTTACATATTAATTATGTTTTAATTTGTTTATTGATATGTACCGTTTTTACCCCTTCTCACCCTCTTAAACCCCCTGGCAAATGATTTCGATACCTAGAAACTGTCAAATACTCTATTGGCAACAGATCTACGTTAAAATTTTGACGCATCAACAACAGCTTAAAAAGATACGATTTATTATACGTTTCATCCCCTCGCTTCACCCCTTAGACGGGCTGAAGAATGATTTCAGCAACTAGAAACAATCCACTGCTCTATTAGTAACAAGTTTACGTTAAAATTTTGACGCATCAATAATTATTTGCAAAGCTACGGTTTTTTAAATATTTCATCCCCTCGTTTCAGCCCCTTAGGCGGGCTGACGAATGATTTTAGCAGTTAAAAACAATTAATAAAATTATTTATGACAATTGTTAATTAAAGATTTTACAATTCAAGGACTATTAAAGTTTTTATCGATTATTAACAAATTTCACCCCTTCACACCCTCTAACACGACCTGACGAATGACTCTGTTAGCTGTATTAGCTTATTTTATTATTTGCAACGTCACTGCATAAATATTTTTACAGATTAATAATCTTTTAATTTGTTTATTGATATATACCGTTTTTACCCCTTCTCACCCTCTTAAACCCCCTGACAAATGATTTCCATACCTAGAAACAATCCACTGCTCTATAAGTAACAAGTTTACGTTAAAATTTTGACGCATCAGCAATTATTTAGAAAATTACGAATTTTTTAAATTTTAGAACCATTTAGAACCAACTTATTTATCCTTTTCATAAAAAAAATTTCATTTTTAAAACAAGCAAATTTCGTGAAATTTTAGATTTTTTGCATTAGTTAAGGGACAAGAAATGACTGTCTGTAATTAAATTAAAACCAAGTAAAATAGTTCGTATTATTTCATTGCCACGACTTTATCGATTATAGTCCTACATCCGAATGTGGTTGTGGATGATTTCACACCGGTAAATAAAACTTCTTAATTAATAGTAATACACACACAGCGAATTCATTTGTTAAACCTTATTCCGACCAAAATTTTAATATTTTTTCGAATAACTCAGCAACGCCACGTCAAAAATAAAAAATCTTGAGGTCATTGGAAAGGTAATTTTACGCTGAATTCATAAATGTAAGATATATCGGGCGTTCCGTGGTCCATTTAAAAAAAATGACGTCGAAGGTGTTCACCCTGCATATTTCAAAATATTTTTAAAATGTACGCTTTTTACACTATTCAATTTTAAAAAAATAAGTTTCCCAAAGCCTTCTAATAAGGACGATATAGGACGCGTATATCGCGTTCTAATAACAGACTCGGAATATCAAACATACTGGCTTATTCGCAATAAAGTTCTTAAGAAATCTAGGCGTGTCCGAAGCTCATATGTCAATCCGCCAACTTGACAAAAAATAATAAACACCCAAAATGGTTCGAAAAGTTCAAAATTGAATGCCGTTTCGATGAACGAGAGAGATGTCACGAAAATTGGTGGAAATAAAGCGTACTCACTAGTATATAGAATGTATACAGGGTGTCTCACTGGGAACTGAATCGATCGATATAGAGAAAAGTACGCATCAGAAAATTTTGAAAATTTAGACAGTTACTAATGTCGGTGTGACCAATCCAACTAAAATAATTACAAGCAGCTGACACTTCCGCGGAAGTCGATACCAACTTGCTTTATTTCAAATGGAATACCCTATATATTTTAGGGTTTTCGAAAAGAGCATAAAATTCTCAGTCGAAAATATGTAGCATATCCTATACCTAAACCTAGCCGTTTCAGAGATATTTGACATTTTATAGAAAATTTGACAGGCGCAACGCAACGGTTTGCATGAAACGTTATAACTTTCTTCGTGTAAAAGATCCTCATTTGCTTCTTTTCACATAAAAAGAACATAAGGAGAACTACGTTCTACAACTGAAATAAATTCAATAATATCATACCAAGTGTTCCGTTTCTCGCGTTACATTTTGTAAACTTCAAACCGCGAAAATTTGTTCAGGTCAAATGGAACACCCTGTATTTTTTTACGTCAAGTTGTGTAAAATTGAATTCCCTTTTTTCTGATATTAGTATTGTGGGGGTTAAAGTTACAACTTTTTGAAATATTTACGATTTTATTAGAAATTCATGAATTGTCGTAATCATTTCATCAAAATAGCCATGGTTAGAAACAATCAGTCATTATCCATTATCTTATGTCAAAAAATGCCAGCACGTTTAAATTATACCAACGAAAACATTTTAAATTTGTTTATTATTTATGGAGAATGTGATCAAGTAATATCAAGAACTTGCAGCACATTTGCTACTCGATATCATATAATACAATACATATTATAAAAAATAAGATTGATAAATGAGTACAAAGAGATGACATTTTAGGAATACTATCAGATCCGATAAACGTAATTTTTTGTAATAACAGTTTTTAAAATTGTAAAAAAAATTGTTTGCTCGTTAAAGTATATACAATTTTAGAGAAAGAAAACAAAAGAAAGCTTATGACTTTGGCTTTTTGGATACCTGGCGAAGGACTTAAAATAATATTTCGTCCACAATTTTCAACCGTTTTATTTGACCTACGCGCTCTGACTAGGCACATTCTATTTAACCGTGGCAATGCATTTTCACTAACTTTTGTGAAATTACTCTCGCTCAGCGCAAAATATTCAATTTTTAAGCTTTCGGACATTTTTGGTTTTATAAATTTTTTTCAAGTTGGCGGATTGACATATGAGAATCCAACAGGCCGTGATTTCTAAAGAACTTCATTGCGAATAAGCCAGTGTTTGAAATTCCGATTCTTTTATTAGAGCGCGATATATTATGCATATACATACAAAATTCATGGAAGTACTCCAGAAAAACGCATATAACTATTGAAGCTCCACCCTCTTTTTGGAGAAAACATTTTTTCGTAATCAGGGGGCCAAAATACATAAGAATCGGTAATAAAATTTTTTGGAAAGTTGTCGCCGAAAAAAATAATACACATCAATAATTTGGCTGTGCATGATGCTTCTGTGATGCCATTTCTCAAAAAGAATATATGAAAATTAAACATCTTTTAAATTTAATTTCCACCGAATGCTCTTTTCCATGTACATGCAGGGTGTTTTGTAAAGAACATTCTTAGACTAATTGAAGGTAGGGAAAGTTGAGCGGATTCCAAAATACCACCATTAATCCAGTCCCTATTTACTGCAGAAATCGATTAAATTGCAATAAATCTCGGACGCTTTTCTTATCGATTGGAGAAGTTCATGAGTACCTAGTGTAAATTTAGATTTTCGGGATTACAATCCTATAAAATTAGGGGCTCGTTTCACTTCTATCAAATAACTCGGTTATTTTCAACTTTAGAGTGAAAGTTGCAATAACAAAAATTACAGAAAATTTAACTCTCTATAACTTTGGTGATTACCGTTTTTTCTGTAGGATCATTGTTCTGGGTATGCGCCTACGATAGAGGGAAAAGAGTTGTTAATACATTGTTTATCCCACTATTAAGTTGTTGTTCAATAACTTCATGGTTGTTTACGTCACATGGAAAAACACATACTTTTTTTGGAAGTTAATAATTAAGATTTTTAGCATTCGTAAAAAAATTTCGTTTGTACTATGGGGCAAATATCAGGACGTCACAGTCTTCTGTGGACAAAGAATACTTTTTGCAAACACTATGAAATCGTACTTTTTGCCTTCACATTGAAGGGCAAAATAGGTTTTCGTGCCGAGTGTTGTAAACAACCATTCAGTTATCGAAGAGCAATTCAATGATTCGATAAACACTTTATCAATTGTTGAAAATAAGCGAGTTATTTATTTGACAAAAATTAAATTTACTCTTCAATTCAACATAAAGGCAAATGCAACAGGGTTGAAATCCTTAAAAATCTAGAGTTACTCCCCATGATACTTCCCAAATAATTAAAAAAAACACGTCCTAGGTTTAATGCAATTTCCAATGCAGATAACGATTGTTCACATAGCCTCTGTAGCACTTCTTTTCCCTAGTGATATATTTACTTACAGGACAACTTTTGCTAGATTTATTCTCGATGAATTTTTAAATAATTTTATCCAACTAGTTAAAATGTGATTTCCATCTCCATGGTATTCTGGTCTACACAAACAATACTTCGTTTTAATAATACAGGATCGGACTGAGAAAAATTGCCTTTGGTTATGGCCATCAAAAATCGCTCTACATAAAAATGCTTTATTTTTATGGATATGAAATGGTTTCCGCACCAACACCGATGGTATATAAATATATATAACTGTTAATTGAATATTTTTGTGTTTAAAAAATTTTTTTACAATAGAAATATGGAAAGTGATATATATATATATATATATATATATAATATTCCGAGAAGCTTCCGCGGTCGTTGGTATGAAAAATACTAGGTTCTCGGGTTGAACCGCGTCTGAGATTGTTAATGTCAATTAATTAACATTCTCAGACGCGGTTCAACCCGAGAACCTAGTATTTTTCATATATATATATATATATATATATATATATATATATACACTGTACACACAAAGTGTTTCAAATTTAAACAGACATTGGGAAATAGAGCACTTTTGCCGAGCTCTAGATTAGTGCTCTGATTACTGCCATTTAGTTTGAAATACGTGTGTTTGCATTGTAATCAATATGCTAATGAAACTATTAAACTATAATATGTTGAATGGGCTAATAATTTCGATCCTTAACATTTAAATAACAATTTTTTATTGGTCTCTAGTTACATTTTCAATTTAATTCCTTAATTATAAATTCAAGTATAATATTTTCATGAGCAACAGAATAATATTGTTCCTTGTACTCATTTATGTAGTAAATAAATCAATAATAATTTTGATTACACATCTGTACTATAAACTCTCAAATGGATTGTGTAACATTAGCTGCGTGGGAATATTAATGAGTAATGAGGTATTATCTAGCAATTTCGTTTTTTACGAGTCCCGAACAAGAAGCGACGGTCCATAAATTACCGATTGTTCGAAGGCGGTATATAAATTTAAATCTTACAAGTCAATAGACTTGAACATGTGTAAGAGTTTTTTCTTGGTTTAGTTAAGTACCATTTCGTCAGAATTGTAGACCAGTCATTAAAGAAAAAAATTACCTGAGCAGGAAAGAATTAGTTACTAATATTTCGTTTGCTAAAATAGTTTATAATATTCTTCGCCGAATAGCATAGACACTTTGTTCGTCTGTTTGTCTATCTGTATGTTATGCTTCTTATAAACAAAACAACCGAAGAAGTAAAGTCAGATTATATTGAAGTTTGGAGAGATAGACACTATTAGCTAGAGGAAGAACCCATTTTGACAAAAAATCAGTAAAAAAGATGTGAAAATTTTTTAGAAACATATAGTCACGAATTTTTGTGAAATTATATACATATAGTAAAGTGTGTGATCTATTCAACTGAAAAAATATTTTGATATTTTGACAGTTCTCTCACTTCCGCTTAAACCGAAAGTAGATGTCAACTTCGTTGTTTTAAATGGAACACCCATATTTTTATTTGCGGAATAGATAATTTACGAAATTTTAAGGTCACTCACCAAAGAAATTAAATATCTTTTAGTGTGGAAGTAATCAGGACAGCCGTAAGTTATTTCAAAATAATTAAAAATATTTAAATATTTTACAGGGTGAGTACAAAAGTGGTCACAACTTTAAGTTCGTAAACATCAAATATTTTCAATTTTTTAAATGGAAATCCCCATTTTTTCACTATTTTATCAAATTCTACGAGTAAAAATACAGACAGTTTACATTTACTTCCCTATACCTAACTACAATGGTTTTTAAGATATTTACGAAAGTTCAGAGAATCCCATTATTTTCTAAGAATTGGACTGGGTGATGGCTTGGGTTTATCAGGATATCTCAAAGCAAACATATCACACGTTGTTGTTAATACTGTGCCGTGTTCTCCATAAATAATTAATAAATATAAATAATCTTCGTTTTAATAACCAAGACGAGCCATAACGCAATTAAATTTATAAGGAACAATTACTAGTACACTATAAAATATAAAACAACCAATTTGACAGCTCTGCTATTACTTTTTCTGACAATAATTGTTTGCGTGACCGACTTCGAGTTAGATAAAGTATTTCTTCGAGAGACAAATCGAAGATATACAGGGTGGGGCAATATCCACATGTTGCGCATTTTGATTGACACACATCTCTATGCGCTTTTGAAATGAGGTTTCCACTGTTCCTGATTCTTCCGGCGTGATGGATGTAAAGGCAGTTATTATTCTTTCTTTCATATTTTGTATTGTTGTTGGTGTGTCTCTATAAACAATTTTCTTTACGTATCCCCATAAAAAGAAATCCATTTTTGAGAGATCTGGGGATCTAGCAAGCCATTTAGTGGGTCCATTTCTTCCAATCCATATTGCTGAAACCACATCCTATTTCGAATTATTTCAGGGAGATTTACCAATAATTATCTTCGGCAGATAGTTTTCCAAAAAATGAAGATAAATAGCTCCAGTCAATGTACCATCAAAGATATGTGGCCCTATTACATATTCTTCAATAATTCCTCCCTAAACGTTTATAGACCATCTGTGTTGTTATCAACTTGCATAAAAAAGTGAGGATTTCTCGAAGCATAAATGGAAATTGTGCCTATTAGCAAATTCATTTTTATGAAAAGTTGCCTCATCACTGAATAAAATAGTATTGAAGAAGTTGACATCATGTTGTATTTTACCTCTGGCCCAATTACAAAATTGTAGGCGCTTTTGAAAATCGTCATCAGATAATTCCTATGCATTTAAATAAGGTATGCATGGAACTTATTTGTTTTTAAGATTCGACTCACAGACCGTCTACTTATTCCTACTAATGAGCTCACTTCTCTTTGACTAACATGAGGATTCAAGACCGTCGCCAGCACCACAGAAAATTTATTTTCTTCGTTCACAACACGTTTTATTCTTTTGCTTTTTTTATATTGAACATTTCCAGTTTCCAGAAATCTATCGAGAAGGTTTTCGAAAGCTGCTAACATCAGGAATCCTTCTTTCAGGATAACGTTGGTGATAAATTCTATTGGCAAGTAAACAATTTCTGTCTGACTCGCCCAAAATAAAAGTCATGTCTATAAGTTCCGCTTTATTAAAATTCATATTGTAAAATTCCAAATATTTTAAATTCAATACAAATTATAACGGCCGATAAGTGCGAGAAATGCTCCTTTATACCAAATTCAGGTTTTTTGCTTGTCGAATAACGAAAACAGCAAAAAATTTTTTAAAGAAACACAACAATAAAGCACCGGTTAAATACTATTTACTCATTGCAATAGATTGGAAGAAATGGTCCCACTAAATGGCATCATTTCAAATTTGCATGAAGACGTGTGTCAATCAAAATGGGCAACACATCAAACACCTATTATAAATTTTTCTAATGAATTATTTGAGGGAACCTATTTCTTGAATTTGACACTTATTTATTTATAAAACGAAAATGGTTGCAATTACCCATAGGGAAGTACGCACAAAAATGTTCGTTTTTTCATTTATACATCATATCGTCGAAAAATATACAGGGTGTTCCATTTGAAAGAGTTGAAAAAATTCAATTTAAAATGTTCTTAATTGAGAAACAATTTTTGGCTACCCTGTACATTTTTAGGAAAGGAAAATGATTCAAAAACATTAATTGGATGTCTCGTAACCGGTATTCACATAAGTTTTTCCTATAGCCCATAATTGTGGCTGTGGTGATTTTCTTAATATCCATCTGCAGATTGCATTATTTCAACAAAAAAATTCATTACATCCAAGTGGTTGGGAGATATTCAATGCTAATATAGGAATGAATAGAGCCTAGAAACAGGCTTCAAAAAATGTACTGATATACATAACACTCCATTTAAAAAAAAGGCACTTGGTCCTGTAATTTCGCCTTGGCTCGCCCATTTACAGTTATAGGCTTTTTTATCTAGTTTACTTGCAATTTTTTAAAAAAATTTTAGCTATCGTAGAACTAGAGATATAGACGTCCGACACGCTATTACCCCACCCTGTATATTTTTAGTCATCCTATAGAACAAAAAAACATTTCATCTGTAGACCGGAAATTGATCAACTGTTTTTGGAAGATCAATTTGAACCTAAACAGAATGCGCTACCTACTTATAAAATTGTTTTCAAATAATAATCGCAATTATTTTGTATTATTTATACAACACAGTTTCAAAGTAATTACTTTAATGAGCTCAATTCGATTCAATTATATAAAGCCCATTATTTTAATAACTTGAATTGAAAGTAAGTACAGTGCTGGAACTGACAAATGCGCAATTATCTATTTATTTTTGTGTGTGCTGTGATCTTATTTCTATAAAAAATTAAATCAGAAATTTCAAATATTAATTAGTTTGTCATAAATATCTTCCCAGAAGAAGGAGATAGATGTTGATTTTGCATTGTCTTTAGATATCAAATAATTTTATAATATTCAATCCTTTTTAACAGAGGACTTTTCTCTCAAATTAACTATTTCGAAGTAATTATTCTGAAATGAGTCCTAGCACAGAACGCAAATTTTTTATTTACAAAAATTTTCAACAAGAAATTTACGTCAGAAAATAATTTAGCAGTAAATATATAAACTAATGTTATTATGGGTAATTCTAAAAAAAAAATGGCGCATTACTTGTGCAGAGTAATTATACTTATTTTAACCTCTCCACAATAAAATTGTGAGAGGTTACTAAAATTGGTTCAAATACAAAAATTGAGATAACATCAAATCTTTACGTTTTGAGGTCCTAGGAACCCAAAAAAGTGTTTTTTGAAAAATGTCTGTGTGTGTGTATGTGTGTTAGCACGATAGCGCCGAAACTACTGAACGGATTTGAATGAAACTTTGCATGTGCGTTCCTTTAGTGCCACAGAAGAATTGAAGGGCTTGGTTGGAAGAATTGGTTGAGATCGAATTACGTTTAGTGCCATTTTGGTGCAACAAGTTGTTTATTTTATAGTTGCTTTCAATTTGCAATGGAACCGTTGAAAAACAGTTAAAATTCTGATTTCAACGATATATCACACTTCCACCCTTTCGATTTGGTTTCCGTGAAAAAAATTAAGAACAAAGCAAACAAATCGAAGAATTCAACTACAAATATCCCTCTAAAATCTAGTAAAATTACTGAAATGCTAATGTTTCATTTAACAAAGACAGCCGCGAGCGATCGGATTGAAAAGAGAAAATTTTGACGATTGTCATTGTCATCTTTTGTCATCCGATAACGTTGGTGTCATGTCATGTTAATAAGATTTCGGCATATTTGTAACTTTTAGTGGACTGTCACAAACTTTAAAGGTAGATGTAACAATATCAATATCATATGCTTTCTGTACTTTCGTTGGTTAATTTATTATAGATTATCACTTTACCAATTTTCAGTTTGTTGCTTTACAAATCTGTGGTATTTAAGATAACTAGACTTTCTTAGTCGTTCAAGTGATGTTAAAGTTGTTAATATCCTAACAGTATATTATTCAACGAGCGATAATGTAGGTAATAACTCGCATAGATGATTGTAAATTCATTAAGTTGATTTTTTTTTAGTGCCCCAGAGGATCTGAAAAGGTTTTGGATGAGATCGGATTACGTTTAGTGCCGTTTCACACAATTTAATGATCTTTTCAGCTTCAAAGATCCACCGAGTCGGGAGGTTCCAGCCGCTTCCAGTAGCTGCCGATTTTTATTTATAAAACTTATTGTTAGTCAAAGGATATCTTTTAACTTCTTGTTGCAAATGACCACATTAGGAATTATCGAAATGTAAGATCCTGCATATGCTAAATAAAAAAAAACTACAAAAAATGGCTAAAAAACTCCACATTCTTGGATTTCTTGATCATTTTTTGATCCTATGCAAAGCAAAAGCCAAAATACGTGTCCATTTAAAAAGTTTGAATTACTTTAATGGAAAATGTTCGATATATAGGGTCCTGTCCCTACGCTAAATGGCTAAAACCTCAAAATATGGTTAAAGAAATAAAAGTTTTTGGTCTTCTTATACAAAAAAGAGAAAATACAAGCCTTTTAAAACGTTTCGAATAATCTCACCAAAAATGCTCGACATATTAATCCCGCCTATGCTAAATGGCGAAAACCTTAAAAAAAGCTTTTTTTAATTTTTACAGATGGTGCAGACAACCGAAAATCCACAAAAATTCATGGAGACAGTGTTCAGTGAATTCTAAAATATGACCGAAAAATATTTTTTATACCCTCCTAAAAAATTGAAGAAAATTGACTTTTGTATTTTAATATGTTTTTTAGAGACAATGAGGTCAAAGGACCTAACGAAAAATTTCTATCAAAAAGCATTATTGTCACGTACCTTCATGAATTTTTTCAGATTTTTAACTTGTACCTTTTATTTAAAAAGAATAAATATTGTAAAGGGTCGCAGTGGACCAAGGGTACCCTATTTTTGTGGCCCATATAACCATTTTATCAGTTTTTTATATATATCTATGATTTAGAGAATTTTATCTATCTTAACCTGAGATACAGTTTAAAAATAGATTTTCTGGATTTGGTATCATTAAAAAGATCCAAATGTCGACATATCTAAGATGGAACAAAATCACAATAATAACTACTTCTACAATTTTCCATATTACACAGTATTTCAATTACAACCAATACTCAGACGGGACTAGCAGAAGTAATGTTAAAACATGTGAAGACGGTGATCCTCATACGTTCATAAATAACATTATAGTTTTGAGGCGATGGAACATAATTGTTTCTTTGAATTCCAGAAGCTTTCAAAACATGTAAAACTCTGTATTTTCATCGATCCATGTGCTGTTCGAAACACACAACAAAGCAAAGTTCAATGGAAAAATGTATATCTACAGAAAGAAAATTATTCCCCGCAATTACATTAATGTAACGACTGCTATTACTGTGGGTTTGGGTCTATAGAATAACTACTTTACATTTGCGTGGGGAGCAATAAAAATGTAAGGAAGCAGATACGCAGTTATTAAAAAGGATTTATGGGTAATAAACAGGGGAACAAAAAAGTAACGGGAACAAAATACTGAAAGAATAAATGAACCAATTTCGTAATTAAAATCAGCAACAACCAAAAAACATGCGAGGAAATAATTGGCGGTTGGAAATGCTAATTTTACTAATTAGTTTTTTTGTAAATTAATCAATACATCGGCGTACATGTAAAATATAGATAATTTTAAAGTTTAAAATTTTAAAAATATAAAGAAAGAAATTGAATTATGAAATTTCACTTTTTATAATTATAAAAAGTATAAAAACACGGTTTTCAAAACATAAACTAACCATCATTTTGATTAAATAGGTAGTAAGTAAACAAACGTTCGTACCATTTATAAGCCTCTCCTTTTATAGGCTCACTCACTCACATTAAATTAATTTTAAAAAATCCAAGTGAAATAATGTGCGATATTCCATATTTAATCATTTTAAGTTATTAATTTCTGGAGCTATATGATCATACTTATTTAAATTATATATTAATCGAGCATAAGAACTTTCTGTATATGATTTGCACTGAATTGTCCTGAATTAGATTCATTCATCGCAAATTGTAATAGGGACTATATATGACGTCGCAATAATTCAAATTTGAAAATACAAGTGGCTCACAGAGATTTTTTCTTAATTTTGATATATGATGATTAGAATAAAGGGGTTTAAGGGACATAAAGGTCTTTTCCAACATTTTTTCACTTGATTCTTAAAACGAATGTCATTATCAATAATTAATCACAAATTCTTTGTAGAATCTAGAATGGGTAAAGCAAATCCATCTATATTTAATAATTGCATATTACTATCAAAACGCTAATGCTTCGATTGCAACAAACACCAGCCGAAAGACTGATCTTACTTAAAGGAGCTCTCTTGCCCGCCATCACACACCACTTGCAGACTGCAGTTTCGAACTGTTGGCTCTCGTCAGTGCAAGATAGGCATGTGACGACCGGCATGAGGATCCTTTGACTATTTGGTACATCCCGGTATTTTTACAATAGCGACATGTAAAATAGTCAGTAGTGGCCATCTAGCGGTCCAGTGTCTGTTGCAATCGAAAAATAAATAGCCTGACTGGGCTTAGCATAGTTAAAATGTGCTTTCAGAGGGCGGAATATTAAACATAATATTTTTAGCCGCAAACTCCTCTATAAAGTCCTTATTTACTATAAGGAACGTAACCAGACTGCAACCAACAGCTACTCTCCGGGCTATGTGCCCCGCCGAGCGCTGAGTTACAAGTTACAAGTCTGGCGCGTTAAGTGTAATAATTGCATATTACCATAAAAACGCTAATGCTTCGATTGCAACAAACACCAGCCGAAAGACTGGTCCTACTTAAAGGAGCTCTCTTGCCAGCCGTCATACACCATTTGCAGACTGCAGTTTCAAGCTGTTGGCTCTCGTCAGTGCAAGGTAGGCATGTGATGAACGGCACGAGAATCCTTTGACTATTTGGTACATCCCGGTATTTTTACAATAGCGACATGTAAAATAGTCAGCAGGCGCCATCTAGCGGTCCAATGTCTGTTGCAATCGAAAAAAAAATTATTACACTTGTCTGATTGTTGACCATTTTATCTACAATGAAATATTATAGTTACATGAATTCGGCGTACTTTGCGTTAACAAAGGTTTGAAACATTGACTACGGCCAATTGGCTGGTTCTGTTCTCCAATAGGGTTCAGTTACAACGAGGGATATGTCAATATTTCAGGCAGTTGTCTGGTCACTTGTTTCGATTGAAGGGTGATGCAACCGTACTTTCTTACCTTCGCGGATTCGCGGCTTCATATGTTTGACAATCATAGGCAATCTTCTGGTTGCTTTTCTATTTAATTACTATAGGGAGATTTCCCCAGCAGCATTCTAAAAGATTTTACGTGAGTGTAAATTCTCACCTCAGCAAGATTAATATGATTATCAGAACGATTGTTCCTACTCTAATTTCAATCAATAAACAATGTATAATTAAAGGATATTTCCTCAATACTCTATGATCATGTACAATGCTCATTCCTCAACTTAATTTTGATAATGTATAAACATGACATGATTCTTGTCCTTTGTTTTGCATTCGATTCATTATTTGGCTATTGCTAACAACTTTAGTTACAAATCATTATTATCTAGCGATTGCTAACAACTTTATTTAATTATAAACCATTACTATCTAGCGATTGTAAACAGCTCTAGTCATGTTATTATCATTTACAGGCTATTGTCACAACTGTTCAAAATAAATAAATATTGTCTGGCCGATAGCCGTGTTGTTTGAGATGCGAGGTGGCAATCGCTATTAATCACACGAGTATCGCGCCACTGGGTTCGAATCCCGGCTCCGGCCTTGGCACCGTCGGAGGAAATGGTTTTCTAATTTCTGTGTAGTTTAATCATTAATTATTATGCACACAGACTATTGTCACTGCTCTTATTCTTGTCTATATTAATTTCTCAATGTAGACATGTGATATGTTTATTCAGGCATTTGCTACAACTCTAATTACTATTAAAATAACACAGCATACTTTTGTATCTCAGTTCTTGTTATTGTATCAGAACACTCAGTATTTCTATAGTATGGTCATTACTATAGCGACGCAAATTTTCCTATTATAGTATTTAGACAATTGTCTCAAATATTTGGATTACTTTTGATTTCATGTTCGACTATTGTTGCATCAATTTATATAAAATAAAATGGGTTTTTTTACTATTTTTTCCCATCAATTATTGTCTTATTCTTTCACCTTTACCTTTTCGTCATATAAGTAATAAACTAAATAAATGGTTTTGTTTCAAAGCAAAATAGAAAACAAACTTCAACTATAAATGTACAGTGCAATCTTGAGTAATAAAATACTACATAAATAACATATATAATTAACTAGGTCTCTCAATTAATAGACAGTGTGTGCAAGTTTACCAGGTATTTCAATTAATAGAGTGATTAATTTTCTAAGGTATATAGTATCAGACAGAAACAAGTAATATTAAACTTTATATCAAAGAACCTGGGGTAATTAAAAAGGGTTACTACACACACAACGAAATTTGGGTCCTACACTAACAAAACTAGACGATCACGCAAATGGCCAATCTTATTTGTTTATCCTTCAGATAAATAAATAGTAATGAATTTACTGGTGACATAAATTACCAGTACTTTCTTTTAGTAATTAAATAGGGTACCCATAAACCTCTTCAAATTCTTTTATGATTCGCCCCGTATAATGCAATTATTCGAGTATCAGCTAGCATGAGGTGGCGATTTGATAGATTTTATAATTTAGGTTTTAAAATGTTTGTTAATAATGCTTTGCTTTGGTTCAGTTTATCAATGCCGCATTAACACTTAACTACAAGATAAATGTCTATTGTTTCATTTGACATTTTATCCTCTAGTTACGAGTTAACCTTGCATTGATAAAATATGTTGAGGAGCTGAGTAAATTCTTATTAGTGCATAGATCCGTAAATATTTTTTATAACCTAATGCTCTTATATTTGTATGCTAAGAAGAGATACAAATATAAAAAAATTAAGGTAATTCTTTATTAGTGTAGAAATCTTGAATAAATAACTCCAAAATAATGTATTTCTTTATTTATGGTTCTAAAGAAAAGATTCAGTTTTCCTTGGCTTTTCTGTCACTAGTTATAACTTTAAATTCCTTTCCATTTCGTCTAAACATGATCAATAACTTCCGATATAGAGCTTGAGAGGTCAAATAAATAGTGTTGAAATGTACGTATACCGTTAGCAAACCACTTTTAGCAAAATGCAAAAAAAAACACTATTGGACATTTTGCTAATTTTTTGGTGCTATGTCGTATCATTAAAATGATTTTGTACCTTGAACCATTTTAGTAGTTAGTACTTGGATTGGTGACCATTCCAACGGAAACCGCGTTCTCGCCTCACACATCTTCCAGCGGCTTGTATATCAGTGTATGCGCGGAAGCTATACAACCTTAGGCGAGGGTTGTATAGGAGATATACCAACCTTCGGAGGGGATGTAAAGCCGTCGGTCCCTTGTCTATTAAATGTTAGGCAAGTAAAAGATCCCTACTCTTCTTAAGGGAAGAGGTTCGGCAAAATTCCTGGTTGGGGGTAGCTCGTCTACAGGTGTCGGTGTTAGGCCTCAGTAGCGGAAATAGGCCGACGTTAAATAAATGTATAAAAAAAAAAAAAGTGCTTTCAGATGTCAATGATGTATTTTAGATTAGACCAGTTTTAGCCAAAAGTTCTCCAGTTAATAGTTAAATAACGTTAAAGGTGTAATAATAAAACCACATTGAGCAAAATACAAAAAAAAAAACGTTCGACATGTTGGTACTTTCTCGTTGCTATTTTGAAGTACCAAAATTAATTGTGTATCTCGAACAGTTTTCGAAAAACTAAAAACTGCTAACGTTAATCAAACGTTAGCAATAACCGCAATATCTCAGTGGCTATTAACGCTAAAGAAAAATTTTAGTGTCATAATTTGTTATTTTCAAAGTGCTTTCAGATGCCAAGGGTGTATGTAATGAAAAATCTATTTGACAAGCCAAATTTCCACATATTCTTGACCTATCGCTATCCTATCTCTAATCCATTTTGGTAATGTCGTGAGCAGAAAAAAATAGGACAACTTTTTTTTTCTAATGTAAATCTGTCTCTATTTGAATATGTAATAAGTAGCCGAAATAAAACAGATATCACATTTAATTGATTTTTTATTTTAATGCTGTAGTTATTGCTATAGTAAATGATGGATGGATAATGAGACAAATTGCACTGCGTTATAACATTAACAATAATTTGGTGTGCAACATTTTAAGAAAGTGGAGAATAAACGGTACGATTAGTAGAAATCCTGGATCAAGGGATATCCTACTTAACAAGAAACTAACTATTAATATTTCGTTATTGCACCATTTCTATTTATAACTTCTATTTTAACATAGAATTAAATAAGCTTATACAATAATCATTAGTAATAATATTTTCCCATGCAGTATTTACTATTTCCAGTAATTCTTCGGCATTCCGTGGTTCGTTTTTGGATACTTCTTACGAGTCGTCCCCATACTTCTTCCACAGGGTTAGGATCTGGACTATGACTGGGCCAGTTAAGAACATTGATGTTGTTATCTTGAAACCAGTTAGTTACGGTATGAGAAGTATGAACGGAACAATTGTCTAGTTGAAATATGAACTCATTATTGGGAAATAATTGTGACACAGAAGGGAGCATAATATTGTCTAAAATCCTCGTTTCACTATTAAATCGTTACTCAATATGCCACAAAACACCAGGACCACGTGCCGATATCCAAGCACACATATTGACGGAAAATCAACCACTTTTATCATTGTTAGATATATATTTCTCATCGAATCGAGTATTCGGAGGGCGGTAAACACGAATACGACCGCTGTGTGTCGTCTGTAAAGATTACATTGTTCCAAAAATTTACATCCTACTCGAGTTTCTTTAAGTTCAGCTTTAAGTAAGTATTTTTGTGCTGCTGCACGACAGCGTAGCTTCGATTCTCTTACTCGCCGGTGACCAGTACTACTCGATCCAGGAAAATTCGTTTCTTCAGCAGCCTGAATAACTGAGTAAAATAGATTTTCTACTAAAGTATTTACCAATTGCAAATCTTGTTGTTGAGTTGATATCCTTCCTCGCCCTGATCCAGGATTTCTACTAATCGTACCGTTTATTCTCCACTTTCTTAAAATGTTACACACCGAATTTTTGTCAATATTATAACGCAGTGCAATTTGTCTCATTGATCATCCACCTTTTGCTTTAGCAATAACTCCAAATTTAACTAAATCGCTTATATGAGACGTGTTAGTTTTTTGCACACTTGCAATAAATTATGACAACTAACTGACAATGTCACAAAAATTAAAGTTAGATGTACACAACTAGATTTTAGCAAAATACCGTTATAACACTTGTCCTATTTTTTTTTTGCTCACGACCGTACTAGAGAGATTTACCAAAAGTAAAAAATGGTTAAATTTACATTTTTCACTAACTTATAAACACTTTTTCTAATGGAATAATATATTTTAAGTGGGCAAATTATTATGTTTTTGTTTTGTTTGCAAGTAATTGATCATACCTCGTTTATTATTAAAGGGAAAGTGAAAAAATAAAAAAATTGCTTGAAATGTTTTTATAAAAATAAAGAAAATAGAGGGAGGGCAAAATATGAACAAGTAGTGAATGTAATAATTTGAATCTCGTTTATTTTTTGTTCAAAACCATTTGTCTAATGAAATGAATATCTCATTATTCTCTAATGTCGTAATAGACAATTTTTAATAGACATAAAGGAGAGTGGGTATAACCCGTCGACAATCAAATGTCGTGATCGACACCATAGATAAAAAAATGATAATAACTGACATGCTCTCTGTACTGCGCTAGGAAGAGGCGTCAAACGTCAAAAACGTTTCTACATCTACGTTTGCGTATTGATGATTGGACCAGTTTTCAGCCAAAAATTTTCCAATCATGCGTACTTCTGTTATTACACCTTTAAGGTTCTTTAAATATCGACTGGAAAATGTTTGGCTAAAAATCTTTAGCATCTGAAAGCACTTTGAAAGTAACAAATTCTGACAACAGAATTTTTATTTTAACATTAATAGTTACTGAGATATCGTGGTTATTGCTAATGTTAGATTAGCGTTAGCGCAGTTTTTATTTTTCTCGAAAATGGTTCAAGGGTCAAAATTAATTCTAGTGGTACAAAATAGCAAAAAAAAATAACAAAATGTCCAATGGTTTTTTTGAATTTTGTTAAAAGTGGTTTGCTAGCGTTATATACGTTTGAAATTTGCTAATTTTACGTATAACTTGGCAAAGAATTGCCGAGTAAAGCAAAAGCCAAAAAAAGCTTTGAAAGAAACACTTTCTAAGAATAACAAAGTTGTATTCAAAGTATCAGTACAAAAAAAATTAAAAGCGAATTTTTTAAGTACACAAATAGTAAATCTCTTTATACTTCTAAAAATAAGATAATTTCCAGGTAGTTCAATTTTCATTTTCTTTTTTCTTTTTTAATAAATATGCTTGTAAAATTAACCAAATTCTCTATCAAATTGATTACCTATCTTAGCCAACAGCACTAAACAACTGGTCTGTTATTTTTGTTAAAGGTGTATATTAATATCATGAAACGTGCGAAACTGCTCTTGATAAAAATCGTCCATCAGCGATTCACCAAACCATGAAAGGGAGTTATTGCCATTCCGCCAAAACATCCATGCAAGTAATTTCATTTCGTTGGGAAATGTCTGTAGTGCGTAAACAATCTTAACGAGGAGCTTCTGCAATTGATCGAAAACTGTTAGGGACAAACTTAGGGGGGCGGAAAGGGGAGTAGGCTCCGAATAGAAGATAGGATAGTAAAGGAGGCTCAAACATCGAGATTGCTCTGTATAAATCCCCTTCGTATCCGACATTGGTCTATTGATTTATACTGCTTGTCCGTTCTCTATATATCTGCTTTTGTCCAGAAGGGCCGGTCGAGCTCGATTTGCTAATACAGGTGATAGGATCGAAAGATTGAAATGATCTAATTTATATACGGTGCAGCATGACAGGTACTGTTAGAAATAGCGGAGGAAAATTTTTAATCATGTATTTCTTAGACTATTTTAGAAATATATGAGAACATAATAATACTCATTTTATTATTTCAGTGAAAATAGAAATACTCGATCCTTGACAAAAAGTTACAAAAAATGCTTATAATTCAGACGATATAGGTTTTAGAAGAACTGTGAAAGAGAAAGTTGTTGGAAATTGAATTGTCTTTAAAAATTAGAATAAAAATTTCATCCGATTTTCCATTAGAACGGACAATACTTTTAGATTTAACAAAATGCATAGAAAATCTCCTAAACTTTTTGCTGGTCCTTATTAAAACAACTAAACCCAGGCTTCTTCTGTCGCAGACGGACTATAAAAGGTGTTAAAACCAGGAACAAGTTTAAATATCAAACTTAACAAACGTGAATAAAAACTACATACTAAATTAAAACACTCGCGCACTGGTCACTTTTAATTTCATATCTGACGCTAACATCTCAATTTGAATGAGGCGCCTTCCGCGAGATACGTCAATGCTGGGCTGCGCATAGTTGGCCTAACTTTGATTTTAAAAATTTGTAAGTAAATGTTTTTATTTTAAAAAAATTTGTAAACCGAAATGAATTTAGAGACAAAAATGTACAAAAAGAAAACAAGAAAAACAAACCGGCAAAAGGCTTACAAACAGAAAAGATAAACAAGGACAAAAATGAGCTTTACTCGATTTCATGAATTTTTAAACAACTAGCTATTAGGATAGATTATGTAAAAGAACCGTAGAATTTGATTATAGACATACTTAAAAATTTATTTCTAACAAGCAAAGAAAAGCACCGCAAGTAGTAGTAAAATACAATACCATAGGATACTTGTACCATTTGCTAAAAGCAATTCCCTTCCCATTTACAAACTGAGGAGCGCCTTCCTGTTGGTTCGTTTATTTAGGCTTCGTCTAAGAACTATAGGCCTATCTAGAATGGCGGTACTTCCGCCTGCTTTTTCTGTATGTTGGTAACTTTCCCACATCTTTATTTTTGCGTCCTTTTCGCGATGCGCAACACGCTCCGCGAGCGACAACATCCCGGTCTGTCTTTGCGCAACACTCCGTGAATAACATCCTGGCCTGATTATCATAACACCCTCCGTAGATAATGTTCCGGCCTGTACTCGGAGGATGCCGACTGTCTTTCTCCAAAAATTATTCTAAAACTCTTTAAGGTTATGCACCCCCGACCGGTTTCGAAAAATTTTTAGGTTGTGTTTATACTAGTTTGAGTCTATATTCACGTTATTTACAAATGTCACTGTCACAAGATTAAATTAAGCGTATCCGTCGACGTCATACTTCCGTTTTTGAAGACGTACTTCCGTCTAGTATACAAATATAACCGAAATGACAGATCTCAAAATTCTAACATCAATAGCAATGCCGCAATAAGATAACAAGCTAAAGACAGGTATTTATTTGAAAGATGAAACGATAAATAATTCATTTCACATGTAATTACCAACGTTAAATAATTATGTTCTTTTTATAAAAGAAGAAATATCCAGATGGTACAGAAATCAATATCTTGCTGTATATTAATAAGGTCTTGTTTCGCTCGAAAATTAGCTGCGAAATCCAACCGGGTTTCTTGATACGGGTGAGAATGTCATCTAATGGATTGTGGTTGGGGTGGGGCGATCCAATGCGCTGTATTTCATATCCAGATTATTAGCAATATGAATGATAAACAATACAAGACACAACAGTCCCAGTATGGAACCCTGCGGTACTTCTCATGTTTGGATATGTTGATCAAACTGGTGACCAAGACACCGATCAAATTGGAACCCACAGGACAAATAAGAATTAGATAACTTTCACCAAACGGCTACTAACTATTTATGGAGCCACTATTAATTTGGTTGTGGACAAGTACCCTATAACATACTAGTGAGTTATAAGTCATAAGTCACTAGTGAATTATAGTTTATAACTCACTTCTTTTTGTATAAAACTTTATTTATTGAAAAAATAGATGAAAACCTTAATTTATATTTAAATTAACACTAATACTCCCACTTTCTTAAATATTTGTTTTTTCTGTGACCTTTCCTGCATTTTTATGACAGTACGGTGACAATT
The DNA here is from genome assembly GCA_963675555.1 of Leptura quadrifasciata. Taxonomy (NCBI): domain Eukaryota; kingdom Metazoa; phylum Arthropoda; class Insecta; order Coleoptera; family Cerambycidae; genus Leptura; species Leptura quadrifasciata. Next base: position 135,638,566 of record OY776676.1, read on the forward strand.
TATTTATTAAAAAAGAATACAGCACGTCTACTTGACCAAATCATACTCAAATTGGACAAAAATGAGGTATTGTAAAAATAATACTGCCTATACAATCAAATCAAAAATTTCATATTTTTTAAAGTCTTCTAAATGCAGCTTTTGGATAAATTTTGTATGGCACCTATAATATTATGTTCTATAAAAATGACTTGAGAAAATTAGCCCACTCTTACGGTGTCTTACAAGGTGGGATATCATTATTATGCATTTCGTTGCTGGGCAAATATTCACTTATATCGATAAGTGTACTAAAAAATAAAACTGCGAACGGATTGGCTGTATGTCGAGAATCCTCAAGGTTCGTATTATTAGAATTGACAAAAGAACAACTTATTTCGATTAGTTTGTATAAGATTCTCAGCATCTTGAATGTATCCCATATAAGTATCTTTTATTAAGCTATTAAGTACTATAAATTACTCTTGAGGTTATTAAAATAACCATACACTTTGGCGTGGTACATCTATGTATCCTTTTCGACTTCAGGCAGTGGTACTAATAATAAAATAGTTTTAATTTGTAGTTTTGTATCGCGAGAAGAATGGATTTGCATTCGTAACATTACAATTATACTATCTTACACAGTACTAGTTAACCTCAGAAATAACACAACAGTTCTAGTATAGTGACAAGAGAAGATAGTAAAATGATTTTTATTTTACAGATCACGTTATTTAAATGTAGGAAGACTGATCACTGAATTTAAATTCAACTGGTACTACAGAATAGGTAAGATTGAGTTAATTTACGTTCAACAGAACTCTTGGTGGCATTTATGACTTTGGAAAAACTTCAACAACGGGTAGTATGTTACAAATAGGCCAGTTGTTTTATGTTTGTGTACAATACTTTTTTCTGACAATAGAAACTCTAAATCACATGTACCTACAATATTAAGGATGTCGAAATTTCAATTTTAAGATCATAAAATATTCACGCAGGGGTAAATCAAATCTTATCGCACTCTCTACTTTGTTTGTTATTTGAAGCATGGAAGTCACCGTCATATCCTTATTAGAATAAAAGAGACAGATTAACACTAATTTTAATTTTAATAATTCTCATTGATGGATAAGAAAAAATATAATCTCTGAAGGAACTACCATTTTTATTCACTCCTACAACACCTATTTGGAAAGCGCAGGGCAAAAGTCTAAAGAAAATTGTAACCATATCTTTAATAGTATCCATAAAGCTAAAAAATAAAAACATAAATCATAATTTACGAATTATGAAATTTTTATCGGTAATTTTGTAGCTGAATCTCTACATTTTGTGTGGTATCGGTGAAGACTTTGATGATGTTCTTTACGAATGATACGATCTTCTTAATTCTCATCAATTTGTATGATTAGAACCGTAATTTTTCTTAATTTTTTTTTTCTGAAAATTATTATCTTGATGGGTTTTGTTTATTAGAAGAGAACTAAATTAAATTTTGATTTTCAGTCGCATCACCGGAGCTAATAAAGGTGATGCAGGAAGTTCATGCCAAAGGAAGTGCCCATATCTTATTTACGTTTTAGGATTTATCAATTACTGAGAATTGTTTGAATTTATTTTAATTGAGATAATTTGCCGCAAATGTTATTGGTAATTGTTATTGCAAACCCAGCAAATACTGATTATTGCCGTCGTCGGTTCGAAAAAGGGGGAATAACAGTGCGTAGAATTTGAATTGCTATTCCGCAGATATATCTGGATCGATCTTAAGATATTGTATTGCAGTCATGTTATAACGGTTATAGTTCTGAAATAATACCCGGGGAAATGGAGATTTAGTCTTTGTATTTTTCCGAAGAAATAAAAAATCCCTCGACGATGAAATTTATATGGATAACGTATTCGTTTTAGTTGCTTAGTTTTTTTTTAGTTCTGTATATTAATACTCGTATTGTAAGAAAGAAAACTTTTCTTATTTACACTTTATATATATAATTGTCTACTATAGAATACAGTGAAAATACTGTCCATAACGTGCCACATTCACATTCCAAAATTGTCTGGGTAAAGTAAATTCCGCTTTTTAAAAGCTACTTGTCTGGCAAAAATTTTAGATATATCACCTTATTTTCTGAGTTATATAAAAAAAATTATAAGCACCATAACTGAAGTATGAACAAAACGCTTATTTATATCCGTTTGTTGTTCTGCTTAAATTTCGGTTTGTTTTTTCTGCAATTTAAAACAATAATAAAAAGTGGCCAGGGGACCGTTTCAAGGAAATACAGTGTCTTTGACCCCCATCTTCTAGTCGCTTGTATACCAGTGTATGCGCAGAAGCTATTCAATCTTAGGCGAGGATTGCGTAGTGGATATATAGGGTGTCCCAGATTTAAAGTGACAGACTAGTGAGAGATAGAGCACACTTTGCTGAATTCAAAACACCCCCACACTTACACTGTTTTCAAGATACATGTTGTTTTATGAATTTTGACTGAAACTAATATTCACCATATTTTGTAATGGATGGATGTATTTGGATAAAAGTTGATACATATATAGTGACTCCTAGTCCAATCAATAGCATAATTCAGTTTGGAAAATTTTCAGGACAGGACTCAAATTTATTATTTTATATTTAGGGCCAATTACATCACCCTGTATATCAGTTTTTTGTAAATGGCGGATGACTATTGAAATATTTATGGATTTAAGTGCAAAATACTGCAATAATATACGTTTATGGTTAATACCTAGCAAATTTTCGAAAATAATGGTGAATGATATTTAAATTCTACAATATACGCAAACAACTAACGTCGCTATTTTATTAATTTTACTTAAACACTTGCTTAATAATTATTTAATGTATTATTGTTAATTGAATTTGATTCTAATTGCGCTTAAAATTTGTACGGCTATATGCAATAATCCATAGAAAAACAGTTTGCTTAAAAGTAAAAGTAGGCGTGTGTCAATTCTGTTATTATATAGTTTAATACATAGTAATGTAAGTTACTTTTAGAAATTAAGCTTAAAGTATTCAAAGAAATCATTTGAGTCATTGAAGTAAGGTTTTATATTAACAAATCTAATAATTTCGAGATGACATTCAAATTTACAAATGAAGAATATTATGCAGATATGATTTATGTGTATGGTTTTTGCAACGGAAATGGAAGAGCTGCAGAGAGAGAAAATAGAAGACGTTTTCGAAATCATCGTACACCAAATCATACAACATTTTCAGAGGTATATCAATTTAATAAGGAACATGTGCAATTTCCCTCACAGGCAAGACATCAGCATGTTCCCAGAAATTTTCAATAGCGAGAGGAAATATTACAGAATGTTCATATTACTCCAACTGTAAGCGTCAGGAAAATCGGTATTCAAATTCTAAATTCCCAGAACTAAAGTATGGCGAACTTTATAAAAAGAAAATTTATTATTATTATTATTACATATTACAAAGAGTAGAAGCCGAAGACTTATAATACTCTTACACTAACCAGATTACCTATAAATACATAAATAATGATCTTTAAATTGACAAAAAAATTAATCAATATTGTAACACAAAGTGAGAAAAAAAGAAAAGAATTAATATAAATATAAAGAAAGGAAAAAGGAACAATTCAAATGTGGGTAAAGATACCACATTAGAGTCCAGGGTTCATGTGATGGTCTAAGCGTCCTTTAAAAGAGTTCAGCGACGGCGCGAAGATGACGTTTTCAGGCAGCGAATTCCACTGGTCAAAGACTTGTTATATCCTTGTTATGTTCAAAAGTAGTTCAACGACTTGAAGACGGTGACAGCGTTCCACATTTAATATTTTATAGGTAGTAGTTGCACACAGACCAACAGTTTCTAGAATTTTGTTCACGGACGTAGCTCAATTCAAGAGTGGTGGAATAAACAACACCAGAAATAAACATCTTTGGGCAAGGAATGGATGCAGGAAGTAACCATAAACGTGCCATCAAATATTATGAAAGCATTTTACACAATAATTCATAGATATTTCAATAGTTATCCGCCATTTACAAAAACTATATACAGGGTGAAGCAATTGGCCCTAAATGTAAAACAATAAAAATTGAGCCCTGTCCTGGAAATTTTCCAAACTAAATTATGCTATTGATTGGACTAGGAGTGCAGTATATGTGTACCAACTTTTATCCAAATACGTTCACCCATTCCAAAAATATGGTGAATTTTAGTTTCAGTCAAAATTCGTAAAACAACATGTATCTTGAAACCCGTGAGGATTCAAGAGTAAGTGGGGGGATGGTTTGAACTCAACCAAGTGTGCTCTATCTATCATTAGTCTACGTCACTTTAAATCTGGGACACCCTGTATAACATCCTTCGGAGGGGACGTAAAGTTGTCAGTCCCTTGTTCAAATAAATGAGCCTTAAAAAACAGCTAACCTTGAAAACCATAGATTTCTTTATGAAAATCCATATAAAGTAAATAGATTAGTTTTGACTTTTGTAAATAAAAAAAGTCAACAAAATAAAGATGCGTCTTTAAGAAAACAAGAAAAGTACACCTGAGGGAGGGAGATAATATATAGGTGATTGCTGGAAAAGAATAAAGAAGACATAAAAGCGGCCTAAAATTAGACCACAATAGTCTAATATTTTATGAGATTAGAAAGAAATTGGGAAATGCATATGTAGCAAACAGGGTTTATTCTGTTGTACACATTTTTTTGTGCCTATGTTGTTATCGCCAACATATTCCTGCGTCAATTTTTTTACATAGGAAAAGCTTTGTATTGGAATAATATTGCGGTAAGATTACTTTTACTTATTTTCATTACTTCAAATTGGAAAATTGAACAAGAAGGAAATTCGGAATATTTGTAAAAATACGCACACATAAAGAGCGTTCACTTAAAAATTGTTTACCAAAACAACTAGTCCTCACGGCTCTAACAGGATGTAAGCTGTTGTACGTATCAAATAAATTTAGAAATAACATTTTCAAATAAAATATACAATAAACTTCCTCTATATGTATGTATAATAACGAAAATACGTAAACATATCTTATGTAATTTTGACTATTTATTTTATTCTTATTTTCTGTCGAATAAACTGAAAATATTTTTTCCACAAACATCACATTTCACGTGAATCACATTATAAATAGAAATAACACTGCCAAGAAAGCTAGACTCAAGGATTTAGTCTAACTATACAAGAGAGAATTTCGAAAAATATTCAAATTTTGAATATTTTCCTTTACTAACTTTGAAAAGTCATAACTTTTTGTATATTTTGACAATTTTAGTTTTATATTGCATTAAAATATGAATGACTTTTCGATGGAACGGAGAACAACAACGGTTATTACATATGAAAGTATTTCGAGTTTATAAGTGACCATTTTAGGAAACATTAATATTTTCATTCGGCTCAAGTCTGTGTCGCTGGGTATTAGAGGCTGTACATCTAAACCCCAATTTTTTAATAAAGCCTCTTCGGATTGGCTATGAGCAACTTACTAGGATTTGAGTTTTAAACTAGTCCAACCGCTACGTGCGGGTGCACGAGAAATCTTATTTGATTTCAGCAACGTCAAAAAGAATTTGGGCTTTAATTAATAAAAATTAATGTGGCCATTCTGCTCATCACTCCTCTTAAATGGAAGACGTTTTCAATACGCCTCAAACTCTGAGCAAACTTCTCAAATATTGGACCACTTTTTATTACTCGAAATGTATTAACAGACCTTGAGCTACCAATATGGAACCCTCCGTGGAAATTTATGATTCACATATTTTTTCATTGCTATTGCTATCTAGTTTACGATTTTAGTTGTTATTGTCTCTTGTTAATTACAGCTTATCCCGGAAAAAAACCGGAAAACAACAAAAATACGGAGAAAATATATTTTTTTGAATTCATTCCCATTTAGATTAAATGTTTAGTTAAAGAATATATATTTATAACAAATATTTTGTACAGAAATTCTTCAACTAGTTTTCCTTGGTTTTCCGGGAACATAGCTGGAAAATGATATTATTAGTCACATATTCTTCCATTTTTTAATTGTAAATATGCACCTTAACACATTTTTTATTTTTTTAAATCATTTATTTAACGTCGGCCTATTTCCGCTATCAAGGTCAATCACCGACGCTAGGGGATAAGCTCATCAGTGTCTGTGTAGGCACTAGGACGTCTAACCTGGAAATTTTGCCGAACCCCCACAGTTTGTCGTGGGGTAGGGATCTCTAACGTGCTCACATCATAGACATACGGAATCCACAACCCACAGTTGTACATCTCTTTCGAAAGATGGTGACGCGAGCAGATCCGCTCATCTACTATATCTCATCGACTTGCTGTGACCCGGTTTTGAACCCGGGCCTGCGTGGGAGGACGCGCCACAGTCCATCACACCACCAAGCCGACCACAATTCTTATTATAAGAGTATAAATGAAAACATTCAGGTTATAATAATAAAAATTCAAATTTTTAATCGCAAAATCAAATAACAGCATTTAATTTTATAACAGCATTTGTAATCAACAGCCTTCTTCTTCATCCTCATTTAGTATATCGGGTAAGTTATCTAGTTCTGGCTCATCATCATCTTCAGACTCATCTGGATCAAAACTTTCCATAACGTAGCGTGTCAGTTAGTTCGTATGTCAACGGGTCTCCTTTAATCCAATCAAACTTAAGTTGTCGACCCAACTTCCAGCCATATATGCCCACCTGGAGTTGATGTTATGGATTTGGCGATGCGCGTATTGGGAGTTTACACGACTGATGTGGTTTTCAAGTGAAGCTTTACAAGGAGGTAGTAGATTCAAATCGAAAACTTCTGTATTTGGCAGTGCAAATGTTATTTTGGCAGAGTATTTTTGTGTGAACAAATCGTACCGTAGCTTATCTACGTATACCTTATTACTATACAAGCAACATACGAATTCCTACCAATAACATGTCTGTAATTGTAAGTGATGATCCTAGTGATCTAAGAATATGCACGAATTTTGAATCCATTTATATTTAATTGACAACTTTCCACGACGAACAAAAGAATTGGTGATGTCTCATCCGGATAATCCAAACATATTCAACATAGCATGGCTCAGTGCTACATCTAAATCCCGAGAAATGATGATGACGTTAATGACCCTTAATTTTTTCCAGTTCATGTATTAAACAGTAACACGTTTAATTTCATTTTTACACCTTAACAACATAAACACATCTGTGCCTGGTGACCTAATTCTGATAGGCAAATTGTCTTGACAGGATTGAGAAGCATGGATGCAATGTAAATATAATTTTAGTACTCGCTTTATCTTGTGAAGAGCATGGCTCTTCTTGTACAGAATACTTTTTTGTAAAAAGTCATTGTCTCTGTATTCCCGTGGCTTTCCATGCTTTTCCGGGACATGCTGTAATTGACAAGGGAGAAACAACAAACTAAAACCTTAAACTACATGGCAATATGAACAAAAAAGATGTGAGTCAGAGATTCCCACGGAGGAGGGATGGGGGGTAAACACTAGCATTCGCTCTATAAGATATCAAAAAATCACATCAATATTTTTTTTCTCTAGAATCCATGGAGTGATTCAGTGGCATTGATCGTCAAAATACACTTATGAAGAAAACTGAATCTCTTAATTTCAAAGTTATTAATCAAATCATGTAAAAATCTTTCCAAAGCAATTAAGAACTTTAACTAACCGTACTTTGGGAAGCAATTATTTCTTTTTTAACTGTGAATGACGAACTACATCTATTTTTTGCTCTATTTTTGTATTTCAAAGTTAACAAGTTAAAATATGTTACCCTCTGTATATATCAAATGATTTCATTTGACTAACACTTGCACAATTTTTTAACTATGTACAGCAAGCAAACATACAATTGTTTAAATAATGTGCTTTTTACGTGCGTTTATAGGCTAACATTTCTCGACTTAAGAGTTCATTAAAATTTATTAAAATTCATCTTCAAAGCCTCAGGTAGATTTACCCTTACCTCCATACAATTGTTTTAACGATCTTGCTCTTTCAATTCGTATTGTATAACAGCATAGAATAATGTTCTTTATAATTTGACTGCCTCATTATTATTCGTATCTTTAAAAGATGATTGCAGTTTTCGAAGGGTAACGATTTTCAGCCACGAATCTGATATTCGAGTTATAGCGACTGCAAAAGACTAGCAAGGTATTCGTCGCATCCTAAATAAATAAATATAAATTAGAGGGAAACTAAATACAATAATGCAAATAATAAGTTTACCAGGTTTTGCTCTGAAGGTCGCATTTGGTGTATTTTTGATGGTCAGTTGTGTGCCTTATTTCCATTAATATTATATTTAATTCTTATACAGGTGTCTCTCGATAACCGTTGAACAGGATTCTTAAGTATCGATCCACATTATATTTGAGATTGATCATAGTGGTGAAGTTTGGGATAATTTCCTTTTCAGATGTTTTTTTATTGATTTATTCCCCTAAATTCAGGATTCTTCTTCTTCGCAAACAGTATTAAATAGTAAGTAATAAATATTAATCTCACTATTATTAATTTTATATTCAATTTTTGATGAATGTGTACCAAAATTTAGAAAAACTAATAGAACTTTTCCGCCTTGGTTTAACTACGAAATAAAAAATATTCGTATCTAAGAATTAGCACTAAAAAATATTAATTATAAGAAATATAATAATGACACCACTACGTAGGTTTCAAACACCTGGAAATGCAATTAAACGTCAAATAGATAGTGCATATAAACAATATGTCTCAAACATTTAAAACAAAATTTGTGATGATCCATCTAAATTCTGATCTTTAGTCCAGTGTAAGAGAAACAAATCTCGAATTCCAGGAATATGAAAATATAACGATGCAATATTTGATATGCCACAAAATACTGTCAGTAGCTTTGCGCATTTTTTTCCACTATAATATACTCAGCCTAACCATCCCCTGATAAGCAAGCTCGTATCAGATCACGGTAATTGTATAAATATTATTCACATCCCAGAGGATGACATTATAAAGGCGATAAAGAAACTAAAAAATAAAACGACATCTGGTATAGACAATGTCCCAAGTTTTTTTGAATGAGATTGCGCCGTGGTATTTGTTAACCCACTTTATATTTTATTCAATCCTGTTCTTGATACGTCTAAGTTTCCAGACATTTGGAAAGTTACGAAAATCTACACAATTTTTAAATCTGGCGATCCCTCATGTCATAATATGTGTAGATCCATAACAATCTTAAATAGATTTGTGAAAGTCCTCTAAATAATATTTATAATGAAATTAAAATTTAATATCCCCACCTCAACATGGTTTCATGACGAAAAAATCAACCGTAACTAATTTGGCTGCCATTACACAGTTTATTTGCAATACCCTAGATGATGAAGGCCAGATTGATGTAACATACACAGATATTCAAAAAGCTTTTGATAAAGTTGATTACAATTTGCTGTTAAATAAATTACAGATTAATGGCTTCTCTAATAGCTTAATTAAATTATTTACATCATACTTATCGTTGCGTAATTAATGTCTATTATGGTGATTGCATATATCAAAGATATATTGCTACATAGAGAGTTCCGTAGGGGTCTAATTTGGGCCCGCTGCTAGTCTTTATTAACGACTTACCATCAAAAATTAAATATGATCATCTGTTTGCGGATGACCTCAAAACTCATCTAAAGATAAGAAGGATGGAAGAGAAAAGTTATTGCTATCTCATTCCTTTATAGTTTACTAAATATAAATCCTTGATTATCTACACTATTAAGCAGAGTAATTTTTTTAGCTCCTTGACCTACGTCTACGTGTATGTGTTAGTTTTTTTAACACACAGTAATATCAACGACAAATATAACTCTTTTATTTCTGTTATTAAAAGTAAAAGAAGTTGCATCTAAAAAAGAAGTCAAGTTAAAGCTATGGGCCAAGGGTGGTGGAATGATAAAACACGAGACGCAGCCGAACAAAGAGATCACAGTTATAAAATTTATAAACAAAATAAAACGCAATTAAATAAAGAAATATACAAACATAAGAGAAATGTTGCACAAAAAAGAATACGTGAAGAGAAAAAATATATTACGAAAATAAAATCGATCAGTGCAAAAACGACTCAAAAAAATGTGCGATGCATTAAAACTCGTAATATCGGGGAGAAATGGTTGTGATATTAAAAGAGTTAAAATTGATGTCAAAGAACGAAAATCAACGGAAATGAGCAATAAGTTACATTTTTTTTTACATTAGTAAAATAGATAAAATTATAACAGGCACATAAACAACTAACCTAATTGATTTTATTATTGAAATTAGAACACCAAATAATGCACTTACTACATTTATAATTATTGACTACAATGAACTGGAAAAAGTCGTATTTTCTTTGCCAAATAAGATTAGCCCGGACGAAATAATATAAAAATTTCTTAAAAATATATATCGCTAGTGACAGGAAAGCTACCGTCAATTCTTAAAATATCTACAGTTATATTAGTATCTAAAGTTTATAATGTAATAAAAGAAGCCAGGGATTTGAGACCTATCAATATTTTAGGGACTATAGAAAAACTGATCGAAAGAATAGTTTACGAACAAGTGTCTAATTACATAATAGATAATAATACTCTATTTTTAAATCAATCCGGATTTAGGAAAGGTCACAGTTGTGCAACTGCAGTACAAAACAACTAGAAAGAACAAGATGATAAAGGTGTAATGATAGGGGCTGTATTTGTAGATATAAAACGGGCTTTTGAAACGATCGAGAGGGAAATATTCATTAACATTTGAAGGGAAATGGTATAACTGGCATACCTCTAAGTTGGTTAGTGGATTACTTATAAAATAGAAAACAAATAACAAAAATAAACTGTGAAATATTAAATAAAAACGGGGTACCACAGGGCAGTATACTAGGGCCGCTGCTATTCTTATTATACATTAATGATATTGTAAAATATGTTGAAAAGCGTCAAATTTATGAAATAAATATGCAGTTATATTATCTTCTAAAGATTTAGCGACAATTATAGATACTATAATAATGAGTTACAAAATATAGGTAGGTGGTACAATGGTAACTTGTTCAAATTAAATGCGTCAAAAACAAAATTTATGTTAATTAGTGATAACCAAAAATACGAAGAGTTGAAAAGGTCATTCAAAATAAAAGTGGAATATGCTAAGATTGAGAATATTGAGAAAATTAAAAATTTAGGTATTTTAATTGATAAAAACTCAACATCTAAAGAACATGCATCTTATATTATCAACAAAGTGTCAAAAAACACAAATTTCTTATCGAGGGTTGCTTCTTTTTTAACACAATGGTCGAAAATCACCTTATATAACACCTTAATCCTTCCTCATTTGACATTTGCGGTATCTATCTTGTATTCATCCAGTAAAAATGAAATAGAGAGGATGCAGAAATTGCAGAACAGTCATGAAAATTATTTATTTTAGGCGTACCACGAGACACATCTATTAAGACGATGTTATTTAACCTTAATTGGCTGTCAGTGTAATATTACCTAGAATACCATACACTCGTTTCAATACATAAAATGAAGTCATCTTTGTCACTGACATATATGACATAAATAATGTTATTTAACGCCGATACACAACCATAACACTCGAACAGATATACGAGTCACGAGTAAGAATAAAAAACTAACAGAAAATCTCTTTTTCATGAAGGAATGATCAAATACAATAACCTTGACAACTCTTTGAAAAAATGTGTCGCTATTAATACCTTTAAAACTAAATTAAGATCTTCTTCGTTTTCTGAATGTCTTAAATAATAGCTATATTTTTCTGTTAAGTATTATAATATATTATAATAATATTTTCTACGTAATTACACTTTAGTAGATAAGTAAACTTCAATATGTTACATGATCTTATGCAAAACTTTAATTATAGGAGTCTTGTATTGTATATTATGATATTGTATATTAGCCAAGTTGCTAAATAAAAATGTATCTATATAATATTGTTAATGTTCCTTTATTGTATTGCTTTTCATGTAATTGGGTTTTACAACTGTTAGAAATAAACGTCTATTATTATTATTAGTATTTTTTTAAAGAAATACATTATTGCCAAAGAAATTGATTATTTTTTACTATCCGTTCTGTAAGAACAAATGTTAATGTAATAAATAAATAACCATTAAATACAAATGCTGTAAGGTAATTGGGTCACAAACTGTATGCAAAGTAAAACGCGTATGCGATAGTGTGTGGCGGTCCTAAAAATAACAGAGACCCAAGAACAGTTCCTGATATGATTTCATTGTATTCCATTATCCCTTTTAGGGCATGCAATAGCGAGCAATGTTTCGGGAAATAAAAAAGCCCATGACTTGGACTTTCCTTAAGACGCAATAAAATTAATGTCGAAAAAGGACGTATAATGCGACAACGTATGCGTAAAAAGTGGAAAGGCAGCTAGTAATTTCTTAAAATATACTAAAGCAATGGAGCTTTTATCGAACATAAAGTAATAAATGTGCGTTATGGGGTCCAAGCACGAAAGTCGATAACGAAGCCTGTATTACCGACTGATACGGTCCGGTAATGTAATACGAGGAAATCTCAATCTTCGTTCACAATAAGATGACGCCCAATTTATATAATGTAAGAATTCCATTCACGACGAAACCAGGTCATTTAATAAAGCTTATCCATTAAATATCTGTTAAATTACTAGTACAATCTATACTGACATGTTCTTGAATCTATTTCAACTAAGTATTATTTTTATTTTTAGTAAAGTGCCGTCGCCGTCTCACCCGTAACGAGCACAACTACCAGAGTCAAATTAGGATTTTAATGTGAATTCTCTGGTCAGGGCATCTTTTTATTTTAACGTGTTTAAGGTGTCAAGTTCACAGTTAGTGGAGTAAAGATAGATTTTGAGAGAAAATTTTATATAGAGAAACGCGACAGAAAAATAAATTTATTTTGGTGGAACTAAGAATAACCTGTTTTCTACATCGAGTAGGTAGGGAACCTTTTTCCGCGAAAAAGGGGTAAATTGGTCATTTTTAAGGGTGTTTTTCCAGTTTTAATTTATATTGGACCCTTTAAAATGCTAGTTAAGAAACAAGAATGGTACCCTTTTATTGTAAATGTTCAAGAAACCTTCAGTTCAAATTTCGTGAAAATCGGTTCACCGCCTCCTACGATTTGTTATTGTATATCCTGATAAAACGTAAGAAATTGAATTACGGCTAACTTGGCCAAAATTAAACCGAACGTTTAGATGAAAGTAACCTATATAACTAAGAAATAGCCTGCTAAATATTAGCAAAAAATATCCAATAGTTTGGCCGCAATTCAGTTTCTAGTCCAAATTCCACAAAATTTTCAAAACGGCTAGCTTCTTTCCGTTTTCAAAGAGAAGGTTTTTCTTCCATTACAATTTAGTTAAATTGAAAACAAGTGCTATTATACTTCCGGGTGCTCTCCCGCGTCGATGATCGACTCTTTCAGGAGTCACAGTTATCTAAACGACGTTTCGGCCGAATCTCATCCATCTTCAGGTTCTCACTGAAAGCTGCCTAGTGCTGCTCCTCGTCGCTCGAACTGAACTGACGTTCTCCGCGTTGTGCGGCTCCTTATATAGGCTGTGGTCTAGGGCGCGCCTGCGCGACTGGCTACGTATCACTGGTCCCCTACTACTTATGGGAGACGTAGCGGGCGCCTGAGCCAACCCGACAAGTGGCCTCGCTGAAACGTCACGCTCCACGTAACTTCTCGTTGGTGGTCGGGCATCCTCGTGTCCAATCGTTGCCGTAGAATGCTGAGGGTCTCTCTGATTAGTCAGCGCTTGGCTCTGACTCTTCGTGATAGGTCCATTTCGGGAAGGTTGCTGTGTCAATCAGACCAATCAGAGAGAACCTCGGCATTCTGCGGCAACGATTGGACACGAGGATGCCCAACCACCAACAAAAAGTCATGTGGAGCGTGACGTTTCAGCGAGGCCACTGGTCGGGTTGGCTCAGGCGCCTGCTACGCCTCCCACAAGTAGTAGGGGACCATTGACACGTAGCCAGTCGCGCAGGCACGCCCTAGACCACAGCCTATATAAAGAGCCGCACAACGCGGATAACGTCAGTTCAGTTTGAGCAACGAGGACCAGCAGTAGGTAGCTTTCAGTGAGAACCTGAAGATGGCAGATGAGATTCTGCCGAAACGTCGTTTAGACAACCGTGACTCCTGGAGGAGTCGACCATCAACGCGGGAGAGCACCCGGAAGTTAACACTTCATATATATATATATATATATGCACCAGGTGATTTCCTGATTTCCCGTCATTTTCGGTATTATAGGCAAGCGTGTAATTACTCATTATAAAAATTCATAATAGAAATTTTAATATTAATAATAAAAGTGATTGTGAGCAGGGTTTAAATATTTAGAAAAAAATAACACCTCGAAGGTAAGATATAATTTTTTTTTTTCGAAATTTCACTTGATTTTTAAACTTTTTACATATATTGTTTATTATTTTATTTTATTCGTTTTCTTTTTCTAGTAGTTGCGCAAGAAGTGTCTACTTCCGAATCGGTAACTGAAGTTCGTCATCGCTAAAATCGTATACGTCTGAGATATTTTCTGAAGTACCAAAATTTACAGGATTTTGGATGGCAGCAAACAACAGATAATGGACTGATGCCTATAAGGATTGATAAAGTTGCTCTTCCTAATGAATTACTCAATATAACTGCGTGTGATTGTAAGGTCGGTTGCAAAACCAAACGTTGCTCATGCAAAATCATTGGCGTCACGTGCAGCAATTTGGACCACAAAGGAAAGAATACTTTGTGTCAAAATGTAGATAATATTATTGACGATCCTGTGGTTGATGAAGAGTCTGAGCAATTAGAAATTAGTCTTGATATTTATGACATTGAAGAAGTTGATAATTATGAAGAAGATGTTTGTTCCTCAGAGCATATCTCAGATGTATACGATTTTAGCGATGACGACGGTGAAGAAATATTCCAAACTCCAGTTACCGATTCGGAAGTAGACACTTCTTGCAGTAGCACATTTAGTACAACTACTAGAAAAAGAAGTTTCTTAGTTGTAACTTATGCAACTTCTAACACGTCAAGATACAATATTATTTGCCATATGGCTATAAGCCAAAGAGTCATATATATATATTTAATAATTTTTCGCAATCTAGACTGGATTTCATTTGAAATATGGCACAAAAGGCCGAGTTTAGTGCGGCACAAGCAAAGTCAATATGGAAGTGAAATTTGTCGGTAGTTTTGTACTCTTAGAGGATCTTCTTTCTTACAAATTATACCACATGCTAGCTTTAGAATATCAGGAGATAATCCGGAACTTAACGATCTATTTATTAGATAAACTAGGGGCTCACAAATAATATTGCTAATTGATTTTAAGAGTTAAACACTAATTTAATCTACTCCTATAGATTTTTTATTTTTTGGATGATTAATTTCTCTTTTAACACCAGCTTCATCTATTATGTGCAACAAAGAGCGAAGTATTACTTTGTGTTTTTGTTGTTGCCTTGATAGAGTTTAATTGTTGCTAAGATATTACACCCCTGTGAAATAGTGCCATCAAAACCGAGAAATGTGTGCGACAGGTCAAACATTTCAGCATTTTTAAGAATCCTTTAAAATAACTAACTGTAAGAGAAATTTTTTAACTAAAATTTTTGACAATTCTTTTGCATTTCAAGAAAAGGGCTGTAAACAAATTTAATTTGGACTTGAAAACATGCTTCAAATATAAAATACTTTAACAAGCTATAATAGCTTATAAAAAATGAACAACTTGAAAATAAAACTTTTCTTATGATACATATTGGCCGAGGTATTTTAATTTTTGCGTTTTATCATTTAGTTAATAAACAAATTCATCTCTTGACTTAAAATTTGCACTGATTGTTTATAAATGTTTACTTTTTCATTTACGTAAGTAAAAACTATTAAAATGTTACTAGAAGTTAAAAAAATAATTATTAATAAGGAGGCACGTCTCTACAGTGCGACCCGAGCGAAGGCAATTCAAATTATGAGATCATACATGGTGTCGGCGGGAATTCCTGTCTCTAACTTTGGATAAAGGTAGTATTTGTATTGTAAATATGGAAAAAAAGTTCCTACAGATATATATTCGGAAACGCTTCCTAAGGGAGCTAAGGCCCTTTGAATGTGGTGCCTTCGAGTGAGTTTTTATTAATTATTTCAATTAATGGTATACTAAACTGAAATTCATCAGCGGCATAAGGAAGACGGGATGCATAATCCAAAATATTTATATTCCTTTTTTAAATGTTGGTGCAAAAATATGGTGCATATGAAGTATGAAAGTACAAATTGAGTACTGTGCACTGTACTTTCCGACCTTTATTGGTTTTACTCGATTTATAAGATATATTCTTTAAGGTACGCTACGCTGATGAGGAGCAATAACTCCGAAACACGTGTCCGTAGCTGCATTGTTGTTTCTATTGAGGTATAAGGCAATAACTTGTTTCTTTATTTAAAAAATATAATCTTATTCGTTTTGCAAGTTTAAAATTGATCGTATTCCACATGCGTTAAGTGCCAGAAATTG
Organism: Leptura quadrifasciata; assembly: GCA_963675555.1. Taxonomy (NCBI): domain Eukaryota; kingdom Metazoa; phylum Arthropoda; class Insecta; order Coleoptera; family Cerambycidae; genus Leptura; species Leptura quadrifasciata. The sequence goes on from OY776676.1 coordinate 135,655,217, forward strand.
TACTGGACAATCGTCACTGACATGCAAAATTTTTTTACACATGCACGTTTTGTTGTTTTACCTACACTTTATGATATATAATTTTAAATACTTATGTATTTAAACGATTCAAAACCGTCATCAGTGTTAAAATTCTTCCGATGCAAATCCCACGATTCAGGGCCTTTTGAAATTCTGAGTCACGGTTGATAGAGGTGAAATTGTGATCAGTTAGGGAATAAATTATATATAATACCACTCACCCTCGGTGCATCGTGTGAACGGCTCTCATTTGATATCGATTTACTAAATGGTTTAATTGATAATTTGGGTAGAACATTTCAGCGATTCATAAGAAGGGAATACATTAGGTATTTACAGCTTTCTTTGGATGTGTTAACGCCAGCGGTTTTTATAAAAATAAAGAAGTATGTTAATATCGATAATAGTTCTAAGAATAAAATGTAATGAGCGATGTACGTGCACATACAAACAGACCGCTTCGGTTCAAATAAATGTTTATTTATATGATATATTTATGAAAAACTATATATGTTACTCAATATCTGCAAGTTTCTTAATTCAGTTGCTTCAGATAATATACTTCAACTGAAAACATAAATTAATGTTTCATCTGAGAAATTGTGCACATTCAATAATTTCTGATTTTACCAACCAAAATATATTGAATATAATTTTTTGTTTAGCGTGTCTTTTATCAGAGAAATAAATAATAACCGTCAATTTTGATAAAAATAAATAAAAAAGCTACAACAATATGGTACCTAATATTATTTTTTTTGTAAAATTACTATAGTTGGAATAAGATCTATAAATATCAGGCGATTAAAATACAGGGTGTCCCGAAATCTCTCGGATTTGAGTAGAACTATTGAAAGGTCACAAGTTCGTATATTTTTCTTTCCCCCGAGGTACCCCTACAAAGATATTCGCTCTTGAAGTTGAAGGTTAAAAATAATTGATTTTTCGCGATAACTTTTTTATTGTTCAATCGATTTTAATCATTTTTGCCAAAATAAATTGTAGAGGCCCTTGGTTCTCGTACACACACTAAATCCCAATTTAATGTTTTACTCCCTTTAATAATAGGGTGGGAGCGGCAATGGGGGTGGTAGAGGAGGTGGCTAATGCCAACAAAAATTTAGAGTTCCTTGGTTCTCATATACACACTAAAATACCCTCCCGATCGGATCTCCGGGGGAGGGTGCCCACAGGGACACCTCATCGAATGTCGAAAAAACACCGACAAGTTAAATCCAAGAAAACTAATTCTTTCATCTACGGCGCTTGGAATGTTCGTACTTTGAACGACAGCACTCGCACCGATCGGCCTGAAAGAAGAACTGCTCTAATAGATAGAGAACTCAATGTTGACGTTGCAGCTCTCAGCGAAACTCGATTTTTGGAGGAAGGCTCTCTCACAGAAAAGTACTACACCTTCTATTGGAAAGTTCTTCCCACCAATTCAAGAAGACAACATGGAGTAGGATTTGCCGTTCGGAATCAACTTGTATCCAACTTAACACAAGTACCACAAGGCCTATCCGAGCGTCTAATGCTGCTACGCTATGAGCTATCAGATGGCAACGCGGTAAATCTAATAAGCGCCTACGCTCCCACTCTGGATGCAAGTCACGAAACCAAGGAAATTTTTTATCAACAGCTGGAAGAAACCCTCTGTAGAATACCTAAAACGGAACGACTCGTTATTCTTGGCGATTTTAACGCTAGAGTAGGGAGAGATGCAGACACCTGGCTAGGCATTATAGGCAAGAACGGTTTGGGCAACATGAACGCTAACGGTCAACTACTCCTAACTAAATGCGCCGAACATGATCTAGTTATAACAAACACCATTTTCCGACAAAAGGATAAATTTAAAGGCACCTGGCGTCACCCCAGATCAGGTCACTGGCATCTACTGGACTATGTCATCGTACGTAGGAAGCATCTCAAGGACGTCCAAATTACAAAGGCGCGCATTGATAGCGAATGTTGGACCGATCATCGTCCTGTTGTCTCTAAAATGAAAATTGTTATGAGACCCAAACACCGAAGAACTCAAGTAAAACGCAGACCCCGTCTCTGTATTAGTAAATTGAGTGACCAACAAACCGTCAAACAGCTAAAGCAAAAAGTTCAAGAGAATTTGAGTGCACTAGAAGAAACCAATTCTGTAGATGTCGCTACTACCTGGACACAAATTAAAGATAGTTTAAAAAGTGCGAGTGAGGAAATTCTTGGCACTGCAGCAAGTAAAAAACAGGAGGACTGGTTCAATGATAATGAAGCTTTTATACAAGAACTTCTTGACCGCAAACATATTGCCTTCCAAAACGCTATCAACCACCCCAACGACTCATCAAAAGCAGAAGCTTTTACCCAGTCTAAGTATGAAACGCAACGCGAAATCAGAAGAATAAAGAACGAGTGGTGGGCAAGCAATGCCAGAGAAATTCAAAGGTACGCCGATTCACACGACTACAGGCTGATGCCAATAAAAATTTTGAGACCTTGTCTATTCATACATGCGTTAAATTGCAATTTTATGACCTCTTACCTGCTTGCTTTGCCTATTTACCCTTATATACCCCATTTACCCCCGAACCCTTCAACGGAATTATATCAATATATAATCTAGTTCCAGATCTCGTTACAATACATAAGTGTACCAAATTTCAAGTCAATATCATAAACGGTTCCAGAGTAAACGTGCGCACAATAAAGTTAGACAGACCGACAGACAGGAATTTTTTTCGCTCAAATTTAAAATCTGGACGTTTAATGACAAAAAAATATCTTTTTCGCGTTACTACCAGTGGACGTGGAAGTAAAATTATAAGTCCATTGCATTATTAAGCAGTTATTACAGTACCGATTCATCAGCCTAAACTTCAACTGAATTTCGATCTTTAATAACTACATATCTATTTCACCTGTGCGTATAGTTGGGTGTATATTTACTGGGCAGTCAAAAAACGCAACAAATAGTTTTTTACGGCCTCATTAAAAACCATTACTCTCTGTACTATCTCGTCTGCAAATTGAATCACTTAACTTAATAGGTTTTTGATGTACGTAGGTTTGTTTGATAAGACCATGCCGAATGGTTCACCGACGTTAATAATTAGCGTATAAAGTTTTTGTTGCTTTTTTTGACTACCCAGTAAATATACACCCGACTATATATCTGTTTCACACAGCAAAGCTTCACCCACTCGCCAGTTCAATCAACCAGCTTTAACACTGCGGCACCCTCACTGCATATTTTCGAATCACACCGTTCCACGATTCTCTTAATGAATGGACTTGGACCCGTAGTCGGTCGCATATATCGCTGCGCAAAACTACGAATCGGAACTCATCACCCTATAAGCATTTTCAATTCTAAAAAATGACTTTTATGACAAATTTTTTGAATTTAAACTGTAATTTCTCTGATACTTTGTGTGGCCAGCTTACTTAATCTCTTATTGCCGCTGACGAGCTCTGAGCGGCAGTAAAAATCAAATACTGCCGCTCATGAGCAGTACTGAAAGTATTCGAAGATAAAATAACAGTATTTTTCTTCAAACGTCAGAAAATCATGACAGTTCTTACTCATTCTATGACATTAATGTTTGACATTCCAGACGGCTGTGCGTTGCCATTAGCAACGGAAGTAAAAGTACTTTTTCTTCCGCTCGAGCGGACTTTTGCTTCCGTTGATAATGGCAACATATAGCTAGATTTTTTTATCTTTATTCTTTTTATAGCTAATCGACGTTTGAATAAAAATGAACATGTCTTATTCGGAGTAAAAGCCACTTTTTTAACTTGTTTGTAATTGCCTACAGACTCGTCACAAAATTATCACTTTTCTCCTAATAAAACAATATAGAATTATTTAAATCTTATTCGACGTTTGAGAAAAAAGTGTTATATGTTAAATAAATTTTTGCGTCTCGGCTACGTTGCCGGACTCGCTTTCTCGACAGAAATAATGTCACCTTTACTTCATATAAAACAATATACGATTTTCTTCAAACGTCAAAAAAACGTTACATTTATGACGAATTTCATGAATTTAAACTCTCATGTCTCTGACACTTCATCTGCCCTATACTGTACAATACACTTATGTTTTGGAATAAGAGAATGCAAAACAAATTATAGCGAATATTTTCCATGCCTTAGGACCGAAATTAAGCCTAGCCGAGGGAGACTCGATAAAAGAAGTATTCTCTGTGTTGAAAGGAACACAATGCAATTTCGGCTGGATTAAAAACAGTTAAGGTCCGACTGAATCCACATTGGATATTAATTCTTCGAGTGAGTAAAGTTTGTGTGGAACTGGTTAAATGCAGATGCAGGGAAGATTGTGCCAATATTTGTGTTAAAAATTTTATTAAACTTATTTTTTTCTCGTAATAACTCTTTCTTTACATGTTCATGAGGATTTTGTCCTCTTTATCTAAATATTCTCGATTTTTTTTCGACAATATTCAAGAAAACTAAAAAAAAAACTAATACATGTAACTTTACAGACTGGTTTTAAGGCCGTAATTAAATTATTATTTTTGTTAATAATTCTTCTTCTAATGAACAAAAATTAACTGAAATTTGTTATGAAAGTATAGACCGATTATACACACATTTTGCCAAATATACAACGACTTCGTCTTTATCTCAATTCAATTTCTAGTAAACATTTTTTCTTTTAACTGTGACATTCTTATGTAGGTGTAACACATGTCTACTTAATAAAAAGTATATTTATTTAAAATTGTATAGGTAACTAGGTAACTAGTATAAAAACCGATATTTTCGAATAAATATTTATGAAATGGACATCCAACCATCTAAAACAAAGGGGTAGAAATAGTGACATAGGTATAACCTTTTTCTTTCTCTTTACACCAGTTCGAGGACGACTTTCCTTTTCCTTTTTTCCAGCCCACCGAACGACTCTTGCGTTCTAAGGAGTACAGTCGGTGATAAACAGCTTTTCTGTATTTCTCAGCTTTCTCGGGATTTTCTCACACCCACTGAAATATCCGCTGAAATGTGTTCATTTCCTTTTATATTCGCGAAATCGAAATGTTCATATAAATGTTATTTTCAGTATACGCTAACTCAATCGCTCTTTAACGCAGGGAAACGGAGCAAGGAGTGCATAAAGTATGAGAACATTTTATTATTTTTTTTGTCAACCGACAAAATTGATAAACTCCGAGAAACTATATCTATTTGAGAATCAAAAATGATTAGGAGTTACAAACATTTTTCGAACCGAGTGCTTCTGCTACTGGAAAAAGAAAAACTCACCACATATAGTAAACAACCCCCAAATTCAAAGCCTAAGACTGACCGGAAGGAGGTTATTCATTTGAAAAAACGCAAATAATATTCATTTGCCACCGACATTATCAATGTCGGTGCCGGGGATCGAACTCAGAGCACAGCAGGGCCATACCAAAGCGAATTTGCTACATATTGCGCTTTGGCCGACCGTGCCGGTAGTAATCTTAGTATTTGTTGTTTTTTAAATTAATACATAGTAAAATTAATAAAGTATGTAAGTACAACCGGTCTAGAATAATAATATGTTAAGGGATTGTTAAGAAATTGAATCTCGTGCTATTTTTGATACAGTAATAGTGGAATAAAATAGATTTTTAGAGAAATTTTTACATGGAGCAACGTTTGATGAAGCTATGTTATCCTGAGTTTTCTTCGAGTAGGTGGAGGAACCCTTTTTTTTCGGGGAATAGGGGCAAATTGGTCATTTTTAAGGGTGGTTTTAAGTTTTAGTTTATTTTGGACCCTTTAAAATACTAGTTAAGAAACGAGAACGGTACCCTTTTATTGTAGATGTTCAAGGAATCTTCAGCTCAAATTTTGTTAAAATCGGTTCAGCGCCTCCCACGATATGTAATAATGTATAATGTATATACCGAAAAAAGAAAAAAAAACGTAAAAAATTTAATTACGGCTAACTTGACAAAAATTAAACCGAATTTGATGAAATCTGAGAGTAACTTATATAACCAAGAAATAGACTGCCAAGTTTTAGTAAAAATTATTCAACAGTTTGGTCGCAATTCCATTTTTTAGTCTAGATTCCACGAAGTCTTCACGATTTTTTCCCAAAATGAAGGTATTCTTATATAATTTCATGTGATCTAACTAAAAAATAACTTTTTTTAATTCAGCCGATTTTTTGTAATTTTTGGTATATACATGCGCGCGGCGATTTCCCGTCATTTCCAGTATTATACGTATGCGCGCACAAGTATACGTGTAATTATTCATTATAAAAATTACAATATTAATTAATTAAGTGATTGTGAGCAGGTTTTCGAAAAAAAAATTATATCGCCTTCGAGAATTTTTTTTAATTTAAATATTTAAAACCTGCTCACAATCACTTTTTATTATTAGCATTGATTATTCTTTTATAATCCGACTTACAAAATGAAAATATGAATTCCAACGGGTTATACCTGGATAGCTGAAATAATGTCCAACAACTTTTTTTATTATTTCTAACCATTTAGGTAAAGATGACTTCTTCCAAAGCAAAGTACATTTATTCATAGCAGTCATATGCCTGTTTCCTGTTATGTGATTTTTGTTTATGGCATTCTTGACGTCAGTTACTGCAACTAAGTTTGTAGTATGACTTGCACATCGCTTGTGACTTGGTAGAAGTAGCTGAATCTCTCAGATTATCTTGAATATTTTGATTTTCATGTTCAATCTCAACATCTATTTTTAGAAATGAAGGTAGTTCCAGATCTTCGACTTCATTTTCATCATAATTTTCGTCTCGAATATCTTCCGCTTCATTTTCAATTGCTGTTTCCTTGTTCAAATCAAAATGAACCAGGTTTTCTTCAGAATCAGTACTTAATTTTGGAGATAAATTAAGTCCAAATTCTTTGAATGCCTTAACAAAATTTGAGAAATTGTCTGTAATTGTAACAATAATTTTGTTGTTATTCAGTTTAAATTTATTATGGATTTCATCAAGTACCTCATTTTATCATAGGAATGTACTCCCGAAAATCGTTTGTACGCTAAAGCTGTAGAGTCTGTTGAAATCAGAATCCAACCAGTGGTAAGTTACACCCAAAAAACTTCTTTTTTTGGCACTCCAAATGTCTGTCGTAGTAATACATATTCCACAGACTGCAATATATTTTTGATGGATTCTGTAATACTTTTGTTTAGGTTGGAAATTTTTATCATTGCTGTTTTTCATGGAATGAATCTAATATTCATTCCACGGAAAATATTAATGAAATATTTATTTTCTAATATTGAAATTTGTTACAAAAGTAATTATTCTCTTATCAAATTCTACTTGGTTTATTGGGCGACTTGACTGTAGTGTTTGTTGGCATTCAATTTTCCTTTTTGAGACATTACTGAAAGTATTGTCGACGACTTTTTTCTTTTTGCTCATCCTTATAGGGCTCCTACTTCTATTTAGTTTTTTCTTTCTTCCAAAGGTTTGTGATATTTCTCTTCAGAATCCTTATGAAACTTCCTTATGTGCTTTAAAAAACTGGTAGATACACCAATTGTGCCATTTATAAAATGAATTTTTGGAAGACAAAGCTGACACTGAGTTTTATGCGTTCGTCGTCAGGTTGATAATAGTTTGAAAATGTACCATCTATATAACCACATCTATCTAAGTCACTGGAATATTTTTCTACACTCATCATATTTGTACTTAAAGTAGAGGAATATTGTGACGACACTGATGTTGAAGTTGATGGTCGGTCATGTTGTTCGAGGAACTCGTCATTGATGTCATCATCAATAGAGGAGGAATTATTGTTTCTTAAATTAAAATAATCCGGGATCAGGATAACTTTCTTTTTACTCAAATGTTCTGTTTCTGTAGTAGGTTTCTGTACCTTCATTTTGGTAAAAAAAATTGGTTCAGCCATTTGGTTAAATTGGGGAACGTTTTGAAAATTTTATGGAAATTGGACTAAAAATAAAGTTGCAGCTAAACTGTTGGATATTTTTTGCTAAAATTTAGTAGGCTATTTCTTGGTTATATCCTTGAACATCTACAATAAAAGTTATTGTTTCTTAACTAGCATTTTAAAGGGTCCAAAATAAATTAAAACTGAAAAACCACCCTTAAAAATGACCAATTGACAAATACTCGAAGTAGAAAACTCAAGGTATTCTTACTTTCGGCAAAACAAACTTATTTTTCTATAGGCTAGTCATTTAAAACACCGTAGGTCGCAAAAATTGCACTTTTCTGATTTTTTGGGATATTGTAAAACCAAGTTTGCAGATTCGAAAGACCTGTGCTAACTGAGTGGCGTGGTGGAAAAGGTAAACGTCTAAATCTTCTTGAACAATAATTAGAAATTAAAAAATCCCTTAAAACGAACATTTATGTCAAATGACCAGCAAAATTTTTAAATACTCCTACACTAGACAAAATGTTAACAATTGTTTGTTGATTTGTCCTGGTTGAGTGGAAGAGTAGCTGTAGCTAAATTCCGTCAGGACGTAAATATAAACAAGGCATTAAAAAAAAAAACATTTGCATCACTACGTTAGGTCTACCCGAAAAATCCCCACAACTAAAGTTTAAGTCATAAAGTTACTAAGTCATAAATGTTTTTAGGTACCTATATTTTAGAATAACCACTTCTGTTACTTTAGTATACACTTTGTACTCTCTTGATAAAGGCCTAATAAACCGAAACATTTCTAGAGAATTTTAAACATAATAATTTGGATACATCTAAAAGTTGTGTTTATTTAAAAACAATTATTGTTAAGATGTTTCACAAGGAACCAACCACAAATTCAGTATTTTTGCTAAGTTAAAATCTCTATATACTGTACCAAATTTTAAAATAGTGAAACAATGGAGACACTTCAAAAAATTATCAATTTGTATCATTCAGCAATAAATAAAAACATTTTAAATATTGCTTTAATTTTAGAATTCTTGAAAAGTTTCTTGCTGAAAAAAAATCTTATATTTCTTTGTCCACATTATTTCATCTTTAACATAGAAAGCATTTTATTATTTATTATTTATAGCATTTTTATTCTCTCTTTTTTCAGATAAGCTGCGCAATAATTTAGCAGACTGTAGGTAAGTTTTAAAATCTAATTTATGATTGCTTGAAAGTCATTGATCTTTTGAATAGCAAGTACGTTAAGGCATTCCTGTGAATAAAGTTACCTTTGCTTGAATAAATATTTTGATGTACTTAATTATGTAGTTATTATCTCAAGATACTGGGGGACTAGCAAAAAACACACTGGGTGTCGTTATTTATAACTTTTATTACTTTTCCCCCGAATGTTTTGATCCTCATGACATCTGCGTAAGGGCCATTTTCATAATTCACTTTAGAAAAATTTTAATATTTTAAATATTGAAGTGATTTCATAATGCTACTTTATTATTTACAGTTACTTTTAAATAAAATACCGATGTTGGTGATTTAAGTAGACTTTACTGCTTTATTAGGATCCCTAACCCCTGATTTTGAATTATTTTCAGATAATTCGTTTAGTTCAAGCTCTTCTAATTCTGAATTAGAAAGTATTGCGAGGCAACGGAAAGTGTACAGAAAACGAATCTTGATTTTTGGTCAGATTATGAGTTTTTTCATAGGTTTATATTGAGTAAAGCTACTACTGCGATAGAGCTACTAGAACACATAAGTGATAGTATTGAATCTCCTACAAGAAGGTAAGACAGTCTTTTGAGAAAAATGCAGTTATTAAAGTAATAATAAAATTGATTTTTAGAGGTGGAGCTGTCAAGGCAATATCAAAACTTCTGCTAATATTACATTATTATTCTACAGGAAATATGCTACTCTCAGGTTATGATTCTGTAAGAGTATCTGTAGCATCGGCTAGTAGGACAACTAAATCAGTTAGTCATGTAATTGCATCCCCTGAAACCAGACTTTATAGAAATCTCAACAGGAGCTACAGGAAACTGCACAACATTTATATGAAATTTCAAGATTTCCATGATGTTGTGGGGTATTAGACTGCACCCACGTTAGGATCATATCACCAGGTAATTTATATTTGAAATTAATACAGTTAACTGAATATTCATTATCATTTAGGTGAAGATGCCGAAGTCTACAGAAATCGAGAAGGCTATTTTTTATTGAACGTACAAACTGCATCAAATGTCCAGTTGAAAATTAGGAATATAGTTGCCAGATGGCCAGGTAGCTGTCACGATCAAACCACTTTTAATAACTCGAGGCTGAAATATGACTTCGATAATGGGCGTTTTAGAAATTTTCATTTAATTGGTGACAATTCCCTTTATAAATATTTGTTAACTCCGCATCAGACTGTCAACAACGAACCAGAAAATTTGTACAATGAAGCATTGGTTAGCACCGTAATATTGTGGAGAGACAATATGGTGTTTGGAAAAGAAGATTTCCAATTTTATCTGTAGGGATAAAGGTTGATATTAATACTGCAATGATAATTATAGTGGTCACTGCTACACTATATGAGGCTGAACAAATGAACAGAGACATAGAAAACATGTTGGGGAAATAGCAGTGGAAAATGTTCAATACAGATGAACATTTACAAATGAAAATTTTCATGGATTGTAATGTTTTATTAAATGAACAAATATAATTGTTTTTAAGTTATCATATTTGCTTTTGATTTGATTTAAGGTCCTTGAATTATTGCAGCTATTAAATTCTTCCAATATTCTTTGCCAAGCCTCCTCATACAAATATTTTGATTAGATGAACAGTTATTTTGTACCTTTTGGCCACTTATGACCTGGCCACATTTTTGTTTTTTATTATGTGTATATATTGTGATATTTTTGTTACTAGATATACCTTCTTCACTTTTGAAATTTGTTACCTTGAACATGTGATTGTTCTGTTTTTCTTTGCATAATTATCTCAAAGAAAAGATTTTGAGCGACGAAAGTATAACCCATAACCTTAAATAAATGACAGAAATAATCATGTGAAGTTAGACATGACAAAATTTGATGATCAGTTTCGCCAATATTAAAAAAAATAAAGCCTTTAAAAAAGTAGCCAGCCATTAGTTATAATTATGAACATTTACTTATTATAAAAATTTTTGAATATGTAAATACTTATTACATTTGATTACTGACTTTAGCGCTGAAATTTGGTACTATAAATGTTTAACTTTTTTCGACTACCTTATGTTATAATTACATATACTTAATTACCTACCTTATTATATTACATTATTTAGAACTGTTGTTGATACAATTTTAAAAATTAATACACCCTCGTCAGCTTGTGTCGTTAGATGATTGAATTTCATAAAATAATAGCCTCCCCCTTTTAATTAATTTAATTCGCACGTAAAAGACTTTTTTCCGATAAAATGGTAAATGGTTTAGGGATTAAAAGAAAATACGCTTCGATAAGCAGCTTAGCGCAAAGCCTTTTTCTAGGGCGTATGCTACCACAAAATTCCCTTGTTCTCGGCATAAAAAACTGTTTCATCGCTTTTTTTAACTGGGATAATGGTCGTTTTGCCGCTATACTCTGTGTTCGCTCTTTTTTCAATACATCTATTGATACCTGATGTGAGGAAAATGTCGAAATTAAAGCGAAAACGTGCTTGATTTGTAACAAATATCGGCAGGTTTATTTTAGATTATAGGTTGAAATTCAGTGATTAAATTTAATGTAATGTGTGGGATGGTTCGAGGGAGTTCTAGTAATTATTTACGATGAAAAAATATTTGTGTTTATGGACGCCTTCCTGGCAGCGGTTTTATCATTTATCTCAAATCCGAATCTTAAAGTCGGTCACTAGTATTTCCAAGGTTTCTGACTGAAATGTTCTTGTCATTTACTTACTACTAAATAGGCCACCACCAGAGATTGGAGGGCAGCAATAAATTCCAAAGGCGGCTTTTCCGTAGATATTGTATTTTAAACATTTAATAGAACATTACGAAGCAATACAAATACGACGAAATTATGTAGTATAGTTTTAGTTCCGACTTTTCATGTTTGAATAAATTATCTAAAAAAGTTTCTCAAATTTCTTGTCAAAGTGCTAGGGGCGGCTCCAGGGAGAGCCCATTCTTTTATTAAAAATATTTTTTTTTGGAGTGGAGAATTGTATCGAAAAGACTTTTTGTAAATGAATTGTCAAAGCAGATGGGGCAGCTCCAGAAAAGGGTCTAAAACAAATTTACATCAGCTCCAAAAGAATATAATTAAAATTAAATCAAAATCAAATAGGTTTTTTCAAAATACTCGGCAGGATAGCAGGAGCGACTTCAGTGACAGCCAAAACCAAATGTTCGTTGAATGAAAGAATACTTAAAATAGAAATAGTATTAAAAAGATTTTGAATTTCTGATCAGAACAACAGAGTCGGCTTCGAGGAGGACCTAAAAACTATTTTTTGTCAAATCAAAAACTGTAGTACAAATGTGCTTTCAGAGGGCGGAATATTAAAACATAATATTTTTAGTTGCAAACTCCTTTATAAAATCCTTATTTTACTATAAGGAACGTAACCAGACTGCAACCAATAGCTACTCTTCGGGTTATGTGCCCCGCCGAGCGCTGAAGTACAAGTTACAAGCCTGGCGCGTTAAGTGTAATAATTGCATATTACCATCAAAACGCTAATGCTTCGATTGCAACAAACACCAGCCGAAAGACTGATCCTACTTAAAGGAGCTCTCGTGCCAGTCGTCACACACCACCTGCAGACTGCAGTTTCGGGCTGTTGGCTCTCGTCAGTGCAAGGCAGGCATGTGACGACCGACACGAGGATCACTTGATTATTTAGTACATTTCGGTATTTTTGGGATAGCGACATGTAAAATAGTCAGCAGGTGCCATCTAGCGATCCAGTGTCTGTTGCAATCGAAAAATGAATAGCCTTACTGGGCTTAGCACTGCTGCTTAGCATCGCTCGGGATTGAAAATTGTATCGGAAAGGTATTTTTCAAATTTATCGCAAGAACATCGTTGGTTGCTACAGGAAAAATTGAAAAAAATTCTTATGGAATCACTTGCCATCATAATAAATAATCAGCAACTGATTGTTTACAAAATTAAATCAATTCTGAATTCCTTTGATTCGTTTTTAAATATCCTATCAAATAAAAATTAAGATAGTAAATGCAGTACGTGATCATTAGATACTTAATTTATCGATATACATCATGTATTATTATGAGCTATAACCTGTCGAAGTGTGCAAAAATATATTTTACTGATTTTAAATCTCATAGACAGTAACAGTTAAAATTTTTAAATTTGATATTTTAATAAGAGTTAATAAAATCTTTGATTTGAATTTTTTTTAGAAGAAACTGGTTATTGACAGCTGGTAAATTTGTTTTTGGTTTCGATTGATTTCACTATGCATTTGGTAATCCATGAACTCCATTTGAGCTCAGAATGTCTTATCCTAACAGACCTTTTGCTACTATCTCTATGCGATTTCAATTTATTTATAAATATGTCTGCAGCCAAATTAACATTTTCTACTGAGTAAATTTCATTCCGGTTTTCGCGTGACAATTTTCGTTTCAGTTTTTCGTAATCAATGAATATTTCATAATTTACTGAGTTGTTTTTTTTATATTTGCCAAAATCGGTACGTTTAATTATCAGGAAGTGGTCGGTTATTTTTTATTAGAAGAGCAATTTTTCTGTTATCCTTACTTTTATGAATATATGGTCGATACAAGAAGCCGTATTACCGCCCACTCGCGTAGTTTTATTCTCACTTAATATATATCTACATAGGAGTTTTGAGCACAAGTATGGGGTACACCCATACCGATAGTATAGTATACTGCTTAAAATATATTGTTTGCAAAATTAAATTAATTGTGTGACCCAAAAGTTTTCCTAGATAAGAGCTTAGTATATTTAGAGCTTTTGTGAGATAAATAATTAACAACTAAAGACCTAATGAACTGTACTAAGAAAAATGTATATGTATCGATAGATAAACAAATTCAAACAAATAAATGGCATCACGTCACAAAAGAATGGTTCCCGTGAAATAAAATATTTGATACTTCAAAGAAAGTATCACCGCTTAAATAATAGAAGTTTTCGTTTCAGGCTCTCCGTTTGTAAAAACCTTCGCGTACACAATTGTGCTGTCACTTTCATATTTCATATAATAATACCCGTCCTTAGGGACCCTCGCTCGCTGGTCAGTCATGTGACATATTGCATGAGGTATTGTCAAAATTGCACTGACATCTTTGGATGGAAATGAAATATTTAATATAAAACTTTTCGCAACTATACTATTGTTAGCCTGGACTGGCAGATGTCATCTTGTTTTTTATTATTTGCCCTTTGAGTGATTATTATTTGTTTGGAAGTAGAACAGCTAAACATGTCAATAAAAGTTTGCTACTGTTACTGGGAATAAATTAATGGAGTTTCGAGTATACGCATTAAAATGTTTGACTTTTTTTATTTGTAAACGGGTGTATACAAAAAGAACTTACCGAAATTGTCACTATTATGCATGCCCGAAGGTCCTGGCATCAGTCCACCTAATCCTGAAAAATAAACCAACTTTAAGCATATTTTCAAAGAAAGAAAATATTATTAATTTGTTCCACATTTATATACAGGGTGATTTATAGTGGATGGAGTAACAGGTAACAGAGTATGCTCTGTCGGTCCAAAGTATTATAGACAGCCCAGCGTTGCCAATTGTAGGTAAAACTAGCAACATGATCGTTATTTTAAGAGGAACACCTTGTATATTTTTCTATTTTTAGAATCTACATCCAATTCTGAGTAACTTTTGTTAATATACCTATACCTATCTCAAGCCGTTTCACAGAGATATTAATTAATATCCAGATTTATTGGGCAAAATCTGACGTCTAATAAATCGTGTTATCTGCCCACCAAAGAACAATCATAAATCGAACTGTCGGTTACCATTAGGCAAGGCCTAAGGACTTTTCATGCTGTAGCCAAATCTTAGTAGATAGTAGTATACAGAGTAGATTAGAAATAACTCTCTTTAAATGACTTAGAAAATGGTCATTTTACTTCCACGTCCAGTAACGCAATTATTTTTTTGAAATAGGCTTAAAATGTCATGAAACGTCGAAATTCTCAATTAGAGCGAAAAAACTTCTATCTGTCTGTCTGTCGGTCTGTATTTTCTTTTATGAGCACGTTTACTCTGGAACTGTTCATAATATTAACTTGAAATTTGATACATTTTTGTATTATAATGAAATCTGGAATTGGATTACATTTTGATCTAATTGCGTTGAAGGGTTCCGGGGTAAATAAGGGTAAATAGGCAAAGCAATCAGGTAAGAGTCCATAAAATTGCAATTTAGAACAGCACGCAAAGTCAAAGTCTCAAAATTTTTTTTGGCTTCAGCCATCCCCCAGTATCACCCCAATACCTCCCCCATTACCACCCCCACCCTATTATTAAAGGGAGTAAAAAATTAAATTGGGATTTAGTGTGTATATGTATACGACAACCAAGGGATTCTAAAAAAATTTTGGCATTAGCCATACCATTACATAACGCCGCTAAATACTAGGGGTGAATTAGAACATCGGGTGAATCAAGCATTTCTAAACATAGATCTTGTTAGAATTAGAGTTACTACAACTGATGGTGTCTATTCTCGTATAATTAAATGTCTGGATGTCAATGGCCAACGCTTTGAACATTTATTGAAGTACTATTTAGAATTGATCTTTTTTTGTAATTATGTTTTGTTCGTTTAATTATGTAATAATTGCCTCTTGCGAGATTTATCGCATTTTCGTTTTGTATTTTACCATGATTTAAACACTATCCGTGCATAATAAATAGATTTATCTACTCATATTAGATTATATATTCATTAATGAACTGCTTTTGAACAATAGTATCCTCAAACAAATAGCGTGAGTTATTATAATTCACTGGCACAATGTCAACCTCCTTTACCTTCTGTCCTGGTAAATAAATGGAAAAGTTGGCCAAGGCTAAAAGACATTCTCCCCCCGTGTTTTCGGGCGGAAAATCGATTACGATAGGTTCAAGGGTGACAAAAACCTGCCTTCATCCCCTATTGACTAAAAACCATTCTCAAAAGGTGTAGCAAATGGAGGCGCAGTTATTTTGCGCAATTTTTTCTGTAAAAATGATTTTTGATACGGGGCCATCGAGAGGATTGATCAAAGGGGGTTAAAATTACCCCTTTGAAGCAAAGAACGGTCGTAACTGATTTTTTCGCGCTGTTCAGAGGAAATGTAACTAAAAAAAGATCGAGGAAGATGAGGGAGGTAAAATCAACCACCCATCCCTTATTTCCAGTCAAGGGTGAAAACTACCTCAGGGCTAAAAGACATTTCTTCCACACTTTTTTTGGGGCGAAGAATTGATTGCCATAGATCCGAGGGTGAAAAACACCTGCTTTCATCCCCTATTGTCCAATAACCACCCCCAAAAGGTGCAGCAAGTGGAGGTGCAGTTCTGTGCGGAATTTTTCCTGTAAAATGGATTATTTATACGAGGCTACCGAGGGGGTTAATCAAAGGGGTGAAAGCCACCCTTTCGAAGCAAAAACAGTCGAAACTAATTTTTTCGCGGTGTTCGGAGGGAATTTACTAAAAAAAGGTCGATAAGGATGATGGGTGAAACTACCCGTTGCAAGGATTACGGGCCCGCCTAAATTTTTCTGCCGGTTTTCCAAAAGAAATTCGATTGGGAGGCGAACAAAATAGATGAGAGAAGTAAAATTCATTCATCCACCCCTTATTTTCAGTAAAGGAGGTGAAAATTACCCCCTGCCAGGAACACCACCTCCCAATCGAAATCCTTTTGGAAAACCGGCAAAAAAATTGAGGGTGGTCGTAATCCCTGTAGTTTTCACCCCCTTCGCAGGAGGTAGGTGGGTGGTTGAATTTTGCCCCTCTCATCCTCCTCGACCTTTCTGATTTACATTTCCTTCGAACAGCGCTAAAAAATCAGTTACGACTGTTTTTTGCCTCAAAGGGGTAGTTTTCACCCTTTTTGCAATTTAATATTTCTGTTATAATCGTAGATAAAGTATAGTATTCAACTTGCAATAATGGTAATAACTCACTTGATGAATTACGGTACTCGCCTGTGGCTCGTGCCGCAAACTTCATCTGCGTGAGTTATTACCTCTATTACCGCTCGTTGAATAACACTTACTGTACAAATCAGGAATAAATACACCGTCTATTAGTATGTATGTACTTCTAAGGCATATTTAGAAAAGTTACTCAGAATTGGGTGCAGATTCTAAAAATAGAAAAATATACAGGGTGTTCCGTTTAAAATAACTAAGATGTTGCTAATTTTGCCTACAATTGGCAATGCTGCGCTGTCTGTAATATTTTACGCTGACAGAGCATACTTTGTTACTTAGTATCCAAATTTTCAAAAGGATATGTTTACCCGTTCTCCATACCATACTCCATCATGAATTTTTATAAACATAACTTTCATCTTGTAAAAAATAGAGGCTGCCGAAATTTAATATTATTGACGAAATCTTTAATTTTAGGCTTTATATACCCACAAAACATCATACCTATATTTTTAATTAATAACTTCACATTTTATTTTTAATTATTGAAATTTATGAATATCTAATACAGCAAAAAATTAAAACCTTAGAAATCTCGTAAAAACTAAAAACCCGGTATGAAAATAACTAATAGTTTTTACAGCTGTGCTAACAATTTCCTTCTTGTTTTTAAATTTCGAATGAAAAATATTTCATTATATTAGTGTTCAGGTTTTATTAACGTGGCATAATTAAATACAAACAAAGAGGGTTATGGGCCATAAATTCTACCAACTTTACCACATTTACATAAATTTCTTTTTGGTACGATTTATTTAGATTTGATAAAATCTCGATGATAATGCCTCGAGGTCAAGCAATAATATTTATGTACTTAAAATTTAACGTGAAAATTGGGTAGAATAACTGATAAAATTGTATTTCATGCAGAATATAACAACTTGAGAATAATTGTACACGACATTATTTACAAATCCACCGGAAAATTTGTGGTAACAAATATTTTTAGTACGTTAACAATATTTGCTGTGGAAGTATTATTTCCAGGTACTAAAAAAACTTCTCGAGATATATAAATATTAGGCATCTAACATTAAATTAAAAATAATGATGATAATGCGATGACTGTTGGGACGTGCAATATTTCTTAAACATCAATAGATCGATATTAAAATAATAAAGATAGTGAAATAATTCAAGACTGATATTTACTAGCTTAAACCCTCTCTTGGATACAGAAGAAATACTCTGAATTTGTGTATTTAATTCGAGCGGAATTTCAGAGAAAACTTGAAAAATACAAAATACCTCAAAATCATGGATTCTTTCTTCTACTTCAAATCAACATGGCTACAAACTTGGTACGTTAAACATAAAACTATACATAAATAAACACCATATTTAGATAATTACTAGTGTCGGTGTGGCCAATCCAACTAAAATAATTACAAGCAGCTGGCACTTCCGCTTATACCGGAAGTCGATACCAACTTGCTTACTTCAAATGGAACACCCTATATATTTTAGGGTTTTCGAAAAAAGCATAAAATTCTGAGTCGAAAATATGTAGCATATCCTATACCTAAACCTAGCCGTTTCAGAGATATTTGACACTATATAGAAAATTTGACAGGTGCAACGGTTTGCAAGAATCGTTATAACTTTCTTCGTGTAAAAGATCCTCATTTGCTTCTTGTCACATAAAAAGAACACAAGGAGAACTACGTTCTATAACTGAAATAAATTCAATAATATCATACCAAGTGTTCCGTTTTTCGCGTTACATTTTGTCAACTTCAAACTGCGAAAACTTGTTTAGGTCAAATGGAACCCCTGTGTTTTTTACGTCAAGTTGTGTAAAATTGAATTCCCTTTTTTCTGATATTAGTATTGTGGGGGTTAAAGTTACAACTGATTCGACCAAAGCATGACAAGTTTTAAAAGGCAAAATATTTTTTAGGTGATAGAATTTCCAAACCAACTTGTGCATTTAAATGTTCTACTATTTTTTTATACATTTTTCTAAAACTTTTTCAATATTGTTGATTACCGAGATGGGTCTGTAGTTACTTACTATTGTCTTATCACCTGTTTTGTATACAGGTGTCACAGTTGATAATTTTAGCATGTTTGGAAAGAAACCTTTTTCAAAACGTAAGTTAAATATGTAACATAGGAGTTTAGCAACGATTGCATCAAAAAATTTCAATATCTTTGACGATATATTATCCTCACCTACGGAAGATTTATTTTTTAAATTGTTTATATTTTTTTATAATTTCGTCTTCGGTGATAGGGTTTAAGAGGTAGTTGTCACAACACATTAAATTTTCTCATGTTATCATATTTTTTGTTAGTTGACCTGTCAAAGTTGCTACCATCGTCAAGGCCTTCTGTACTTCATTTCATTGATCAGAAACTCGAATTTTATATAAGGATAAATCAAAACTCAATATTTTATTACTTGCGGATCAATTTATAATAAATCTGTTTATCAATTTATTTAAGTAATCTTACCTTGCAGTCCTAACAGTGCTCCGGGAAATCCCCCAGGCGTTCGCGAAGGGTCCATAATTCCGCCGTTGGTACTATATGGATGATGATCGTCTAACATGGGATACTCGGAGGGTTCAGTCTTTGGGGTTACGGGTTCATCGACGTGTTCGCTTATGGCTGTGTCGCTACTATTGCTATCTTCTCCCGTTGATTGGGCTTGTATTGAGGAGTCTGAATTGCCTTTCTAGCGGAGAAATCGTATTTTATTCAAAATGTTATAGAGAGTGGGGGTGTATCTGTACAATATGTAATGCGTATCACCAAAACAATGTTTCATTATCGTATACTGTAAGAAATGTCAACTATTTTTCTGGTAACGATTTGCTTTTTACGGAATGTGTTACTTCGTTTACTGATGCTGAGAACAAATAAATAAATCGGTGTGGATCATTTCATATTTCATTGGAGATTACGACAGAATAGCATATTCTACAACAAGTTGTGGAATGGCCCATATTTCACACGAGCGAAAAGTGTGTGGAATATGCCATTCCAAACGTGTTTTAGACTATATTTTCTCTAATAAGGTTTTAGAAATACAAAAAAATTTGCTTATTTATACAATAGTTTTATTTCAACACAGTGTGTTAAAATGACATTCTAACACCGTAAGTTGGAATGACAATAGTTTTATTCCAATACAGTGTATTGCGATAGCATTTTAACATAGTGTGTTGGAATGACATTTATTCCAACATAATTTTTAGTTGTGGAATATGTACTTTCTAAAATAGTGTTAGAGAATAGTATTTTCTGTAACAAGGTTAGAATCTCCACGACCATTAGTAAAAAAACAATTAAATCTGAACAAAACATGTTGTTTATTGATCTTTTACTTATTTTATTTATTTCAATTAAAACTTGTCTCAAAACATCGCATTTACATTTGACACTGACAGTATTGACATCCACGGCAATCTATGTATTTCGTTGAGCACAATTATGGAATATTCATTCTGGCACTTGTTATAGAATAAGAATACATGCAACACACATAAGAAGTAAGTGTTTCAGAATAAATATTCTATATCAAGAGTGAGAATATTCACTTTCTATTATTATAAATGATTTTCGAAATTATTATATTCCATAATAGTCGTGAAGAAAATTTGCTATGTTACAGACTAAGTTCTTATTTCTTCAATACAATTGATTATGGTATATATTTCAGCATCCGTGGAGTATTTGTCTAGCTACCGAAATCACTACCAAAATGTTACTGACACTCAAAATATTAAGGACAGTGTTAATTCTGATATGAATCAAACATAATACTATAAAATGAAGGAAGAGTCTCGGGGTCCGCAAATTGCGTATCTCTATCCTGTTCACTTGGAGTCCGCAAATGTAAAATATACGGGCAGTGTGCGGACCTCTATTCTGTAGGTTACAATTATTCAAGGTCCTCAAATGGCGGACTACTATCTTATTTTTGTAGGGATCCGAAAATCATAATCCTACTACCGCTTGATGTGTGTTGTAGACTCATAATGTTGTAGGTAAAATACTTATGGACCATTAAATAAGGAGATAATAGTTCAGTTTAGTGACTTCTGTGAAACACAGAGGTTTTTCTCGAAAACTATGTAACGTAGGAATTTGAAATTTGATATAATGTTAGGTTTTGATGACGCAATTTACGGAACTCTATTATACATAATTCAGGTACGCAATTTGCGGACCCCGAGACTCTTCCTAAAAGGAACCAGCAATCACCAACAATAGCAACGTTGTATCTTCGTTAAATAATGTAAAATAATCCGGATTGTTAATCTGTATCATGGATCCTGCAAAAGAACTCGGGGTGTATCAACACTTCCAAGCCTTAAGGCGAGCATTATTAGACAATTTAAATGATACATTCAGAAGTAAGAATTCTCATACAAATGTAGAAAAACCAGGTAATTTTAATAGTTTTTATTTGTTAATAATGACATGGCTTGTTCAAATGAAAGAACGGCGATAAACTAGGCAGTTTCTTATCAGTGTGAAAGTTTTGAGTAATTCCAATTAATTTATTTCTCTAGTACTAATCAAACAAGCAATGAAATGCAAAGAAAAAGTCCAACAGTAATTTCTTGAGCAAATACAAATCCTTTTTTTTAAATGGCGTTAAGGCTAACTATACAGTCAACCGCAATTTAAATATATAGATATATAATGTGATTTTTAACCTATCCAACAAAATATCTAATGTAAATGATTATATATCTGGCTGTATGGACTATATCCTAATGCCAATAAAAAAAAAATGAGTATACAAAACGAAGGATACACGAGGGTCACGCGCTTCTTATTCAGGAGTAATTCGGGAAACTAATCCTTCAATGTGATTTTATATACCTGCTATGTATTGTTAGAATAGGAAAAAGTTAATGGATATTTCAGTTCGATTTCACAAAAATCGTATACTGAGAATGTTTTCAAAAGTTTTTAATGTTTTTTAATTTCCCCATAAAATCTTAATATTTTTGTGCATTAGTCATGTCCACATAAATATAAATATAAATAAATAAATAAATAAATTATAAAATTCGTTACAAGTTTTTATAATAAAATTGATTGCTTATGATTTTCTTTTAAAATTTTACTACCTCATTTTAGGTAGATATAGATTTTAAAAAATTGCTGCTACCCCACTTAAAAATTTAGAGAGTTGAAAAGTGTAAAAGTAGATATTATAGAGATAGACAATTAAGTGTTGTGATCTAAACAAGAGGAAATCATTTCTTAGTTTCAAAAAACACTTGAACGGTCACTCGATTAGTTTTCATCATTTAGTATCGGGAAGTTTTTGTCTAGATAGATTGACATTCAATAGCAACACTGCCTTTGGTCCTCATCATTCGTGTGTAAAATTTAGTTGTATAGTTTTTGAGGCAACAAACGGTTGGGATCTTATTCACTTAAAGGATGCTTACACCCTCATATACCAGAAGGATGGGGCAGGATGTGAAGTATACTCCAGAAGCTTGCAAATCCAATATAATTAGACTATGAATGGGCGAGCCAACGTAATACAGACGCATTTGGCGGGCATAACCATAGCCGCAAAAGAGATTGTCCGCAGACAAACTACGGGCAAAACAATCAGGCCCTACACAGGTTGTTGACAATCATTACTAGCCCTGAAAGGGCGGCAGACCTGAATATCTTTGGACTAGGCTCGGCCAGTCTGTTTCCGATAACGGCGATAACACAAATAATTAAAGAGAACACCCACAACGAATTTAAGAAGCTGTGGAATGAAACAAGCCAGCTTGCTAGAGAACTGCTCAAATATCCCAACAAGAGCACAGCAGTGTACTACCTCATAATATCCAGCAGGAATCTACGTTTTATAATGGGGATTCGGACTGGACACTGTCCGTTAAGGAAACAACTATACGATATGAGTAAGCGAAACACCTCTCTGCAGAGTTTATGAACAGGAAGCTGAGACGTTCCAACATGTACTCTGTGACTGTACTGCCGTCTCATCAATCAGAGAATCCATTTGGGGAGAGCGTTGGTAAAAGCAGTTGGAAGCTGGCTCGGCGAACATGCTCGACGGTGTGTGAGAACGACGAATATAGTTGGCGGTTGGAATGTTCTGCTCGTTGTGCGTCTTGCCGATTCTTACTAACATGAACTGAGCGTCGAACATGTTGGTACATATGTGGTGATTTCGCGAACATGTTAGTGATTAGCTAGACAGTAAGGCATTGCCTCGGGACCTCCATCAAATTCCCATGAAAATTTATTTCATTAAAATAAGAAGTTAATAATTTCTGATTTCTTTCGAAATTTGGCATGACAAATCAAACTCCCACCCTTCAGTTAAACATGCAGTCCCGACTATAACGACCATGCGTAATATACTAACACGTTCTGAAGATGATGATAAGCAAAAAAAAAAATCTTAATGACTAGGGGCACTCCAGAGTGTACGCTATTTTCAGCGTTGGGTGCACTCCAAATCACGAACGCCTTGGATGTGACGTCATTCATGAAGTGTGCGGTAGTGCCAACTGATATTGTAAGCAGAATGTAGGTTCCTTAGCAACAGTCCGTGGTGTAGTGGTCGAAAAATAGTGTGACCTTGAAGAAGAAAATTTTTGATGTAAATGCAAAAAACTGAATTATTATAAAAAAATGATAAAAGCCCTAAAAATCTAGGTAATGTGATATTACATTTGGAAGGCGCACACTGGCAAATGCCGGCATGTTAAAAAATCCTCATCAACCTAAACTACCCCACTTCAAAAAACTAGCAGACATAAAAAAATCTGACAAAAAAAACGTGTATCTTTATAAGGTAGTTTACCGACAATAGTAGCTGAACAGTAAACAAATGCACATTGAAGGTAAATGGGGCAAATATTTCCTTGAATTATTTTAATCACATTGATTACTATTTGTTTAAATCTTCCTGAATAAAAGTGGGAATTGACATTCAATAAAATGCCGATTACTGCAAAAAAAATCTTTAACGGTTCCCGAGTTATTAAGGGTGACTCGTTTTAAAAAAATCATCCGCTACAGTTAAAAGGTCTTCAAAATAAAATTTTCTTGTCAAAGACTCCCGCGGTCTTAATTTCTATGAAAAGTTAATCTGCAAATAATATTTAAGAGGAGGTGGCAACCTCTAAAAAGTTTATGTCAGTTTGGTAGAGTTTTAACTGCTTTATTATTTTTTCTTAATGCTAACCAAATGGAAGTGAGACACTCAAAAGTAAATTAATTTTACGCAGCGGTAAATAAATAAAGACGAAAAGGATAAAACATTTAGTGACTTTACGTGATGCACCAGCCAAAAATACAAATTTGTTTCTCCATTTTGTACGATTAATCGAAACGATTCCAATCAAACTTTTCGTTCATACCTCTTTCGTAAGTATTGTCGGGCCGCCTTCTAAGGCTTGTCCTAGAAGCGACTCCTGCATGTCTCCATTCCCCCTGGAGGGACTTCTCCCCCTGTCCGGGGTGTAACTGCCTCTCTCCGAACTCCTGGCCCTCTTGGCCGGGGGCGACGATAAGCCATCCTCCCGAGTTTCCGGACGGTCCGTCGCCCAAGGTAAAGATGATGAATTCTGAAATAATATTATTCACATTACACACTCTAGATCAACATAAGGATAAGCTTGAATATTGGCAAGAACTGCAATATTACATTTTACTTGAGGGGGTGAATATTTATATTTGAAGGGCAGTGTTGCGGAAGTCAAAATGTGATCCGCCACAAGAATTCGGATTTTGAATAATGATAGAAATTAATAGTACTCCTAAATAACTCTAGAATATAAATATTTGGTAGAGACAAATTATAATGATCATATTTCAGTTGATAGTAATTAAAAATTAAATATATATACAGGCTGTCCATCTTATTAGGGCCCTCGAGAATATCTCACTTAATATCGGTCGTACAAAAAAAATTTTTTTATGAAAATTGTGCCGATTTATATAACCTACAAAACGGTTTAAAGACATTTGAAATCCATGGCTTACTTTAAGAGTTATGGCGGAAAATATCGAAAATGCGGAAAACGTCTAGGCCAAATATCTCTGTTATTTGAAGAGATACGAGAAAAATTCTAAGGCGAAAATTTTTTGCAAAACAGAGTGTTTCAGCGAGGTTTTATCTAATTTTTTTCAAAACCGCTATATTTTGATATTTATTCTTCAGCTTGTTAAAAAAAATATTTTGAAACGGGCGGGAAATGGCGCCATTAAATAGAGATAGATATCACATGCCATATTTATTAATTGGTACTACGTTATTAATTATAAAAACATTTATTTAAATAAAACGATAAAATAATTCAATAAGTTCTTCAAATCTTTGCTATAATAAAACATTAACACAATTAAGAAGAATAAAGTAAATTCAGGTAACAAAAACAAATTAATAATAAAAAGAATATAGCACACAGAACATTAATATTTATCTAATCCTCAAAATAATTTTTAAGATATCATATCAAGTGTTCAAAGTGTCCACCGCGATTTCTTACGCACAATCGAGCGCGGCGAGGCACTGCATTTAAAACATTACTCAGCATTTCGGAGGTAACTGTAATACATGCTTGTTGAATTCGAGCTTTTAGGTCCTCTACATTTTGCGGTGTCGTCGAAAACACCTTATCTTTAATATACCTCCATAGAAAAAAAATCCATTGGGGTTATATCTGGAGAATGACGGAGCCATCGAATAAATCCATTGGTACCTATCCAATGTTCAGGCAAAATTTCGTCTAAATAATCTAGGCAAATCTGGGAACTGTGGGGAGGAGCTACACCTTGTTGAAAATATTGAAAGTTGTGTCGATTCTCTAACGACAGGTCATCTAAGAATTCATTAAATTCATTTCTCAAAAAGTTTAGGTACCTTTGACCACTGAGGTGACTATCATAAAAAGAAGGACCTATTAAATTGGTGCCTAAAATACCTATCCACACATTTATTGAAAAACGATTTTGAAACCCAGTCGGTCTATGCCAGTGTGTATTTTCCATTTGTAATGAATATTGCGATTAAAAAATCCATTATTGGAAAAATTTGCCTCGTCGGACCAAAGTATTTTACTACATATTAATGGATCGGCACGTTTCTTTTCCAACAGCCACCTACAAAAAGTCGTCCTCCTTGGTTTGTCCCCCGCTTGTAAATTGTGAACTTTTTTTGATTTATAACACCGGTAACCATTTTTCTTTAAAATTTTTCTAGCACTTGTTTTATTTATATGACAAGCAATTTAAATTTCTCTTGATGATGTTTCCAAATTTTCTGTATTTTTATTTCTTACATAATTAATAACTCGGCTTACCTTATTTACATTATCAGTAACACTGTTCAACCTTGTCTTCTTCTTTAAAAATGAACCATTATTTTTCAGTTTCGTAGCTAATTTTCTGAACAGTTTTATTCGGCTGTAGTGCTTGTGGAAATCTGTTTCTATATTCTACTTGAGCTAATCCAGAGTTAAAATTGCATTGGCAATATGTAACGAAAATATTATAACGACCAATGTGAGTGAAAATCATTTTTGAAAATTCTAAATTCTTAGACGAGTGTGATTGAGTGAGAATTTAAGTATTAACTGAGATGATCTGTCAAAAAATTAAATTGTCAAGTTTGTTCATTGCCAACTATTTTAAAATAATTGAAATAATAGTGAAATCATGAAATACAAACAAATGGATATTATACTTACATTAATTGGTAAAGACATTTTAACTTTCTGAGCAAGGAGTGACACTTTTATGGAGGACCTCTATACATTGGCATAACTACGAATACTCTTTCCATAATTGCTCCATGTTGTTTTCTTGAGTATTATTTTGTTTTTATTACCTGAATTTACTTTATTCTTCTTAATTGTGTTAATGGTTTATTATAGCAAAGATTTGAACAATTTATTGAATTATTTTATCGTTTTATTTAATCATACTTCTCCACGGCAAGTATAATGCTTGTAAAAAAAAAATTATTGGTTAAAAAAAAATGTTTTTATAATTACTAACGTAGTACCAATGAATAAATATGGCATGAGATATATCGTTGAAAAAGGAGGAAAATACTCTATTTAATGGCGCCATTTCCCGCCCGTTTCAAAATAAATTTTTTAACAGCCTGAAGAGTAAATCTCAAAACGGTTAAAAAAAAATTAGATCAGTTTTTGTAAAAAATTTTCGCCTTAGAATTTTTCTCGTATCTCTTCAAATAACGGAGATATTTGGCCTAGACGTTTTCCGCATTTTCGATATTTTCCGCCATAACTCTTAAAGTAGGCCATGGATTTCAAATGTCTTTAAACCATTTTGTAGGTTATACAAATCGGTACAATTTTCATAAAAATATTTTTTTTTGTACGACCGATATTAAGTGAGATATTCTCGAGGGCCCTGATAAAATGGACAGCCTGTATATATATTTAATTTTTAATTACTATCAACTGAAATATGATCATTATAATTTGCCTCTACCAAATATTTATATTCTAGAGCTATTTAGGAGTACTATTAATTTCCATCATTATTCAAAATCCGAATTCTTGTGGCGGATCATATTTATTTTGGGTTATCACTTTGTCACTGTTGAATATTTTAATTTTATTTGTTTGTTTGTCATTTATGATTTGTAGGTTCACTATATTGTGAAATGTTATAAATTGTTAACTTATTGTACCCTGTATTTCTTCTCTCTGACTTTTCCTATACTATGTACACAGTCTACTGGAATGAATAAACATTATTATTATTGTATGAAAGGGGTAGAATCATTCTATACATAGTGTCTTCAGTCATGCGTACATGAATATGATAATATATATTTATATATAATCATATCATTCGATTTTAGTAACTGTGCAAAATTTCATCAATTGATTATCTCAGGAAGTGAGTTAAATTTGGATCTTAAACGGTAAGGTCGTCCGCCATCTTGAAGTCGTCATTCTGAACTAAATTTTTGGCTAGAAATTCGTAATCGGCGAACCTGAAAACCCTCAAATATCGATTTTGATCGATTTGGACCATAAATGACAAAAGTCGTCCGCCATATTGGCGCCGCCATTTTGAATTTCTAAATTTTGAAAAGAATTCATAATTGGCGATCTCGAAATCCCCCAGAAATCGATTTTGAGTCGAATCGAATTATAAACGGTAAAGTCGTCCGCCATCTTGAAGCCGCCATCTTGTTTTTTTCTTATATGAAAATGTTAAAGTATATCGTCACCGAACTTATACACATGTGCAAAATTTCAAAGCTCTAGTTTAATTAGAACTAATCGAAATTTTGACTGCAAAATTTGACATAAACTAACAAATATTGCAATAAAAGCTTTTAAAAATAATTTGATTTGTTATTTATGGGGAATTTTTAACATATGATGTGGCTTGCACAAGAAACTCCCATAATAATCACATACTAACAGAAGCTTTAGAAAGTTGTCAGAATATAGAATTGAAAATAATTTAAATCTGAATAACTCATTTATGAGGCTGTTACCGCACATCCAGAGAACGCTATTATTTTGTCGTATATAAAAACACATGTTTTATTTAAGTATGTACTATTTCGTATTAATAACAGGTCACAAAATACGCAAGAAAGAACTAACTCACTACATGTGGTCTGAAAAGCACGTGTTTAAAATCGTATATTATTATATAATAATGTTTGTATCAACTTTTTTTGCAAGTTGCTTTTAAAGTACCTACTTACTTAAAGTTACTTTTGGTAGTGAAAAAGTATTGCGTGTCAATTGTCATTGCTTATTACCATGTCTCTTTCAAATTTTATTCACACATATCGCAGTATTACATATGTGGAGCAAGCTGGATAATAACATGAACAAGTTTTTTTTCAAAGGCCTCGCCTTATATATAAAGGGTTCTCTACCGTTGAATTCAAATTTTAAGAGCGTAAACTAAATTCAATTGCAAAAATTGGTAGGTCCATTTTTATTTATTTCGAAGTTGATGTTTTAAGAAAATCATAGTCTAGCTAAAACCTATCTATTTCCTAAACATCAATTATCAAAGAGGGATTGGTATATCATTAATTGAATATCTGTTGGTGAGATACGGTTTTTTTAATCTATAGGTTTAATTCATTAGATCTAAGGATGTAATGTCCAGAGATCTGGGAGCCCACTCAATGAGGGGGCTATTGCGACCTATCCATCTATTGTAAAAATGATCGTTAAGCCACTTCCGTACAATAAGAACGTTTTGAATTGAAGCTCCATCTAATTGAAGAAACATCTTGAAGTATTTAATAATAATAATAAACAAATTTATTGAACAAATACACTGCAAAGTACAATTTAATTTTCCCAAATGGTACTAACAATAAGTATTATAGTAGTTATGCAGTGCAAAAGTTTAAAAGGCGCAAGCAAGTTCAGTTGCAATTAGCTGTTCTTCCACTTTGGCCTCGGGTACATTAAACTAAGAATACTTACTCTAAGTAGAGATAGAAGCAACGAATAACAAACAAAATATTATGGTTCTTACAAAAATATGAGGATGGGGATACATAATACAAAATATTAGAACATAGGCAAAGACAGAAATATCTTAATGGGACTTTTCTTGCATTTGGAATAACCGATTAAAAATAATAGTACGAAACTTTTTTACCGACAGAGACTTACACTCTCCTGGCAATTCGTTTAAATGTAATATTGTAAATAAAAAATCTTTGGAAGAGTGAGGATTTATGTTGAGGAATAGTTAATACATCTTTACGCCTGATACTTATATTGTGAATATCTGTTCTGTATTTTATTTTATTATGCAGGTATGCCGGGGTATGACTAATTGAAATTTTATGATATAGAACGCTTGCATGTAGTTTTCTACAGTTGGCCATGTTCAGCCAATGTGCATTAGATAGGGTATGTGATATACTATCGTATTTACATATACAATATATAAATCTTAGGCAGGAATTTTGTAAAACTTGTATTCTTCTAGCATCTCTTGAAGTAAGGCATGGTTCACAAACATAATCACAGTAATTGCATTGAGAGACTACAAGAGAATCACACAAAATTATTTTTGATTTTCTGTTTAAGGTATGTC
This sequence comes from Leptura quadrifasciata, assembly GCA_963675555.1. Taxonomy (NCBI): domain Eukaryota; kingdom Metazoa; phylum Arthropoda; class Insecta; order Coleoptera; family Cerambycidae; genus Leptura; species Leptura quadrifasciata. The sequence continues at coordinate 135,685,446 of OY776676.1, forward strand.
TATTAGGATACATCATTCTCAGTTTGCCATAAGATTTTCTTAGTATGCAGGAAGCATGATCCGTACCTAAGTTGGTGATCAATAAGCACACCCAGATTTTTTGCGTTAGATGCCACCTCTATCTTCTCTCCTTCTACCTGAATTACCATATATTTTCAGAAAAATCATCAAATAATATTACAGAAGATTTTGTGAAGTTAATTTTACTAAGGCTTCTAAATCATTACTAATATTTTGACATTCAACTGCAGTGTTTTTGCGGTCAAAAAAATGATATTTATTTATTTATTTATTTGGTAATGCACTCAACAGGCAAGCCCTATTACAGAGTGATATGGTACATTTGATATTTACATTAACCTAAAACTAACTTAATACTAGCTTAATTTTAACATAATATTAGAAAGCAATGGTTTAAAACAATGAATTTAACATGGTTTTTAGTTTTTTTATACTGATATCAAATATATCACAGTTGGCTTGGATCGTATTATAGTTACTACATATTCTGTGGAGAGGGGAATTGATTTGATAATTTGTACCTGCCAGGTCTAAGTGGAAAGTTCTATAAGTTCTAGTAGGATAGTGGGGGACGCTTAAACTTATCATGGACAGGAAACTACTATCGTCTACATTGCCATGTAACAATTTATGTAAGTATACAATATGCCCGTATTTTCGTCGATTCTCCAGTGTTTTGAGATTATATCTTTCCCTTAATATATCTTTATCTATATCGAAATCATATAAACCAGTCTCTTTATAATTTAAAAACCTTAAAACTTTATTTTGTATTGTTTCTACGCTATTTTTGTGTATTTGATAAAATGGATTCCAGACAATTGAGCAATATTCCAACTGAGATCTTACATACGAAATATATAACCGCCTAATAGCTCCTGTATTGTTAAACATCTTCGTATTGCGTACTATGAATCCATACATTTTATTAGCCTTATTTATCATGGTGTAAATATGGTTACTAAATGTGAGCTGGGTGTCAAATGTTACGCCTAGGTCCCTCATGGTTTCAACTCTAGCCAAATCTGTATTATTCATTTTGTAATTGAATATAATTGGAGTTTTTCTTCTAGTATAGGTCATTATGAAGCATTTATTAATGTTAAGATACAATTTATTTTGAAGTGTCCATTGATATAAATTATTAATGTCATTTTGGAGCAGGAAGCAGTCCATATTATTTTCAACTTTAATGTAAATCTTTAAATCATCTGCAAATAACAGATATTTGGAGGCTCTAATTATTTCAGTAAGACTATTTATGAACATGAGAAATAACAGTGGTCCAAGATTGGAACCCTGAGGGACTCCGGACATGGCAAGAAACTGTTTCGATGTATAACCACTTACAGACACATACTGTTTTCTATTATGTAAATATGATGTGAGGAGTTCTATAAGATTCTCATGGAATCCAAATTCATTTTTAAGTTTACAAAGTAGGAAATTATGCGACACCGAGTCAAACGCCTTTTGAAAGTCGGTATAAACAACATCCACCTGATTTCCTTCGTGTATTTCTTGGGATATGAACTGAGTGATATTAATCAGGTTACTAGCAGTTGACCTTTGTCTCATAAAACCATGCTGGTGAATGGATATGCTATTGGAGACTGATCTATAGATATCGTCATAGATAATCGATTCATAAAGTTTTGCTGGGACTGATAGTATAGCAATAGGCCTATAATTCTTAATGTTGGTTTTATCATCTTTCTTGTGTACTGGGCAAAGACGGACTTCTTTCCAGATTTCAGGAAATACTTTGGTTTTTAAACTTAGGTTAAACAAGTAGTGAAGCGGGTATACAAGAAAGTCGATACAACCTTTAACGATGTAAGAGGGTAACCTGTCTGGTCCAACTGCTTTGTTTGACTTTAGTCTCTTTACAGCATCACGTATTTCATTTTGTGTAATAGAGTTTACAACTACTTCATCCATGTGCGGATTTAGCTTTATGTGTGAGTCATCTCCATGAAAATCTACATTGTATACACTTTTAAAGTGACTTGCGAATGCATCTGCAATTGCCTCCCCGCTTTTACATTCTAGGTTATCTAGGTGCATAGTATTTGGGAAGGAGACTGCCCCTTTTTTGTCCTTCATAAATTGCCAGAATGTCCTTGAATCATCGCTAATATCCTTTTGTATTTTATTTATGTACTGTTTGTATGCTTGATCAATATCCTTTTTTAGTTTTGCTCTTAAATTACTATATTCATTTTTTAAATCATTTGATTGAGAGAAGTTATATTTTTTACGAATTCTGTCCTTTTTTCTTAGATCTTTTATGATTTGGTTGCTAAACCAAACTGGATATTTCTTGGAAGTTTTTGTTTTTGGGATACATTTATCAAATATATTGTATATAATGGAATAGAAATATTCTACAGCATCATTTACATCAGAAAACCTTCCAATATCAGTCCAATCCGTGTTTCTAAATAGTTCATATAATAGATTGAAATTCGCCTTTTTATAATTATAGGTAGATTTTAATGGAGACGACAATTGCGTTAATTTATTGATTACTAAAGAGACCTCTATATACAAAGTTGGATGATGTGCATCCTCATCTACTAAACAAAATGGGCTACGTTGGACTGTGCAATTTTGATTCGATATTACCAGATCTAATATACGGTCTAAATAATTTGCTATTTTGTTATACTGCTTACAGTCAAAAAAGTTTTGAAAATTTATAAGTTCTCTAACATACTGATCATTTAATGTATTGCTCTTATAATACTCATTCAGTTTGGAGATATTAAAATCTCCCATGATTAGGAAATTATTGTTATAGAGAAATGGTAAATTTTCCAAGAAATTATAAAAATTACTTACAGTGTTGATGTTACAGGCCGGATCGATATATACTAAGATAACATATAGTGCATTAGACTCAGATGTATTTACTTTTACACAAACCGTATCAATAAATCGATCGCTAAAATCCATATGTATTTGCTTTGTACTATATATGTTTTTGACAGCAAGAATTACTCCCCCACCCTTGGTTTTTCCACTAGTTTCACGGCATCTATCCTTTCTGAACACCAAAAAATCACTGGGAAATACTTCATTTTCATATACACCTTCGGTCAGCCAACTTTCTGTTATTCCTATGATGTCATATTCATCTATGGTAGCACTAATATTGTTTAATAATGTGGAAGTCTTTGTATTAAGGCCCCTTACATTTTGGTAAATTATTGATAGGTTGCTCCTAGACGCCTCTTCAGGTGCCCCAAGAGAATTTTGACTTTCACTTAGGTTACTGGTATTTTGTATATGTGATTGCTATTCCTTCGAAAAGATAGACAACTTGTGATGTTCTAATTTTTTTATATAAACTGTACATTTTGTTTTATCCCATGCGAAATGATTGCTCTCCTTTAACCCTGCATTTACACAATTTACACATTTAGGCAAAGATGTGCTAGGGCATTCTTTCACTGGGTGTTCCAAGGAACATTTTGGGCACACAATTTTGCTATTACTGCACGACTTCGCGACATGATTTAGTCCACTGCATTTGTAGCACATTTTGATATCGGTGGCATCATAAATAGCACAGACGTCATAGTTCACAAATAAATTACCTTGCTTCATAATTTTACAGAATGTTTCTGCATCCACTTCTAATATAGCTTGAAAAATATTTCTTTTGTTTTTTGTTGCCCATATTTTTATCACATTGCAGACACTTTTCTCCGTCCAGACATCATTTTGAGATTTTACAAATTTTACCAGTTGCTCATCTTTATATTGCTCTATCATACCTACAATTTTTATCTTAGGATTTGTATTTTTTACTTCTTTCACTTCATAATTTCCACACAATTTATCATTTGCTATCTCTCTAAATTTATTTGCACCTTCCTCACTATTACAGCCAATTATTATACCACCATTTCTTGTGTGTTTTATTTTAGACATTGGTATATTTAAATCGGCAGGATTTAATTTTTCCATGATGTCGGACTTTGTTTGGATGTTTGTTTGCTCTATATTTTTTGGTTTTATAACTACCATAGATTGTTTATTTACAATTTGTGAGTAAAGTGGTTTTGTTTGATATAATTGTGTGTCGTCTGTACAGGGTGTTGCATCATGAGAGGGACATAGCTTAATAGGAGGTAGAGAACATCAGTGGTAATCGGAACCTCCCATAGAAATGTCTCATTGGGCCTTCATTACGAGGTTGCTGGGTGTTAAATAATTTTTGGCCAAACCTGTTTTTTGTCATAACTTTGACAGGGAATGAAATAACGGATTCATATTTGGTACGGCTAATGTACTAACGAGCCCCAAGAGGTACATGTATAAAAAAAAAATATCCAGGTCCGGACTCACTATAATTTATGTTTCTTCTTTGCATCAATAAAACATCGCCCTGTATATATTTTTTTGAAATTCCGATACGATATTCGAAAAGAGCAAGAAAAAACAAACAAAATGGCCTATTTCATTTTTTTGTTACACCTTCGTGGTTATTTAAATACGTTGTTAAATGTGCAAGAAAATGGATTACAGAACCCTATTAAATGAGAGGCACGTGAAATAAATAGTTTTATAACTAAAATTTGCAAAAATTCTATTGAGCCTAGGTGGTCTGGGTGAATCCTAATTCCGGCACGTTTTAAAGGTCCATTTTGGTAAAAAACTGTGGTCCTAATAAGTGATCGGGTATGAAATAACAAAATTTTTAATCAATCACAGTAGGCTTGTTCAAAGAATAAAAGTGACAGATAATTTAAACCATTTAGGCCTAAGCAACCAGTTACTTTGATCAAGAAAATCATCAACATTTTATACTTAATAAAAATTGGAAAAGAGAACAAACTAAAATCTAAATAAATAAAATATTTTCCATTCAATTAACAATAAATAACAAAACAATAACTAAATGTGTTTAAAAATAAAACGTAATTGACACTAAAGTAAATTTTCAAAATGTCCTCCCCCACATTCTGTGCATTTTCTTGCGCGTTTAGAAAGGTCACCAATTGCTCGACGTATCATTTCTGGATTATTCCGTATTTCGTCGCAGGTTGTAACGATGCGCTGGATTAAATGTTGTCTACTTTCAATTTCAATGCTATAAACCTCGTTTTTTAAGTGGCCCCATAAAAAGTAATCACAAGGGTTACAATCAGGAGATCTTGGTGGCCATTCATGTGGACCCCCGCGTCCAATCCATCTATTAGGATACACATTGTTTAAGTGTTCTCTTACTTGAAGGTTAAAATGTGGTGGGGCCCCATCATGCTGAAACAACATGCCTCTTATACCGATATTTTCTAACATATTCGGTAAAATGTTTTGAAGAAAATCAAAGTAAATTTCACCATTCAATCTTTCTTCAAAAAAATGTGGCCCTATCAAATGTCTATTCACAAGTCCGACCCAAACATTTACAGAAAACCTGTGTTGCGAACGGCGTTGGCGTACCGCATGTGGGTTTTCCTGTGCCCATTTATGATTATTTCGTGAATTGTTTACTCCATTCCTTGTAAATTGTGCCTCATCCGTAAATAAGGTTCTGTAAATGACTGGGCCATGGTAAGACAACCAATGACAAAATGCCAGGCGGGGGATATCGTCGCCTTGTTGAAGACGCTGTACCTGCTGGATATGATATGGATGGTAACGTTCTCTTTTTAGGGTTCTCCATACTCGCCAATGAGGAATACCAGTTGCCAAACTGATTCGTCTAGTGCTCATATTTGGGTTTTCTTGAACTACGTTTATAATATTGTTTTGTTCCTGCACACCTTGTTGTAAAACACGCTCCACAACTACAGAAGTAGGAAACTTTCCGTGTTGTCTTGCATACTGGAACACCGTACTAAAGGTTTTATGATTAGGGCATCGACGACCAGGAAAGCGCAGCCGATATTCTCTTTCCGCCGACCTACCATTTCCATTACAGAAACCATAGATGAATATTATGTCAGCATATTCCACGTTTGTAAATTTTACTGGCATAGTTAAAATATTTTCACAAGTTTTCACTAACTAAATGCGGATTATTGACACATTAAATTTCTTTTTATTATCTGTCACTTTGAACAAGCCTACTGTGATTGATTAAAAATTTTGTTATTTCATACCCGATTACTTATTAGGACCACAGTTTTTTACCAAAATGGACCTTTAAAACGTGCCGGAATTAGGATTCACCCAGACCACCTAGGCTCAATAGAATTTTTGCAAATTTTAGTTATAAAACTATTTATTTCACGTGCCTCTCATTTAATAGGGTTCTGTAATCCATTTTCTTGCACATTTAACAACGTATTTAAATAACCACGAAGGTGTAACAAAAAAATGAAATAAGCCATTTTGTTTGTTTTTTCTTGCTCTTTTCGAATATCGTATCGAAATTTCAAAAAAATATATACAGGGTGATGTTTTATTGATGCAAAGAAAAACATAAATTATAGTGAGTCCGGACCTGGATATTTTTTTTTATACATGTACCTCTTGGGGCTCGTTAGTACATTAGCCATACCAAATATGAATCCGTTATTTCATTCCCTGTCAAAGTTATGACAAAAAACAAGTTTGGCCAAAAATTATTTAACACCCTGTAACTTCGTAATGAAGGCCCAATGAGACATTTCTATGGGAGGTTCCGGTTACCACTGATGTTCTCTACCTCCTATTAAGCTATGTCCCTCTCATGATGCAACACCCTGTATACATATTGTAACTACAGATATCAAGAATAATGGGAAAATTGCAAGTAAAAATTTTGAATACAAGTGATTCCAAGATGGACACTTGAGTAACCCCTCTGGCGACATTATAACTAGTTTTCTCAGATAATAAAACTTTTTGTATCCTATTATTCAAGTAGTTTTTTAACAGCATAATAACACTTTGACTTAAACCTACCTATAAAGTGAATTATTGGTGGTAATATGTCATGATGATATTAAGGAGAACAAAGTGTTCTGGCGGCTCTGTAAAAGTAATTCTAAAGAATTGCAACAGTCTAGTTGCCGTCAAATTTTTCATTAAAAAAATGGAACGATCGAATTATCACCAATAATCTCACAAAACACGTTGACTTTTGGAGAATACTGTCTTTTGCAACTAATTATTCACTGAGGATTGTCAGATAATTTCATTATTTCTTTAAGAATTTAAGATATTTTCATCATAAACGTGATTTGGGTTTTGGTTTGTTACTTTCTTATTCACATTCGATTTAATCTGAGTACTATCGTGTTAGATATTACGAGACGATCTGGATGCCTTCTATTAAATTCTTCGGCTGCTTCACGAAGAAAGCGCACATTGTCACCTACTAATCTCACTACTTCTACGTTTTCTGAAATCGTAAGACGATTTTCATCCATTGTCCTAATTATGAATAACACTTTACGATATTTTCAAAATACCACAGTTAAAATTGTGAAAAATATCACCCGTGAGTTTTCTTTATTGGCAAATAAACAGGTGTCCATGGGAGACTTGATAGAACTTGCAAAACCTATGTTTGATAATTTGCATCGTATTTGCCAATAATGGAAAGTCACAGGTAATATTTTCCACATTCTTAACTGTGGTATTTTGAAAAATATCTTCAAATCATGGTAGGCCTTGGAAATTTACCAGGAAGTTGTTAATGCTCACAATAAGTGACACCCAGTCAACCTACCACTTGCCAAAAAATCGTCTATATTTTCTGCAACGTGATATAATTTTAGTGGGCACACTTTGTATGTTGAACATTGAACAATATTATATTTTCTGTTTATATAAATTGTTTGTATCGTGTAAAATTAATTCTTTTTGACTTCTTTCAACCTACGTGTTATTGTATACACACCCAGAATTATGTTGCCCCCGTAAATCCCGACATTAAGTATCTCAAGCCCTCCCGTTCTCAGGACAGATACACTTGAGGGAGTTGGATCTTTGATATAATTAGCGCAGCACATCGGTACGTATAGACATTCCGCCTTTAATACATCGTCAAACAAGCAATCATAATCAGACTGGCAAGTTGCTGCCTTCTTTTCACATGTTTTATATACAGGGTGTCAAGAAACTTTGCCGACAAACGAAAACTGCAAATTCTAGACGATATTTTATGACACAGTTAACGTAACATTATCCAAAATGCTCCCTAATGGATACAGCCCTTTAAAAACGGAACCTTGTGCATTAAATTTGTTTGTATAGAGTTCTTTTCGGCAATTAATCCCAGAGACATATCTGCAAGCTCTACTACTGTCATTATTATATTGGAAATGAAATGAGAAAAGTGATATTATTTGAAATTATTCCATCATCTCCAAAATTTTGCGTTTCTAATCATTATAACATAACAGCGAGCATTATATGCATTTATTCAAAATCATCCAAAGAGCTTTCCAATGAAAACCATCAAATTGAAGTTAGCGTCTTAATATCCCAAGATTGATTAGCGATTGAATGAATGAATATCTGGTTTAGCGGAGAACCAGCTGATTTTTGGCAATACTTGTATGATGTTTAGTTTTTAGATCATAAGTTAAAATATTAATATTACAAATATTTTAAATTTGTTTGAAATTTTCACTGAGAAAACTAATACGAAATACCCAAAGCGAAGACAATACAACGCCGTATCACACTTAATTCAAACCAGCTTCCTTACTATGATGCATCTATTTATAATTATTTGTATCATACACTGGAGTCGAGCGAGAACAGTAGGTATTTACCATGAAAAATTATCCATAATTATCGGCTTGCGTAAGATTATCTACACCAGAGAACACACGTGCGTGTGTGTTATAATCACAGCGGGTGAGCGTTTTCATGAATGAAATTTAAATACTAAAATATGCATACATATACTAAGAATGTACGTATAGTATGTTGGAAAGCAAAAGTAATATGCCACAAAAAGAGAAAATAATTTCAATGCTAATATCTTACTTAATTTAAATATCATGTCTGGCATTTTCAGTTGACATGGAATAATACTGACGCGGCTAGCATATTATCGCATTTTTTTCTCACGTTGTATAATTACACGCTCAAAGTGTTTCAATAATTTTAGTGACTTATTTAGTTGCATACCACGTTTTTAAGTATTAGGCTATGTCGGTACTCACAAACGAATTAATTCTTGAAACAGAATGTGTAGAATAAGTACTGGGTCAAATATAGTTCAGTAAAATGTTATATAGGGTAGGTGTCAAAAGTTCTACAATAAAAAAACGGTATTTTGCAAAACATAATGTATACAGAGCAATAATTTTTACGCACAGTGTACAGAGGAGAATATTTTTTCGTTCGTGCAGTTGGCAGATAAAATAAATTTCTATCTTGCCTCAGCTTTTGGAGGATGAAAATTTAACATACCTAAAATGTGTGTGCTGTTTATATTGTTGTGAATAACCTTGTTTGAAAAGAGTGGATAAGCTGCTGTGGTTCTATGTTCAAGTGAGTCGAAGCGAAAAATGAGAAGTCGGATTCAGGGAATCCCATAGGAGGACATTTCCTATTTGTTCTATTTTAAAATCAACACCGAATTGCTTCCAAATTATCAATATATGTTATGTATGTATGTAATTAGGGCACCAAATTTTAGATTGTTATTTTAAATTAGAACAGACAATGCAATATATTATAATAATTAAAGCATATCAATATTCTGAGTGTTACGGCCATTTATGATAATAAATTTTAAAGCTCATAGGCTGTTGTGGCGATGTATGTAGTGTGACTCTTAAAGAACATTTTTCTTTGTCAAAAGTAAATCACAGATGGACAATATTTTCAGGTCTCAAGAGTGTGTTATTATCAATATATAACCAGAAGAACTTAATTGCTTCTGTAATTTGTTGCCATATGAATTCATCAAAAGTGCAAATTATTGTGGTTGGTCCTAAAATTTTATAATTTATAATTGCAGCAGTGTATCGAAATTCCTAACAATTCGAATTTGACGTGCAAAAAAATCTCAGTTAGCATTTTAACGCTAACTGCTAGCTTTATCTATCAAATTATTTTTTACACACCAGTCCTTAATAACCTCCCAACGTTTTAGTGTTTTGCAAGAGAGTCGGTATTTGCAACTGTGTATAGATGTTTTTAAATCATCAGCATGTAACGAGGTATGATATTTATTAATTTACTTAATTACAAAATCCAACAGACAAAGCCCAGTTGCAGGATTTAGTACAAAACAATATAATATATGCACAAATATATATACACATGCATATTAGGGTGGTCCTTATTTTTGAAATCCGGAATTTCAATTTTCTCACCCCCTAATTTTTCTCCTTTTATAAACATATACAACCCATCTAAATTTTAGACAAATCAAATGATGGGAAACCGCGCCTCACGTAAGTTGCGATATATCTATTACCTATGACGCTGGAAATTCCATACATTTCGTATCGTTCTGTGGTTAGGCGTAAAAAGCTTATTTGGGTTTCTGTGTATGTAAAAACTAACAAATAACCTATAACTAACATGACAACAACATAACCTGAACTGACCGTGTGCCGTGCTTGTCAGCAGGCGTGGTGTCAAATTGATTTACATCAATCATTATGAGCCTGGAATCCAAGATGAGTATGTGAGCAGCACGAATGGCGGTGATCGTGACATTTTACAATTTTGTCACCAGCTGCAACTGTATCATCCCAGGTAATACTATAAGTAATTATTAGAGCTTGCAGTGATATTTCTGGGTGGTCAGCCGCCCCGAGGATTATCGTTTCGTATTCCGGGTTCTTTCCACTATGCAAGGTGGATGGTCAAGGCCATTTATTGTTTCAAGATATTTATCTTCAGGAATCAGTTCAGATTGACGTCCCATGAGAAAAAGTGTATTAGGGATGTTTGTATTTTTCTCATCCATCTGCACAAAAAGACTTGGTTTTGCTGTCCAGTAGCAGCTAAAGCACCACTTCAATTTTTTATACAAACACGCACGAGGTTTTATCAAGAAAAGCTTGAAAAATGTTTTGTGGCCACCTCTGGTATCTCTCAGACGCGTCAATTGCTTTGACATTTTACGATGAGAGTATTCCCTTGGAAAAGAATTGAACTTGTTAAAGCGACACAGCTAGATGAGGCCAATGAGGATGAGAACCGTGGGGAGGACACATACAAAATATGTTATAATCCAAGAAAAAAGATATTGCTACTTACATCAATCAGCCACTGCAATATTTCGCTTAAAAAAATACTGCAGCATTTTTTAAACGATTAAAAATTCCCTGTGAGTTTTTGAAACGCCATCCTTCTACTTGGGCCTCTCTTGAAGATTTTCAAAAGGGACTGGTTATCGTTAAACACCTTAAAATGGTTAATGACACAGCCGAAAGTGCTGTTAATATAATGGAGGAGTTTAATAGCGTCTTAACAAAAAAAGAGGATCAAAAACAGTTTCTGTTACAAGTTGTAAAGGATTACTGTAAGAGGAAATGTTTAATTTTAGAATAATTGGCATATATTCGATAGATTGGATTATATAAGAACATTTGTTCGTGGTGTACGTCCTGCAAGCACGTGGTTATGACGAGCACTAATTCTAGGTACTATATAATCAATTTTATTTGATAGGTTAATACAGTCCAGACTATTAAGAGGAAATTATGGAGTTATCAGTTCTTCGTTTGCTGAGACTTTTTAAGGCAAACATTTCCAGCAATTCAGTTTGTGGAAATCATCTGGGTGGATATTCACATTCACTGTTAAGTGTGTACACATCAGATTTTAAGAACCTACGCTGAATTTTCTCTACTGCAAAATATTGGAATTGTAAATTGGACTTCACACAATAGAATCACATTCAAGGCGACATCCAACGAAAGTCACATAAAGTAGCCAATGAGTGGAAATATTTTTAAAACCTTTACAGTTACATATCACGAAGCCAAGGCTTGTAAAAGCGGAAGCAGTTGCCATTTCTACATGTTTATAGAAAGATAAGATTGGATCGAAATAAACTCCAAGGTCTTTGATGAAATAAGGCCTTTGTAAACTTTCATTGTCAACGTTATAATTAAACATGTACATCTGCCAAATGACATTACATTACATTTGCTGACATTAAGAGGCAAATAGTTATCATTGTACCATTAATATTTAAGCAGTTTTGAAGAACACAATCATCAATATATTTTCAGATCATTTGCGTACAGGAGGAAATGGATGTTATTTCCGAAGCCCTCCAAAATATCGTTAATAAACACAATAAAGAAAAGTGGACCAAGTATCGATCCCTATGGCACACCAGATTCTTGTAAGAAACTGCCAAATTTATGACCTTGGTACTGAACAAATTGATATTGATCCTGCAGATATTATTCAATTAATTGTAGTAACGAATAAGAAAGGCCGAAGGTGTCCAGCTTACTAATCAAAGTACTGTGATTAGCTTGTCAAAAGCCTTTGAAAATTCTATGTAGATAATATCAACTTGACCACCTCTATCCAGACTTTCGCAAAGAAATTGTTTTGCAGGCAAAGTTTGTGACAGTTCATCCACCTTCCATAAAATTTTGTTGAACGATAAGTATTGTCAGGCTATATCAACAATATCATTAATGAATATGATAAATAGATGTGATCCTAAAACTAATCTGTGGATTCGAAGTAGTAGACATTTGGCAGAATTGCAACCGATACATTCCAATTGAAAAGTGTGATTTTAAAAACCAAAGCATTCAGAGAAACTAAAATTAATCAGCTTACATAATAATATATTATATTTATGTCGGTGTTAGTAATCTATAGAACAAAGCGGCAAGGAGAGGGAAGGGTAGGTTGTGTTTAAATTAACCTTTGGGAATGGGCAAACGTTTAACAATAATAGTACCTAAAATTCTTACGTTTTTATTTTCTGTTTTTAAACTTGTAACGTGCCATCTTTGGTCTAAGTCATTCATGTGCCGTCTTATATGCATTTTATTGATTTTTATAATCAGTTGGTAAAAGCATTAAAAATATGAGTTAGGTTAGGTTAGAGTTATGTTTATGGAGATACAAGGGATACTTACAAGTTCAGAATTCTATAGATTTATGCACCAAGGTACTGCAAATACGAAGGTAGATAGTTTTTTTAAGAATACGCCTCATTTAAAAATTCTAACCAGTTTAGAAAAAAAACTAAATGAATATCTCTTTTTTGACGAATTCCATTTTTTGCATGTCAACAATAAATCGATCAATATCTATACGATTATTTTGTAGATAATATGTTTGATTGTGTTGGCATACATAATTTTTCCTGAAAAACCAGTTCAAAATTGGCTATCGCGCACAAGGTACTAATTAAAAGGTACGAAATTGTCGCAAATTATAATATATTACGTGTTTTTACACATAGAAAAAAAAAGGTGCGGCGTATTAAACTCATATGCAAAACAATTTAATTTAATGAATTTTGCAATCTAACTTCAATACCTTAAAGAATAATTAAAATTCACCTGCTTATGATATTAATACAAAGTATTAAAAATAATATCTAATGAGGCCAGTGCACAAACCAGCTTAATTTATGTTGATCAGGCTTTTTTATGCCAGTTCAACCTCTACTAAAATATTGCAAGTGACATGTTCAAGATTTTATTGAACACCATTTATATTTATGATTGTCCTTAAGCGCTGATTTCTCTATTTCGTCTAATAGTCTCAATAATTTTGGTTTACTTACTTGACCTTTTATTTTATAGGCTATGGCGGTTTAATTTTAAGTTATGATCGCTGGTTATCATTGAAACTATTGCGGTTACTTGACAGAGACAATTCGCATTTTAAATTTGAACCAATTGTGTGCGAAATACGGAAGTTATTATCGTAATGTATAAATATAAATGCTACTTTCGGTAGCCGATTGTTATCTTTTAATTAATTAAATAATTTTCCTTTTTGTAGGTATGTGATTAATTACTTAGTTCAAAGATGATTGATAGATTCAAATAAAAGAATGACTGTAATTTCGATCATAAGTAAAACTCGTGATCATTTTTGATATTTTTCATGTTTTATTTTCAAATATTTGTATTTACCAACAATCAAAACGCTCAGGGGAGTGTTCTGTTGGCCTCAAGATGTCCGAAAGATTTTATAATCCAATATATTTTTTCCGAAGAATAAATAGGCTGGCGTAAGTCCCAGATACGGATAGCAAAGATGGTCCAATTTCGTATTATTCACGAGATTACGAGATGACAAAAATTCAGTTTTTACGAACCCTCCACAAATTCATATTATTATTTTTTGCATTTAGCGAAATCTGTTATTTTTTCCGTGTGTTTAAAATAACCAATTGCAAACCGTGACATAAGTTATTTAGTCGTTGTTGTATTTTTAATCAATCTCCAGTAATTTGTACCTATTTCTTTTCCAAAGTTAATTAAAATCAGGATTGGTAACAGGACATCTTCCTGAAACATCACGGAAAAATATTTTAGGAATTTGATGCTACTATCAGTTGCCTACTTGGAGCTGCCTTACTAGGAGTTGCAGCTTGTTTAGGGCCGGTTTATCAATGGAAGGTTAACTCATAACCGATAACTGTCAAACAAAACAATAGATACCAATTGTTCCGTTTGACATTTATCTTATGGTTAAGTGTTAACCTTGTATTGATAAACCGGCCCTTAGTTGAGCACTTGAGCAGTCAGATTAGTTTTTATTGCTAAGTTCTGAGCTAAGTTTAAAATAAGCCGATTAGTTTATACAGATATTAATTGATTAGCAGAATGAACAGACTTGAATTATTTATTAGTACTCCAAACATACATAATTATAATACAATTGTTGGTAATACAAAAAGAATGTAATACATACATACATACATACATACATACATACAAGTATATGTTATACAGGGTGGACCATTAATAATAGGCCATAGTTCAGGGGTAGGTTCTTTGGACCAAAATATGAGGATATAACCAAATATGCTTTGGTAAAATGTTGCTGTGGAAAAAGATACAGGGTGTCAAAGTTCAAATTATTTTTCGTTTTTTTTTGCAATAATTAACTCAACAGCCTCTTGACTGATATTTGCCAAATTTGTTAGGGGAAATTTTTTATTCTAAGAAACAATAATGTATATATTACATCACGTTAGGTCATAGAGGGCGCCGCAGGACCTGTATCTGATGATGAATTTTTTTCATTTAAATAACTTTTTAATCACAATCTGAAATACAGGAAGTAACTGAATTTGATCTAACTAAATCGATCAACAAATGGCCGAGATATATTGGGGTGTAGTAGAGAAAAGTGAGACACACTGTTGTATTTTTTGGGGGAAATGGAGTTGCTGCGGCTTCCATGACAAAACTATAAAGACAACAACAAAAGTATGTTGAAGCGCTGATAAAGTTAGCAGCGAAAGCA
Organism: Leptura quadrifasciata; assembly: GCA_963675555.1. Lineage (NCBI taxonomy): Eukaryota > Metazoa > Arthropoda > Insecta > Coleoptera > Cerambycidae > Leptura > Leptura quadrifasciata. The sequence continues at coordinate 135,700,848 of OY776676.1, forward strand.
CCTGCAGTCATTCCTTTTAACTCCCATACCTACTAGGCTAGATTTAGATTTCGCCAATTTATTTTAAAACTGTTTCAATTTTTAAGGCTGTGGTCCAAATTTTTTTAATTAGCCATGATTTACCGGGCACCTTATACAGGCTGTCCATTTTATCAGGGCACTCGAGAATATCTCACTTAATATCGGTCATACAAAAAAAATTATATATAACCTACAAAATGGTTTAAAGACATTTGAAATCCACGGTCTACTTTAAGAGTTATGGCGGAAAATATCGAAAATGCGGAAAACGTCTAGGCCAAATATCTCCGTTATTTGAATAAATACGAGAAAAATTCTAAGAAAATTTTTTGCAAAAGAGAGTGTTTCAACGAGGTTTTATCTAATTTGAGGTTTACTCTTCAGGCTTTTAAAAAATTTATTTTGAAACGGGCGGGAAATAGCGTCATTAAATAGAGTATTTTCCTCTCTTTTCAATGATATATCACATGCCACATTTATTCATTGGTACTACGTTAGTAATTATAAAAACATTTTTTAAAACCAATAAATTTTTTTAAACAAGCATTATACTTGCCGTGGAAAAGTATGATTAAATAAAACGATAAAATAATTCAACAAGTTGTTTAAATATTTGCTGTAATAAAACATTACCACAATTAAGAAGAATAAAGTAAATTCAGGTAACAAAAACAAAATAATAATCAAGAAAGCAACATGGAGCAATTATGGAAAGAGTATTCGCAGATATGCCAATGCATAGAGGTCCTCCATAAAAGCGTCACTCCTTTCTCAGAAAGTTAAAATGTCTTTACCATTCAATTTAAGTATAATATCCATTTGTTTGTATTTCATGATTTCACTATTATTTCAATTATTTTAAAATAGTTGGCTATGAACAAACTTGACAATTTAATTTTTTGACAGATCATCTCAGTTAATATTTAAACTCTCACTCAATCACACTCGTTTAAGAATTTAGAATTTTCAAAAATGATTTTCACTCACATTGATCGTTATAATATGTTCGTTACATATTGTCAAGGCAATTTTAACTCTGGATTAGCTCAAGTAGAAAATAGAAACAGATTTCCACAAGCACTACAACCGAATAAAACTCTATTCAGAAAATTAGCTACGCAACTGAAAAATAATGGTTCATTTTTAAAGAAGAAGACAAGGTTGAACAGTGTTACTTATAATGTAAATAAGGTAAACCGAGTTAATAATTATGTAAGAAATAAAAATACAGAAAATTTTGAATCATTATTAAGAGAAATTCAAATTGCTTGTCATATAAATAAAACAAGTGCTAGAAAGATTTCAAAGAAAAATGGTTACCGGTGTTATAAAGCCAAAAAAATTCACAATTTACAAGCGGGGGACAAACCAAGGAGGACGACTTTTTGTAGGTGGCTGTTGGAAAAGTAGCGTGCTGATCCATTAATATGTAGTAAAATATTTTGGTACGACAAGGCGAATTTTTCCAATAATCGATTTTTTAATTGCAATATTCATTACAAATGGACTTCTGAAAATACACACTGGCGTAGACCGACTGGGTTTCAAAATCGTTTTTCAATAAATGTGTGGATAGGTATTTTAGACACCAATTTAATAGGTCCTTATTTTTATGATGGTCACCTCAGTGGTCAAAGGTACCTAAATTTTCAGAGAAATAAATTTAATGAATTCTTAGATGACCTGTCTTTAGAGAATCGACACAACTTTCAATATTTTCAATAAGATGGGGAGCTCCTCCCCACAATTACCAGATTTGCCTAGATTATTTAGACGAAATTTTGCCTCGACATTGGATAGGTACCAATGGATTTATTCGATGTCCCCCTCGTTCTCCAGATATAACCCCAATGGATTTTTTTCTATATAATAAAGATAAGGTGTTTTCGACGACACCGTAAAATGTAGAGGACCTAAAAGCTCGAATTCAACAGGCATGTATTACAGTTACCCCCGAAACGCTGAGTAATGTTTTAAATGCAGTGCCTCGCCGCGCTCGATTGTGCATAAGAAATCGCGGTGGACACTTTGAACACTTGATATGATATCTTAAAAATTATTTTGAGGATTAGATAAATATTAATGTTCTGTAATGTAATTTGTTTTTGTTACATGAATTTACTTTATTCTTCTTAATTGTGTTAATGTTTTATTATAGCAAAGATTTGAACAACTTATTGAATTATTTTATCGTTTTATTTAATCATACTTCTCCACGTCAAGTATAATGCTTGTTAAAAAAAATTTATTGGTTTAAAAAAAATGTTTTTATAATTACGAACGTAGTACCAATGAATAAATATGACATGTGATATATCGTTGATAAGAGAGGAAAATACTCTATTTAATGGCGCCATTTAGATAAAACCTCGTTGAAACACTCTGTTTTGCAAAAAAAATTTCGTCTTAGAATTTTTCTCGTATCTATTCAAATAACGGAGATATTTGGCCTAGACGTTTTCCCCATTTTGATATTTTCCGCCATAACACTTAAAGCAGGCCATGGATTTCAAATGTCTTTAAACCATTTTGTAGGTTATATAAATCGGCACAATTTACGTAAAAAATATTTTTTTTGTACGACCGATATTAAATGAGATATTCTCGAGGGTCCTGATAAAATGGACAGCCTGTATATAGCATATAGCCTGTAGCATATAATTAGACTTTTCACGGAAGTATAAAGCCATTTCTTTTTTTTTCCATGGCATTGGGCCATTAACCTGCTATTTCAAATAAAATTAAACTACAAAGACACTTAATAAATATTGCATCAAAAATCATTCATTACAAACCAACCTACAACGACAGAAATAAGAAAATATTTGAAGATCATAATCATACGAAAGGGAAAAAACGAGATACATGCTTCTCGTCCTGGGGTCTATCAGGACATTTTTAATGACAAACAATTTTAGATGACAACTATAAATTAGTTAAGCTAGAGGATGCTACAAAGGAAAAACAACAGAGGTTACGAAGCTCACAGACATTCACACAAAATTTACAATAAAATTTTCGTTTCTTCCAAAAAGCAGACAACGCAGTCAAAAACTGGTTTACTAAATTGACTGAAAAGGAAAAGTATATTTTCAAAAATCATTTCTTCTAATCAATTTCATGTCACTGTTATTCAGCTGCCGGTGACGTAACTTTTCCTCAAATAAATATACTGAGTTTTACTTGAAATATATTTTCCCTCATGTATTAATACATAAATACCTAGATTCTGGTTTATCTAGTCGTTATAGTAATTAAATGACTATTAGTAAACAAACATTGTTATGTTAATTAAGTACAACAAATGTAATTTCATGCTTATACTAAGTAAACATTTCGGAATTTATTCAAACATCGTTCATTCTTCTAATTTCTCGGTCTTCTTATATTACCTAGTCGTATTTTTTCAGAGTTATTTTATTTTCGTTATATTACTAATAAAGCAAATTTTAATGTATCAGTTTATCTAGAAATCTAAATTAGTTACTGGGATACCACAAAAAATATAAAACACAATTACACAATCATATAATTTTAAATAACCTTGTAATATTCATTAGTTGAGCCACTTACGGAGATTTTACACCAAAAGAATTGTAGACAACACACATCTAAATAAATTTCAGTCAACATCCGGCTTAATTTGATTTTGCGGGTAAGCTTTTTCTAAATCCTAATAATAAGTGTTCCATTTGTGTGTGATATCTTGAGAAAAACACATTACAGTGTCTACGTAGATGATCGATTTGATCGCTTAATTTCATGGTTCTGGATATTTAGTAGCTAGTCCCATGCAGAAACTGCAAGTGTATCGGATAATGAACTAGAGCTTGCAACTGATATTAACCAAATTTTAAATATATAGTGTGTCCCAAGGTACTATAAGAAGATGTATGATGTGTGATATATTCTAAATTTGGCTCGGTGCTGCTTGGTCTAAAATTAAATGTCCGAAGACATAAGTTTTTGAAGTAGTTCAATATATTTTCCTAGTTAGAAGTATCCTAATATAAAAATTGTTAAACTAAACAAGATGCGTATAGTTTTCTTAGATACACTAATGTGGTAGAATTGTCTTACAGCAGGACTAAATTAATTCAAAAGAAAATCTAAGGTCCAAAAAGGAAATATTTAGAAACAGACGTTGGCAGTGTATATCTATCGTTTCTATGGAACTGGATTATTATTATATTGATTAAGAAGATCTGATTATAGATTAAGAGTTAATTTTGTTAAAAAGCCGATCGTTCATCTGCAGAATAAGCCGTTATTTTGTCTCTTCTGGTTATATAATAAACAGGAGTACTGGTAGCAAACTTGACCGACAAAATAAAAAGTTGTTGTACACGATGATGGTCAGGCCGTCCATCACATACGTGACGCCAGTGTGGTGCAGCATACCGGTCACGACAATGAAAAAGCTAAAAGTGCTTGAGCACAAATTTATGCTCCTCATTTCGGACTCTGGAAGGTACATCTCCCTCAGAGAACTCAATGCACGTTGTAACGACATAACCCCGATAGCGATTACGTCCAGCATATCTCTCAAAACTTCTAGTCGTTCAAGCTGGGCGATGGTCTGCTAACAAGACACATAACATAAATTAGACAGCATAATGCCCCATTTCAGATAGACATAGCTGAGTTTAATCAACTATAACTTCCGCTTACTTTATCCACCTTTCACTAACGTTTTGTTTTCTTAAAATGTTTTCTTAACCGCCTCTCATGTTACCGAGGTAACCCCCTGGAAGATCTCAAGGATTTTGTCTTAGTGCTACGATTGACACGTACATAAACAAATAAATATGTTGGATATTAATGGTTATAAGATATTACCTAAAGAAATTCACTTGGGCTACTGTAGCGTAGCAGATATCGCAGGCACAAATTCACCCGGATAAGTGATGTAACGTGCCTACGATAAAATTTCTCTGGCTCAGACTATCTCAGGGCGTTAAGCACAAGTTTACATAAACTATGACAAATTATTAGTTTACTTACTTATACAAATCACTGAGGGTTCCATACGTAGTGGTCGCAGACGAAATAATGACACTTTCTTTAAACATGAAATGCACTATATTACACAATTTACAGATATTGGTTCTCTAGCATGTAACCTGGCGATGTTCAAAAGGTGCGGCAAATTTCTTGATTAATAAGTTACAACATTAATAAAATGCCTCGTGTAGCTACACATCGGTTTACAACGTGAGGATAAATGGTAATAAATTCTGTCACAATGGGTGTCTGATTTAGAGAACCTCCTTAAATAAATATAAATGCATAAAATCTTTAAATATGTATAAGTTAAAATACAAGAGTAAATATGAATGGATATAACCGCGCCGAACCACTGAAGGTAGTCCCCCGGTAAATAAAAACAACAACACACTTATCTAGGGTGGTACGATACCGACTTCGACGTGGAAGAACCTGTAGCCCTACGGAGGTGTCTTCGGGATAAAAGAAATTGACCCAAGGATGGGGTTGATTATAGCCTTTCCAGCCCTGGAACTTTCTACTGTGTGTGGATACCCCGTCCGTGGAACCCTCACTGATGAGGGAACAATCCACCAATGTTCCTAGAAAGCCACAGTTGGATGAATGGGGTCGAGTCCACCTTTCAAGTTGACACGATACTTCCAAAGAAAAGCCTTGTATACTTAAATATCCTGCTTCCGCAGTTAAAATTTACTCACAACAACAAAATATTCCGCTAAACGGAACAACAACAGATGGAGAAAATTTTCCTGTGTTGATAATCCCAAAATCCACCAGGATAGGATGCCTTGGATAAACCGAGTTTGTAGGATTATCAAGTATATACCGCCTTCCTCACTATCTGGAAGTATATCGCGCTCCCGTGGACAGTAGCGAAACTGTGTTACGGACGTAGCGTTTGTTATTATGCGGCCCACAAAACGCTAAGGCGTATGGTGGGTCGCATACGCTAGAGGTCCGCAACATTAGGTAAAGATAGACGAGACCCTACAGTTTATTGTGGAGTCCAAACCACTCTTGGGGCAATTTTTTTTATGAAATATTGTTTTGCCTTGCGGGTATCGCACCCACTTCGCTACGCAACCTGCCAGTTTGCTAGCCAGACGCTGTAGCACACTTAGTGGACGAACATGTAAGTATTTTCTGACGCGACCAGACTACATTCCCTCCCCGTTTTCAAAGATTTTTAAAACGATGGTGGTGGGAAAAAATCTTTATAAGCATGCACAACCCCCCAAACGGCCAAAAAACACCCCCAAACACAACAAACACCGGTTTATCTCCGTTTTAGAGGATGCCGAGACAGACGCCAGCCTTGAAAATCATCCCCGATGCAAACCCACCCCCCAAACAGCCAAATATGCCCCGGAAAAAGAGGTAACACGCGAAGGAGCGGACTTTCGTCCGACAAACATTGGTTTATCCCCGGTTTAGAGGATGCTGAGACCGACGCCGGCCTTGAAAATCATACCCGATGCAAACCCATCCCCCAGACAACCAAAACCGCCTCGGAAAAGGGGGTGAAACCCGAAGGAGCGGATTTCCGTCCGATAAACATTGGTTTATCCCCGTTTTCGAGGATGCTGAGGTCGATGACAGCTTCCACGCACCTGTCAGAGCCGAGAACTGCAGAAGCGCCTCCACTCGCTCTGTAGCTTGTACACGTGCACATCGGAAAATTCTTTGTTGTGTAATTTATCACTATTAGATCGTTAGCAGTCTCCGTCATATTTTCTGTTGGAAATTCAATCAAAATTGGCGTCAAAGCAAAAATATTAAAATTTAATATCTAATTTACGAGCTTATTATATTGAAATTTGCTTGGAAAATATATTTTTCTTCATCTCCAATAACGCTCCATAAATGTGTAGGCATTTTTATATTATGTTTAAAAATCTTATATTTTTTATGATTATTTACATTTTCTCTAATTTTCATTATTTTGAAGCCAAGTTGTGCCGTTTCTGAGTATCTTCAACACTTTTCCAGTAAAAAATAATGCAGCAGTTTTGGCATCATAACTTGACTAGAAATCAATCTAAATATTTAACATTTCGTTAAATAACGCAGCATATTTAGTTTCATACTTAGCAGTGGGCCTGTTGGCGTCTTATGAAGAACCTAAAAAGGTAGTTATCTTCTAATGACTTCTGTATAACGTCAAGAAATCTTTGAGTTCACAAGGCCCAATGGCCCTATAAAGGTCTTATCCTTTTAAACCAAATAAAAGCTGTGTGAAAAGTCGTGATAACCCCTTTCCTAACCGTCTAGATTTGGTCATAAAGAGAATTCAACAAGGTCGTCACGTCTAAAGGTAAGTTGTATATTAGATCGTAACGACGTCGTAAGTTTTATATAAGAGTCAAGATAAGTTTTCTATATAATTGGCATCTTTTGATAGTTCTGCAAATGCATTTTATTTTTTTCTAGTACACCAAGGGAAGTCTACTTCGTGACAGATTTTCCTAGTCAATATATAGTCAGCTTCTTGTTGAAGAAACGCAGTACTAGAGAATCTATACAAAAACAAAAAAGATTACAAGGTGAAAATATTTAGAAAGTGAATTAATAGATGTATTAAAATATTACTAAACCATTATTTTACAAAAAACGCGGAAGAAATTATTAGAGATGAAACAAACATTAATTTAGCCATATTTTAAGAAATGACCTAATACAAGTGACTGAAATTTTAAGCAAAAAGATAGTTCTACCGGTAATAACTAGTATTATTTGATTTATTATTTCTTCCACAGATACTCCAGGCGTTTTAGCTGTAAAATTGACTTCTGTGCTTAATTCGTGCTCTACGAAAAAATTTTTTTATTGTGTTTATTTGGACGTCCTGAATAACACTTGGTAGTTACGCCACGATACACCTGGAGGAATTCGTGAAAATCGCTTCGGAAGGTCACGGAAATTGCGGATTCGCGATTAACTTAGTTTTTATGGCCCAAACGGGAACAACACCTATTATAAAAGTTGTACATCTGTAAATTCTCTACCTTAAAGGTTATATATATTTTTTTCGTACGCCTAAACGTTTTGGAGATACGACGCGAACTAAGTGAAAAATATATTTAGTTTCGCCAAACCTCTTCTGCACCACATATTTCGAAATTATCTTGCTTTCTATGTCTCAGAATGAATATTAAATATTGCTGTTATAGAGCTGGGTGATCTTTATTCGACATTAGAATATTTTATACATTTTATTTAAAGTGAATAAGGCAAAAAATGCATTCATTTCCGCATCACCTTAGAGGTAGAATGCTCGGCACGCTTTTTTACATGGTTTCCCCAGGGGCCCTAATCCATGCCGTTATTGTCCACTGACAAATCGTTGTCATTAATTTCATTCTGATAAGATTCTACGTCGTCCATTTCCTCATTCATAGCAATTATAGGTGCGGTATTCAAGCAGGACTGACCGTGAAGATTGAGAATTTACAGATGTAAAATTTTCATAATATGTGTTGTTCCCGTTTTGGGCCATAAAAACTGAGTTAATCGCGAATCCGCAATTTCCGCGACCTTCCGAAGTGTTGTTCAGGATGTCCAAATAAACACAATAAAGAAATTTTTTTCGTAGAGCACGAATTTGGCAGCAAAAGTCTAAAACGCCTGGATTAAAATCATATGAGGTAATCTTAGTCTCATTTTTGTTGACTCTCGGCATGAATTAGTCAACCATGCTTATTAGATGTATATACTTTCAAATGTGAGTAAACGCAGTTATACAAAATACTGAAACCAGGAGCCAACCCATACAACATTAAGAAAATTTGGAAAATAATTCTCGACAGAATATGACACAAAAAACGTCCCAGGGGCAGAATGGGCACTGCCCGTTAAGGAAACATCTACACAATATGCGAAACACCTCTCTGTAGAGGTTGTGAACAAGAAGATGAGACGGTTCAACATGTACTCTGTGAATTTTCTGCCGTTTCATCAATCAGAGAATCCATTTTGGGAGAAAATTGGTCTACTTTGGTCGATGTAAGGCAGATGCCCCTAGGCATCACCACCTGTTTCGCAAGATTAGGTTGGTTGCAGGCCTAGGCGAGGGTCTGCCTACAGGGAGAAAGTACAAGGGGCTCAATGGGGCCTAAGTGCTATGGTTCGATAAATTTCATTGACCACCCTCCCAAATAATTCCAAATTCCAAACGTCCCAGGGGAATTAACAGCACAATTGGACTAATAAATGTGGTACTTCTAAAGAAAACAAACCTTAATTATTATACAAATAATACTACAAAGCAGTTAAGTTTTCTTGGATTGCTCATGATTTAAGAGAGCTCAAAATCGAGAAAGAGGATCACTGTAACTGTCGTACTTATAAAGCTTTATCTAAGTTTAAAGAAATTTACAATTTTCAAAAAAATTGAAGAATATAATAGGAATAATAGAACAACTATAAATCAATATTTGTTCATTAAATACTTCTAATTCTCACAAAAGTTGTAGGTATTTACTACAATGAAAATATGACTCTAACAGCTAAATACCGAGTACCGTCAATGCATAGTGGGCCGAAATCGGAAGACTGTGGCCAAGTTAGATTATGCTTAGTCTGTTTAAAATGACTTGCAAAATTCGTGAGTGGTTGTGGAAGAAAATTCAAGTTGTTAATTTGGCAAATTGAAAATTCATCCATTTTTAAATCTACCTTTGCTGATATTTGGCAATCATTGGCAACGAAAATCTATGAATTACTGGTGCAGAGGAATAGGAAAGGATCAGCGCTTGATTTCGGTTTCACAACTTTCTTCACTTTATGTCTAATAGACCAACAGAGCTAGTGAATTTTTCAATGAGTGTCTGAGAACCTTCTCCAAACACAAAATAGATGTAATTAAACGCGTAAATAGATGGCCCAATTTTAGCTGAGAGCTGCAATCACCGTAGATATGGCTGAAATTGCATAACAAAGTCTGCTGAGTTTGCCAATAATAAATATTTGCACTTAAAAACGCTTAAATAAAATTTACTCTGAGAATATTGGAAAGTGATTTCGAGGAGAAATTCTATACGAATTATGATTACAAAAGACATATGATAAAGTTTATCAAATTTAAAACGTTACGTATGAAGCGACGAGAAAAAGACAGCGTCAAGTAGCCTATGTTATACTGATGTGCTGTTTAAACCATTCCTGTCACTGCAAGTGTCAACAACAACACAACAACTTTATTTAATGAGTACATACTCTCCCCGGGACCTAACCGGGAGCCAGTCAACCGGTTTGGCTCAAAAACAAAGGTTATATAATAAAAGCTGAGGCTGCACTAGAAGCAGCGAATTAAATTCACTAATAATAATGAGAAATCCAGAAAAAGATGTAAAACAATTAAAGTATATAATTAGCAAAAGTAATCCAAGATCCCAGAGCCCCTAGACCTATGTCATTTTAGCAAAGTTAAGATTTTCACAATAAATGTGTAATATTCTTTACTATTATTTGGGTTTTCTATCACATGTATTATTATCCTCTTCAAAAACAAATCACCGAATCTACAAAATAATAGAATTATTGGAAAAAAGCCTCTGCGCCCGTGACGTTTACGCCAAAGGAATAGTCAGAGGTTATGTTTTGCAAATAATATAAATCGGAATAAACACAGAAATAATGTATTTTGCTGACGTTTCGGAAAGCTTTTCTTTTGGAAGAACTCTTATTTTGCTGTGTATGTGTAAAATAAGAATATTCGTAGAATGCCACAAATAACTTTCAGACAATAAATGTGTAATATGTAGGTAAAAACGTATTGAGTAGTTGCTAGCTTGAAAGCGGGGCCCCTTTACAGATAATAGGTACTAAAGGTAAATAAAAAATCTTACTATTACGTTCATATAGCAAAAAGTATGCAATTTTATTAACAGCCGTCTGTGGTGTAGTAGTTGAGTTGCTCGATTCTCAACCCTACCATACCAGATGTTACCGATCTTCCGGCAACCTCTGTAGCCAAACTTCACCAACTATAACTTCCGCTTATCCTATCCACCTTTACTGATATTTCATACCTTTGTCTATCTTTAAATCTTTCTTGTCCCCCTCTTCCTTTCTATTTGTAACCTTTTTGTCGCGTTTGTTTTCTCTTGTTTTCTTTTTGTACCTTTTTGTCTCTAAATTCATTTCTCACCATTAAAATCATTTGCCAAATCAAAACCTTCTCGAAATCAAAATTTTCAATATCAAAGTTTAGGCCAGCCCTGCGCAGCCCAGCATTGACGCATCTCGTTCAAGTTAAAGTGCCTGTGTCAGATACAAAATTAAAAAGTATTTTGTGCTAGAGTTTTAAATATAGTGTAGTTTTTAGTTTTGTTGAATATTTTGTTATTAGATATTAGTAATTTTAATACCTTCTTTTATATGCGTATGCAGAAGGTGTTTAGGTTTTAAATTTTTATCTATTTTTGTTTAGCTGAACCAGGCTTATTCCACCCGGCCCTGCAATCCGCGGCCGCGATCAACGCGGTGGTTGCATGATCGGTTCCGGGATGTGTTCTGGGGAGTCGCTATCGTATTTTAACATGAATAAAGCCTTATTGAAGCCTTCAAACCTGATTCTCAAGCGTGGGATTGGGGGTTTGACACAAATCGATTGCAAATTGTTTTCAAGATAAGAAGCATACCTATGACGGATTGACTAGTATACAGGGTGTTGCATCATGAGACGGACATAGCTTAATAGGAGGTAGAGAACATCAGTGGTAACCGGAACCTCCCATAGAAATGTCTCATTGGGCCTTCATTACGAGGTTGCTGGGTGTTAAATAATTTTTGGCCAAACCTGTTTTTTGTCATAACTTTGACAGGGAATGAAATAACGGATTCATATTTGGTACGGCTAATGTACTAACGAGCCCCAAGAGGTACATGTATAAAAAAAATATATCCAGGTCCGGACTCACTATAATTTATGTTTCTTCTTTGCATCAATAAAACATCACCCTGTATATATTTTTTTGAAATTTCAATACGATATTCGAAAAGAGCAAGAAAAAACAAACAAAATGGCCTATTTCATTTTTTTGTTACACCTTCGTGGTTATTTAAATACGTTGTTAAATGTGCAAGAAAATGGATTACAGAACCCTATTAAATGAGAGGCACGTGAAATAAATAGTTTTATAACTAAAATTTGCAAAAATTCTATTGAGCCTAGGTGGTCTGGGTGAATCCTAATTCCGGCACGTTTTAAAGGTCCATTTTGGTAAAAAACTGTGGTCCTAATAAGTAATCGGGTATGAAATAACAAAATTTTTAATCAATCACAGTAGGCTTGTTCAAAGTGACAGATAATAAAAAGAAATCTCCTAAACAGTCGAATAATTGTTTGTTAGTAATTTAATGTGTCAATAATCCGCATTTAGTTAGTGAAAACTTGTGAAAATATTTTAACTATGCCAGTAAAATTTACAAACGTGGAATATGCTGACATAATATTCATCTATGGTTTCTGTAATGGAAATGGTAGGTCGGCGGAAAGAGAATATCGGCTGCGTTTTCCTGGTCGTCGATGCCCTAATCATAAAACCTTTAGTACGGTGTTCCAGTATGCAAGACAACACGGAAAGCTTCCTAATTCTGCAGTTGTGGAGCGTGTTTTACAACAAGGTGTGCAGGAACAAAACAATATTATAAACGTAGTTCAAGAAAACCCAAATATGAGCACTAGACGAATCAGTTTGGCAACTGGTATTCCTCATTGGCGAGTATGGAGAACCCTAAAAAGAGAACGTTACCATCCATATCATATCCAGCAAGTACAGCGTCTTCAACAAGGCGATGATATCCCCGCCTGGCATTTTGTCATTGGTTGTCTAACTATCGCTCAGTCATTTACAGAACCTTTTTTACGGATGAGGCACAATTTACAAGGGATGAAGTAAGCAATTCACGAAATAATCATAAATGAGCACAGGAAAACCCACATGCGGTACGCCAACGCCGTTCGCAACACAGGTTTTCTGTAAATGTTTGGGTCGGACTTGTAAATAGACATTTGACAGGGCCACATTTTTTTGAAGAAAGATTGAATGGTGAAATTTACTTTGATTTTCTTCAAAACATTTTACCGAATATGTTAAAAAATATCGGTATAAGAGGCATGTTGTTTCAGCATGATGGGGCCCCACCACATTTTAACCTTCAAGTAAGAGAACACTTAAACAATGTGTATCCTAATAGATGGATTGGACGCGGGGGTCCACATGAATGGCCACCAAGATCTCCTGATTGTAACCCTTGTGATTACTTTTTATGGGGCCACTTAAAAAACGAGGTTTATAGCATTGACATTGAAAGTAGACAACATTTAATCCAGCGCATCGTTACAACCTGCGACGAAATACGGAATAATCCAGAAATGATACGTCGCGCAATTGGTGACCTTTCTAAACGCGCAAGAAAATGCACAGAATGTGGGGGAGGACATTTTGAAAATTTACTTTAGTGTCAATTACGTTTTATTTTTAAACACATTTAGTTATTGTTTTGTTATTTATTGTTAATTGAATGGAAAATATTTTATTTATTTAGATTTTAGTTTGTTCTCTTTTCCAATTTTTATTAAGTATAAAATGTTGATGATTTTCTTGATCAAAGTAACTGGTTGCTTAGGCCTAAATGGTTTAAATTATCTGTCACTTTTATTCTTTGAACAAGCCTACTGTGATTGATTAAAAATTTTGTTATTTCATACCCGATTACTTATTAGGACCACAGTTTTTTACCAAAATGGACCTTTAAAACGTGCCGGAATTAGGATTCACCCAGACCACCTAGGCTCAATAGAATTTTTGCAAATTTTAGTTATAAAACTATTTATTTCACGTGCCTCTCATTTAATAGGGTTCTGTAATCCATTTTCTTGCACATTTAACAACGTATTTAAATAACCACGAAGGTGTAACAAAAAAATGAAATAGGCCATTTTGTTTGTTTTTTCTTGCTCTTTTCGAATATCGTATCGAAATTTCAAAAAAATATATACAGGGTGATGTTTTATTGATGCAAAGAAGAAACATAAATTATAGTGAGTCCGGACCTGGATATATTTTTTTTATACATGTACCTCTTGGGGCTCGTTAGTACATTAGCCGTACCAAATATGAATCCGTTATTTCATTCCCTGTCAAAGTTATGACAAAAAACAGGTTTGGCCAAAAATTATTTAACACCCAGCAACCTCGTAATGAAGGCCCAATGAGACATTTCTATGGGAGGTTCCGGTTACCACTGATGTTCTCTACCTCCTATTAAGCTATGTCCCTCTCATGATGCAACACCCTGTATATTACGTTAGTAAATTGCAAATTATATCTGTCATAGTTTTTCTTCATGAATTACATATAATAAGTTTACATAATTTGCCTATATTGTACAATGTTTTCTTCCAAGTGTTGCTCAAGTTATTTTTGTGCCATATTGCAAAAATTACATTTACTTGGTAAATGTATCAGCAAATTGTTTAGGTTCACTTAATATGATATTGTTACATGTTTACACTTCCAAGCGGAGGTTCAAGAATTTTCAATAACCACTGTTTTATTAATCACTAAATTACAATAATTAGTCCTTATAATAACACACTAGTTACAACCTTCGTTTACTATAGACTCAGTACTATATTTCACAACTTATTACTGTTCTTTATCTTATTTGAATACTTCTCATCTCAGAACCGTACTGAATTTATTCAGAACTGTACTGAACTAACTTACTTATATATCCGTGGCGCTTATTTTAGAACGATTCCATCTGTCCGAGACATCTCTATTCTTTCCGGTGTATTCTATGAGTCAGCGCCATACTGGGTCGACTGGTGAACCATTGTTTTACTGGTTGCCTATTAGGCATGCTTCTTTTTACTATATCTATTACTGGGGATTAAACCTCTCTCCGTAAGAGAGCGTGGGTGTGCACATAACAATATTGTCTCGTTTTAATTCGATTTTATCTATTTTGGGATTAACCTTCCCTGATCTTTCAATAGCTCTGTGGTCAAGTGTCAGAATAAAGACAGTTATTATTATTAGTTTATCCGAAAGTTAAAGTTTTAACCAACTATTAATTTTTTTTTCTGTAAACGTCAAAAAGTATGACTTTTATGACAAATTTCTTTATCTTAAACTGTCGTTTATCTGACACTTCATCTGAGCGGCAGTAAAAGTCTTTAGTGCCGCTCACGAGCCGCATTAAATGTAATATTTTTCAAATTAATAAATTCTGGGGCGAGCGTAGGAGCGTAGGTGCGTCTTTACTATGTACATACTTCGGTATGCGATGTAAAGCAACGACAGGCGCGGTTAGTACTTGGATTGGTGACCATTCCAACGGAAACCGCGTTCTCGCCTCACACATCTTCCAGCGGCTTGTATATCAGTGTATGCGCGGAAGCTATACAACCTTAGGCGAGGGTTGTATAGGAGATATACCATCCTTCGGAGGGGATGTAAAGCCGTCGGTCCCTTGTCTATTAAATGTTAGGCAAGTAAAAGATCCCTACTCTTCTTAAGAGAAGAGGTTCGGCAAAATTCCTGGTTGGGGGTAGCTCGTCTACAGGCGTCGGTGTTAGGCCTCAGTAGCGGAAATAGGCCGACGTTAAATAAATGTATAAAAAAAAAAAAAATTAATAAAGCACTACTGAAAGGAAAATTGATTTAATTCGCTAATAATGAAACAAATGTAGCACAACCAAAATTATTAATTTAGGTGGTGTTTTGAAAATCGAAGCCAGATGAAATTAGTGGATCCCTTTTTTCAACGTTTCCAATGGATTTCTCTGAACGACTTTCTTTAGCAAATTCATCCAAAGAAACAGTTGTGCGTTTTCTCCGGTGGCTTCAGCTTCAGCATTTTTATTTGATACAGTGATAGCAATAGCTGTTTTATTACTCACTGATTCTTCTACGTAACCTTCGGTAACACTCCTGGATTTCCACCCTCTATAGCATTTTAAACGAGTAATATCACCTTAATGTCGTTTCCTCCATCAACAAGCATTGTAACCGATCTTCGCTTCAAACAATATCCTGTATATTCCTTCCAGGTTGGCAGTTTCAAAAAGAATGCCACTACCGCTCTAGGTACGCAACCAATTTTATGAATACCCATTACTGACTGACATTTTCCTTTATTATATTTCAGAAAACCGTCTGTTCGCCATATTCGAACATATTTTGTATAAAGGTTTATAAATCTTTTCCTAGATAATACAATAATTGAAGAAGATCGTGTCTTTATACAATGAACATGATGACGTCGAGCAAGGCAAGCTAGTTGTTTATGATAAATTTTTGACGATAATGCATTTAGTTTCTAATAAGGGTTGTTGATGTTGTTAAGTATTTTTTTTAGTTTATATTCGTTTGAACAAAAAATAGCATGTTCTATGTGAAGCAAAACAACGTACCATTTGACCTACTTTGAGTCAACAGATTGTAAATAATTCGTGATTTAGCCCGATTTAAGTCGAAGTCATACTGATGTGGTAGGTAGATGCAGGAAGATAAAATTTGTAGAAATCAATTAAGTACTAGAGAAAAATGTACTATTTGAATTTCATGGAATTAAATCACCATACCGCAGGAAAACCCACACAGCTAAAACTGGAGTTGAACTTAACGTCATGAAACACAAAAGCGCTTGGTAAAAGTATATTTTATACCTACATATTAATTATGAAATCACTGTATGGTAATTACGTTATTTTGGTTGAAATAAATAGGTGGAAATTAATGCAACAAAAAAATTTATTACATTATGGTCCTGATAATTTGTACGCTTTGGCTTTTATAGTTAAAAACAATAATTATCGTTAAATATCCTACGAAATTTACATAAAATAGTTGAAAATCCAAGGTTGCGTGATCAAGTTTGGCAAGGTAATAATAAATACGTAGTTACTTTGTCACAAAATTACCTAATGATAAAATATCAAACAATTAACATTTCTAGATTTTACAATGTGTAATAAAATAATTCCAAAATTATTGATATTCCTTTCACCATTACCAATATACACCTACTGGGTATTTTATTCGAGGTTCTGAATCGAATAATAAAGGAAGCATTAAGATTTTATGAAGAGGATTACCACGGTCATAAAATGTTTATGAAATCATTGGTAAAATCACCAAAATCGGACGACTGTATCACTGTATAATGATTAAGAAATGTCTTTAGAGACTTGTAGTTTTCATTACAGTGTCGCATCCACGGAAAAAGCAGCCGGGTTGCAGACTATGGGTTGAATTAAAAGAAACTGACAGTACCATTTAATGAAAATAGTTTTCTACGCCTAGTTAAAAATTGTTAAGTAGGCGACGGTTATAACGCACCCCTCTTCAACTTCGGCAAATGGTCCCCTGTGGAACTGCAGGAAAAATCGAAAAACGTTAAATACTGGGAAAGGAGCAAAATACATCTCCTCCACCCCCCTTTTCGAATGTGACGATACCATGGTGGTTTTATGCAAAAAAAACACCCCCTTTTCCGACTCTTCGGATCTGGGCGTATGGGGGGCCTGTCGGATCGGGATTTTTGTGCTCAATTTCAATAAATTAAGTAATTATCGACCACAAGAGTTGAAACTACACTCCCAAAAAAAATGGTATACCCCCGTTTTCGAGGGCGAGAAACACGATGATAGCAATATTTTCTCACCCACCTCCTCCTAACCATCACCAAACGCAAAAACTTGTTACTTGTCAAAAATTGTCAATATTATTTTCCTCGCCCACAAAAACGGGGTTTTACCTATTTCTGATCAAATTCCAGCTTTATAATGGTATTACTTTATACTTATTACTACTAACGGTTTTTGCATTTCCACAGGGGACTAAAAGCTAGAGTTAATGTAAGCATTGAGTCGTTTCATGGGATTTTTAAAAATTAGTGTTCTTATAGTTTTTGGGGTGTTATTTTCGAAATTGAACTTTGCCACCTCATATTTTTTCCGAAACGCTGCCATATTGGAAAACGCAATTTGTGTAGGAAATAGTTGTATAATCAATTAAACTAATTTCCCATAATTTATGTCTTTTCCATTTTATTATACAACCAACGGTTTCAGCGTACCAGCGTCGTACAGTCTGTTCCATCACGTATGCGGAAAATAAATTTATTTCCACACCCCCATGAGATGTGGCACGTTTTTTTTATAGTATCTCTAGTAAGCCTAATCGGCATGGCCTAATGATGGAATTTAGTGTAATTTCCTTCATTTTGTCCTTGATAGTCCGGGGTTCTACAAATGACTCTAGAATTGTCTCAGTTTCTTCTTTTGATGGTACCCATCGACGACAGCATTCGATGTGCATGTAATGCAACTGAATGAATACGACGTATTTATTACATACGAGTAGAATACCATACTATTTTAAAATATTGAATACGACTCAGGTCAATTCTACAGCAAAAAGTGCTATGTGCTAGAAATGCAATAATAGAAACTAGTCACAAGCATTAAAATTTATAATTTATGACTTAAGATGAACATATTTTACGTACCTAATAAAGAATAGCACCATGTTGAAACATGAATACATACTACCTGAAGTGAACCTGAACAATAAATTAACTATAAAAGATAATACAATTTAATAAACGAAATTCCAATGAAAAGCTGCACAAATATTCAAATATACATGATTCTTTTAATGACGTGTAGATGACATCCAGACATCCAGCACATCTGGTAAAATGGTTTGTGTTAAATATTGAAGAGTGATCGCTACTAGTTTGAGTTTAGCCAACAGAGCACTTATCATCACAGTAACTTTTTTATGTGATCTTTCTCAATGACTCGCAAAATGCACTTTCGCTTATTCGAAAAAAAAAAAAAAATTGAAAAGCTTTGTGGGTCCTCCAAAGCAGACTTCTTCGTAAATTATCATATGCTTTAATTTATTTCTTCGTTGATGATCATGCTATTATTTTCACTTGCAATACCATTAGGGGTAAATTATTTCCGAAGTCATGGATAAACTATCCCTTGCCTGCGGCTCGAGCCAGTTTTTTTAAAATATTCATGACCGAAGAAAAATTTTCGATTTTTAATTTAACTTCGAGTGGTATTCGGTAAAGTAATTTCACATCAAGTTCATTTAGCTAAATAATGCCAGAATTCATTGTTATTTTGACGAGGGCTGAGTTTTGGTAGGTTATTTTTGTATGAGGTGAAAGGAAATGAAGTTACGTGGACATTGCATAATTTATCGTTGACATATTATAATCGAACTATTCTTTTATACGTTTGAAATGTGTATTCAGCTTTACTTTACACTGTTTCCCAATGTTTTTCGTTATATATCATGACAGCGTCATCGGCAAAACTAAGCATTTTCTCTTCGCTTGGTACTTCAAGAAGTTCATTTATACGTAAGTAAAATAAAACTGGACCGAGAACTGTTCCTTGCGGTATACTGTATTCCACAGTTTTTAGATCGGTGTCAATTTTATTAGATCTTACATACTGCTGTCTACTGGTTGAAACTCTCGACCAGATTATATGCATTACCCTTAAAACCTTTGTCCATTTTTTTAAATAGTAACTCATAGCTGACGGTATTGAAGGCTTTTGCCAGGTATTCCATGAAAAAGTTGAAAAAATCCCAAAAGTTCTGTGATAAGAATGAAATATAGTTACCACCCCCGTTCTCGAGGGCGCTGAACACGATGGTGATAATTTTAAGGTTCTAACCCTTCAGGAACTACCCCTAAACTAGAAAAACCACCCCTATTTCCCATCGTAGGCATGCGGATTGGTTTTTTTTGATAGAATTCGGGTAGGCCGTATGAAATTTAACTATACAACATCTTATACACCCGCGAGGTTGAAACTACCCCCTACCCTAATACTAAAATATCCCCAAAAAATCAAAATGCATGAGAATTTGTTAATCCCCGTTTTTGAGGGTGATCAACACGATGATAATGTTCATTTCTCACCCACCCTCCCCCAACCACACCTAAAACCAGCCCCTTTACAATATCGAAATTCCCTTAAAAACCCAACGCGAGATAGGGGTGGTTTTTCGAGTTTACGGATAGTTAGTGAGAGGTGGGAACCTTAAAAATATCACCATCGTGATCAGTGCCCTCGAAAGCGGGGTTTGGTTTGGTTTTTTCATCTCTGTCACAGAACTTTTCTGTTTTAAGCCTTTTTCTGCAACTTTTCCATGAAATAAGATCAATAAATATACGCAGCATTTGTTTGATATTATCTAAGGATTGGTAGATATTACTAGTAAAGTGTGTGGCGATAAATAATTTCGGAACCCAAACTGCATTTTAGGTAATATGTTATGCTTTTAAAAAAAACCTATTAATTTTTCTTTTAATTGTTTATTCACAGGCAGATATTGGTAGGTAGTTGATTACCTCTGTTTTATCACCACTTTTGTATAATGGTTTAATAAGTAATACTTTGAAAGCTTTGGGCCATATACCATTACTTATACTTAAATTAAATACACACGTAAGCGGCTCTGCTGTTGTTTCTTTTATTTGTGGTTGTTTTATCGGTGCTTTTTTCTGTTTTTAATTAAAAGCTTTTATTTAACCTGCAATGTTTGTTTGTTTGTTTAGGTGAAATCTTGCAATCAAAATTTAGATTATTTCTAATTAAGCTAGAACTTTGAAATTTTGGAGATATGTATAAGTCCGGTGACAATATACTTTACCATTTTCATATAAAAAAAAACAATATGGCGGCTTCAAGATGGCGGACGACTTAACCGTTTATGATCCGATTCGACTCAAAATCGATATCTGGGGGTTTTAGAGATCGCTAATTATGAATTCTGGATCAAAGTTTAGAAATTCAAAATGGCGACGCCAATATGGCTGACGACTTTTGTCATTTATGGTCCAAATCAATCAAAACCGATATCTTGGGGTTTTCTAGGTCGTAGATTATGAATTTTTAGTAAAAATTCAGAAATTCAAAATGGTGGCGGCGATATGGCTGACGACTTTTGCCATTTAGGTCCAAATTGATCAAAATCGATGTCTGGATGTTTTCGGGGTGGTGGATTGCAATTTAGTTTAAGATGGCGGACGACTTTACCGTTAATGATCCGATTCGTCTCAAAATCGATATCTGGGGACTACAGCATATCAAAAGACTAAAAAGTAAAAAATAAAATTATATAAAAAAATATTTAAAAAAAACCTTTTATTTAAATGCTCTAAAAAGCAGAAAATAAACTTTGAAGTAAATCAAATCCATTATTTTGTTATATTATATATTTTTTTATGATATAAAAGCTTGACGCGAGCAATCTCCTTTACACAGGAAAATCTCACGACAAGCTTTTATAACATAAAAAATATATATAATGTATCAAAATGATGGGTTTGATTTACTTCAAAGTTTATTTTCTACTTTTCAGAGCATTTAAATAAAAGCATTTTTTTTAAATATTTTTTTTGTATTAAAGTTTGTTTTATGTTTTCCATTTATCGACAAGCAAATTATGGCAAAAATTTGGTAGGTAGATAAAATTAAAATTACCGTAAAAAATGTTTTAATGACATATATTTATTATACCGTAAAGGAAACATAAAATAAATATGTTTAAGAAGGGGCTATAAAAATTATTATTACTGATTTAATCCTACACCAAGAATTCATGGACGCAATAAAGTCTGGGGACTCAGTCGCTCATATGGCTTTATCACGTTCAGTCTTTCTTACCGTAGCACCTAACATTAGGCTCTTTCCAGAATGGGTGGCCGCTTGGCGTTAAAATTGTGACATAAATACAATAACATGTAAAAATTCTAAACCAAACTGATTTCTTCATGTCTTACGGCAGGTAAATCTGCAGCTGTCATTGTCTAAATACTTACCTTACTTTTCTTGTAAATGATATATTTTCCTTCAATCAATATTTCTAGCCAACATACATTTTATAATACATACAGGGTTCGCCACTTAAAACTTCCCAGACTAGCAATTTCTTTATTTTTTAAGCGACGGCCGTGTCCAACATATTAAATTGTACGTATTTTTAAGTTCTCTAAGTACACATAGATTAAAATTTTTTTTTAAATTGCTACGAAAATAAACTCAATTTCAGAGAATACCTTTTCCCTCACACTGTATACGAATTTTATTATAGCTGTTTGATAAAAGTTTTAATTTGCATCAATTTGTGTTATTACATCATATTCAAGATTCTTTTTGGTTTTAGTGAAAAAACACTTTTTTCTATTCTTACTTAATAAACCGACCGGTATCTTTTAAGACATCCTGTATGTTTTTGCTAATTTTTTCCTCTTTTGTGATATCGCCTGATGAAAATTAAGTCTACCAGCATATCTTTTTTTAAAAAGTACTTTTTCACTAAAACCAAAAAGAATCTCGAATATGACGTAATAACACAAATTGATTCAAATTAAAACTTTTATTAAACAGCTATAATAAAATTCATATACAATGTGACGGAAAAAAATATTCACTGAAATTAAGTTTATTTTCAATTTTTTTAAACAATTTTTTTTAACCTTCCTGTATGTATAATTAAAGAACTTAAAAACACCTACAATTTGATATGTTGGACACGGCCGTCGCTTAAAAAATAAAGAAGTTACTGGTCTGGGAAGTTTTAGTAGCAGACCCTGTATATGGATCAGTTGACTATATGTTAAGACAATTAACGTGTTTTCATTAATATGGGAACTTTTAAACAGTTTTACCAATAAATAATTAATTCTATATATAAATCTTTGCAAAAGCGCTACGGGAATTTTCACCGATGGAAAATTAAACTATTTAATTCACTGAATTACGGACCAGTGAACCCGAAATATACCTAGATATATAATCGTTCAAATGCTTTAGATGAAAATGCATCGAATCGCAACCCATCGAAGGAATAATTTGTCGAAATATACATAAGATATTGATTTGATTTAACGTTTGTGGGATGCTCATTAAAATATTCTGTATAGCACTGAATGTGTCTTGAGGTTGAAATTACATTTTTCCAGAGTGTATTAATGTTAAATAATTAATATCAAAGAAAAAGCGCATCAATCTGCCAGTAAAATAAAAAATTTCCATCAAAAGTAAACTTATTCAGCAAAATTAAAACATCACATGATTATATATCATTCCAATAGGTTATGGGCCCAGCTCACTCAGTGATACTGTTTTAATGA
Source organism: Leptura quadrifasciata (assembly GCA_963675555.1). Lineage (NCBI taxonomy): Eukaryota > Metazoa > Arthropoda > Insecta > Coleoptera > Cerambycidae > Leptura > Leptura quadrifasciata. The sequence continues at coordinate 135,724,059 of OY776676.1, forward strand.
GTAAATTAATGTGTGGTATATCAATTAAAGTGATTTGGGGTAGTGGAATGATGAAAATGAGGTACTTATATACTCGGCAAATTAAAAAACATGAATAATTTTAATTGAGGAATAAGATGAGAATGTCACTGGTAGAGAAGGATGAGACTTCTGATAATGCGCCGCTGGATGAGATGATAATGTTTGGATTGATTGATGATGATCAGATTCAGTATCTCAAAAATCGCGAAACGATTAAAAAGCCTGGAACGAATTGAAAGACATTTATAAAAGTACACCGAATGATCAGGTTTATATTTTAAAGCAATTATTAGAAAACAAAAGAAACAATAATATATAATCTTGCTTACCGCATGTTAAAATAGATAAAAATATTCCCCCTTCTGCCGAGAAATCACTAACCGTGTGCTATCTATATAAATATTTTCAATTTAACCTGAAATTGACAGGATAGTGCGTAAAGTATTCGAAATTAAATTACTGATACCACAAGAGGGTCTGAAAAATTACATTTCATTTAACACTGTATTGACATTGAAATATTCAGCCTATTTGATAGGCCTGTATAACAATAGTGTTCAAATATTATACTTTTTCCAATCGTATTAAATAAAAAATGGAAAAATATTGTAATTATCTATTTATTTTCGATTTAGAAAATACGACTTTTTTGAACCTGTGTAGAAAAGTTTACTTTCTCAACACTTTTCAACCAACGAGAAGCCGGTACTTCCACTTTCTCAACACTTCGGCTTCTCATTGGTCAAAAAGTGTTGAGAAAGTAAACTTTTCTATACAGGTTGAAAAAGGTAGCAATTTCTAAATCGAAAATTGTTAGATAATGGTCATTTTATTTAATATGATTGTAAAAAGATATTTACTTAATAAGTCCCATAGCGTCATCTAGTATATGAGAACAATGTCTTTAATTTTTGCTTTCACAATCATCAAAAAACATTATATGGATTCATCCAAGGTTGTACAACATAACATACAATATCTATGGTAATAGTGATATTAATGTTTCATTTCAATATGGATATTTTAAATTTATACCTCCAGAATACGTTTGTGACTTTTTATTTTGCTGTCCACTTGTTTTTTCAGTACGTTTAAATGGCCGAGAAAAGTTAACAAATCAAAGGTAAAATAATAAATGGCCTAAACAAAACAAACATTTGGACGAACTTTCGACCGTAATAATTTAAAAACAACATCTCCTTTACTCAAGTTATTATCTTTAGAACCTGAAAAAATACTGAAATACAATGGAACAAATAATAAGTATTTCTGCATGTATGCATGCTGATTAAATGATGAATATTTAACTAAAAGGTGCTCTGTGCAACAAATAATGAGCACACGATTATTATTTTACAGAAAAATATGTATCAATGTTTTGAAATGATCGAAGAGGAGTGAGTTTTAAATGGAAATTAATTGTTAAGGTATTAATTTATATTAAATGCCGTGAATACAAAAATTCAAATAGTTGTTTTGAAAGCGTTCAAGTCACTACCTTTTGATATCTTGATTTGTGTAAATCAAGAGGTGGCGTCCTATAAATTATAGTCCGAAATACGTGAAACATTTATCGAAAGGCGACCTTCTGGTGCAAATATTTTTTTGAAAATGCTTGGCGCCTTGACAGAATCGTCTATGTATATTCGTCTGGCAAGATATTGGCCCAGTACCCATTTTGTGGCCAAAAAGGGTTCTACTATAGCCGCATTAGGACACTGCATTAGGATTTTAGCTATTGGGTGGAAAAAATCATAGTACAAATCGGCCCTACTAATTTTACAGCATTAGATTTTGTTGTTTTGTTCGATTAAAGGTGCAATAAAAAATTAGAATTTTTTTTAACTTACAGGTGAGATCTTTTGTTCTGGTGCAGTCGTCAGTCTTTGTCCAGCGGCCCCTGCAGGTACATCTGCTAAACCCCTCACTTGTAACATCTGTGCAGTCTTTAAAAAATCTGTTAAATGTTCTTGTCCTATGTGCACTTCTCCATTATACATAAACCTGAAACAAGTTCCCTCGTATTATTAGTTCACTTACACTCCTGACATGTAAAAGTCTAACGATAATAGAAATAATTGAAGAATTTCCTTTTTCACACCACCTCTGTGGTAAAGGACTAAGTTTTTTCTAATGTAGTTATCCAGATGCTACTTCTTCAATTATTTCATTTGTTTTTTTTACAATTCATACTTTTTTAAAATCTTTTTCGTTCATCTGGGCTTAGGAATGTCTAATTCCTGTCGTATTTAGATAAAAATATCAGTCGATTTCATCATTTCTGTATGTTCATTCTTATCGGTTCTTCGTTCGGGAAAAGTTTCTTCCGTTTGCTTTATATCGCTGGTACTCTATTTTTATGGAGAGTATTGAGATCTGGGACGTTATCGAAATATTATTCAATACAATATTCCCAAATACTCTGCTTTTCGGCAACCGCACATTCTTCTATGTTTGGTTAAGTTTCTGATCAATCATAACTATTTGAAATCCATGTTTCGTTCGGCGTCATCATTTCAACAAATTCAAATAATTTCCAAACCAAGACAATATTTGATGATAAGTTTTTTTAACGTGTTGTTTCAAAGCTACAAATGTTGGTGGTAGCGAAAAAAGATTCGTTATGCTTTTCCTTAAGGATTTTTTTCTCAACAGCTTGCAACAGGGTATTTATCGAAGAAAGCTTCATCTCCTCCGTATATAGTAACTAATAAGCGCAGACAAATAAGTTGGATACACTTTATTCTTCACCGATACCACCAACATCTGCAGCTTTGAAAGAACATGTCAAAGGAACCTATTATCAAATACAGTCTTGACTTGGAAATGATTTTGATTTTGGAAAATGGTGATGACGTCGAACAATATATACCGCAGCCAATTCGGACTGATTAGAAACTTGTTCCCATTGATTTGCTTCAATTTATTTCGTGCACATGGTAAACCAAATGTTGCTGAAAAGGAGGAATAAATTTTTCTAGCAGTTGTGAATATTGTATTGGAAAAATTGCGATAACGTCCCGGACATCAATAATTCCCTTGAAGATGACGAATTGAGCAACAACAATATAACGCAAACGCAAGAACTTCTCTCAAACAGGCAACGGACGTGAATGAATATACCAAGATGACAGAATTGGCCGATATTTTTGTGGAGGAACGAATGAAACTCCACCTTACTCCACTTACCAAGCCCGAAACATAAAAAAAATGAAACAAATTAAAAATGGCAAACAAGTAATTGAAGAATTTGGAATGGGCCTATCGGGGAAATCACGTAAAAAACTTGTCTACGGCGGCTCCACCTTGTATGAAAGGGTTCCAATGAAGTATTTACCCGTATGTTGATTCGCGTTCATTCAATAGCCCGCATACAACCAGAGTGCACTCCAATTTTTATGTCAATGTGTAAGAAAAAACAAGTACATGATTTTGTAGGTTTTTTATGCTCTGTACTTTTTATACCAAGCATTTTTTTCATTAGGAGGCACACCAAATGTGAAAAAATATTTTCAACCCTTAAATAGTTTTTCTCCTTCGATAACACGAAACATATTGATTTCTCGAAAAAGGTTATTTAACATAAATTGTAAAGAATTTCCAAATCTATCTAATCATTTTTTCTAAATTTGTTCTAACTCAAATAGGAAGCGAGAGGTTTAAGAAATAAAACTTCACCGCTTCCTTCAAGAGAGCGGACAATGCTGAGGTTGCAGTAGCCTGTAAACTTAAATCTAGACATATCCTAACATTCCCCACGACCCCTCAAATAATCACTAACTGCCGATTGCTTGCAAATGTCGTGCGGACTGGACTAAAAAGAAGAAATAATAAGAATTTAGTCTATTGGCAATAAGCAGGAAAAATATTGTTCCATAAAACCAGATGTAGTAAGTATCAATCTGATGATTGAGCAGATTACTTTTTAGATTTTGCAATCAAGCTTCTGAAAATTTTCTGAAATCAAATTAATTCAATAATTAACTAAATCTACTCTTAATTCTGAACGTGCATATTCAAGGGAAGAGTCTAAATGCCTTAATAAATTGATTTAGCCCAATTTTGAATGATTTCATGTTGAGTTGCCTAACAAAGTGATGAAATTACTAACATTATCGATAAATAACAACATTTCTGTAGCGGTAGGATTCATGAGCAAGCATTATTGCCGGTATCACTTGATAATGAACTGTACAAGTGTACAAGATATTCTGCGTCGTTATTCAACAGTTAAATAAAGAAATTATTTTTGGTTGTGATTGGATAGTCTTTACAACAATATTAAATTTCATTACAATGCTTTTAACTTTAGATAAGTCGAAGCAGAATCATTTTCACTTCCAGAAACATGATAAGAAGTTCCTTTCTATAAATTTGTGAGCTAATGGTAAAAATTATCGGCAGAAGTATTTAATTGAGGCGAGAAGAAATTTATATAAAACTTTCTAAAAATATAATTTCCATATTTCTCATATTTCTATCATTTTAATCCATATTTCATTTCAACAATTCCCTGCTTATAACAACCAAAATTTGTGTAAATTTATGAAAATCAGCACTCAAGATTGTACTGATATATAATAAATGCAATTAATAATTATTACTACTCCATTTTTTCAACTTCTTATAATAGAACATTTTTCAAATTTTGAATTTGAACTTTGAATTTTAAAATCTTGTTTGATAATTTTATGCTACTTTGACCTAAAAGTACCTTGTTTAAATTTCACACAAATTTACATTATTTTATATTCTATAGATTATTTATACATTTGTTTACGGATTTACGTCAATATAATTTAAAATATTTCACATAAAAATATCCGTTTGAATTTAAATGATACATCAGACTTGATACTTAACTTTTTCTTGTTTTAATTAATTTATCAAAGTGCGGACAACCGTTAATTTGTATGCAACGTGATATCAATCAAAAGCGTACGCGAGATTTTCACTCCTGTGTGTTATATTAATATATAACAAAAAATAATAATTCAAGAAATTTAACGCTGCAGGTGTCACTTTTAGGATAATGTTCTGGACGTTCCTGACAGACTTCAAATCTATAATTTGGTATCACACCACGCCTAAAAATATGTACATCAAAAGTAAAGAAAGCCTCACATTTCTACAATCTAGTATAGTTTTTAACAGTTATATCATATTTTATGCCAGCAAATGAAGTAATATATTACAGTTGAATATTTTCAATAGAGATCATTATTCTCTGGATCATATTTTTTTGTTTTTGTGACAATTCATAGATAAGAGCCATTATTATTCCCTGTGCAGAAAATTCACTTACCAGTTCGAGTGTAAATGATTTATGACACATGCGCAAGACAACATGTCGCGTCGGTTAAAAATTACAAATAAAACACTAAACTAAAGTCACCATCACCAAATATGTAATGGATATAGAAGGCACACAGGAAAAACTTCTAAAAATAACTTAAAACTTCGGATTACTTAAGTGAAAGCATTTATTAATTGATATACTTTTTTATATTTATTTATTTAAGGTCCAATCACAGGATAAGGAGAAAAGCAGACATTACATATACATATAAAAAATATTAAGGTAAAAACTTATATAAACACAAATCATCAAAAATAGTATATACAGACTCAGGATCATAGATGAAATAGATATAGAAGGCACTTTAATTGATACATTATAATGCAGTGGAACAATTTTATGTTGGATCCTGTTGGGGTGATGTTAAGGAGTACCCAAAAAATGTTTGTAGTTCAAAGACGTTCTGCACCAATTGTTACTAACAATTTAATTTTTTTTAACCGCGTTTTTCAACCTAAAAACGTTAATAATTCGAGATGTATGGTACAAATAAAAAAAAAATCTTTGTAGTTAGTTAAATTTTCTGCAAATATACGTTTAGTGTAGGTCTTAGGAGCGTAACCATAACCTACGAAAATAGGCCAAAAATCGTTTTTTTTTCATTTTTCGGCCATTTTGAAAAACATTCTGAAATTGTTTTATTAGCAATTGGCTAAAATGCAAAAAGTTGAATATCTTGAGTCTAGCTTGACCAACAATTTTTTTTTAATTTTCTTTTTGACCTGATGAAAAGTTTTCAAAACTTTTTAAAAAATGGCCGAAAAAATTTCATTTTTTGGCAATTGGCTTTTAAACAAATCCAAAAAAAATGGCTAAAATAGGTTTAAAAAAAAATTTTTACGGCATCAAAAGCCTGGCATCGAGACCTAACTTCTGAAAAAAATTTATTCGTAAATAGGTAAAAAAGTCGGATTTTCGCAAAAAAACTCGGAAAGTATAAATTTTACTGTACTGTACACATGAAAATTGTAGATAAAAAAAATTCTCACAATTTCGTTTTTTTTTTAACTTCGCACGATCTATTGGAGCCGAGATAGATTTTTTTGAAATTTTTACAGTTTTCTCAAATCTCAAAAATGGTCGTTCGAATCGCAAAATGTTTCAAATGAAAGTTGTAGAGAATTCGATTATGAACAATTTTTTTTATTTTTCATTTCCATTTGATCAATATTGGCAGATATATGAACTTTTAAACATCTTTATAGCTCGCTATCAGAACACTTGTTTCATGAAAAAATTCATAAAAACTCGAAAACGATAGATCGTACGATCGTGGTGTATCTAATGAAAGTTAAAGGGAATCAAATTTTGAATATGTTGGTGTATGTACAAAATCGTTTTGATAACGAGTGAATGGAGATAAAAGGGAAAAACATGAATAATTATCATTTTCAAGTGCATTTAGACAAATAGCTGTTTTTTTTTTATTGGCTTTAGGCAATAATGACACTAAATTATCTATAAAATGAACTCCAAATGATCTTTAATTTTTTTTTATTATAAATTAAGATTTTCCTGCAAGAACTGTGCATAACAATTTTTAAAAAATATGGGTCTAGTATGAAACGACTCATAAATGCTCACAGAATAATTTCTGATACTTCAAAAAGTGAAAAAATATTATTATACGTACTTGTACTTCAAACGTGACGAAAATTGTCTGTTTGCTAAAATTTAAAAATCAACCGCATTTTCAATCGTCAGTTCCTTGCCGTTACTTATTGAAAATTATACACAAAAAAGTGTTTTTTGTAGGGAATTTTGTAAGCTTTCATTTAGGCTTTATGAAATTTTGTCGTAAAGTCAAAAGAAACGATGATATCTACAAAGAATGAATTAAAAAATGATATTGGTTCATTTTTTCTGAACAAAAACAGTTTACAAGAACTTTTTTTAAAGAAAATATGCCTTGCGAACGACTTACGCATTACTTTCATATGTATATAAACTAATGAAAATAGGTCAAAACAAATTTTTTTGAAATTGTTATGCACAGTTCTTGCAGGAAAATCTTAATTTAATTTATAATAAAAAAAGAATATTTTCCTCATAGCTTTAAACAGCTGTAACTCCTGAACCATTCATCGTATGAAGGGTCACTTGGAGCTCATTTTACACATGATTCAATTTTCTTCAAAAAACCTTTAGTGTCATTATTGCCTAGAGCGAATAAAAAATAGCTATTTGTCTAAATGCACTTGAAAATTACAATTTTTCATGTTTTCCCTTTTATCTCTATTCACTCATTATCAAAACGATTTTGTACATACACCAACATATTCAAAATTTGATTATCTTTAACTTTCATTAGATACACTATATGCGTACGATCTATCGTTCTCGAGATTTTATGGATTTTATCATGAAACAAGTGTTATGATAGCGAGCTATAAAAATGTTAAAATAAAAGGAAATTGTTCGTATTCTCTACAACTTTCATTTGAAACATTTTGCGATCCGAAAGACCATTTTTGAGGTTTTAGCGAAGAACGCGCGCGTTTCCGTTGAGTCACAAAACTGTCAAAATTTCTATCTATCTCGGCCTCAATAGGTCGTATGAAGTTAAAAAAGAAAAAACGAAATTGTGCGAATTTTCATTACCTATAATTTTCATGTGTCCATATTTTACAATAAAATTGATATGAGTTTTTTTGCGAGAAACAGATTTTTTTTACCTATTTTCTCATCACCCTCCCCTCCCCCGGCGTTTACGGGTGGGGACTTTTGATATGTTAGAAAGTACCACAAAATAAGCCTGTTCCCAAAATTTCAGCTCGTTTTGAATTATTTCATCCAAATCGATAAATTTCATCCCATTTTATTGGGCTATTAAGCGTATTCCAGTTGCACGGTAAAAAACAGTATAAAGAATATTTAAAGTTTCTACATTCTTAAATTTCCTAGCATTACGCAATACTCTTATATGCCGACTCAGTAGTTGAACGAATATGTTCATCAATTGATAATTTGCAGTCAAAACTGACACTAAAGTCTTTTAATTGGGTGGATCTGCTGACAGCGAAATATTTCAGTGGTTTTACGCCGAATAGGATACAATATTGCATTTCTAAAATGGACTTAATTTCAGTAGATAGTTAACATTAAATAATTGCTTTATATCATTAATGAATGTAACGAAAAGTAACGGAATTAGAATTGTACCTTGTGGTACGCCCGATGATTGCAAAAAGTTTTCAAATTTGAAACCACGATATTGAACAAAGTGCAACCTATCATTAAGATAAGCTCTAAATAGATTGGGCAAACTGACAGATGTATCGAATGTACTCAAGTTTGACAGCAATAATTCGTGGCGGCCAAATGCTTTAGAGGAATCAGTATAAATAACATCTACTTGATTTTCCTCATTTAGGACTTAAGAAATAGGAGTTTTCTCCACAAGGTTCGTAGGAAATGTGACAGATTTAAGACAAAGATTATAGATATAACAGAGGGACCTAATAAAACATAAAACGCAGACCTTTAATAAGGTTCTACTCATAGTTAATTTAGGCTTGTGCTTTTTCGTAATTTCAAAGATGTCATTAACACACATCTTTGAAATTACTTTTATAATATAGGCATGGATACAAATAATTTGCCTTCTGCAAAAGTTTTATCAAAAATTTTCAGCAAATTCTATTATTAATATTCAGGATATATTATCTAAGCTAGTTACCAAATTGTGCATTAACAAATATAATTATCTGAATATACATAAATTATTATCATTAGTTTTATTATTTGACTTTTAACAATGACCTTTTTTTTCTCTAAAATTTTACAGATTTTTAAATATTTTGTTCTTAGTGCAGTTTTATTACCCATTATTGTACTTCTCGCCAAACGTTATGTTGTGCACTTGTGCACGATGTCATAATAACGTATCAAATAAAAAGTAATAGCTCACCTTAATAAACTCTCCATATCCTTTTGTCGTACATCCCTAAGTATAACTATGGGGTGCTTGCAGGGGTTGGCTTTGAGTAACCTCCTGAAGTAGGGACTACATGCTGAGAGCACCACTTTATGAGCTTTAAAAGAACAACCGTCACATGCCAATGTCACATCCACGAAGTCTTCCTCATCTCTCAGATGTCGAAATGACGACAAAATACTCGAGTGGAAATCGTTCCATCGCAGCGAATACTGCTGCTCTGGGGAGGTGTCGCCCCCCATTGGGCAAAGTGAAGGGGCAATCTCTACGCCAATGGTTATGCCGTTTTGCTACACCACTGGAAAGTTGTCGCACAGTATTACTGCGCGTTTTAACGCTGCTGCTATCTTTTTAGCATTTACGTATTGTTTTAGTATTTTTGTTCCTGAGATTGTTTCGTTCTTGAGATCGATTGTGATGTGCTTCCTTATGTATTAGTGATTTGTCATTTGTATTACTAGGTTAGTTTCTTGTTTTCATGTTTTTCATAAGGTTGGGATTCTGAAAAAAAAAAAAATAAGTGATAAACTTTTTGTGTAACTGATAATACCTAAAGCTAGATAACATGGATTCGGTAAAAAAAGTAGGTCTTTGTGAGTTCACCTGGATTGAAAATTTTAAAGTAACAGTTCTAGACATTTTATAATAATTGTATTTTGAGATCAAATAAACATTGATGAAATTGGTTGACTGAATAAATTATTGTGGGCATTTTATTTTGCTTGTGTGCTACTTAATATTTATTTATGTAATTGACCCATAATAATCCAACTAGCACCCTGACTTTACAAATTTAAATTAAATGATCAAGCAGTCATACAGGTGATTTATGACTAACCGTATAATATACTTCTATATAAAACTATATACTTCTATATAATAATAAAAATAAATTATGAACTTCTTAAACTAAACGTAAAAAAAGAATCTTCGGAGGATCTATTTCAAATTAAAAATGTTGACATAGCTTATGAGAACTTTCTGCACATATTAAATAGTAATATTAAAATATCATAAAAAAATGTAACAATAACATCTAATGAGCGAAAAGTTAAAACATGGATTACCAAAGGCCTCATTACATCAATTAGGATAGGGACAAAATGAAACAAGAACTTAACAAGGAGAAATATAATATAGAACTTCGGGAAAAATATAAAGACTAGAAATAAAACTAACAATTTGATAAAAAAAAAACAAAAAAAGAATATTACAGTGATAAAATTATGGAAAACAAAAATAATGTAAAAAGGCCTGGGATATAGTAAAAGAATATGCAAATGAACATAAATATAACAATAAAATACTAATTAAACAAGATGAGAAAGCCATAACTGATGACGGTGAGGTATGACGGTCTTTCCAGCAAAATGCTCAAACCAATAAAACCGGAAATTACAAAGACATATTATTAATTTGAGATTTGTAGAAGGGAAGTTTCTATCTGCACTAAAAATCTCAATTGTAACTCCAATATATGAAAACGGGCCATACTAAGCAACTACCGACCTATTTCTGTAATTAGTAATATCGCAAAACTCTTTGAACTAAAACTAATTTAAACGATTGCTATATCATAATAAAAGATTGTCTTGTAATCAATATAGTTTTATTTAGGGTCACTAGGACATTATATAACTCCCTTGGCAATGCCAAAAAGCAGATTGCGATATTTTTAGATTTAGCCAGGGCTTTTGATACGGTGTCTCACTATATATTAATTGATAAACTAGAGTATTATGGAACACGAGGGATGCCAAACCATTTGTTCAGGATTCTAATTGATCGAAGACAGTGTGTCAAAATTGGTGAAATAAAAAGTAATTTTAAACATATACCATTTGGAATTCCGCAAGGTACGGTCCTTGGACTCATCCTATTTAATATATATGTTAACGAATTGCTTCACTTAAATGTCGATGGGAATTTAGTTGCTTAAGCCGATGACACTGTTCTTTTAACCGAGAATACCCCTTGAGAAGCAGTATTTTCCAAAGCAGTGGTAGAATTTTCAAAAATACAACAATGGCTCTTAGAAAATTTATTAAGAGTAAATATTAATAAAACTGCATTCCACACATGAACACTCTAAACCTCCACACATATGCCTGTTTATCGCAATACAAACTCGACTGTAAATGTACAGAAGTACTCCATTACATAAAAAAAAATCGGCAGCTACTGGAAGCGGCTGGAACCCCCCCACTCGGTGGATCTTTGAAGCCGAAAAGAGCATTAAATTGTGTAACAAAACGGCACTAAACGTAATCCGATCTCATCCAAAACCTTTTCAGATTTTCTGGGGCACTAAAAAATCCTCAACTTAATGAATTTACAATCATCTATGCGAGTTATTACCTACATTATCGCTCGTTGAATAATATACTATTAGGATATTAACAACTTTAAAATCACTTGAACGACTAAGAAAGTCCTAAATACTACAGATTTGTAAAGCAACAAACTGAAAATTGGTAAAGTCATAATCTATAATAAATTTACCAACGAAGGTACAGAAAGCATATGATATTGTTATTGTTACATCTACCTTTGAAGTTTGTGACAATCCACTAAAAGTTACAAATGTGCCGAAGTCTTATTAACATGACATGACATCAACGTTATCGGATGACAAACGATGACAATGACAATCATGGCAATCCGATCGCTCGCGGCTGTCTTTGTTAAATCAAACATTAGCATTTCAGTAATTTTACTAGATTTTAGAGGAATATTTGTAGTTTAATTCTTCGATTTGTCTGTATATATATTTAAAAACGGCACTAAACGTAATCCGCTCTACTTCTAGAGCAATGAAGAAACCCTCACATGTGAATTGACACGTGATGTGACGAGTTTCACGATGTAACGGCTACGCGCATCGATCATGTCATGCGAAATGCGATCTATGCCATATTTGCTTTGTTTTTAATTTTTTTCACGGAAACCAAATCGAAAGGGTGGAAGTGTGATATATCGTTGAAATCAGAATTTTAACTGCTTTTCAATGGTTCTATTGCAAATTGAAAGTAAATATAAAATAAACAACTTGTTGCGTCAAAATGGCACTAAACGTAATCCGATCTCAACCAAAACCTTTTCAGATCTTCTGGGACACTAAAGAAACGCACACGCAAAGTTTCATTCAAATCCGTTCAGTAGTTTCGGCGCTATCGTGCTAACACACATACACACATACATACACACACACAGATATTTTTCAAAAACCACTTTTTTGGGTTCCTACAACCTCAAAACGTAAAGATTTGATGTTATCTCAATTTTCGTTTTTGAACCAATTTTAGTAACCTCTCACAATTTTATTGTGGAGAGGTTAAAAGAAATATTTGGGAATAATTATTGATTAAAATTTAAAATTGGCTGAGCATATTGAATCTCTTAACAATAAAATAAAGAAACTTGTTTGGAAATTCTATCATCTTCGAACTATTATTCCTTACACTATTTTCAAGACACTGTATCATGCCCTGGTGGAATCTATATTACGCTATGGCAACTCGATAAGGGGTAGTGCATATACTACAGACGTGAAACCTCTGAAAATATCACAAAAATATCTTATTAAAGTTATATTGCATAAAAGCTGCCGATACTCAACCGAGTTAGTGAATTGACGCGACGTGGATTCGACGTAAGTGGAGAATAAGACTACGTTGAAATTTGGTTATATTGGCCAAAATAGGTAGAATTACATCTAAATCCACGTTGTAGTAACCCAGTACGTTTGGTTAGTAATACCTGTCTAGGGAAATTTGACGTCGATTTAACGTCAATTCGACGTTGACTTAACTAACTTAGGTAGAAACTGCGAACATATTTGCAGATGATGTTAATGTTCTAAATGTTGATCTGCTTTATGCAAAATCTGTACTTATATTCGTTTTTAAACATAAACCTCTGCTAAATACAAGTATTGAACACGACCACATTACAAGGCACAAAATCAATATAAATATTAATATTCCCCAATATACGCATTCAACAACACAAAGATTTGTTGCTTATTATGGTCCGAAATTTTACAGCCTCTTACCAATTGGTTTTAAGAAAATAAATAACAGGACTCTTTCCCAAAAAATCACAAAATATATAACTAAAAATGCATCCAATTTTTTAAACATTTTATCAATAGTGGGGTGGATCGGGATTTTCAATTTGTAGTCCTCAAATTGACGAATTTTTTTTTTCCCAATCGACTAAGTCGGGTCTCGGCATTGCTTCTCACTTACGTTCCACAGATTTGAGAGTCGAGAGGGGGGGGAAGGGACCATTTAAAAATACGGGAAACCGATTTTTCGTCAATAAGTCGGCGGGCGGGTGTTGATTCCACAAAAAAATATATACTTCCCAAAAATGAAGAACTTGACATAACATGTAATTTTGGTTATCGGCCTCATCGACGTGGGACCATTATTATATAACGCCATCAATTGACATAAAAACTATTCCCCCCACCCCTTCCCCTCATGACAAAAATATTTTTTTTAAAAAAAGGTCAAAAATTCTTTCGCGCGCCCGCCGCGTGTTTTTCGCAAAAGTCGATTTCTGCCAATTTTATTGAGTTGAAAAACTGAAGAAATGTCAGTTTGATTTTTGCGATCCTCCTGTCCGGTCACGAGTTATCGGGGTTTAAAAGAAGTTTGCCTTACCCTTCTATGAAAAATATAATAAAAGTCCTACATGCATGTCGAGCCGAGAAAAAAATAAAAAATTCTCTTTCCTGTAACGTTAATTCGCGATATTTCGCTAAATAATGGTCCTACGTCGATGATGCCGAGAACCAAAATTACGTGTTTTGTCAAGTTCTTCCTTCCTTTTTATGAAGTATATATTTTTGTGTGGAATCAACGAGTTATTGACGAAAAACCGGTTTCCCGTATTTTAAATGGTCCCCTCCCCCCCCCTTTCGACCCTCAGATCTGTGGAGCGTAAGTGGGGAAACAATGCCGAGAGTCGACTGAGAAAAAAATATTCTTAAATTTGAGGACTACGAATTGAGAATCTTTTTTCTCCCCGATCCACTCCACTACAAGTTGAAATCACAAACCCTCTTCACATATTTATAGTTTAGTTTTTAGTAGGTTAATAATATTTTTAATTTGTTAATTAAAAAGTAATATTTTGCTGCTGTTATTGGTCATGTAATGTCTCAACACTAAAATAAAAAATTGTAAAAAATGGAAACAATTGGCATGTACTCACACAGGTTTAGACTTGAGTACAGAGAAACATGTAATCGTTATTAAAATATTAATGTATAACATTTTTAATAAAATTTACTTATTTATTTACAGTTCAATTATGTCCGTAATTTTTTTAAGTCTCACGAGTCAGCCAATTTACCAATAAAAATCTTTTAATTGGTAAATTGGTAATTGTTTGGCTTGCAACCAAGAAGTCCCGGGTTCGAATCCTGACTAGGGTATGGATGTTTAGTGGCGTTTTTCATGTATTACCGAGTTGATAGCAGTGGACTAAATGAGATAGTGTGAGAGACAACACGGCTACTTGCTATATCACTCCTGAGTTCGAGCCTCAGCAGCGGCAGATGGCAATGTCGCAGGAAATGTTCGTTGTAAAATTGTCTATGTGTTATGTTAAAAAAATACAGCTCTGTAATTGAGAACATCGTTCCTGTAGAGCGGTGATTAATAAATGAATAAATAAATAAGTCAGCGTATTTTAAATATTTTATTGTACTATTGTGTAATAATACACTACTCTTAAGACGGCAAATGAAATATTTATACGGTTACCAGATGATCGAAGCCGTCGGGTACAATGGAAGGAGGAATGAAAAAGTAATCCACAAAAAAGCGGCGCTCTCGATGTGTCTGAAGATCATTCCAATATAAGTATACGATTAATAATTATTTATTTAGCTGTTAAAAAAAAGTTAAGGACCGGATTTGGTTGCTTAATACATATTTTAAGTTTCAGAAGTATTCATAAAATAAATTAATTGAAATAGCCTTTTGGTTAAAGATATCGATAGTGACCCATGAACAAAAATATCAATTTTAGCATGATTAGAGCAAATTGATTGTCCATAACATACAAAAATATAGTCAATGTTTTTTGTCAATGAAAAACTGACTTCCCGATGATTAACTGTTGGTATACAAGCATAGCAAGAAAAGTTCTTTACATATATATCTGGAAATGCCTTCTAAGGAAGTTACTTTCAATGAAATACCTAGTTAAATGATTAGCAAAAAGTTATTGTTTGTGTAAAAGTGTTTAATGAATTATAATTAAAGAAAGAAACTTAAATTTAAAAAAAAACTATAAAAACTAGTCAAAATGCATTCCTTCTTGTTCGATGCGTCTCAGCAAGGCGAATAATATTTTTTGTGGCCTTTGCTCCCTTTCCCGAGTGCTTGTTTCAAATGCCGCTGCTATGTCTGCGCGCATCTCATCCTCACTAATAGATACAATTAAAGTGTACCAAATTTTTTACATGATTGCGTACAAAATAGTCCATATAAATCCGGTGATCGAGAAGGACAGCTTACTGGGTCATTTCTTCATAAGCCTACTTCGACAAATCATAACGCGCATTATCAAACGAATCCTCAATATTTCATTGAAGCGGATTTACCTCGAAAACGATTTGTTGTAAGGTTAATTATCAAGAGGGCTTTTTTACGTAATATTAGTCAGGGAATCATAATTATATAAAAAATGTGGCCAACACCGTTAACCAAATTGAAAGAATTCCTCGTTTCTCCGCCTAATTAATTTCGGTTAGTACTGTAGAAAAATAGGCTGAGTCGAGATAATAATTAAAAAAAGTGTGAAGGACCAATTGAAGTTTTAATCGGCATTGAAGTAGAAGGCAAGCTTTACGCTGGAAGACGTCATTTCTTGTGTGAATTAGTAGTCACAGAAACACTAGGTTGGACTTTAATTGGTAGAATTTCTATTCAACTCACAATCGAGACTTCCAAAACAATTACTGTAATACCCATGAGTCTAGATATTTTCGGTATAACCGACCCAGGTCAAAGAAAGTCAAGAAAGAAAATGGAACTGGTTAAACTAAAATATTTCCTTAAAACTATTTTAGAGAACCCCGAAGGAAAATACGAAGTAAGAATGCCTTGAATTGAGGGTCACACTCCATTACTTAGTAACTAAAAGATGGCAAGAAGCAGACTACTCGTAGACTCACTGTTAAGTAAATTGAGGAAAGATGGTTATTATGAAGAGTATCGTCAAGTTTTATGTGATTGGTTAGCTGAAGGTTCCTAAAGTTGTGTAACATAATCCATGTTTGAATAAATTTGCTACTGGACAAAAATAAAACTCTTGCCAAATCGATCAAAATCTCTTATGGTTTCCGTCTGGTGCGCAGTTGCTGCCTTAAGACTGGCGGAAGAGTAGGGTTTACGTATAAAAGCTCCTAATTTTGGAAGAACTGAAAAAAAATATTCGTAGTGAAAATGAAGCTATACCGGAGGTTGTGCTTCAAAGAATCATGGTAATTTTTGTCATACATTTGGAGGAATATATTACAAGGAATGGAGGTCATTTGACGGACACAAAATTTCATTAAGAAATCTTCTATTATTCCTCTTTCGAATATGTTTTTATTTTCTTATGTTGAAAATAAGATTTTTGGCACCCCCCGTGTTATTTCGATGCTAGTCTGAGTTACACCTAGGGATTGACAAAATTTGCGAAGTGCAGAAGTCATGCTGTTATTTCATTTAGATAATGATAGAATCATATCTTGGAGAAAATTAATAATACTAAAATACCCAAAAGGAATAATTTGTGACGTTTTGTGTACATTTCTCAGTCAAGTTAACTCAACCCCTTCTCATAAAATTAAGTTTGGCGTACGATCTACTCGTAATGTTCATTCAGTTAATACAAGATCCAAAGATAAATTTATGTCTTTCCACGTCATCCATCCGCCATGATTAAGTGATGATTTACATATCATGCCGATTCAACTGTGTATCGTATTGTCTAAATAATTAAAACTCTATAATGCCAATAAACTAAAATATAAATTTAGCGTATATTTTGTAAATAAACGAAGGCTGCGAATCCTTCATTCAAGTTTCATCGGATTTTTGTAATTACCAAACGTTGCCTGGAATTTTATCCTCATTACCAGGCAGCTTATAAAAATAAATTTTGGTGTAGTTAAAGATTTTATTACACCTATTATATATACTACCGAGGTTCTCAATAAAATGCAAATGTAGTACGTAATAATATATTAACTTTCTCTAATATCAAATGTATGTGACGAACATTTTTACCGGTCCATGAAGAATTTTTTTTCCGTAAAAAATTGAATCGCTTTCAGAAATGTAACTAAATGTTTTATAGTTTTTAATAAATTTTTTAAGGTGTAATGAAGCTATTTTCGAATAGAAAGTAGCACTATTACTTTTATTTTGATTTTCTTGAAAACCAGAATTCTATTTCTTTTTAAGCACACCCGGTATACTTTCATAATTAAAATATCCGTATTTTGTTTGAAGTAAAGTATTTCAAGGAAAAGTCAAGTTTAAAATTTCATTTGGGAACGAATTAATAATAAACTATTTAGATTAATAATTATTAATACTGGGACTATTAAATTCATTCTTTTTCCGAAATAATATAAGTAAGTTATTTGCAAACGATTCCGAACATCTAAATTGTCAGAAAATTATTATTTATATCAATTAACGCTACTAGTTATAAACATTCTGCCTCGCCGTCGACTGAAGACTGCTTGGCTGAGATGTGCCCGCGCATTCTGCGCTAAACGTTCTGATTTCTAGCTCAACACAGGGAGATCCTGAATCGGCCTCCTGCGAAGAGTCTCTTTGGTTCCGCGCTCGACCTGACCAGTCGACTTTTGGTAGGGATTTGCTACCTTAAAGTCATATACAATTTGTGGTAATTTTGGACTTTTTTTGCCGTAATCATTTGAATACCGTTAATTTGTCTTTGTTACATTTCGATAACTTGCGCCTTCAGCGACTTGTAGTAATTTTTTTCAAAACTTCATTTTTGCAAATTAACTAAGTGACTGCGAAATCCTCAGTCGGGGACGCTGCCTTTAAGTGGGACACTCCACCTGAGTCGCACTGTCACTTTGCCAGAAAAGATACACCGTTAACGAAATAAGTCATTTTGCATTCCCGATCGCAAATAACAAAGACCAATTAATTCCTGATAAACTTGATGTCCGAACCTGTTTGCTGAGTAGCTTATTTTCTTTGAGGCTCTTTAGGGGACGCTGCCTTTAAGTGGGACACTCCAACTGAGTCATACCGACTTGTTTCATTCAGTAAAAATCCGATAACCAGGTTCGCAACGTCAAGTAGTAAATTCTAGCTTTTCCGAAATATTCTAGATTAATTCATTTTGTTAAAATCCATAGAGATTTAGTAACTTGTCTGTCTGTCGTGGAATCAGTCCTAAATTACTCACATTTGAACGTGTCAAGCCACCGGTTTGCTTTGCTAGTCATACCCGTTATTTTGCTTTCACTTTTCTGTTTGCCCTGTATATGCCGCGTCTACTTACTTAATATCATTTTGTAGTAAATCTAGTCAGAGAGTAAAAATGGAAATTTGGCATAAAATTAGGGTTACAAAACTTGGGTAATTGAAAATTTCTTTTCATTTTCACGAATGTTAACTACCTGTATTAATTATTTTTATGTAGATAAATGTACCAGAAGTTTTAAATATATTTCTATATGATATATCTTAAGATTTTCCTTCTTGACATGTACATAGTTTCAATATATCATTAAAACGTTTTGTGTGTCTTATTTTGAGTCACTCTAAGTTAGACTGTCCTGAAAAGTAAAAGTGTCACAAATATAAAAATCTTTACAGCTGTCCATTCCTTGAGGAAGACGGCCTACGTTTCGACCCCTGGTAATAAACCGTCTTCACGGATTCTATTTGGGGCCTCTATTATACCGCTAATAGAGAAAGTGGTGTTTCTACACTTAAAAACAGAAACTGGCGCTCGAGGCAAAAACCGCTTGCACTAGTTTCAAAGTGCATGTTGCAAAACCGACGAAGAGGCGTCACAAAGGACGGTTGAATTTTTTGCAAAAAAAATTGTTTCCTCCCTTTTGATGGTGTATTTATTTCTCTTCTAAATAGTTTAAAAACTGCAATACCGTATAGTTTGGCAACAAATCGAAAACTAAGTGTTGGATTGTGTCACACTGGCGCATTCGTCATTTTTCGTATATAAATGCTAGTAACCGTATTTTTGGCATCATAATGTCAAAACTACATAACCGATTTTCAATATTTTTCATTTCCCTAAGTTAAAGGGTGCCAAACCAAATGCAGCAAGTGTCACGAAAGATGGTCTAGTAGTCCCAGAGAAACTTCATGACAATAATAGATAAATACTTCTACCTTGACAAATGTTACATGCCAGAAAAGTGTCTGAGAGACCAAAAAAATACAAAGATCATCTTTATCCAAGCAACATTCCACCGACTACCGACTAATTTTTAACTAATTCTAACGTCAAAATTAGTCCAAATAGTAGTCGTATGCTAACTTACTTATAATCATGAATTTCTTGGGCTTTACAGACCTACTACTTTGGTTTGGAACACCCACCAACGTTGGTTTGACGTCAGAGAATGACTTATTTAGGTTTGGTGTGTTTTAAGTAATCTTCCAACGTTGAGTAGACTGTTAGCCATAGAACTGATTAACTTATGGGTAACCTTTGAATGTCGGTTAGATGTTGGTAACTTAACATCGCTGTTGGTCAAAATATTTGCACTTGACATAACCCTAAGTCAGAATTAGTGTATTTACTTGGAATGTTTTAATGTTTACTATCGATTCTATAGCACAAAACATGGTATTTTGAGAACTAAAATTGAAAAAAATTGTAGTAGTCAGCGGTCTCATGTATCCTGGTTTTAGGCAAGTGGGAGCCACTGTTGTAAAATGTTCACAACATCTCCCCAACAATGATGAATAAGTAAGAATATTTTTGACAATGAAATCTTCCTAAAAGAATTTTTAAATTGAAGTTATCTATTATGGCTTTTGAGTTATTTCATTTTTTAGAAAATTATAGAGAGAGAACTAAACTAGTCAAATTTGCAAATCTGCTTTGTTAATTAAAAATAAATGTGAAAATATTTACAACTACTGAACATTATAACCGTCAAATACCGGGCAATAAATAAACTCTTCCCTTCTTCCAAGATTAGGTTCAGGTATAACCATATCAACATCATCTGCTGAAACAACGCTTCGTCTTCTTGTGGAGATTAGGCAAAAGTTGGCTTCGCCTTCTTTCCTTTATAAGAATTATTTTCAAATCGTTTTTTTTTTAATTTGGAGTACTCATTTACCCAGTGATTTTTAATTTGTTTTGTTATAAATTTGACTAATGCCCATTTACCCACTTTTAGCTTTTTTGGCCAAATGTCTTCGTCATAGTGTTAAACAAACCCTTCCATGGTTTTAACATTATTCTTTGAATCATGTAACGATAGTCCTGTATCTTTGGCATTTGAATAATCAAGATCATCTGATTGAAGTTCCTTAGGCTTCCTAGGTTTTTCTTGGGCATTGTCTTTTTTTTTGAGTTTTGTTCTTCCTCGTTGTCAGTTTACTTCTTTCTTTTCCTTTAATATTGTAATAGTTTATTTTGTCATCAGTACTGCTCCCAATTCTCGTTTTATTTGTTAAGGAATTGTTATGCGGTAAACCGAACTTTAATAAGTTCCACTTACTTCAACACATCCAAGGGGACTTACGATAGCCAAACTTATATATTTATGTAGACGAGTTTCGTGTATTTCTTTGGAAAATACAAGGTTTTTTCTTCTCAGCTAGCCTTTAAAATTATATGCAAACTCCCTGTTACATAAATAGGACCGTTCCAATGGAAAATGTATCTTATTTTTCAACATAAAATGCATCTTGTTTCATTGCCTCTCATTACCGCTGTCAGTATAAAACACTTTAGCAAAATCTCATATTCAAAAATTTATCCTAATAATCATTTTGAATGATTATTAAACTTCATCAGTCACATAAATTCCCCTTTGCCCCCTTCTCCTTAACTACATTCTTCATTTTAGTGCAGTTTATAAACAACTATTTCACCACTCAATCAGGACACAAACGCAAAGACATTTCTTGTGACATTCCCATCCGTCACAGCTCAGACTCGAACTTAGCTAGGGGAAGCGACTAAACGTATTGTCTTTCACATCACGTCCACCTAGCACGCTCCTATCATCTCGGCAATACGTGAAATATGTTATTAAACATCTACATCTTAGCTAAGGTTCGAATCTGGAATTCCTTGGATTCAAGCCTAACATATAAGCATTGAGCTACTGAGCCGGTGACTGATTGAGCAGTCACTAAACTAAAGGTTTTCGTTTCTTCGATTCCTGACAAAGGACAATCTGAGGAACAATCAGTGTTTATGTTATCGTCTTCTATATGCTGAAATTATTTTTATTGCCATTATGGCCATGGATAATCTTTTGCCAGAGCGATGGTGGGGGTCCCATAATTTTTTTCCTCGGCAACCCCTTTAAATTGGCCAAAAACCATCCCCCAAAATGCCCTTTTGATGAAAACAACCCCCGGAGTTGGTAATACAACTCTGGTCGCCTGCCATCTTCCTTAAAGGAACACCTCCTACGAAATAACAATTTCTCTTCAAAAAAAAATCCAATATCCACCCCTTTAAAGGATGAAAATAACCCCCGGTGGTGGTTATAAAGTCTTGGTCACCTATCACCTTCCTCAATATTATTTTTTTCCAAAAAGAAAAAAAATCCACCCCTTTGAAGGGTGACAACACCGCCGGGGATGGTTACACAACCATGGTCACCTGCCACCTTCCTCACAGAAACACCTCCTGTAAAATATCAATTTTTTTTCCACGACAAAAATTTCAATTTTCCAACTCCCTAGAGGGTTGGAAGCCTGGTGTAGGGGTGGCCGAGGTCAAATCCCTCGAGGGACTTTCCGTTCTACTCGAGGGAATAACAGTAAGTCGAAAAACTGGGGAAAATGAACGGGTTCACGGAAAAGGGCACTTTGGGGAGGTTTTTGGCCAATTCGAGGAGGTTACCGAGGAAAAAAAATTGCGGGACCCCCACCACCCTGTTCAGCGACCTCGAAAACGAGGGAGGGTCTCTAGATTGGCGCTCTGGCAAAAATGCAAAAACCTCAAAAAGTCCCGAATCCTGACATCGACTATTATTTATATTCATAATTTTATGTGCGAAAATCTCCCGATGGTGCCAATATGGTTAGTGAAACGTGCGTCAAGTAGTATAATCGAGTGTAGACTTCAAGTGTTTTGGTATTTTGTGGAAGTAGTTCAGAGACACTAAAGATATTGATTTGTGCAAGGTGGTGCTCATACTTCTCACTCGGACTCAGTGTAGGGCAAATCTTCAGTTGCTTTGGGTGTAGTGTAAATATTGTAAAAATAGAAATAGTTGTTTTACGCCTCAAAGCAGAGATAACAATGCAGCTACGGACACGCGTTTCGGAGTTATTGCTCTTCATTAGCGTAATGTAGCCTAAGGAATGTTTTTAATAGATTAGAAGAAAAACTGAGGTAGGTAAGCATAGTACGCAGTATTTCATTTGTATCTTTGTACCTCATGTGCAACATGTAGAGTCTCAAAAGAGAGCAGTGATTGCTAGGAGCTCTATATGTGCTGCTCTACTTCCACCTGGAAAATAATAACTCCGTAACACGTGTTGTATGGTCTAAATTTAAGGTTGAGAATTGAGTATATGTGTATGGTTTATAACTGAAAACGAAAACAATCAGCTTATTGTAAATAAAATGCAGATTTAGTAGAAAAAAGATATAAGTTAAACGTTTGTCCATTTTCTTTTCGTATACGAAATACAATCTTGGTGTTCTTTACGAAAATTATTTTGTATTTTTCAATTGAAGCGAAATGATTTTTGTGAACAATTCTAAACATCAAGTTTTCAATGAACTTCTTGTTACCTATATTATCTATATTATTTATAATAATTACCATAAAGAACAGACATTTATTAAAATATTTGCAAAATAAACGATAATGTTGCTAAGTTAAAACAAAGCAACTTGATCTGGATTTACATTCAAGCGGCGGTAACACTTGAAAGAACCGTTCACACAAGTATATGATATCATGTGTTAATTAGGCAAAATAAAAGCTGGTATCATAATTATATGGCGAAATTCACATGGGTAAAAAAGAAATTGCTAATTTACCAAAAAATATATTTTAATAATTATGAGCTTAATAGCATTAAATGTTGATAACTGTTCCTTCATTTAGTTATTTTATATTTATTATTTGTCAGGATTTTAACTGTAACCAAAGTTAATTTTATTCGCGATGTCAAATATGTAAATACGTGTGTGTGTAGTTTCTTTGGTCCATATTTCCTAAATAGTATTTTTCGATTTTTATTAACTGTTGCTTTTTCACAATTTACTTGTCTCAAACCCTTCATTCATGCACAATTTTATTTATATTTTGCAAACAATTTTAGCTCTACAGTATCACAGCATGTATTTCTGTGATATTATTTAACTGAACGACCACCTCTAATTTTTCTAAATATTGTTAGCTTTGTTGTACTGTTCTGTGCAAAAAATGTCTTATAACGCTAAAGTCTAGTTGTGTACGTACATCTAACTTTACTATTCAATTCAATTCAAAACTTCTTTATTATCTATTATTGTGAGTACAATACATGTGCCGCCCCAGAACCTATTCCGGAGACCAACCATGCAACCACCGCGAAGTTCGCGATGGCGGGTTGCAGGTTCGGGCGGAATAGAACTGGTTTGGCTAAAACACAATTTAAAACTCCTTTCACATAAAATATGAATTAAAATATGTGGTAACATTTTCTATATCTAACAAAAACAGATTTTAAAAAACTTGTAACTAAACTTGGTTTTAGATACTCTCACATTCTTTTTTTAATTTTGATGCCGACGCAAGTACCTCAATCTGAACGAAGAACCTTCTGGGAAACGTGTAAATGCCGGGCTGCACAAAGGCTGGCCTAAACGGAACAAACATGAACAAACATAAAGGAAGGAAGGCAAAGGGACAGAAAAGATTTAAAGATTCAGACGTATGAAATATCAGTAAAGATGGATAAGGTAAGAGGAAATTATAGTTGGTGAAGTTTGGCTACAGAGGTTGCCGGAAAATAGTTAATGTCTGGTATGGTAGAGAGTGTTTTATCCGAAATGGGGCATTATGCTGTCTAATTTGTGTTATGTTTCTTGTTAGCGGACTATCGCCCAGTTTGAAAGAGTAGAATTTTTGGGAGATGTCCCGGATGTAGTTCGTTATTGGGGTTATGTCGTGGCAAAGTGCGTATAGGTCTCTGAGGGAGGTGTACCTTCCAGAATTAGAAATGAGGCGCATACATTTGTGCTCGAGTACTTTTAGTTTTCTCATTATCGTGGTCGGTATGCTGCACCACACCGGCGCTGCGTATACGATGGACGGTCTGACCAACATCGCGTACAACAATTTTTTATTTTGTCGGTTAAGTCTACTACCCCTGACCATGAGCGGATACAGACTCCTAGACAAGGAGTAGACCGTCCCCGTACTGTCTCATTTATGTGCGTATTGAACGTTAGTCGCTGGTCCAGTCTGACCTCCAAGTACTTCACGCACCTCTTGGTTGGAA
Organism: Leptura quadrifasciata; assembly: GCA_963675555.1. Classification (NCBI taxonomy): domain Eukaryota; kingdom Metazoa; phylum Arthropoda; class Insecta; order Coleoptera; family Cerambycidae; genus Leptura; species Leptura quadrifasciata. Next base: position 135,749,098 of record OY776676.1, read on the forward strand.
TTGGGTTTCCACGGATCAAGATTGGTGTTAGGATTTTATTTTCAGTAAATCGGCGCGTGAAGACTATCGCCTCCGACTTCTCAACGTTTACCCGAATCTTCCACCGGTCGTAATACGCCGTGGCACAGGCCATGTGAGCCACAGCAGCATGTTTGCTGCTTGAAACTTTACTGTTTGTGACATTGTCATTTTCGGCTACTCATTGCATATTCAAATAGGGACAGATTTACATTAGAAAAAAATATTTGTCCTATTTTTTTTTGCTCACGACAGTACGTTGCCTTGTTATCTTTAATGAATATAACCAACTGTGAAATAAAATTTTATTTTTATTCCAGTAAGCATGACTCAAATTAAAATCGCCCAAACCGAAAACAATTTATTAGATTTTGAATATATTTTTGGCAAAGTTCTAATGTTTTGGAAACATAAGCATCTTTTTGGCACGGTCATTTTTTGCATAAACTAGTGGTTTAAAAACAATATATGTTCATGTGAATTTTATTGTAGTTATATTTTGATTAATAGGACAATTTTGTGACAGCTGATGTAATATTTCCCATCATCTCTGTCTTATAAATTGGGTTGTTGTATAAAAAACTGGAATACTAACAATTTCTTTGTAATGTCATTTAAAGATGTTATAACTATTCGGAAAACAAAATTAAAAGTATAAATCATAGAATATCCAAGTACTTCGTTAAACAATAATAATAATAATAATAATAATAGTTAACGTAATTCTAACAATGGTAAGGTTTGACTTAAATTTGCATTATTTGTATTAAAAAATCAAAAACCAAGAACAAATAAACTTAGTTAAATGTAAGAAGAAGTACATAACACCGTTAATAGCTGATACATAAAATTTCTATGTAAAAGAATATAAAGCAAAAAGATTACATAGTTGTGTACTGGTAAATCGATATTAAAATGATTAAAATCTAAATGAAAACAGTCAGTTAAAGGGCCATAAAACTTCATCCAGTTGTAAACAAAGACTAGAAAGTAGTTCTTTGAAACACGTACTTACAACATCCCATCGCATCGTCTATATTGATATTTTATAGACCACAAATTATCTCATGAAATCAACTTGGAAAGTAATAACTAGAGAGACACATCAAGTTGCCCATAATACCGGTGTTGTTTCAATGGACTGGTTTACTATATTTTTTTAATTACATTTCTTAATTTTATAGTGGAGTGCAAAAATCAGAATATTCTAGTGCCTCTAAGTTAATCAAGAGCATCGACTCGCGCCCCTTCATGTTAAAAGCTGTGCGGTGCCATTTAATCCAATGGCATCGAAGAATGTAGTCACCACCTCGCCAAACAAATTGTAAAAACCTGTCAGGATTTCGCGGCAACTGTAGAACGGATAAAACCTATATTATCCTGTAGATCAGGGTTTCTCAAACTTATAGCCCCACGTACCCCTATTAAAATCTTCTAGACAACTGCAAGCCCCTTTTAAAAATTGTGGCTAAGGAAGAAAGTAAAGTTTTCATTTAAATAAAAGATAATACCGTCACAAAAAGCAATAATATGTTGTTAATTAATAATGGGTGGGCTTGTTTCTTGTCGCAATTTTAGGTGCAATTTTGGTAAATTTCAATCTTAATTCTGATTCAGGATGATATCGAATTCTTTATTTCCTTTTTATCATAAATAACCAGGTCTGAAAACCCAATTTCACATAACTAAGTTGTTAAGAAGGGCAAAAGAAAATTCACCGCTTTGCGTGAAAGTTGAGAATATTCTTCCTGTCTTGCTGCCCAAAAATCAATTTAAAGACACATTTATAAAATCAGATTGAAGAGTTTGATCTGTGGACATATCCAGCAATGATTCCTGTTGCTTAATGCTCAAACCATCATTTAAGCTTTCAGTTGTAACCATAAATTCCAGCCTTCAGCACTAAAAACTAATATTGAGAAATACCAAAAAATCTGTTTCCTGATCTTTGGCTTCAGAGATCGTCAAAAAGTAGGTAGGTGGAGGAAAAATGTCTCCTGAACGTTTTCTTTGTAGATTATTTAATTTCCTACAAAAAAGGCCGTGACAACATGCTAGTATACATCATTCAGGTGTGAGAGCAAGCTATTCAGGAAAATACTCCACTGCGCGCCGGCGTCAGTCGGAGAGGATTCAGTTGACTCTCACACCTAATTGGTGGGTCGTATCAATAAAATATATCTGTAGGTCTCTTCGCAATTAAATTTGGAACAAAATTAGTAAAATTAAAGTAATAACCGTTGCTTTTGTTATACGATACAATTTATTCTTCCTCTTAATGTTACAGATTCACAAATAATGAAATTTGAACATTGTAGGATCCTCAGGTAATACAAAATAATTCGTTTTATACATATAACAATAATATAAAAACGCAGAAATGAGACATCTTTACAAGTTATTTAAGAATTCGTCTACCGAATAAACCAAACAAATTTTTTAAAAAAATTCAATTCTACCTTATATCTTGAAATTTTAAAAATTTTAAATCATTTTTTTTTTCAAGTTTAGTTAACTGGTTGTACATTTTAACATTTTTAACATCTATATACTTAGGATTTTGCTGACCCACGGATAGTCTACAGAAGGGTACGGCCACATCATACTTTGTGCGAGCATTGTAATCGTGAATATCTTCACGTATTTTATAGAGCTTTGCTTTTTTGTATACATTATCAAAGAACATAATATATAGAGAGACGGCAGAGTCATGATCCTAGTATTTTAAAATGTTTTCTGCAGTGAGCTGTCCTTGGCAAACCCAACTTATACCTAATAGCTTTTTTGTGTTCTGAAAACTTGAGTTGCATCATGTGCTTGTCCCCAGTAAATAATTCCATGAGAAATAGTGGATTGCACTAAGCCAAAATATAATAGCTTAATGATTTCATTTGAGACAGTGTCTCTAACATTTTTATTGATAAAACAGTATGAACTAAGCTTGGACAGGACATTATCGATGTGTATACTCCAGGTAAGTTTCTGGTCTATATATAGTCCGGGAAACTTAGTACTGCTAACGTTGGCAATTGATGTTTCTTCCGTTTTCATTAGTAAATTGACATTTATAGTTTTGTTTTTTGTATATAATTGCATTGCCATAGATTTTGATGAATTAGGTAGATATTGTTGTAATGCAATTATTAGATTTAGTATATAACTGATTTATACACTTGCCAGAGACAAGCACATCTATGTCATCTGCATATATGGAAGCCCACATCCTCCAAAATTGGCGGGCAACTCGTTAATAAAGACATTAAACAAAGTTGGTGATAGGCATGATCCTTGAGGAGTGCTTGTTGTAATTTCCACAATATCTGAGCGCACAGTGTTGATCTCTACCTGTTGACTTCAGCTAGAGTGGTACGATTTAATCCAGTCGGATGCTGGAGGTCTTACGCCTATATAGAGTTGCTTTTTTATTAGAAGCTAATGGTCAACAATATTAAAGGCGCGACACATATCAACGAATAATCCCATGATTTGGTTATTTAACGACTCATAAATATGTTATTGCTTGATCTAGTGCAGTATAAGTAGGAAAAATTGTTTGGACATCGCTTTGGCTATTACATAGTCAAGAAACTCGGTCGGGTTTCGCGGTTAATTTTCGAGCGAAACAGGACCTTATTCATATACAAGAAATTGGTTTCTGCGCCATCTGGATATTTATTTTCTTTTATAAAAGAAGATAATCATTTAACTTTGGTAATTACATGTGAAATGAATTGTTTATATTATACTATCCAGGTATGAATTTAGTCTTGTACTGAAACAATACTCAAAAATTTTACCGAAGTGGCACTGCAACGAAATAACACGTCTATAATGTTTTATATTCTTTCTATTTCCTTTGTTTTTGTAGATTGGAATCACCCTTGAACATTTTAATAGGTTAGAATAGGTATCCTCTACAAAACTTGCATTGATTAATATAGATAAAGATACTGATGATAATAATGTCGCAAATTTCTATAAGAATGTTTCCCGGTACATTGTCTATTCCTCACGATTTCCTTATGCAGACTTTTTTAATAACTTGCTTTCGGTGTAGTCAGGCATAGATAAAATGATTGTTGTGGTGCATTATTGAAATTATGTCCATCTGAATTGGGTGAACTGCTACTGTTAGGAACAACCGCGAAGAATGTATTAAATGCACTACATTTTTCTTTACAGTTTTATTACATAAATTTTGTCCAGTAAGATCGTATACATATTTTAGATTCATTTCATTATTTTATTATTATTTTCATGTATAATATTCTAGCATCCGTTGCTCATATTAGTTGTATTTGCGAACTTCTTATCATTATAACACCTTTTTTCATATGCAATTTTTTTAATTAAATTTTGATACCGCATTGTATAGCTATTATTACTAATTTTTTTTATTATAAAGGCCATTTTTTCGACGAGTTTAGACAGTCTCCGTAATTCTGGGATAATCCAGTTATTTGTTTGTTTATATTGTTTAGGCCAAAAAGTACCTATAGGGAAGGAAATAACTGTTAACTATTTCAGGAAACTTTTCATTATATGTAGAAAATAATGAACTTATATTTGAGTTACGAGCGCTCCGGATATAAGCCGGAAAGACGGTGCAATTTACTCTCATATAAATCATTATTTAAAAAAATTAGTTTCACTAAAAACATTAAAAACATGTTACAATGTGGGACGATGAGAGAAAAAAAAAGTATATATAAAAAAATATTTTTTTCTTCTATTTTCGATTTGCGAAAATAATTCTTATCATCCCACATAGGTATTATTAAAATAAACATTTTCCCTTTTGTAGAACTAAAATAAAGTTAGCCCTAATGTCCTCAAGTGCACCGAGAAATTTAAAGATTAGGTATAATAAATTTGCCCAATGTCATATTCTATTACATCTCTATCACTCTCTTTCCAAGCACACCGTACATTAGGCTGCGTCATTTTATTGACGTGAAGTCATTTACAATTAAAACTGGAAGCATGGATGACTAATACACTCCGAACAACTCTTAATGTCCAACAATTGATCCTAATCTACAATAGCAATTTGTGCTAGAAAAGACAGAATTATTTTTAATAAAAGATCTATCTACACTACCAGAACTTCCGAATTATCATCTTTATGTTTTTTGTTTAGTTTAAGAAAAAATATCTGAAAGATACGATCAGATATATCGGTATCTACAACTAACGTAGAATAATTTTCAAAATCTGTGAATATGTTGTCAATATAAGACTGACTATTTAAAGAGATTCTTGTGGGTTCTAATATCGTTTACTTAATGTTATATTCTTTGAAAAAAATTATTATCATTTTATGCATTTTTATTATTACTTGCGTCAATCATATTCATGTTTACATCATCACAAATTAAGTTAATTTGATATATTGCAAAAAAGGGAAACAAACAAAAAATAGCTTATTATTTTTGTGATATTTTATATTGTTCAAAGCCTATATTGATTATATGCAGTAAAAATATGTGCTTTGAGTTAAATCACAATATCGTGCATTTAAGGGGGCTTGGCATTAGAAGTTTTTTTGGTTTTGTGTATACCCGTTTTTCGAAAACCAGTTTTCAACATTTTTTTTTAAACAAAAGATGTTTTTACGTAAAACCAACAAATGTTTGACAATATAAATATTTACCGTGTGTATTCACAAAATGCTTTGTGTGAAACAAAGTTTTTCACGTCAACTCTTAATTCTAAAATAATATTATTCGTACAGAATTCTATATCTTCCCCTTCCATTCTCTTGGAGTGACCCCCTTGGGATTTTTAAATTGTGAGGGCGGAGGTGGTACCTCATTCAAATGGATTTTTAATTATCTATTCAGCAATAAAAAAAAAATTCAGTATCTCTAGTCTTTTTAGTGAAAAATATTCTTAATATTACTAAATATTATTGTGAACAAACAACAAACATAACATAGTTTTTCTACTCCCTTATGTAAATTTACTGTTTTCCGTACAGTCTGTAGAATGGATAAGTGGGCCATTCCAGTTAACTGCACGGATATATTTCATATACGTTCTAGGATGGATATGAAATCGACCAATCACAGTTCATGTATTAACTATATATTCGTTTTAAAAAATTCAAGTTAGTGCGTAAGCTGTCAAAGTAATTGTCAGTATGTATTCGCGCAGTTTGAGCTAGAAAATAATTTAAAATGAGTGATTCCAGTGAAGAATCGATAAGCGGTATACCACCTAAAATTTTATTGAAATTATTATATACAGACAAAATTTTAGAGATATATTAGATAAAAAAAATAGCTATATGTGGGGATTAAACCTATGATCTCTTACATTTCGAAGCAATTCAATTTCAATTCAAAAGATACATATTAACATAGAAACAGTTGCCTCTCTAGGACCTGCTCCGGAACCGATCGTGCAACCACTGCGTTGACGCGGTGGAGGATTGCAGGATCGGACGGAACTGGTCTGGATCGCCGAAAACGGCAAGTAAACCAACTAAACCTAAACTCCTTTTTACAAAAATATAAAATTAAAATAGGTAGTAACATTGAACCATGCTTGAAAAAGCAAGCTTAACAAAACTTAAAATACACTTACATTTAAAGAACTCGCGCACAAAAAAACACTATTAAAATTGGTATCTGGACGCAAACACCACAAGTCAAACGAGGTACCTTCCGCGAGATACTGCAATGCGGGGCTGCGCAGGGCTGGCCTAAACTTTGATTTTAAAAATTTTGATTTCGAAAAGGTTTGCTTTCTGAAAAAGATTGACGTGAAATGAATTTAGAAACAAAAATGTACAAAAAGAAACTAAGAAAAACAAACAAACGCGATAAAAATACACAAACAAAAAGGAAGAGGGGGACAGAAAAGGAGTAGAGATGAGCGAGAGGTATGAAATACTAGCAAAAGGTGGATAGGGTTAGAGAAAGGTATAGTTGTTGAAATTTGGCTATAGTGGTTGACGGAAAATCGGTAACGTCTGGTATGTTTAATCCGAAATGGGGCATTATGCTGTCTAATTTATGTTATGTGTTTTGTTAGCGGACTATCATCCAGTTTGATTTTGAGGGATCTGTTGGACGTAATCCGCTATCGGGGTTATGTCGTTGCAACGTGTATATAAGTCTCTGAGGAATGTGTACCTTCCAGAATTTGAAATGAGGCGCATAAATTTGTGTTCTAGCACTTTAAGTTTTCTCATTGTCGTGGCCGGTATGCTGCACCACACCGGCGCCGCGTATGTGATGGACGGCCTTACCACCATCGTGTACAACAGTTTTTTATTCTGTCTGTTAAGTCTGCTACCCCTGACCATGAGCGGATACAGACTCCTGGATAGGGAGCAGACCGTCCGTACTGTCTCATTTATGTGCGTACTGAACGTCAGTCTTTGGTCAAATCTCACTCCCAAGTACTTCACGCATCTTTTGGTTGGAATTTTGCTTCCCCTGATCAAAATTGGAGTAATAATTTTATTCTCAGTAAAGCGACGCGTGAAGACTATCGCCTCGGACTTCGCAGCGTTCACCCGAATCTTCCACTGGTCGTAGTAAGCCATGTGCACATTCAGCAGCATGTTCGCTGCTTGTGCGAATGTGCGTACGTGGCCGAGTCATCGGCGTACTTGGCCAGCTTCGTATTCGGAAACTCTGGAAAATCAGAGACGTACAAATTGTACAACTTCGGTGACAGGCACAATCCTTGCGGGATTCCCGCGCGAATGTCCCGCCGTGTTGAGAGTTTGTTATTCACCCAGACTTGCAGGGTTCTGCCCGTCAGGAACGAGTGAATAAGTTTTGTTAGGTGAGTGGGGAAGTTATAATTGTGAAGTTTGTAAAGTAATCCCGAGATCCAGACGGTGTCGAACGCCTTCTCAATATCGAGGAGCACCATGGTGGTGTTCTTCCCGAGGTTATATTGCACTTTAACGTCGTTACCTATCCTAACGACCTGTTGTACCGTGCTCCTGCCCTTCTTGAAACCGAACTGAGACTCATCGTCGATGTGAAGCTCCTCCTGAACAATGTTTAATCTGATCAGGACGACCTTCTCCACCAACTTAGAGATCGCCGACAGCAGAGAGATGGGCCTGTAGCTGCCGGCGAACTTCGCGTTCTTGTTCGGCTTCAAGATGGGAATGACCACGGCGCCTTTCTACTGGCTGGGCCAGTGCTGTGGTCGCAGGATCGCGTTAACGATATACGTCAATTGTACAATACCTTTCCTCGGGGGATATTTGAGCAGATATTTGATTAAAACTATTATTTGTAGTTTTTCTTAATCAGGTCGTAGAAAAAGTATACTGTACAACTCGAGTGGATTATCCATATCGCACTCGAAAGATTGAGGCACTCCGCCTACGGCGTCGTGCTCAAACTTCTTTCTCGTGCGATATGGTTATCATATCCACTCTTGTTGCACAAACCACTATTAACAGTTAAATTAAACTGGGCCCCGGTTGCTGGTTGGCAATGATAAAGCACATTATATGGTAAAAATTTTAAAGGAGCAGTTGCCACTCCATAGAAGGTTGAAGGAAGATATAAAATTCTGCTCAAATAATGTCATTCTAAAATTAAAAGTTGAGATGTTTCACGTTTACTCTTAACCTCACTTCAGTTTTCCATGTTGTGACTTTGCTCCATTTTCACTATATTTACCCCGTGTTTTAATTAAAATATTTCAAAATAATCAGATTCATAACCATAAATAGCTTTAATTACATTACATTACGAGAAGATCTGGGATTTTATTCGCATTGGTGCTAGTATAAGGATTTGACTTTTTATTAGTTTTTTACAACTACCCGAAAAAATAAAATAAACAATGTCGGCCCAACCAGAGGTCCCTTAGAAGGAAAAGAAGAAGTCATAAAAGTAGTTACTTTTAAGCAGATGTTTGCAGAAAGTATGAAATGTTCTACTGTAATCTGAAACGTTCTTGTATGTACAAATGAATTAGGCAAATATGAAACAAAGAAACTGGTATTACACTGCACTCTTTAAGGATTTGCGTTTGATTCCCTAATTAGGGGCAATCGAGGGTGCAATAAATATCTATTCAAGTTCCATCTGCGGACGTCAGGCTTAAATTTCTTTATAGCTATAAAGAAAGTCATCGAAATATTTTTTAAACTTTCGTGCTCATAAAACCCAAACACATGGGGCGGCCAGATAGCTGCTTAAGATTTCTGAATATTGAAAGGACATTTTAGCGCTTTCGTTTAAAAAATCGAATAAATTCTTTTTTCTGTAATTTTTAACGGAATTTCATATTGTTTAAAATTTTTCAAAGACGTCCAGATTTTCTATATTTTTCCCGCATTTTCAAGTATACCATAAAAATCTCATGTAATTTCCGGTTTTTCAGGATTTTCTGATCCCTAGACAGTCCGAGTGTGAAAATTTTTCAGTAAGTTTTTTGTACTTTTTTACATTTTGTTTTGCTTGAAAATGGTCTATTATAGAAACCAATTTTTTTCTAATACTGACTAGGGCGAGGTAGTTTTCATATATTCCGCATTAATCTGTTTCAAAAAGTATTTAATAATAAATTTTTGTTTTTTGCTTCATATGACAATAATTAAGAATGTTCATATAATTGCAAAAAAGTTAGGTAATTTCCTATTAGTTTGTGTTTGTTAATAATGGTTGTTTAAACTTACAACTTTTATATTATGACATATTAAGATGGAATACTTGATATAAATATAATACTTCTTATCACTGTGGAAGTTTTACTTCAATAATTCCTAAATAATGTATTCCTTTATTACATATTCCAGTTCTGACAACAACTTGTATGTCTCATAATAACTTATGACGTGCCATCTTTTGCAGGTTTTCACAAATTAATAAAACTAAAATTTTTAGTAGATCAACTTGTCAATCATCGTAATAAATTACACATTCAGCGATAGATGACACCGCGTTCTAACTTCCTATCCAAATTACCACCTAAATTTAAGCCTTCCGTCTACAAATGGCTCTCACTGGGGAAATATACCAATTTGTTAAATAGATGTGTATATCATGAAAATATTATAATTAGCGCATAAAAATTGTATATAAACTAATAGTATAAAGATAGTGGTAATGATCGAAAAAGTCCGTAACAAGCGATTGAGTTTTAAAATTTCTTAAGTTGGTACTGCATGACAGTCGATTGTCGATCTCTCAGTTGAAGTCATATCCTCTTGTTTTTGTGAGTTGAAATGGTTATAAATATCACTTAAATTCCTTCAAGCTTCCTTTTTCGATCAAAAAATTAAGCTGAAAACTTTGCCAAGTGATTAATTTAGTTTAAAAGGCACATGATTGCTACTCGGTTTGGTACCGGATCATAAAATAAATTCCACATATTTTCAATTAATATTTTGGATTAATTTAATTGAAATTTGGATTAATTCGGACTTAATTATCGAGTATCGTCCAGAAGTATTCTGGGCAAGTTTTAATTTCTTAGATTTATTATAGACTTGATTTGAGACTAATATTGTAAATTTAATTACAGACGATTTGGTACGGCTATATTTCGATTTGGTACAGCTAGATTTTAAGTACAGTTAGAACTTCCCAACTGTTCTATTTTTGATATTTGTGGACATGGACTTTTGGATCATTCTGCTATTCTTTGGTACACGATATTTGATATTCGACTTTGCCCTAATTTACATTTTACGATCACGAAAAAAGCCCTGTTTTATTATTTGTGAAGATTTCTACAATCAGCAAGGACCTCGATCCACAAGAGAAAACCTTCACATCTGGAGCGCCCGGAAAACCTCCAATCTCTGTAAAAGCTATGCAATTAAGCATATAGTGGGATCGATCTGGCATAAAAAAAGCCCCGAAACAACAGTGTTTTTTTTTAATTTTTTTTTTTATGTATATTATGTAATTCTTCTTCTATCACTTGGTCATGTTTGCGGGCGCGAGGGGGATGGTGGAGGGGGGAAATTTACATGTAATGGCTCGCGAATGCGCGTAAACTGAACTTTGACCCTCGAAATCGGCCTAGTGGTTCTCGAGATATTATTACGATTTGAAGGTGCCGATTTGTATACGGATTTTTTGCACCGGCGGGAACGCACCGAGAGCCATGTTCGCATTTTTTTCGGGGTAGAAAGCGAATTAGCGACTTTTTTCCCCCCATGCCGATAGGCAGTCAAGACCCAAGTACTGTATCTAAATTTCAAGTTGCTAGGTTGATTAAGAGGGAAGGGAGAGGAAAAACGTAAATGAAATTAAAATTGCTGTAACTTCCGCAATTTTTTGGCAAACATGAAGTTGCGTACTAATGTGCCTACTTTGATTTGTCATGTTTCTAAATTTACGCCATAAATAACAAAATCCCGGCTAAAAAATCGTTGTTTCACTTCCACGTCCAGTATAGTAGCGCAAAAAAAATTTAAAATATGTAAACATTATTTTTCACTTTTTAGTTCGTTTTGCTATTTAAACGCGTTTTTTAGTTTTTTAAACTATATTTTTTTTATTGTTTTACTCTCACTACAAGGATTCGTATTATCTGGGTCCTCGTTTGTCTTTACCTTCGTAATAAACTAATCTCGTATTTAATTTTGAATTTTAGTGGCAAAATTAATAGGAAAGAAGACAGGAGTTAGAGAAAACCTTTTGCAAGTATGTCAAAATATCGCTCAAAGTCAATCGATGGAAACTTTGACACATTGTTTATTAAACGCAGATACTTATCAAAATTCAACTAACTCACTTGGACATTTGCCGATGTCAAATTCTGATCTAGATATTGTCCAAAGTCGAAATTTTCGCCATGATAGGCAGTAAAACTTTAAACTGAAGCATGTTTACTGAATCAAATGAAATATAACAAGCAGTATTAGTGTTCAATGGTCAACTTATATCGTGCGTCACCAATAAATTAAGCTAGAGGAAAAGTAGTAGGTATTCTGAATTTATTTGAACTTTGTCCGTATCATTTCTGTGAAGGAAAACATATTTTTAATATTATTAAATATGTATAAGTGACTAATTACTCTATTTCTTGGCCGTTAAATCATATGTATATGTTTTTGTGGCATTGGCACATATTTCGTGCGTTCCAAATAGCTTTACTCATTTAAAATTTACTTAATGTTGCAAAGAAGTCGCTAAATGTAATACATCATTCCCGGATCCTTCGCCATATTTCGAAATATCCTCATTAAAAATATGGTTTGAACTGTATTTCTTATAGTCCAGGGAATATCTTCGCACCCGTTAAGGAAAATATTATCCGTCGGTTTATTTCCTTAACCTTATGCAAAATGGTCCCCTGAAAACAAATCTGCATCTGCAAAAATTGTTTATTTTGCTTTGGACAATTTTTAAGATCTTTTGGACGATTTTGAATAAAAAAGTCTGTTGCAACTTTTCTCTAAAGTTGATAGTTTTCGAAATATTAATTATTTAAAGTTCGAAAAAACGCATTTTCAACACTGATGAATAATATGAAAAATAAAAAATTTTAATATTGCTTAAGTCCTTAAACATGTTTTAAACACCCCTTAACAAAGTCCCTAAGCGTTTTAGGCTATTATGTTATTGCAACCCTTTGTTTTTTAACTGAAAAATTAAGGGCGTGCAGCATTATGGTCGGCCGCGACTCCTATGCTCCTTTTCCACTCAAGCGGAGTATACGTACCATGCTGGCGCTCATATTTCAATGGTAAGTACCTTATTCTTGAATGTAGATTTTGCAAAAAAAATTGTGGGTCTGTGTCTAATATCGCAAAAACCCAATCCAGCTCAAAAATTACTGAAGCGCCATAACAACCTCAATGAACCAATTAACCTAGATATAGCTGCAGCGAATTAAAAAAACATCAGGGTTTATTTTTCATTTGATTTTGAAATTGAGAACATTTATTTACATTTCGTAAGAATTTTTATTTGAAAAATACAGAATCAAATGACAATAAATAATAATATATTTCAATAATAATCATCTTTCACAGATGTCACATATTTGTTTTTGCAAACATCTAAGTCACAGTCACACAGAGCTAAGCAATTTAAACCATTGTTTTTTACAGTGGCATGCTTTAGTATCACACGTTATTTTACAGTTACTTTTCTGGTAAAACATTTTTTGTCATAAATTTAGGCAATATAATATTCTCTTCTGACTTATAATAACTACATTGCATAATGTCAATTAGGGGTATAGGAAGATTATAAGGCATTCTTCCAAATATATGTTTGGGCAGAAGCTCTTAAAGTGTGTTGAAAAATGGTATCGGAGGTACAAGGTATATTAGACATATTAATGCCTACTACAGGAATGATTAAATATCAGTCTTCGTGCATCATCTGCTGTTTCACAGTTTTTTCCTAATAACTGTAAATACATACTTTCTAATATTCTAAATTGTTCCTCATCAAATTCATAGGTACTTAAGGTAGATAATGCATTTACGTATTTTTTATCTAGATAGACTACATCCAATGCTTTCTTTTGCTTATTGAGTCGCAGCCGGTAAAAGCATGTAAAGCTGGCAAAATGTTACATATATCTGCTGAAAGATACTCAGCTGCGAGATGACATGTCAAAGTTCTTGATTTTTGACTGTGAATTCTAAAAAATAATACATCACAACCATGAGGCGTAAGAAAATACCAGAAATGTATTCCTAAAATAAAAATGTCAGTCCATACTGTGGATAATTATCTGAGAACCTGGATAAAAATCGTACGTAGCCTGGCAAAAAATTCGTGTGTCAGCTTCCAAGTGATTACTCTTAGGGTTTTTGCGATTTTAAACACAGACCCACAATTTTTTTTGAAAAATCTACATCCACGAATAAGGTACTTACCATTGAAATATGAGCGCCAGCATGGTACGTATACTCCGCTTGAGTGGAAAAGAGACGAAGCATAGAAGTCGCGGCCGACCATAATGATGCACACGTTTAATTATCAATTGAAAAACAAGGGGTTGCAATAATATAATAGCCTAAAACGCTTTGGGACTTTGTTAAGGGGTGTTTAAAGAACATTATTTTTTTTTGTTTTTCATATTGTTCTTCAGGGTTGAAAATGGTCATTTTTCATGTAAAAGTTAGCAAAACAACTTCACCTGTGCTTTTTCTTTCGGAGCTAATGGCAATTATTCATTAACAAATAGAGAAAATATCATTGTTCGCGAAGAGTTCCTAAAAGATGTATACGGCTCAATTACGGGAACCTACAATTAATCCATTCAACGAAATGGTGAATTCATATCATATATATTTGGGGGCACCCCACCCCTTGCGTGGCAGTTTGTTCGTCTAGGAATTCTGAAAAATTGTAATTCCACAGATGATAGAAATGATTTAAACCACAATTCATACATACGGGCCCAATAACAAATTATCATACGTAAACCAGTTCCTCCTCCCTCTTTATTGGGGGTATTCTACAAAAACCACAAATAATGAATATTTACGCGAATAATTCACAGAATAACAAAATCTGCAATGCCATAACTAATTCATTTGGACCACACGGCAAATTCCCATAATGAGTTCGAATGAAAAATATACAACCCTACCCTACAATTGGGGGTGTTTTTCCAGAAATTACGAAAAATGTGCATCTTCGCGAATAATTCGCGGAATTCTGCCACGGCAAAATCTGCATTGCCACAACTACTTCATTTGGCTTATACGGCAAATTCCCAAATTAGAAATATGCAACCTTACCCTAGAATTGGGGGTGCTTTGCCAAAAATTACGAAAAATGAACATCGTCGCGAATAATTCACGGAATTCTACCACGGTAAAAATCTACAAAGCCACAACTAATTTTTTTGGTCCACACGGCAAATTCCCATAACGAATTCGAATCAGAAATATGCAACCCTACCCTAAAATTGGCGGTGTTTTGCCAAAAACTACTAAAAAATATACATATTCCCGAATAATTCAGAGAATTCTGCCACGGCAAAATCTGCAAAGCCACAACTTATTCGGTTGGCTCACACCGCAAATTCCCATAATAAATACAAGTCAAAAATATGCACCCCACCCTGGAATTGGCGGTGTTTTGCCAGAAATTGCGAAAAATGTACATCTTCGTCTATAATTCGCGGAATTCTGCCACGGCAAAATATGCAATTCCTCAACTAATTCATTTGGCTCACACGGCAAATTCTCATAATGAATTCAAATAAAAAATATGCAACCCTGCCCTACAATCGAGGGTGTTTTACCAGAAAATATGAAAAATATACATCTTCGTAAATAATTCACGGAATTTTGCCACGACAAAATCTGCAATGCCACAACTAATTCGTTGGCCCACACGGCAAATTCTCCTAACGAATTCGAATGAAAAGTATACAATCCCACCCTACAATTGGGGGTGTTTTTCCAGAAATTAGGAAACATGCACATCTTCCCAAATAATTCACGGAATTCTCCACGGCAAAATCCACAATGCCACAACTAATTCATTGGGTTCACACGTCAAATTCCCATAACGAATTCGAATCAGAAATGCGCAACCCTACCCTAGAATTGGCGGTGTTTTGCCAAAAATTACGAAAAATTAACATCGTCGCGAGTGATTCACGGAATTCTGCCACGGCAAAATCTGAAATGCCACAACTAATTCATTTGGTTCACGCAAATTCCCATAACGATTTCGAATCAGAAATATGCAACCCTACCCTAAAATTGGCGGTGTTTTGCCAAAAATTACTAAAGATGCACATCTTCCCAAATAATTCACGGAATTCTCCACGGCAATATCCACAATGCCACAACTAATTCATTGGGTTCACACGGCAAATTCCCATAACGAATTCGAATCAGAAATATGCAACCCTACCCTAAAATTGGCGGTGTTTTGCCAAAAATTACTAAAGATGTACATCTTCCCGAATAATTCATAGAATTCTGCCACGGCAAAATCTGCAATACCACAACTTATTCGTTTGGCTCACACCGCAAATTCCCATAATAAATACAAATCAAAAATATGCATCCTACCCTGGAATTGGCGGTGTTTTGCCAGAAATTGCGAAAAATGTACATCTTCGTCAATAATTCGCGGAATTCTGCCACGGTAAAATCTGCAATGCTTCAACTAATTCATTTGGCCCACACGGCAAATTCTCATAATGAATTCAAATAAAAAAAATATGCAACCCTACCCTACAATCGAGGGTGTTTTACCAATTCAATTCAATTCAACAAAGATTTATTAAAATTAAAGCATACAAACAGTTGCCTAACCAGAGCCTGTCCCGGGACCGAAAATGCAACCACCGCACTCACGCGGCCGCGAATTGCAGGCCGGCCGGAACAGATCTGGATCGGCGAAAACAAAAATGAATAACTAACCTAAGCACCTTTTGCAACAAGCAAATAAAATTAGGTAATACTATTTCAACATAACACAATAAAGATTTTTAAAAACAACTTAAAACTACACATATTTTTAATAACTGACTCACTGTAACACTTTTTTAAAAATTTTGTAGTTGACGCAGATACCTTAATCTAAACGAGGCACCTTCTGCGAAATTCATGAACGCCGAGCTGCACATGGCTGGCCTAAACTTTTGGCTTTAATAATTTTGATTTTCAGAATGTTTAATTTATGTGATATTCGTGATGAGAAGTGAATTTAGAAAAATAAAAATGTACAAAAAGAAAACAAGAAAAACAACAAACAAAAGGGACACAAACAGAAAGGAAGAGGGGGACAGGAAAGATTTAAAGATCGTCAAAAGGGTGTTTTACCAGAAAATAGGAAAAATGTACATCTTCGTAAATAATTTACGGAATTTTGCCACGACAAAATCTGCAAATGCCACAACTAATTCGTTGACCCACACGGCAAATTCTCATAATAAATTCGAATGAAAAATATACAATCCTACCCTACAATTGGGGGTGTTTTTCCAGAAATTACGAAAAATGTACATCTTCCCAAATAATTCACGGAATTCTACCACGGCAAAATCCACAATGCCACAACTCATTCATTGGGTTCACACGGCAAATTCCCATAACGAATTCGAATCAGAAATATGCAACCCTGCCCTAGAGTTGGCGGTGTTTTGCCAAAAATTACTAAAAATGTACATCTTCGCGAATAATTCACGGAATTCTGCCACGGCAAAATCTGCAATGCCACAACTCACACAGCAAATTCCCATAATGAATGCGAGTCAAAAATATGCAATCCTACCCTGGAATTGGCGGTGTTTTTCTAGAAATTGCGAAAAATGTACATTTTCGCCAATAATTCGCGGAATTCTGCCACGGCAAAATCGGCAATGCCACAACTAATTCATTTGGCCCACACGGCAAATTCTCATAATGAATTCGAATAAAAAACATATGCATTGCAACCCTACCCTACAATCGGAGGTGCTTTACCAGAAAATACGGAAAATGTACATCTTCATGAACGATTCGCGGAATTCTGCCACGGCAAAATCTGCACTGCAAAAACTAATTCGTTTGGCCTACACGGAAAATTCCCATAATAAATTCGAATAAAAAATATGCACACAATTATGGTTTAAAGAATTTCTATCGAAGGAGTTACAATTATTCTGAATTCCTAGACGAACAAACTCCCACACAAGGGGTGGGACATATGATATGAATTCACCATTTCGTTGAATGGATTCATTGTAGGTCCCCGTAATTGAGCCGTATACATTTTTTAGGAACTGTTCGCGAACAATGACATTTTCTCTATTTGTTATGATGTTGTTGTGATGTGTTATGAATAATTACCACTAAGTTCACAAGAAGAAAGGCAAATAAATTTTGAGCATAGTTATTCTGTCACGGCAAATTCTCAATATGCACATGGTTGTAAAAAATTCTTCTTCTTCTTAAGAATTGCATTAGTTATTTTGCTAACTTTATATATAGTTAGCAAAACATACAATAATTTTTAAAAATAAAGAACGGTAAATTTGTTCTTTTCATATTTAATTTAAGGCAAATTATCAGTCGGTTATTTCTTTGATTCAAGGAAGTTGCTAACTTTATATACATTCATTTTTCCGTTTCTTCGAACTTTAAATAATTAATATCCCGAAAACTATGAACTATGGAAAAAACTTACAAGAGTCCTTTTTTATTCAAAATCGCCCAAAAAACCTGAAAAAAATTGTTCGGAGCAAAATAAACAATTTTTGCAATTTGTTTATTAAAAAAAGTTGTTTAAACAATTCTTGGCCCATTTTTAGATATGGCAACATTCGAATTTGTTTTCAGGGGACCATTTTGCATAAGATTATGCAAAAAAAACCGACTGAGAATATTTTCCTCAACGGGTGCGAATATATTTCCTGGACTATTACGGATAGAGCAAACAGATATGTTTTAAAAATAAATATATAAATATACTAAAAAAATCAAAATATAACAAACTGGTTCTATTTATATGCTCATACAATAAGGATATAGAAGGACGTACTCGAGAATATAGTAATATCAATAAAAGGCTGCGTTATTGTGTAAACTTGAATGAGGGAAAGAGAGAGTTTGCGGCAGTGTGTTTTTTTATATAAAAGCACTTCAGCGATATGGGTTAAATTTTTTTTGTTAAGAGAATTCATTTCGAAATATTCTTTATATCGCTGTCAGCTTCTCAATCGTATTAAAACTTAAATAATTAAATTTAATTACAAATAAAATACATTAACTACTGGTAATTAGTAATTAAGAAAGAAGTAATTAGAGATAATGGCAGAATTCCTTTTTATTTTTGTATGGTAAAATATGAAAACGTTCTTCAAAATTTAATGAGCAATACTTTTGAATTTATTTAATATTTGTTTATTATAAATGCGCAGTTTAATAATTCCATTAAATTATATTTAAGAACTTTATAACCTGGAAATAATAGGTATGTTATTGCTGCCATATAAATGTTTACTATAACAATTCTAATTAAGAGTAATTAACATATAATTATTTTATTAAATCATGTTACCGAAATATAATTGTACTCACATCATCGTAAATCAAAATAAAATAAAATGAAACTTGGCTACCAAATTTTTCCATATTAATTAGGTTAGTTTCACTGTTACATTGGATAAAGTGTTAGTTAGTTTATTGAACAGGTAGTTGAATACTAGCGTAATTTCTAAGAAACACCTTTGGTGGTTCTGCCTTGGACACACAAACAAATGACGCATATTGGACCAACGAGACGTACAAATATTACTAGATTCGAGTAGCATAAGGCCCAAATATGGAAAAACTAAAATGAAAAATCTGGTGTCACAATTTTGATATAATAAAAGAAGTAAATTACTAATGTAACAAATAAGTGATAGCTAAATTACTTTGAAAACTTGGAAATTGTATAAAATAGGATGAATAGCGAATAAGGGCGTATCCCAATACTTTGATGCATTCGCCTTTGTGGTTCCTCGTGTCAAGACAGAGTTTAGATAGGGCTAGAGATAAGCAAATTATAGTTGTTTAAGTTGAATCAACATTAGTTTAGTATAAATGTTAAATGTGTGGCACGCTGTCAGTTTTATTTTAGATTTTATTATGTCCAGATGATGCCAACATAGTACTTAACGCAATATTTAGTTACAAGCTCCTCTCTAAATCCGTATTTTCATAAAGAATAACCAGAGTGCAACCAACAGCTATTCCCCGGCTATGTGTCCACGCCGAGCGCTGAGTTATGAATTACAAGCGTGGCGCGCTAACTATAATAACTGCATTTTCCCAACAAAATGCTTAAGTTTCGATTTCACTTACCGAAAGACTAATTACTACTTAAAGGAACTCCTTCTGTATGTCCTGTTGATAATATGCAATAATTATACTTAACGCGCCGTCTCAAAAATATTTGTATTTCATAAACAAAATATTTGCGGATATATAACAGGGATTTCTTTGGTTCAACACTTTATTTTTGTGTGTAGTGTTGTCCAACATGCTTTTGATAACAAACATCGATAACTTAAGGTTAATAATAATAATAATCTCTTCATTTCCAACAGGTAACTACACAATTACAGGAAATAAATGAAAACAAATATTATAATAGTGAATTAAAAAGAAAAATATTATTGATACTTAAATTACAAACAAAATTAAAGCCACTATTCGGTATTAATTATGACACACTGACTAGACTATCAAAATTAATATCACATAGATGGGAGCTTTTATTAAAATTATTGCACATTACATAAATTGGAGATTTAGGCACAATATTTGTCCTGTAGTTATTGACCTAGATAGTTATGTGATGGCGGACTTCAAGTCTGGGTATGTAGAAATTGATTTTGTCCAACAAAAAAGGGCAATCAATGTGAATTAAATTGAACATATATTTAATGGAAATTATTTCGCAACGAATTTATAATGACGTCATTTTAGAATGGTTCATTAAAATTGACATATTAATTCCTCTCGCCGGGTAAATGTCATCCTCCTTAAAAAAATAAATATTTTTAGGAACTTCCTCTGAACTGATTCAATATTATTCACATGACATATATACCACGGATACCATAAGATAGCGCCAAATTCTAATCTTGAGCGAACATATACATAATATAACAACGTTAGGCTCGAAGTTTTGCTAAAACACTTACAGTTTCTTGATATGAAGCTTAGCATTTTATATGAATTTGACTGACACAGCAGTATATGGGTTCGAAACTGGCTATCGAAAATAATACCCAAATCTTTGATTTATGTACATCTGGTTACACTCTCTGAATTTATTTTATAACCATATTCTTTAAGTTTATTTTTCCGAGAAAAAGTGATAACATAACATTAATGCATAGATGGTTCACACTGCACCAGTCATCATCATTCTACAATGGCTTATCGTCCTTATCTCTAGAGATCTTCAGATCACCCGCGAACATTAACATCGTTGATGTAAATGAGAAATAGAAGTGGCCCCACATTGGAGCCTTGTGGTACTCCGGGTACATTAATGTAGTAATCCGAAAGAAAACCCGACAAACTGCCTGCGTTTAAATAGATAAGATATAAATAAATTCATTAAGCCTTCGGAAATCCAAAGTTATCTAATTTCTTTATTAATAAATATAGGTAGATTTGATCAAAGACTTTCTGAATATCCATGTATACTTTGTCTATTTGTCCTTGTTTATCGAGAATTTCAGAGACAAACTGAGTTAAGCAGGTTAAGTTTGTGATCGTAGATTTTTTATCTAAGAATCCGTGTTGATGCAGGGAAATATAAGGTGTAATATTAGGATAAACGCAATTATATATATATCACTATTTCAAACAATTTCGCATGCATAAAATAGATATAGACCGATAATTTTGGAGTGCAGCCGGGTCGCCTTTTTTAGTTTCCCAAATACATAGTATATATAATATAAGGAAAGTATGGTGATCGTGCAAAAATTCGAGTTTGAGTTTTTGATGTTACACGTTTTCAAGTCCTCTGAACCCAGAAAAGTGGTTTTTAAAAAATGTCTGTCTGCCATCTGTCGTCTGTGGTCGCACCTAGAGCTCAAACTACTGGATCGATTTTGAATACATGTGTATTCAAGATGGCCACACCTCCAGACAAAATTGCAAAATTGGTCCTAACTCAAATGTGGGGGGAGTAAACGCCTAAAAACATAAAAAAATAGAAACGATTTTTTCTCTAAAATGGCTCTAACCATTTTGATTAAATTTGACACATAAATACTCCCTTAATACCACCATAAGATCTCAGAACCAGTTGCTCCCAGAAAATACAGGGAGGAGTGCTGCAGAAGGTGAGCTTTAAATAATTCAATAATTTTTTTTATCTAATACGGCTGTAACGATTTTAATCAGATTTAAAATATGGTTACTTCCTTACTTTATTTAAAATATTTAATCTATTTTTTCAATTTCATAATGTAAAAAAAATCCAAAAAAATTGCACTTCTCTCGGTTTCGAACTCACGATTTCAGTATTAAAAGGCAAAACGCTGCGCCAACGTGCTTTAAAGCCTCGAGCGGTAAAGTGATTAGAAAACATTATGTATCAATTAAGTAAATCACAACCCTTTTATTTAATACGGAATTACCTACTTTTTGTGTATTGGTATCTCAATCTGGTCAAGCTAATATAGACAAATACTTATGGGAAAGTTTGTCTGAGTTGTGTCAGACCGATTTTTTAACACAGGAGTAATACGAGCTATTTTCCACATATCAGGAAATGGAAGTATTCACTAGAAGCTTGAACAATTGATTGCGGGTCGTAGTGTTGTCCTTATTTGCCATAACTGCTGAGGTTCTAGAACGAGGTTTTTTGTTGCTAATATATGACCAAAAGTTCGATGGATCCCGAGAAATATTGTTGTCTGTATCATTTATATATTTTGACATGTGTCTAACTTCCTCTTTAATAATTGCCCAGAGGGTTTTGAATGAATTCGTTCAAGTGTTCGTCCGAGTTGGACAACTTGTATTTTCAAATGTGCTTTTAGAGGGCGGAATATTAAAACATAATATTTTTAGTCGTAAACTCCTCTACAAAATCCTTATCCTCTAAAAGCACATTTGAACTATGCGAAGCCCAGTCAGGCTATTTATTTTTCGATTGCAACATACACTGAACCGCTAGATGGCGCCTGCTGCCTATTTTACATGTCGCTATCCCAAATATACCGAAATGTACTAGATGATCAAGTGATCCTCGTGTCAGTCGTCACATGCCTACCTTGCACTGACGAGAGCCAACAGCTCGAAACTGCAGTCTGCAAGTGGTGTGTGACGACTGGCACGAGAGCTCCTTTAAGTAGGATCAGTCTTTCGGCTGGTGTTTGTTGCAATCGAAGCATTAGCGTTTTGATGGTAATATGCAATTATTACACTTAACGCGCCAGACTTGTAATTTGTAATTCAGCGCTCGACGAGGCATATAGCCCGGAGAGTAGCTGTTGGTTGCAGTCTGGTTATGTTCCTTATAGTAAAATAAGGATTTTATAGAGGAGTTTGCGACTAAAAATATTATGTTTTAACTTGTACTTTCTTTAAAAAAAATCCTTGCTTCGAATATTGCTTACTATCTCTTTATTATACCATGGCGGGTATCTACTAGAAGTTAATCAGTAATACAACAAATAATGGAGAGCTGGATGTATTTGAAAGCTTTAAAATTGCAAAATGTAAAATTAATGTAAATTGTAGTAAAAGGGCGTATCCCAAATAATCCGTTTTATTGGTCAGTAAATTATGGTTCGATGAACCCTAATAGAATTTAAGTAGGGGTAGGGATAACCGAATTGGTTGAATTCGTTGAATAATGACATTAGTCACGTAGAATAAGTGTAATCATATCCCGATGATGCTAACATAGTAAACGGAATGCGCTTCAAGTGCATAGTGGTGTTTATGTAAAGAACATCAGAGGCATTGCAGTGTTATAGATTTCAACTTCCTCCAGAAGAATTTTTTAGCAAGTTTCATTAAAACATATAGATATATATATATTTCAGTTTCTTGATAATGACAAAAACCTTCTGAAACTCTCGAAAAACTGACTTATGTGTAAGGTAAATTAACATAATCGAATTATTTTTTACCAATCGCTACAATATTTCTTAAATAGTGCAAGTTTTTAATCGTACTCTTGTTGGCTCCAGTCAGATAAATGACAAATTAAATATTTTTTACTAAATCAGAACATTCCATACAAATTATTCAGTAAACTGTGATAATTATTTAAAAAACATTGAAACCTATTTATGTGCCAATTACTAAATTAAAAACTGGTCGTATTTTTATTTCCACCGTATTATCCAGCTTTTTTAGTTTCTGCCGTAGGCGGTACTGTTTTTGTTATAATTGACGTTTCATTTGCCTGACTAGTTGCTTAATTCTAAATCTAGGTAGTTTATATGCGTGTCGCTTGATGATTCTATTATTACTTTTGACATTACACACGGTGGATATATTGGACGACACTTGTCTCTACTGTTCATCTTCCTTTCTGAATATGGGTAAAGGGTATGGCTGACTTAGTTACAGATAATATCCTTGTTGAAAATATCATTTTATTGGCAAAGGTCTCCGTGAATCGCACATACAGATATAAGATGTTGAGTGTACGATGTACTTAATATAGATGTAAAGCCCATCGGTTTGTTGAAAAACAAAAATTGATATGTCAACGAAAATATTAGCAAATAAGTTTCCAAAAACGCAATGTCTCTCATCTTTTTCGAAATATCTAGTAACTATGCAATTTATGGCAACAAACCATACGACCATTTTTGCAGTGAATAAAACCTACAGAATCAATTTGAAAATCTATGTCTAAAAGTAGTTGTTAAGGTGATAAGTATAGAATCGGTCAAAGCTTTATTGCAAAAAAAAATGCCACAAAAATTTTACGACCTAATTATTAACGTCGGCGGACCAGCCGGTACGGTGTCATCAATCAAGCCAACGTACGACGTACATTAAAAACTTATAAAGGTAAGTGATTCAATTTGCTATCGAAATAGTACAGAGAGTAGTGGTATTTTAATGAGGTCGTAAAGTTTTTATTGCCTTTTTTGCGTGCACCGTAAATCTGATCTCGACTCTACATGCCACGCCGTCAAGACATCTAAACATTTTTTGTGCACTTTCACCAATTTTTTTATTTAAAAAAATCTAGATAGGTACTCACATAACATCAATTATATATGGAAAACAGCAAAACACAGGGGTCTATAGAATCAAAAGTGCACTTGGCATTTAAATAGACATATTTGTATTACAAAAAGAATAAATGTGTAAGCAAAGTAAAGATATACCTACTACTAAAGTCCAGTATTCCACTATTTTCAATGAAAGGAAATCGATTCAGTGCCACTAATCAAGGTACACAATGTGCGTTTCCAAATCGATTGAAAATAATGTCCTATCCTAAAGAAAGAACTACAGTGATGGGGCCATATTTTCGAACTCAATCGATATTTGTCGCATGCGAAATACTAGGCACCCGACTCGTTTAAAAAATTTCGCTTATAGCTCTGAGGTGGTATTTTCGAACACCATCCGAGTTTTGTTTTTCGCATACGTGAAAATGTCTTACGACAAATGTGGCAATGGTGTTTTATGCAACCAAATGGACTTAAAACCCCTAGAAAACACTAATGTCACTAATCAGCTGTTGTGTATAATTCGCCAATATTTTTAAGTTATGATATTGTATGTTATTATTGAATGCTAGATTTTGGGTTGATTGAATTGCAAATTACAAGACTGAATATTAATACATCAGCAATCAATGGATGACATAATGCTGGGGCCATATTTTCGACCTCAATCGATATTTGCCAAACGATACAAATTTATCATCGCTTAAATCCTCAAATGGATTATCATAGGCATGGAATTGTCTTCCATTATCGTTTTCTGCCAAAAGTTCTGTCTGTTTCAAGGCGTTGATGGCAGCTAAATGTATTAAATCCTAACTCTGCCATTGTCCATTTTCACTCACCAAAATTTGTTCAAATAAGTATTCTTTAAAGTTCCTAAATAATAAACAAACCACAACAAAAACCTAAACTTGAGACATTCAGGTTATGTGATACGAAATTAAACAAACCAAGACGATCACTTTGAATACATTCCTACACCAAATCGCTGTATCGTGTATTAAACTTCCATCCGTTGCATCTCGCCCGAAATCAGTCGCACGCGGAAAGTTCGCATACGAGTTCATACTGCTCGAAAATACAAAAACGTATATTTTCATGCGACAATCTCACATTTTCGTGCACGACATCGCCTCCGTCAAGCTCGAAAATATCGCCAGTCGTAGACTAGTTTCGAGAGTGGTAGCTCTCATCAAATGCAAAACTGTTCCTCTAGTCATCAAATTACAGGCAAGTGGTGTCCGCAACTTGTCGAATAGCTCCATCTTGTGGCAACTTATTGCAATCAAAGTTGGTGGAAAACCCGGACCAAGT
The DNA here is from genome assembly GCA_963675555.1 of Leptura quadrifasciata. Classification (NCBI taxonomy): domain Eukaryota; kingdom Metazoa; phylum Arthropoda; class Insecta; order Coleoptera; family Cerambycidae; genus Leptura; species Leptura quadrifasciata. The sequence goes on from OY776676.1 coordinate 135,775,051, forward strand.
CATATTTAACAAAACATATAAACCAGCACATAGCGGATAAATTATTACAAAAATAATAAATGTGTAGTAAAGTAAAAATACCCACTACTAAGGTCCAGTATTCCACTGTTTCCTACGAAAGGAAATCGCCACCAACAGCCCTGCACTGTAGTCCTTTTTTAGGATTAATCTACCTGCTGAAGGTTTATTGTATTCAGATTTTATTTTGCGTTTTCTGATTGAAGACCTAGTATGTCGCAAATAGGACATTATTTCAATTGATTTGGAAACGCACATTGTGGACCTTGATTGGTGGCAATGAATCAATTTCCTCTCGTAGGAAACAGTGGAATACTGGATTTTAGTAGTGGGTATTTTTATTTTACTATACATTTATTATTTTTGTAGTAATTTATCCGCTTTGCGTTGGCCTATATATTTTGTTAAATATTGAACCGTTTAGGTCACAGTTGTTAAAAAAATTGAATGATATATTTGATGATATAGACATCGAAAGAAAATGATACGTTTTTATTGATTTTTTTAATGGCCATATCGTTCTGATATATTTACCATACATTTTGGTAGAATCTCTAAATATTAGGTATTTCATGTAATATAATTCTTTAAAATTAATATGTAGATCTTTTAAAAACTACACATTTTTTCCGATTCATCTGTGATACTCATATCCTTGTAGTATTAGTACTATATTTTTTTGCAAATCTATAAGTGCTATTATCTGAATGCGCTGCTCTCGGCAAAAGTGATTTTTGCCATATATTTAAGAAAAAGAGAAAAGTCAAGATCTTCACTTTTCACCGGCACCCTTTTTTAGAATAACAGTAATTATATGGGCCATTTAAAAACAGTTTATATAAGTGTTTTATACTGAATTCATAGACACATGTATTACCTACGTTTATTGCATTTCAAAATGTTTTTCTACGAGTTTATCTTTCTCTATCCAACAATTGAGTGGAACAATATTTTCCCAAGTGAAACCGGTAAACATAGATTGAAGATAAAGTAGTATCGCAGTATGCAAACACTTGCAAAATATCGTTTAAATCTCACCAATATATGCGCAATTCGAATATACATTAATATAATGTGGTCCTTTTTGCTTAAGCCGAGGCTTAAGCATAGCAATGTACTCGGATTTTTCGTGAAACTACGTTTAAATTCTTTGTGTTTAAACAGAGAAAAGAACATCTAGGTGTGAGTAGATGATATCACTCTATTTTGGTTCCATGAACTCTTCTGATTGCATTTAAATTCGAACGTAAATTCTGGATCTTCTTGATAAGTTGATGATTAGAAAGAAAATTCGTTACCGGTGTTAATTTTTCATGTCCCGATGTACTCGGTATTCTCGATCAGTTTTATCTGAATCTTCCAACCTCTATCGCTTATACATATACATTTGGTAATTTCCACGTGGAAAAAAGCCAAGTGGTACAACACAATAATTATTGTTGTATTTATTGCACTTAACTAAGTATCCGCTAAGATGCACTACTTACAATGACGACAATTTAACAAGGTATGTATAGCATACTTCATTTAAGTACCTTTAAATTTATGGTGGCAGTTAGTTCAATAGCAATTTGTAAATATTTACTCTCAACTAAAAAAGATCTACACATTTTTTCGATTCCAGAAACATGCTACTAAAAAAATGTGGTGTATCAGAACTGTATGATTGTTTAAAAAAGACAACCAAAACACATCTATTTCTTTTCCGATATTGTTATAATCACACATCTTTCTCAATATTTTAACAAATGTACCCCAACCGGTCGGCTAGAGAGCGTTATATGGCAAATTTGCTTTGGTGTGACTCTGCTGTGCTCAGAGTTCGATCCCCGATACCGACACTGTTTATGTGTGCTTCTGATTCAGGGAACACCTTAAGATATGGATTAATGAGGTCATCGACTACTTCTGTGTCATCTTCATCCATGCAGTCCCTTGTTTATTGGTGCACTAACAATCCATTACAGATGAGTCAGATAATGGATCATCGTAGACGAAATTTTCTGACCCCTTTCCACAAGGCCCTTTGCATTTACATGATATATTAGATAATGTGATAGAGTTTGGCGACCACACTTAGTTACATTAACTATTGGGTACTAAGTTCAATTCCCAGTTCCGGCAATATTGGTGGGTAATGGATGTCCGCATATTTTTCCAAGTGTAACTCCTTCTGGATAGTGCAGGGGGTTGTCTAGTGTGTGTTTTTGTTTTGTATTTCAGTAAGTCGAGAGAAATTCTTTATCTTTTAATGTTAGTGGCAATCATCAGAAGCTCTTGGAATCCCTAGTGTGCTAGATTGGTACTATTTTCAAGCCATTCCTGTTTGGAAACTTGATTGAACTATTAGGAAGCTGCAACCTAGCAAAGTAAGCCTCTGTCTTGGTGGTACCGACTAATATCTCGTAATGTTTCGAGAGAAAATTGATATGTAAAATTAATAGTAATTAACAAGAACAATGTTTGGCATTTAGAGAACACTAAAGAATTTTTTCAGTTTTTTTATATATATAAATGATTAAAAATAATTATCTAAAATAGTTACAAAAATTTACCTTTGGTACCAAATTTTATGCTCTACATAAAAGCTACTAAATTGCATAGTGAAAGAAATTGCAAGTCAAAGAAATCGCGTTTATGTTAATAAAGTAGATTCATATTTTCCCAACTTAAGCCGGTGGACGATGGACATAGGTAGAAGATAGACAGTGTCACAGTGAATTTCAAACTTGTAAAATATCTTTTAAATCTCATTGAGTAACAAGTATGTATACATAATTCGAGTATACTTTACTAGAGTGATGATCCTCTCCATAAAATCGACTTTTTATATGTTACGATCAGCAACGATTACCTTCAGGACTTTTTATTTTAGCATAACAATGGTCTCCTTCCAACCTCTTTCACTTATATATAACGTTTTATATTTCCCATATACTAAAATAGCTAATTGGATAATCACAATTATTTTGTACGTATCGTACTTAACTGTCCACTAACATACAGTATTACAATTTAACAGGGCAACATAGATTTTATAAGCAAACTTGTAATGACATGATTTGTGCGATTACTGTTCAGTGCTTTCAGACATAAGTATCGTCTATATAGTAATTCGTATCGTTGACGCTTCCTGCTCTTTATATGTAGTATTTCGTTTCGTTACTTTGAAATCTAAAGTAACAGTTAATTTGATTTCAATTTATAAGTACTTATATGCAACTCAACAAAAGAATCAAGATAAATACGTTTCTTTTAAGGATAATGGCCGTTCATTTTATCAATTCCAAAAAAATATATATTATGAAATAGTAGGTAGCTAAAGATTATACTAAAGAAATATGGTAAATGTGTCAGAACCACATGACGACTAAAAGAGTCAAGGAAAAGAAAAATACTTATACTTAATACTATACCTATACATGATTCTATAATTATTTATGTCAATTATTTAGCAAGTATGCCCCAAGTTGTTCAAAAGATATACAGATCATCTTTCGGTAATTTTAATATTTTTATTACATCTAAATAGGTAAATATTAAGGGCTAATATATGGCGACATTGTAAAGGCCACCGATAGCAATTAAGATTTAAAAATGGAAATCATCCATGCTAGGGTCGATTTTCCATTCTTATCTTGACACATTTTTAATTTGTTAGGACCTATTTCTACTTTCCAATTGTTAGCTCAAGTCGACGGAAGCCAAATAGTAGAACATGAGACAATCTAAGTTAAAGTGAACCTGATTTGTTTTCCAATTTTTTATTCAATATTTCCTCCTGATAATCGAACCACAAACGAACGGAATGATTTTATTATCCTGTCCTCCTTAAAACGTCTAATATATTTTTTCTAATTTGGAGAAAAATAGATACACAGCTCTTTTATAAATATATTAACACAACGAAATAACATGAGACGTTCTAAAAGGAACCACCTGAATTATATTCGATTGACTGAAACACTTTTTGCCGAAAATAAAAAATTTGTTTTCTATTATCTAGGAAATTTTTGCAAGTGAATGTGAGTAAGTAAAAATAGACGAGTGAATATAATGTAGAAATGGCTAAATGGATGAATTTAGAAGAACATCTTCAAGAACGAACAGATAAACAGAAGAAACAGAGACTATACAGAAAAAATAACTATTGCACAGTGTTCAGTGTCTTGCGAGTTGTTGTAATTAACGCATAAAAAGTGAAGCGGTGAATATTTTAACAAATTAAACCTCTGTCTAGCAAAATAGAAGGTGATGATATTACGAGCCTCGGTTCTTAGTATATGAAAGCGTATTTGTTCTAATACCTGAGGGCAGTCTATTTTATTTAGTATTTTATACAGAAACATTAATTACTGTCTAATTCTGCGATCTTTTAGGCTAGGTAATGAGAATCTATTACGTAGAAGGCTTTGTGGTATTCCAATTGATGGATATAACCTATCTTCCTTAAAGGATAAATACTTAAGAAATCGTCTTTGCACTGCCTCTAAGCTGCCGATACAAGTCAAATAGCTGGGATTCCATATTAGTGAAGTATATTCAAGTTTTGATTTGACCAAAGAATTTAAGACATCTGTTAACGTTTCATGTTAGCAAAGTCGGTTGAATTTATTATTATACAGACCAAATTTTTAAAAAAGGATTGCATTATGTTATTGACATGTACATTAAAAGTTAATTCACTGTCATAGGTGAACCCAACATCTCTTATGTGCTTAGGGCGGAGTAATGTGTTGCCATTTAATTGCTAATCTTTTAGCAGGGACTTTGTTTTCTATAGTAAGACATCGCATTGCACTTCTCAACATTTAGTGGAAGATTATTCCATGAGTACCAATCATTCACCATTTGCAAATCGTTTTGCAATTTTTTGCACTCTGCCTCAGAGCTAATATTGCAAAACAACTTCATGTAATTCGCATAAAGTAAATAGCATGCATCTAAATTATCTATATCATTAGTGAATAGTATGAAAAGGAGAGGCCCCAGAATAGAGCCTTGGGGAACCCCTGATGTAACTGATATTTCGAATGATTTTACACCCCGATGTTCAACATATATTGTGTTCTTTAGCTAAGATAAGATTTATATAAATTTAATAGTAGTATAGAAAGCCTAGTGAGATATAGCTTATGTAATAGTATCTTGTGGTCAATTCAATCCAAGACTTTGGAGAAGTCCGTATAAATAACATCAACTTGACCATTTATATCTATACATTGAGGTATATGCTGCGTAATACAAAATAAGTTTGAGACCGCGGATCTATTTTTAACAAAGCCGTGTTGATTCGCACTAATCTGCCCCTCTAGTGAGGATTGAACACGTTATGTAGAGCTATTTCAAAAACTTTTGCGAAATTACGAATTACAGTAATTTGTCTATAGTTTTTTCTCCCTAACAATAAAAGCTGGTACATCATCAGGTCCTTTCGTAAGTTTAGGTTTTAACTTTTTCAAGGCAGATAAGACATCGTCTGTAGAAAGTTTATCAATATGTAAATTACTATTAATCGCACTGAGTGATTTGTTAAACGAATCGTTATTTGTTATTCTGCGGTTAGTAAATGAGGTACTGAAAAATCTTGCAAATCCATTCACAATGTCTTGTGTATTTTTAATTGGTCATCTCTATATACTAAATTTTGGGAGATAGCGGATACACCTTTCTTAGAGTTAATATAGTTCCAAAAGGATTTAACGTGAGAATATCCAAGAGAGAGAGAGGTCCGATAGGGAAATATTTACTGTTTTTGACCATAACTTCTTAGACTAAAACACATATTGCAAACAATTGTAAGACTACCTAAGTAGAACTATAACAAGAATAGTGTTATAAATGTTCACTCGGTAATTTCCAACATATGCGAAATCGTTGGATTTAAATTTAGGAAATACAAAAATTGACCTAATTTTTGAAATTAAATCTAACTATTTTGCAAACAACTGAAATTATTGAGTGAAAATTCATATCACTACACCTGTCATAGTTCTACTTAGGTAGTCTTATACTTTTTTTTACCGATATATGTATTAAAAAAAAGTTACAGCCAAAAATAATAACTATTTCCTTATCGGATCTCTCTCTCTCTCTCTCTTGGATATGCCCACCTTAACGTCATGTCTAACAGCCCAAGTAGCACAAATTGCTTTTTAAAAACTCTATGACTATCTACTCCACCTTTTTATAAAGCCTAATACTTTATAATTAAGAGTTAACAACAATAGTCCAGTATTAATGAAGTATCCATATATCCAAAATAGGCACAGTTTATACAGCCTCGGTAAACTCTGTAAAAGGTACATAAATGCTTAAAGTACCATTATGGCAACCTCTTTGTTTCGTCTTACCAGTTGTTATAAATCATGTTATGACTGCTAAGAAGTTGTTATATAATTACTGCAAGTAAGTTTTTCTACAGTAAAAATTCCTCTAAATGTGATTTACTGTTTGCAGTTATAAAGCATCGATATCACAGTGTCTCTAGCAGTTTCAATGTAATAACTTTCTTATGGCAAATTATTAGGAAGTTAAATGAATATTTCCTGCGAATTAGTGTATGCTGTGGTTCGTAGAAAACTAAATTTGTCATGCGAAGAAAATTTTTCTGTTGAAATATGCTATTCTACTTCCAAATAAATAGACGCGCCTCCAAAATTCCTGAATTTGATAAGTTGAAAATTATTTAAAAAAATATATTTTTTAATTTTTTTCTATAGAATTGTTTTAAAATGATAAATCACGTATTTTGAATACCCCATAAGTAAATATTTTGCGAAATTTTCCTTTTCAAGTGTTAAAAGTTAATAATACCTCAAACCGGTATAACAATGGCCACCCTGTCATATTTACTTTTAGAAAATACAATATGGTTCCCTATAAGTATCCAAAGAAGGTCACTACAGAAGCAGTTACAAATTCTTAAAGCAGCATTTTGGCTGTGTAGAAATAGTAGTAGAAGACAAAATCCTCGGACAGGTGAATTTACTTTGATAGGAATCCACATTTTGAGGGATATAATATTATCATTTTTGTTTAAATTTCACACATAACTTTTTATTGATTTTGATAGATTTTTGTAGTTTGTATTGAGAAAATGACTGCATAAAAATTTTTGCTACATAGCAAGAAAAATTCGAAACCAAATCAAATGACATTGGAGGTTATAAAATGGAGTAAGTTTAGCTGTATAAGAGTTCTATAACGGCGGAAGATTGCAGCTACATAGCTCCAAAACAGAATTTCAGTTGAATAAATGTTTTATAAAATACTTCTTCTACTATACGTAAAAAGCATTTATAAATAATCTATATTAGGACGGACATAAATGGCATTTGGCTTATATAACTACATTGCTGTAAAATTTTGCTTTAAAAACCTTTAAAACTCAATGTTATAAAGCCATTATAGAGAAATTCCTAAGCTGTAAAACAGATGTATAAATCTTATATAGAGGTTTATACACCTCTTATAAATATACATGGTGTGTACCTGTATAATAGACCTTACTAAGCCTTTTATAAATTAAAAAAGTCTGTATGAGATGTTTTAATAAAGAAGCTTTATATTTATGCTGTGAAAGCATTTTACCAGCAATCTTATTACACCAAGTTACTTTATAAGCTGTTTAGTGTTGAATAAAGCTTCAATATAACCAAATTTCTGTACAAATTGCCATAATGTATTATTTATAAAGCTTTAAGTGTAATAAGAGGGCGACATGTGTTACTTGGGAGTGTTTTGAATATTGTTTAAATATATTTTATAAGCATTACTTGTGTCTGCCTTAACTAGAGTTCTTAATGGTTTAAATTCATTTTGTTCTGCACCTATTTGCTTAAGTAACTTCAAGATTCTAGTTTGTTTCTTAATAAGATTGTTATTGAACCAGGGCGGATATTTTTTTTGGTTTTAAAACATATTTAGGCACGCAAGAATCAAGGATGTTCATAAATTTATAAAACTTATGAAGTTATTATCTTTTTCGCACCAAAAAGAAAGGACATTTTCAGTTTGAAGCAGTATGGATTGTAAAAACAGTTAGGTAGTTTTTGTTCTACATACGTTCTGAAGCTACTTTAAATTTCGAATTATTTTTTGCCCTATATAGGTTTCCACATAATTGAAATGTGTAATTATATAATACAAGTATCATGCAAAATTAATTATATTAGATGCCCGCATAAAGAGAAAAATTAACAAAAGAAAATAAGTTGATTAACGTTACTACCTTCCAAAGAGTGATAGCTGAGGGTTTCAATACATTTCAGTCGGCGGCAGTTTGATTTAAGACCTGAGATGGGTCCTTTCAAATATACGAAACAACCGGCAAAACGTAAGGAATCTGTATTAACACACAACTATAACCACTACTAAGAGTAACAACAAACGGACACAGATGGCGCCAGTTAAACCACATGCAAAGCGTAAAAGTACAAATAGTACTACGATTGTATAGAAATTGAATTTTATAGAGCTTTGAATGAACATTTTATTTTGTTTTGTTTTCCATAAACAACTTGAATTTTATAGACTTGCATGTGCAATTCAAATAAAATTTAAGTAAGTCGCAACATCTAGAACAATAATGATGGTGAAAAATTCTGAATTTTATAAAATCATCTAAAAAATCTATTTAGACAGTGGGTAGCACATTTTAAAGTAAACGAATTATACAATTACTTGCAATTTATTGAGGAATGCAGACAGTAGATGACTTTATGACCTTGACAGTTTACTATTGTTTATAGTACTCCAGTTTTAAAGATTAAAAGTTAATTTTATGCGAAACTAACCTTTTCATTCGCTTTTCTTTCGTTTCTGATTTACTATATAAATAAGAATACGTAAAATGTTCGATTTCATGAATCTTTTTCAACCCACCAGTTGTAGAAACAACAATCCCTTCGAATAAAATTCCATCGTCGGAAGAACAAATAATAACTTCCCCAATTAATTCAAAAGTTTTCAAAATAACTTTATTTCAACTCGAATTGACTGAATTAGATTTCGAAGTAGGTAATCTGTTCCAAATCCCTAATTAATAAGCAATATTTCTTCTTTTTTTCGTACTACGATGTAATATAGGGCAAATCGATGCGATTGTGCATAAACTTACATTTGGTTGGTAAAGAGTTTTTGAATAAGATCCAATCCAATAACAATAGCATAGGCATTTTAAAATTTTGAATACTAGTTAATTCAGGACAATCCGGAATGCAACAAATTAGTTCATTAGTTGTGCTTTCTTAATTATCATGGATACCGTGAAAACGAATATCGTTGTTTGTCAGATTACATTAGGCTTGATGTAAAATTGCATTACCAAATCTTAATTATCCGTATTCCTTTTATGGAAAGTAATAAATCGCGCATATATCCCGAAACGAATCCACAAACAATTAGTAATTGTTATTATAAGTGAGTACAATATATTATTTATGAAATAACCTTTAAAAATAGAAAGCTTACACTCTTCTGTCATTAACTAATAATAATTACGCCTGCAGGTTCCTTAAAGCCAAAATTTACACACGAAACATATTCGAATATGTTTCCCCGAACATTGCTTGATGTATTGTGTTTAATTAAATTCAGATTTGTTGCAGTGACGTCTAAATTAGTGAAAATTTTAGAATAATTAAGAATCAATTAGTTAATTGATCACCGTTAATTGGAGGTGGTTAATTCGTTGGAAATTTTACTGAATCATTCATAGCCGATGATATTTCGGCCATTTATTCGTGCAAATCTTGCAGAAACGGCACAGATAGAGGGATATCGGAAGTGGCAGGCCTTCTAGTTTGGCAAAGCTCTAAAATAAATAAAATCAATACAGCACTAAAAATTAGTAAGTGGACAATGGCAATGGCGCAATGGCAAAAAATTCGGGATATGCGCAAAAATAGAAAAACCCAGTTAAAAACTACGTTTGTGCGCACACAGAAGTACAAGAAAAAAGTCCATTTCTGATTGGTTCCCAATAATTGCAAAATCAATACGCAGTTTAATGCAATTTAATTGATCAAACATTGAGAATGACGAATTCCTTTTTGGAGCGGAACCGAACGCAATGCGCTGACAGCACACGGGGTTGTCTTTTTTAATAACATCTCCTCTCTCTTTCCTTCCTACCTTTACGCGTTTATTTTGACTCAATGAGATATTTAATAACGGAAGCGACAACAAATAGGTGTATTTCGCTGAAAGTAAATACTCATCGCGGGTTGAAGCAAAATAGAGATATATACTTGAATGACGCTCGTGCGAAATAAATCGTTTAAAAATAAGGACCGATAATTTGAATTATAAACACATGACTAAAAAAAAATTCGCGCGCAAAAAATAATCATTGCGTATATTGAACAAGGAATTTAAATATTTGTACTTAATTCAAATGATAGTTAAAAATAGATATTTTGCTGCTTGGAAGAAGAAAAATTGAGAAATATTTTCTATATTTATAGCATTGTGTGTCATCTAAAAAATAAAATTAACTTTATTGGAGGATGATCTAAATTTAAACAAAAATTGTCTGGTCCAGAGTACAACAAAAGTGGAAACTGTACATTTGCAAGGGTCCTCTTTCCGAATTTTTTTCACAAATGGCACATCAATTTCTTAACGCAAAAATATTAACTCAAAAAAATATTTTTACTCACGAATCGTCATACTGTTGGTTGTAAATATTTTATAATAAAAATACAAATATGAAAATCACTGCACATAAAATCAACATACCACAAAACAAATTATAAACAACAAAAAACAATAACACTACACTTTAAACAATTGCGACAACAATGCACAACAACAGCCAACAATAGAGTGCAGGCCAGCGGTTGCAATTGTTGAAACAATCGGCGAACGTCCACAGCCGCCTGCTTACTTAGAGCGTGCAGAAAACACTTGCGCGTCGACCTGCCCGCGTTTACCGCCTACCACGATTTGAGTGAGCTCAGTACTTGCTCTTGCTCTCGGTGGCACTTACTTTAACCATCATGGCTGCTACACACTAGAAACCGATCAGAAAAAACAGGCCGTCCGTACGTCCGCCCAAATTACACTGCAACATGCATTCTTCTTTCTATTCTGATTCGCACCTACCATCTACCGGACCACTCGCACTTGTTTATGCGGAGCTTTTGAGCTTTATGCCCCTCTATTACGCTCACTGTCGCTCACCCACATTTTCGCTATTATGCTTGAAGTTCGTACGTGATTTTTTATTTTATGAATTGTTTTACGTATACGTTTTTTATTTCCATAAATTTAATTTTTTAGTAATGTTTACAATATGTTCTTTTTAATTATTTCTTCAGATGGTTCTAACAAGCGGACAGATCTTGATTGACTTGTTTCTTTTTTAATATGTCTGAATATGTTTTTCTCGAGAAAGTAGCTTTACCTGCTAGAATATCGTTTATACGAGGATTGTTTGTTTATTGTTTTAATTAATATACACGGTGGAAAGCATGCACCGCAATAATATACTAATAAAATTATATGTATTATATTCCAAATAGAATCTCCCCAATGTGCAGTTTGATATTCTAAAAAGCCCAAATGCAATACCGAACCAATATAATATAAAATAAATATTTTAGATGCACGGCCGTCTGAAATGTCAAACTTTAATGTCATGCAATAAGTTAAGAAATGTCATGTTTTTCTGGCGTTTGAAAAAAACATAATTATAAAGTGACTGAAACTGGATTTCTTGTTGATAGACCTCTAGAGAAGCTAAACAGATGATATAAGTTTATATTTATGTACAAGGGTACCTATTTTCCAATATTTTAAAACCAATTCCATTAATTTGAACCAATATTGGTTGGGATATTGACAAATATTTCTAAAACAATATGGCAAAAATATAAAATGATCAATATTGTACAGCACAGTCAATATTCGCTATGCTTAATTTCTAGAAATTATATTTTCTAAAATTAACTGTATAAGTAAAATATGAATAGCAACAGGAGCTTTTCAGTATTTGAAAACCAATATTGTAATTATGTATCGACATCATTTAAATGATATTCATTTTTTGACTTAAAGTTAGCATTGATTTTGCAATATCGTAAATTTATATGAATAAATATCAGCTTGTGGAGAATTTGTCAATATACTCTCAATATAAATTTTCTAATAATTTAAAATTAATTTTTCGCATTATCTAAAGATATTTGTGGCACAATATTGGTATTAATGTGAATGTAGGATTCTGTATATTGTAAAATCGGTGTTTATTGGCTTTGAATAATAGTGAATTTTTGGCCAATATGGAACATATGAATTTGCCAATATGTTAAAATCAATATTTGTTGTCAATATTTATTGTTTGTACAATATTGCCAGGAACTTAATAACATGAGTAAATGTATACGATTTATTATTGCAAAATTATTGCACTGGACAATATGGGTTCGATAGCAATATGATTTACAGACCAATATGGGGCAAATGCGAATTTGATATAATAAATATACGTAATAAAATTTAGCTGGTATTAAAATTTGTTAAATAATATAGACTAGAAACAGGATCAATATAGATCATTACCATATTGAAAATTAATATTTTAGATGCACGGCCGTCTAAAATGTCAAATTTTAATGTCATGCAATGGGTTAAGAAATGTCATGTCTTTCTGACGTTTGAAGAAAAACATAATTATAAAGTGACTGAAACTGCATTTTTTGTTGATAGACCTCTAGAGAAGCTAAACAGATGATATAAGTTTATATTTATGTACAAGGGCACCTATTTTCCGATATTTTAAAACCAATTCCATAAATTTGAACCAATATTGGTTGTGATATTGACAAACATTTCTAAAACAATATGGCATAAATATAAAATATCGTACAGTACAGCCAATACTCGCTATGCTTAATGTCTATACAATATGTTCTAAAATTGACTGTCAGTAAAATATAAATAGCAACAGGAGCTTTTCAATATTTAATTATTTCCAATATTTGTTATTATTTATCGACACCGATTAAATGATATTCATTTTTTGACTTAAAGTTAGCATAGACTTTGCAATATTGCAAAAGCAATACTTATTTATATGAATAAATATCAGCTTGAGGAGAGTTTGTCAATATACTCTCAATATAAATTTTCCAATATTTTAATAGTATATTATAATACAAATGTATAAGTAAGCCTTTAAAGCACGCACAGGTGTAAGTGCTTTCAAGGCTACTTATACACATGTATTATACGTTATTTTTTATTATACCTGCACTGCAAAATAAAAATTAGAAAAATTAATTAATTTTACAAGGTAATCTCTGAATTTCATTTTTAATCGGTAACATAAAGACGATGTATTTATCACTGTTTAAAATTGGTTGTTACCAAAGCAACTTTAAAGTTCGATAGCATATGGCAATACGATTTACAGACCAATATGGGGCAAATGTGAATTTGATATAATAAATATACGTAATAAAATTTAGCTGGTAAGAAAATTTGTTAAATAATATAGACTAAAAACAGGATCAATATAGATCATTACCATATTGAAAAATTAATGTTTTAGATGCACGGCCGTCTGAAATGTCAAACTTTAATGTCATGCAATGAGTTAAGAAATGTCATGTTTTTCTGACGTTTGAAGAAAAACATAATTATAAAGTGACTGAAACTGAATTTCTTGTTGATAGACCTCTAGAGAAGCTAAACAGATGATATAAGTTTATATTTATGTACAAGGGTACCTATCTTCCAATATTTTATAACCAATTCCATTAATTTGAACCAATATTGGTTGCGATATTGACAAACATTTCTAAAACAATATGGCATAAATATAAAATGATCAATATTGTACAGTACAGCCAATATTCGCTATGCTTAATTTCTAGAAATAATATTTTCTAAAATTGACTGTATAAGTAAAATATGAATAGCAACAGGAGCTTTTCAGTATTTGGAAACCAATATTGTAATTATTTATCGACATCATTTAAATGATATTAATTTTTTGATTTAAAGTTAGCATTGATTTTGCAATATCGTAAATTTATATGACTAAATATCAGCTTGTGGAGAATTTGTCAATATACTCTCAATATAAATTTTCTAATATTTTAAAATTAATTTTTCGCATTATCTAAAAATATTTGTGGCATAATATTGGTATTAATGTGAATATAGGATTCTGTATATTGTAAAATCGGTGTTTATTGGCTTTGAATAATAGTGCATTTTTGGCCAATATGGAACATATGAATTTGCCAATATGTTATAATCAATATTTGTTGTCAATATTTATTGTTTGTACAATATTGCCAGGAATTTAATAACATGAGTAAATGTATACGATTTAATATTCAAAAATTATTGCACTGGAAAATATAGGTTCAATGGCAATATGACTTACAGACCAATATGGGGCAAGTGTGAATTTGATATAATAAATATACGTAATAAAATTTAGCTGGTAACAAAATTCGTTAAATAATATAGACTAAAAACAGGATCAATATAGATCATTACCATATTGAAAATTAATATTTTAGATGCACGGCCGTCTGAAATGTCAAACTTTAATGTCATGCAATGAGTTAAGAAATGTCATGTTTTTCTGACGTTTGAAGAAAAACATAATTATAAAGTGACTGAAACTGCATTTATTGTTGATAGACCTCTAGAGAAGCTAAACTGTTAAGATGATACAAGGTTATATTTATGTACAAGGGCACCTATTTTCCAATATTTTAAAACCAATTCCATAAATTTGAACCAATATGGGTTGTGATATTGACAAACATTTCTAAAACAATATGGCATAAATATAAAATGATCAATATCGTACAGTACAGCCAATATTCGTTATGCTTAATGTCTATGCAATATGTTCTAAAATTGACTGTCAGTAAAATATGAATAGCAACAGGAGCTTTTCAATATTTAACCATTTCCAATATTTGTTATTATTTATCGACACCGATTAAATGATATTCATTTTTTGACTTAAAGTTAGCATAGACTTTGCAATATTGCAAAAGCAATGCTTATTTATATAAATAAATATCAGCTTGAGGAGAGTTTGTCAATATACTCTCAATATAAATTTTCCAATATTTTAATAGTATATTATAATACAAATGTATAAGTAAGCCTTTAAAGCACGCACGGGTGTAGGGCACGACGGACATAGCGAGGAGGGTCCTAAAGAAGTAAGTGCTTTAAACTTATACACGTGTATTATATGTTATTTTTTATTATACCTGCACTGCAAAATAAAAATTAGAAAAATTAAATAATTTTACAAGAAGTTCGAGTACTTTAAAGAGCCGATTTTGCACGCTTACTAGTTTTAAAAACATAGATTATAATTCAGGTATAATAAAAAATATATTTTTGATGTTATCTATAGATATTTGTGGTATAATATTGGTATTAAGAACATTATGTGAATATAGGGTTCCGTGTATTGTAAAATCGGTGTTTATTGGCTTTGACTAATAGTGCATTTTACAAAGAGTCGGCCAATCTGGAACATATAAATTTGCCAATATGTTAAATTCAATATTGGTTGTCAATATTTATTATTTGTACAATATTGCCAGAAATTTAACAACATGAGTAAATATATACATTTCAATATTACAAAAGCATTGCATTGGAAAATATCGGTTCAATTGCAATATTATTTACAGACCAATATGGGGCAAGTGTTTGGTATAATCAATATACGTAATATAATTTTGATGGTATCAATATTTATTAAATAATATAGTTTAGAGTCAGGATCAATATAGATCATTACCATACTGAAAAAATAATGTTTTAGATGCATAACTTATATGGAAGAGCAAACGGGTAGTTTAGATGTAGTTTTGAAGTTATCAAAAACGTAATTATAAAGTGACTGAAACTGCATATCTTGTTGATAAACCTTTAGGAAACCTAAATTGATAAGATGATATAAGGTAAGGTAATTTCAGGTAATACGATTTTTCGAAAGCTTTACAAAGGGCCAAATGAAGTGAAATATCACTGTAATTATAATTAAAATCTTTCTTTTTCTTTTTGCAAAACAAACGTATTGGTGTATTGAATGATTATACTGGTCTACAAAACAAATTCTTTTTGCACATGAGATTTACTTCATATTTTCTTATTCTCTACGTAGAACTACGGCATTGAGTAAATTACAGCAATTTGATCATTTTTAGAATATTGCAAGGTAAAATGACTATGCACTGGGGGTTGGGGGTTTATTCGACAAATGTCTGTTGAGTGTAATAGAGAAATCAAAAATAAACTTTAATTTTTTTAAAATACATTTGTTACTATCAACTATAAAAGCAATGAAAATCGACTATATATACCCCAAGCGCAAAATTTTGTAGTCCAGTGTTATTTTTCAATAGAAATAAAGTTGCCCTTTGTAAAATGTAAATTAACAATGTATGTTAGTGATGTGCTACTTTAGTCAGGCAAGAACAACAACTCATCATCCTGGGATGAATTTTTTGTAGAAACACAAGGCCGTACCCAGGGAGGTCAAAGGGGTTCCATAATAGTATTTAATATTGGAGATATATCTACTAAATGTTTAAAATTAATAAAAGAAAATGTTAAAGTCATCTGCGGAATCTGCCTGAACATTAAAATTCTTTCCATCTCCCCACCTGTTTGGGAAGACTATTAGTGTTAGAAGTGCTATTTCTAATAGTTTGCCAAGCAGTTTTTATTAGCTTAATTAGATCCTTTAGCATGCTTGATTTTGTAGTAATGATTTCTTCTGTTATTCGTATAATGTAACATATTGATACATACACTATAAAAACTGCTACACAGTTGAAATGAATACTGTCAAAAATATTGACTATATTTATGGAACAAGGCGATTTATGTTGGTAAGTATGCTATTTTGTAATGGTTATCAAAATTTTCTTATCTACCGGCTGATTAACCAGACTTTGTTATTAAATCATTCCCCCATTTTTTTTACAAATTTTGGATGTTTCCAACACGTTAATTATGTTTTATATTTGTTCTTTTTACGTATTGGTTTTTATCTCTTCTCTCCCTAAGGTTATAAATAGAAGCGGACTAAAGAAGTTTTAGGAGTACCTCAAATGTTGAGGATATCATCCAAGCGTACCAGTAGTTTCCAAGAATAAAATTAAAAAATTCGTTCCCTAGAGAAAATATATGCACCATGCCAATGGACCAAAAGGGGTGATCAATATTATTAATGTCGCTATATCAACCGTACTTTTTTAGGACTTCAATAAATTTCAATATGTGTGTGTGTTCGCTAACAATTCATTCTAAAAATATAGCGTCCCAAAAATGAACCATAATGTCACAACATCCGCTTCAATTGTGCGACAGTTTATTTCTTTATATTTGATATCAATAATTGTGTAACTCGAGTGCAAAACTCGATAAATCTAAAAAATAAATGTGTGGGAAATCACAATAAATATATTGCAAAGAATGTTACTTATTCAACTATAGTTTGACCGAAAAGAGTAAACAGCCCAAATAACACATGTCGGGTTCTCAATACGCTTAAAGCTTTATAAATAATACATTATGACAACTTGTACAGAAAATTGGTTATATTGAAGCTTTATTCAACATTAAACTGCTTATAAAGTAACTCGGCGGAATAAGATTGCTGGTAAAATGCTTTCACAACATAAAAGCTTCTTTAATAAAGCATCTTATACAGTTTGATATGAGGCTTAGTAAGATCTATTATACAGATACACACAATGCTTATTTATAACAGGTGTATAAACTTCTATATAACATTTATTCATCTGTTTTACAGCTTCGCAATTTCTCTATAATGGCTTTGAAACATTGACTTTCAAAGGTTTTTATAGCAAGATTTTACAGCAATGTAGTCATTTAAGTCAAATATCGTTTACGTCAGCCATAATATAGATTATGTAAAAATGCTTTTTAAGTATAGTAGGAGTATTTTATAAAGCATTTATTCAACTGAAATTCTGTTTTGGAGCTATGTAACTGTAATCTTCCATCTTTATAGAACTCTTATATAGCTAAACTTAATTCGTTTCATACCCTTCAACGTCATTTGATTCCCTTTCGCATGTTTCTTGTTATGTAGCAAAAATTTTTATGCAGTCATTGTGTCAGCAAAAATCTACTAAAATCAATAAAAAATATAGGTTTGAAATTAAAACAAAAGTGATAATATCATGTCCCTCAAAATCAAAACGATGTTAACATAAATTCAATTATTACACAAAATGTGGATTTTTATCAAAGAAAATTCACCTGTCCGATGATTTTGTATTCTACTAAGTACTACTTCTACACAGCCAAAGTGCTGTTTTAAGAATTTATAACTGCTTCTGTAGTGACCTTCTTTGGATACTTATAGGGAATCATATTGTATTTTGTAAAAGTAATTTTGACAAGGCGGCCATTGTTACCGGTTTGAGGTATAATTAACCTTTATCACTTGAAAAGGAAAACTTTGGAAAATGTTTCCAGCAGTCACTTATGGGGTGCTCAAAATACGCGGCTCATCATTTAAAAATAATTCTATAGGAAAAATTAAAAAAATATATTTTTTATGCTTGATAACTGCGAACAATAAATAACTCACATTTAGAGGAATTTTCACTGTATAAAAACTTACTTACAGCAATTATATAACAACTTCTTAGCAGTCATATAACATGCTTTATAACAGCTGGTATGACGAAACAAAGAGGCTGTCATAATGTTACTTTAAGTATTTATGTATCTTCTATAGAATTTACAGAGGCTGTATAAACTGTGACATTTTGAGTACCTGTATAGATACTTTATTAATACTTGACTATTATTGTTAACTCTTAATTATAAAGTATTAAGCTTTATAAAAAGGTGGAGTAGATATTCATAGAGTTTTTAAAAAGCAATTTGCGCTACTTGGAAGTAGTGCCAGGGGCGTGCGGATTTACGAATTTCGTAAATTCCATAATATTTCGAAGAATTCAAATTGTGTTAATTATGCTTGAGCTACCATATCTTAAATTAAAATTTAATAATGAACAATATTATTATTATTTTATATATACCTATATAAATATATGTGCGGCGCCACTGGATGACGAGCTACCCGAATTTTTGACCTATCTACAAAAGCTCCGCCAATTTCGCAGCAGTCAACAAATTATTAGGTATAAATGCGCCACGTTCACACATTCAACCAATTTTGTCGACTATGACAATTACACAGAATGTCCTAGTCGTAGTTTCCATTTCTGGCAGGAGGTGAAAACGGATAAAATTAATATATTTCTATGGTAGAACGAGGTGCCGATACCGCTTTAGTATTAAATAAGAGCTAAAATTTTCGGATCCACTTTATGACATTTTCGCTCATATCCATGTAACTGGATCTTGAGACAATGATAACCACGTGTCATCGTGACACTTGAATTCTTAATGTTTTAAAAGAAAAGAAACTATTGGATTTATCGGGGTTTGCTTCGAAAGTTGTGATTCTCGTAAAGATGCAAATTAAAATAAAAACTTGAGGCGCTTAATCTCAAATTTGGATTATCAGGTTTTGAACCAAAACCTTAACTTAGACGTTTAATAACGGATCCCGCAGAATGAAACATCCATTTTCAAAGTTACTCCATGTCATAATATAACGAGATATAAATTCAAATCAAGTCACCATGCTTTCGTGATAAATATGTTTAGCTGTGAATATGAAACGTTGATCAAATACTCAATGTTCTTTTGCGGTTGAGGTAAGTTAATGAATAACTATTCTCTAGTAAGTCCTGAACAATCTGCAAAACGACAAGCATTAACACTCAATAGTTCCAACCGTAATTGTCGCCGCATTCTGAAAGACACTTCCTTCCCTACAAAATTCAAGCCATACAAAAACTCCTGACTCAAAATTTTGGAACGCGAGTTGATTTCTGCGAATGTTTCGAAGAGCTATTTGCTAAAAATCCGAATGAAGCTCATTTTCAGCTTTTAGGATATGTTAACAGACAGAATCAGTACTGGACAACGGAAAATCCTTTGCCATTTTTGGGAACATCAACTGGCCAGCACAGTCACCGGATATATCAATCAGCTTGTCATTTCTCTTTATGGATCTACTTAAAGTCAAGAGTATTTTCTAATTGACCGCAAATTTTGAAACAACTAAAATATAATATTCGGACAGAGATTAACGCAATCCCAATTAAAATGTTGGAACGGGTGACGAAAAACTTTCGTCCTAGGCTTTTAAAGTGTCAGCAGCGTGAAGGAGATCATTTAACGGATGTAATATTTAAAAAATAACATTTCTGTGTTTCCTCAAGAACCTTGTGTTTAATTTTTGAGTAAAAATTTAGCCGTTCATGAAAACAACTCAATTTAAAATAGATACTTCATCCTGCCGGATCAGTCATAAGAGGAATTTAATGAGTTTTGCTCCTTGGGTGTTGTGCCATCTTTCGCTGGTTTCCGCAAGTTAATGAAAGTCTCTATAATAATAAATTACACACTCAGCGATAAATGTCACCACCCTTTAATTTTGTATCCAAATTATCACCTTTAATTTGCGCCTACAGATGGCTCACTAGGTAAAATTTTACCAAGTTATAAAATAATTGTGTATGCCCTGGAAATCTAATATATAAACTATGACTATAATTAGCGTATAAGAATTGTTTATAAAATGATAGTGTAATTATAGAAAAAAATCCTCAATTATCGATTTAGTTTTTAACATTTCTCAAGTTGGTACTCTGACAGCCGAATTGTCGATCTGTCAGTTGAAGTCATTCCTTTGTTTTTGTGAGTTAAATGGTTATAAACCTTACCCAAGTACAGTCAAACTTCCTTTTAAGATCAAGAAATTGAGCTGAAAACTTTGCTAAGTGATTAATTTAGTTTAAAAAGCACGTGGTTGCTACTCGGTTTGGTACCGGATCAAAAACTAAACCACATATTTTCAATTAACATTTTCGATTGTTTAATTGAAATTTCGATTTATTCGGAGTTAATTAACGATGAGTATCGCCTAGAAGTAATATTCTGGGTAAGTAATTTCTTTGAGGTATTATAGATACATGCTCACGGTAGAGGTTAATTTGAAGAATAATTTTGGAACTTTAATTATAGACGATTTTGGTAATGCCAGATTTCGATTTGGTACAGCTAGATTTTGAGTTTTGACTTTTGGATCATTTGCTATTCTTTGGTACATGATTTACACTTTACGATTGAGAAAACCCCTATCTAATCAATGCGATGATTTCTACAACCAGCAAGGACCTCGATCAACAACCTTAAACAAATTTTGTAAAAGCTAAGTAATTACTGTACTCAGCCAGTAACTTGTAATTCAGCGCTCGGCGGGGCACATAGCCCGGAGAGTAGTTGTTGGTTGCAGTCTGGTTACATTCCTTATAGCAAAATAAGGATTTTATAGAGGAGCTTGCGACTGAAATATTATGTTCTAATATTTCTTCCCTCTAGAAGCACACTTGAATTATGCTACGCCCAGTCAGGCTATTTATTTTTCGATTGCAACAGACACTGGACCGCTAGATGGCGCCTGCTTACTATTTTACATGTCGCTAGGGTAAAGATACCGAGATGCACCAAATAGTCGAGGGATCCTCGTGTCGTTCGTCACATGCCTACCTTGCACTGACGAGAGCCAACAGCTCGAGACTGCAGTCTGCAAGTGGTATGGAACGACTGGTACGAGAGCTCCTTTAAGTAGGATCAGTCTTTCGGCTGGTGTTTGTTGCAATCGAAGCATTAGCGTTTTGTTGGTAATATGCGATTATTACACTTAACGCGCCAGGCTTGTAACTTGTAATTCAGCGCTCGGAGGGGCACATAGCCCGGAGAGTACCTGTTGGTTGCAGTCTGGTTACATTCCAATTTTTGTACTGTACTTTGCTGATTTTTATAATAAATTGTATTCCTTTTACTTGTTCTTTTTATTGTTCGCTCTCGCTACAAGGATTCGTAATATCTGGAACCTCGTTTGGTTGTCCTACTTTAGGTCGTAATAGTGTTATACATTCTTGTACAGTTCAGCTAAAAAATAACGAAACCGTCAAAAAGTGAAAAACGACCAAACTTGGATTTATCGGATTTTGCGTGCGATCTACAAAATTTGTTTTCACTTTTTCAAAATTCATGAAAGTTCATGTTAAATTGTTATTTTGTTGCTAATTTTCTCTATTTATGTATTTATTAAGTTATGAAATTTTAAACCGTCATACAACTTTTGCGGTTGTAAATTTGTGGCAAGTGCAAAATTTACGAGAACTCTGTATGCTCTTTAAACCTTCATTAGATATTTTACCGCAGAATCATCATATCTAAATGCTAATTTGATTTTTAAAATTCATAGATTCATAAAATAATCATAAAGGCATCTTTCCGATATCCCAAACGTACGAAATGCCCGTTTTTATTTTACACTTTCAATTCCATCAACATTCAAAAATCATCTAATATCGCACGGTGCAGGCCGCACAAACCTTTATTCAAATTGAAAAATTTATTTCCTGATCGTGTAAATGTGCGAATGGTCGTTCGCATATTTCCGTGTGCATCTTCACCCCTATCCCCCACCACCGTCGCTGCCATGCACCCCACTACCCTCATTGCCAAACACTGGGTATGCAAATATTTCTCAGAATTTGTCAAGTGTGCTCTGCGAAACGCCATAATTAACTTCATGGTTTGTTTTTGTCTGCATGGACCGGCATCGTCAGTCTGGATCATTTTTTACTGCTCTTACATGGTTTGTTTTTGTCATTTGTTTTTGTTTTTATTAAATCAACACATGCTGCCTCAAAGTGTAAGTGACACAATTAAACTAGCAACGGAACGTCTGTGCAATTTATAAATGGAATAAGTTGTACTCACGTGTGAGATAAATTTCACTAAGACACATTTTTCGTATACACAAACATTGGTGGCATTGACAACACTGAAATACACTGGTTCTAGTAATGTTCATGTGTAAAATGTTTTTTCTGCGGTTCATTTCGTAACATGGCGTACCATACGCAGCCACCCCTCGCCCCTCGTTACGCGTATTTCTCTTCCGCCCTTACGTACATCCCTTTTCCCCTCCGAAAACAAACCATATCGATTTTAGAAGCGAGTACCTAATATATACTTGCAGTATAGTTGCTAGGGTATATACGTCCTTTTACGCCTATTCCAGACCTACGTCATTGTCAAACGTCGGGGTGAAATAGGAATGAAAGTTCAAAGGTACGTCGGTGATAACTCAAGGAAATGGAATTGCTGATGTATGTCCCTTACATATTGCCTTTGCTCTTCTAAGGTGAAGGAAAAAGGAAACAGTGTAATAAAAATAAGATGGACGCCATTTTGAAATGACTTTTTATAGGGCCATAAAGTATAAAAATCTCATCTAGGTGCAATCAATACGCGGTACAATTTTATTGTAATGCACAGTTAAAAGTGTATTAGGACTTACGCGAATGCCGTTGCGGCGGCGACCCCTACTTTATCGCCTCTCGCCGTAAAGTCGTTTTTAAGACGAGCGGTAGCTTACCTAAATAATCTTTCTTGAATTTTTTATATTAGGAAACTCACCGAGTGTTGTGAATGGGCTTTACGCCGACATCAAAACAATTTTTAAGGGAAGTAAAATAATGAAACTGTTTATACGGTGGAAATTGAATTCAACTTTTATACATACATTGTCTCTTTCAACTCCTTTGAAAAGTTTTATACAAACAATAATAAGTGAAAATTCTCAGATGTTTGTTATCTTTTTGGCAGTTTATTGCAAATTCGTTGAACAACGAATTTTTCAAAGGAAAATGTATCAACATTAATTTTCGACATTTCGCGCGTACATAAATATAAAATATGTAATATGTACATGCATAAAACAACTTATATATTTAAACGTATACAAGGTGACTCGTGTGCAGAGGGACGTCCTATTGAAATTATCTTAAATCCCTATACAGTGATAACTAAGTGAGGCCCGTTTTTCACTTACGAAGTGTTTATAAGTTTTGGAAGAATTTTCTTTTCGCTATATCTCTGTTATGCGCGTAAATAGAATCAAATAAGATTTTGTATTTTGGTTACAGTAAGCCAAGTCACCAACTAACGCCGTAAGATATTAATAAAAAATATCAAGACCGGACTGGAAATAAAAATATTTGTTGGTTAATCACATAAAACCGCTTCATGCATATTAGTTTTCATGTAGTGTGTGTCTCAGGGAGTGGGGATGGGGATGATTGGAACTGTCGATTTCTGGCTTGTCAGTTCAGGTGTGATGCGGGTTGCAATGGAGTCACTTAAGCTGGTTATGCACTTAACATTTATAACTTATTTTGTTTTCATGTGGAATTAATTTAATATTTCTCTCTCTCTCTCTCTCTCTCTTTAGCTTTAGCTATTAGTTTTTATACTTAAGCATAGTTTTAGGCTTGTAAAAATGTTATTTTGTTCAACTTTCTTCCGAGTAAGGCTAGATTATTTATTATGGACATGCATTTTACAGAATAAAAACAATTTTTTGTATTTTAAATCATCATGTTATTGGGTAGTTCGACTATTTCTTTCTTAAATAAATAAATAATTTACAAAACGTTCATTAAATATTTGATACTAAAATCTCAAACTACACCTAGAAAGGAAGAAAGTTCCATAAAGAATGTTTTGGCACCATTTCATTCTTTAAATAAAAAAGTATGTTGACGAAAATTCAATATATTTTTTCCCAAATTCAAAATAAGAAAAAAAAAACAACACAATAAGACCATATTACTTTCTCTTGTTCTGTATTTACAGTACTTTATGTTTGTATCACGCATAACTAGTAAGAGTAAAGTAAGCATATTTTGGAATAAATGTGTAATTAATAAATTTAACAAAATAACAAATAATAATAATAATAAATATGCAAGAGCCATTAAATTTCTTGAATCGCAGTCTATTTTCATAGTAACTACCACCAAATTCGATACATTTTCTTGTTTTCTAACAATCTCTAAATTACCTTTAATTTCACTGCTAAAGTGCTAAATTCTTGCAGTTAGCCGTTATCTGGTGTTTATTTCTTCTGTTTACTTCACTTTTTAAAAATCCCCACAAAAAAGTTAAGGGGTGTGAGATCTAGTGATTTCGGAGACCATGGTACGGGACCACTTCTACGAATACATACATTTGATATTGTTCATTAAGATAGTTTCCAATTTCTAGAAATGTATCGTCAACATCAGCTGATTGTAACAATAAAAAGCTTTTGCAACAAATTATTTATATTTTTAGGAACACCGTTAGAATATGTAAAAGTTATAATATAACATATTGATCAAGAAAATGTATAGAATTTGGTGTAGTGATCACTTTGAAAATTGACTGTTAAAAAATTACGTTTATTTTAATTTATCTAATGTAAAATACAAATTAAAGTTTATCCCATACATAATGAAACCCCCAACTATTAGAGTAATATGTTGTTAATGCCTGGAGTGATTTTCTTCTCAATTTTTGCATTTAGAAAAAATGGAAACATGTTTTTTCTTTAATTTATTTATTTTTTATTTCAAAAATGAAATGGTATCAAAGTACTATTTTACGGAAGTTTTTTTTTCTTTTTAGGTGTCATTTAATATTTTAATATCAATTATTTAATAAACGATATACAATGTATTATTTTCTGTATAATAATTAAAAAATTCTGGGTTCGGTCCTGATGTTTTTTATTAATATCTTAGGCATTAGATGGTGACTGATTACTGTACCCAAAATACAATATTTCATTTGATTTCATTTAATGGCGAAAAGCAAATTCTTTCAAAAACTATTGAAGTACGACTCTCTTCTCACGAATCATCCTGTATATAATATCTAAAAACACATACCTACATGCAGACACAATTAAACACACGCGTATTAACACAAATATCGAGTGAATAGAAGTAAATATATAATTCTAATCCAGAACATTTGTACATCGAAAGTTTGTACATCGAAAGTTTGTAATCTTGATAGATTGTCTTCTTTTAGTGATATTGAATTAGCATATAATAAAATATTGTGCGGTGCTAAGAAGGAAAAGGATGATCGAAATAATAAATTTTTGTGGGAGGCAATACAAACTTTATTTTCAACATGTGTCAGATCTGTGCTAAGAATTTCAGTTCGGATTTGTATTTTATGAAATAAATAACTACGTTTGTTTGTTCTGAAAATATTTATAATGAATCTTACTCTGTGTATGAATCTCATTTCACACGAATTCAATAGTTTCACGTAAATCTGGACTAATATAGCCACACTGGAGCACAGTTGTAAAATATTGTACACAGCTCTTTTGTTTTCAATTTTTTGTAAACGATATTTGGCTTCTTGAGAAAGATAGGGGCCGTATACAGTCTCTATGTAATTTAAATGTAATAGATGTTTTTTTTATATACATTTATTTAACGTCGGCCTATTTCCGCTGCTGAGGCCTAACACCGACTGTAGACGAGCTACCTCCAACCAGGAATTTTGCCGAACCTCTTCCCTTAAGAACAGTAGGGATCTTTTACTTGCCTAACATTTAATAGACAAGGGATCGACGGCTTTACATCCCCTCTATATCTCCTATACAACCCTCGCCTAAGGTTGTATAGCTTCCGCGCATACACTGATATACAAGCCGCTGGAAGACGTGTGAGGCGAGGACGCGGTTTCCGTTGGAATGGTCACCCATCCAAGTACTAACTGCGCCTGTCGTTGCTTTACATCGCATACCGAAGTATGTACATAGTAAAGACGCACCTACGCTCGCCCCCAATCATAGTTTTAGAAATCACTATTTTAGTTTGCATCCAGATATTTTTTTAAAGACATAATTGTTTTAGAGAATAGAGAGCTTTTTACAAATAATGCTAACGCGATC
Source organism: Leptura quadrifasciata (assembly GCA_963675555.1). Lineage (NCBI taxonomy): Eukaryota > Metazoa > Arthropoda > Insecta > Coleoptera > Cerambycidae > Leptura > Leptura quadrifasciata. The sequence goes on from OY776676.1 coordinate 135,801,998, forward strand.
AGAAAAGATTTTTATGCTATTGGTTTATGTAATGATCTCATTATTTATCTGATAATTCAGTTCTGCAAGATCGAGTAACTGTTGGGAAATTCCGAAAAGACCATTTTGACTTTTGATATTATTTAGTGTATTAGAGTATTTTGGAGTGTCCATTGATATATAAAATCTAAGTCATTATTGATGTAAAATTCTGCTATTTGAAATTCGGAAAGACAAAACTGTATATTAGCTGAATTTCGTTGGTGTTTATATGTAGTTTTGAATACAGTAGAACCCTTGAGATATCTTCAATAAATGTATTAAAAAGATGTGGTCCAAGAATAGATCCTTGCGGAACACTGGATAAAACTGATCTATTTAGGTAACTAATATCTAAAGTGCCAAGTACTATCAAATAATGCAACCGCCTGAGGCGGCCCGTAATGCGAGACGAAAATACCAAATTGTTATTGTGAACAATTTTTACTTGAAACCATTATTAATTAGACAAAAATTGTTTTTGGGCTCTCCCCGAAGCCGCTCCTGGTGCTCTGATGAGAAATACGCAAAAATCCTTTTCGATACGATTTTCCTCTCTAAACAATGTTTACTTTTTTCGTGTAGTCTTTGGGCCTGTTTTGGGCCCGCGACATCGAAATTCGGCCGTTCAGGGCGCTTTGCTCTCTCTCGAAGATGACGAAGTGTGAAAACAATCTACTGCCTGCCACGTAGAAATCTGGGGCTCTCTGAATGAGATGCAGGCCTCTGGGAGCGCCTAGTCGTGGGTCTCGTGGTGTAATTGGAGCGTCGTCGGCCTGGGAGCGTCGAAACGGTGCTGGCGGTCGTGGGTCCATGACGTTGGCTGTTTTTTTGTGGTTTTGTCCCTATAGGAGCTGTTCTAATATTTTATCAGATTCGCGCCTCACAGCGTTCAGCCTTTTGAGTTTATTATTATTTTTCTGTTTAATTGCCTTTTCTGTATGTCCCGAAGGGATTCTTTATTTCGTTATGGTTTTTTTTATCCTTAATGGATCTTTTCTGCTTATACTTGTTGTTCCGAAGGAAGCTTTTATTTTTGTCTTTAATGGCTCTTTTCAGTGTTATTTCGGGATCTTTTGCGTTACAAAAATTCAATGAAATGCTTGTTTATTTTTGAGAAAATCCAAAATAACGACTTGAGAGAGATATAGGCTTGACTAATGCTGGGGAACTGCCTAGATCCCATGACATTCATTTTACTTCTCCTGAGTTTAATCGGACGGAATACTGAACGCCTCTTTTGCCTATCGAATACTACTCGTTAACAAATGGCGATGTTACTACTGTACTGATAGTTTACTTAATATAACAGATTTCGAATACATCACATATCCGCACAGACACACAGACGGCATACCAAACTGACATCACCAGATTATGCCAGCTTTGTTATCAAGTGTATTGTTTAGGAATTTATTGTTCGTGAAATCTGTTCCACGGTTAGTTAGTTCCACTGTTATGTTATAAAATAATGCTTTTTCTATTAGGTAAAAATAAGTTCAAATATATATGTTTGAACCACTTTTGTTAGGTACAGATATTTATGTCGACAGTACTGTGATAAGTCGACACAATTTAAAAATTTATTTTATTCACTGTCTTTATTGTTTTCGAAAGTTGGCAAGCAGCTAACTCTTCATGCTTTATTAAAAAAGACAAAGATGCATGTTCATCATTTCTGTTTATTTTTACGTTCATCCTTCGTGGTGAATTATAGTTACGTAGTTGTTGAAAACCAAAAATAACAATATGTTACAGAACCGTCCTTTGCTAAATCCATTTATCTTCTGTTTTATTTGTCTTTGTATTAGAAATTAGAATTTAATAGACACCTCAACTTTTAACAATACAAGGCGATCAAATTTGCTGAATTGTATGGAGAAATTATGTTTAGCTTTTAATGTGAATAATATTAAACGTTTAAATCTAAGGGGCCCGCTACCGCCTACTTTATTTGTAGGTGAGAAAGCTGGAAAGGCATTTCAATAACCAAATTTTACATGACATGAGAAAGTTTTAATATTTTTTATCATTTTGAATTTTAATTAAAATCAATATATTTGAATTGAAGATGGTGGCCAATATGGCGGCTATTTTTAAAATGTTGCAAATATGTACCTATAGAGTATTCCAGAGTGTATCGGGGGTTTTCGACATCGTTGAAACTAAATACGACAATATCACAGTTAAAAAACCCACTGCGAGTTAATAATTCATAATTGTGGTCAGTATCAAACCAAAAACACCATAAAGTGAAAGTATTTTTTTACCTCCGACGTGGGCGCTTTCCAATTATCCTTGCTTGTGCTTGAATCAAAATTAGAGGACGTAGCCTTCTGAATAGCGTGCACTGAATCCTCAGAGAGAATAAGCTGTACTCAATTCCACAAGGAGTAAAGCAAGAAGAAGTTCGGAGTTTCATCAGCTAGATATCTTCCTCTTATTTTGAACCCAGCTCATTATTATGACACTCTGCACACCGTACTTCAGAGGTCGATTTGAGAAAGCACCATTTTATCTTGACAATCGATTAGAATCTGTATTGCAAGCTCATTGAGTTGCGATGGAGGATGGGAGCGAATTTTATGGGAGTGATTGAAAAGCACATGGCCGGCAGTGGACTCGCTGAGCTATGACGGGAAGTGATCTGCTAGGAGAGCTTGTAGCTGATAAAGCTCCCACGGGTAAAAAATACTCGAAGGGAATGAGAGCTCATAAACTTACAAACACTTTGGCGTATTCTAACCCCAATGTATTGAATTCGTGTGTGAAGAAAGTTCTAATATTGCATCAGAGTTCGTGTCGATATCATCTGACCCCTTTGCAATTCCCTTATACTTCCAAAATGAAAAGGAGCAATCGTCACTGGTAAACTCCTTTGCTTCAAAATCAGAAAAGAGCGCAAGAGGTGGTCCTTACATGGATATGGTTACAATGCTTCTGATGTTCATAAAGTTATAAAAGATGGTGATTGGTCCATATACAGCAAATCTCTCATTGGAATGCTCCCGTTTATGTCTGTCTATGACCACGAAAATTATGTTAGGTTTCTGACCGTGTATATTTCCGATATGCACCAGTGGAGCCCTGAATATAATTTTTTTTTCGAAGGTGATTTTGCAATTCTCTTATCCAGTAACAGTTTCAGTCAAGTTGATCCAGACCAGGCTCAAGAATAGGTGGTTGGGACTTGCAAAGACGGTGGTGGAATCGTTGGTATCACACAGAATGTCAGGTCTTTACAACAATGGGCGCTTTCTTTCCATTGGCGCAGCGAAGTGACAAGACAGGTGTTTTACTAAAAATAGCTATAAAAGAGAGTTGCAAAATGAACTCATAGGTAAGAAGTAAAAAAAAAATTAAAAACTTGTTTTTAACTAAAATTTTTGTTTTTTCACAAGTTTAACTTCATGCCGAATACTAAAAAGGTGCAGTCTCCATAGTCAGTTTAGGAGGCCAAGATCAAAGAGGAACTGAAGAGACGTTCCATGAAAAAAGGGTGACAAAGAAGTGGAAAAAGAAATAGTATATTTGTTGCTAGCAACTACATATTTAAAGAAATCTGAACATTTGCCGTTAAAACAGTCCTTCGATGAATCAGCCGGGATATCATCACAATATGCTGAAGATGTAACTACAATACCGTCATCCTCCCATATTTAACTTCCCGAGTCTAGTAAGTCACCTGAAACTTACAAAAGAAAGTACAAGGATTTGTTACAAAAGTATAATCAATTAAAAGCCAGTTCTAGTAAAGAGATGAAACGATTGAGCAGCATGTTAAATTATTGCAAGAATTAATGTTTGTCGCATTTTATTATTAAAATTTATTTGCAGAATAAGGTTCCCAAGTGCCCAATAATTACACCTCTAAAATTTTTCTTTCTCGTTTTTAGAAACACATATTAATTTTATTGTTATCTGTTAATTGTAAATAACTTTATTGTTTTTTATATAAATATCAAAATATATATACAATAAACATATATGTTGGTTTATTCTTCGGCCTGTTTTCTTTTAATCAAAAATAAGGTAACAATACACCTAAATCGCAGATTTAAATTTAAACAATCTTGCCAAAACCCTGTGTAACTAATTAGGTAAGTATTTATTTCTTGTGTACACCTAACAACCGAAATATAGTAAAATGTGCACGATTTAAATGATTTTGTTTATATAAAGTATACATTCACAGAACTCGGATAATTCTGAACTTCATACCCCTGATCTCCAGTTCCTTTGATTGTACAGAGTCATTTTTTCTTCAATAAGTCTGCCTTCAAGCTCCTAAGCATTTTCTTCGTCCGATGCATATGAAAAGAGTTAAGAGAAAAAATGTAAAAAAGAGTAATTTATTACAATGCATTTCCACCAATGGTGACGTCACATCGGTCGACCTTGAAGCTAATAGATTTGCTTATGTATTCAATCATTTTCTGTTTATAATCCTTGATATTGAATCCCCAATCTTGACCGCCATCTTGAATTTCTTAAAACACTAATGTATTAATACTTCCTTACGCATCGAAAGAAAATGCGTAATATTATTTTTGGTTCGTAACAGGACCATTATAAAATGTTTCCCACCTCTTGAAGCCAGCGTCTACATTATGAGATGTAGGTAAACGAAGAGGTGACTAATATTTCGCAGACCTGAGGTAAAATCAATCACCCTGTATATTTACTACCATTAAAACATAATGTGATAAAAAGGGTGCACTATTTTGTCAAAGTTTCCATTGCTGAATTTCTAAATAGGTAACAAAAAAGATAATAATCTATACAATTGCCATATCACGGTAAATACCCTTTAACTACGCATACCTGTAGTAATTTAAGTTTCGTTAGAATGTAATACATTCTTAGCCGCTAATCAATTTCATTATTTTTTGGTGGGAGCTTCAGTCTGTGGTCTAACTCTAAGCTTTTATTGGCCATGAAACTCCCAGATTTGCGCCATTTGCGGTTGTGCACGATAGTAAAATTACAGCTCATGAAGCAATTTAAGTAACTATCAAAAGATCGATAAAGGGCCATAGAGAAGGAGAGAAACTCCCTTTGAATGCCAAGTGAACTACGTGAGTTATTGCCTAGTTACTTGATTTGAATTGGTAATAAAATTGGAAAAACAAAATTTACTTTGATTTATGTAGATATTATATGAAGCAAAAAATAATCCAACAAAGTTAAGAAAATTTATTGGTGTGTTTTATCGATAAGTAAGTCTAAAATATTTCAACCAGCGCTTGCTCCGCTTTTTATAACTTTCTCTTTCGAATTTTTATTCAATTACTTTTCCTAAAATGTTCTTTAAGATATAAATTGGATTTTGAATATTTTATTATTTCCGCACTTGGTACGGCAGCCTTAACCAACAGGAAATTTTATTAGACTTAATTTAAATGGGCGGTATTTTTCTCTCTCCGATAATAAAATGTTGTGGTATTTGTTTGTACCGTCAATTTGAGGAGAAAGTTATGAAAATATTTTTTTAATGAAGATTATTGCCAAACAGAGGAAATCACACTTATTATTCGGCACAATTAACAAATTGCTTTATATAGGATAAAGTTGAATTAAGCAAAAGGTGATCACTTTTAAGGATTGTAATTTGAAGTATGTTGGATAAACGAAACATAAAATTATGACCAGATTCAAGCAGGATATCGCCTGTCTCAAACATGTAAAACTGAGAAGTTTTGCGTTGCCTAATATGGGTTTGATAACAATCTTGAAACAGATATCATTAACTCCTAGTACTGTAAAATAAGACAAGTCTTTTAACAAAGTTAATAACTTTTCTAAACAATATATTTTAATTCAAATGTGCTTTTAGAGGGCGGAATATTAAAACATAATATTTTTAGTCGCAAACTCCTCTATAAAATTCTTATTTTACTATAAGGAACGTAACCAGACTGCGACCAATAGCTACTCTCCGGGCTATGTGCCCCGCCGAGCACTGAATTACAAGTTACAAGCCTGGTGTAATAATTGAATATTACCATCAATACGCTAATGCTTCGATTGCAACAATCACCAGCCGATAGACTGATCCTACTTAAAGGAGCTCTCGTGCCAGTCGTCACACACCACTTACAGATTGCAGTTTCGAGCTGTTGGCTCTCGTCAGTGCAAGGTAAGCATGTGGCGACGACACGAGGATCATTTGACTATTGTGTACATTTCGGTATCTTTGGGATAGCGACATGTAAAATAGTCAGCAGGCGCCATCTAGCAGTCCAATGTCTGTTGCAATCGAAACATAAATAGCCTGACTGGGCTTTTGAGCTATGCTAAGCCCAGTCAGGCTATTTATTTTTCTATTGCAACAGACACTGGACTGCTAGATAGCGCCTGCTGACTATTTTAGATGTCGCTATCCCAAAGATACAGAAATGTACTAAATAGTCAAGTGATCCTCTGTCGGTCATCACATGACTACCTTGCACTGACGAGAGCCAACAGCTCGAAACTGCAGTATGCAAGTGGTGTGACGACTGACACGAGAGCTCCTTTAAGTAGGATCAGTCTTTTGGCTGATGTTTGTTGCAATCGAAGCATTAGCGTTTTGATGGTAATATGCAATTATTACACTTAACGCGCCAGGCTTGAAACTTGTGATTCAGCGCTCGGCGGGGCACATAGCCCGAAGAGTAGCTGTTGGTTGCAATCTGGTTACATTCCTTATAGTAAAATAAGAATTTTATAGAGGAGTTTGCGACTAAAATATTATGTTTTATCATATTTTAAATTGTTTACTCTTCAAGTAACCGATGGAACTCGAATCGATGTATGGATGAGCTTTTTATGTTAAAAGTTGACGAAAATGGGGTTTATTACAAATAATATCACAAGAAATATTGTTTTCTTTTTATGAGATTCGTAAAACCTATAAGGTTTTTTCTTATTGCTAGACAATAAAAATAAATCGAATCCGAGATAGATTTTTTGAAAATTTCTGGCTGCACAGAAGCATGATTTCCGCGGTACTTTCTCAAGTTACTCAAAAATTATGGGCTCCAGATTGGATCATACGGAGTGGAAATATTATTTAATTTCCTGTAACTTGTTTATACTATTGTTACAGTAAAGCGAAAATTGGCCGAGTTATGACCCAAAATGTTCGAAATGTTGTGTAGTGTATTCAAGCGTAGTGTTTTTATTTATTTATTTATTTATTGCAATACACCATCCAACAGTATTTACATACAAATTAAAGGATGGGAAAACTACACATTTACAAAAAGAAATAAATAGTAGAATAAATTTACAGAAAAATACGAAAGAAAAAATAAAAACAATAATACAGAACAAAAAAACACTACTGAGCATTTCAAAACAGCTTTTTGATAGAGTTAATGGTACAATAAAATATATCCAAATTGTGCTGTACACGATGATAAATATTGCACAAAGAGAGGAGAGGTGAAAATTTCAGTATTAAATTTGTTTTACTAGTTTTAACGTTCAATCACTAAATTACAATAATTACTCCTTATAGTGACACACTAATTAACTTTGATCTACTATAGACTCACTACTATAATTTAAAACTTGTTACTGTTCTTTATCCTATCTAATCACTTGCTCATCTAATATCTTCCTCGCCAGTAGTATTAATCCTAATGATCAAGTTTGTTTTGATACAATTGACTATTATTAAACTCATGTATAATCCAAACATTATTTTTTCCTTTAATATGACTACTGTTGAGGATGTCACTAGAATTATTCGAGAATGTTAAAGTACTGTTCTCCATTTCTTGATATATACATTTCTCATATCATTAACTGTTGTATAGAGCATAATTACTTCCCCAAAAACTGGAAGCTAGCAATTGTCAATCCGATACCTAAAATAGCAAATCCAGTTACATTTGGTGACTTGAGACCAATAAGTATTTTATACATCCTATCAAAAATTGTAGAAAAACTATTATATATACAATTGTTTACGTATTTTACGCAAAATTATATATTGCCCAAACATCAGTCAGATTTCCGAAAATCTCACAGCACATCAAGTGCTTTGGCTGATATTTTACGTAATATAGTTTCTGTTATCGACGATGATGATGAGGCAGCACTTAGCCTGCTTGATTATTCAAAGGCTTTCGGCACCATAAACCACAAAGTAATTCTGTCAAAACTAAAATACTATGGTATTGAAGGCAAGTCTATGAATTTAATAAAATCTTACTTCACAGAACGGCAACAGAAAGTAAATGTTGAGCATAATCTTTCCAACTCTGTAACATTGCTATCCGGAGTACCGCAAGGTTCTGTTCTAGGTCCCTAATTGTTTATCATCTATACAGCGGATTTAATGTCAACCTTTACCAATTGTTACTCACATGCATATGCTGATGATAAGCAATTGGTTTATAGAATCGACATAAAAAATCTTCCAGCTTTTGAAAATCGTGCAAATATAGACCTAGAAAATTTATACAAAAAATCAAAAAGCTGCAACTTGTCCCTAAATTATTTTTTGGCTCACAAAAAAGTTGATATTGTAAAATCTTCATTAAAAATTAAAATAAATAATGAAAACATTCCTGTAATGGACCATAAAAATAATCTAGATCTATAATAGACACTAAGCTAAAGTTTACATAACAAGTTAGTAAGATAGTGCAAAAAGCATATGTAGCTTTAAAGCTATTGTGTGATAATAAAGAACTTCTATCTTTTGGCCTCAAAAAACTTTGACAGAAGCTATGGTGCTTTCTAATTTCAATTATGGAGATTATATTTATAGACTTCACCTTAATACTATCGACAAAGCTCGCATTCAACGAGTTCAAAATAATCAAAATTCCTGCAGTAGGCTCATTCGCAGCCTGCGTAAATATAATCACATTTCTACTAAGTTTAAAGGACTATCCTGGTTAAGCATGGCCAACAAATGAAAGCATCATCTGGCATGTACAGTTCATAAGGTGATATTGATCTCCATTCCTGCTTACCTCAAAGAGATGCTAATAGAGCGTAGTAATCTTCACCAAATTAATTTAAGAAATGTTCATTCCCTTCACATTCCTAGACATCGCACTACACTCTTTTCGTAAGAGTTTTCTTTACAACGCAGTTGTATTCTACAACGACCTTCCCCTTTAAAATTTTTAAATAGAACGAGCGTGCGTATGATAAATCATTTGAAAGGGTTTTTAATTCTCTATCCAGCATTATAAGTTTTTGAATTTTGTATATTCTTCATTAAGAAAATTCAATTTTAAAGTTTTGAAATGTATTTGAAATGTATACAATCAAATGTATCCTAAACTATTTTATGTACCAAATGTCTGTCAAATCTGACTTTTCTAATTAATTTTGTGACATAACATTCAATTTAAATGTACCGTTTTTTCTGATCGGACCATATTTCTTGGAGAGCACATTAACTGGCACCCGTTATTTGTTACTTGAACTTCTTGTAAAGTTTCTTAGTTGATGAGTTACTTTTTCCAGATGATGACAACTCTAATGAAATTGATAGAAATATTTGGTATCGGCAGGACGGAGCTATACCACATTTTGCATTGGAAGTAAGAGCCCTTCTCTATTTCTTCATCTCAATCAAGTTTTTCCCAATAGGTGAATTGGTAGACGCGGTGAAATTGAGTAGCCTGCCCGTTCTCTCGATTTGACCCCGCTTAACTATTTTTATGGGGGTCACTTAAAATCGAAAGTCTATTTCGACAGACTAAATAACGCCGATGACTTAAAATACAGAATGAGGCAACAAATTAATCAAATCACCCCGGAAACGATATAAAAAGTCTGAGAAGAATTTCAGCAACGTCTTGCAATTTCTTGACAATAATGGATATTGTCAAGAAAGTACTGGTGCCCAGTTTTATGTTTTTTGTTTACCTTTACAAATGTAATACTTTTCAATAAGGAAAATTTGAGAAATTCAAAAAATTGTGTGGATGGAGAATTAAAAACCATTTTAAATGAGCTATCCTCGTGCTATTTAAAATTTTTAAAGGGGTAGCTGTCACTCCAAGGAGGTTGAAGTGGGGGTATAAAATTATGCTCAAAAAATGTCATTTTAGAATTAAAGATTGACGTGTTTCAGGATTTTACTAATAAATTGTTACTTATGGGCCTACTGTAGATAAGTCGTATTCAATTCAGTTAAGTTCAAGCTTAGGTGGTACAGATATCAATCTTTCCAATTTGATTTTTGTCCAAAATCGATTCACTATGGTCTTGTTAGTCACCAGACCTCGAAACGACGCTTATTTTTCTATTTCTTGTTGGAAATGTTGTAATTAGTCTTCTGGATTTACTGGGTTATTCGAAGCACTTTACTTTATATGCAGGTAGGTTAAATTTTTCTTGTATGTACAATTTTAACACAATATTAGACTATACAAGCGTATACAGATTTGTATAATTAACGATATATTTATTTCGGATTATTTATTGTCGATTTTCCCCTTAATTAGGTGTATTTTATATTATTTGATTAAATTCAATAATGTTTTATTACATTGACTTGACATTTACTTTGCCTTTGTCAAATTTCTCGTTTTGCTCTTTTGAGGTTATATTTTGTTTTCAAATTTGTAGTGTGTTGCCAAATTCACACCAAAATTGCCGATCTGTGCCTAAAATCGTCTAAATTTGACGTTTCTAAGCAAATTCGACTGCTTGATAAGAAATTTTTATAATTAATTTTTCTGCATTTTTATTTTTTGCAGCTGTTATTGACTTCTGAAAATAAATATTAGCAATGTGTTTTTTTTATTTAATGCTATTTGTTAGGTTTTTAAATAACTTTCTGAACATTAAATTATCCGAGATATATTTACAAATTTCTTTTTAGCTATTTTCTATTTATTTTACCATTTAAATATTTCTCTGAACACTTAATACTACATATAATACAACTTCGCTTTCAATTTTTAATTATAAATTAATAATTATACATTTTTTTTATTTTTCAGGTGACACTTCCTGAACATTGGTATCTTCAGAGGTTAGAGTTTTTGTGATTATTTTAACTTTTATGTTTTTTGATAACGGTAGCCGTTCTTACTTTCAATAATTTTCACAACTTTGCTAACTTCATTGTTTATTTTGCACTTAAATTGTTTCTTCTTTTATGAGTTTAGATTCACTTTTACTACATCTAGACTTATAAATTTTTGATTTATTAACTTTTTTTGGTCCAATTTTTGAATTTTATCACTATTGGACAGTTTTTCCCCTTTCCCCTGGGGTTTTAGAACTACAGTACGGTTATATCTTTTTGTAAGTACAACTTTCTCTTTTTATTGTTTTGAAATTTAAACTATTAACAAATATTTAACAGTTATTAATTCATAATTATAAACTAATTAATTTCTTACTTCAACTGCTTTTCCTGATTTGTGATACCCAGTTGATTCTTGCACACTCATATGTAAGCTTATTTTGTATAGCATTGTGTAATTTCTTTTAAAATATTCTGATTTTTGTACTTTAGGAGTATGCATTTTTTTTTCATTATATTTTATATTTTGTTCATTTATTAATCTTATGGGATATCAAAATACATGTCAATATATATATTTTTTGAATGTACAGTTGATTTAAAAAAAAACTGGTACAACTCTTGTAATCGAAAATCTTAATAGTTTAGTTCTGTGCATATGCCTGTAAATAGGGCTGGTCAGGCATGTCGAGAGAGGGGTGGAGAAGAGGTGATTTACCCCGGACCTGGGTTTTTTGGAGGAGATCGGTTTTCTTAGTGTTTTTAAACTTATTAAACCTTTCTTTTTAATTTTATTCAAATGGAATTTTAAAAAATAATTAGAAAATAACTTTTTCAAAACATTTTCAAGCCTGCCATATTTTTGTTTAAAAAAATAATATTTGTTACAGATAATTCTACTAATAGTTCATTAAAATACTAACTGAATAATGATAATTCTATTTTTAAAATAAGAACACAAAAATACCACTTGAGATTAAAAGAAATGTGAACAATACATACTGAACGTAAAAATACAATAAAAAAATAAAATAAATGAACTTCAATTACGTAATACAGAATTAACTAATATTTTGTCATTGCTCCATTAGCGTCTAAAACTGCCTGAAATCTTGCAGACATGGACAAATTCAGATTTCTTGCAAGGTCAACTTCTTGCGACAAGTTCTCCCAAGCGTCCCTTCCAATTCTTGGGGATTATTTGGGTGGTTATTTAATTTTCTTATATGTTTCGCCTAGTCCCCAAACATTTTTAATTGGACTTAAATCCGGACTTTTAGATGGCCACGGTATCAACTCTATGTTTTTATTAAGAAAGTATTGCCTGACACGATGGGCCGTATGTATGGAGCAGTTGTCTTGTTGGAAAATAAAATTATTTTCCGGAAATACCTCTATTACTGACGGCAAAATAATATTGTCTAATATTTCAATATGTATGACTGATGGTCGAGAGGTGAGCGCACTTGCCTCTCACCCAAAAGTTCCGGGTTCGATCCCCGGTCGTGGCAGTGGAAAATACTGTGAGAGGGATTTTTTCACTATACATGGATATTGGGTGTGTGTCCCTTGTCTCTAAATGTGTAGCCCCCTCCCACACAAGGCTCTTCTAGAGCCTTCCGGGATAAAGGGGGTCGTCATTGCCTGTGGTGTATTTATTATTTATTTAATGGAATTGAGATGACCACCACTGTTCCAACACACACCTAACCCATTTAGGCTCATCCAAGCCCAGGCATTGACTGAAAACCTTCCTGATATTTGTGGATCGAAAGTATATTTTTCGTCGTATCTAGTGGAAGGAGGCCTATATACGCGAACATGTCCATCGTTACAGGATTTAAAAACCTTTTCATCAGAAAAGACAACTTGTCCCCAGAAGCTTTCATCATTGATTATATAGTTCAGTGCAAAAATAATCCTACCCTGCTTCTTTCCTTCTGAAAGTTTGTATTTTTTAGCCGCTGAACAACTCTTCAATTCGCTTCCTAGTTTTATTCTTCAGCAGGCAGTAGGTACCGAAACAGGGAAATTTGTCTCTGAAATTGCATTTACTGCAGTCTGAAAAGGGTTTTCTCGTAGGTAATTTATAAGATTTTCAACTTCTTGATTATTGCTCTTTCTGGGCCTACCGGAACCAACGTTACGGGATACCGTTTGGTTAGTTTCCCATTGCTTTTTAACACTCATTATCGTGGTTTTACTTACATTGCATTCAGCAGCAAGTCTTCTTATGGACCAACCATCTTCAATTTTAGAAAAAATTCAAAATTTTTGAAGAGCTGTTAGATATCAAACCATTTTTAATAATGACGCCACTGATAAACACCAAAGTGACATTTGTAAGATTATTAATATCAATCAAAGAACGAATGATTTACATAGCTAAAAGAAAGTATACCAGTTTCTTTTTAAATCAACTGTACTATCAGCCGCAGAAATATTGAGAGATAATATCGGACCACCTTGTACATGTGCCCCGGAGTGTGGATATGTGTGTCACTACCGTTGGGAGAGTTGTCAATTCATTGAGGCATTGAAACCCTCTCCATTTTAAAGTGATAATCCATAGAATTAGTAACGCAACGTATAAACAGTGAAATAAATATTTTTCCTCTAACATAAATATTCCCTTTTAATTTTAATTCTTCGTTACAAAAGCGCTCCTCTAATGATTCCTAATATCTGATTAACTAATCTCTACATTTTTTGTGATATTCCCGTGCATTATTCGGCAGGTACACGAGATTCCACTTTTCTTATATACAGAATAAAGGGAACAAGAAGCAATAAATAACAAAATCAATAAGGAATACGGATGAAATACAACGCAGTAACGCACCAAATACTTATAAATAGAATCGTACCTTTACAATACGATTGTATCGTGCATTGTATTATTGTATGAATCTAAGAAGTAAACATCGATTCAATGGAAGCAGTGAACCTCGCGAAAGCTTAAATTTATCTACATAGTAAATTACAGGAAGGCACAGAAAATGCGTGTACACACCTACTAATTATTTATTGCTTATCTCTAGTTGGGCATATAAATTATACAGGTCGACTTAATTATATTGTTTTCTTCACTCGTGAACCGTCATTGTAGAATATTTTGACTAAGTTTCAACATTATTATTTTAATTATATTTCTAGTGATTATAGAGAATAAAATTGCTAAACGGAATGAGGCATGAATCATTAAATTTCAAAAAGGGCTTCCCAAAAAATGTACTGGAAGAATAGTCCAGTCAGTTAGTAGGTTTCACCCCGAAAAAAATGAGATTTGAAACTTGACAATCTCTTGTAAGTGTATCTCCTCAAAAAAATTTCTACCTCTACTTGAATAATATTTTGCATTGATAGTTGGAGCCATACAAATTAAAGTCAATAGCTTTTTATTTTTTTAGTGTGTTTTGCATTAAAATCTGTAAACTGGCTATAAAATATGAAAGATTTGACATTATTAACGTAAATCGGCAAAGCAATCTAAATGCTTACCCTCGAGCAAAAGATATTTGTTAAACAATATTATGGGTTGAGGAAAATTACCTACAAAAAGGTGGTCAGACATTTTGATCAACAGTTTCCAGTAATTTCATTAAGTGACGTTACCATTAAAAGTATTGCGACAAAATTTTCAAGAACTGAGAAGAAAAGATTGGACAAATACGGAGTGGCAATAGTTTTGGCTTTGGGCGACGTCAGAGCAAATGGAAAATTTCATTAAGATGTCGGGAGCAGAACTTGGCATGAGCAAATCACATTTTCAGAGAATATTTAAAATAAATAAATTATCCGTATGTTCATTTTTTATACAAATGTAGTAGCTTTAAATATAAATGTCTTTAGTTATGTAATCAAGAATAGGTAATAAAATGAACGTATTGTGTTCATTTTTGTTTTATTTCTAGCAAGACAAAAAGTACAAATTATTTACCCTAATCTTTACCTAAATTATCCTTAATTACCTTTAATTATCCTTATGTTTAACTCAATTATCCTTAATTTATCTTAATTATCCTTAATTACGCTCTGTTTTACCTAATAAGCATATTAGTAAAACCGCCTTAAAATTTACCCACCATAATTGCCTCCCACCACTTGACCTTGACCCTTTGATCGTGACCTCTGCCCCACCACGCTAATTGCCATCCGCCAGTCTAACTGCTCCCATCACTTTAATTATCTCCCTCTACTCTAATTACCCACCACCACACTAATTGCCCCCACCACTTGACCCGTTCACTTTGACCCAGTGACCTCTGCCCCGCCACTCTAATTGCCTCCCACCTCTTTAATTACCCCCACCGCCACGATAATTACCTCCCACACCTAATCTGATCACTGATCATGCTCCTGCTTCTGAGCCGACCCCCTCTCACTTCCATACTACTATATTTTCATGATTTTAGATCCTAATTTTGACATATATATTATTAAATAAACACTATTTTTTTCAAATTGAAATATTTTTGTTATACACAAATTAACATAGCCGGTTGGCTGTTGAGCTAAACGAAAATGAAAAAAAGAAGTTAATAGTAGGTACCTTGTGGCCTACAATTTTTTTAAAAATTACAAAATGTTAATTTTAAGCGGAACTGTGGAACTGTTAAATTTAGTTGGCTTGAAACGAAACAAATTGACAATTTAAACCAAAATTGCAATAGCTTACATTATAGATCTAATGAATAAGAGTTGAAATTTCAACCTCATGGCTGAAGAAAGAGAAATGGGAGCAGAAACGCCGAGGCTTCAATAATCTCAGACGAGGTCCAATCCGAGAACAAAGTATTTTTCACATGACAGGACATGAAAAAAATCCATGTCCGGAGTCACTACAATGTTCCTTCTGTACCTCTAAAAAATATTACCCTGTATATATTTTTTTCTAAATTTGCATACAATGTTCGAAAAGAACACGAAAATAAGCAAAATGGTCTATTTCATTTTTTTGTTATACCTTTGTGGTTATTTAAATACGGCGTTAAGTGTACAAGAATATGGATTCCAGAACGATATTAAATGAAATTCACGTGAAGTAAATAATTTTACTAAACTAAACTAAACTTTGCGAAAATTCTATTGAGGCTAGGTGGTCTGGGTGAATCCTAATTTCGACATTTTTTGAAGGCCAATTTTGGTAAAAAATATAGCCCTAATAAGTAATCGGCTATGAATTAACAAAATATCATAATAGGTTTATTCAAAGTGACAGATAATAAAAAGAAATCTCCTAAACAGCTGAATAATTAATTGTTTGTAATTTAACGTGTCTGTAATTCACATTTAGTTTGTGAAGTACCTTAAATTGTGAAAATTTAACTATGCCACCAAAAAATTTACAAACGTGGAATATGCTGACATAATATTTATCTATTGTTTTTGTAATGAAAATGGTAGATCAGCGGAAGGAGACTATTGGCTGCGTTTTCCTGGTCGTCGACACCCAATCACAAAACCTTTAGTGCAGTATTCCAGAATTCAAGACACCGTGGAAAGTTTCCTACTTCTGCAATTGTAGAGTGTGTTTTACAACAAGAAGTGCAGGAACAAAACAATACTTTAAAGATAATTCAACAAAACCCAAATATTAATACTAGACGAATCAGTTCAGCTACTGGTATTCCTCATTGGCGACCATGGAGAACCCTAAAAAGAGAACGTTATCTTCCATATCATATCCAGCAGGTTATCTAACCATCGCCCGGTCATTTACAGAACATTATTTACCGATGTGGTACAATTTACGAAGGATAGAGTAAACATCCCAAGAAATAATCATAAATGGGCACAGGAAAACCCACATGCGACACGCCAGCGCCATTCGCAATACAGGTTAATTGTAAATGTTTGGGTCGGGGTTGTGAATACACATTTTTTTTTAAGAAAGATTAAATGGCGATATTTACTGCAATTTTCTTCAAAACATTTTACCGAATGTGTTAGAAAATATCCGTATTAGAGGCATGTTGTTTCAGCACGATGGACCACTGCATTTTAATATTCAAGTGAGAGATCACTTAAATAATGAGTATCCTAATAGATGGATTGGTCGTGGGGTCCACATGAATGGCCACCAAGGTCTCCTGATTGTAACCTCTGCGATTACTTTTTATGGGGTCACTTAAAAACCGAAGTTTATAGTGTCGAAATTGACAGTAGACAACGATTATCCAGCGCATCGTTACAATCTGCCACGAAACACGGAACAATCCAACAATGATACATCGAGCAGTTGGTGACTTAACTAAACGCACAAGAAAATGCACAGAAATTGGGGGAGGACACTTTAAAAATTTACTTTAATGTAAATTATATTTTATTTTTAAACACATTTGGTTATTGGTTTGTTGTTTATTGTTATATTTGCAATACCCTCTATATTTATAAGGTGAATATTAAGAAATATATATTTAAATGCATTCCCTGATAGTTAAAATTGTTTAGCATCAAACGTTTCTGATCATAAGAAGTCACACTATACGTATTATGTATTTCCTCAGCTGTGTATAATATCTTGGATAACTTAACCGAAGATATTAATGTGCATGAAGGTGAGTGGCAAAACGTAATATCGTCCCCGTTCGACAAACAGCTACCTTACAGCTTTTGTAGGTTTTCGAGGTTATAAGGATAAGCGGAAAAGAAATTTATTTGGTCTTTGCCCCTCCGATAATAGGATCAGGGATTTTATTTATTAAGCAATCGATTATCTATAATCCATACGGGATTGTTCGAGCGTTAATTATTGACATTTGACCGTGTACAAGATTAATGTGTAATGCTATCTTTCCAGGAAAGGTATTAGGTTTATTGAAAATCCAATAAAGCGATACTTATATAAGGTTGCTAAGGGAAAGTGAGTTATAAATTTGGAAGTATCTTATTTATATACATGGTAAATATTCTTGAAAGTAGTTGATATCTGAGAGAAATTAGGATTGTCAATTGATACCTTGTAAGCTAGAATTTTTTACCTTACGAAATTACCTGGTGGCTTTCTAAAGGCTTCATATTTTCTTTCCAATTTTGTTGTATGTGAAAGCGATTCTAATTGATTTAACTTATGAGTGGTGTAAGTGATATATGGCTATGGAAGAAAGGCGTTTTCAAAAGTAAGTCTCAAAGTTTACGACGACTCAAAATAGTCACACAAGATATTGAAGAAATTAATCAATTCACGATTCAAAAACTCTTGTGTAATATTTTAGAAGAAAACCCCGGAAGAGTATCGAATATTAAGGGATCTACTTGAAAGGAGTTATTAAGATACTAATATATTGTTGTTGAACTAAGTTTGTTTGTGTACATGTATTTCTTAAACAAAGCTACTTTTTGAAGATTTTGCAAGGGTTTAACATCTCTGATATACATGAAACTGTTTGCAATCTGTCAATCAATCAATCAACAAGACTTTATTATAAATTAAAAGTACAACAGTACCTTCCCAGAACCCATCCCGGGACCGACCGTGCAACCACCGCGTTAATCGCGGTAGCGGATTGCAGGATCGGGCGGAATAGGCCTGGTTAAAACAAAAATTGATGAAACTTAACCTAAACACCTTCTGCAAAAGCAGATAAAAGAAGGTTCCTACATGTCTAATGTCTAATAACAAAAAGACTTAACACAACTAAAAATACACTTTAAAAACTGAGATACAAACACTTTTTAAAATTTTGCAGCTGACGCAGAGGCGCCTCAATCCAAATGAGGAGCCTTCTGCGAGATGTATGAACGCCGGGCTGCACAAGGCTGACCCAAACTTTAACTTTAAAAATTTTCGATACCACAAGGTTTTGATTTTGTGAAAAACTGATGATAAGAAAACGAATTTAGAGACAAATATGTACAAAAATAAACCAAGAAAAAACAAACGCGACAAAAAAGAATACAAACAGAAAGGAAGAAGGTGGGGGGGGATAAGAAAGATTTAAAGATACGAAAGGTATGAAATATCAGTAAAGGTGGATAGAGTAAGTGGAAGTTATAGTTGGTGAAATTTGGCTACAGGGTTTGCCGGAAAATCGATAACGTCTGGTACGGCAAAGGGTGCTTAATTCGAAATGGGGTATTATGCTCTCTAATTTGTGTTATGTGTCTTGCTACCGGACTATCGCCCAACTTAAAAGAGTAGAAGTTTTGAGAGACCTGCTGGACATAATCCACTATCGGGGTTATGTCGTTGCAACGTGCGTATAGGTCTCTGAGGGAGGTGTACCTTCCAGAATTTGATATGAGGTGCATAAATTTGTATTTGTTTTTCATTGTCGTGGCCGGTATGCTGCACCACACCGGCGCCGCGTATGCGATGGACGGCCTGACCACCATTGTGTATAACAACTTTTTATTTTCTCTGTAAAGTCTGCTACCCCTGACCATCAGCGGATACAGACTTCTGGAGAGGGAGTAGACCGTCCGTATTGTCTCATTAACGTGGGTATTAAACGTTAGTCTTTGGTCGAGTCTTATCCCCAAGTAATCTGTCAGAAGCATATTTCCTATATCAAACTCATCCGTATTAACTTTAGATACATTTTTTCTGTATCCCATCAAATGATGTATCTCTTTCAAATCATATTTACTAAAATATTTTACGATTCATTTATAACATTAAATTGTTATCGATGACAGCGCCATCTATAAACGAGTTGTATACGACAGACACAGATTCTATTACAGTTTCCTTAAATCTATTTGAGCCCTGTTAGATTAGAGAAAGTACAAAACTCGAGTAGTAGCGCCATGTGTTAATTAGTAACACAAGGTAGGTACAAGACGCGTTCAGTCTTTCGTCCGACTAGGCTGGTATGACATAATATGAAAATTAATCAATACCAATACATTAATTGTTTACACAGTAAAACTAACGATTGATTATCGAATTGTTTTCGAATATACACCATTATGCCAAAATTAATGGTTCTAGGTCCACAGGAAGTGAGTCAAAGATCTATTGCAAGATTAAACCTAAATAAACAAACTGAGGAAATAAAGTGAGAGCATGAGAAATAACAAAAAAGTGGCTTTTCCAATGTAAAACTTATAGAATAAGATAAATTTTCTTGAAAAACTACCACTTATTGAAAAAAAATAGAAAAAAATCCATTTTGGCCTTAAAAGTTCAAATTTCAAAAGAAAAAAATTTTTTTAAATGTTGGAAAACATATGCAGTTTGTTCTCGTGTTTGTAATATCTTGTAAGTAGTTTAGCAATAGAAATAAGGCAAGAACGGAAATGTTCAAAATACGACAGAGCAAGAAGAGAAGTCAAAAACATATGCACATGGAAAAAACGGGAACATCTAAATGCGCAGCTTTCAGAAATACAGATAAAGTACGACACAAGAAACGCAAGGAAATTCTACAAGATCATAAAGAATGCAAAACATAGATATCAGCCCAGTGAAAAAATGTGTAAAAATGCCGAAGAGGAAATTCTTGTAACTCAGCAAATAATTGAAAGGTGGAAAGCTTACTTCCAAGGTCTATTGAATAGACTGAATGCTGTGCCATATAACCAAGCGAACCCACGACAAAATGCAGCGCAACTGATAACAAAACAACCCATATTAATCGAAGTAGAGGGTAGCATACAGCGATTGAAGAATAATAAGGGATCTGGAGTAGACAATATCCCATCAAGGATTATATAGTACGGTGAAGAACTTCTTAAGTCCTGCACAAGATGCTGGTGATGGTATGGGATACAAAGACAATGCGAAAAGAATGGGAAACAAACTTAATTTGCAAAATATATACGAAGGGTGAACAAACTAAGATGCGAAAACTATGGAGTAATCTCACTCACTCCCGTGCATGGCGTACAAAATATTCAGAGATATTCTACGACAAAGAATTAACCATAGGAATAAGGTCTCAAGAAGTATCAGGGAGGATTCACCAATAATAGGTCCACTATAGACCAAACAGTCCGCCGGGTAATGGAGAAAACTTGGGCATATGACGTGAGTACATATCAGATTTCCATGGATTTAAACAGGCGTATGGCAATATAAGTAGACATACTATACTTGGAATGGAAGAAACAGGAATACCATTAAAACTAAAAACCTAACGCGCATGACATTGAGCAACTCGAAAGGAAAAGTCGAGATCCAGCAGCTAACAATGGAGGAATTTGAAATCAGATGTGAACCGCAACAGGGAGAAAATCGTTGGTAGTTGGAAAATCGAAGCAAGCAACTAGGGTGAAATAAGAACAGATGAAAGAAGAAGCACAGGGAATAGAGTTGAAGATTAATGTCGGTAAAACAAAGGTTATGGTAGCTAGAACAGAAAAAAGAATAGGATAGAACTGGAATATTGGCGAGAAGTAGTACAAGAGTTCACGACGGGACCAACGACTTAGAACAGCGGATATAAAAAGCAGGGTTATGAAAGGACACAGAGCCCTCTATG
This sequence comes from Leptura quadrifasciata, assembly GCA_963675555.1. Taxonomy (NCBI): domain Eukaryota; kingdom Metazoa; phylum Arthropoda; class Insecta; order Coleoptera; family Cerambycidae; genus Leptura; species Leptura quadrifasciata. The sequence goes on from OY776676.1 coordinate 135,823,433, forward strand.
CACCACACGAAAATGAAATGATTAGATACAATCATAAATTGATACGACTGTATAGTGATATAAACTTAGTTGACTATATCAAGCTACAACGGCTTAGATGGGCGAGACACATTGAGATAATGAGCGAGGACCGGATGCCAAAAAGGACCATGAGGGAGCAAATCGTAGGCAATAGGCACAGGGGACGGCCAAGGGACTCGCTGGCGGAATAGCCTACAATACGATGCGGAAGAATTACTTCGCATAAAAATTTGCAAGAAGCAGCAAGAGATCGAGATGGATAGAGGCAAAAGTAAAAGGAGATTAGGGTTCAATGATGGGTTGTATAACCACGAGAAGAAGAAGAAGAAGAAGAAGAAGAAGAGGAATGTTTTGTAATAAAATTTGCCTGACAGTTTCACATCATATTCTAATGATATAATTTACTTGACCTCCACCATCCAAGGTCCCGTTACACATTATGTTACAGTTTTATATACAACAACTCCCTTTACTTTAAAAGGGTTAGGTTTCTAAAAACAGAGAACACACACCTAATATCCAGTACGCTGAGATTCATTTCTTCTAAAAAGAGAAAATAGACGACTAGAATCGATCCCAGGGTTCCTGGTCAAAAGTGAGGAGGCCACTTGCATTCCTCCACCAGCTCTCATTCTGTTCATAGTCACATGGTGGCAATAGAATGAAGTTTTATATTGTATAATCCAAATTATCATAATCATCGGTATATGTTTATTTATAGAAATAATTGTATTACCTCCCAACCGAAGCTTCTCAGTTTGACTCCTATGTTTTTTCTGTCTGTGGTCGTATGTAGAGCCCAAACCACTATATCGGATTTATTCAAATTTGTATACGCATTCAACTACTGCTAGAGACGACGTCGCAAAATCGGTCCCTACTCAAATGAGGGAGAAGTTGCCTCCTAAACACTTAGAAACACACGATATAAAGATCGTATGCATTTTATTCCTGCTTTCTTAATTTCCTTGTCGCTGCATAAAGTTAAGTTGAAAAGTATTAAAGAGACAAAAGGTAAAGAGAAAGAATTTAGAAAATAAACATGTTCACTAAAACCTATATTACGATGCATGGACTGCTATGCTATTTTCGTAAAATAAATTTCTTCACTGTATTCCACTCATATGAAAGCACACCCACTTAAATTTTTACTCATTTAACTATAAAATAAATTGCTAAATGCTTAAACACAACGATAATGTGGTATCTGAAAATAATTGTAGACTTGAACAAGATCCAAACGATATTTGCTAATTCATAAGATTCGGTATTCATGTATTCTATTTGGCACTAGACACGGTTCTCATTATATATTAAGATATTCTATACAATATCATTTATTACGAATAATAAAAAGAAACACGGTAATAGCAGTTATTTATAACATAGCTAATATGGGAACCTGCATCTGATTATGCCCCGTAACCAGTTGTAGTAAGTGAGCTTAAGCGTTGTCGACTGCAAAACACAATCTATAAAAGTTTGTATTTTATTAAACAAATAATTTGGCAAACACCACTGAGGGAATGTGTCACGTACTTCTACACAGGTGGCACTGGTTTTAAATCCAGGCTTTGTCTCGACTCGATGTAGACGTGAGTATATACAGGGTGTCCCTAAAAGATCTTGGTGGTCCTGGGGATCTTAAATTCCTTAGTACTGGAGCCCTGGAGAGAGTTTTAACCTTAGGTGCGACACTAACAATGGCGTGATTTCATCAAACGCCAATACAATTGAACATTACATTCGAATACATTACTCATTCATCAGCAGACAATTAAAACTAAGTAGCCCAGCAATGCACCCTAAATTTATACTAAATTAATGTCATAGTTCAACGAATTTAATTATCCTATTTTCCTAACCAAACGTCTCACACCTAAACTCGATTTCTATCAGTCAACGGAACAGGCCGGTCTTTGCTCTGGATATGGAACTAACGACTATCTACAAGTAATTAAAACTCTGGTCAAGAAAATCGTCGACTACAACAAGTCACCCCTGTTAATATTTGTGGATTACGAAAAGGCTTTCTATTCCGTTAAGCACAGCAGCGAGATGTTCAAAGGGCTTGCTCATTTCCCAATAGACCACAGCTATTCTGCTGTATTGCAGAATATATACAGAAATGCAACAGCATGTGTAAGAGTGTATGAGCAAACGGATCATTTTAGAGTGGAACGTGGTGTCCGGCAAGGTGATACAATCTTTCCTAAACGATTTACAACCCTTTTAGAATATATATTTAAGAATATCCGATTAGAATCTAGTGGTATAAATATCAACGGTGAAAACCTTAACCTCCTCCGGTTCGCTGACGATATTGTACTGATTTCGGACAGCTTAGATAAGGCAGAGGCAATACTGACGCTATCAACATCTGCTTCATATAAAGCAGGTTCAAAATAAATACATCTAAAACCCAATTTATGACAAATCTAGTCCCTAGCCGAAATATCTTAGTAGAAGAGAAAGAGATTTTCCAAGTTACATCCTACAAATATCTAGGGCATGAAATTAAAATTGGTGGGGAAATCAGATTTGTGAGATCGATCGAAGAATGGGTCTAACCTGGACCGCGTATGGAAAGCGTCTTTAGATCCGAGACACCCATATGCTTCAAACGTAAAATACTCTACCAGTGTGTTTTATCTGTATTGAATTATGGATCAAAAACTTTAACCTTAACACAGATGTCAGCTAACAGAGTAAGATTAGCTCAACGAGCTATAGAACATTCCATGTAGGAATTACAATAAGAGACAGTATTCCAAATGAACAAATACGACAAAGAACTAAGGCAGTGATGCAATAGAGCGCATGACCTCTCTGAAGTGGAATTGGGTTAAACACGAGGCAAGGATGCCTAATGATAAATGGACAAAACGGATTATGAAGTGGCGACCCAGCCAAGATGCGTTTAGGAATAGAGATCGTCCATCAACTAGATAGACAGACGACATAAAGCGAATCACAACGAATTGGATCTAGGATGCCCAGGATCGAAATAAACGGAAAATATTGAGAGAGGCCTATGTTCAGCAGTGGACAAGACAGGCTGCTTGATGATGATGATGATTATCCCTACCTCTATCTAAATTGTAGATGTGTTCGACGAACCATGACCTACTAATCAATGAAACGGAATTTTTTGGGATGGGGTTTTTGTCATTATTTATACTATTTATACATAATGCACTTTCTAGGCTTTCAAGTGCATCGAGCTGTCTATTATTTGTTAAATTCCTAATTAATCTTAAGTTATTAATATCTATTCTATGATTGTTAGTTATCAAATGCCTGTTGGACAACACTAGATTTTTCTGTTGTACCGTATTTGAGATGAGCCATATGCTCGTTGAATCTAATTATAATTGGACGTTCAGCCTGTCCAACGTACCTCAAATTTAAATCTTTAAAACTCATTTTGTAAAACACGGATCTTTTGTTTAACTCAATTTTATGCTTTGGGTTGCCTAAAAGTATTTGCAAGTTACTTCCCAACGGATGAACAACTGTCACATCTCAGCCTTAGCTTTAAAATTCTTATTTAAACCCCAGGTAAATCAGAGTTGAATTATTTTGTTCGGATTGAAACGTCAAACAGTTTCTAAGGATACAGCAAGTCGCTATTGACATCAAGAGGTCCCGGGTTAGAATTCTGGCTAGGGTGTGGAGGTTTAGTGGCGTTCTCAATGTGTTACCGAGTTGGCAGTATTGGACTAGACGAGGTTGTGTGAGAGACAACACGGCTAGTCACTGTAACAGTCCTGAGTTCGAGTCTCAGATGTGGCAATGTGGTACGGAATGGGCATTGTGTAATGATTTACGCGTATGTGTCCTGGCTGACTGGTGGAAGAGCTAATGCTAAACTCCGCCAGAACGTTAAAATAAGTAAGGTGCTTAAAATTCTGAACAAATATTAGTACATAAGTTTCGTATCCACAAAATGAATTAGGTCTTTAGTCAATGATTGGATAAAAAGAAAAAAGAAAGAAAAGGCAACCTTATTTCCTTTTAAAGTCGACGTTTCAATAATTTTTATTGTCTTCTTCAGGACTAATGAGGTGATATATATTCACGATTTTTATATTAATCTGGTAACAACAATATTATGTCTGATTTTAATAACATAATTTTTCACGTCATTGGTCCCGAAGAAGACAATAAAAATTGTTGAAACGTCGACTTTAAGAGGAAATAAAGTTTGCTTTTCTTTCTTGTTTTCTTTTTATCCAATTACCGACTAAGGACCTACTCAAAATCCTGAACAAGTTAGGAATCTACGTCCTATTAACTTGGTTTCGGTTTCTCTAAAAATTGCAGAATCAGTTATAAATGAACAACTTCCTGAATATATGACTTTCAAAACTCAATATTGTCTTCTAATTATTCCGGATTTCCAAAAGGCTTCAATACATCTGCATTACTGAGTAATATAGCTAGTGAAATTTTGCGAGCCATTGACAACATGATAGTCACCTCTTTGACATTATTTGATGTGACTAATGCTTATATTCCTTAGATATGAATTGCTTAATTGCAAAATTAAGTTAATATAGAGCATGTCTGGAAGTACTTTTGTTGGTTTCAAGGTTATCAGTTTACTTGTGTTAATTCTCGATACCTATATCACGAAGTGGATCAGTTGTATCTGGTGCTCCGCAAGGATCTATTCTCGGATCATTTATTTTTAATATAATCATTACAGATACCTTGAGACCTCCACTACCTCCAATACTAAGCATGTGCGTTGTTGATGTACAGCTAATATACTTTCCTCTTTCCGAGTTTCAAATAGCAGAATTTCATCAATAATTACTTAAGTGTTATATACCAATAGGCAGTCCAAAATACTTTTGGGCTAATTGCTAACAAAAGTCGTAATATTGTTTTTGGAACTTCTCAACGATACTGATGCTCTCTGAAACTATGAAACTATGGTCATATTTAAATTACGCAGATATTGTATATGATCCCTGTCTTTCTCGAGAACATATATATAACGTGTACAAAAAAATTAAAAGTGTCGCACATAATATTTTACAATTTACATATACTCTACATCTACGAGATTTCAAACAAACATGTGTGAAACGAGATTCATACACGTAAATATTTTTAAAATAGGCAAACCCACTTATTTGTGTGATAAAATATATAAACGAACTGAAATTCAAGCAGAGATCATATTAAAATTTGCACAGCAAGTTTGTAATAGTATAGGAAGAAATCTGTTGTTTTTAAAACAAATCGGCCAGTAAATATAAAAGTTACTAAAGGTTAAAAAATATACAGAAAAGCTTTGCAACCTTTAACAATAGTTTACAAAAACTAATACTGCATAGAATACTGGCGAATGTTTCGTCAACCAAGATAGCAGCACCAGAAAACGATTAGAATTACAAAATATATCAATTATATGAGAAAAAATAATTAAAAGTCGAAATAGCAACTCATTTTTTGCTTGCTCTCCCTGAAGTATGGTCTTGTTATTAATAAAATAGCTTGCGTTGCTTGATAATCAACCCTGTTTACTGCCCCATATCTGTGAAGTCCTTGCCGTCCTCTAGCTACAAATATTCCGAATGATATATCATAAAATTATCTAGGAAAGTTAGTTTCGAAAAACAGCTCTAAATTATAAATACATTACAAAATTTCATGAAAAAAACGCGTTCCCCAACTTCCAGATCGTGTGGCGCCTGTATACCACTATATCTCAATCCGGGCAAAAATAAACTGACTTATCTTAGAGATGTAGGTTGAAAAAACATAACCTTAAACAAGGTCAACCATGGGCGTATCCAAAATTATTTCAAAGGGGTTAAAATTCAATGTTCTATTAAATATTTGAAACATACACATTTCCTAGTTTAACTTAAATATTTGATTATATCATATTATCATATCAACATTTTTAGAGCAGCGCAATCTGAACTATAACTAAATATATTTTCATAAGAAGTTATGTATCATGGAGTTAGTTGTGACAGGTATCACTATCACCTCGATGAGCGTTTCGGTAACAGCGTTGTCATTATTAGGAGGTCATGTATGAATATTATGTATAATGGTTGGCGAAAAGTCAAGTGAAAAGACGAGCTTAGCAAAAGCTAATCGTGCCATATTAAGGGCTCTAATTCTCCTCTAAAGATTTAATGGCATACTAGATTAATACTCACTATGTTAAAAATAATAACTTTTTACAATGTCTACATCAAGTTAATCGCTAATTGATAACATATCTCAGGTATATTCGGTAGGAAATATATAGTGTGTAACAGTGTAACACCATCACAACACATCACAAACATTAGGGCACATTATATGGCCCAAACCAGGAAAAAGTCTTATAAACGGCATAAATTGCCTAATTTTCAAGATGGGATTAGTAGATAGAATGTTTGAGAGCTGCACTGCTAGTACCTAGGGGCGCAAGACTCTAGAACCGTCACTGAATCTAAAGAAGAAATGTTGTTCTTGACATTCCGAGAGGGTGTATGCCTATTAATTGTTCATAAGTAATTTACATACAATAAGCAGCAATAATTCACAATCAATATTGGGTAAGTGTATAACTATTTTCCGTTGTATCCAAACGAAATCTTTTTGCACTTACTACTAATAGACAGTCATCAAATATTGTCTTCAAAGAATACTGCCCTAGGAAGCGTAAAGTGATACCATGCGATACCGAATCAGATCATAATTATAAAGTTAAAAATCGTATGCTCATATTATTCAATAAACGTCATATGAGTTACATTAAAATTATAAGGCTTATATTTCAATAACGTACCTCTAGGACCTCTAATATTTTTTAGTATAGTCCGCACACTCTTTATCAATGCTACTGCAGCAAATTTAATAAATACTAGAAACAGCATAGCTAGAGCTAGAGTATGAATTGAAAAACTTTACCGTGCTTAAAAATAATTAGCCAATATACAGATGAAATAGATGGTAAAATATAGAAGTTCCCATGGATTAGGGACACACGTATGTTTTAAGAATAATAGAATGTCACCAAAGTCTAAGGTATGTATTATTACTTCACTTTTAGCACGACAACAAATGAAAATAAATTTTTGAAATCATTGCATCAATCAAGGGTCATTATTAGTAAAAAGACTTTGCACCCATTAGTATATGCCGTGTCATATATCATGTTTTGTTTTGTAAAATATTCTCCAAATACCACTCGTGCTTTTAAATTTTATATATAAATTTTATCTCGTGCTATGTTGCCAAAAGTATTATAATTTAAGTAAACTGGACAGTTTATTAGGAATAACGTCACATGACTTATTGAAAATCAAATCCCAAAAAACGTTTAATTTTAGAAATGAAACTCAAACAGCTTACATAATGTTTTGATTAAGAAAAATACGTCATTGAAAGTAACTTTCATCTTATTATTAAAATCTTCGTCATTTATAATAGATTACAGAGTGGAAAGATTGGTATTCAAATTATGTGAAGATGCTTGGCCTGCCTATATGGTTGGAACGGTTTTTTAGTAGAAAATTCGACAACCTGAGTATCTTTGAAATTTCAAGATATTTCCAAAAACAACTATAATACTATATTTGCCAATTTACTGACCAAAACCAATAGAAATTAATAAAGGTCTTGGTCATGAAAATGAAGTGATATTCAATACGTCGTTATTTGATTTCAGTTGTGCTGTTTTTCTGCTTCAACCTTAATTGTATCATTAATAAAAGACCCACCTTGGCCTTGCTCAATTCGGACAGTCTGTGACAGACATAAAGAACTTTTTTGAAGTACTTTTTAAAGCCTATATCGCCCATACATCATTTCAAAGTATTTCCTGTTTTGGTAGTTTTTGATGCAAACACAAAGTTCATGGGTTTTCGTGAATCAGCAGCGATTTTTCTCCCACTAACAGCTACTAAACCCCTGAAAATCTAGAATACATTTTTATGTAACTAAATCATATAAAAGTGAATCGAATTCTCAAGATTAGTGACTCCTCCTTTTATACTCTCTGGTGTTTAAGGTCTGTGGCGCCATTTTACATTTGGATTCTCAAGAATTCCTCAGGAATCTTTTATCAGAAATTGATATGAACAATTTTGTTTACGAGGAGACATTCAATCACGAAAACAGTGGAACTGGAAGATATATAGTCCGTTATATATTTCGTGTGGTCATGTAGTTACTTTTACTTCAGAGAACAAGGAAACCATAGAAGGAAGCAACCTGCCATATCCAAATAGAAACAAAGCTCATAACAATATGTATATATCGTTTTTAAAACAACTTTACTTTAATAAAACATCTAATAACGTCGATAAATCAAGGATGAAGTAGCTTCAACTTCATCGTCAAGGGATACCTCAATGCCAATGCTAAGAAAAAACTCTTTCATCTCTATAAAATACCCTTATAGGGCAGAAGACTGTACTTAATGATTTTGAAACAAAAAAGCAGTGAAATCTGTACGTACCTGTGGATGAGTACTTGTACAAGAACGTCTCAATAAGATTTATGCGCCGAATAAAAGATTTATTTTTCCTTCAAAAGACGATGTTAAATTGATAAATAAAGGTCCAGTTAGTAGATCAGAACCATCGAATATTAATAGCAAGGTGTGGTGTATTTCTTGTGAAAATCTTCGTTTTTTACAAGTGAGTGAGAATGTCAAACCTTTTATTTATTGCCTACATTTAGGGAATTGTGGTTTTGCTTAGTTAGTCGCCGTAGTTTCTTGTAGTCACTATGTAGTTCAATGCAGTCAGTAAGTTCTCGTAGAAAAAAAAAATAAAGTAAAAAATCTAGAATTTTCAGATATTATATTTTATAGTAAGCATTCTAATTTAAGATAATGCCTCTGATAATATAACATTTTAGCCTATTTGGAGTTGTTCTGTAAGTAATTGCTGTCATATTTATTCGATTTCTTTAGTAGAAGTTCTTCCCAGCATAACTGCCAGAAATCACATTGAATGTACTTTTTTAGAAACGGAAAGCAAAGTTACGGAATTTATTAAACACTTTTCTAGTCCCTTTGCAATATTCATAAAGAATTATCACATCCCAGGTACACAAAACAAATTCATTTTTACAAAAAACAATTTCTGTTGGGAAAGAAATTGATTCGCGTGAAAATAGTGCCTCCCCAATTATGCGCCTATGAGGTATCCTATTTCCCTCTTTATTGGAAATGCGTTGAATGTATATTTTTATCCCTTTTTCATATGTAAAGGGAAACCGGGCTAGCTTGGTACAATCCTGAAAATCGATAAACAGACGCCTCTGACGTCAGCATCGCTTCAACGACGCGGCATCCAGCGGAATGGTGCGAAATCACACGATTGTGCAGGTGGTGAACTGATTGACATTTCTTCATGCGGGATGTCGTGTATATTAATGGCATAAATACCAAAATAAACCAAATTTTCCGCGAATCTTCCCTTCAAGTTTGTGGCTAAAGTGTTGTGCGTTATTCTGTGACTTGTGTGCAATTTTTATTTTTCCTGTCAACCTTGATTTTCCTATTTTATTATCATTATTTTTTTTGATAAGTGATAAGATACGTACAAATTGGTATCTATGTTGTACAAGTTAGTCTCCAAACCACTACGTTAAGCCGCAGTTCTAAAGTTAGTTCTTTAAACCAATTTGACAACAAATACTGATCCCTGACAAATATAGGTCAATTGCCCCAGGTCTCGTTAAAAACCGACTCCTCTGTCGTTAAGTGTGCAATAACAATTAACTTAATGATTCAAAATGATTATAGAACAATAAAGACGTTATATATAATAAATATCTAGTGCGGAATAGAGTGGAATAAAAAAACATTGTGGTTTTGGGTGTACTGCTAACCTAACCTGTAAAACGGTCATGTCGAGACCAATATGGAGCAACATGGTCTAGAAAGGCCATGACATCAAGGCAACCCCCTACTATTGTTGATGACCAGGGGACAGCCACCCCTCACCTTGGAGCTCAGGTGAGATAGACCAATAAATATTCTGCAAATATATTATTTATACGAAATTCCGATTTCACCACGATCACTCACGTGGAATATTTGTATGAAAGTTGATAGATACTTGCTTGGGTATAAATATTTGTGTTGCTAATAAAATTCACCAACGATCTGTCGTTGATTTTTAATATTGAGAAGGAAATGTTACTGCTTTATTTGCCAAATAGGTTAGTACGTCTTTAGAAATAACGTGTCACATTTATTATTTAAAAATCCATCAACTATTACAATAAAAACTGGCTTAATTTGGTGAATATGCAATATTTGTACAATTTACTAAATATAGGTACCTGATACTGCTTGAACGCTTTAATGTAATAAAATTTCTTTGCAATTTTTTTGCTTCTGTTGCTCCTTCAAAAATTTTTAATGGCCTCTGGCAACGATATTTTAAAGAATAAATGCTTTGTCGTAATCAAAAATTAAATAAAACACAGAGTTAGATGAATTTCAAGTATTATACAGGAAGTTTATAGTAGTATATAGTTTTAGTATACCTTCGTCTCTTTTTCTTCGTTTTTCTCTTGTAAGTCGCATAGTATTTGCGAGTGCGATAGGTTATCAAATTTTGAGTACAGCAATCAATAAGACGTGGTCTGGATCTTGGGAATTTTTTTACCCGTAAAATGGATGTTGGTTTCGTGATACAAAGTTACGCAATGTTGTGTTCAATCATATATAGTCAGAGAAATCTAAAACATCTTTATCGGATTCAAACTAGTTTAAAAAAATCTAAGGTATTTTAATTTTCGGTTCTAAATATAACTTTACTGATAGTATATTGTTTTATATGGAGTAAAAGTGATATTATCTATGTCGACGATGTACTTACGGGACGAATGAAGCGAGTCCAGCAAGAACAGCCGAGACAGAAAAAATCACTTTATTATTGGAAAAATTTTAAGATTTGTAAACACTTTGTCAACTGATGAGACCTCATTTCACAGAAATGGTGTTACAAATCATCATAATTGTCATATTTGGTCCGAAGAAAATTCTAATGTAAAAATAAAAACGCATTTTAAGCCTAATTTTTCGATTAATGTTTAGGCAGGGATTGTTGATATAACCATGGACCTGTTTTCTATCCACATCTATTAAATGGAGCAGACTGTCTACATTTTTTGGAAAATGAACTGCCTAAACAATTAGATATTATTAATCTTGATATTAGGGTATTTGTCTTTTTTTTATTTCTGCGGTGTTTATTTATTTTTATTATTATTTATTATTTACAAGACGGTACCCACCACATTATGGCCTACAAGTGAGGCGATCTTTGTAAAGGCTTTTTCCAGGACGTTGTATAGGCCGAAGATCTGATGCTCAGTCAGTTGACCTGCTCGGTACCCTTATTTAAACCCAATTGACTACTTTATTGGGAAATCATGAAGAACAAAGTTTACTCTGTTCCAGTAGTGAGCGTTGAACAACTGCGACAAAGAATTTAGCAATCAGCCGAGGAATTTAGAAACAGTCCTACCATTTTTCAGAATGTGAAATTTTCACTTCTAAAATGGGCGAGATATTGTGTACGACAAAATGGAAATCATTTTGAGAGCATTCTGAAATAAAATTTTAACGTTGTTCGTTATCATCTAATTTTGTTAAAATTAATTTCATTATTTGTTGTTTTGCTTCTAACATTATTTTAATGCTTTAATGATTTATATTTTAGTATTTGTGGTCGTTAAGTATTTTATTACAAAAACCCGCGTAAAATTTTTTTTTTATTTTACAATAATAGTGATGCACATCTTTTATAATGTCTTAACCAGAAACTTCAAATGCAATAATTACAAAGAAGTACTTTTTTATTACATCCACTTCATCCACTTTGTCCACTTTTCAGTTTTATTTCAACACGATTTCTCAAAGTGAATAATCATATTTTGTATTTTAACTTAAGAGAGTATTAAAAGTAAGTATAGTGTATTCGTAGTTTATGTGGAACTGAAATTAATTATGCTATGTTACACTTACAAACTGGGAATTATGTTAATTTACACTTAGTAGCTGGAAATTATGTTAATTTGCAATTAGCAGCTGGGAACTATGCTAATGTACAGTTACAAACTGCGATTTATGCTAAGTGCTAGGAAGGCCTCCTTGTAATTACGCTAATTTATACTTATAAACTAGAAATTATGTTAATTTACACTTAGCAGCTGGGAATTATGCTAATTTACGCTTAGCAGCCGGGAATTATGCTAACTGAAATTTATGCTAAGTGCTAGGAAGGCCGGATGTATTTTATTATATAATTTAGTTACACTAGTTTATAACTAAATTATATAATTAGGCTAATTTATACTTACAAACTAGAAATTATGTTAATTTACACTTAGCAGCTGGGAATTATGCTAATTTACAGTTACAAACTAGGAATTATACTAATTTACAGTTGCCAACTGGGAATTAGGCTAATTTACAGTTATAAACTGGGAATTATGATAAGAGTAAATTGGTATAATTCCCTATTTGTAAGTGCAAATTAGCATATTTCCCAGCTGCTACATGTAAATTAAAATAATTTCCAGTTTCTAAGTGTAAATTAGTCTAATTCCCAGTTTATAAGTGTGAATTATAAAATAAAATACACCATGGCCTTTTTACACGTTTGTAGATAACTGATAAAATAAATGATTTTATTTGATTTTTATCGCTATCAATTTTTAGTTAACAGGCATAGTTTTAGTATTTTCAGTTTTATTTGAAAATAGTTACTCAAACGAAAAAAGAACGAGTTAACAAAAAGTTGTACATTTAAATTTTACATAAAATACGATTTACCAAAAAAGTCATAGGCGTGCTGCTAAGGGGGTAGGAGGAAAATTGTTTACCCCCAAATCAGCCATTCAGAAAACTTAATTTTAAATAGTTTTTGCTTTAAACAATCACCTTTTGATATATGCTTCACTGTACCAGCATTTAAAAAAATATCTACAGCAGCACAATTTTAAAAAAATAAATATTTTTAATTCCAACCTTAGAGGGCTGTATCTTCATAGGGTTGTGAGGTTGGATAAAGGCAAATCAGGTTGTATAAATTCCATGGTCAAATATTTTACATACTTTTTAAAAACTCCCTGTACACATCGGAAACCAGCAAGAATTTATTGTGGGCGTATACACTAAGATGCATTTGGTATTCCAATCTCAAAGTCGTTCGTGTATAATTCACGTAGTATTAGGCCTAACATAGAACCTTGGTGGACACCATTATCCACAACTCTGTATTCGGAAGTTAACTTTAGCTGTAGATTCGTTCCAAAGAACATGTTAAATTAACATATTAATTTTATTAGTTAAAGAAGAAGCTACCCAGTCATATTATATATTTATTTATTAGCCGTTACTCGAGTCCGAGTATAAAAATGTTACAGTCGATAGATTGTATACAATAAAAAACAAGTAAACGGTGTAATCTATTGTAATTCCCATTCATCTACGGTGCACACGACTATGGCTATAGAGGCCAATTCGGGAGAGCACATGTCGACCGCAGTCAGGACAAACATAGACCTGGTTAGGTCTTGGATTCGGCCTTCTTGCAGCAACATTTCCTTCATAGCTGGCCACAACCCCTCGCCATTCGGTTCTGTCCGCTGCAAGTTGTTCCCATTGCTCGTCTGCAATACCGCAGGATTTTAGATTTTCATGGAGAGCGTCTTTGAACCTCTTTCGTTGACCGCCACGCCTTCTTCTACCGCTTAGCAATTCACTATAAAGTGCACATTTAGGAAGGCGGTTATCATGCATACGATGAACGTGACCTGCCCATCTTAGGCGTGCTCTTGAAATAAGCACCTCAATTGGAAGGCTGTTTGCTCTCCTGAGTACTTCCACGTTTGATATGTGATGGAACCAACGGATTTTCATCATACTCCTGAGGTGTCTTTGCTGAAAACGTTTTAATTCTTTCACATGACGACGGTAAGTGACCCAGCTTTCACATCCATATAGCAGTGTTGGAATGACAACTGCTCTGTAGACAGCGATTTTCGTTGACAAAGCAAGGTCGTGGTTGTCAAATACTCTCTCTCTCTAAATCCCCAGAGTGCTCTAGATGCAGCGTTAATTTTATTGCAAATTTCGCTGTCCATGTTTGCTTTGTCATTAACAACGTTGCCTAAGTAATTGAACTGATCCACCACTTCAAGAGAATTTCCGTTAAGTGTAATGTCTATTTGGTTCACTTGATGAGGAGTTGACATAATCTTAGTCTTTCCAATGTTGATTTTAAGTCCCAAGGAATCATAGCTCTGGGCATATACATCTAAAAGTTCTTGAAACTCTTCCGGCGTAGAGGCTAAAAGTGCACAGTGATCCGCATACTGGAGATCACAAATGAATCGTGTGCGTGTCTTCGTGAAAGCTCTAAAGCGCCCTATGTTAAAGAGACCGCCATCAAAACGGTATCTGAGACCTATTCCTCTGACTGTCAGTTTGTTGTCAACAATAATTGTTAGAGCAGTGGTAAACAAATTAAAGAGTAGGGGTGCCAGGACACATCCCTGCCTAATCCCAGTGAGGGTTTCGAAAGGTTCGGTTGCCTCATTATTATACATAACCTGGGCGTTGTTGTTTGTATGTAGACTGCGACATACTTCCACAAATTTTCTAGGGATACCTAAGCGGAACATAATTTTCCAGAGCACTTCCCTGTCCACCGAGTCAAACGCCTTGGTTAAATCAATGAAGGCCATGTGAATTTCTCCTTGATGTTCGAGTGCTTTTTCTTGAAGCTGTTTAAGTGTGAAGATTAAATCCGATGTGCCTCGGTTTGGTCTAAAGCCACTCTGTGTTTCAGGAAGTAACTTTTCCATAACAGGTGTTAGCCTATTTGCCATCGCTTTAGTGAGTATCTTCCCTCCAACAGCCAGGAGAGCTATACCCCTGTAATTTCCACAGTCCGCAGCGCTTCCTTTGTTTTTGAAGAGGTTGATTAAAAGTGTATCACGAAACTCCTGCTTGACCACTCGGTTGGCGCCAGGAGATTTGTTATTTTTTAGCTGCCCAATGGCGGTTAAGATCTCTTCCGTTGTTAGTGGTTTATCTAAGTCTTCGAAGGTGTCATATTGAGGGATAAGATTTATAATATCGTGATCGGCTTGACTTTGCTGGTTAAGAATGTTAGAGTAGTGTTCTTTCCATAGGGCTCTTATTTCCTGGTCTTCTTTGAGGAGATTTCCATTTAAATCTTTAATAGGGCACATATTTTTCCGACTGGGGCCGTACACTACTTTTACTCCTTGAAAGAAATTCCTGTAGTCGTGTGAGTCGGCGTACCTTTGAATTTCTCTGGCCTTGCTTGCCCACCACTCGTTCTTTATTCTTCTGATTTCGCGTTGCGTTTCATACTTAGATTGGGTAAAAGCTTCTGCTTTTTATGAGTCGTTGGGGTGGTTGATAGCGTTTTGGAAGGCAATATGTTTGCGGTCAAGAAGTTCTTGTATAAAAGCTTCATTATCATTGAACCAGTCCTCCTGTTTTTTATTTGCTGCAGTGCCAAGAATTTCCTCACTCGTACTTTTTAAACTGTCTTTAATTTGTGTCCAGGTAGTAGCGACATCTACAGAATTGGTTTCTTCAAGTGCACTCAAATTCTCTTGAACTTTTTGCTTTAGCTGATCGACGGTTTGTTGGTCACGCAATTTACTAATACAGAGACGGGGTCTACTTTTTACTTGAGTTCTTCGGTGTTTGGGTCTCATAACAATTTTCATTTTAGAGACAACAGGACGATGATCGGTCCAACACTCACTATCAATGCGCGCCTTTGTAATTTGGACGTCCTTGAGATGCTTCCTACGTACGATAACATAGTCCAGTAGATGCCAATGACCTGATCTGGGGTGACGCCAGGTGCCTTTAAATTTATCCTTTTGTCGGAAAATGGTGTTTGTTATAACTAGATCATGTTCGGCGCATTTAGTTAGGAGTAGTTGACCGTTAGCGTTCATGTTGCCCAAACCGTTCTTGCCTATGATGCCTGGCCAGGTGTCTGCATCTCTCCCTACTCTAGCGTTAAAAACGCCAAGAATAACGAGTCGTTCCGTTTTAGGTATTCTACAGAGGGTTTCTTCCAGCTGTTGATAGAAGCTTTCCTTGATTTCGTGACTTGCATCCAGAGTGGGAGCGTAGGCGCTTATTAGATTTACCGCGTTGCCATCTGATAGCTCATAGCGTAGCAGCATTAGACGCTCGGACAGGCCTTGTGGTACTTGTGTTAAGTTGGATACGAGTTGATTTCGAACGGCAAATCCTACTCCATGTTGTCTTCTTGAATTGGTGGGAAGATCTTTCCAATAGAAGGTGTAGTACTTTTCTGTGAGAGAGCCTTCCTCCAAAAATCGAGTTTCGCTGAGAGCTGCAACGTCAACATTGAGTCGGTGAAGTTCTCTATCTATTAGAGCAGTTCTTCTTTCAGGCCGATCGGTGCGAGTGCTGTCGTTCAAAGTACGAACATTCCAAGCGCCGTAGATGAAAGAATTAGTTTTCTTGGATTTAACTTGTCGGTGTTTTTTCGACATTCGATGAGGTGTCCCTGTGGGCACCCTCCCCCGGAGATCCGATCGGGAGGGTATTTTACCTCCGGATGATTTTGTCCCACTTGAACGCTCCATCATTTTTTTTTTTAAGCCTTAATCGACTGAAAACGAAGCTGCATTTGAAGTTTTAGCTGGAGCAGGTATGCAACTGACCAGCTCGGTTGCGGAAGGCGAGTGGTGTGGTCCCATGGCACAGAAGGAGACTGCGACGATGGGGTAACCCAACGATTCCAAAAGCAACCTTTGTGTGCGGTGGGTTATTTTTACCGCACACTTCGTGAGAAGGTGGATGTGCTCACGGCAAAAGGTAAGAGTTATTCCGCCCTTACTCGGTCGCTAGAGCCTCGTTAGTGAAAACAGGGTGCACCAAGTTCAAATTGAACTCATCGCGAAGGTGAGGCTAACAATTGAGTAGGAGAGGCTATAACTTGCGCTTCACTACCCCATTACACCCTAACACCCTATTATATACCTCGTATACGACATAAATATAGTTTAATCATGACCGACACAGTCGAATGCCCTATTGAGCTCTAAATGTTTCCTACAGGGCACTCGTCGCCTAGATACAAGGTGTCCCAACAGTGCGCCAAAGTCCAATAGAGGTCATTTTTATTAAATGGAACACCCTATGTATTTTTACATTTATGAAATCAGCATAAAATTACCTTTCCAACGACCTCCAGATTTTTTATTTTTGACATAGCGTTGCCGAGTTATTAGAAAATATATGATAATTTTAGTCGCAACCAAGGTTCAACAAATTAATTCGCTGTGTGTGTATTACTATTAATTAGGAAGATTTATTTTGCAATTGTGTAGATAAGGTATGTATGACAACGAAATTTTATACTAGCGGCAATTCAGGACATTTCAAAGTGAACAAATAACTGAAAGTAGTATTAAATTCTTTTCGGGGTGCGTCTTGGTTGCCTTAGTAGTATTTAATTACAACAAATTAAGAATTAATAATCGTTTAATATTACAAAAAAGTTGATATAAATAATAGGAACAGAAAATACGGTATTAGGTAATACAAAAATTGGCACTATTTTAAAAATAGTTCAGTTATTTTGAACCTAATTTAATGAAATAAATAATGCTAGTGTTTATGGGAACTGTTCAAAGTGGCCTCCCAGTACGTCTATGCATTAATGTAGACGATTTTCGAATGATCTACCGCCATTTCTTAAAATATCGACAGCAATTTCCTGAAAAGCTTCCCTTATTCTTTCTTTCATATTTTCTTTTGTAGTTATAGGAGGTTTGTACACTTGCTCCTTAACATAGCCCCACAAAAAGTTGTCTATTTTGGTTAAATCGGGGCTTCTGGCAGCCCAACTATGGGTTCCTCCTCTTCCTATCCAACCATTTGGAAAAGCGTCGTTTAAATGTTCGTGAACAGCTGCAGTATGGTGCACAGGTGATCCATCATAGAGGTACCACATTCTCTCCCTAATATCACTGGGGACATCCTCCAGTAATTCTTTCAAGCTGCAATAATTCCAAATGAATTTGACCATTCACACGTCCATAAAAAAAATGTGATCCTATCATATAATTCCCAACAATTCCTCCCAAACATTCAACGACCATCTTGTTTGGCCATTTATTCGTGAGATGTAAGGATTGGTTGTGTAGTAATAATGAAAATTATGACGATTAATATGTCTATTTTTATGAAACTTTGCTTCAACGGTAAACAAAACAAAGTCAAAAAAATTTTTTGTTTTGCCCATTGGCAAAATTATATTCGGTTTTCATAATCCCTATCAATCAGTTCCGGGAATTAGATTAGATTAGATCTTTATTGGTCATATATACACAGTTGTGTTTTGACAGGTCAGGTAGAAAATACAATAAGTATACAAACAAAAATTTGACATAAAAAAATTACAGTCAATAAAGAAATTTTATCAGGTCAATTAAAAAAATAAAATTAGTTGAACGTGGTAGGGTTGAAATTTGTTTTTCTGCAGGATTCGATGATTTTCGATGAACTCAAGATCGGCTTATATAGTTTTCTCTTGCCAATTCTCTTATACTTCGATGATGATTTTCGATCACGCTCAAAAGCATTACTGTTTCATTTTCTTCATTTACTACATTTTTTATTCGTTCCTTTTTTCAAATTCCACTTTCCTCGTATTATCAAATCGTTCTATCAACCTCTCAAATGATTTTTTAGAGGGCTGCCTTCTTTCCGGATATCGCTCCTTAATAATTCGAGCCGATAGCAAACAATATTTTTCACTCTCACCCAGAACATAAACCATCTCGACCATTTCTTCTCTCGAAAAATTCATTACTGGAAAGTGCGAATTTTAAACTAATTTATAACTTTAAATGTAAATACTTTGATGCTGAATAAGTATTTATAAATCAAATAAATAGTAAAGAATTGAGACATAAATTATTCATTGGTATACAGTCCATCAAGAAGCCAACTATTTTACCCATCTCCTTCATCATGAGTTGGTAAGACTTTTTCATTTGTTTTTATATTATTTTTTATTATTTTATTATTATATATTTTTTATTATTTTATTATTATATATTATTATTTATATTATTTTTTATTATTATTTTAAGGTGATGTTCACTACATAATTCAACCAATATTCTCGACTCCCGTTACAGTTAAAACTTACAAAGACATACAAATATGGAGTTCAAACGTTAAACGCGATGCAAATGATGCAATAATTATTCACGCGAGTGACAAGTTGCAGAACTGCCAATGTGCGGTTTAAAAAATAACTAACAATAGTGTAACGAAACGCACAATTGAACAGTGCCGTACTTTGCGCTTCGGTGCTACAAACAATGTGTGTCCACAAACTTACAATGTGATCGAATGAACTTATAGAAAAGACATTGAACTTTTTTTCTGTATACAATAATTTACAGCAACAGGTAGCGTTAATAAAGCTAAAATAATGCCAAATTAATAATATCAAATTCAAAAGCAAATTAAACTCCCCTCCCTCATAACCACAATTGTCCCAGTCAAGGGAAATCTAATTATTATAAATATTATATTATCATAACCATTTATTATTAGACATTGCATTTTTATTTACTTTACTTTATTTTTTTTACATTCGTCCATCCAGTAAATATTGTACAAGATTTTAGAGCTGGGGCCCAGCTCTGCCAGGTGAGGGAAATGTGTCGTGTAGTAGTTATTCAGCACTTCAGAATTAACCGAAATACTTTTTAGCATATTCACTATAAAATGTACTTTTCAAATATTTATTAATAAATTAGAATAAGCCATAAAGTTAAATCAACAAAAAATTCTACATTGTTTCTAAATTTAATTTTATCATTTCTATTAAATAAATTTGTCATTTAGCTTGTATAAAGGATATAAAGTTTCATATTTCAATCACAATTTGTAACCACGTTGGAAATAAACTTCATTCAAATCTACTTATATGGGAATAATGCTGAATAAGTATTTATAAATCATATAAATAGTCCAGAATTGAGACATAAATTATTTATTGATATACAGTCCATCAAGAAGCCAACTACTCGACCCACCTCCTTCATCATAAAAGACTTTTTTTATTTGTTTTTATATTATTTTTTTCTTGAACTTGTCTGTTTTGTTTCATATTTAACTTATAATAAAATAAATATTCGTTATACTTATTTAAATGATTATTTCACTTCATCTCATAAAATAAAACCTCTCCATGCCAAGCAGCCCTTTATACGACCAGTGGTCGTGACAATACAGAGGGCTCTATTTGAAAAAATAGAGAAAATTCACATTGAAATGTCCTGAATTAGCGCTAGTATAAAATACACCCTGTATAATTATAATCAATATTTGGTGGTTGTGTCGTTGTAGTACATCCCTGGCCTATACAATCGCATAATAAATCTTCCTAATTAATAGTAATACACACACATTGAATTAATTTATTAAACCTTGTTTCGACCAAAATTTTCATATTTTATCGAATAACTCGGCAACGCCGCATCAAAAATAAAAAATCTGGAGGTCTTTGGAAAGGTAATTTTACCTTGAATTCATAAATGTAAAAATATATAGGATGTTCCATTACAAAAATGACTTCATAGATGCTCGGCTGTAGCGAATCACCCTGTATATTTCAAACTATTTTTAAAATGTGCGTCTTTTGTCACAAAATAATTTTCCAATCTTTTAATAATTCCGATATTGAACTTTGAGGGAATATTGGGACACCCTGTATGTTCGATATGTTCAGTTAATTTGTGCTGGGTGAAATAATACCTATATAGACGGAATCCATACTGATTCTCAGTAAATATGTCATATCTCTCGATGAAAAATCGAGCGAGATAAGAACATCCCATAGTACCAATAATGAATGAAGTGAAATAATCTCATACTTTTTAACCCATTTTTTTCTAAGCTTTGTCCTCAAAATTGTATTATAAACACTGAGCTTGCTTTCTATTTATGTTAAATAGGTGGTTTACTTTGAATAACCAATTTCTGCATGATTATTTTAATGATTTTTTAAATTATATCGATACGTATCTTTTATTTACATTAATCTCACTTATGAGTGAGGTCAAACAATAATAATAAACTAAATAATAATATATATATCATGCAATATACTAAAAAGTGACCCCCTAGGAGAATTTAATCTAATTTCTCTGTAATGTATATATTATGTCATGTATGTAATTTAATAGTAAGTAAACAATTCCTGCCAAAATTATGCTGTCTAAAAAATTCGCATTAAAATTTGCATACATGATAAATAATGCGATAAGGGAGTCTTACGTTTCCGGAATCATATCTGGGGACCTTGAGTTACCGCACCAAATAATGAAATTCGATAATTTGCTTGTCCTTTTTCATTACACTGTGTATCGGCTGCCAATAAACAAGGAAATAATTTGTGTAGTGGGCCATCCAAATTGCGACTCAAGTGCGATATTATTAGAGGACGGATAATATGTAATAAAAATTAACAATAATACTCCTTGGCCATTGGCATATCTGTTTTCAATTAGGTCATTGCAATATCCTTAGATTGTAGGCGGCATTGTCAAATTTGCACACTAAATGTTTGGTTTTGCCGATATCGGCGATTAATTGTTGCGGCTTCCTCTTTTGTCGGTTATATTTTGACTAAGGTGGCCAGATTCCAGGAAGCAAAATTACGAAATATTTTTATAATCAAACATTTCTTATGAAATAATTATTATCATTATCATGCCATTATGACTCTTTAATTATCATTGTTTCCCTGAATTTCCTTGCACTACACGTGAGTGTCAGCCTGCATTAAAATAAATAATAGCAAACTGCGCATTGGAATCAACAAAATGTACTAATTTATTATCGCCATATGTAGACTTCTTATTTAAAACTTTAACTCTAAATTTTGATTTGACTTACCTCGGTAGGCATTACTTCAACTCTCGGAAAACACCACCAGGTCGACTACGTCTACACTGGGTTGGACTGAGGTCATGCTTTTTGCTAGCAGCAACAGAAGTGGGGCTTGGTAGTGTAGGTGTTTGTGAAATGCGTTGCCGCATTACGTCATGATATAGAATATTAATGCTACTTTTTTTGTATTTGGGGTGTAATGGGGTAGTGAAGCGCAAGTTATAGCCTCTCCTACTCAATTGTTAACCTCACCTTCGCGATGAGTTCAATTTGAACTTGGTGCACCCTGTTTTCAATAACGAGGCTCTAACGACCAAGTAAGGGCGGAATAACCCTTACCTTTTGCCGTGAGCACATCCACCTTCTCACGAAGAGTGCGGTAAAAATAACCCACCGCACACAAAGGTTGCTTTTGGAATCGTTTGGTTACCCCATCGTCGCAGTCTCCTTCTGTGCCATGGGACCACACCACTCGCCTTCCGCAACCGAGCTGGTCAGTTGCATACCTGCTCCAGCTAAAACTTCAAATGCAGCTTCGTTTTCAGTCGATTAAGGCTTTAAAAAATGATGGAGCGTTCAAGTGGGACAAAATCATCCGGAGGTAAAATACCCTCCCGATCGGATCTCCGGGGGAGGGTGCCCACAGGGACACCTCATCGAATGTCGAAAAAACACCGACAAGTTAAATCCAACAAAACGAATTCTTTCATCTACGGCGCTTGGAATGTTCGTACTCTGAACGACAGCACTCGCACCGATCGGCCTGAAAGAAGAACTGCTCTAATAGATAGAGAACTTCACCGACTCAACGTTGACGTTGCAGCTCTCAGCGAAACTCGATTTTTGGAGGAAGGCTCTCTCACAGAAAAGTACTACACCTTCTATTGGAAAGGTCTTCCCACCAATTCAAGAAGACAACATGGAGTAGGATTTGCCGTTCGGAATCAACTTGTATCCAACTTAACACAAGTACCACAAGGCCTATCCGAGCGTCTAATGCTGCTACGCTATGAGCTATCAGATGGCAACGCGGTAAATCTAATAAGCGCCTACGCTCCCACTCTGGATGCAAGTCACGAAAGCAAGGAAAGCTTCTATCAACAGCTGGAAGAAACCCTCTGTAGAATACCTAAAACGGAACGGCTCGTTATTCTTGGCGATTTTAACGCTAGAGTAGGGAGAGATGCAGACACCTGGCCAGGCATCATAGGCAAGAACGGTTTGGGCAACATGAACGCTAATGGTCAACTACTCCTAACTAAATGCGCCGAACATGATCTAGTTATAACAAACACCATTTTCCGACAAAAGGATAAATTTAAAGGCACCTGGCGTCACCCCAGATCAGGTCACTGGCATCTACTGGACTATGTTATCGTACGTAGGAAGCATCTCAAGGACGTCCAAATTACAAAGGCGCGCATTGATAGCGAATGTTGGACCGATCATCGTCCTGTTGTCTCTAAAATGAAAATTGTTACGAGACCCAAACACCGAAGAACTCAAGTAAAACGTAGACCCCGTCTCTGTATTAGTAAATTGCGTGACCAACAAACCGTCGAACAGCTAAAGCAAAAAGTTCAAGAGAATTTGAGTGCACTAGAAGAAACCAATTCTGCAGATGTCGCTGCTACCTGGACACAAATTAAAGACAGTTTAAAAAGTGCGAGTGAGGAAATTCTTGGCACTGTAGCAAGTAAAAAAACAGGAGGACTGGTTCAATGATAATGAAGCTTTTATACAAGAACTTCTTGACCGCAAACATATTGCCTTCCAAAACGCTATCAACCACCCCAACGACTCATCAAAAGCAGAAGCTTTTACCCAATCTAAGTATGAAACGCAACGCGAAATCAGAAGAATAAAGAACGAGTGGTGGGCAAGCAAGGCCAGAGAAATTCAAAGGTACGCCGATTCACACGACTACAGGAATTTCTTTCAAGGAGTAAAAGCAGTGTACGGCCCCAGTCGGAAAAATATGTGCCCTATTAAAGATTTAAATGGAAATCTCCTCAAAGAAGACCAGGAAATAAGAGCCAAATGGAAAGAACACTACTCTAACATTCTTAACCAGCAAAGTCAAGCCGATCACGATATTATAAATCTTATCCCTCAATACGACACCTTCGAAGACTTAGATAAGCCACTAACAACGGAAGAGATCTTAACCGCCATTGGGCAGCTAAAAAATAACAAATCTCCCGGCGCCGACTCACTCCCAGCTGAGATCTTTAAAGCTGTGTCGTCAGAGCTCATACCCTACCTCAAAAAACTGTTTGATGTCGTGTGGGAAAGTGGTCAAGCTCCGCAGGAGTTTCGTGATACACTTTTAATTAACCTCTTCAAAAACAAAGGGAGCGCTGCGGACTGTGGAAATTACAGGGGTATAGCTCTCCTGGCTGTTGGAGGGAAGATACTCACTAAAGCGATGGCAAATAGGCTAACACCTGTTATGGAAAAGTTACTTCCTGAAACACAGAGTGGCTTTAGACCAAACCGAGGCACATCGGATTTAATCTTCACACTTAAACAGCTTCAAGAAAAAGCACTCGAACATCAAGGAGAAATTTACATGGCCTTCATTGATTTAACCAAGGCGTTTGACTCGGTGGACAGGGAAGTGCTCTGGAAAATTATGTTCCGCTTAGGTATCCCTAGAAAATTTGTGGAAGTATGTCGCAGTCTACATACAAACAACAACGCCCAGGTTATGTATAATAATGAGGCAACCGAACCTTTCCAAACCCTCACTGGAGTTAGGCAGGGATGTGTCCTGGCACCCCTACTCTTTAATTTGTTTACCACTGCTCTAACAATTATTGTTGACAACAAACTGACTGTCAGAGGAATAGGTCTCAGATACCGTTTTGATGGCGGTCTCTTTAACATAGGGCGCTTTAGAGCTTTCACGAAGACACGCACACGATTCATTTGTGATCTCCAGTATGCAGATGACTGTGCACTTTTAGCCTCTACGCCGGAAGAGCTTCAAGAACTTTTAGATGTGTATGCCCAGAGCTATGATTCCTTAGGACTTAAAATCAACATTGGAAAGACTAAGATTATGTCAACTCCTCATCAAGTGAACCAAATAGACATTACACTTAACGGAAATTCTCTTGAAGTGGTGGATCAGTTCAATTACTTAGGCAACGTTGTTAATGACAAAGCAAACATGGACAGCGAGATTCGCAATAGAATTAACGCTGCATCTAGAGCACTCTGGGGACTTAGAGAGAGAGTATTTGACAACCACGACCTTGCTTTGTCAACGAAAATGGCTGTCTACAGAGCAGTTGTCATTCCAACACTGCTATATGGATGTGAAAGCTGGGTCACTTACCGTCGTCATGTGAAAGAATTAGAACGTTTTCAGCAAAGACATCTCAGAAGTATGATGAAAATCCGTTGGTTCCATCACATATCAAACGTGGAAGTACTCAGGAGAGCAAACAGCCTTGCAATTGAGGTGCTTATTTCAAGAGCACGCCTAAGATGGGCAGGTCACGTTCATCGTATGCATGATAACCGCCTTCCTAAATGCACACTTTATGGTGAATTGCTAAGCGGTAGAAGAAGGCGTGGCGGTCAACGAAAGAGGTTCAAAGACGCTCTCCATGAAAATCTAAAATCCTGCGGTATTGCAGACGAGCAATGGGAACAACTTGCAGCGGACAGAACCGAATGGCGAGGGGTTGTGGCCAGCTATCAAGGAAATGTTGCTGCAAGAAGGCCGAATCCAAGACCTAACCAGGTCTATGTTTGTCCTGACTGCGGTCGACATGTGCTCTCCCGAATTGGCCTCTATAGCCATAGTCGTGTGCACCGTAGATGAATGGGAATTACAATAAACTACACCTGTTACTTGTTTTTTATTGTACACAATTTATCGACTGTAACATTTTCATACTCGGACTCGAGTAACGGCTAATAATAATAATAATAATAATTTTGTATTTTGTTTTAAGGGTTGTTCTTTTGAGGCTTTTGTTTATTTGTTTTGTGAGTAGTGATATTCCATTTTGTAGGTACAGATGTGATTCCATCAATGCTCTGATGATAATGTTTGTCCTTTACCTTCTCCTTCCCTCTCTGTAAGAAATTAATGTGTTATTTATTTCTCTTTCTGATGTAATGTTTTTTCTAAATCAGTGTTAGGTAAAGAGAGACGAGGCCCTACAGTTTATTGTGGAGTCCGAACCACTCTTGGGGCAATTTATTATAATGAGAAATTGTTTCGCCTTGCGGGCCTCGAACCCATTTCGTTAGGCATACGCAGTTTGCTAGCCGGACGCTTTAGCACACTGAGCTACCGTCCCCGCTATCCCCCGCGTTTCGTAATAAATTGATTTAACTTTAAATTTTAAATGCTAAATGTACTTAAACCTTAATCCCAAGAAAGGCAAACAAGAGCAAATGAAATAAAAAATTAAAGAAATACTGTAGAGCTATGGAATTTTGTTTCTTTGCCCCATTCGACTGCCTTTTTAAATGCGGGACATCTCAGAACTCTGTTTGCGTGACGTACCGTAAAAATGAGGAATGATCCTGCATAAGGAGAGACGTATGGTCACCTTAAATTCATAATGTCATTCCATGCCATCTACCAAAATATTAATGATATTATTTTAAAAAAGACAAAGAATTGTTCGATCCAGCCTCATTTGGACATAACAGCAATCCTTTAAATTATCTGCACCTGAATTCAGTACATGTAATATTAGCAATACATTCTCTTATTTTCCACTTCAGATTGTTCTAAATTATTCCTAAGGTCCCTGCCTTTACGAATATTTCTGGAAAGTTTTCTGGAGTAACTACACCAACTATGGACACTTTAAGACATTTGTAACACAAAAATTCAGCTTAATTCACTAGATATGAAATGTTTCTTATGATATACAAATGGATGACTGGTGGTAGAGAGGTGAGCGCACTTGCCTCTTACCTAAAAGTTCCGGGTTCGATCCCCGGTCGTGGCAGTTGAAAATTCTGTGAGAGGGATTTTTTCGCTATACACTGATATTGGGTGTGAGTCCCTTGTCTCTAAATGTGTAGCCCCCTCTCACACAAGGCTCTTCTAGAGTTTTCCGGGATAAAGGGGTTCGTAATTACCTGTGGTGTTATTTATTTATTTATATATTTTTTCTGAAAGCAAAAAGTTACACGGTAAAGAAATATAGAGGGTGTCCGAACACAAAGTAGAAAAAAATTACTGTAGATTCCTTAGCCCAAATTAATTGGGGTTCTTCATATAACATTTTTCAAAATATCCCTTTGTTTTCAAGTTATACTCCCTTTAAAGGGGTACGTTAAAAACTATTTTCATTTTTTTACTCAAAAAATAAAATTCCAAAAAACCAAAATATTTAGCATATCTACTACACTTATTGAAAGGCATCTTGTGATTTTTTTTCATCCCCTTGAGTGTTTCACCGAGGGGTGGAATGGGCAACCACTAATATATTTTCAAAATCCATTCATTTTACATTTCAGAATCAAATATTTTTTTGATTCCTTCAATTTGATTTTTTATTTCCTAGATATTGAGAAAGATACAGTAGATAGAGTGATACGAATTGATATCTCAGACATCTCGAAGTCCTGATTTAATGACAGCTAATTTTTGCCTTTGGAAAACTTTCTGGAAATATTCGTAAAGGCAGGGACCTTAGGAGTGCTAGTATAGGAATATTATCCATAAACTGTTTTTTTATGGAAATAGAAAATAATAATAAAAATATACTAATTTTTCCAGTGATTGACAAAATTTGTCTAGTAAATGACAAAAGAAACTCCAATAATTGACATTTCCTTCAACGAGCTTATTTTAAACGCGTAATCAATTATTGCTTAAAAATATGAGATGAAGTTAACTAAAATAAAAATTATGGTAAGAAATTCTAAAATTACTATATTAATGAATAAAAAAACATTTTAATAGGAACATTTTTATCTAAATGTAAAATAAACACCTTAAACAAAACAATCTTAAAAAGTCAAATTCAACATATATTGTATCCGTCGAAGGACACACTGAATATCAGTTCCTTGCATCTTCTTGAAGTTTGCTTAGGGAGGACCTTTAATATGGAGACTACACAAATGTTGACGATTTTAATGGGACTTCTCTAGAAATTTTATATTAGTCTCGTCGTCTTCCTTTTCCAAAATTATTCCTACATAATGCCTCTTCATATTTTTGGATGTTGAATGTTCTGTTAGTTATTTAGCAACTTCGAAAGATAAATCGTCCATATTCTCGACATGTTCTTCACCTTTATAGCTCTTAATATTTGATCAAAAGTTTCGTTGTCGCTCTCAGCATAAGGTATTTTTCATCGGTAGTAGAATCTGAAGAAATGGTAGGTAATTTTACAGGTCTTTCATTTTTAGCTGTAGTTTTTCATACAGCCTTCCTTTCTTGATTTTCTTTTCAATGTCCTCTTTTTCCTTTTTTCAAAATATTGTTGCCATGTTTTTGAGGTCACAGTTGCTTGTAATTTTGCAACTGTTTATGCTTTTTTTATTTTTTAGGAGTCATCCCCATCCTTTTTAAACGGTGTTGGTATTCCCTTTCCATTGGTGCTATGGAAATGAGTTTACTTATTTTATTCTATTTTCTCTGTTCATGTAATTATCTGACTCGTAGATGGGATGCCTTCAAGTGAACTTTGTTTAGTAGGAGTAACATGATACATGATGTGGAAGAGTATTTATTTTTGAACTGACAATAATATCTTTCAATACAATGTCTTCAACTTGATTTGTGTTAGGTTCCTTTATGTTACAGTTCATCTTACTGATTTTTTCTATATTTTCTATATGAAAGTTGTTTTTTTGTTTTAGATACTGACTGATATTCTGATTTAGCAATAGAGCTAAATTATATTTTGTTAAATGTTGATAAATATTTTGCATTTGCCAGGCATGTTACCTTTTCTGTCATCCATACTATAAGGGTTTAAATACCGAAATATCTAAAGGTTGAATTATGTGGGTAGCATTTGGATATAATGAAATGACTACAATTCCATTATCTGCACAGAATTTATTTAAAGGTAACTTTAAATGACTAGAGTGTCAATCAATAAATAGTATTATTGTCAATTCCATTTTAAATTCAATAAGCCATGGATGAAAAACTTTCCTATAGCCCAATCATCTGGTATTGTTTTTGCAATGTCAGCAGGTAGTCTAATATAAGGTATCACAACCATTGTGGAAGCCACTTTTCCACTTGCACTAGCAGTCACTAGTACTGTTATAGATTCTATATCGTTATTTCCAGTAATCTCACACACGTTTTTCTGTCCTTTAATAACCAAAACTTTTCCCAAATTGGGACTTGACATAAATGCTGCTTCATCAGCATTAAACACCTTTTCAGGACTTTTTAATAGATCCAATTAGCCATCTTCAGTTAAGTATGACTTGATTTCTTTAAACCACTGTAGTAACTTTGTTTTACTAGTACCATAAAGAGGTACTTTGTGGTCGCCAAATTATAACATAAACGTAACAGCTTTTAAGGTTTATTTATTTTTTTTATTTAGTGGCTTCGGATGACAGTTTAAAAGCTTTAGTAATTACTTCTCTATTTGAGGTAGATATCTTGAAATACCTAGATATTGCTTAACCCATAATAGAGAATTAATTATGCGAATTAATATATACTGAATTGCATATATTTCCGTGTTAGGATGACCACGATAAGTACTGCTTATTTAGCAAGGCTCATGGCGAGAAACAGAAAATTATGCGCATTGAACCATCAACAAAAAACGTTAATGTAAGGCCTAATTATAATT
Source organism: Leptura quadrifasciata (assembly GCA_963675555.1). Classification (NCBI taxonomy): domain Eukaryota; kingdom Metazoa; phylum Arthropoda; class Insecta; order Coleoptera; family Cerambycidae; genus Leptura; species Leptura quadrifasciata. Next base: position 135,853,250 of record OY776676.1, read on the forward strand.
ATTATGAGAATCGTGATAAATACAAATCCCCACACATAAAGGAAGTGAAAAACAAAACATCATTCCATACGATTGCTTTGCATTTTAACGATCTTGTTTAGAGGAGTAATGTAACATAAAAAGCCCACAAGTGCAAATTTAACAAATGATCGTTCGTAGGTAAAGCCATATTTATCTATTTTCATTCTTATACAATTGTAATGTATTTTGATATCAATTATATTTTGAGATAATAAAAATGTGCTAGTTGATCAGAAATAGATGAACAGAATGTACGAATAACAATGAATGATTTTTCTATTGTTATTAAATATTACATATTGATTGTAATAATACTTTATTTTCGTTATTTTCAATACATTTGTATAGGAATAGTCAATTACTCATATGACCTAACATACTCTATCTTGACAAAAATCACTTTAAGTTGTAAAAAGATTTATCCCGAAGATAACTATTTAATTGGCGTTTAAAAGTTTTTTTAAATCATTTAACGTAACGTCGCGTGTCGGCCTATTTCCGCTATCAAGGCCAATCACCGACGCCAGGGGAAAAGCTCATCAGTGCCTGTGTAGGTGTAAACGGACCATCTTTTCACGTCTGAAGGACTTTTAATACCCTTCCTAAAGTGGATATTACAATGTTCACCTGAAGGGTTCGAAACGACTGATTTCATACAGAATAATACAAAAATCTATACTTATTTTTCGTTTTTGTTTAACTGCTTCACTGATGGTACCAATTGGACGTCGTAACACTTTAAATCTAACACAGTAAATGCTATCACTTTCTTAAATTTAAACCTGAAAAGGAATTTTGAAATATAAGAGGAAGACAATATAAAGTTCAAAATATATATATTAAATCTTTTCAAAAAATTAGGTTTTTACAAAACGTTCAAGATAATGAGTAACAACTATAGTCTGGCCCACATACAACACATGGTGAGAAACGGAACGACTTATAATGTAGCCAACTACCTTCAAATATGCGGTTTATAGCTAACGATTACACAAAAAGATTCAGTAAAAAGTTCAATGTTCATAATTTTGGTGGGCTTTTGCTTGCCTATCTATTCACGTATTTTTAGATCAATATCAATTTAGTTCGCTCCTCGAAGCTTAAAAATGCTTGAATCCTAGCGACTTTTAATTATTTGTGGCAATTACAGACTCATACGTTCAGGCAAGGCGGTCCCTTGCACATCTGAGTACATGGTAAAGATAATTTTCTGACACCGAATCACTGAGGAACTGGTTTAGGGCAAATACGCGGAAAATACATAGTTTTTCCGCCAAAATTTGTGTGCTAAAAATTGAAAGGTCACCCTCGACGCTAAGGGCTATTTTCGCTCAAATTCTCTAAAAACTTTAACTAGAGACTAGAGAACGTATCTTCATATTTAACACAACGCATGAGTTGCAGTGCTGCACAACGTCCCTGTGCAGCGACATTTTATTATACTTTCTAAAATTACATTCCTTGGTGAGTTTCTGATATTTTGGCATCAAAAACGCTCCGTAGAGCGAACATGATAATTTATACATAAAAACCTCTTCCAACGGCGTTTTACGCGAAGCACGCTTTTCATGCGAAATGTCGGATTTTGTTATAGTTTCGAAAAGTTTATCGAGGGATTTGGCGTGTTCTTTAACATAGGCACTGGGACCCTTAACCTGGAAATTTTGCCGCCTCCGGTAGGGATCCTTAACGTACTCACATCATAGATACACGGAACCCATAGTTCTATATCTCTTTCGAAAGATGGTGACGCGAGCAGATCCGCTTATCCACTATATCTCATCGACTTGCTGTGACCCGGTTTTGAACCCGGACAGTCTGCGTGGAAGGGTGCGCCAATTACCAATTATTACCAATTAAAACTTTTTTATTGAATATTATATGTGACATTTCATTTCATTCATATCATTTTTCTAGCTATCTAGTTTTTGTTACAATCCTATGGTTGCTAACATGAATACCCTAACCTATCTAGAGGCTCCTCTTCAAGATATAGGGCGGCCGATGGATGCCGAATGATACGCTTTAGAATTTATTTCTTGTTATATTATGTGATAGTTCCTAAAAGTTTTTATCATTTATGTGTATGTTTTCTGAAAGATTTATAAATTGCATGCTTATGATTTTATTGTGGTATTAAATTTTTATAATAATCCTCCATCACTCCACCAAGGCTATGTTTAAACGTTAAAACTTGATGAAAGCTTAATTTCAATCGGCAATCTATTAAAAATATTTAAACCTAGATAGGTAGGAGAGTTTGAGCACACCTTATATTTACAGAATGGTACGTGAAAATGATTCTTTTATAACTACTAATAAGTACTAGAGTACTTGTATTGTATATACCGTTGTTTAAAATGTAATTTTCTTTATTTCAAAATATAAAAACACATAATTCATAAATTAACACACATACACACAAGAGTTAAAATTTTAAGTTCCCTAGAAAGATTTCTACTAGACTAGATAATCCAGCAATAATTCTAATAATATGTTTTTAAGATATAGAAACATTTGCTGAACGGGTGGAACCACCCCAGATACACACATCATATTTCAGACTAGAGGCGACTCCTTAATAAGTTGTTCGTTTGTCAAAACTATTTTTAGATTTCTCATTAAATAACACATCGAATTTAGTTTTGAAACTGACTGGAAACAGTGAGCCTTCTAGTTAAGACACTCGTCAATCGTAACTCTTAGGGATTTAACTTCTTGATTAAAATTATGGAAATGTCTAGCTGCGATCAGGATTTTTGTGTATTATGGCTCAGCGATTGGGTTTTTTCAGAGTTAAAATAAAGTGCATTCGACTTATACCAATTCCTTAACACTGGCAGAAAATTATTACATTCAGATTTCAGCAAGTCATCTGAAGTATCTGAAATAAGCAGACATGTATCGTTCGCGTATATAAGAAAAAAATCATTCATTCAAACAAATTTCATTTGTATATAATAAGAATAAAATTGGTCCCAATACCAAACCTTGTGGGCCACCTACATTTATATCGTGTATACATACTCTTTTCATTGATATACAGTGTGAAACTTTTACTATATTTTTAAGATTGTTATTAAGTTCTCGTAAGGGAGAAATTATTACACAGTCTTTTCATGGGTTTAGTTTTATTAATGTACTAGCTGAACAGAATTAGATCAATTGTATGTGTAGAGAGTCTTTCATATTATATTTTGAACGAATGATGGTTATCTACTAAAAATTAAAAAAAAAAGAATTTTTCAATAATAACTATTGTCACAGCAGAAATCGAAGATTTTATTTTTAAAGTAATATAGATAGTGAAACTAGCTCAAATTTATTTGTTCCTCCTTCTGCTCCCTTTGGAAATGGATCCAAAAAAAAGTCACACAATGCTAACCTATATTTAAAAATATATATGTACGATGCACAGCAATAAAAAAAATAAACGGAATTGTTTAGTTTGGTTGCCATCCACATGATCCTAAATCAGTGTAGGACTGGCCATTGTTACGCGCCTGTTTTGAATTTAGTTCTGGAAGGCGCCATGTCAAGTTGTGCTGAAGCAAAGTATTTATTCGGCCTCTTGGAGTCTACAAGTGTATTTATTCAAGAATCATTCAAATGCGCTTCTGTGTGGGTGGATAATATCGCAGAAATAACAACTGGTAGAAACAAGTTGACACAACAGCAGAACATCGGTAAAACGTGATGGTGGGCCAAAGAGTTGACCATTATCTTAGAAGAAACTCGGTACGTTCCATTGCAAAGCAAAGGCATTGATGGATACCTTTTTGAAATTTGAAACTATTCTGACAGCCTTTGCATTCAAGAAAATGTTCGATTTATCAGCCCCAGTAAGTCAATACCTCCGAACTCGTACACTAAACTACCTTAAGTCTTAGGGACTTATAAAAACTTTGGAGAGAAATGTGCGGAAACAACTAGATTATTTTGATGGCGTTTTCAGTTCTGTGAGTTTGTTTGTATCCCAAAAAGAGTTAATTCAAGCCGAAAACAGCGATGTTGAAATACAACCCACGCTGCCGTTATGGAGAACATCTAGGAAACCGAAAAAACGATGAGATATGCCAAGATGAAATGGGACTACTATCTGCGGACCCAAAGTAATTCTATTCTATTACCACGTACAAAGTCATCATCAACATGGCTCTAGTTGAAATTGACGAAAAATTCAACTGAATGAAGGATGCCAGATGCCGCTTGTTTGGATCCGAAATTGACAGAAGCGGAATCCTCCTCATGATGCATTAAAGCCAATCGCATCAGTTGCCAATGTCGGTCGAGAACTAGTTTCAAAAGAACTCTCTCTTTTTCGAAAAGTTTTAATGAATCTTCTAAATCTATTTGGGATGAACAAGTTCCACCTAGGCAGCAATACACAAACGAGTCTGATTCTCAGATTGAGGAAGAAGACGAAGATCGGGAAGAGATCGGCGAAGATGGTTTAGATCAAACAGCAAAGAACGCTATTTGTTTGTCCCCAAGTGGTTGTGATGATTGCCGAAGTTGCATACCATGTTCATGTAAATTTTGTACCAATATAATATGTACGTACTCCAACTTATACGTCGCATATTTTGTAATCCCCAGAATTTCGTTTACGCAAGTAACTTGCGAGAGAAGATTTTCCGCGCTGAAGCTCATTAAGACGAGGCTTCGTTCTCTACTGGGGCAAGAACTGCTGAACTCGTCCATTATCCTAAGCACAGAATTTTATCAAGGATGACGAGGATAGCAGCTTTTATGAACGAACTATTGACAATCTAGCTGAAACTTCTCCTCTTTCAAAAAAAAATTGTCGATTGGCTAGCTCAGTTATAGCTAATTCGACATTTTTACATAAAAATGTATGTCTTTGAAAATAAAAACTTCCCAAAACCTTGCCTATTTGATTATTATTATTATTTGGTTTGTTGGTTGGCCTGATGGTATCATTTGTCCTAATCCTAGGCGGGCGGCGGGGCCTTATAGTCATAATGCTACCCGAGCCCCTTAGGCCCAGTCCGACGCTGTCACAAATTATTGGCATGAGCTCCTGGGTGACTCCCTGTCTATTGACAACTGTAGTACAATTTATATTAATCGAAAAATAAAGTAAAACAGATATAAACAAACCGTTTGGAGTAAAGTTTACAATAGAGAAATAAAAATTTATTCATTTTCGAATCACATCCAACTTAGAGAATTATGTATTGCCCATTATAAGCAATGAAATTGTAAAACAATTTTAAATAAAAATGTTTTCATTTAGTTTTCCGTATCGTAATGTGCAGATACTGATTGTTTGTTTATTATCATTGGTTTTCCAACTTATTCCATCGTATTGAGCAATGTTCCCTCCCACTCACCTACATTCCAGATAAAGATTCGTTTAATGAAAGGAAAATAAGGCGAAGTACTATTTATATTTGTATTTACTAGTAGGCACTACATAAACGTGTTGAAGTTAAATATATTTGACTTTATTTTTAAAATTACGATATTATTTTACAACGGAAATGTTTTTCCTCCTATAAAAATAGATGACATTATTTTTAACTAGAACTACAGCAATATAAGTATAAGTATGTATCATTTTCGGTTTATGTATTACAAGTGTCGAAAATATTTACGCGTTAGAGTTAATACAAACGCGTACTAAAAATGACTTCTTACGAGACAACAGGAATAATAACAAGATTGTTAAAGTCGTATACTATAAGAAATACGCACCTATTGGTGTGGAAACTTTAAACATTACAAAACTTGATGTCGCCAGCATTAGTTGATCAGTTTATGTTTATTTAAAAATTCCGAGGTATTCGTGGTAATGGTAGAATCTCAGCAAATTAACGATGAATGTGGGTGTGCCCAAAGGTTCCATTCTGGGTCCTGCAGTATTAATTCTTGTATGAATGCGAGCAACACTGCATTAAAATTAACCATTGTGGGTTGGAGAAAATGACATGGTTTATAGAAATTATCCAAAGCGATGGGTTGCTAGAAGTCAGTTGTCTACATTTTATAAAAACGGAAAAGATGTCATTTACTTCAAGGCATAAAAGAAAACCGAACTTGTTCTATCTTCCACCCTAAATTCACAGTAAACAGAAAAAAATTCTGTGCAGTTGGGTTTGATATAGCAGCTTTCGAAATTCTCTACAATTTGTCTTACATGGACTTTTCAATATTTTTTGAGCTATCGAGCAAAAGGCAAAAATTTAGGGATTGAAAATGTTTATTTGCTTTTGCTTGACTTTGGACGACACCTAGCGTAAAAAGTTTGTCATGTAAAAGTTATAGAGCGTGAAAGAACCACATAATCATGAACTACTCAGTACTAAAATGTACTCCAAGTAAAGTAATAAGTACATTTTTTTAAGTATTTTACTCTAAGTGCTTTTAAAATCTATGTATTGCTACTTGTGCACCCAGTACTTTAACCAAAAAGTACTTAATACTTAAAATGCATGCCTCACACATGCCTACCTTGCACTGCACTACCATGCACCTTGCACTGACGAGAGCCAACAGCTCGAAACTGTAATCTGCAAGTGGTGTGTGACGACTGGCACGAGAGCTCCTTTAAGTAGGATCAGTCTTTCGGCTGGTGTTTGTTGCAATCGAAGCATTAGCGTTTTGATGGTAATATGCAATTATTACACTTAACGCGCCAGGCTTGTAACTTATAATTCAGCACTCGGCGGGGCATATAGCCCAGAGAGTAGCTGTTGGTTGCAGTCTGGTTACGTTCCTTATAGTAAAATAAGGATTTTATAGAGGAGTTTGCAACTAAAAATATTGTTTTAATATTCCGCCCTCTAAAAGCATATTTGAACTATACTTAATACTTGTACTTCTAAATAAGTAGCACTTTGTTACTTAAAAATTTTACAAAAAATCTGGTCTGGTCCGATTTAGTCCGGTTTGATGTGGTCAGGTCTGGTCCCGTCTGGTCTCGTCTAGTCCCGTCTGGTCCGGTCTGGTCTGAGCAGGTCTGATCTGATCCGTTTTATTTCGTTCTGCTCTAGTTTTATTTCATGATTTATACATCCTATCTGCAGTCACTTTTTTTATAGAATTGGTCACCACTGCCTGCTTCGTTGTCTTCTGAAAATGACAGATCAAATGTTGCTCCATGTTACAATTTTCTTTTTAAAATAGAATGAGTGTATTTTTCGACCAATAATATTTTTAATTTGTTTATCAATAGCTATTTTAGACTTTCCTGGAGAGGATTTTGGGAGAATCATCTGAAAAATTTGCGTTTTCAGTAAGCACTCTAGTCTGAATGAACGCGAATTCACGTACGCATTGATACTTCATTGGAATTGGAATCCTATCAGGGTTCATAGCAATCCTTGAAAATTGAATTCTCTGCCTTTTCCACTCTTTCCATGGTTATTGTAAGTTGTTTCCAAGTTTTATAAAGAGGCACTGTTGCAATATTCAAAGTTAGATGTCTTTTCAGTGAGAAAAATTGAGTCCGATTGGGGCAAGTTTCTGATCAATTGTAACTGGTTGAAGTTTGAAGACCATGTTACACTTGACACCTTCGCCCATTTTTTCCGGATACAAATTATTGTCAAATCAAGAATGTATTTGATGACGTTCCCTTGACGTGTTGTGTCAAAGTTACAAAATTCTCATTAACGTTCTCTTTGCTTCTCGATAAGGAATATTTTAACAGTTTGGAATTTTGAATTGGGTGGGAGGGTGGTTAGTCCATGAAAAAGTTGAAAAAATTCCAAATGTTCTCTAACAAGGATGAAACATTGATATCCCGCGTTTTTGAGGGCGCTGAACACCATGGTAATATTTTTAAGGTTAAGAAACTGCTAAAATTCGAAAAACCACTTCTATTTCGCGTTTTCTCCATCGTAGGCATGTGGATTGGTTCTTTGGGCAGGATTCGGATAGGCCGCATGAAATTTAACCATACAATATCTTATCCACACGTCGGTTGAAACTACCCTTTCCCCTAATTCTATAATATCCCCCAAAAAATTAAAATGCATGAAAATTTGTTTATCCCGGTTATCGAGGGTGCTCAACACGATGATAATATTCATTTCTCCACCACCAGATCAACCACCGCTAAAACCACCCCCTTTACATATTTTTTGATACTGGGCATGTGGGGACTAGAGGGTGGAGTGTGAAATAGTATTGACATCGCGTTTAGCGCCCTAGAAAATAGGGAGAAAGCATTGTCCACTGTTTTGTATTTTCGGTGGATTTCAATATTAGGGGTGGTGGTAATTTCAACCCAGAGGGTGGATAAGATTTTGTATGGTTAAATTTCGTACTGCCTACCCGAATCCTGCCAAAAGAACCGATCCGCATGCCTACGATCGAAAAAACAACGCGAAATAGGCGTAGTTTTTCGAAATTTAGGGTTAGTTGCTGTGGGGTGAGAACCTTAAAAATATCACCATCATGTTCAACACCCTCGAAAACGGGGAGCTACCTACGTTTTACCCTGTTACAGAACTTTTGTGTTTTTAACCCTTTTTTGCAATTTTTTCATGGAGTAAGTCAATAAAAATTATTGCACAACAGCACTTAGGCCCCATTCGGCCCCTTATACTTCCTCCCTGTAAGCATACCGTCCAACCAACCTAATTTTGCGAAACAGGTGGTGATGCTGCCTAAAGGCATCTGCCTTACATGGGCCAAAGTAGGCCAACGTTCTCCCAAAAAAGATTCTCTAATTGATAAGACGGCAGAACAGTCACAGAGTACATGTTGAACCGTCTCATCTTCTTGTTCACAACCTCTACAAAGAGGTGTTTCGCTTAATCCCATATTGTGTAGATGTTTCCTTAACGGAGTGTTCAGTCTGATTTCCCTTTATATAACTAGATTCCCTCTGGACATTGTCAGGTAGTCCATTGCTGTACCTTTGTTGGGATATTTCAGTAGTTCCCTAGTAAGTTAACAGCTTCTCACAGCTTCTTGAATTCATTGTGGGTGTTCTCTTCATTACTTGTGTTATCACCGTGATCGGTAACAGATTGGCCGGGTCTGGTCCAAAGATACTTAGGCCTACTGCCTTCTTGGCCAGTCTGTCGGCTCCTTTGTTGCAACTACATTCTGCATATCTTTTCACCTAGCATATTAATAAGCTAATCACGCTGGAGGCAGCCACAAGTGCTCGGTGACCATTCTCATACTGCTCCAGTGGTAATTTTGTAACTTCTCAGGGCTAATAATGATTGTCTACAATCTGTGTAGATCCTGACTATGTTGCCTGTAGTTTGTCTACGAACAATCTCTTTTGCAGCTATGGTTATGCCCGCCAGTTCCGTTTGTACTACGCTGGCTCGCACATCCATAGCCCATTTATATTGGATTTGCAGACTTCTGGAATATATTCCACATCCTGCCCCATCCTTATTTTTTTATCCGTCTGCGAAGATGTTGATTACACCTTCGCCAGCAGCCTCGTTCTCACTATTCGTCGTCGTATTATGTAGGGTCTGTCAAAGACAATCCGGGGAGAAATGCCATATGTGCACACCTGTAGAAGAGGCGTCTTCCTGACAACCTCATCCTACAGGCGACTTCTGGTCTCCCCACAGCCTACATTTGGTTGTATGCCAACGGATTTGAGGCATACCATTGTTGTCAGAGCCACTTCTCCTAGATATATGTCTAATGGTGGCAGATACCCCCATTACCTCCATAGCTCTCGTTGGTGTTCTTCGCATAGCTCCGGTTATGCTTAGACAGACTGAAAACTCTGTGCACTTGGCTGAGCTTGACCTTAGCTGTAGTCTGTTGTCTGTTTGCTCTTAGGCCACCAAACTACAGCTCTTATGACCTTATGATCGCAGTGTATATATCCACATACCCCACTTTGGGTTTCATTCCCCCGGTTTTCCCCACGGTCCTGCGGCACTATTCATAAGAAATGTAAGCCTTCTTTTGTCTTTTATCTATGTTAAGATTCCATGTTAGTTTGGCGTTGAAGGTTATCCCGAGGTATTTCACTTCTGATGAGAAACTTAGTGTTGTACTCAGGAGGGCAGGTGCCTTCAGTGCTCCTAGTTTCCTTTTCTTTGTGAAGAGAACCATCTCCGTCTTCCTGGGATTGACAGGCAGGGAGTGTTCACGACACCATTTTTAAATTATTCTTAGGGTCTCCTACATTATTTTCCTTCTCGTTCGAATTTTCTGCATTCTAACAGTTTATAACGTGGGGTATTTGTCGAAGAAATGTTAGCTTTATCTCCTCTGTAAGTAATGATTAATAAAGTAATTAGTAAACGTAGATAAACAAGTTGGATTCACTGCTATATTCATCATTACCGCCAACATCTACAGCTTTGAAACGTCACGTTAAAAGAACATATCAACAATGGGCTTTTCCCTCATGACTGAATTTTACTATTTTACCATGAGCGAATCATATAATAAACTGTAATATAATTTTATATTAATTTAGTTTCTCGCAATTTTCTATGTTCTACCAAATATTTACGTTACAAAATCAGTTTTATTTCACTTAATTTGAAACTAGCTCTAAGGCGTGATGATTAGAGCATTAAAAAGTTGTATTTTTAAAGGGAGTTGTCTATTGCCAGGTGTATGTATTTTTATGTGAACATGGTATTTCCGATATCAACTGTGTACTTTGAATAGTACATTTTTTTCATTACAACGTACTCTTCGTTAACCTGATACTAAAGAAAAGGAAAAATTCTATCAACTTTTCACTGTCTGAGTCTAAAATCTATATATCCTGGTTTTATTCTGTATTTTTGATCGTTTTGGTTCACATATGGTATAATATCAGTGTCATCTGGCAACGTTGTACTGAAATACTCAAATCATATTCGATAACCTCAGTTTTTATTGTTTATGTTTGATAGGATATTTATGTAATTTTATTTTACAATTAGAAAATGCCGCTTACAAGGGTTTGTTTTGTACTAGTGTGCCCAAACACTAGTGAAAATACTACCAAGTTATTTTTGCGGGTCCCAATAAATTTGGAAATTCGAAAATTGTGATGGAAAGTTACAAAAGTTTCTGGTGTTGTTTATACTGCTTCTGGATTTTTCTGTTGTGAAGATCATTTTAATGTATGCGTATATTGTTATTAACTTTCTTTTACTGGGCTTGATTTTATACTTTATTTGTCTCTTTATATTGCAGAAGATTCATGTTTTTAATAGAATACACTATACAAAAACAACTAAATCACATTTACTTTTAAGCAATGTCAATCGGGATCATAAACGGACGTTTTCAATTAAACGTTAGCACTTTACTTTACGAGATTCTATTTGTGATTCCTTATAAATGTACTTCAGGCACCAATAGAATTGCAAGATATGGAAATCAGAACGTAAGTGAGATTGTTTGGGAATGCATCTTTATAGCCTCGTTTATAGCTAATTCGGGCAGCGGTTTAAGATCACATTGATTGGTGTAGTTTATGATGACGTCACATTGCCGGCCTAATGCTATCGTTTAAATCTGCTGTTGATTTAGGGAACATTTGAATATTTTCTGTAGAATTTTATGCGTTCAGAAAAAAAATAAAATTCATTTTTAGTAATATTTTGATAGGATGACGATAAAAAAAAATAGCGGGAAAGGCCCATTACAGTCTTGGCTTGAAATGATTTATTTCCGGAAAAATGGCAATGCCGTCGAACGAAACATGAACTTCAGCCAATTATGGCTGACCAGAAACTTGCCCCCATTGATCTGCTTCAACTATTAGTGCTCATGCTAGACCAAATGTGGAAAAATATGCGGTTCCCAATGAATTTTTCGAGCATTTGAGACCATTGCAATAATGTTCCGGACAGCAATATTCTCAATGAAGATGACCAATTGAGCAATGACATAATTTAAATGGAAAAATGTTCATACTGAAGTGACAAAATTGATTGACATTTTTGTCAAAGAATGAGAAGAAACTAATAAAAGTAAGCCCGAATAATAAGAAAGATGAAAACAAATCACTTAGTTCCTAAAATTAACCTGAACGCTATTTCTCTTGGCAACGTTTAATCTGACGAAAAATTTGCGAAAACAAAAACATTATTTAATAACATGATTTGGTAAAACAGTACCTCAATCTTCCTCCTTAAGACAGTTAAGGAACTGTATATTTATTTCTAATTTGATCTAATTGGAAATATGGAGATTTCTTTTCGTGAATGGTTTTTTAAATGAAAATTTCATTAAATTATAGGATCGTCCTGGTTACGACAATAAATTAGACTACATTACCGATAATACAAAAGAAAGCATTACTGTTCCAAAAACTCAAAATTGTTAATTATCGTTATCGTTGCCAAAGATCTTAAAGGGTAAGGCGACATAAAGAACAACTCACCCATAAAATGTTAATACCGTATTTTTTTAACCAGCAATAGCAAGAGAATAAAATGAATCCCTTCGTTATAGAATCTGACGTAATTCTAAAAGGCAAAAAGGAAAGCTGCACTATACCTTTAATCTATTATAGCGCTTATATAACGGGGGTGCAGCCTGTCATTGCATTTACCTGCATACCACACACCCCTTACGTCCCATCATCCCTAAGAATGTCTTAAATTTAACAACGCAATCTAAATCTATGCGATACAGGTAGAGAAGTTATAAAAAACGTTTTCAAGTCGGGTAGAAATGTAAATAAAAATAATAATTTGGTAATATGTCAGAGGCAGAGGGTAATCTGACACAAGAAATAATTAGTTTTGGACCTTTTAGATGGTAAGCTGGAAATTTGAGTTGTTTTCTTTTGTAATTATTAACCAAATTAAATAAAATATTTTCATCCTTATAGAAAACAAATTATATATCCCTTCCTTCGTCATATCTTTATTTTATTACAGAAAAATATTATCAGGTTTTTTATTAAGAGAACAAGTGGTTTTAATTACGTAGTCCACAAATAATTTTGTTAAAAATTTCCTCATTGCTGTTGTTTAATTTACAGATTTTTTTATTAACATTTAACAACGCTGATTTATAATACAAGCATAATATATCTTTCCAGTTTTCATTTTTCTATTATATAAATAAATAAAATAAATGTATATATTGCAGAGTTGAGACAAGTACTTTTAAAAAGTACTTAAAGTATTACGTAATTTACTTGAAATTTAAAATTTAAGGAACAGAAAGAAGTAATTACTCTGTGAAATACTATAAGTGCTTAATAGTAGTTTGTGCAACAAGAGTGGATATGGATAATCCACTCGAGTTGTACAGTATATTTTTTCTACGACCGGATTAAGAAAAAACTACAAATAATAGTTTTAATCAAATTTTAATATACAAACTTAGCTTCTGCTAAATCTTATGCTCTAGGTGCAAACATTTTATAAAAGCTTCAGTAGCCTAGCGGTTATATGCGCGCTTCGAAATGCAAGAGATCATAGGTTCAATCCCCATCACAACTATAACTTTCCGACGCACATCACCAAACTTATCCACTCGTTCCTGACGGGCAGAACCCTGCAGGTTCGGGTAAATAATAAACTGTCAACTCGGCGGGACATTCGTGCGGGCGTCCCGCAAGGATCGTGCCCGTCACGAAGTTGTACAACTTGTACGTCTCAGACTTCCCAGAGTTCCCGAATACCAAGCTGGCCAAGTACGCCGATGACACGGCCATGTACGCGCATTTACACAACGCAAATATGCTGCTGAAGGCGCACATGGCTCGTGCCACGGATTATTACGACCAGTGGAAGATTCGGGTCAATGCTGAGAAGTCCGAGGCGATATGTTTCACGCGTCGGTTCACAGCAGAGAACCGCATAATTACACCAATCTCGATCAGGGGCAACCAAATTCCTATCAGGGGATGCATGAAGTATCTGGGGGTTCGACTGGACAGAAGACTGACGTTCAACACCCACATAAACGAAACCATACGGACGGTCTACTCCCTGTCCAGGAGTCTGTATCCGCTCATGGTCAGGGGTAGCAGACTAAACAGACAAAATACAACAATGAAAAACTAAAAGTGCTAGAACACAAATATATGCGCCTTATATCAAATTCTGGAAGATACACCTCCCTCAGAGACCTCTACGAACGCTGCAACGACATAACCCCGATAGCCGACTACGTCCAGCATATCTCCCAAAACTTCTATTCGTTCAAGCTGGGCGATAGTCCGCTAACAAGACACATTACACAAATTAGACAGCATAATGCCCCATTTCGGATTAAACACCCCCTTACCTTACTAGACGTTGCCAATCTTCCGGCAGCCACTCTAGCCAAACTTTCACCAACTATACCTTACTATATACTATCTACCTTTCACTGATATTTCATACCTTTCACCCGCTTTAAATCGTTCCTGTGTTAACGCGGTGGTTGCAGGGTCGGCCCCGGGGTGGGTACTGGGGAGGCAGTGTTTATACCATTTTTACCTTGAATAAAGACTTTTTGAATTGAATTGAATTGGTTCAATCCCCACATATAGCTCCTTTTTTTTTTGGTCATAATATATCTCTAAAATTTTGTCCATATATAATAATTTCAATAAAATTTTTGGTGGTATACCGTTTATCGATTCTTCACTGGAATCACTCATTTTAAATTATTTTCTAGCTCAAACTGTGCGAATACACACTGACAATTACTTTGATAGCTTACGCACTAACTTGAATTTTTTAAAATGAATAGTTGCCTATGTACTTAATACACGAACTGTGATTGGTCGATTTCATATCCATCCTAGAACGTATATGAAATATATCCGTTCAGTTAACTGGAATGGCCCACTTATCCATTCTACAGACTGTACGGAAAACAGCAAATTTACATAAGAGAGTAGAAAAAATTACTTACAGTACCTTTAAATACTCCAAGCATTTTTTAAAGTACATGTAAAAATATTATAAATACTTAAAGTATTTTAAATATTATTTTGAATATAGTGTAATACATTTTAGGTATTCGATACGAGTAATTTGTAAATTAAGGAGTATCTTATACTGTAGTCCTCCTTTACAAAATAGTTAGTCGTTAGTAGAATCATGTCATTCGTTTCAACGCAAACTGCGTATTACTCTTTAGCATTTGAAACAAGAAACTATTTTTCTCTTTTCATTTAACTACATATAAATAGACACAGCATACAATAGGAGAAAACTTTCTGCACTTAATTGTTTTCGCTTCTAGGTAAAATTTCTAGAAAGCGGGGTAAAATCGTTTGTGAATCACATCACATCAAACCTAAAGAATAAAATATGTTAAAAAATAATTTAAAAAATGTGATGGGAGTCAAAAGAAAACTAATTTTTATAAAAAATTCATAGTCCTTCGCAATGATGCTACCGGAGGAGACATTAGCCGGGCACACACGAGAGGACTTTTTAAAGTATCGGATCCAACAGATCAGATTCCGCGGTCCATAAGGGAATTGATCCGTCGGTCTTGGTCCTTTATTCTACTCACTAACGTAAACATCAAAATCTCTCATGAATTGGCGGACCATCTCCTTTGGCGGATTAAATCCGCTAATTTTATTGAAAAAGGTGCAAATCCGCGGCCTTTCAAACATGTTTGAAGGACCAGCGGATTTCTTTCATCATCACAGATCATGATATGGTTATCATGTACAAAACCAAAGTAGCTATAGACGCAGCGGCTGTTTTTGTTATATATTATCATACCATATTGAAAAGAAGTTTTTAAAATCCCTGTTCATATATATTCCGCTGAGCCTATTTTTTTTTATATATTTCTATGAACGTTTCAATTATAGTTCTATTCCATTCCATGTTCTTGATTATATTGATAAACAACAACAAATTTTGAGTATGACATATAATACGGAAAATATTTCTGTGAATTTAGGTCGGTGACGCGCTACAAGTGTTTACTTGTCCGACGATACGTTAGTGGTGATGTACGGATCAGATCATATGGATCTGGTCCGCTTCCACTGACCGAGTAGTTGTTGGATTTGATTCGGTGGCCCTCCGTTATCCACACACCAGTGGACTTTTTTGAGGACTTGGTCTTTCGAGGATCCGATCCTTTAAAAAGTCCTCTCGTGTATGCCCGGCAATTGGAAATTATGGATTGAGATATAGTATAATTATGTAAGTATAACAATTTGATAAATAATTTTCTCTTGGTAAGTACATTATTTAACAACCTTTACACTAATTATGCCTTACATAATAAATCTTTATCTTAATCGCAGAGAAGTTCTTGAATGCTACAGTTGTGATTTACGGAGAAGACAGTTTTTCAATGTAGTATTAAAGTTATTTTTCGGTAGACTTCTAAGAGTGGCATGAGGCATCAAGTCAATTTTGTTTTTCGTTTGATAAATATATTTTCTTCACAATTAATAATAATAATAATTATTATTATAGCAGGACCTAACGTAACCTAACCTCGATATACATTGAAAATGAAAAATTACGCACAAAGTAAATTTACAATAAGTGAAAGGTAATATAGAAAAAACTAAAACATTATATGCATGAGTAATAAATAAACAAGTAAATAAAATAAATAAGCAACTGGTCGATAGCCGCGTGGGTTAAGGCGTGAGGTGGCAATCGCGATTAATCACACGGGTATCGCATCACTGGGTTCGAATCCTGGCTCCGGCACTGGCACTGTTAGAGAAAATTGCTGTATGTCCGCGTTTTATCAATGTGTAACCCCCTTCCGCACAAGCTTCTGGCTTCTGGAATTGGGAGTTGTCTAATTTCTGTGGTGTTTATTTATAAAACTATTCTGATTAACCTTGCAAAGTAGCTTTAAAATATCTTTTAAATTTTGCAACACTAAATGACCTAGCATTAAATGGGACCTGATTATATAATTTGTAAATGCAATATCTGAAACCTCTCTCATAGAACGAAGTTCTATGCATAGGTGGACTAAGTAAACCTTTAGACCTAACATTGAGATTATGAACATCGCTGCGAAAAGTTATTTTATTGTAGAGATAAGATGGAGCCTTCATTGTGATAATCTTGTGAAAAATACAAGCTGAATAAAAGTTCTTCCGATCTTGCATGTTCAGCCACATGAGTTCAGGCAGCTTATATGAAACATGTTCATATTTATGTATACCACAAAATCGAATACATGAGTTTTGCATGCGCTGTATACGACTGCTATAATCCCTGTCCAACCAAGGGTCATAAACTGAGGCACAGTATGTGAACTGCGACAATACCAATATTTCACAAAGCGTCTTTTTAGTATTTTTGCTTAAGTAACTTCTGTGTGGATAAAGGAGCCTTATACAAACCTCTTCTCTAAATCATAAACTTGTATCTAAAATCAATCCTAAATTTCGTGCATGTTGCGAAAATTCTAAACGACATCTATTTATTTCAATGTAAATAAGATGTTTCGAAATTGCACAGTTGGGCTTCTTACCGAATAAAAGCATAGCTGATTTTATTGGATTTAAAATGAGTGAATACTGCAAAGAAATGTCAGATAAACTTTTTAGGTCTCTGTTAATTTCTTGCATGGCAGCTTCATAATCCTTAGCATAAAAAGAATAGTAAATTTGGGTATCGTCTGCATACATATGTATGGCTGATGGTCGAGAGGTGAGCGCACTTGCCTCTCACCCAAAAGTTCCGAGTTTGATCCCCGGTTGTGGCAGGGGAAAATACTGTGAGAAGGATTTTTCCACTATACACGGATATCTGATGTGTCCCTTGTTTCTAAATGTGTAGCCCCCTCCCACACAAGGTTATTCTAGTGCCTTCCGGGATAAAGGGGGTCGTCATTACCTGTGGTGTATTTATTATTATACATATGAACCGAACAGGATTTAACAAAATTTATAAATTGGAATATTCTTACCATTTGTGAGCGTCACTCAAGATATGACTTGAGCAGTTTACAACCTGTATTATTAACACCACATGATTCTAAAATTTCTAGGAGCAGTTCGTGATCAATGATATTGAACGCCTTACTAAAATCTAGTAATATCAAAATAGTACATTTACCTTGATCAGTGGCCTCATCAACCTCAACCGTTATATGCTTTAAAGCTATAGGGCAACTATAACCCGCTCTAAAACCTGACTGGATTGCTGGCAGTATATTAAGAGCATCAACGTGTTCCTTAAGCGGGATCCCAGTTATTTTTTCAGCCAACTTTGACAATCCTGTGAGAGTACTAATAGGTCTCAAGTCTGAAAATGCTTTTGGATCATTTTTTTCGGGACGGGAGTTACTAGAGCAACATTTCATGCAGAAGGAAACTCACATTCAATAAACAAACTATTAATAATATGAGTTAAGAAACTTAGTAAATACGGATAACACAATTTTATAAAATAAATACTTAACGAGTCAGATCCGGATGTAGAATTTTTAAGCTACAAAGAACTTTTTGAATAAGTTGAGCGGAAACTAAACTGAAATTAGACTGTGAATTAGTGGTTTTATTTTGGTTATAATAATTTAAAACATCTACAATACTGTTGTTATTTTGAGGGATACTATCTATAAAATAATTATTGATAGCATCAGGGTCTAGTATATTGCTAGGTATTTGTGACTTATTACTGGACGTAATATTTAGTGACTCAAGCTCACCTCAGAGCTTTTTAGAGTCTTTGTTTCTAGCAATATGGTTTGTAACATTTCGAACTTGTTTATAATAGTTCCATTTTGCAAGTGAGGGATTTCTCTTATGTTCAGATTTGGCCTTATCTCTTTGCGTCATCAACAGCTTTAGATCGTCAGTGAACCAAGGAGATTTATTTTTACTTACAAGGACTGTTCTTAAAGTGACATGTTTATTAAAAATATGTTAATAAGTATATTTTTAAATTATTTACTTTAGCATCAGTATTATTCATGTAAAACATATCTTGTAGGGGAAGTCCTTATAAGTCAGTATAAGACGCATATACATCAAAATACTTAAAACTCTGTAAGTTATGGAAATTGGTTGGTTTAAATTTAGAGCTACTCGTTATTATTTTAGACTGAACTAGTTCATGATCAGATATATCCAAATCTCCTACTTTCAGAGATGAGACAGATTTCAGATCATTGCACAACATCAAGTAATGATAGATTATTAGAGGTAACATGAGTGAGTTCATTGACAATTTTATGGAATTCGAGTGAATCAAACATTGATGTAAAATATTCAGTTGCGCTTAGGTTTATATTTAGTAAATCGATATTTAGTCTCCAAAACAAAAATTTTTTAGTGCCTCCTCCAATTGATCTGTAAAATATTTAAAATTCATGTGGGGTGGCATATAACAGACTCCAAAAACAAAATTATTATTATTTATAGAGACAGAAATCCACAGTGGCTCAATATTATCGCTAGCATCAATAAGGTCAAATTTATATGAATTGTTGAGATAAAATGCCACGCCACAGCCAATGTTGCATTAGAAATTTAATTTGTATACAAAATGCAAAGTAATGAGTCTAGTCCTTGATCCTTGAGGCATACCTTTTTCATAATCATTGGCTCCGATTTAAACAAGTTTCCAAATTGAACCTTATTTGAGAAATGACACTCTAAGAAACTCACTAATTCCCTCCTATGCCAGATAGCTATTTGTACAGTTTATTGTGATTTATAGTATGAAATGCCTTGGTATGTCAATGCATATTAACATCGTAGTTTTGTAATTGTTAGAGAGCTTAAATGTTTGCCATAACCTGATATACTGCTTTAGTAGTTATTTTTTTTAAACTATGTTGTTGATCTGAAAGTAGACATTTTATCTAAAAATTTTATCAGCCTGTACATGAATTTTTAAAGATTTTTACTAATATTAGAGAGTAGTAGTAAGATTCGTCTATACTATAAAGCTATTATGCGCTATTTTATGTCGAACTGGAAGATTCTTGCACACAGAAATTAAGAAGAATTAAGAAATTAAATATGAGTGAAAGAGTATTGATAATTACTACCTCTTTTAATAAACATGTCGGTCTCTCAACGTACATTCAAGAAAATAACTACATATTTACAATTTTTAATATATGCATAAAATTTTCTTTTATTAATACATGTATTGTTATCTTAAATTTTGGATTATTTATATTTATTATACTTACTTATAAGCTACAAACACTGAAATTGAAGTAAATCGAAGTAGAGGATTATAAATAAATAAATAAATATATACCACAGAAATTAGACATATATTTTTACAAAAAATTAATTGTCACAGAATCTCCACAGGTTCGGTTATTTGGAAAAATTTCATATATCTGAAAATTCTGTATATGCTTGCAATCGGTTGTTTATGAAAATTAGGAAAAGTAATTTTGTACCAAAATAAATAGAATAACAATAATCTGGCTTTATAGCAACCTCCAGATATAAAGATAAGTGATTGAATTTTCGGGTGAAATAGTGCAGAGAGTAACGATATTTTAATGAAGTCGTACAGTTTTTATTGCGTTTTTTATCTGCACGGTAAAATTTCAAACGACTATACACGGATTTACTTTTTAAATTTTAGTGTTTATAATTTGTATAAAAAAGAAAATAAGAAAAAAATAAATAAATTAGATAGTAGCATAAATATTTTATGCAATTTATGAATAAAGTGTCTTCTTTTAGGAATCCCATTTATGAAAAAAGTATCAAAATGTATCATGTTATACACTTGTTGCATAAACAATTATTCTCTACACATATGTCATGTGTCTCATAAATGAACTTGATGCAAGATTTTTGATAAAAATTAATTTTCTATTTATGAATGTAGGGAGATGTTTCAATATGCCATTTCTATTGCGTAAAAAATCAGCTGCTGTTTACATGTAACATTGCAGTTGTGGCATTACGTTTGGCTGTTGTTCTAAATCTGGGAACGTCATCTGTTTTTCTTACTTCACTTGAAAAATAAGTATGAATATAAATTGTCTTAAAATTAATTTGCATCATTGTCGATTAATAAAATATCATAAAACTGGGTAGGATATAAATAATAAAATACTTGTTATCTGGTAACCAAAAAATGTGTCTTGCATGAAAAAACAAAACGAAAACAATAAACTTACAGAATACACTGGACGTTGTAGACTAGAAGTCGAATGTTTAATGTTATGTTTTAAAAAGATACAAATATTCATTTACATGATACAACAGTGTTTTTCAAATGCCTTTTTGAGAAAAATGCAATATAGAAAAGTTATACTATTAAACGAATACTATCCATCATTATAAGAACTACCACCAATAAGCGAACACCCTGTATACATTTGACTATATCTTCATACTTTGTGATTGAATTGTAACATAGAATAAATTAGTATAATTTTCTGATGAATCTAATTATGATTTTTTGTACAATTTAAGAAATTATTTACATATTTTCCCTAACAATTTTCAGAAAAACAATGATTGTTTCAGAGAGTGATTTAGGTCATTAAAATGACGAAATTAATACGTAGGACACCCTAAACGATCTTGCGAAATTATCTTCAATTGACGTTTTAATAAATTAAACGTACAAACCTTATAAAATAATTGTTGTTAAATATATGGATCTACTAATGTTAGCTATTTTTTATCTTTGAATTTCCGCATCATTCAGCTTCATCCGACGTTCTACCAGTGATATGTCACAAACATATCGACAATATCGAGCAAGACGTATAAAACGCAGGATCGCAGAGGGTACTCCAATATTACATTAAATTATAAGTGGAAAATATGAATTCATAAAAATGAAAAACGCCATTCTTGTATTGCATCTTGACCAGCCTACGCCAATAAAAAGATTTCCAAATATTGTTTTACGACACCCTTCGACTATATTCTTTTATGTTTAAGGAAGAAACTTTTATTTTTTATGCGTACTAATATTTCCTTTTTTATTGCAGTTAAATTCATATTAAGTTGGTTATGCTGCCTTGTATTAAGTTACTTTGAAAGTAAAAACTTATTCTGATTTTATCGCTGGTCTGGTTGGGATGAATTCTTTTAAGGGCAAATGTTTCCTTCCAGCAGATTAATTGTTAAAAGGTGTATCATTATAGTTGATCCTGACAGTGAGTCAGGTAGAGTTCAAAAAGGTATAAGTCTATGGAAGAATTAGGTGGATTATTCTAGAGCTATAAGTGATGTAAAAGGCTTTGTTTTTTTAGTAAAATATATGTTTGTTCTGCACAGGATGTTTCTTGGAATAGGCACCATAAACTGCCAAATTTATTCTGTGCTTGAAAAAGAAACACTTTTTCGGCTAAATAGCCCGCCGATCTGTATTTTTCTCACATACTTTTTCCGGCTGATGAATTTTTTAACTAAAATAGTTACATCTTTTCATATAAGTTTTTTGCGAAATACTTCAGACAATAAGCGGGAAATCGTTGTCTTTTTAAACATCCATGAAAACTACCTTAAATTTTGTTTGTCGGATTTTCGCACAAAAAAAAAACTAAATGTGCCTCTACGTAAACAAAATCGGAATTTGCGTTCGAGATTAGAATTTATAGTCCAATGCGAATAATTTTTCGTAAAAAAAAATTCTTAGCAGAATATATATGGTCGGAAATTTTATGATTAATGGTATACCGGGTGTAACAAGATCATGGTATACCCTTTACCTTTTCTCCTTTAGTTTTGAAGATGATTGATTGAAATTTAGGATATACTACATACATAATACAATTGATTTTTTTTTCACTTCCGGTTTCGTCGGAAGTGTGTGAACGATCCGTCTTTTCGCGTCTGAAGGACTTTTATTATATTTTCCAAAAATGAATATTAAACGTTCACAAAGAAAGGTGAATAATACCAAATCTATACCTACTGTTCGTTTATGTTTAACTGCTTCACTGATGGTACCAATTGGACGTCGTAACACTATAAATCTAACACAGTAAATACTAACACTTTCTTAAATTTAAACCTGAAAAGGAAGTTAGAAAACACAAGGAAAAGACAATATAAAGTTCAAAAAATGTATATTAAATATCTTTAAAAAATCATGTTTTACAAAAACGTTCAAGAAAAATGTATTGACAAACTATATTCTGACCCATGTACAACACATAGTGAGGAACGGAAAGACTTATAATGTACCAACTACTGTCCAATGTGCGGTTTATAGCTAACGATTACACAAAAAGATTCAAGAAAAGTTCAATATTTATAATTTTTTGGTGGGCTTTTGCTTGTCTGCCTGTTTACGTATTATCATTATAGTAATTTAGTTCACTCCTCGGAGCTTAAAAATGCTTGAATCGCAACGATTTTGAACTATATTGTGGCAATTATATATTCATACGTTCAGGCAAGTCTGAGTACATGGTAAAGATACTTTTCCGACACCGAATCACTGAGGAACCGGTTTAGGGCAAATCCCGTTAAAATTCATCATTTTCCCGTCAAAATCGACTGCTAGAAAATGAATGGTCGCCCTTGTCGTTAAAGACTATTTTTGCTAAAACTCTCGAAATACTTTGGCTAGAGGCTGGATTAACTTGTCCTCATATTTAACAGAACGCATAAGTTGCAGTGCTGCACAACGTGGATTTGTAAAAGGGTTTTTAATTTTGAAATTTCCGGAATATTACACTTTCTAAATTTTGGTGGTCGGGGCGAAATTACGTCCTCGTGCAGCGATATTTACTACACTTTCTAAAATTACTCTCCTTGATGAGTTTCTGATATTTTTGCATAAAAAACGCTCCGTAGAGCGAAAATATGATTTAAAGTATAAAAACCTCTTCCAACAGCATTTTTACGTGAAGCACGCTTTTCATGCGAAATGTTTCAGATTTTGTTTCACTTTCGAAAAGTTTATCGAAGGTTTTGGCGTGTTCTTTAACAATGTCACTAACTTTAGATTTTTAAATGGAACACCCTGTACATTATTGCGTTTTTTAATTCTACATAATGTTCTGAATCCAACGATGCTAAATAAGTGACATTTCAAACATCAATTTTTTTTATTATATAATTTTTAGTTTTCCATTTAAGTGTGCCATACCGATTCCGATTTATTCTAAATGATCCGTGTAATGCTACGAAAATCAAAATCCCTTTAAAAACACTAAATTACGTGATTATGAGCAAATAAAATTCACCAAAATTGTTTTTGGGACAATACTCATTTTTTTCAAATGGAACCGTGTCGGTACCGTAGTACCATCTATTAGTACTATTAATAAGGAATTTATTCATATGTCGTATTAAAATATGCGATAAATACAAACAAAATTACAGCTAAAAGAAAATAAGAAAATACAATTGTGTTCTAATTAAATGTTAAGAAGTAACTAAAGTTGCTTTGAAAACAATGAAATATTTAGCTTGTCAAACAAATATTTGTTGGTTTAACGGTGTTTTTATTGTGTCTTTAAAAATTGTTTAAAATCCTTGTTAATTGTGTTCAAAGTGCCGCAAATTTATACAAAAAATGAAAAAGTGGACATGTTCATTATTTATGGATAATATAAAAGAAATGCAGTTGCGGCTACCGACCTTTATGCCCAACGATCTCCTGATAGACAATGTCCAGGGAAAAATAATTTTAAACGTGTTGAAAACCAATTCCGAAGAGAGCCCAACAGTGATCCCGAAGAAAACTTGATTATTGACGAAGGAACGGAAATTAATATTTTGGCTCGAATAGCAGTTGATAAGAATGATTCTTTAAGGCAAGTTGGAATTGACTTGAACATCAGTCACCAAACAGTAAGCCGAATTTTGCACAAATACCACTATAAATCTTTTAAATACCAATTGCACCAGCATGATGCAATATTGCAATTGGATTTTATATAATAACGTGCAGCTAAACAATGATTTTTTAGGATTAATTTTATTTTCGGACGAGTCTATGTTTACAAATTTGAGATTATTTAACCAACAAATATTTGAAATGCTAAATATTTCATTGATTTCAAGCCACCTTAATTACTTCTGAACATTTAATTAGCTTTCTTTTAGCTGTAATTTTGCTTGTATTATCGCACACTTTAATGAATAAATTCCTTATTAATAATACTAATAAACGGTATGGTATAACGGTAAAGATATGGTTCTATTTGAAAAAATTGAGTTTTGCCTCCAAAACAATTTTGGTGGATTTTATTTGTTCGCGTAATTTAGTGTATTTAACGGGATTTCGATTTTTGTAGCATTACACGGGTCATTTAGAATAAATCGGAACCGTCATGAAATACTTAAATGCAAAACTAAAAATTATATTATAAAAAAAATTGATGTTTGAAATTTCACTTATTTGGCATTCAAATTCAAAACTTTTTTATTTACCAGTAACTTATACAATAATTACCTCCCCAAGGCCTAACCCGGGTCCGACCGTGCAACCACTGCGTTATTCGCTGTGGCGGATTGCACGACCGGGCGGACTAGGCCTGGTTCGGTTTTAAAACAATTAAAACTTATACCTAGGATCCTTCTGCATAATGCAGATTAAAAAAGGTGATCAAATTTACAAACATCTAAAAAAACAGATTTAACGAAACTTAAAATTACACTTTTATAAGGTAGCTCGCGCACTTCACTGTTTCTAATTTGGGTGTTGACGCTGGTACCTCAATCTGGACGAGGAACCATCTGCGAGACGTGCAAATGCCGGGCTGCGCATGGGCTGGCCTAAACTTTGGTTTTTTAAAAAAAATTTTGGTTTTTGGAAAACTTTGATTTTGTTATAAAATTTTGATGGAAAATGAATTTAGAGACAAAAATACAAAAAGAGACAAAGAAACAAACGAGACAAAAAGAAACAAGCAGAAAGGAAGAGGGGGACAGGAAAGATTTAAAGATGTAAAGGTATGAAATATCAGTAAGGTGGATAGGGTAAGCGAAAGTTATAGTTGATGAAGTTTGGCTACAGAGGTTGCCGGAAGATCGGTAATGTCTGGTACGGTAGGGTGTGTTTAATCCGAAATGGGGCATTATGCTGTCTAATTTGTGTTATGTTTCTTGTTAGTGAACTATCGCCCAGTTTGAAAGAGTAGAATTTCTGGGAGATATCCTGGACGTAGTCCGCTATTGGGGTTATGTCGTGGCAAAGTGCGTATAGGTCTCTGAGGGAGGTGTACTTTCCAGAATTAGAGATGAGGCGCATAAATTTGTGTTCTAACACTTTTAGTTTTCTCATTGTCGTGACCGGTATGCTGCACCACACCGGCGCCGCGTATGTGATGGATGGCCTGACCATCATCGTGTACAACAATTTTTTATTTTGTCGGTTAAGTCTGCTACCCCTGACCATGAGTGGATACAGACTCCTGGACAGGGAGTAGACCGTCCGTACGGTCTCATTTATATGTGTGTTAAACGTCAGTCGCTGGTCCAGTCTGACCCCCAAGTACTTCACGCACCTCTTGGTTGGAATTTTGTTTCCCCGGATCGAGATTGGTGTTAGGATTTTGTTTTCAGTGAAACGGCGCGTGAAAACTTATTTGGCATCGTTGGATTCAGAAAATTATGCAGAATTCAAAAATGCAGTAATATATAGGATGTTTCATTAAAAAATCTAAAGTTAGTGTTACTTCCGCCGAAACCGGAAGTGAAAAGAAAATCAATTGTATGTCAAAAAGTGCCGCTTATTATGTATGTAGTATATCCTAAATTTCAATCAATTATCTTTAAAACTAAAGGAGAAAAGGGGGTAATCATGATCCTGTTACATCCGGTATAAATGGGGAAAAATCGATTGGACCCCAACAAATAACCAAAAGTAGGGTGGGGGTGGAAAAGGGGATATTCTTAGGGGTGAAATGTGGTGTTTTGCAACTTTCGGCAAAACTAGACCTCTTATCGAAAAAGTTAAATGCAAAAGTTGTAGAAAATTGAAAGATACACAACTTTTAATTCAGTCATTTTTCAACATAACCTCAAAACTATTGAGAAAAACGCCAAGAACTTATTTTTTGACTTTTTATATTTATCTTCCACACAAATGATTCGATTTTAATGAAATTTGGTGAAAATGTACATTCTTCTGTCTCAAATAAGCTGTAAGTTTTTTGCAACGAAATATTTATTTTTTGATTTTATGTGAATTTGATTTAAAAATAGGCCTAATTAAAAGGTGGATTAATACAATTTTAATTTTTGAAAATTTCAAGACGGAATTTTTTTCATTGAAGCCTCTACTTTAAGATGGTGTAAAAAAATCATACTGTTACTGTGGAAAAGCATTGTCAAAAATGAGAAAACCAAAACAAAGATTTTTCAACATCGATTTTTCCATAAATGTCACGAATTCTTCATTGTTTATTGAAATAAAATGTTGAGGGTGATGCAGAATGGTAATTTCAATGTAATATCAAATAATCATTTAAGGTCCGAGCTGTTGAAAAACAAATTGTTTAAACAATAATTTTACATGAGAAACTTGCCGTCTTTTCTAACGTCAAAAGAATTTTAGAGTCCCTTGGTGCTCGTATACACACTAAATCCCAATTGAATTTTTTACTCCCTTTAATAACGTTTCGGTCTTCAATACACACTAAATCACATTTTAGTTTTCTCCTCTCTTCCATAATAGTGTGTGGGTGGTATTGGGGGTGACAGTCGGGGGTGGATGATGCCAAAAAAAATTTTGAGGCCTTGACTTTTCGTACATTCCCTAAATTTCAATTTTGTGGATTCTTACTTGCTTGCTTTACCTATTTTACTCTTATTTACCCCATTTACCCCCGAACCCTTAAACGCAATTGGATCAAAATATAATCTAGTTCCAGATCTTGTTCTAATATATAAGTGTACCAAATTTCAAGTCAATATCATAAATGGTTCCAGAGTAAACGTGCGCATAAAAAAGTTACAGAGCGACCGACAGACAGACGAAAATTGTTCGTTCAAATTTAAAATCTCGACGTTTAATGACATTTTAAGCCTATTTCAACAAAAAAAATATATTTTTTTTACATTAGTATACTCCTACTAGACGTGGAAGTAAAACTGTTTGCTCCAAACTACTTATGATTCGAGAATAGATTAAAGAAAAACTTAAGATTTTCAAGACGTTTTCTGATAGAAGTATAAAGTTATTTGTTATTTTAAGTATGTAATGATTAATCCTCTAGCCGTCCTCCAAATTCTATTTATAAAGTACGGAGCATATATTGCAAAGTTGAAAGGGAACAACAAAATGTTTTTCTTTCGTTTTTTCTAAGTTTACATTTACGTTAAAGAATGTGCATTCTTCAAAACTGCCTTAGGCACATGATTAAAAATAAATTTTTAAGGAGTATTTTCCACGATGTTGTAAAGAATGTACCACCTTGACCTGCGTTTTTTTTTGTTAAAATTTGACTTTTATGTACTGCTGCAAATTATACTACACACTAGATTAGTCTAAGGTGCTTTTCCATTTCTCGATACGAATTAGAGTTGGAGAGTCACCTAAGCTTTGAACATTTTCAATAAGATGGAACTCTTTCTTAAAGTTCTCTTATCTGTCTATAATATTTTTAATTAATTTGTTCCAGAGCGGTGGATTAAACGGCCCGCACTTTTACCAGACTTAGGTTCAATGGATTTTTCCTTTGGAACCATATGAATTACTAAAGTTCTTAATGTAACTACCGGTATTTAAAATATCAGAAAATAAAAAATGTCTCTTGAGATATCCTAACCAACTAAGAGAGCCTCGCATTTTTGAAGGAATGTTAACTGGTAAAGTTTATTTAACTTTTCCAAGAGATATTTTGCTTGATTTATTGAGAGGCATTGATACCGGAAATATGTGATTTTAGCACGATGGTGCTGGTCCTCATTTTGATGTACCTGTCAAAGATCATCTAAATCATCATTACAGATGGATTGATAGAGGAGGTACAGTTAACTGGCCACCGAGGTCTTCTAATCTTACACCTCTAGATTATCTTTTTTATGGCGCCACCTAAAATCAGAGATGTACAATGAAGTACGACATATGAGAAGAGTTATTAGAAGAAAAATTAACGTATGCGGTGGTATTAAAAACAATTCACAAATGATTAATAGTAAGGGCGAGCGTATATGCGTCTTTACTATGTACATACTTTGACGTGCGATGTAAAGCAACGTTAGGCGTGGTTAGTACTTGGATGGGCGACCGTTTCAAGGAAGACCGTGTCCTCGTCTCACATATCTTGCGTCTTGTATATCAGTGTATGCGCGGAAGCTATGCAACCTTAGGCGAGGGTTGTGTAGGTGATATACCATCCTTCGGAGGGGATGTAAAGCCGTTGGTCCCTTGTCTATTAAATGTTAGGCAAGTAAAAGATCCCTACTCTTCTTAAGGGAAGAGGTTCGGCAAAATTCCTGGTTGGGAGTAGCTTGTCTACAGGCGTCGGTGATAGGCCTCAGTAGCGGAAATAGACCGACGTTAAATAAATGTTAAAAAAAATGATTAATATTTGCAAATGTGCCGTCAAATATTATGATATTACTTATTGTATTTTTAAATGTTTACTAATATATTCCAATATCTGGGGTCAATGTAAAATGAACCTTTGTGATACTTTATGTACTTATCAAAGATATGCGATTTTCTATCTTTGTAAACACAAAGCGCATAGAAAGTCACGTCTGCTGAAGCTACGACAGAAATTCCGAATGACACGATGCGTTTTACAAATGAATATTACAAGCGTTAGTTGTATCCGCAATCAACGTTCAGCATTCTATCAGTTCTCTGTCAATTCAGTAGCGTGCAGTGGATAAAAGACTGAATGCAGTAGAGACAGACATGTTGGTGAAATGAAATTAGTACTTTAATCAGGGAAAACGTAACTGATGTTTCCTTTTACATTTGTAAGAAATCCATGGTGTGTAAAATTATATATTTATTGTATCACATGCCATTGTTGTCCAAATACTTTCATTATAAAATACTTGTGTTTGGCAAACATTGATACGCCCATGCGTACCATTCTGTATGACCTTGAGTTGACTTGGTTCGGAAATTAAAGAATGATGACGTGAACGAAAACATTCGTGATTTCAACTGTATATAATCATTATTACTCAGTTTTATTTTTAACTACTTTGGGGTCCAAATAATAATTAAATTGTACAAACAGTTTGTCTCAAATTAATCTGACAAACAACAGTGTATTTCACTTACGATTTTTTTTAGAAGTAATTTTGTGTGCAGTGCTTTATTACAGGTATAAATAGCACACAAATTTTCACAGGAGTATATCATTCATAATACAATCTTGATCGCATTGCACAAGTTGTTGTATCTAACGTTTCAACTTTAACTAGGTGATACATTTAAACCTACGTTTCTAGATATTTCATATTATGGGTCAAATTAATAAAAAGTAAATATAAATACAAATGAAACCCCTGATCCGGACACCCCTATAGAATTGGATGATCTAAAAGTTGTAAGTTTGTATAAAGTGGCGCAATGCAGCACGCATTCTGGACGCTGTCATGATTGGTTTGAAGTAGGTCGTATTATCATCATCTCTATACCCTCCCTGTAATGCAGGTAGAAATGTCGATCTATTCCTATTGCCACATAAAACTACAGGGAGAGTCAAATTAAGTCTTATTCAAAGCGATATATTAAAAATCATTTCCTTTGCTGGATTATAATTTATTTACTTATTATGCAAAAATAAGAGCAAGGGAAATATAACCATTATGTTGTCTGAAAGTTATTTGTGGCATTCTACGAATATTCTTTCCTATTATTTGGGTTTTCTACCACATATACTATTATCCTCTTCAAAACAAATCACCGAATCTACAAAATAATAGAATTATTGGAAAAAAGAGCCTCTGCGCCCGTGACGTTTACGCCAAAGGAAAAGTCAGAGGTTATGTTTTGCAAATAATATAAATCGGAATAAACACAAAAATAATGTATTTTGCTGACGTTTCGGAAAGTAATCTCTTTCCGTTTTCAAAGCTATTTTTTGAAGAACTCTTATTTTGCTGTGTATGTCAAATACACAGCTTTAAGATTCTGTTTATGTTATTTCCATAGATACTTACTACTTACACAGAACATAGAACTGATGATATTTTTTTAGATAATGTTGAGTTTGTTAAGTTCTTCTTTTAACATTGGTAGCCAGGTTGTACAAATATCTACAGAACAATTCGATACGCACTTATCTTCATTTAATAAGATTATTGCTGATTCTTTAATTTTTCTTTTTTTGGTATCTGTTTCTTTTGTTAAAATTTTTGCCGAGTCCCAGTTTATTCTATGTCCGCTTTCCCAAGCATGTTCACAAATCTTTGATTTCTGAATTTCATTCTTTCTAATGTAGTTCTTGTGCTCATCCAACCTCACACTGAAAGGTCTGGATGACTCACCCACATAACATTTATCACATTCGCACGGGATATTGTAAATACAGTTTTTTGAATTCTGCTCCCTGTTTATCGGTTTTGTTTTTGTTAAAATAGATCTTAAAGTGTTCCCCGTTTGAAATATCGTCCTAACATCACATTTGTCACCTATACGGCGTAGCTTTTCCGATAGTCCGTATACATAAGGAATTATTGCTGTATAATGACGTTCAGGTTTTTGTCGTACCTGATTGTCCCTATTTTCAACATTTATGAAAATTCTATCAACAAAGGCTTCAGGATATTGATTTTGTACTAGAACCTCTTTGATAAATTTTTTCTCGTTATTTAATATTTCATTATTAGATGAAATTATTTTGGCCCTATCGTATAAACATTTTACAACACCCCTTTTAACATTTATTGACTGATTTGAGTTAAAATTTAGATATCTATTAGTATGTGTTGGTTTTCTATAAACGCTTGTTTCAATTGTATTATTTATCCTTCTAATTAAAACATCTAAAAACGGTAGTTCATTCCTACTTTCTACTTCTAATGTGAATTTAATAGACGGTTCCTTACTATTTATATTTTCTAAAAAACTATCTAGTAAATCAACACCATGAGGCCAAATTGCAAAGATGTCGTCAACATATCTCCACCAGACAACCGGTTTGTTTATACAATTTTGAACATGTGTGTTCTCAAAGTTCTCCATAAATATGTTGCTTAAAATTGGTGATAACGCAGACCCCATAGCCATACCAAAATCCTGCTGATAGAACTCATTATCCAATTGAAAATAGGTTGTTTTTATACACAGTGTTAAGAGTTCCATTATGCTATTTACACTTAATTTAGTTCTAGTTTCCAAATTATTATCATTTAGCAACCTGTCTTTAACTATTTTTAATGTTTCATCTACCGGAACATTGGTAAAGAGGCTAACTACATCAAAACTAACCATCAGGTGTGATTCATGAATATCGGTTTCATAAATTTTTTCTATGAAATGTTTCCTATTTTTAATATATGAATCGGTATTTCCAGATAATGGATCAATAATTTTAAGTAAAAATTTTGCCAAATTATGACATGGTGAATTAATAGAACTAACAATTGGTCGTAAAGGAATATTTTGTTTATGTGTCTTTGGTAAGCCATAAAAATGAGGGGGCTTACTATGATGTGGTGTAAGTTTCCTTCGTTCAAAATCATTAAATTCATGTTTGTATTTAAACAAAGTTCTGTAAATTTTGCTCTCTATTGATTTTGTTGGATCTTTGTTTAATTTTGAGTAGGGTCCCTCATTTACAAGAGTCATGATTTTTGTGTTATATATATCTTTATCTATAATGACTGTGGCATTACCTTTGTCTGCTGGCAATATTTTTATACTTTCATCGCGTTTTAAAGAATTTATCGATAACTTTTCTTCTGGAGTTAAATTATCTTTAATTTTGTATTGCTTCTCTAAAGCAATTTTTGCCCGTATGCGATATTCATTACCACTATCTGTTGGCAAATTTTGAGCCGTTTTTTCTATTGCCGCTACTATGTCAAATTTTGGAACAGTTTTCGGGTTTATTGCAAAATTTAAACCTTTTGATAGTACAAGCCTGTCTGAAATGGACAAAAGTCTTTTTGACATATTAATGACAGTCCTGTCAATTAAAGGATTATTATTTATATTTTGTAATTGCCTAATCTGTTTTTCCCTTATTAAGTTTCTATTAGAATAGGTTAGAAACAAAGATAACAAAAACTCTTCTAATCTAATCTAAAGTTTTATTTTGATTTTCCTCAAAAACTGTATCATACAATTGATGATCTTTTTATTTTGTAGAGATAACAAGTATATTAGAGTAAAAGGAGTTTCAATTTCCAACTTTGTTATATTGTTGTATAGCTCATTATTTTCATAGAAAAATTACTGCATCCAAAAAGTATATGTTCTAGATCCCCTAAAACACTAATGTTCACAGGCTTCACTCTATTCCTATTCTGTAGAGTTGAGCCGGATAACATCCATGACCAAACCTAACACTAGAAATAATAGTGCTATATTCCCTTGGGATATTATAATAAAAAAACAGTGTTTTTCTGGTATAATTGTGGTATGCGGGTATATCTAGTGGGATTCGTGTAACAGTATTCATTCCAGAGGGATGTCGATTTTTTCCATATCATTACTTTTCTAACATTTACGCAATCGGAGACACATAATCCTTCCACAATTTCTCCTGTGTGGATACTTTCTTTGGCCAATTTATTTACTTGTTCATTCTATATTATACCAATATGTGCTCTGACCCACATATTTTGAACTTCGCTATCATTTGATTTCAACTCATATAATAGTTGTTTTATCATTAAGATGTGCGGATGAATCCTTTTTATATTATTTGGGTCGTCCAGTAAATAAATTTTGAATAGGAGATTATTCGTTTCATACTGCTTTATACGTAGTGATAAGGTCGCATCGACGTCTTCTGTCAGCAAGCGAGGTGAATTTAAACTGTGCAAGCCGGTTTTCATAACTTGGGCGGATACCTTCAAATGGTATTCAGGTTATACGACGTTGAACATTCTACAAAAGGTTTGAATCACATATTAATGTTGGAAACCATAAACTGTTAGCGAATTCGAGTACTGGACGAACATATATTTATATAGTTTGGATAAGGTGGTGGGATTCAAGTGGACGAAAGTTTTAATCAGTAGGTATACCTTGGTGTCCAATTTTTTTAACTTGTCTGGCAATGCGGTTGGGCCAGGAAAGAGTGTATGTAATGATGACTTCCAGATCGTCGTGAGAATCGAATGAAACCAGTTATTTGCCGTTAATATTGTATCCCAAGCGTGGATTATGTTTTTCTAAATTTAGTACTACGCACTTGTCAATGTTTAACGAAAGTAACCATGATTAATTCCACTTCTGAACGAGATCTAGATCTTCTTGCAACCGTATGTGATCCGTTAGTGAGTTGCAGTTAATTTTTCTGTCATCTGCGTATAAAGAACAACAGAATTTGATACAATATCACGAATTGAATGTATATGCGATAAACAGCAGGGGTTCTAAGACAGATCCCTGGAGGACTCCATTGAGCGCGTTCCTGCTGTCACTCATTGCAGTACAGTAAATCTAGGTACACGATGTCAACACATCCAACCACGATCTAACCTGAGCGACCACGATACATAACATAGCAAATTAGTGGCAAATGAGCAACCTGGGACGAACCTGTCTTCTTCGGCAGGGGATGTTTTGATGTGCAAGGAGAAAAGATCGCATACTAATAATTGACACCATCATCGTGACAACAACTGAAGTAAGACTAATTTGATCAAAATTGTCAGAGCTGAACTCTTCTCCTTTCTTAAAAGTGGCCTTAAAACATCCTTGTTTCCAGCAGGTCGGTAATATACCAGAAGCGAAGGACAGTTTCATTATTATATTGAGTGGTTTGGATATGGAATTAATGCAAGCTTTAAGCAATATGGTGGATATTTCATCAATGCTGATACGACTGACGAGTCTAGTGCTCGATTTTCTCAACAATTTGCTCTCCTTAGAAATCAATATTTGTCAAATTGGCGGGCACTCGAGAAAGATAATGAAGGATGGGCATGGGCAAAGCATCAGCAGATTCCAATGTATAGACCTGAGACAAACAAATTAGCTACTTTGCTGTGATTACTAGAAATGGATTCATCCGCCTTTCTGAGCTGAGGCATGGCAACTATCGAGTCTAGTAGTTAGTCAAGACTTAAGTCTTATCATATGTTAGTAGTTTTCGTTCATATAAAATAATAACGCAAATACACGTCTTTATTGAATAAGTGCGTATAGTCGGGTGTATATTTACTGGGCAATAAAAAAATGCAACAAAAACTTTACGAGCTAATTACTAACGCCGGTGAACCATTCGGCATGGTCTTATCAAACAAACCGACGTACATTAAAAACTTAGAAAGATAAGTGATTCAATTTGCAGGCGAGATAGTACAAACAGTAACGGTATTTTAATGAGGTTGTAAAGTTGTTGTTGTTTTTTAACTGAACAATAAATATACACTATATATGAGTTTACATGACTCTTAATCTTATCCTAATCCTAACCTCTCGTACTCCTGTCATTTGATATTTTTAACTAAAACTATGTGCACAAGTAAATATAACAAAATCTCGTTTATAATAAATTATAATGAACCTAAATGAAATTTATTTTTTCAGAAAAATTGTTCTGAAAATACATTATTTAATTTCTTGGACCACTGTGTACGTATAAATTGGCCTGCAGCGTGAAGGGGAGGCGAGGTAAGCCCGCAATAATCATAAAATGCTCACCTATATTACTTTGAAAACGTGTGAGATTCTTTTGAAATTGAATAGGTAAACCAGTACTTAGTATCCTTTGTGATTTGACTTTGGCATCTGGTAGTAGAAGTAATTTTTAAGGATTGTTATTATGGGCGCCATAAAATGCAATAAAATTAAATAATAACATTTTTATATTTTTCTAAATGGCCAATAAATATGATTATGTCATTAATTAAAATTATTCAACGTTCCTATATCTGTAAAATTATTCGTTTTTTGTTGCTGTAAATAGCAAAGTCAATATGTGTCTTCAAGGAGCGAATGGTTAGAGTGTGCAAATTTGGCGCGGTTTTTCGCTAATGTCTAAGTCCTTGTTAAATATTATAGGTTCTAATCTTCGTCCTTTTGAAATGCATAAAAATAGGAGAGTTTGCTCTAATGTTTTTATTGCTGCCTGTTGCTGTTAATTTGTATTTAACAAATTAGTATCGTTTATGCTAAAACAGTTTATTTTTAATTTTATATAAAGGCCTTCAAGCTTAAGGCAAAATATACTGCTAAAATTAAGTTTTATGTGCAATGAAATATGAAATCAAATACATAAATACAAGGTGTGGTAATAATTTTTTTCACTCTGAAAGTG
The DNA here is from genome assembly GCA_963675555.1 of Leptura quadrifasciata. Taxonomy (NCBI): domain Eukaryota; kingdom Metazoa; phylum Arthropoda; class Insecta; order Coleoptera; family Cerambycidae; genus Leptura; species Leptura quadrifasciata. The sequence continues at coordinate 135,889,487 of OY776676.1, forward strand.
TCACGACAAGACTGTCTGTAGGAAAAGTTGAAAATTATCCTGATTGTGCGTTTTTGCATATAACAAAAATTCTATTGGCTGACTGACCCCATATAATAATATTGTAGCTAAGTCTTGAATAACTAAGGAATGGTGGGATTATGAGTAAGCCATGTTAATTTATTTCCTTTTTAAGATTTATTAAGCCATACGTATTACGTACTCTTCGCTAATTTCGAACATAGGTCGACTATATGATCAGAGAAACCAAGAGTTGAATCTAAAATAGTTCCAAGAAATTTTGTCTCGTTATTGGTTTCTACACAGTTTAGTATAGGAATTGATTTGGGTAACGAACTATAAAAATGGACAAAAACTGTCTTGCTAGTGTTAACCGTAAGTGAATTTTTCTGACACCAGTTTTGAAATTGTTTAATTATTGTATATGCCTTAAATTCTAATTCCTGCATATTTTTAGCCTTTATGACCACCGAAGTGTCATTCGCGTATATAATAATGAAGATAAATATGACTCCTACGAAAACGCCAGTAGTAATAGCGTCAATTTGTCTCTAACTTCTTTTTCTGAAACAGAAGTATTTAAGTCATTGAAGAAAATCAAGCCTAAGCTTACTAAAGGACCTGATAACATTCCCGCATTCTCACAACGATATTCAATTTATCACTAAAAACGCGTACATTTCCAGATGTGTGGAAATATTCGCGCTTATGTCCCGCTTTTAAAAAAGACAACAAGTGCATGGCCGAAAATTATAGACCCATTACAATTATCTGCAATTTCGCTAAAGTCTTTGAGATCACTTTGCATATGTCATTATCCAGTCACGTACATGGCCAAATTAGTTGTAACCAACATGGATTTGTCCCCGGTAGATCTACTTAAACTAACCTTGCATGTATCGCTCAATTCATTTCTAAGGAATTGGATGCAAACAGGCAAGTCAATATTATCTACACTGATTTCTCCAAGGCCTTTGATCGCCTAGATCACTGTAGTCTATTAGAAAAATTGGGTAAGTTTGGATTGTCAGGGATGCAGTTAGAATTCTTCTCTTCATATCTAGAGAATAGGCGTCAGTATGTTGAATACCGCGGTTACAAGTCGTTTGACATCCTAGCCACCTCCGGTGTACCCCAAGGTTCTGTACTGGGCCCGCTTATGTTTATTGTTTTTATAAATGATATTGTAGATAATCTTAATATAGGGAGTCTCTTATATGCTGATGACTTGAAAATATATTGTGTAATAGAAAACGAACAAGACTGTGAAAATCTTCAGAATAACCTAAACTTGGTAAATGACTGGTGCCAATCTAATAATCTGCCTCTTAACATATCCAAATGTAACTCATTTACCTTCTCTAAAATGCGTAACCCTATCAATTACGATTATCATATAAACGATCAAATTTTGCAGAGACCGGATACAGTAAAGGATCTTGGAGTTATATTTGATAAGTGTCTAAGTTTTAAAGAACATATTAATTTCACCATCGCATCAGCTCTAAAGAATCTAGGTTTTATAATTAGAAATTGCAAGGGGTTCAGTAATACTGATATTATGAAACTGCTATACTATTCATTTGTACGCTCAAAATTGGAATACTGCTCGTTGATATGTTCCCCAGGATATGCTATTTACATAAAGAGTGTTGAGAATATTCAGCGCCGTTTTGTTAAATATTTGTGCTTTATTGAAGATAATATTTATCCAACAATTGGATATCCGCAAAATGTTATGTTGGAAAGATTTCACATGTCTAATTTGGAAAATAGAAGAATAGTACATTCAATAATTTTTCTTTACAAAATTATGCATAACGTGTTTGATTGCCCTCTCATTTTGGAGCAACTGAATTTTCATATACCTCGTACAGCAAGTCGGAATTGTGAAACATTTTACCTTCCTACACCTCGAACTAATTTATTAAAATTTTCCCCTCTATATTTTATGTGTAGAAATTATAATCTACTGCAAGATCAGCTGTAGCATTCGTTCAATTAAACAACTTGATTTATAATTTATAAGTTTCGCTCTCTATACTAGTCTGCTGTAGTTCTGTTTTAAAGTGTTTTTTTTGTTACTTTATTTCATTTTTTTATTATTGTAATTTGTGTTTTTATATTGTAATACCTGTTTATTGTAATGTTTACATAGTTTTCATTGTAATGTTCCCACCCTGTAAATGATTACCTGTTGGGTGGTAGTATCCAAATAAATAAATAAATAAATAAAGATTATCGGTTCGGTTGAAAATGACGGGAGGTCATTTATAAATATTAAAAAAAGTAAAGAACCAATAATTGACCCTTGGACCACACTAATATCCATTCCATAAGTGTCAGATATTTTCGAGTCAATAGAAACGAATATTTTTTCATTTTCTAGGTATCACATTATCCAGTTCAATATGTGACCCCTAATACCTAGATTATTTAACTTTAATAAGTTAAATGGCGTTAAATCAAAAAAATAAACTTGCAACTTTATTACCCACGTCCAGGCGGGCATACATTTTTTAATAAATTCTTGGCTAACTAATTCTTAGCGTCTTAGCTAGATCTTAGCGTCCGGTAACCATACTGATTCGTAGCTGATTGATTTTTAAATAATCGTATAGTCTAGTGGAAACTGCTTTTTCAGTTATTTCTGAAATATAACTTGGCCTGTAATTCTCTAATAGTTGGGGATTGGCTTTTTTGTGCAGACGAACAATTTTTCCTAATTTTAAAGTATTTAGGAACTGTCCAAACTCAATTGATATGTTAATTAAAGCTGTGCTAGTACTGGCTGATGTGTATTTGCAGAATATTATGAAACGTATAGCTATTTCGTCAATACCAACACAGTTTTTTACCTTTACATTACTTATTATTTTAATTACGTCTTCAGTAACAGGCTCTATAAAAATGGAATTGGCATTGCCTTAAGTTGGGGGAGTACACATTACAGACTGATTAATTTTAAATTGTTTCTCCAACTTGTTTTCTATGCATGTAGAGAAATAACTACCAAAGGCATTTGCAATATCTGTTTTATTACTTAACAATTCATCGTTTAATTTAATATTGAAATTAGTTTTGATTTTATTACTCCCTAATTTGTTATTAACTATTTACCACGGAGTTGTAGCTTTACTATGTGATTTGTTTATCTGTTCTGTATTATTCCCCAATTGGATATAGTATTGTAATTGTTTATTGTATGTCCATTGTTGATGTTCCCAAAATTACGTAGTAATAAAAGGGCAAGAAATACTTTATGATGGATGTATTTGTTACATAAAATAAGAGTTTACAAATCACTTACCATATTTAAATCAATTCCGGTGCAAACTATGATGGAGACAAATCACAAAATTGCAATGAATTTCGTAACCTCGCAACCAGAAGGCAAACAAGTTTATTTTCCTTCTGATATAATTCTACACAGCCACATCTGACGCTGATGGTTTCACATTTCGTAACTAAGATCCTGTGAACGATCCATCTTTTGCGTCTGAAGGACTTTTACTATATTTTTCAAAAAATGAATATTAACGTTCACAAATAAGGGTTCAAAACGACTGTTTCAGATGGAGAATAATACAAAATTTATACTTACTGTTCGTTTATGCTTAACTGCTTCTCTGATGGTATCAATTGGACGTCGTAACACTATAAAACTAACACAGTAAGTACTAATACTTTATTAAAATTAAGCCTCAAAGGGAATTTTGAAAACACAAGAAAAAGACAATATAAAGTTAAAAATATATATATTAAATCTCTTTAAAAATTCATGTTTTACAACAACTTCAAGAAAAATGTTTTTAACAAACTATAGTCTGGCCCGTGTACAACACATGGTGAGAAACGGATGACTTATAATGTACCAACTACCATCCAATATGCGGTTTTTTGAGCTAATGATTACACAAAAAGATTCAAGAAAAGTTCAATGTTTATAAATTTTTGATGGGCTTTTGCTTGCCTGTATATTTACGTATTTACAGTTCAATATCAATTTTGATCGCCCCTCGGAGCTTAAAAATGCTTGAATCGCAACGACTTTGAATTATATTTTGCAATTATAATTTCATACGTTCAGGCAAGGCGGTCCCATGCACATATGAGTACATGGAACTATACTTTAATGACACCGAATCACTGAGGAACCGGTTTAGGGCAAATCCCGTTAAAACTCAACATTTTCCCGTCAAAATCGACTGCTAGAAAATGATGGGGGTCCCTTGTCGCTAAAGGCTATTTTCGCTAAAACTCTCGATATACTTTGACTAGAGAGTGGATTCACTTGTCCTCATATTTAACACAACGTGGATTCGTAAAAGGGTTTTTAATTTTGAAACTTCCGAAATTATCAAGTTAAATTTTGTTACTGTTTCTAAATTTTGGTGGTCGGGGCGACATTACGTCCCTGTGCAGCGACATTTACTACACTTTCTAAAATTACGCTCCTTGATGAGCTATTGAAATTTTTGCATAAAAAACGCTCCGTAGAGCGAAAATATGATTAAAAATATAAAAACCTGTTCCACGATATTTTTACGTGAAGCACAGTCTCGAAAAGTATATCGAGGGTTTTATCGTGTTCTTTAACAATCCCTCTGAGACCTCCACTATACCTTAAAAGATAATAATTCGAATTTTACTCAATATAAGATACACTTGAACATGACTTCTTCGCCTTATTTGAGAAAGTAATAATTGAAAAGAAATCCCTTTTTGCCCATAGAAAAAACATAAATTTTGTATATATCGTGTGGCCTTTTTCGAGACAAAGGGTTCGAAACAAAATTTGTCCATTATAATTCTTGGAAGTTATCGAATTTTAGTTTTTCATCTCATCAAGTTTCCATCTCTAAAAGTTTAAACAATATCTGCTCCAAAGTTGGCACACTTATTTAGCAATTTTAGATATAAATTTGGATAAGGCAAAACACCTGAAATTTGGAGAAAAACCATTTTCTATGATATAAGAAATTGTTAAGCTTTTGCGGCGCTATAACTTTCAAAGTATTAGTCGTACGAAAGAATGTTTTATACAAACCACATCGAGAATTGTGTCCTCTATAAGAGTCATACATAATTTTCTCTTAGAATCAACAAGAAACGAGTTATTCGGAAAATACTAATTTTACCTCTACAAATCGACCGATTCACTGGACTAATAAAAAAATAATGACTCTTACTTTTCATCCGTAATTTTTTTTCAACGGGACTGGCCTGTTTATAGACGTTTAACTTTGCATTTTTCTTGATGTTTCTTTTATATTCCCAAAAGGACTTGACCATCTAACACGTTTACGATCTTGATTAACAGGAACGGTACATTGCAACATTAAAGTGTCTGTGAAATTAAAATATATATTTCCAAAATAAAATAAAACTTAATTATACTTTTTATTGCTTATAATCAGTTACCATATGTTTTACTTTTTACTCTAAAGTGTATAATATGTGGCAAAAAATTTAGATTCATTTTTATGTAATCATTTTACTTTGAGAAAAAACAGAATACATTATCTAGTGAAGAAATTACACCCAATTAGTATGAAATAATATAATATGTCTAACGCAAATTTATTTTTATTAGCCATGCCCAACATATGGCAAGAGTAGAAGCGACAGCTAGTGATACTTTTTATAACGGTTGATAATTACTACTTAAGAAATACAGAATAAAGACGCTTAGGTGAAATATTTGTATTTAAATTGCAAGAATGAGGTGACTCAATAGGACAAGTATCAAGATGCTCAGAATTAAAAAAATTTAGTTTCGGAAAAAAATCTCAACACAAGATGCCATTTTAGCCATAACTTTATTTTAACAAAATTGAACAAAAACAGCATGTATAGTATTTGACTTCAAACTTGCTTTTGATACTAATGACATTAATTTGTTACTGAGTAAACTATACAATTGTGGTATAAGTGGCCCCGCCTTAGATTGGCTGTCGTGTTACTTAACGGAACGCAGCCAAGAAATCATATTAACAAATAATGCTGCTTCCATTTTTAAATCAAAATCACATCCTGTGATAACGGGTATTCGAGAAAGAAGCGTTATCGGACTACTCTTTTTTATTATTTGTATAAATAATATTTTTTCTTAGCATCCCAATGGGTTTGTTTCATTTTACACAGATGATGCACTAGTAGGAGTTACCTCAAATAAACTGTGTGATCTTAGTCTAAAGGTAAATCATTGTATGAAACATTATTTTTTAAACAATGAGTTTGTATTATATGATCTAAATACTGATTTCATACTGTTTTCTACGGAAGCGTTGAGGGGCCACATAGGAAAAAATATATGTTGAAATTAATTTCATGATCGTTGAGAACATGAAATTAACTTCACCTCAGTCAAAATTAACTCTTACCTGCTTGATTCGTCTATTTACTACATTTACCCCTGAACCCTTCAACGGAGTTAGATCAATATATAATCCAGTTCCAGATGTTCCAGTTCCAGAAGGGTACCAAATTTCAAGTCAATATTATGAACGGTTCCGGAGTAAACGTGAGCACAAAAAAGTTACAGACAGATTTTTTTTCATCTAATTTAAAATCTCATGACATTTTAAGCCTTTTTCAACAAAATAATAATAATAATTTTTTTTTTGCGTTACTATACTTCCAATGGACGTGGAAGTAAAAATTATCAGCCACCTTCTTTGTTAGCTGGTAGTTTAGACATCATATTAATTTAAACCCCTTAAAAATGTACTATTTTGCTTATGTACACTCAATCTTGAGCTATAGAATCATGTATTGTGGAAACTGTGCAAGAATTGAGATTTTAGAACTCCAGAAAAGGATTATAAAGGCAATGGGTTTTTTGAAATTCCAGATTTTCCTGCAGAGGTCCTGGATTTATGAAACAAAAAATTCAACACAATTTTTTCTATGATCTCAAGCACTAGAATAGTCTTAATTATACAAAAACCGTTAATTTATTTTTATCAATGGCAGGCAAGATATCGGCTGCTTTTGACAACGCAGATACGTAGTTATGTCCTGGTCTAAAGCCTAATTGCAAAGTAGAGAAAATTTGGAATCTATTAAGATGCTCATAAATTTGCTCATTAAATATTTTTTCGAATAATTTTGAAAGTACGGTACGGATACTTATAGGACATAGGTCTTTCGTATCTGTTATATATATATATTTTAATCATTTATTTAACCTCGTCCTATTTCCACTACCAAGGCCAATCACCGACGACAAGGGATAAGCTCATACCCTCTCAGTTTGTCGTGGGGTAGGGATCATTAATGTGTTCACATCGCAGATACATGGAACCTGCAGTTTTACATCACTTTCTAAAGATGGTGACGCCAGCAGATCTACGTGGAAGGACGCGTCATTGTCCATCACACCACCAAGTCTACTTTATATATTTAGGAAATGGAATAATAGGTACTTAATTTCCAACAATTAGGAAAATAAATTTTTTCAGTACACAAATCAATTATATGCGTAAGAAATGGCAAAATATAAAAGAATACGTAAGAGAATTATACTAATATTAAGATATCAGTCAGGAGGTTTTGTTTTAATCGTGGACAGATGCTTAAATACATCATCATTAAAAGTTAACTTTAAATTAAATATGTCAGCTCAGACGGTTGAGATAGTTAATAAATCGAAAAAAACTAAAAAAAACAACACGCTTTAATAGCAAACCGAACTAAAAAGTACAAAATAATGTTCTAAATGTCTTTTAAGTTTTTTTAAACTATAATTTTTTTTCTCCAATCGCCCCTTTTCTTGTGTTGTAGTTCCATTTTCCATTGTTGTTCCCACGAGTAATGAACAATTAAACGGTCAACCCTACCAGAGATCCGATAGAAGGGTAAGGCTCTTATACAACAGGGTATGCCCGGTTCTTTGAGGTGGACGCTAGCGACATGACATTTTTAGTCACCCTCTTGCCATTCAGCCCTCGGCACGTTTCTCACCAATATATTGGATTGGGTGAATTTTGTAATTATCATCATGAACATCGATACATATAGAAGAAACCAGCTGAGACCCGCCTGCTTTTCGAAACCGCTGAGTATCCGCTAGTAGTACATAATTAATATTACATCGTAATGGATGTATTAAAGTTGGAACTAGCGTTTACAAGGGCTAATACAGCGGCAAATACAGCGGCGCCTCCGGCAAAATCTCGACAACAGATTAGTAATTTTTTAAATTTTCTTATTTTATCCTGATAATCCTGGTGAGGATATTAGGACAACGTTATCAAATTATTCTATTGTCGTCGGTCCTTGATAAGTGTACAAAGTTTTAGTTTAATCTGACGTTTTGAAGTGGGTGAGAATCACGTTCAAAGATTCCATTACAAACAAACAAAAAAAAAATATACAGGTGAAGCTAATAATAAAAAATCATTAATTCAAATAACCCCGTGCGGGATCTGCTTGGAAAACAATTTCAGAGCTGTTGAATAAAAATTAAAAAAATAATTTTTAGATAAACCATCACGAAAGTGCCATTGAAGATCCAGAAGTGGTTGCCTCATTGTTTAATGAGATTTTTTTATAAATAGACCAATCAATATTGTAAATCAAATACCCAATACACACAGTAGTTAAACTTAAAAATAAAAGATAATCTGGACCAGGCGATGTACCTGGCTTTTTAATTGAGAAATTATTGATAACTCCACTAACTTATCTCGTAAATCTGTCTACTAATACTGGAACGTTTTAAGAAACACTAAAAATAGATAAAGTAGTGCCCATACTTAAGAAAAACGATCCACATTTCTTGGAGAATTATAGGCCTGTAACAGTACCATTTAGTTTTTCTAAACTATTTGAATATTGGTTCAAATGTGCTTTTAGAGGGCGGAATATTAAAACGTAATATTTTTAGCAGTCTGGTTACGTTCCTTATAGTAAAATAAGGATTTTATAGAGGAGTTTGCGACTAAAAATATTATGTTTCAATATTCCGCCCTCTAAAAGCACATTTGAACTATGCTAAGCCTAGTCAGGCTATTTATTTTTCGATTGCAACAGACACTAGACAGCTAGATGGCACCTATTGACTATTTTACATGTCGCTATCCCAAAGATACCGAAATGTACTAAATAGTCAAGTGATTCTCGTGTCGGTCGTCACATGCCTACCTTGCACTGACGAGAGCCAACAGCTCGAAACTGCAGTCTGCAAGTGGTGTGTGACGACTGGCATGAGAGCTCCTTTAAGTAGGATCAGTCTTTCGGCTGGTGTTTGTTGCAATCGAAGCATTAGCGTTTTGATGGTAATATGCAATTATTACACTTAACGCGCCAGGCTTGTACCTTGTAATTCAGCTCTCGGCGGAGCACATAGCCCGGAGAGTAGCTGTTGGTTGCAGTCTGGTTACGTTCCTTATAGTAAAATAAGGATTTTATAGAGGAGTTTGCGACTGAAAATATTATGTTTTAATATTTGAATATTGTTATCTAGATCGCTTATTAAATTTTTTAGTCATCCAATTTTGTCTGATAAATAACATGGTGTTCGCTGGGGAAAATCCACTATAACGGTCGTAACAACATTCTATAATCATGTAATTTATTATAATGAGGCAGGGGAATGCCCTATTGGAATATGTTTTGATTTCAGCAGGGCATTTGACTGCGTCAATCATACGAAATTGTTAAGTTTATTGAAAGATTATGGTATTGGCGGACATCCACTAACCTGGATCAAATCATTCTTAATCAATCGCCAACAGTATGTAAGTATACAATATGCAAGTGAAAGTATGACATGCATGGTAAATTCTGGATGTTCGTATCTAAGTATGGGAGGTCCACATGGCTCAATATTGGGCTCTGTGTTATTCATATTGTATATTAATGAGTTGGATATCATTCTATGTAATGATTTCTTTTAAATGTATGCCGATGTTCTTTCCATGATTGTTTTATATTCTATACATAATGCGTTAAAAACTAAATGTAATAATGTTATTGAAAAAGTATCTACATTTTTCGATCAACATCAACTGTATTTCAATATTGATAAACGTCAGTTAACTCAGTTTCATAATAGGCAGGAAGACTGGGAGTCTATTTCTCTTAAAGGCAACAACTCTATTATAACACGTACTCATAATAGTATAAAATTTTTGGGTCTACATATTGATGAGTGTGGAAGTCACATTGTGAATATATATTTTCCAAGCTTGCATCAATTTAATTTCTAGTTAACAATATTGAATCAGTACTTACTAGGTACCAATTAGTTAATTTATATTATACCAAGTGGGTTCTAGAATGAGGTATGATAGTGGAGTGTGTGAATCGGAAAAAGGCTGAAAATTTGTAAATATTTTGCTATGCAACGTGGGTACCTACTGCCCACGCTTTCGAGGATGCTGAACACGATGATGCTAGTAGAATTTCTCTTTGGAGTTGCGCAACCCCGAAACGGACAAAAACCACCCCCACAAGGTATTAAACGCTTTTCACATCTTTTCCAACAATGAATCTTAGCGTACTCCCGTTTTCGAGGATACTGAACACGGCGGTGATGCTGAATGTTTCTTTCGACCCCCTCCAACCCCTCTACCGACTAATAGACATCCCCGAAACGGGTACAAAATTGTTTTTATATCACCAGCAAAATGGATGTGACGCTCGTATTCAAGGATGCTGAACATGGTGGCGATGCTGAATGTTTTTTCTTGCCCCCTCCAACTTCGCTAACAGCCACTAAACACCCCCAAGAGGGGTGGAAAACTTTTTTGTAAAGTATCAGCGGCAAAATTCATGTACCGCCCATCTTCAAGGATGCTCAGTGCGGTAGTTTATAAGAAAGTGAGAAAGAGTTTACGCTATTATTACGATTTTTTACTGCGGAATCGGATTCTACGGTAAAAAATACGTAAATTTTATTCCGGACATTTTATTCGATTCTTGCATGGTGTCGCTGCAATCGCAAAAAATTGAGTGGAAACATGAAAGTTTTGAACGCATACTTAAAAAAATACGAAAGTAAAACTACTGATCTCAGAGTGAATGATTTCCCGAGCTGTTTTGAGAACAGTGATTTTACACGGTCGTGCGGAAATTACACTATTAACATTCTGTAAATTTATTAGCAGCTAGTAATTTTCAATTTACATTTTTTACAGGCAATAAAAAACTCAACTCAACTCAAAAACTCAGACAAGTTCTTGATCCCAGCCAGTGAAGGCAAGGTGAGGATTTCGGCCAGTTGAGGCAATTAGTTTACAGCTTAACTGCTACACTAGCAGGTTTTAATTTCAAGATTATAGCAGGTGTTCAAAACGGTGCCCATTGACTTCTTGGCATTGTCCGAGACGAACGTAAAAATTGCCTCAGCTCTTCCAAATCACGAGCTTTAGTGAAATAAACCTCACCATTCACGTAGCCCCAAACAAAATAAACAAGTGGTGCGAGGTCGGGAGATCTTGCCGGCCATTCAATAGTTCCTCTTCGGCCTATCCATCGATTTTCGAAAGTACCATTCAAATAGTCCCTAACAATATCCACAATATCCCGATATTGTGGAGGAGCCTCATATACCAAATATTATCGAACTCATCACCAGCAGTCTCTTGTATTGCGGGAACTATTTGATTTGTCAACATTTCCAGGTATTTTTCTCCATTCAAATTTCCATCTATGAAAAACGGTCCTATGATTCGATCCCTGAAAACTCCTGCCCAAACATTTAATTTTTGTGGATACTTGCGTGTGTGTTTCAAGTATCCAGTGAGGGTTTTCGTCACTCCAATATCTGAAATTATGGCGATTAACTTTTCCACCGAGTTCGAAAGTTGCTTCATCTGAGAAGACACGTAGAGATGACAAAAAATTTGGGCTTTGGTTACTCCTTTCCATCATTAATTTACTAAATTCAAGTCGCCGATCAAAATCATCTTCCTTTAACTCTTGGTGAAGGTGAATTTTGTAAGGATGAAATTTAAAAAGTTTCAAATTTTTATGAACTGAAAATGCACTCATATCAAGCTGTTGACTGGCTTTTCTGATTGATAACCTTCGATTTTCAACAAATGCCTGGGCCACTTCCATTTGTCGAGCTTCCGATGTTTTAGATTTTGGTCTTCCAGATTTTGGGCGATTTTTATTTGTCTTTGTGTCTAGGAATCATTTGATGGTACGGGACACAGTAAATTTCTAAATTCCCACTTGATCTACACGGAAAGTTTCGTTGAATAAAATCACAACTTCATCATATGACATTTCTTTATCGCCCCACCCTCGCGTCATTAAAAGAGAAACTCTCTCTTCCTCTGTTAATGTAGCCATTATGCAGAAAAAAACGCGAGAACTAATGAAAAATTAAATAACTTTTTCCGTACAAAAGTGCGCTCCTGCCTCTACAAAAGTTGGAAGAAACTGAACGTTCTCGTAGAAATTTTACAAAACAAATACTGTTATTAAGAACACTTTAAAAAAAACATTCATAAAAACCAAGATATCACAGATATTGTTTTATAAACTGAATGTTTTTTTGTCAACACGAGTAGCTAAAGCTTATAAATTTTTAGAAACTTATGGACGCTTAAGATTTATTTCAATTTTGTGCGATTGCAGCGACACCTTGCGAAAATCGAAAAAATGCCCGATATAAAGTTCACGTATTTTTGGCCCTAGAATCCGAATCCGCTATAATAGGGATTTTCATTACAAATTTCAAAGTTAGTTATTCGTATTTTCGTTTTCGTTAATTATAGTGCAAATCAAATCGATCTAACATATACATACACATAAAATCTTGAAAGACCTTTGAAAAGCATTATGTTTAACATAAAATTAGTAACTACAAAGGAGTGTGTAATGGTAACTGATTTGTTTTCTAAAAATCACGAGATAAGAATCTTTTATGAGAACACCTGAACTTTAAATTTGCCAACCGTAAGAGTCCATTATTAAGCACCGTATAATATTTTTGAACACAATGGTAAAAAATTGATTCCATCTTTCCTAGAATACCTGTTAACCGGCGTAATGCATTTTATGTGAAAAGTCTATGGCTTTTAGTATCTCATTAATTTCATAATGTTAATGTGGAAACCCTCCATCGGGAAATAAAATACCCACATTTATCATGATCTCTGGACAAGGGCTACAATTATTTAGCAGATTTCATATTTGGGAACAATGCCTTAGAGGGAAGAGCGGGGGTGTTGGAGCATTGTGAATAGGGTGATTTAACATTTCAAGACGCAAGGTGGTTGAAATGAAACAACCACACCCCTTAAAATTCGAATTTGACTCGATTTTTAACATTGCATCGCAACGGGTGGTTATGGTCTTATGAAGACAGGTACAGGCTACAGTTTCACATGAAAATGACACCCCAGGTAAAATGATCCACTTTTGTTTTAAGACCCTTGTGCTCGACAAATGCTTTTTACGGGAAGTTTTGTAATTAAGAGACGTTGGATTTTTTCCGTTTCGGGGTTCAGGTAAAAGCAAAGTTTCAGTTACTTGTGCGCGACGTGTTATAAATGAGAATAAGTAGTCAGGTTTAAAAAACTAAGCTAGTTATTTATGTTTTGTAAATAAAAGTAAATGGTCGGTATTTAATTACCTCTCAAGTGTGCTGCTGAGCAAAACAGAAAATAATATCCAAATAATACTTTCTGAATGTGTATCGTTAATTGCATTGAAAACACAGTAAATACGTCACCTGTTACGCTGCATATTTTTCTAACAGGTTTGATTTGTCAGTGCAAAAACTAAACCATTGGTATCAGCAACTAGACAGTGCTTAATTGAAATGACACCACACTCGTAAACACTCACAAAGAGAGTACAGAATAAATAAGGAAGGAGAAATATTCTTCTAAAACCATGTCCTTCATTATAGACTCACCTTATATACCCGTAATTATTAATTAGTAATTATTTGATAAACAAGTTTGTAAACAATATTATTTCCAGTAGAACAAAGAAGCAGTCGTCACTGTTTTATTTGGAGCAGGTTTCCTGTGTATCGAATGCTTATTTACATAACTCACGCTAGAAAACAATCTCAAATAACAAGAAAGAGCCACATAAATTTATTTATTGACAAAAACTACCTTCACAGAAATTAGTTTAAACTGAATAAGCTACTACAAATAAATAAATAGGAGCAATTAGTTCATTGTTTGATAACTACTTTACTTGTACGTTTATATTAATTGGTTTATGTATGAGGAAATACAGTCTAGCAAATGTGAGATATAATTTACATCAAAATGTATAGTACTTATAAGTAATTAAAAATGTTTTATTAGCAACGTCTCACAGCGAATCCAAATGAGGATCGAAAGTTCGTTGTAGTAAGAAGAGGAAAATTATAACTAAAAAGAATAATAATAAAGAAATGGAAAATTTCAGCAGTACTGGGAATGGATTTGGGAGTTAGAGGGTGTATACAGCATTCAGGTTAAGGGTTGACATACGAAATTCTCATAAAACCTACTATGAAAAATAAGTAAAAATATTTTTCAAATTTATTGAAAAGGCGAATTTTTGGCGAGCGTAAAATACAGACTGCAACCTGGAATTTTATAGAATACTTGATTGGAGAAAAAGCAACATTATCTGTATCATAAAGCTTTGTATGATCTACGTATCTAACTTCATATTACAATCCTTGGCTAGTTATCAAATTCGGCCTTAGACCTCATTAATAATAGTAATAATAATAAATTTGTTCATCACTCAACATAATACAGAAATGAATAAGTTATTGGACTAGTCAAATAAATACGAATATAACACTCAACATTCCACTACACATAGAGTCATTTAAAATCTAAAAACTCTTCGTAACTGTAAAATGAGTTATATAATAGGAAATCATATAGCCTTGATTTAAATTTGTTAAAATTGTCGTTATTGCCATAAAGATTTACAAACTTATTGTAGCAATTAATGCCTCCATATATGCGACAATGCCGACCAACAGAAAGCCTAAAAAACGGTTGATGTAGTGTCTTTGGATCGTGTATTTAAATAATGTATGGAGCTATTCTTTATTAAGGATTTTTTTTTATATTTAAAATCTATAATGATGGCAGACTCAAAATGCCATACCTTTTAAAACTATCTCTACAGGAGATAAGAGGACGTATATGTGCTATTAAACTCAATATGCGTTCTTGTACATCAGTAACTCTATTTGCGTGTGCTCAACTTCCCCAAAATATTAAGCCATATGATATAATAGATTCAGTTAAGCCAAAATATGCTAATTTAAGTACCACAAGGCTCGCAGTACTCGTTAGCTGGCTTAGCTTAGCTTAGCTTAACTTCTTTCTTATTATTTGCACGTATGCCAAAGTTTGTGTCATCGGCATATATTCTTTGTGTATCGGCTATAGGATAGTTTGAAGATATATCGGTTAGAAATATCAAAAATAATACAGTCCCCAATATAGTACCCTGTGACACTCCTACTGATATACTATATAGTTCAGATTTATAATTGTGTGTGGCAACTATTTGGCTTCTATTGTTTAAGTAGGATGCTATCCAGTTTTTTGAAATACCACGAACTAGAGTAGCAGATGGTGATTGATTGGGCCAAATGCATGGCTCAAATCGAAGTATAAAGCTACATTTATATTTCTTCTATTCAGTGATTCATAAATAAAATCTGAAAATTCAACTATGGCAGTTATAGTAGACTGTTGTCTACGAAAACTATGTTGGTATATATTAAAAATTTTATTACACTCTAGGAACGGAATTAATCTATTATAAAATGTTAGTTAGATAATTTTTGGTAATTGATTTTGTACACATGTTATATTCCTGTAATAAGCGTAATCCTTCGGCGATTCTTTATTTTTCTATATCGGGATGGATTCTGATACTTTCGACGCACTGGGATATTACCTGTTTAGAAAGGATTCATTTATTAAACATATTATGGGTTCGCTCAGGATCATACTTGCAGCTTTTAATATTTTGCAATTTTATATCAGCAGCACCCGGAGGAGAGTCTTTATTGGTAGTCTTGGATATTATTCCTACTTAGTGTGGTATTATGGGAGTTAAATAGAAATTTACATAGGTAGAGGATGAATTATTTAACTTGTCGCAACGAGGTTTTGGATATTGCACGATACTCACATCGTAAATAATTATTACGTAACAGGCCCATTATTGTAAGATGTTATAATAATCTACTGCTTTTGATTTGTTGGAGAAGCTAATGGACAAAAGTTTAAAAATACGTAGTCGTTCGCGAATACGCGAAAACTTGGCACGTTCTTATATAACATGGAATATGGATAAAATAATTTAACAGGTTTGACATATCGAACGTCTAGTACCTATAAACAATTGTACTGAGGTAACTGGAGATGTCCTAGCCTTAAACGTGCCAGAGCCACTTCTTTCCTTCTCGACATTCACTTAGAAACCGTCCAAACATCTACTGTGGGCTTGGTCTATTTAATTTTATGTTAAGATGGTCCCATTCTCCCTATCTTCAGAACGTTTGGGACTTCTTCGGGGTTCTGCTGTACAGCCGTATGGCGTGCTGAATTATCTGCTAATTCGTTGCTTGCAATATCGATATGGCCGGGGTCCATACATATTTTCTTACCTGACATCCACAGATGATAAAAGAGAGCTAGAATTTGTTGAACTTGAGTCTCAACAGAAAAATAATTTCAACATTTTGTAAAGCACTTAGGAAATCTGAAAATTTCTGTGATTTAGTTGGTCACAGTAGAGCAGGGCTTGCCAGATTGCATGCAATTCAGTTATAAACACAGTGTCAAATGGGGATAACATCCAGATATATGTATGACTGAAAATGGAGAAAGTGCCTCTGTCTTTGTGCTCTGTATATAGTCTCTGAAAATTTGGATATTTACTGATTGCTTCAAAGCACGTACAGACTACTGGGCGTTTCTGCTTTTTGATATAGAGTGCATTCCCAATTTACATATAATGAAAGGATTGTCCAAGGAAAAATCTCACAAAAACTTAATAACAAAACTCTACACAGGCTTACATTTAAACTCTCGAGAATTTCCTACCATCGAATATCAGTTGGTCGGGATATTGTTGGCCACTCTTCGTAGTTTTCAATAGGTTCTTCATCAAACGAAACTTCCAATTTTTTGTGTGCATGGACGAAAAATTCCCATTGTAAGTCTTATACTAATACATTGAATTGACTCCAGGAGTTTAAGATTGAAACGACGGGCAGAAGAATATATCTTACAACCATAATCCATATTTGCTCGCATTAAATACGTACTTGTTGATTCTAACAAGACCTCCCTATCATCTGCCTAACTAGTATTTGACATATATCTGAGAACACTTAACGATTTCTTATACCTTACTCCCAAATTATATATCATGTGTAACTTTCATGTAAGTTTGGAATCAAATATAATACCCCAGATATATTTTTTTAGCGGGATATCATTAATATACAATTGTGGATTATTATGAGTATTCCTAAGATGGCATAAATACATCTACACTGCCTTTGGGGAAGAGGAGTGAAAATCATCAGCCTTACTGATTCCCAGCTGAGTGCTACCTTGTAGTGTTCGATTCATTTCGTCTATAGAATCTTTAGAACAGAACATGACTAAATCATCAACGTAGAGATACTTGCAAATTGGAGTATTACTAACCTCAATAAGGTCATTAGTGGAGATTGCAAATAAAATAACGTTCGAAGTAAATCCTTACGGAATTCCATTTTATAAAATATACGACCTTGATAATATACCTCAAGTCGCACTCTAAATTGCCAGTCCTCAAGGAAACTTTTTACAAATGAGGGTAAAATATCTCTGATACTCCGTATATAATTTTTTAAGCCCATTCGATGTCAAAGAAGACAACTACTAGATGGGATCGCGATGCGAAGCTATTTAGAACAGAGCTTTTTAGAGACCTCTATTCGTCAGTAGTTGAATGACTTCCTAAAACCCATTAATGAAAATAAGAAGGTATAGAGATAGATAGAACAGTGGAGCTAGTTATTTGGCCTTTACCACCACGACCTTCTATTGTGGTGTTCTTAGAATACATTCCAAATAGTACCTCATCCAGCTTTGTCTTTTGTACTAAACTTCACAGCTTTGATAGGAACCATTTGTATAGCTGTCCGCCCTTGCTTTTTCTTTTCCGAGTACTTGGAATCTCAGTCTCGCCAGTCCTTCACAGTGGCACAATACGTGAACTGGGGTTTCCACTTTCTCTTGACAGAACCGGCATGTTGCGGCCTCTGTCAAGCCCATTAGACTTATGTATCTGTTGATCCGGCAGTGCCGAGTTAGAAAGCTGACTATTATTCTGATGGCCTTCCTATTCTGACTTAGTAGATCTTCCGTGAATTTGGCCGAACGTTCCTTAATGAACTCTTTGGCCTTTCTCTGTCATTGAAGATTCCTCCATCTTTCCAGAGATTTATTTTGCACCCATTCCCTAGTGACTGCTCGTATGCATGGCTTTGCCACGCCACAGAAGGGCTCAGGTCCTATTGGGGCTATTGGCCCGTTTATCAGCCTTTTCATTTCCTCTGTGTCCCTCACGTCCCGATACTCATGCTAAGGTCACTCTTTTCTGACTTCTCAGCTCTATAAGGGCCGTGAGGCAGTCCCACACCAATCTTGAATTGATTTGCATGGAACGGATTGCTTTAATTGCTGCTTGGCTGTCAGGGAAAATCGCAATCGACTGGTTGACAGTGCCTTGTCCTATTATCACCCTTGCGCAACAATGTCTATACCTTCGGGCCATTACGTCCATGGGCATGTCTAGAATGGGATCTGCCCTCATCTCTGAGTATAAATAACTGCTGGTACTCCATCCCGTGTTGCTGGCTAATTGGCTAAGCAATAGAAGCCTTCTATGGACAATTTCCGGAGGAGTTCATCAACCAGGGTTGCTCACAGCAGTGGAGATGGTACTCCTCTCAGGGCGCAACCTGTGTTCACTTTCGCCTCGATGGAGGCCTCACCTAGATTGGATATTACAATCCTGGCTTCAATCCACTGGCAGATCGCTGTTGGGATTTCTCTGTTTAATAGCGCCCTCGTTAGTGAGTGCACTGTCGCGTTATTAAACGCTCCTTCTATGTATAGAAATGTTACTACTGCCATTTCCTTGTCATCTAAGGACTTTGCTAGTAGTCTGTTTAATTCATCTAGCGCAAGGTCTGTCGATCTCCCCGGCTGGTATGTATATTGACATTCACTCAGGGGGCTTCCCCTTAGTAAATCGTCTCTAATGTACATAATATCCAACAGTATTTCCATCGTCTTAAGTAGTTAAGTAATAGTAGAAATCTAGTTTCAAAATTAGCGTGCGAAATGAACCACAACTGGCGCCGTATACTATCTACATCATGTTCCTGTTGGATAAATCTTAAATATTATTTGCACTAATCCGAATTGACACCGTGTGAAGTAATGGTGGGTTTAAGAATGCTTTTAAACTTCCACGAGAACTCATTTCGATGTTTATTTGCAGGATAAAATTAAAATAGATTTACCTTTTCAATAACGAGCCTTCTATAAATTCTTCAAAATAGCTCAATTTAAAAAAATACTTGTAAATGGCGTGTATAAACTTTGGATGCCAGCTTATAATAACACAGTCAATCGAAAATAAAAGATCATGTCCATGAGAACATTGAACAAAGTAAATTCTTATATCTGGTAATAAACAACGATCTTCTTTCGATCACCGAAGCGCTTACTGAATTATTCTGGGCGCTAACCTGAAAATTAACATATTTTTTCATCGATTTAGCAGAGGCATAGAGAAAATTCTTTTGCTGTCTCAAGGTTTTCTTTGTTTCGATCAACGGAGATATTGTTTTTTGATGAATTGTTTATAAATGAGGAATTCGATATCCCTAAAAACTGTCTAATGGTCTGTACATAATTTGGCAACAAATAAAAAACGATGAAACGTTCTTTTTCTGCACAATTTAATCTGACTTGTTTGAACACAGAACAGTTAAGTACAAATTTAAGGAAAATGTACGTTTGTGGAATTCTTTTGATATAATTAAATGAATTTGTGATCAACTAAAAATGTAGTAATTATAACCGTAATCTTTTCTTACTTTATTTACAATCAATTACTGTTATTTCATTTGTAAGATATTATAACATTAAACTTGGTGTACTTACATTAAGTCAAAAGATCAGTATTTCTTTATTTATTATAAGAATACACATGGCATGCGAACAAAAACTAATAGTCGAAGAGCAGAATACATGTTAGAGTGTCCTCAGTAAGGATTATACTCAGTAGCGGTATAAGAAATATGCGGAACATCTCCAATATGTAAAATAAAGTGATCACAATTATTGTTTATTTGACGTTGTAACTTTTGTATTATTTGTCTGGTGGCTTGTAAATGCCACTATAATATTTGCAGATGGATTGGCCGGTATTTACAAGGGTTGCAGATCACTCCAAACGTGTGCACAACGAAATTTTATTATTTATTCAAGATTCAAATTTTAATGTGGTATTAAAGTGACTTGTTTAAGTGTACATTTCTATTTGCAGAAGAAAATATCGATATTAACCCCCTTGCAGAATGATTTAAACATCCCTCGTGCGCGCTTTCTCGTGGCATCTGCCACAGTATTATTATTTTTATTGTTTCAAACCTGCACGATGATTTTGTTCAATATTTATAATTTAATTGTTTTTCATCATTGGGGCTAAAATTGTTGCACTTATTCCAATACTAAATACGAGCTTTGGTAAATCATCATACAGGTTGTTTTCTTTTTTTAAATATAAAATATACCGAAGTACTTGAGTCGAAATTATACTACGTATACATGTTTTTATAGTGAATTTAATCCGCCAAACGAGATGCTGTGAGAATCATTGCCGGTTTATCATACAGACATGACTGTAGAATTTTTTTTAAATAGGGTTGACATATATACTGCAATGTCTTGTGCATATAAAAGCTAATTTATATAACTACATAAAAAATGAGAGCATACATAATTATTACGCAACGCGCAATAAGAGTAACATATGCATTGATTTTTCACGTCTTTCGAAAACCAGAAATGGGACTAGCTACTACACAATAAAGTTTTTCAACGTGTTACCGAATGTATACAAGTACTTGACTGTACGCGTTTTAAATATGTAAGTAAACGTTTCTTACTTTAGAATACATTTTACGATTTTCACGAATTCTTGCTGTCCGATTTTTCTCATTTCAAATTTTAAGCATTATTAATGTAATAATTTTAAATTCTGTTTTTACGATTGTCTGCACTTTTACAACTGTTATTTAATATGTGTGTGTATATAAACGTGTATGCGTATACAGGCTGTCCATTTTATCAGGGCACTCGAGAATATCTCACTTAATTTGGTCGTACAAAAAAAATATTTTTACGAAAATTGTGCCGATTTATATAACCTACAAAACGGTTTAAATACGTTTGAAATCCATGGCCTACTTTAAGAGTTGTGGCGAAAAATATTGAAAATGCGGAAAACGTCTAGGCCAAAATATCTCCGTTATTTGAAGAGATACGGGAAAAATTCTAAGGTGACAATTTTTTACAAAACAGGGTGTTTTAACGAGGTTTTATCTAATTTTTTTCAAAACCGCTGTATTTTGAGATTTACTCTTCAGGCTGTTAAAAAATTATTTTGAAACGGTCGGAAAATAGCGCCATTAAATAGAGCATGTTCCTCCCTTTTCAACGGTATATCACATGCCATTTTTATTCATTGGTACTACGTTAGTAATTATAAAAACAACTTTTTAAAACCAATACATTTTTTTTAAACAAGCATTATACTTGCCGTGGAGAAGTATGATTAAATAAAACGGTAAAATAATTCAATAAGTTCAAATGTGCTTTTAGAGGGCGGAATATTAAAACATAATATTTTTAGTCGCAAACTTCTCTATAAAATCCTTATTTTTCTATAAGGAACATAACCAGACTGCAACCAACAGCTACAACAGCTAATAATTGCATATTACCATCAAAACGCTAATGCTTCGATTGCAATAAACACCAGCCGAAAGACTGATCCTACTTAAAGGAGCTCTCTTGCACATTTGAACTATGCTAAGCCCACTCAGGCTATTTATTTTTCGATTGCAACAGACACTGGACCGCTAGATGGCGCCTGCTGACTATTTTACATGTCGCTATTGTAAAAATACCGGGATGTACCAAGTGGTCAAAGGATCTCCGTGCCGGGCGTCACATGCCGACCTTACACTGACGAGAGCCAACAACTCGAAACTGCAGTCTGCAAGTGGTGTGTGACGACTGGCAAGAGAGCTTCTTTAAGTAGAATCAGTCTTTCGGCTGGTGTTTGTTGCAATCGAAGCATTAGCGTTTTGATGATAATATGCAATTATTACACTTAACGCGCCAGACTTGTAACTTGTAATTCAGCGCTCGGGGGGGCACATAGCCCGGAGAGTAGCTGTTGGTTGCAGTCTGATTACGTTCCTCATAGAAAAATAAGGATTTTATAGAGAAGTTTGCGACTAAAAATATTATGTTTTAATCCAATAAGTTGTTAAATTTTTTGTTATAATAACACATTAACACATTTAAGAAGAATAAAGTAAATTCAGGTAACAGAAATAAAATAATAATCAAGAAAGCAACATGGAGTAATTATGGAAAAAGTATTCGCAGTTATGCCAATGTATATAGAGGTCCTACATAAAAGCGTCACTCCTTGCTAAGAAAGTTAAAATGTCTTTTCCAATTAATTTAAGTATAATATCCATTTGTTTGTATTTCATGATTTCACTATTATTTCAATCATTTTAAAATAGTTGGCTATGAACAAACTTGAAAATTTAATTTTTTGACAGATCATCTTAGTTAATACTTAAACTCTCACTCAATCACATTCGTTTAAAAATTTTGAATTTTCAAAAATGATTTTCACTCACATTGATCGTTGTAGTATGTTCGTTGTATATTGCCAATGCAATTTTAACTCTGGATTAGCTCAAGTAGAATATAGAAAGAGATTCCCACAAGCACTACAACCGAATAAAACTCTGTTCAGAAAATTAGCTACGAAACTGAAAGATAATGGTTCATTTTTAAAGAAGAAGACAAGGTTGAACAGTGTTTCTGATAATGTAAATAAGGTAAACCGAATTATTAATTATGTAAGAAATAGAAATGCAGAAAATATTACCTTTACCTTTAGAGAATCGACACAATTTTCAATATTTTCAACAAGATGGAGCTCCTCCTCACAATTCCCAGATTTGCCTAGATTATTTAGACGAAATTTTGCCTCAACATTGGATAGGTACCAATGGATTTATTCGATGGCCCCCTCGTTCTCCAGATATAACCCCAATGGATTTTTTCTATGGGGTATATTAAAGATAAAGAGTTTTCGACGACACCGCAAAATGTAGAGGACCTAAAAGCTCAAATTCAACAGGCATGTATTACAATTACTTACCCCCGAAATGCTGAGTAAGGTTTTAAATGCAGTGCCTCGCCGCACTCGATTGTGCATAAGAAATCGCGGTGGACACTTTTAATACTTGGTATGATATCTTAAAAATTATTTTGAGGATTAGATATATATATTAATGCTCTGTGTGCTATATATTTTTTATTATTAATTTCTTTTTGTTACCTGAATTTACTTTATTCTTCTAAATTGTGTTAATGTTTTATTATAGCAAAGATTTGAACAACTTATTGAATTATTTTATCGTTTTATTTAATCATACTTCTCCACGGCAAGTATAATGCGTGTAAAAAAAATTTATTGGTTTAAAAAAAAACGTTTTTATAATTACTAACGTAGTACCAACGAATAAATATGGCATGTGATATATCGTTGAAAAGGGAGGAAAATACTCTATTTAATGGCGCCATTTCCCGCCCGTTTCAAAATAATTTTTTTAACAGCCTGAAGAGTAAATCGCAAAATACAGCGGTTTTGAAAACAAAATAGATAAAATCTCGTTGAAACACTCTGTTTTGTAAAAAAATTTCGCCTTAGAATTTTTCTCGTATCTCTTCAAATAACGGAGATATTTGGCCTAGACGTTTTCAGAATCTTCGATATTTTTCGCCATAACTCTTAAAGTAGGCTATGGATTACAAATGTCTTTAAACCATTTTGTAGGTTATATAAATGGGCACAATTTTCGTAAAAATATTTTTTTTACACGACCGATATTAAGTGAGATATTCTCGAGGGCCCTGATAAAATGGACAGCCTGTATATATATTTTGTTATTTACTGTTTACTGTTGTATTATGTTATTTACTTGCTGCCTGTACTTTATTTTTATTATTCTATGACAAATATTATTCTTTTTTAATATGTATCACTATACACCTGCTGACTTGTCAAAGCACAATTTTTGTGTATATATGACCAATAAAGATCTATAAATAAATAAACACCACGGAAATTAGACAACCTCCAATTCCAGAAGCCAGGGCTTGTGCGGAAAAGGGTTACACATTGAAAAAACGCGGACATACAACCATTTCCTCCGACAGTGCCAATGCCGGAGCCAGGATTCGAACCCGGTGGTGCATGTCCGTGTGATTAATCGCGATTGCCACCTCGCGACTTAACCCACTCCGCTATCGACCAGACACTGGGTTATTTATTATTTTTATCAATAACATAAATGCAAACTATTTGTGATATCATCAATATCTTCATTTTGATTTTGAGAGAAAACAGAAATTGTTCAAGTCTGCGGTACCTTAAATGCTGACAATATTTCTGATCACATGATAGTATATTGTGAAATTTCAGTTAAACGTAAACATTTTAAACCTAGCGTTGTCAGTTTTCGTTGTTTTAAAAATTTTAATCGTGATTTAGCGAACCTACCATGATATTCTATAATTAGGGAAAATGATATTGATAATAAAATTTATGTACTTAATGATATGCTAACTTTTCTTTTTGACAAACATGCTCCCCTTAAACGAGTCAGGGTAACAAAACCTAAAGCTTCGTGGATTACTCATAACTTAAAGCTGATAATGAGGAAAAGAGACGTTGCTTCACAAAAATATAAATCAACTAAGTCTGAAAATGATTGGATGAGATATAAAGAATTAAAAAATTATACACTTGCCATGGTTAGATCTAAAAAAGGCCTACCTTAGTACAGTATGTAAGAAAAATAACTCTCAAAACACATGGTCAGCCTTAAAAAATTCGATCTGATAGAAACTTTACAATTCCTGATCAATTTCCAATCCCGATGATAGAAACAATGATTTTGCAACATTTTTACAGTCAATGTCCAACATTTGTGACAACAAAATTGAATTTTATAACAATAATATATTTGATAATAATAACAAATTTTATTTTCGGCTAACAACAACTAATGAAGTTAATAAAATGATAAATAAATTAAAGTCTAATGCTTATGGTATAGATGATATTTCTGCTTCAATGTTAAAATATTGCAGCCCTTATATTGATAAGTTCCTTACTAATATAATCAATTGTTGTATTGAGAAACATTATTTTCTTGCTCAATGGAAATTGTCAATGGGCAGACCCATACGTAAAAAAGCAAATGTTATTTATGTTTTATTCAGATATTAGAATAATACAAATATTACATACAGTCTCAAAAATATTTGAAAAGGTTCTACATGGTCATATTTACAAATACTTCGTATCAAACAGACTTATTACTGACTGCGGATTTAGAAAAGGCTAGTACCTCAATTGCGCTGGCAAATGTTACAGATGATATCATACATGCCTATGATAATAAATTAATTAGTGTGCTTGTGCGTCAAGATTCTTCCAAAGCTTTTGACATAATTAACCATCAACTTATATGTGCGAAACTTAAATATTTTGGTTTTAATAACGAATCTGTGTCTTTAATTAATTATTATTTAGCAGGCAGATCTCAAAAAATTTCATTTAACGATTCACTCTCTGCAAGCTTAGATATATTATCAGGAGTTCCTCAGGGATCAGTTTTGGGTCCTTTTTTATCGATTATCTATACAACTGATATCTTAACTTCTGTTGAACATTGCAAAATATAAGCTTATGCCGATGACACTCAGATGTACATGAATTTTAATCACACAAATCACCATGGGGCATTTGAAAATATTAATAGTTACTTAGCTTTTATTAATCAAGTGCCAAATGAGCATAACCTTAAACTTAATTCTAGTAAATCTAACATTATGTTATTTGGTAATAAAAATAGTATTAACAATTTAAAACATAGCCTAAACATTAATATTGAGGGTGTATCCGTTAGTTAATGCGACTTCCAATTTAGGTATTTTTTTAGATAGTAATTTATGTTTAAAACTCATTTATGCCAATCGTCATATATTAAATTTTAATCTAAAAATACTGTTATGTGTGACATCGGTTTTGTCTCACTTTAATTATGCTAATTTTATATGCGGACCTAGCCTAACTATATTAGATAAAAATCGGATGCAAAAAGTTCAGAACTCTTATTGTGGATTAATTTTCGGACCACGAGGATTTGATTCGGTTTCGGAAAAAATTAATAATCTTCAATGGTTAAGAATGTCAAACAGGATACTAAATCATCTTGGTACATTCATACAAAATTGGTTAAATACCTCTCACTCCTCCTTTGCCCTTAGAAATAAATTTATATCTAGATCAGCTGTTCACTCCAGGGATATTCGATATAAATTAAAATTAACTATGCCTCATAATCACAAAGTCATGTTTACGAGAGGATATTTAATTCTATAAAGCTCTACAACTCATTACCAGATAACTTAAAAAACATGGAACCAAGAAAAATCAAGTATAAAAGTTTTGGTATTTGCTAAATAAACAGCAACAATAATAATTTTAAGTACTTTATTTTTTTTAGCCTATATGTTTACCAAACACGGAATTTTATTAACTATTTTTTTTCTCTCTTTGTGGAGTGGTTTTCGGGTTCTCTTCCGTGTTGACTATCTTGAGTGCTTGGCGTTTTGATCGCCTTGTGTTGGAATTCTTCAGATGATCAGAGCGTAGGGCATTCGGGGAATTTATGTACTAAAATGTAATAATTGTTGTTCCTTCAAGCTAAGTTGACTGATTGATATCACTACTTTTGTTCCCTCAAAATCAAAACTTTTCTCTGTAATAGATTAAAGGCAGATTAACACATGTTAAGTTAGTCTTAAGTACTAAAATCCATTGTTGATTGTAGTTTTGAATATTCTGTCACTAATTTGCAAGCTACCCATTATTTAACTCGAATTCTTAAGAAAAAACTTTTATAATTATGGAGGATGAGAATATATTTTATGTACTAAAATGCACAAAGCTGATAGACCGGCATCACCTATATCTGAAATCTACCAATAAAATAACATGGTTGGAAAGCTAAAACTTTCGTCCAGATAAATTGTCATTTGGCATCCAGGCTAAATAAATATAATAACAAATACAAATATTCGATTTATATTTATGATAGTGTGACTCAATTATTAAGAAGGAAAAAACACTTCAAAATACTTACTTACAGTCTCGCGGAAGATCAAAATTAATAAGCGTGAACAGAAACTACATTATATAATCTCTGATGCTGACAAACTACCAAGAATTAACACTAGGGAGGACCCAGCTACATAACATATCGCACCCTAGTTCATAGCTGAAGTGCCTATAACGCTAAACAGCAAACTGTAAATTACCCTTTACTACATGTTTCTCCATTCTCCATTGCCGTGAGTCTATAGATCAAAATGTATATCATCAGCTAGCCTAACTTGTAACTATTACTGCCATTCATTAGTCTTGTGTTTTGCAAGTACATGAAATTTATAATAATAATCTAAATTACAGAAAACTTGAGCATAAGCGAAGTCGTGCCTAGGTTGTGATATGTCCTATAATTAATTATTGTTTATGGTAGGATTAATAGTAGGATCTTAAGTATACCTGTGAGGTTGAGTAAGATGAACTAAGCATCACTTGGTGGCTCATTTGATTGGTATATTTTAGTTTTTATAAGCAGAAGCTTTTGCAAAACTCTAAAAAGCTTTTAAAGGTATATGATAAATGATTTTAGACAATTAAAATGAAACTTCAATAATAATAAAATAATAACAACAATTTTAATAATAAATAATTTAAACAATCCAAAATAAAAGTTTTTTTTGTTATTGCACAAACTAGTTTCTAAAGCCAGCGGCGTAACAATGCAGCTATGGGCCTGTGTTCCAGAGTCAAACCGAGCCCCTAAGTTGAGTCAGAAAAATAGCGAAACAAGCACGGCACTTTTAAAAAAATTTACTCTTATGAAATTTAATGAAATTGTTATTTCGTTTTATTGAAAATCGCTTTAAGGATTATTGGTTTACTAAAAAACAAAACAGCATGTCGCTCGTTGCAATTTTTTTGGTGATTTATTGTTCATTTTTAACAAATTTTTTGTTATAAAAATAGATTTAATTAAAAAACAAAAATATAACAAAACAATACCTAATAAAGAAACAAAAAACAAGACAAGACAAGCAAATTGTCAATGTCACTAAGCTACTTTATTCAAAAATTTTTCTTCGTTTTAATATGCGCAAAAGTTAATATTACATTAGAAATATCTAATTTTCTGGCAATTTCATTTTCTATTGAAATAAAGCAGACAATCTTAGTATTCCTTAAAAAGTTTTTAACTGATTTTAATTTTGAAAACGATATTTCCGCCGAAACTGTGAACGATTCATCTTTTGGAGTCTGAAGGACTTTTAATATTTTTCATAAATGAATGTTAACGTTCACAAAATAAGGGTTCAGAACGACTGTTTCAGATAATATAAAATCTATACTTACTGTTCGTTTTTGCTTAACTGCTGCTCTGAAGGTATCTATTGGACGTCGTAACACTATAAACCTGACGGTGGAAGTAACTAAAACTTTCTTAAAATTATACCTGAAAGGGAATTTTGTTAGAAAACACAATTAAAAGACAATATAAAGTTCAAAAATATATATATCAAATCTCTTCAAAAATTTATGTTTTTACAACAACTTCAAGAAATATGTTTTAACAAACAATAGTCTGGCCCGTGTACAGCACATGGTGAGGAACGGAACGATTTATAATGTACCAACTACAATCCAATATGCAGTTTTTGAGCTAACGATTACACAAAAAGATTCAAGAAAAGTTCAATGTTTCTAAAATTTGGTGGGCTTTTGCTTGCCTGTCTGTTCACGTATTTTTATTTCAATATCAATTTTGGTCACTCCTCGGAGCTTGAAAATGCTTGAATCGCAATGACTTTGAATTATATTTGGGCAATTACAATTTCATACGTTCAGGCAAGGCGGTCCCATGCACATATGAGTACATCGTAAAGATACTTTTCTGACACCGAATCACTGAGGAATCGGTTTAGGGCAAATCCCGTTAAAACTCATCATTTCCCCGTCAAAATCGACTGCTAGGAAATGATGGGGGTCCCATGTCGCTAAGGGCTATTTTCGCTAAAACTCACGATATACTTTGAATAGAAGCTGGATTAACTTATCCTCATATTTAATACCGCGCATGAGTTGCAGTGCTTAACAACGTGGATTCGTAAAAGGGTTTTTAGTTTTGAAATTTCCTAAATTGAAGTCAAATTTTGTTATAGTTTCTAAATTTAGGTGGTCGGGGCGACATTACGTCCCTGTGCAGCGACATTTACTACACTTTCTAAAATGACGCTCCTTGAGGAGTTACGGAAATTTTTGCATAAAAATCGCTCCGTAGAGCGAAAATATGATTAAAAACATTAAAAACCTCTTCCACGATATTTTTACGTGATGCACGCTTTTCATGCGAAATATTTCCTAAGTAGGATTTTGTTACAGCATCGAAAAGTATATCGAGGGTTTTATCATGTTCTTTAACAAAACCACCGAAACAGGGATAGTGAGAAAGATATAGCATGCAGTTAAAATTTCGCTAAAACTACTGCACGAAGAAAATTTTTTTAATAATATAATTTCAGTTAATTCTATTATGGAATATTTTACGTATATCTCCTGACCCATTTAATACAATTCTTCATCAGAAGCAAAATGATTATTAGTTTCATCAAAGAATCTTTTTGGCCGACTCCAATTTTCAATTGTCCAATTCAGCGAAACATGGTAAATAATAAATATATAAAAAAACATGGCAGAATACTTACTTATACTTTGTAGTGTTACGAATAACAAAAAATTTGTATTCATGTGAACTGTGGGCGGACCCCTTGAGGGCCCGGGCCCTTGTTCCGCAGAACACGTAGAACACCGATAGTTACGCGTTTGGCCATCCTGTATTAATATCACGATAAAAATTGGTATACTAGAAGTTTAGGTGGTTCTGAATATGTATCCGTTTCTAATGCCTTTTTCCAAGATCTATATAATAAAATAATTTTACGACGGACACTGTACGGGCCATCTCATTGAAATATTTTTATAATAATGAAAGTAAAAAATATAAATTTAATTCTTTTCATCGGCATGTAGCACGAGAACGCAAAAAATTATATTTTTTAATTTTCTTTAATAAAAGGGCAAGCGTTTTAATATCAAAGAAAAATACTAAAATTTTGTGCGTGCAGCTGCACGCAATGCTAAAATTTCGTTTTAATGGAAATAGAATTTTCCATATGACCGGAAATTGTGCAGCGGACTAGTACCCGCTTTTCTTTGTTGTCACAAGGTACACTTTCACTCCTCCAAAAGGCATGCTGTAAGAAATCGGAGACAATCAGCTGTCACCATCTCCCGGTCTAGTAGTGTAACTCTCAAAGAGAATTTGTAGTAACATCTTAACGAAAAACCAAAATTCCTGAGTAATTTTTAGTCTTAGTTAAGGTCAACAAGTATTCATCCTACGACATAAGAAACATGAAAAGATCAACACGTATAAATAGTTGTTATACAATCTACATTTCTGAAGTAAACGTTTTATCAAAATAACAAGCCGGTTTTCAAAAAAGATAAAATGTGACGTTTTTGGTATTTCATAGCAATCAAGCCTGCTCATTTCTTCTTCGGCGGATAGTACTGTGGCACCATCCATAACTAACATTGTGATAGATAATAAAAATGAATTATATCATACACTCGATGGCGGTGCGGATCCTATTGCACAGTCTCACCCTACTCTAGATGTTTACTATCAAAACATACGTGGTTTAAATACCAAAATGCATGACTTTTTAAACAATATATATTCTTCTAACTACTCAGTGATATGCTGTACAGAAACTTGGTTACAACCAAATGTCTTAAACTCTGAGTTTATATCTGATAAGTGGGGCGAGCGTAGGTGCGTCTTTACTATGTACATACTTCGGTATGCGATGTAAAGCAACGACAGGCGCAGTTAGTACTTGGATTGGTGACCATTCCAACGGAAACCGCGTTCTCGCCTCACACATCTTCCAGCGGCTTGTATATCAGTGTATGCGCGGAAGCTATACAACCTTAGGCGAGGGTTGTATAGGAGATATACCATCCTTCGGAGGGGATGTAAAGCCGTCGGTCCCTTGTCTATTAAATGTTAGGCAAGTAAAAGATCCCTACTCTTCTTAAGGGAAGAGGTTCGGCAAAATTCCTGGTTGGGGGTAGCTCGTCTACAGGCGTCGGTGTTAGGCCTTAGTAGCGGAAATAGGTCGACGTTAAATAAATGTATAAAAAAAAAAATATCTGATAAGTATGTAACTTTACGAGCTGATCGAAGAATAAATGAATTGACTACTAAAAGAGGGGGCGGAGTACTATTAGCTGTTGATAATTCTTTTTCCTTGACTGAAATTGACCTAAATTTTATTCGTAATGAACTTTCTTCAATAGATATCGTTGGGGGTAAGTTAATGATTAATTCTATTCCTATATTTATATTTGTACTTTATATACCTCCAAATCAGCAAGCATCTTTATATAACCGGCTCTTCGAACTTCTAGAAACTGTAGATTGTATGCTGAGTGATCATATTTATTTTGTTGGAGATTTTAACATACTTGAGTTTAATAGCCTTAGCGAATATGTGTCCTCAGATAAACTACTGCATCTAAACATGTTTTGCAGTTTTTTTGAACTTGATCAATATAATAGCATATCACATGTTAATAGTAGATTTTTAGATTTAATTTTAAGTAACAAATCTTGCACTGTTGCCAAAGCTCATGACATTTTATTGCCTGAAGACCCTCACCACCCTGCACTGTATATAGCTGGCACAGAGATCTCATTTAAGCGTGCCAAAAGTTTAGCGGTTAACATTGAAAGTACTTATAATTTTCGTAAACCTAATTTCTTTCTTCTATACGAACAGTTAAGTTTAATTGATTGGTCATTTTTGGATCACCTTACTGACTGTAATGAGGTTTGTGAGCAATTTTATAAAATAATTAATAATATTTTTGATATGTGCATTCCTAAAAAAATTTCTAGGCCTAGCAAATATCCACCTTGGTTTTCAAAAAACATTATTCAAGATATAAAAATTAAAGAAAAGTTATGGAGAGCATATAAACATGACATGGATATGAATTTGTACAATGATTTTAAAACATTACGGGCTAAAATTAAAAAAGATATTTCTACCGCATATAAACTTTTTCTAAGCAACGTCCAAAATAATATTCATTCTGATCCTAAAAAGTTTTGGTCATATGTTAAAGGGAAGAATGGTGTGAATTCCTTACCTGACTCACTGACATTTGAAAATTCGGAGTTTCACCAGCCAGCTGATATTGCAAATGCTTTTGCTTTGTTTTTTAAGCCAGGTTTTTCTATCAGTTCCGTAAATGGCTTGTCAGATAATAGCAGTACAATAAATACTTTTTCTATTAAGTATATTTCTGAACACGATGTTTACGAGGCTTTGAGAAAAATGAAACCTAAATTTACTGCTGGCCCCGATGGTATACCTGCTTTTCTGCCACGTGACTGTGCTGTAGTATTTGCCCTCCCGCTCATGAAAATATTTAACATCTGTTTAAATTCTAGTTCATTTCCGGATATGTGAAAAATATCTCGAATATGCCCAGCTTTCAAAAAGGGCGACAAAAACTATGTGATTAATTATAGGCCAATAACAATTATTTGCAATTGTTCCAAGGCTTTCGAAATAGTATTACACAAAATAATTTATACTAACACTTGCGGGCTAATTAGTGACTCTCAACATGGTTTTATGCAAGGGCGATCAACCACTACCAATCTGTTCTGTATGACTCAATACATCTCAGAATCTCTGGATTCTGGAGGTCAAGTTGACGTCATCTATACTGATTTTAGTAAGGCATTTGACAGACTAGATCATGGTATTCTACTGTGTAAACTTCGTCAATTTGGATTATCAGATAAACTGTCAGATTTGTTTACATCGTATCTACAATGCAGACGACAATACGTAGAGTATCGTGGTTTTAGATCTGATGAATTTATAGCCTCTTCTGGGGTGCCCCAGGGCTCAATTCTTGGCCCCCTTCTTTTCGTTATTTTTATTAATGATATTGTCAGTATGATTGACGTTAGCTGTCTTCTTTATGCGGATGATTTAAAGTTGTATTGTGATATTAACTCTTTTGCGGATTGTCTTAAATTGCAAATGAACCTTGATCGTATCAATAATTGGTGTATTGCAAATAACTTGCCATTAAATGTGCAAAAGTGCCATGTACTTTCTTTTACCAGAAGAAATGAGCAGTTACATTATGATTATACGCTCAATAATACGTCCCTGAATAGAGTAACTGAATTTAAAGATCTAGGAGTTATTTTTGACTCTAAACTTAGTTTTAACCAGCACATTCTTTCTGTTGTACTTGCTAGTTACAAAAGTCTTGGTTTTGTCATAAGAAATTCACACGGATTTAATGATATTAGTCTATTGTTCCTGTTATTTAACACATTCGTTTTGTCTAAACTTGAATACTCAAGCATAATATGGAATCCAGGGTATCAAACTTACAGACACAGTTTGGAAAATATCCAACGTAAATTTTTAAAATATGTATCCTTCAGGGCTGATGGTGTTTACCCCGCTGTCGGTGCTGATCATTATCAATTATTGGCCAGGTATGATGTATTAAGTTTGTCTGATAGAAGGGATATGCATTCTCTTATTTTTTTATTTAAAATTATCCATAACAAATTAAACTGCCCATCGATTTTAAGCCAATTAAATTTCAATGTTCCGGTAGTCGCTACTAGACATACCAATACATTTTATTTGTTAACCCCGAGGACCAACTTGCTCAAATTTTCACCTCTCCTCTGTTTGTGCAATATTTATCATCGTGTACAGCACAATTTGGATATATTTTATTGTACCATTAAATCTATCAAAAAGCTGTTTTTAAATGCTCAGTAGTGTTTTTGTTGTTTTGTATTATTGTTTTTATTTTTTCTTTTGTATTTTTCTGTAAATTTAATCTACTATTTATATTTATTTTTTTTGTAAATGTGTAATTTTACCATCCTTTAATTGGTATGTAAATACTGTTGGATGGTGTAGTGCAATAAATAAATAAATAAATAAACCAAGGTTAATCAGTGACAAACTTGGGTCATAATTATTTCGATGTTATTCCTTCAGCTGCATATAATTGCTTCTATTGCAAAAAGTAATTACCGAAAATAACTACCGCTTGAAAAATAATTGATAGCAGTTGTAAAACTGAAAGAAACTGCAGTTTGCAATATCTATCATCCTTTTTTTTGTAATGAACTCCTATGAAGATATATTAATAAAATTATAGCGTATCCAGTTGAAAAAGGTAACTAATTATATCTAAACCCACCCAAAATGTCATCTTAGTTTTTTCTAGCCAATGATATATCTCGGCGTGCACCTGGACTTGTCTATATTAAAATGCCATTAAAGTCCATCTGCAGGAGACAAGTAGAAAAGGGTTTAGCACGCGTCCTTTGCTTGCTTTCGAAATTGTTCAGTGGCGGGCACTGTGTAGTATATTAGGTGGTCCGACACACGGCACTTGCCATGTTAATCGACGGCTTCATAAGGGCTTGGTTTCTATTTAATTCAGTAGATGGCGCCCGGAACATACCCCTGCAATTACCTAAGCATAGATCATGGCATAGATAGACGGATTTCCTTTGATGCATGTAGTGTTGCATACATACACAACTAAACGGCAAATCTAAGACAAAAAGAACGAACTAAAAGGCTCTTTAAATATAAATAAAACAAATCTACAGAGCATTAACTATTGCATGTATGTAAACTGTATTTCTAGAATTTCTATGCGTAAGTAACGACGAGACTTTATTTGTCCTGCCATCTATTGCATTGCACACAACTAAACACTTACGAAGCCATTCGTACGGGTCTTGTCGCATCACCTAATATACTACACCGTGATGGTGGAGAAGCCTGTGCTAGTATAATAATAATAATAATATATATTTACCATTTGAGATACATACAGTATATATATGGCAGGTCATTATAAAACCAAAATTAAAATAGAATAATTAACATGCATGTGTATATAACAAAAAAACTTACAAACAAATCGACAAACAATTAAAAAAATATATACAAGCAGTCATAATCAAGATATGAATACATAAATAAGTATAAGACTCTAGTTATAACTGTTAGTTTATGCTCCTCTGTTTAAAAACTCAGTGACTGTGTAAAATGCGTTTTCCAATAATAATTTTTTCACAGCTTTTTTATACTTTACATATGTGGAAGCAGACTTTATTTCATTGGGCAGAGCATTATATAATACTATGCAGTTATAAATTGGAGAAAGTTTAAATGTAGTTGTACGATGCTTAGGGATACATAAGAGGTCTCCATGTCTAGTGTTATATACATGAGTCTCGTTACACTTCTGAAAACTGCTCAAGTTTAGTTTGACATATGTTAAACATTTCATGATATATATACACGGAAGTGTTAATATTTGTTTTTTCTTAAAAATTTCTCCTTAGCTTTCTCTAAAATTCATGTTGAACATTAGACTAACTATTCTTTTTTGAATAATAAAAATTCTTTCAACATGTCTGGTACTACCCCAAGATAATATATTAAATGACGTATGGCTGTAAGCCAACGCGTAATATATATTAAGTAAACCTTTTACATTCAGTGAACTTTTCATTTGTAAAATCGCAAAATATGCAGAATTTAATTTATTGCAGACATGCCCAGTATGCAATGACCATGTCAGTTGTGGATCGAGGTGAGTACCAAGAAATTTAGCCGAACCAGAAATAGTCAGGTTGTCATTCAGGCTTAAAGTGGGAGGTATTGGTTTTTGTAGATTAAAATTTAAACATACCGTTTTGTTATTATTGAGAATCAGTCTGTTTCTCTGACACCAAGAGTTTAATTCGATAATTATGGTTGACACATTATGTTGCAGCTCATCCAAGTTTTTAGAGGCTACAGTAATGGTAGTGTCGTCGGCAAACATAGTTACTCTGCCGTGGCTAATGTGGTTCGGCAGTTCATTGACATATATGAATAGTAGAAAGCCCAAAACCGACCCCTGCGGAACACCCAGTAATACGTCAAAGATCTCCGATTTTGTCTCCTGCAGTTTAATCATCATAGATCTGTCGCTCATAAAGGAAATTAACCAGGATTGGATATGTCCTCTAATTCCTAAGTAGGACAGTTTTTCTTTAAGCATATTTTTGTCAACGGTATGATAAGCTATGGATAAGTCGAAGAACAGTGATACTACATAATGACCCTGATCCATATGTGTATATACATATTCCAAAAGATGCAAACTAGCCGTTTCAATAGATTTTCCAGACCTAAACCCGTGCTGGGATTCCGTTAAAATATTTTTATGTTCGATGTAATTACAAATTCTATTATGAACAACTTTTTCAATCATTTTGGAAAATATACTTAGTACAGAGATTTGTCTGTAATTCTCTACATCTTCAGGACAACCTTTTTTAAATAAAGGTATAACAGAAGCTAATTTTAATACGTTAGGGAACTGCCCATGTCCAATCGACTTATTTATTAAATATACTAAATGAGTTAATAGGCTATCTTTAGTATGTTTTATAATATTAGATGTAAGACCATCAAATCCTGCAGAATTTTTATTTTTAAGAGCTATTATTACGTCATTCACTTCTTCAATAGTAACAGGAGCAAAATACATCGACTGCGTATTATATTCCGATAAGGTGCAAGGTAAAGATAAATTAGAATCAAAATGTTCACGAATTTTATCCGAGGCAGCTGTGGAAAAAAAATTACCAAAAATATTGACTATTTCCGATTTATTCGTAACGACATCATTATTATAATTTAAAACTATACGAATATTATTATTTCTATTGTTACGCCCCAAGTTATTATTTATTATACTCCATGTTTTTTTAGTTTTATTAGAAGAATTTATGATTTAATCATTATAATATCTCTGTTTAGTTTCTTTAATTTTGTTTTTATATGCTGCTTTTTCCTCTCAGTATAAAGTTTTAGTTTTGCTCTCAATGCTGTCAAACATACCAAGGGAGTAACCCCATGACTACCTTGGGTATGACTTGATGTTCATAGCACCCGTGAATCCCAGTTAAACCAGTCTTATTACACCCGGCTTAATTTGTTAGTTGCTGTTGTTTGTGTTACCTTGGCCCATCAAGCTACAGCCGGGTATATGATGGTGGGTCTTTTTGATGGTGCATTTACAAGTTCCACATCTTTATTTAATTTCAAAGGGATTTATTAAGAGTTGTTCGGAGTGTATTAGTCATCCATGCTTCCAATTTTAATTGTAAATGACTTCACGTCAATAAAATGACGCAGCCTAATGTACGGTGTGCTTGGAAAGAGAGTGATCGAGATGTAATAGAATATGACATTGGACAAATTTATTATACCTAATCTTTAAATTTCTCGGTGCACTTGAAGACATTAGGGCTAAT
Source organism: Leptura quadrifasciata (assembly GCA_963675555.1). NCBI lineage: Eukaryota > Metazoa > Arthropoda > Insecta > Coleoptera > Cerambycidae > Leptura > Leptura quadrifasciata. The sequence continues at coordinate 135,927,438 of OY776676.1, forward strand.
TTTATTTTAGTTCTACAAAAGGGAAAATGTTTATTTTAATAATACTTATGTGGGATGATAAGAATTATTTTTGCAAATCGAAAATAGAAGAAAATTTTTTTTTTATATATACTTTTTTCTCTCATCGTCCCATATTGTAACATGTTTTTAATGTATTTTAGTGAAAGCCGTTTTTTTAAATAATGATTTATATGAGAGTAAATTGAACCGTCTTTCCGGCTTATATCCGGAGCGTTCTTAAAGACTTTATGATATAACGAAGATATCCTACTATTGTTTTTTCTCGGATTATACTTTTAAATCTTCTATGACTGTTTTGGGAAATATAATCCAGTCTGTTTATGGAAAATTGATCGATTTCATTTTAAAAAAATAATACAGGTATCTGTAGATATAGTTGGGGGGAGGGGGGTTAGTAAATGATAAATACGTACAGACGCACAGCCAGATTTGCCCTATTTTTTTTTAAACAACGACCATAGGCGGAAAAAAGTAAAAGTCGTAGGTATTAAAAAGACTTTTAATTTCACTTTTTAGGAGTTAAAACCTATAAATAAATTATCGAGATAATTTCGAAAAACCCTCTTTCTTACACTATTCTATAACTTATGCAATAATGGTAGTAAGTGACACATAACATCTTGGTGACGAGGCCACTATGGGTCTTTATACGTGTGTGAAATTTCAGCCAGGTCGGTTTGATAATTTATGAATAATTGCATTTATCTTTCCCAGAGAGCGTCTGTATAAACAATCGTCATAAGCAATATAATGGATCTAGAGATGTTTAACAGAGTGGAATGGATTCTTGAAAAGTTGAACTACAAGGTAAGTTCAAAAAATAAACTATTTGTTCAAAAAATTGTTGTTAAAATGCCTGTTTAAAAAGTGGGTGTTTTTTGCTTATAAACAAATAGAATAACTTTGTTATTTTTTATAATAAACGCTTGTTATTAGGCGCATTGAAAAGCCGTTTGAAAACACATATTTAAGAAAAAATATTAATAATTGGCTAATTCTAATTGCCCTGAAAAATTAGGAAATTCCGAAAAAATGTACGTGTTTTATTATTCATACTTTATTTTCAACATGAATGCTAAAATTTTGCAATAAATCTTCAATTTTTTGCTTCAATATTGTTCTAAACTATTTATGTTTTATAATCTAAATATTTGATAAATTAATGAAGCAACCATTTGTTTGTACATAATAAAATATTTTCAAATTGAACATAAAAATAACTGATTCTTTGTCGTGCTCTATATTTATTTTCTTTATATATTTATTTTATTCGCTCAAATTATTATTAAACAATATCGTTAAGAAAAATTATTTGTAATAAATGTATTACATGAAATCTACATAATTGTATAAGTATTTAAAATTATTTTATTTTGCTAACTAAGACTAAATTTGGAAAAAAATACATTTTGTTCTCTAATTTAATTTTTTGTCCTAGATATTTTTTCTGATAGCTTTTCTGTTTCATTGTTATTGTTCATTTCTTCCAATAACTAGTCATCTTCCTCAGCCTCGATTTCTTCATCAATAATAACTGTGACGAGGTTGTAGCATTTCTCTCTTCATCTTCTTCATTGCAATTTATGCAAAGAGTTATGCAATTCAGAGCCCATGCTTTCTGCAACCACATCTACCAGTTTTACAACCTGCGGTGCATTTACAAGCGATTTACTTGAGGATATAGTCTGTTATCAAATTTTCCATTGTGTAAAATGGCTCGAAGCCGCTGTCATTTTTTCTCCACCCATAGTTGGCTACATCAAACTTATTGCTTAACCATAACTGTAGCTGATAATAAACACGAAAAACGTGTTGCTTACCAGCTTCCTCCTTTGGTGGCAAATTTTCCAGCTTAAATGATTCTCTTCCTGCGTTTCGAAATAAATCCATATAAATCGAAGAAAAAAGGTCAATCTTTTTTATATTTAATTCAAAAATTATGTGGATTTTCTTGTGATACATTTATTAGTAACAAATTGTATTAATAATATTATTTAATAATAATTTGATGCGAATAAGATTTTATGACTAATTCGAAAATATTTTATTACGTACAAATGGCTGCTTCATTAATTTATAAAATAATTAGATTATAAAAAATAAATAGTTTAGAATAAAACTGAAGCAAATGCAAAAGATTTATTGCAAAATTTTAGCATTCACGTTGAAAATAAAGTTTGGGTAATAAAACATGAGATTTTTCCGGCATTTCCAAATTCTCCAGGGCAATGACAATTAGCCAGTTGTTAATATTTCGTTGAGTTATCTCAGATTAAAAAGAAAATGATGATTCTACGTTGTCGAGAAGCCGAAATATTGTAAAATTTTGAAGTTTAGATCTCAAAAAGTCACCGCCTGAAAACTGAGCTCAGGCCGCTCTTCCCACCTCCTCGCCATGGCGCTCTTGCAAGAGTACCTTGATTTTCAAGAGCTGAGACTGGGACTGAGTTGTATACTTATCAACTGATCATAAAAACTATCATAAAATATAGATCTTCATTGAAAATCTGTGAAAATTTCAACTCTTAATGTTTATAAATAATATACAGTGTGTTTCACTTCTCGTGAAGACACCCCTGTATCTCCTTTATTTGTGGCCGACTTCATTTCTAATTTTTATCAGATATACAACTCTATAAGGCGACTTTACATGACACATAAATGTCGTCTAGATCTAAAACGTCGGCCTACTGCGATAAAAAAAAATCGCAATTTTCTAGAAATCATACTAAGGCTTAGAAATAGACAAAAATTTTGTTAATCAAAGTTGTTCAGAATCACGAGATATGCCCCCCTATAAAATTGGAAAATCGGAAAACTTAAAAAAAAAATGTTTGTTTCACTTCTCGTGAAGACACCCCTGTATCTCCTTTATTTGTGGCCGAATTTCAAGACTAATTCATGGAGTTATACAGCTCCATAAAGCGACTTTGTCCAACACATAGAGATAACTTTTTCCAACAAATGAAAGTCGTGCACAATTATTATTAAGATTATTTATTAAATAAAAGATGAAGTAAGTGTTTACAATGAATGACTGTATTATTATATTCGGCCCCTTTCTACTAACCCACCATCAAGTGTAATACACTTCTCAATCCGCTTTCTGTTATTTATTACAACTCTTCGCAATTCTTGAGCTGTAACTTCTAAACACGCTTGCCTTATCCTCTCACAAAGCTGCTCCACATTTTGAGGTCTGGTCTTATAAACCTTGTTTCTAATATGACCCCGAAAATAAAAATCCATGGGAGTGAAATCAGGAGATCTGGGTGGCCAATGTATTAGAGGGCTATTTCGTCCTATCCATCTTTGGGGAAAATGTTCATTCATCCATGCTCTTACTACTACGGAATTATGGATAGATGCTCCATCGAGTTGGAAATACAATTGTTCCAAAGGAAAATCGACTATTGCATTCCACAGATCATTATTTAAAAATTGTCGCAAATGTAACGCATTTATATTTTGAAAAAAGAAGAACGGCCCTATTATTGTTTCGTTTAAAATTCCGCACCACACATTCACCTTCTGGGAATATTGCCTTTTACAATTTATTACCCAATCAGGATTTTCTACTGCCCAGTACCTAGAGTTTTGTGATGATACCATCCCGTTGGTGGAGAAAGTTGCTTCATCCGTGAAAATTATTTTCTTCAAGAAGTCTCGATTGTTTAAATAATTACCTTGGATCCATAAACAATATTCCAGCTTTCTCTCTTCATCACCTTCCTCCAAAGTGTGTAAAAATTTTGGTTTATAGGGTTGTAGTTTATGGCGTTTAAAACATCTCCAAATTTTTGACACCGACAAATTCAGGTCACGAGCCATATTTCTAAGGCTGGTAGTGGGATTGGCGTTAAACGCAGCTAATATAACATTATCATCTTCATGCCTTCGATTAAGATGTACTCTCGGTTTAAGCACATTACCAGTTGTATTGAACAAGTGATATATTCTTGCTATGGTACCATGGTGTATTGGTTGTCTTAGAGGATGTCTTAAATTAAATTTTTCTGCTGCTTCTCTTGAAGACCGTGCATTTTCACCGACTTTCTTTATTATTTCTACTTTTTCAACAGCAGTTAAAAGTATTCTAGCCATTATGAGTAAAAAAATCAAATAAGGAAAATAACAAACTCAACAATAGACAACAACAATCACTTCTGTCATAAAAGTAATAATATTGACAATTAATTTCACGGCATTCTTAACATTTAAAACAAAAAAACCGCTCCTAAATCTCTGAACCGATAAGGAGGAAGGATATGATAGAGCGTTACTTCTCAAGAACAGTGACAACAAAAAAAACTGTATTACATTGTTAACTTGATGCGTAATAATAAGAAGTGACTCTTTTAGCGTTTTATTGAATCATGATTTTTGCTCACAACTTTCATTTGTTGGAAAAAGTTATCTCTATGTGTTGGACAAAGTCGCTGTATGGAGCTGTATAATTCCATGAATTAGTCTTGAAATTCGGCCACAAATAAAGGAGATACAGGGGTGTCTTCACGAGAAGTGAAACAAAAATTTTTTTTGGAAAGTTTTCCGATTTTCACCAAATTTTATAGGGGGGCATATCTTGTGATTCTGAACAACTTTTATTAACAAAATTTTTGTATATTTCTAAGCCTACTATGATTTCTCGAAAATTGCGATATTCTTTTTATCGCAGTAGGCCGGCGTTTTAGATCAAGACGACATTTATATGTCATGTAAAGTCGCCTTATAGAGTTGTATATCTGATGAAAATTATAAATGAATTCGGCCACAAATAAAGGAGATACAGGGGTGTCTTCACGAGAAGTGAAACACACTGTAGATATGAATTAAAAAAAAAAGTTGCTACTTGACTGCTATTGGTCGTAGACGGTTCATATTTTTAAAAATACATGTTTTTCAAGCGCCTAATTACAAGCGTTTATCATAAAAAATAACAGATTTTCGCCATTATCTCGATAATTTGTTTATGGATTTTAACACATAAAAATGAAATTAAAGGTCTTTTTAATACCTACAACTTTTACTAATACAACTTTTCTCTAAAACGTAACTGGAAAATTCTACGGCCCGAAAACTGATTTTTCCGACTTTGGTCGTTGTTTATAAAAAATAGGGCAAATCTGGCTGTACGTCTATACGTGTTTATCATTTACTAGCCCACCCCCCCTATGACTTACAACTTTCAGATACCTGTAATAACTTAAATCAACTATTTCTTTATACAGACTGCCGTAATACTGTAAGACTGTTTTTAAGTAAGTCTTATATCTTCTTACGAAAGATTAAATCTTGGAAGATATAACATCCAGTAATATGAAATTGATTAATTAATCAAATGTTTTTTCTAACTAAATAATTATTGTTTGCATGTTATTACATTAATTGCATACATCCATACCGCTCCACTTAATGCATGCTCTGTTTGTAAAAACAAAGACGTTTCTATTTCCTAAATATAACGAATTATACTACTTCGTGTAACTTAAGTAGACTTGCAATCCCATAACTATGATAAACGCCGAGAACATGTCATATAATGTCACATTTCGCCTCTTTATGTAGTTTAGTCTTTTTATCTCGACGATCAGCCACTTCCAAGAGCGTTTAGTCGAGACTCGCGCTATATTTCAGCAGTTAGCGTCTCCAGCGGCGCACTGGAGCTATTCAAGTTAAACTGGATGTTTGCTGTTCTGTATTGTTAACGTCACGTCCGATGATTTTCATTTATTGTCTACTACTACTGGAATCATTACTTTAAGTACCTATTCTGCTTATAATTTTTATTTGAAAGTTTACATTAGGATCTGTTAAGCATTTTGGCCGTCATTTGATTTCAAATTTACAGAAATCAACAGTTAAAACCACGCTGACGCGAGAGCTAATTACAATTTTGCTATCAAATTGATTACCAAGGAAACTTTATATCTACACACAACTTCGTTTATATTGTTCAGGTTATAAAATGGTTCAGTCCACGCTGTTGCTCTTTCTTTATAATAACCTCAGTAGAAAACAAAATATTGAAGGAAAATATGGCAGAACCGAACGGAAGGAAATTCGCGAAATGCAATAAAGTTATTTAAACGGAATTCAAAGTACGAACAATATAAACCATTTGTAGCAGCTCACTTGCTATGTAGCAGCTCACTTGCCCACTCTCCTTAAGTTACCACAATAAGAAGGTTTTTTGCGAGTTACCCGTGATGGTAACCAAGAGAAGAAAAATGATAACAATTTTGATGTACCATATTTTTGCTGTTTCTAATTCTGTATTTAAAAAACTTATACAATAAAATATGATGAACACATTTGATGATTTACCCAGTTAATACTGTTACGTGTTTACAATCTTCAGTAAACACTCTGTAGGTTCAAATAACTTGCAACAAGAATCTTCACAAACCACTATTTTATTAATCACTTAAATTACAATAGTTAATCCTTAAAAATCACGAAATTAATAATAACTTTAATCTAATATAAATTCACTACTTTTAAATCACAACTGTACTTTACTTTTAAATCACTTGTCAACTCTTATCTAACCAAAAACTGTCTCTGTATACCAGAATGAACAGTATACTCAACTGCATTGTACCCCCTGTTACATGGCCTATGTCCATTTAACAGTTTTATATAAAAACTAGTGTTTTGGTTATATTTGGCACGATCTGTATAACAATTTTTGATTCAGTTTTTGTAAGTGAAACTGTTTTCAACTAACAGAATTTTACTTGTGTAACTGCTAAACCATTTCACACTGTTTTATGTACTTAGTTTTATATCTTAGGAACTGTCATGTTTTCTCTATTAACTATTATGTATCTCTATTTCCGTTCTACACAGCATCCCAGGAAACCATTAACAATTTGTCTACAAAATTTAGTTACATCAGATATCTATTTTTCAATTTTTATATTTTTGTTTACTATGTTAGTACATGTGGTTATTTTCCTTACCTTTTCTCGTTACTATATATAGTATATCCTATAAGATGTAATATATTTACTGAGTTATCAAAATACGTTTTAATATTTATTTACATCTGTTCATATTTGTGGTTATGTATAAAATAGAAATTACAAACTGAGGTAAAAGCAAATCAGCTGCTATGGAAATAATAGATTCCTTTTATCGATTATATGCCACTAATTTAGTTGTGAGTACGAGAATTTACAAGGCAGGTTGTTGCGCTTAACTCAACCACTGACAGATGGCCATACTTATACTATTTTTATATTTTATAGCTTTCAATTTAATTAGAGATTTAAATTTCTCAAGTTTATTTTTTTGGTAGCGTTTTGGTTGTTTCCCAGTAAACAGGACAAAAAGTTTACCTTATCAGTAAAACTTACCAGGAAATCATTTGCTTGCAGCCTTTGTACTGATTCAAACGTATATAATTTTTAACTGTGGACTTCAGTAATTTATATTACAATTTTTATATCCCAGTTAACAAGTGTTTAACATACAGGTAATTTCATTACTCATTTAAAAATTTAATTAATCTTCAAATTGTGTGTTTGATATAATTTCAATTATTTTTAAAATAAATTTGAATTCAAGGTCAATTCTTTTTAATTTAATAAATAGTTGAAATACTATATGTACCACATGGTTAATAAAAATATTTTTCTCTTTCTTTTTCATTTTTTTGGCAATTTATAGTCTATGAAATCAGCTTTTGTACAGCTAACTTGCTTGCTTTTATACAGCTAACTTGCTTATTTTTGTGCAGTTAACTTGCTTAAATTTTGTACATGCATACATGCTTAGATATTTACATGCCTACATGTTTAGATGCTTATATTCTTAGATATTTAAATTCTGAGATACTTTTTCTACATTCCTGCATAGTTTTTGCACAGCTTATCTTTCATAGATAAAATTTCGTCATCTTTTCATTAAACCACATAGTTGGTTAATTTTCCTACAACTTTCACCCCATTTCATTGAGAGACGTAAATTGCCAAGGAAACTTTAGAATTCATTCTTGCAACAACAGACAATTGTGGGCCTGGATTGCTGTCCCAGAACCAGTCACCTCAACCATAATCAATCTAGGATACTGGTATAAATTTGTTATTTATATATATGTATATATATATATATATATATATATATATATATATATTTTAAATTTCAATTTGTCTTTCAAACCGATTTGTCAATTATTCATGTAATATATTTTAACATTCATTTTAAACAATCTTTTTATTTCTCTTACCAACAATTTCAGTCTGATCTATAGCAGACTGGTTATTCGAGAAAAAGAGACAATTTCACTTATTTTCAATTCTTTCTCAAAAATAAATAACAAGGGAAAGGAGGTAACACCCCATCTGCTGGATTCACCTCTTTATATACACACTTAGAATGTCTAGAATCTCATTGTACAATTTTCCAGAATGTACTGGAATCCTCTACAGTTTTCTTAGGAACTACTAAATGGCGGTTCGCCAGTTGGCCCACAGATGGCGCCACCCTACTGGCCAGGGAATAATTACACTCTCCTCTCTGTTAGAGGGCAGCACATAACAATACTATATATTGGTGAGCCCGACGTGATGACGGCAGCCGTGAAATTTTCGGGAATTGTTCTGGATAATATTAATTGGTCCAGTGCGGCCGTTAGAACAGCAAAAAAGGCGTCTACCGCTGTTGCAAGGATATATTTTGGCTGATATTTTATGGTAAGTGAGCTGCGTATTCATCACCTCTTGTTAAACAAAAAGGAACAATCAATCATTCGCTATGGCACAACTCACAAATGAAATTATAATTGATAATACCATAGTTACAGCTCACGATCAATATGTCACGGCCAACAGGTTTCCGCCTTTTTGGATCTCAGAACCCGAGATTTGGTTCGCTCAAGTTGAGTCCTAATTTGCCGTAGCTCGTATTAGCAACGATCGTAGGATTTATGAACCGGTAGTCGCTAGTTTGCCGTTGGGAGTTATAAATAATGCTCATGATATTATAGCCAACCCTCCTGAAGGGAATTTGTATGTTAATTTGAAAAATACATTAATTTCGCGCCTAACTTCTAGCGAAGAGAAGCGTTTGGATGACTTGCTCTCTGGTCTATGTTAAGCACTGTAGGAGGATCCCATATGGTTAGCCAAGAGTTGATTATTAAGTAATAGAAAAGACGTTACCCAAAACTATTTTTATTGCGATTACCGCCTCTGGTAAGACAGAGATTAAAGAAATAATAGGTATTGCGGATCGTATTTGGAAATCGTGCCAGAATTCGATGGTGGTGTCTGTATGTTCCCAAAGTCTGATTGGAAGCTCATCGGTATCCCCTTTTAACGTGGAACCCATAACGTCTGTATCGGATTTGATAACGATATTTAAAAAAATTTCAACTACTTTTCAGAGTACTTTGGATCAGGTCTTGCAGCGGCAAAAAGTTTTTAATTCACAACTACATGCTATTCTAATAGATACCGGGGCTGGTTTATCTATACCTCGCAATCATTTTGTGGATTTCAATAAAAATCCACACGTAATTTTGACCGCAGCTAATGGCTTGTTATACACACATATGGTAAACAACTGTTAAGAGTTAATTTGAACCTACGCAAGGTTTTTACTTTTGTTTTTAATATTGCTGACGCTGAGTTGCTCATTATTGGGGCTGATTTTTTTATCCCATTTTGCTTTAGTAGATTTAGTAGATTTAAAAATGCACGTTTAATTCATAACACAACTAGTTTATCGTTAAATTGTTTTCTACAAAAAGAACCATTAGATTCTCCTAAATTATTTCTTCTGGTGAACGAGTACAACAAATTGTTTTTACAATTTCCCAGTTTGATAAGTTCGCCGAAATACAATTTACTGGTAAAACATTCAGTTGTGCATCATATTATTACGGAAGGTCGTTTGCCATTTTCACACCCACGTAGACTAGACAATATTAAGTTCAAATTAGCTCAAGATGAATTTAACCTGATAAAGAAACGATACAATCATTACTGTAAAGCGGAAAAGAATATTAATTTCTGTTCTTTTAAATTCTCATAGGGAAATGTATTATTTGAAGCAGTTTTGACAGGTTTTTTTCTTTAAATATACGATATTAAATTGAATATCATAAACTGCGTAACAGCATAATTTTAAGTTTGCAATTTACTAAGTTCCATCACTGTCATTATTTAAAATGTTCAATGATAAACATTTTTTGTTGTTATACCTTGATATTGATTGACAGAATTCCATCTATTTCTAACAATAAATCTGATTTATGGAAACAACCGAATTATAAGTTTTCTCACGTTGAAATAAATCATTCTTACACTTATGTATCAACATTATCATTTCAATCTAGCGCAGTGTTGAGAAGCACTCAAAGTCATGAGCAATAGATAAATAGACACAATTAATAATGAATGAAATATTAGGCAGTATACAACACAGAGTTTGGTTGTTATTAAAGTGCAATTTATTGTATGTCATTTTGTACGAATACCAATCAATTGTATATGACTCATAATATATCGACGCACTATAATTTCCTCGTTGGAATGTCAGTATCTATTTACCAGTAGAAATGAAAAAAAAAAAATTCAAATTTTTCATGAATAGGTATAATTTAGTAGAATGCAGGTTTTCACGGCCGTTATCTAGTGAAGTAGATTCTTCCGGGTCTTGCCGTGGTCGTCGAACTTGACTTGACGTTTCGCTGATCATCCTGTCAGCTTCTTCAGAAGGATTCTAAAGACTGAATTTGTTGTGTTACACTCCTCGTTATATACCTAGGCGCCGCTTCGCCTCGCTGGTCATTGGTCGCGCTTGGTTCGCTTCGCTGCTCATTCGTCGTGTTTGTTTGACCGTGACTTACTATGGTGCTGGTACTTGGCAATACCAGTCTCCACGTGTTACTAAGTCGATACCCATCCTCTCTGTTAAAGTTATTCACGTATTTCATAATTTCCAGTGATTCCCTAATGATATACGCGGATAATAGCGCGTATTCCTGTCTAATATATTGACGTCCTCGTAGTCGATTTTATGGTTCTCGTTATTATGGACATGTTCTGCTATCGCCGACCTATCCGTGTATCCAAATCTGGTATTTCTCTGGTGTTCTTTGATTCTGCACTGGATACTCCGTCCTGTTTGTCCCATGTAGCTCTTACCACATGTGCCCTTCAACTGGTAAACACATTTTGATAACAGTTTGGGGACAAAGTCTTTGATTGAGGGAAACATCTGCTATATTTTCTTCACTGTTCGAAACCGTACACCTACTTTCTTTTTAAATAAAATCTTCTTCAGCCTATCTGTGACTCCCGCGACGTAGGGTAGGCATGCATACGTTGTTGGTTGTTGCTGTTCTTCTTCTGTAGTTCTCCTCTGGTTATTTACTACTCGTTGTATATTGATTTGACTGTATCCGTTCTTCTCTAAAGCTTGTTGGACATTCTGTAGTTCCTCGGGTTTGTTCTCGCCAACACAATATGCGGCGATAGCAGAACATGTCCATAATAACGAGAACCATAAAATCGACTACGAGGACGTCAATATATTAGACAGGAATACGCGCTATTATCCGCGAATCATTAGGGAATCACTGGAAATTATGAAAAACGTGAACAACTTTAACGGAGAGGATGGGTATCGACTTAGTAACACGTGGTGACTGGTATTGCCAAGTACCAGCACCGTAGTAAGTCACGGTCAACCAAACACGTCGAATGAGCAGCGAAGTGAACCAAGCGCGACCAATGACCAGCGAAGCGAAGCGGCGCCTAGGTATATAACGAGGAGTGTAACACAACAGATTCAGTCTTTAGAATCCTTCTGAAGAAGCTGACAGGATGATCAGCGAAACGTCAAGTCAAGTTCGACGACCACGGCAAGACCCGGAAGAATCTACTTCATTAGGTATAATTTGTTGAGATTTATTACTGTCATACGCCAGTCCTAGGTTGGATCATACTGTTACGTGATTACAATCTCCAGTAAACACCCTGTATGTAGGTTCAATAAATCGCAACAAAAATCACTTAATTACAATAATTATTCCTTATACTAAAACACACTAATTATACAATTAATTTACTATAAATTCACTACTTTAATTTACAACTTGATATTGTTCCTTATTTCACCTTAGCACTTGCTCATCTAATATAAAACTATCCCCAGTGCAATTGAATCCACTATATATATCCACGTCGAATGTACTAGGTTTTTCTAGAATGTTCCGGCTTAACATTCGCGACTTTTCTGACGATGTTCTGAAATTTTCTGATTCCAGTGGCGTAGTCGTACACATAACACTGCCCCCTCCTTAAGCCTGAACGTCCCGGTCAGGCAATTCAGAGTCCCCGACATACTTCGCCAATCTGTCCAAGTGCACGATTTTCATCTTAGACTTCTTACTTCGTTGAATCCGATAAACAGCGTCATTAATCCGGGTGACGACAGAATACGGTCCTTCCCAAGGTGGGTGAAGCTTCGGAGATCCACACTTCTTTCGCTGTGGGTTATATAACCAAACTAGATCTACCTCCGTAAATTCTGCTGACGTCCCCTTCCGGTCATAACGAGCCTTCATTCTGTCACTAGCTATGCTAACTTGGCTTCGAACCAACGCATGGATTCCTCAGCCGTTGACTAACTTCATCTGCATAGTCACCCACGGACAGTGGCTCCTTATCTGGTGTGCCAAACATCAAGTCACATGGCAGTATGATCTCAAATATTACAGGAGCAGGTATATCTGTTTGGTAGTCTCATGAATGGCAGCCCTGTATGCCATTAAAAACACGGTATATGCCAGTCCCAATCTTGCTGGTTCTTGTGAATCACCTTAGAAAGATATTTCTTCATGGCTTTGTTATGTCGTTCCACCATTCCATCTGACTGGGGATGAAGAGCGGTTGTTCGAGTCTTGTGAATGCCCAACATTTTACAAATTTTCTCCCTTGATCGGAATGTAGCTCCAGGAGTACACCAAATCGGCATACAAGGTTATCCACAAGAACTCGAACAACAGTAACTGCTTCCTGATTTGGAATGGCATATGCTTCCGGCCATTTACTAAAATAGTCCATGGCGACTAGAATGTATTTATTACCATCATCTGTAGGGGATCAGATCGCGCGATACGAACGCTTGCGATCTCGTGTTATAGTTATCACATTTGTACTCAGTATATCCCCTCCACACAGAGCGCAATCTGCGTTTTCGTTCCATCGAGATCGTCACGATCAGTTTCGAACCTTTTGGAGGGGATATACCGAGTACAAATACGATAATTATAACACGAGATCGCAAGCGTTCGGATCGCGCGATCAGATCGCGCCCTGTGGGGAAGAGGCCTGATGTCTTAAATTGATTTTTCAAGTACTAAATTTTGTTATCGTGTGTTATATTTTAATATGCGGTATTGAGAAAAGTTTTATTTAAAATTTCCAGTAGGTGTTCTCTTTCAGAATGTAAATACCCATGATAAAGTTTACAATAATCATTAAAAAATAGGACACAGTCCGAGCTGAAATAAAAAGAAATACAAATGCTGTAATGTTACTTTGTACAAAATGTCTTTAGTTATGTTTTGTCTATCAACTTGGAAATGCGATGTAAGCCCACTTGTATAAAAATGGATCAGTCAAGGTTCAGTTGAACTTGGTTTAAAATTAATGGTTAGAATTCCTACAATAGTGGTACTAAATTCAACTGAACTTTCAGTAATTCATTTTTACATAAGTGGGTCATAGAAACTGTGAGTGAATGTAATAAGACATGGATTTTCCAGACATTGATAGTTTAACTACAATGTTTTCCTCATTTGCCATATCAGACAAAACTGAAATGCGGTGTCTAATGTGTGATATGTATCAATTGTTTAGAATTAGTTTTAAATCTGAAGGTTTTTCTCCTCCAGTAGTGTTTCTTCAATCAATAATACTGCAAAAATTTAGCACACCATCTCTTTTCGACAGAAGTGCATTTCTATGTAATAGTACTTAACAAAATCGTTAATAATATGGTTGATTGTCCCACCATATTAGAGAAACTAAGCTTCCATATTACCCGTATCTCTTCCAGACAAAATTAAAAGTTTGTTTTACCTCCTTAAGCACGCACAAATATCTCAACTGTTTACACTAAGTGCAAACATCGTAACAATTGTTCTAAGTTTAATATTTATTTGCAGCCTAAATCCGTTCAGATATTCTGCATTCGTCATTCAGTAACCAATACAAACTATTGAAGTAGTTTCTTCCGGGTCTTGCCGTGGTCGTCGAACTTGACTTGACGTTTCGCTGATCATCCTGTCAGCTTGGTTCGCTTCGCTGCTCATTCGTCGTGTTTGGTTGGCCGTGACTTACTACGGTGCTGGTACTTGGCAATACCAGTCTCCACGTGTTACTAAGTCGATACCCATCCTTTCTGTTAAAGTTGTTCACGTTTTTCATAATTTCCAGTGAATCCCTAATGATTCGCGGATAATAGCGCGTATTCCTGTTTAAGATATTGACGTCCTCGTAGCCGATTTTATGGTTCTCGTTATTATGGACATGTTCTGCTATCGCCGACCTATCCGTGTATCCAAATCTGGTATTTCTCTGGTGTTCTTTGATTCTACAGTGGATACTACGTCCTGTTTGTCCGATGTAGCTCTTACCACATGTGCACTTCAACTGGTAAACACCTTTTGATAATAGTTTGGGGACAGGGTCTTTGACTGAGGGAAGCATCTGCTGTATTTTCTTCACTGTTCGAAACCGTACACCTACTTTCTTTTTGAATAAAATCTTCTTCAGCCTTTCTGTGACTCCCGCGACGTAGGGTAGGCATGCATACGTTGCTGGTTGTTGCTGTTCTTCTTCTGTAGTGCTCCTCTGGTTATTTACTACTCGTTGTATATTGCCTTGACCGTATCCGTTCTTCTCCAAAGCTTGTTGGACATTCTGTAGTTCCTCGGGGTTGTTATCGTCGTCGCATATTGTGTTGGCTCTGTGGACTAAGGTTCTAATTAACGCTCTCTTCTGTTGTGGATGGTGGTGGGATGTAGGTAACGATCGGTGCGCGTTTTCTTTCTGTAGACACCGTGGGCCAGCTTGTCATTGTGTCACCTTTTCACTAATACATCTGAGATAGGTAAAGCTCCATATTGCTCGATCTCCATTGTAAATTTGTTTCTTGGATGCTGTTTATTCAAACGGTCGAAGAAAACAGATAAAGATAATTCTCCATGTGGCCATATGATGAACGTATCGTCTACGTAGCGTAGCCAGCACTTTGGTTTATTCTCACTGCAGCGTATAGCTTCCTCTTCAAAAGCTTCCATGAATGGGTTGGCTATCACAGGTGAAAGTGGTGATCCCATGGCTGCTCCTTGCTTCTGCTCGTAGAAGTCTCCATTCCATAGAAAGTATGTTGTAGACAGGTACAATCGAGCCAGATCAGGTATGTTTTCTCTTAATCCTTTAGGTACAAGTTGTTGACGAATCAGGTTAACTGTTTCCTCAATTGGTACATTGGTTAACAAAGATTCGACGTCAAAACTAACCATGATATCATTACTCGTTATTTCCAAGTTTTCCAAAATTTCTACGAAGTGTCCTCAGTTCTTTACGCGCCTAGGTATATAACGAGGAGTGTAACACAACAAATTCAGTCTTTAGAATCCTTCTGAAGAAGCTGACAGGATGATCAGCGAAACGTCAAGTCAAGTTCGACGACCACGGCAAGACCCGGAAGAAACTACTTCATTAGACAACGGCCATGAAAACCTGCATTCTACTAATACAAACTATGTTAGGAATAATATTTTATTATTGTCTCATGAGATTTTTTTATTACCTTATTTAGATTAACGTCCTGGCGGCGACATTGCCATTTGCTGCAGTTGAGACTGCTACCAATTCGGTAGCACGTGAAAAACGGCATTAAACACCCATGCCCTAGCCAGCGTTCGAACCCGGAACTCTGTGGTTGCAAACCTAAGACGTAAACGTTGACCCACTGAGTCAGTACGGTGGTAGACTCCTTCCAGACATTTAGAGTAACTTTAGGTACCTACTGATTGTTCCCTTATTCAATAAAAGCAAAGTTCAACTTCACCCGCTTGTGCATTTACAGTATGAAATGCGCTTATTGCTTTTACTGTAGTAACATATAAGCTTTGTTCACAATTTGTAGCAAGGGTGGTCTTTATTTTATAATATATATGTCAAATATTTCATCAATATTTACTGCTGGCTTTCAAAGTATTATATTTCAAACCCATTAATAAGTTGGGTCTTATTTACATATTAGTGAATGAATAAGAAAGACCAGGAGATCACAGTTGTCACTTTAGATAAATTATCAATTGATAGGAGATTGAATTTTAAATTGTGAAGAGAGTCGTGTAGACAAGATATCTGTAAGTTAAATAAATTTACTCTGATTCACATTGAAATTTTTGTGAGAATTAGTAATGTATTGCTGGTGCCAGAGGAGTATTTTGCTGGAATATAAAATTATGTTTAGGTATTGCTCTGTTTAAAATAAGAAAGTGGTCATTACGCAAAATATAGGTACTTCAGTTCAAACACTTACATACATTTTGCTTCTTCGAACACAGTATTATAGTAATCAGTTAATGGTCAGCCCTACATCTACAATATAAAATCCAATTATTAAATTCGTAACTCCAGGGTAAAGTTAAAAATTTGAAGATAAAACTGAAATTCAAATATTCGAATCAGAGTAAAACAATTTCAGTAATCCTTCATCGAAGAGTGAAAATAAAGCAGATGGACTTTCTATATCCACTACTTCTGTACTATTTGGTAAAGTACATACGAAATTGTCCGATTTTAATTAACAAAAATAAAATAAACGAATTGTACGAAGCTAATTAATCTACTACCTCACAAAAATATATTCCTGAGAATCTGTACCATATTTTGTCATTTATTTCTTAATTAATTATCACTATATTCTAAGCGGAGCCAGTGGGAATCATGCAAGCGTAATAGAAGCCAAATATTGGTGGAAAAACGTTGTATGTGTGATCCACAGGACAGAAGTATGTGGAATACCCAACGTGCCCTGCGAAACCGGGAGAAACCTATACCCCCGATACACGGAGAGCGAGGGATCGTCTACACTAACCAGGAAAAAGCCGAGGCGTTTGCCGACAGCTTAGAACTGCAGTGTAGAGAGAACGAGCTCGATGACGAGGACGAGGACTGGGTGGACGATGTCGAGCGCAGAGTACGTAGGATCCACCGCCTGCCTGATGACGACCACATCCGCCCGACTACCCCCGAGGAAGTCAAGGAAATCCTTAGGAGCCTAAAGCCGAGAAAGGCTCCGGGATGTGACAAGATAGGAAACATCGCTCTCAAAAAGCTACCCAGGAAAGGAGTAGCGGCGCTAGTCAACATCGTAAACGCGATGTTAAGGTTACGGCATTTTCCAGCCAGGTGGAAAAAGGCCGACGTCATTATGATCCCTAAACCAGGGAAAGAACTAATTTTCCCGTCTTCTTACAGGCCCATCAGCCTCCTCCCAGCCATGAGCAAGGTTGCAGAACGGGTCATCTTGAAGAGGCTCACAGAAAAGACAGAAGAGCTGAATATCATCCCGGATGAACAGTTCGCGTACCGAACAGGACATTCCACCGAACTCCAAGTACTTCGCCTCACCGAGGAGATTACTAAGGGGTTCAACCAGCGGCAAGTCACCGCGGCGCCGTTCCTAGATGTTGCCAAAGCGTTCGACAGGGTCTGGCACGACGGCCTCCTAGCTAAAATGATGAGTATGGGTTACCCCATCGAACTCGTCAAACTAGTGAGGTCCTACCTGCACCGCAGACAGCTAAGGGTCAAAATCTCGGACCAACTCTCCACTTACAGGACCGTGGAAGCGGGAGTCCCGCAAGGTTCGGTGCTGTCACCGCACCTGTTCGCTATCTACACCTCAGACCTCCCCAGGACCGACCACACAGCCCTGGCCCTGTATGCAGACGACACAGCAATAATTGCCAGATCCTGGAAAGCCAGGAACGCAACCAGAAAACTCCAGGAAATGGCCACACTCCTGGAAGAATGGTGCACGAAGTGGAAAGTCGCCGTCAACGCCGACAAAAGCCAAGCCATACTCTTCAGACGAGTGCGGAAAGAAATTCCCACAGGACACGTTTCCATGAACGGCGAGGACATCCAATGGCACGACACCGTCAAATACCTTGGCGTGGTCATGGACAAAAGCCTAACGTGGAGACAGAACACGGACGCTATTACAGCCAAGGCGCGGCGCACAAGAGCCCTCATCTACCCGATGATGGGAAACGGTAGCCGTCTCAACCTGAGGAATAAGCTCACGCTTATCAAAACCCTCATCAGGCCGCAGCTGACGTACGCCTCGGTAGCGTGGGGTTACCAGGCAAAGTCCTACATGAAGAAAATCCAGGCAGTGGAAAACATCGCCCTCAGGACGGCGGTCGACGCACCATGGTACGTGAGAAACGTAGACATCGTCAGAGACCTGGAGTACACCACGGTCACTGAAGTCATCCGGGAACGAACGAAGAAGCTGTACGCCCAAGCAGAAGAGCACGGGAACCCGCTAATCAGACAGGCCACTGATTACGACCCTGCCGACGCCCCGAGGCACAAACGGCCGAGGGTACAGCTTCTGGACAACGGGTGAGTATAACTTATATTTCCCGCTAACCGATCTGTTTCAGATACCCCAGGACGGACCACCATTACCAGAGACATGACGTTTTTCTACCCAAACCCAACCTCCTTGCGGGCGTCGGACAACATACCGTCCAACGCCCGTTGTCCTACCTGCTCCGTGGAGTCCGAAAGTGCTAAAAAAGCACTTAGGGTCTCCACACTCCCGAGCTACACAGCTCATATCCTTACCTTTCCGATGATCCGGGGTAGGACACACCTTTACTGTGTCCTACGTACCGGCAGTCAATCCCAGCCAAAAACTAGACCGATGACTACCCACGGGGGTGACAAGCTGGCGAAGAAAGAAAATATCAAGACAAGAAGAGCGCCAGAAGAGACCTCTGCCAGCGAGGTTGAAGAGCCAGGACCAGGGGAGGTCCGCAGAAAATACCACGACACATCTCGCATTTGCGGGCTGGGTCTGGTAGAAGTAAGCGGGCCCACCTATCACGAAGGCCGGTCCAGGTCTACAGAGATAATCTAGGAGCACAGAGTAGTAGTCCTACTCGGCCCTAGTTATCGAGACCGTCATCAAGCCAATGGATATTGGCGCGTTGTATGTGTCTACAGACAGCAGAGCGTCTCTGCTTGCGCAAGATTGACACAGGTCCTGTCTTGCAATTCAGGAAGACCGAGACAATGTTCTCGCATAAAACGTCAGCGTCTAGCGCTATTGAGTAAAAGGACACGACGACAATCAGAGAGCTCTTTGTAATCTTTGCGTGGTCCAGAACCTACAATTATCTATCATAATTTACTTCTAAAATTATTTTGCTATATTACTAAGAATTATATATACAGAATGGACGCACGATTAATCTAAAGAATTAATATATCAACAAACAAAAATGTAGAACGTAAATGTTTCAGATTTAAGACAACAAATGATCGTAACAATGGGCCCACTGCCAGGACCTTAGTGCAAGCGCAACCTCACCTGCCTATAATAACCCTGATTTAGATTCTACATCATACGACAAGTATCACGTCAGTATAGAGAATTTAGTTTTATTATTTTTGATCAAAGGATTATCTGTAATTTACGTTTGTATTATGTTTTTTCTTTAAACGGTAGGTACTTTTCCTGTAGGTGTTAGGTGTTCTCTATATTGTCAAATGTCGGTAGATTTATCATTTTTTACAGTTAATTCCATAAATTCTCAAACACAGACTCTTAAGAATAATTATTAATTGCTATTTGGTTTACAATGTTTTATGTTTTAATGTAATCTTTTTGAAGGAAAATTGGCAAATTTTTTAACATCTTGGCTAGTACTAATCAACCAAATTTTCGTGGCTCGCGAGATGCGTACAAAACAAACGAGGAGGACAGCAGCGTTCTCGCTACAATGTATACTCCAGTTGATATCTACACATGTTTTTTTCTTTGATCGTTTGGGAGGGTCATTGGTAGTCTAAATCCAGATATTCGGGATTCCAACCCCGTTGCATTAGCTGTCATCTTGAATTGAGGGGTTAGTTTCGTTTTTATTAAACAATTCGCTTATTTTCAACTTTAAAATGAAAATGATATTAACCAAACTTGTACAAAATTTTGTTCTCTGTAAATTTGGTTATTATTACAATTTTTCCATAGGATCGATATTTCTTGACTTTGGACGCTATTGAAATCTAAAGTTGTGAAAAGATATGAGGTCCTGTGTCTTACTAATCCTTTTAATGAGTCAAAAACAAGAAAAGAACACGGTTCTAAAAATACAATTTATTACAGATCGTAGATTTTGCAGACAAATAAAATATGTAAAATATGATATTATACAATTGTTTGGGGTTTTCTGCTGGGCAAAAATACTAATTTATAACAGTTCTTCAAATAAGACAAATTTTAATGAAAAATGGTGAGTACAAAAATTTACTTAGCTTTTACATAAAAATGGAGATATACCAGGTGTTTCCAGACTTCAGGTATTCTTGAGTGTTCTCCTTGCCTTGCTGGACAATTTACTGTTGCAATCTTCACAGGGCTTCCAAATTTCGGTTGCGAAAATAGTGACAGGTAATCAAAAATATATCGTACCGTCATGTCAGTTCAAAACTGTTAAACCAAAATCATATCCCAAAATAGTTGCCAAAATCCAAAGTTCAAAATATGCTAAAACTTAAATAGTTGGTGCTGGTTTTAACACTCTGTCCAAAATAGTCTATAATAAAATTACAAAAAAATTAATATCAAATCTAACCTTTATTATGAACACATGTCTATTGAAATTTAAAAGACCTTACCCATTTTTTTCTTTGGACGATAATCTTGCTAAATAAATCCGGTATAAAATCGATATTCAATTAATTAACCAAAATATTAATTAACTTTTGTGCTAAGCGTGATCCAAAATCCGACTAACCAAAATCTGCCGTTGGACCAAGTTAAGCCAAAAAGCGGTAGAGGTTCACAATGTGGGTATTTTTATATACTCTGATTTCACAAGAAAAATACAATGGTATTGGATATGTCATAAACTTATAGTTTAATGGACACAGAAGAGTGTTACCAATATTTAGTTTTAAAAACGAATCGATATTTTATACTTTAGATCATCTCAACCATTTTTATATTATTACCTCATAAACAAAATGCAATTAATTTATACTTATAATTTATAGTATACATTTTTATTTGAATAATTACAAAATTTCTCAAAGCTAGATTACTGCCATCTACTGTTGGAAAGTGTGACTATGTTGTGACAACTGAACAGAGTAACTATCTACTATAGGTTTTCACTCGCGATTCTTGATGAATTAGAATTCTATAATGTTAGAGTGCCACAAAGCTTAAGTAAAAGGAAAGAAGGTGTTAGTAAATTGTTTTTGAACCACAAAATTGTTCTTTGACAACTGCATGGTTGTTGACAACTCGCGCCAAAAAAGCATGCTTTTTTGGTTTTGACAGTATATT
The DNA here is from genome assembly GCA_963675555.1 of Leptura quadrifasciata. Lineage (NCBI taxonomy): Eukaryota > Metazoa > Arthropoda > Insecta > Coleoptera > Cerambycidae > Leptura > Leptura quadrifasciata. Next base: position 135,949,086 of record OY776676.1, read on the forward strand.
TCATTGAGCAAACTCCTCTATAAAATCCTTATTTTACTATAAGGAACGTAACCAGACTGCAACCAACAGCTACTGTCCAGGCTATGTGCCCCGCCGAGCGCTGAGTTACAAGTTACAAGCCTGGCGCGTTAAGTGTAATAATTGCATATTACCATCAAAACGCTAATGCTTCGATTGCAATGGTAATATGCAAGTATTACACTTAACGCGCCAGGCTTGTAACTTGTAATTCAGCGCTCGGCGGGGCACATAGCCCGGAGAGTAGCTGTTGGTTGTAGTCTGGTTACGTTCCTTACAGTAAAATAAGGATTTTATAGAGGAGTTTGCGACTAAAAATATTATGTTTTAATATTCCGCCTTCTAAAAGCACATTTGAACTATCCTTCGCTGTGTTCCAAAGATTCATAATGACACAGTTTTCTGTGACCAAAGAAAAAGATATTTTTTACAACGCTAGAAAATGTACTTATTGCCTTCTTATTAAAGGGCAAAAAAGTCTGTTTCAGGAGTGCTCTGTAAACAACCATGTAGTTTTCGAAAAACAACTTAATGATTCCTAAACAATGTTTTAACACCGCCTCTCCCTTTACCGTAGGCGTAAGTTTAAAGATATAGATACTGGATGGAATACGACAAGAATCAAAGTTGTAAGAAATTTCACTCCCTACAAACTTAGTTCATTGTCGTTTCATACGCTAAGGTTGAATGTAAATGAAATAATGCAATAATGAAATTTCACTACCCAGTTTCAAAATATCGATCCTACGCAAAAAATTACAATGGCCAAAGTTATGGAGAAATAAATTTTCTAGATGATTATTTATTATCACCTCCATTCTAAAATTGATAATAAGCGAATTATTTAATAAAAACCAGACCAGTTGAAGATAGCGGCTAAATCAACAGGTTTGAATCTTGAAAATTTGGATTTACACTACCCTTGACCTTCCTTAACGATTAAAAAAGAAAAAGTGCGTCTGGGGGTTAACGCAATTTCTAGTGTACATCTCTACTGGAGTAATAGGCAATCGAAATTTTCCACCAGTTGGCTGCCTTGTCCAATACGCATATAACTTTCACGCACCACGAATATTCTGTCATCATAAGACCAATGATAACCTATGGAGCTGTGGTTTGGTGGCCTAAGAGCGAACAGACTACAGCTAAGGTCAAGCTCAGACAAGCGCAGAGAGTTGCCTGCCTAACCATAACCGGAGCTATGCGAACAACGCCAACGAAAGCTACGGAGGTAATGCTGTGTCTGGCTGTCTGGAAGACGCCTCTTCTACAGGAGTGCATAGATGGCATTTCTTTCCAGATTGTCATCGACAGGCCCTACATAATACATACAAATAGTGAGAACGAAGCTGCTGGCGAAGATATGATCAACATCTTCACAGAAGGATGGGGCAGAATTTGGAATATGCTCCAGAAGTCTGGAAATCCAATATAAATGGGCTATGGATGGGCAAGTCACCATAGAGAAGAGATTGTCCGTAAACAAACTATGGGAAAATCAATCAACAAAGAGCGTAGATAATCACTACTATCCCTGAAAAGTTACGAAGTTACCACAGGAGCAGTATGGAAATATCACCAAGCACTTGTGGGTGCCTCCAGCATGAATAATATATCGGTATACTGGATGAGAGGACATGCACAGTGCAGTGGCAATAAAGTAGTTGACATATTGACCAAGAAGGCATCAGGCCTAAATATCTTTCTACCAAAATAACACAAGTAATTAGAGAGAACATCCAAAATGAATTCAAGAAGCTGTGGGATGAAACAAGCAACCATCAGCTTGCTAGGGAACTACTAAAATATCCCAACAAGAGTACAGCAATGGACTAATTGGCAATGTCCAGGAGGAACCAATGTTTTATAACAGGAATCCAGACTGGACACTGTCCGTTAAGGAAACATCTACATAATTTGAGATTAAGCAAAACACATCTCTGCAGAGGTTGAAAACAAGAAGCTGAGACGACCCAACATGTACTCTGCGACTGCCCTGCCGTCTCATCAATCAGAGAATCCATTTTATGAGAACGTTGACTTATGTACGGGAGATGCCCCTAGGTAACATCACTACCTGCCTCGTAAGATTAGGTTGGTTGGAGGCCTAAGCGAAGGTCTGCCTACAAGGAGGAAGTACAAGGGACCCAAAGGGACCTAAGTACCGTGGTTCAATATTTTACTTGTGTCTTACTGGGTGTGTTATGTATTGAATTAATGTGTAGTATATATAATATCTGTATCAGAAGGCTTATAATATATGGCGGAACCACGTGATTTATTAATTTTAGTAATTGATAAATTTAAAACCATAAATTCTATAAAATTCATTTCTCTTTTTACCTGCAAAATAAACTATGATATATTTATTGTTCATCTACCTTTAACAATTTAAAAAAATTGAGTTTATCTTGTTTCTGTGGATTTATTTTCCTATATCATTCATAGAACCTTTGTAAAATAGAGCTTATGGTGTTCCTCATTATTAAATTCTAGCAGTAGTAATAATTAGTTATTAATTTGGAAAAATGGGTAAAGCAGATGGTCGACTAATTTAGAATTTCGAATTTTATAGCAGGGTTTGGGTTATTATTTCCTAATAAATCCTCAACGATGTTTACGATCTCATTTGGCGTTATACATAGTACACTATTTATTAGTGTACATAGTACACTATTTATTAGTTTCCTTCTCTATGATTATGACGAGTTGTACATGTTTGTATGTTTATTTCTTTTATTAGTACCTACTTTTTTTATTCACCAAATTTTGATTATTTGCTATAGATTGGCAATGTAAGTTGAAGACAAATTGGGTTATTATTATTTTTATTACGGCATATTTAAAGTTATTTCGTTGTCTCATATGTATGACTGAATCGAATCCTGTACTTCAAAACGGAGGCCTGGCACACCTTAAATTCCAGAAGCCACCACTTACATATAATAATATTTACATATACATCCAATAATTATTGTACACTGTGGTAGTTGCTTTGATGTGTTGCGAAGATATAAAATCGATCAGCTATATTGTAAATTATAAAGACATTATTTGCCAAGAACAGTAGTAATTAAGACTTTCACCGTACATTAATTCTCTAGCCTCTCTATAACGAAGTGATAATCGTGATTATGTTTTGCTTTCAGAGTATTTCAGGAGCTGAAGGCTTAGAAGGATTGGTCGCAGCTGGGGGCCCACCTCCGGCTACCGTTCCGGGAGCTCGCCTCAAGCACCGGACTCGTAAGTTCACCGCTTCCGGTAGCCTCAGTGATAGCTCCTCCAGTGTCAAACGACAGGTAAGTTGACTACCAGGTCGATCTTTGTTTGGATTGTTTCGTTTGGCGTTTCTGGTTTATTTACAGTTCCCTTTTTAAGGCTTATTGAATGGTTCATAAGGATGTTACGAATAGATGATAAAAATGTATATTAATTCAATTAAATATTAAACTTCCTAAAACCATGAAATGCAAAATATGCATTGTTCGAATATGTTTAGTAATTTTACAAACAACTGACATTAGTGCGTGAAAATTTATAAACCCATTCTTTTGTATTTTAAAATTATTATTATTATCCTATTAGGGTATGTCTTTTTCGAATAAGGTGAAGATATATTGTTCTTTTTTATAGCAAAATCGAGGGGTAAATATAGCTCCCAATTTACTTAGAACAAAGTTATTTAACCGGTCTCTAATAGAAAAAACACCACTGATGAGATTTTTCTATAATAAATGTTGAGTGGATATTAAGGATCTGGCGCCATGTGAGTCATCAATTAAATGAGGAGGTGTTAACTGATTGGTATGCAGAAGCAAACAATAAGTTTTTATATACAATATTTTATCACGTATGAACTTTGAGTTGTCATTCAGAATTCTGAAATAAGAAAAAATATAAATGAAATTCGATAAACATCTGATATGGTTTTATTTCTTTCTCTCTCCATAGCTCATTTGTTATCTGAAATATATGTCCTAAACTCTGGAACACCAATTTTTATTCATTGTTCTAACAGGCATGAACAAATATTATTTATAGACATTAAATCTCTGAAAAAATATAAAAGTAGTGAATTATTTTTGAAAAACCTGAAATAATAGTTATTTTTTTACTCATTTGAGTCCGTAAAATGAGTTTTTTCAGTTTAACTATAATTATATTGTAACAAATACCTAAAATCATGCTTTTTGGGACGAATCGTAACTGTTTCCGGACAAGGCGAAGCCGAGACCGGAATAGTTGATGAGTCCGAAAAAGGACTTTAGGATCTTTTCAATGATAAACAAAATGCAGCCTGTGATTGATATACTTATAGTTGTTATATCTCTTAAGTTTGTTGGAAATTATGGGGATTATAAGCCATTTTGTATATTACCTATTGCTGCTTTTGCATATGATACACAGATATGTCTTGTTTGATCCAAATCAATTCAATTCAATTTCAATTCAACAAAGATTTTAAAAAATTAAAATCATACAAAACAGAGCCTGCTGCGGGACCGACCATGCAACCACCGCGCCGATGCGGTGGCGGATTGCAAGATCGGGCGGAACAGGTCTGGGTCGACGAAAATGAAAATGAATAATAATTAACCTAAGCACCTTTTGCAACAACCAAATAAAATTAGGTAATACTATTGAATATAAAACAATAAAGATTTTTTAAAAACGACTTAAAACTACATATACGTTTTATAACCGACGCACTGTAACACTTTTTTAAAAATTTTATAATTGACGCAGATACCTCAATCTAAACGAGGCACCTCCTGCGAAACGCATGAACGCTGGGCTGCGTAGGGTTGGCCTAAACTTTGGCTTTAAGAATTTTGATTTTAAGTATGTTCTAATTTATTTCATATTCGCGATGAGAAATGAATTTAGAAAAAACAAAAAAGTACAAAAAAAAACAAGAAAACAACAAACGAAAAGGTCACAAACAGGAACGAAGAGGGGGACAAGAAAGATTTAAAGATAGACAAAGGTATGAAATATTAGTAAAGGCGGATAGGGTAAGCGGAAGTTATAGTTGGTGAAGCTTGGCTAAAGAGGTGGCCGGAAAATCGGTAACGTCTGGTATGGTAAGGAGTGTTTAATCCAAAATGAGGCATTATGCTGTCTAATTTGCGTTATGTGTCTTGTTAGCGGACTATCGCCCAGCTTGAACGAACAGAAGTTTTGGAAGATGCGTTGAACGTAGTCCGCTATCGGGGTTATGCTGCTGCAACGTGCATATAGAACTCTGAGAAAGGTGTACCTTCCTGAATTCGATATGAGGAGCATACATTTGTGCTCAAACACTTGAAGTTTTTTCATTGTTGTGGCAGGTATGCTGCACCATACCGGCGCTGCGCATGTGATGGATGGCCTGTCCACCATCGTGTAAACAACTTTTTATTTTATCGGTTTAGTCTGCTACCCCTGACCATGAGCGGATACAGACTCCTAGATAGGGAGTAGACCGTCCGTATTATCTTATTTATATGATTATTGAACGCCAACCTTTGGTCGAGTCTCACCCCCCAAGTGTTCTGGTTGGAATATTGTTTCCCCTGATCGAAATTAGTGTTAAGATTTTGTTATCAGAAAAGCGACGCGTGAAGACTATCACCTCCGACTTCACCCGAATCTTCCACTGGTCGTGTAATAAGCCGTGGCATGAGCCATGTGCGCCTTAGCAGCATGTTCTACTTGTGCGTTACGGGAATGCGCGTACATGGCTGTGTCGTCGACGTACTTGGCCAGCTTCGTATTCGGGAACTCTGGGAAGTCGGTGACGTACAAGTTGATCTTTAAGGGACTTCCGCGCGTATATCCCGCCGTATTTTTTTTTTTTTTATATATATATATATATACATTTATTTAACGTCGGCCTATTTCCGCTACTGAGGCCTAACACCGACGCCTGTAGACGAGCTACCCCCAACCAGGAATTTTGCCGAACCTCTTCCCTTAAGAAAAGTAGGGATGTTTTACTTGCCTAACATTTAATAAACAAGGGACCGACGGCTTTACATCCCCTCCGAAGGATGGTATATCTCCTATACAACCCTCGCCTAAGGTTGTATAGCTTCCGCGCATACACTGATATACAAGCCGCTGGAAGGTGTGTGAGGCGAGAACGCGGTTTCCGTTGGAATGGTCACCCATCCAAGTACTAACTGCGCCTGTCGTTGCTTTACATCGCATACCGAAGTATGTACATAGTAAAGACGCACCTACGCTCGTCGAATCTACAGGAATCTGTTCATCAGGAATGAATGAATGAGTTTAGTGAAGTAAGTCGGAAAGTTGTAGTGGTGTAGTTTATAGAGTAACCCCGGGACCCAGACGGTGTCGAACGCCTTCTCAATAGATCCAAATCGGGTTAACTTAGCCTGTATACGAATGCACAAATAAAGACCGAGACTCAATTTAAGGCTATTCAGTGCAACATAAGAGATCCACTTGTCAAATGAGTGCGGTAGGTGTCTAGATTCATATGCCGACCGGTTTCGAGGCTATTGGTTATTGGCTCTCATCAGCGTGGAGCAGATCTGGACATCGCCAAAAGTGGGAACTTTCGATGTTATAAACCTTTTTTCGAATATTTCCAAATATTTATAGGGTTACCTGAGCCATAGAGATATTTTGATTGATTTATAGACAAACAGCGTGCCAAATAACTTTTGAGTATACTGTACTTGAGAAGAAACAAGAGGTTAATTTCTCAAAATTTCAAATTGATATTTGCATTGGTAATTAATGCATTAAGCGAAAAATGGAAATTGTGTAGCTATTCGCTTTACATAATTTTTATTATAACAGCTACATTTCCTCCCATTTCCAATAAATTGTTGAACACGTAATTGTTACACGGCATGTAATTTTACATAAGACCTCGAGTTGACCTTCCTCTTGCAAATTTTTGGGCAGTAAATTCCTTAATATATTCACGTCTAATTCTTTTGCCAATCCTACTTGCGGTATTTCTTATTACAGTAGATCCAAGCATTTTTTTCTTTACAATTCACTGACTCTTAGTCCTATAAATGTTTATTTATTCTAAAGCAAAGCAATAAAATGTATTATTTCCATGGAAAAGCGAAGTTTAGGGAAACACTTAAAAAATAATAACGTGAATATTTATTACGGTTTTACAGTATTTCATCTTGGAGGATGTGTTTAGTTCTTTTAAAATAAATAACTTTATTCTGTATGTTTACAAGGCTTAAACAACATATAACAGCATCAAATTGATTTATATCTAATATATACCTTTTATTGTTCGCTTATACAATGAACTGAAACCATTTTTGTTGTTGTTTGTCATACTAGTTAAAAGTACATCTAATGCTAATGACTTAAACAATTTATAACTAAATTTAATACGACCGAAAATAATATTTTATTGCATTAAAATTCCTGTTTTTCAAGTAAAATTGGAGTTGAACGAACTATTGGTTGAAGGTTATAAAATCCTACAAACAAAATTAACGTATAAAACTAATGTATTCTATAATGAATATCTTTATCGAAATACTAGTTACGTATCAAATATGTATGTGCTGACTAAGTCGAAGACAATCTAATCAAGCCGATATAGAAGGGAGATGAAATCTCTATAATTGTTTTAATTCTTTGCATTAATGAAACTGCAAATCGGAAAAGATAGATAGTAGGTTATGCATGGTGTAGCATTGTAACTAATATATTATATTCTTTATGATAGGCAGAGTATAATAAAGTATCATTTCTGCAATACCTATCCGACAAGTTTATCACTGTTAACAAATTTTTGTTAGAGTATCTAGAGTAAGTCGAAGTTACAATTCATCGTTAATTGCCATGGTAAGAGGCAGTAATATTGCACATCAAACTCTTTAAAAAGGTTATAACTAATTTCGTTCATTTTCTTCGATTTTTAGGTAAAGGCGATGCACAAGCAATTTTTTTCTTGAGGTATAAACAGACGAAACCTTCATGACATCATTAGATAGGTCATTGGACATCCGAAAAGGCCATTTACGGCTATTTTTCACGGTACCGATTTTTTAAAATCGAAAAATGTATAAAATTTGTGAAAATTAAAAACAACTTAAATACTTTTTATTACTCACTTCGCCATATCTTCGAAACCGTATGACATATTTTAATGAAGTTTTTTTAGTTTGAAAGCAGACATATAAGCGCAGTTGACAGCCTAAAAATTATATAAAAAAATTTTTTATTAGAAAAAATAAAAGTTCTGATAATTTCGTTTACCTGGTAATGACTTTTTCATGAATCGAAAAAGTTTTTTATTTAAAGGAATTTTGCCATGGTGTCTGCGTACGAATTAAGGAAAAAACATTGGAAAAGTTTTTAAAATATAAAACAACCTTCTGTGGCAAATAGTTTTGTACTTATCGTCATTTAAAATTATTAATATTCGCGCGCGCGATGTGCTCGTCGGAGACGCCATCAAGTATCGCACCGGCCACGCTTTCAATGTGTTTGGAAGGCATTCTTGGGTTTGCTAGGTTTAGATCCACTAACAATAAAAAAATTACTAGAGAATTTTGCGATATATTTTTTTAAGATAGGCAATTTCATATTTTAGCAGAATGCGCAGCGAAATAAGACGAAAAATAATTTAAAAAATTTTTTGAGGCATAACCAGATAAAACCTTCATAACATCATTATATAGATTACTAGACATCCAAAATGGTCAATTACGACTTTTTTAACAGTATGGTACCGAGTTTTTGTAAATCGAAAAATGTGTAAAATTTTCGAAAAAAAACGCAATTTTTATTACTATATACTAATACTATGACATATTTTAATGAACTTTTTTTGTTTGAAAGTAGACATATAAGTGCAGGCGACAGTATAAAAATTATATAAAAACTTTGTTATATTATTAGGAAAAATGAAAGACAATCTGATAGTTTTGTTTACCTGGTAATGACTTTTCATGAATCGAAAAACTTTTTGATTTTAAAGAATTTGTATACATAGTCTGCGAATAAAATAAAGTAAGAAGTATGAAAAGTTGAAAAAAAACCGCGATAATCTACAATTCATATTTTAGGTAATATTAAAAGATGAATGTAGAGAATCCATGCAATAAGCATTGCGCGCTATTTTATATGTCGCGGAGATTCTAGTACGTAGCGAGGTAAATATTATGTAGTAAATATTTCATTTAAAATAATAAAAAAACGCAGAAAATTATTATGTATTAACAGTTTTCACTTTCAGAATCGCCTGCTCCCACTATGTTACTATTAGTGTTGTTACAAAATTTGCATGAACAACCGTCATAGCAGCCTAAACCGCAAACACCAAATTGTCAGTTTTCGTAACACATCAGGAACAGGATTTTCGTTTTGTCGTTGCTGTGATTTTAACTCTCAATTCATTAAGTATAGTAATATTTGTATGTTTTTTTATACAGGCATATCATATAACTGCTTCTTCTTCATCTAAAAACGGGATATTCCATATAATAGGTCTTTCAAAGTATCGATGTTTTTACTAAGACGTCCTAAGCTGTCCTCTTTCCAATTTTATAAATTGTATTGGTGTCACATCCCGTGAGACAATGAATAGCTAATAAATTTTTGGAAATATTTTCTCCGAGATTTTGTACTAATTCGTGAATTGCTACGAAGTATTTGTTTTGACTATGTCCTAATTCCATAAATGTTTTGGAATACCTCAACTCTTTCGAAATAGTAAAATAATAGAGAAGTAAAATAAGAACATCAGTATCTACGGATTTAACGAGCATTATGTCGGAAATAAGCTGCATAATCGCAAATTTGTAAAAAATTACCGATTTTCTTTTATTGCACGAGTTGTATTTTATTAGAGAATTTCATGAATCAAATTTTAATGTTATCGTAAATGTTTAAAAAAGGTATAAAAGACCAATTTTTAAATAAGTCATTTTTGACATGATCAATAATAATGCACTACAGTGGTATTATCCGATAATCGCATTAGTGCTTGATTATCACGTAATCTTGTTCTGATTGGTTTAAATAAACAATTAAAACTTGTCATTTCATCGCTGAAATCTTTATTTTGACATATGAATGAAAATCTCACAGAAAGGAATTTTGAGAAAAATTATGAAATTAAATAAAAAGCCTAATCACTTACCGGTTTGAATAGAAGTTAACTTCTGCCTATTTCCCACTCCAGACGAATTACAAATTAAACACATTCTTCGTATATTAAAAACAGTGTCACTATTTCTTGTCTTAGAACAGGAAGAAACATTTTCATTTATATTGTTACTCATTTGACAAGCAGGGGACATATTTTGTCTACTAGTATATGATTTCCTACAAGCCCCGTGATATTTCATTTTAAAAGGACCGCTTAAAATAAATAACTTATTCTCTAAAATATATTTACGAAAATTGTCCGTTATCTTTCTGCAGCACTAATATATATACTCATTTTCAGTCCTCTTTTTGTAGCTTTTTGCACAATCAGTTTGTCATTATCAAATCACCACTAATCAGCCAGACAATACACGTCCGAAAACTTTTATTACTATACAGCAACAATGGGAATGAAAAAGCGCCGCGCTAGGTGTGCTTTACCTCGCTACCGACAAGCACTTCGCGTGCGCGAATATTAATAATTTTAAATGCCGATGAGTACAAAACTTTTTGCCACAGAAAGTTGATTTATGCTTTAAAAACTTTTTCAATATTTTTTCTTTAATTCATACGCAGATACTATGGCAAAATTTCTTTAAATAAAAAAGTTTTTCAATTCGTGAATGTGTCTGCTTTCAAACTAAAAAAAAAAATATTAAATATGTCGTAAGGTTTCGAAGATATTGCGAAGTGAGTAATAAAATGTACATTTTTTATTTTTCGCAAATTTTATAAATTTTTTTATTTTAAAAAAATCAGTACCGTTAAAAAAGTCGTAAATGGAAGGAACGAAGCGTCTTTTTCTTGACTGTTTACTGCGCTACTCCATCAAGTTATTTTTTATATGCGGCTTCAAAAGAGAATTGAAGGACGTTATTTATAAAATCTGGAACGTGACAAGCTGAAGAAAACTAGGAAAATGATTTTTTTCCGATTGCAATTATTCTTTTTCTTAGTTAGCGAGGGAAGTAAAACCTATTTCAATTATTATTTACGACAGTGGAAACAATTGCCGTAACAAAATGATTTACTGCATCTCAATTCATCTAATACTTACTAAGTAAATCATGTATTAAGGTAAGCAAATAATTCTGTTGATCCCGTATTATTTGACAGATAAACTTCTTTTGGTAGTTTCTTGCGTTGGACTAGAATTTGTTTTGTTCGTGTTCTTACCAGTATTGTGTTGGTGAAAATACAAAAGTTCAATCTGTGTTCATTTTTTTGTAAATAATTATGTACACTAAATCAAATTTTTCGGTGACAAGAACTCGTCTTATCTTAAACGAATTGAGTTATGAATCAGAGTTGGTGAGTATTATTTTTCTTCACTTTATATACACCATTAGATAAACATTTATGTATTTAAGTCTTTATTTAGTTATTTATGCTATCCAACCAGCACATGAGCCATTCAACGAAGTGGGACATTTCTACAACATAAAAATAGTAGACACAATCGCTACCAGGTACAGATAAAAATATTCGTACGTCATGTAGTTTACAAAAACAGGAAAAAAAAATATTTAAAAACCAGACACCATTTATTAGTAAACACTGCAAAAAAAGACATTGTCGTGATGTAAAAATAATAATACTAATTTACAAAAGGACCTGATTGTTAGGGATTGTGCACATGTTTTTGTAGAACCCCTCAGTGTAATGTTTAATATTATGTCTTTGAAGTTTGCTTTAGTTCCGGATATATGGAAAAATCTCGTTTCTTGGTTTACAAGCAGATGGAAAAAAAAACAATGTGGAGAACTATCGGCAAATTACTATAATTTGTAATTTCGCAAAACTTTTTGAAATAGCTCTCTACATAACGTTCTCTATCCTCATATGGAGGGGCAGATTAGTGTACATCAACACGGCTTCGTTAAAAATAGATCAACGGCCTCAAACTTATTTTGTGTTACGCAGCATATCGCTCAATGTATGGATCTAAATGGCCAAGTAGATATTATTTACATGGACTTCTCCAAAGATTTCGATAGAATTTACCATAATATATTATTACATAAACTAGATCTCGCTGGGTTTTCTGTACTACTGTTAAATTTATTTAAAACTTGTCTTAGCTAAAGAACACAATATGTTGAATATCGGGGGTGTAAAGTCATTCGAAATATCAGTTATATCAGGTATTCCCCAGGGCTCTGTTCTAAGGCATCTCCTTTTTATACAATTTATTAACGATATTATAGATAATTTAGATATATACTATGCGGATGACATGAAGTTGTTGTGCAATATTAGCTCTGACCGCGAAAAATTGCAAAACGATTTGCAAAGGGTGAATGACTGGTACTCATTGAATAATCTTCCACTAAATGTTGAGGAGTGCAATGTGATGTCTTATTATAGAAAACAAAGTCCACAACTAAAAGATTATCAATTAAATGACAACATAACACACCGCCCTAAGCATATAAGAGATCTTGGGGTCATATATGATGACAGTGAATTCACTTTTAATATACATGTCAATAACGTAATGCAATCTTTTTTTAAAATTTGGGCGTTATAATAAGAAATTCAACCGACTTTACTAACGTGAACACGCTAACTCTGATTTTTAATTCTTTGATCAGACCAAAACTTGAATATGCTTCACCAACAAGGAATCTCAACAATTTGACCTATATCGACAGCTTAGAGACAGTGCAAAAACGGTTGCTTAAGTATTTGTCCTTTAAGGAACATAGGTTATATCCATCAACTGGAATACCACAAAGCCTTCTACTTGATAGATTCTCATTATATAGATAGCAGAATTAGATAGTCATTAATATTTCTGTATAAAATACTAAATAATAAAATAGACTGCCCTCAGGTATTAGAACAAATTTGTTAAAACATTCATCGCTTCACTTTATGTGCAATAACTACAACAACCTGCAAGACAGAGTTGACATATTTAATTGTAGTATAAATAAACTTAAGACACTGAACATTGCAATAGTTCTTATTTTTTTGCAATAGTCTCTGTTTTCACTGTTTCTCTGTTTCTTTCTCTTCCCACGCTTGTTAAAATTATATTATACATTATATATTATAAATATTACTGTCTGACTTATTAATTTATAATTTGTGATATTTGTTCGTAAACCTGTATTTTCTCATTCAATAATTGGCTTTGGCTATTGGATGGTGTATGTAAATAAATTTAAAAAAATAAATAAAAAAAATACTACATCAGTATCAATAGTTAACGCTAACGAGTTAAAATCAAATGCATGTGCAGCTAAATTACGCAACTGAGATCTAGATTATCTTAAAATTTGTGTAAAATATTATAGTCCAGTCATTGAAGCTTTATACCTCAGAAATAATTTACTACGAACCGATTTACATGAAATTTTGGAATTAGGCTTATCTTACCTTTAACTTCAAAAGTGATATTGACCCGACCTCCGTTCTTACCCTGGGGGTGGTTGCCACCCCTTCTCGTTAGTGGAAATATTTTTGATCAAAATAACCTCGGGGATCGATAGAAGACCCAATTCTAAGCAAAAAGTGTTCTATAAAGCTTTTTCAAAAACTCAATATTTTTCAAGTTATTGGCGATTGAAAACTTGGAATTTTCCCACGTTTTCAACGGTTTTTTGCAAATATCTCAAAAAATATGCGTTTTAACGATAATTTTATAATAAACAAAATTGTAGAAGGTAAGAAAATGAACAAACTGATTTTCTAAAGAGTGTTCTAAGTGCAATATTAAGCGAGATATTGAAGATAAAAGCCTTTTTTTGTGTGAACTTTAATCGATGTATTCAATGCCATCTAACGGACAACGGATACATTTTATCCATATGACAATGAGAAACTTTTTTATAGTGCTTAAAATAATCTTTAAAATGAGCAGTGTTAAAAGTCTTTTGCACGTAAAGTGAGTGAGTTGTAATGAAAAAAAGAGGGACATCTAATATATATTTTTTAAATCGATGTTTCATAAGTGCCATTTCCACCAAAATTAAAATTAATCGTATTCCGTCTAAATTTAACTTTAATATGAAGAGTTCATTGGATTCCAGCCGTTTGGCTGCTTTGGAATGCATACTTTTCAAAAAAATCACGATTTTAAGAAAAAAAATTTTTTTTCATTTTAAAAAAAACACCTTTTTTTCATAATATTTCAAAAATAATGAAAGATACATAAAAAACTGTATTGATAAAAAATGTAGGTCTTTTTTTGACAAAAATTTTGTTTTTTTTTTGTCAGACCAAAATTGACGGAGATATGACTGTTTAAAGCGCGCGCGGTAGCGCAATCACAGTCTCTCTCGAGCTCTTTGACCCTTCACCGTTTTACACTACATGTCATAATGAAAAAAGTTGTAGCTCTTTTAATTACCTTTGAAATGGGTTTTTTAAAGTTGTGATAGCTTTAAAATTGAAGGAGTTATGGTCCAAAAACTAAACGTTTTTTTTTTTTCTATTTAGTAAAATGAAAATTTCGGAGCACAAAAATTTGGAGCAGAGTGAAAGTAAAGAATAATATGAACCCAAAACTATTGTCTTATATATATATATATATATGTCCATATATGGCATATATATATATATATATATATATATATATATATATATATATATATATATATATATATATATAAACATACGCACGAATACATACAAACGTTCATATATGTTCATATGTTCATATATGCAGTGGAGATAACTGCTAGAATAGCCCTCCAATTGACCCAGAAGAAGATCTTGATTACGGCAGCAACTCCGATATTGAGTCATGAACGATTGTAATGTAATAATGTATTGTAATGCTCTTGTTGCAGAATTTTTTATAATTAATTACTAATTTAATCTAGTACATTTCCAGATAACTTGTAAGTTTATATTTTATTCAATAAAAAGTGTCTGATTACTTACTCTATAATTAAATTATTTTTAATTGTATAAACATATAATTTCAATGTTTTAATTTAGGGGTAGTTTTAAGGGTTGAAAAGCTAAACATATGATATTCATTTTCGAGAACGTGGAACAACATTTAAATCATTTTGAGTTCATCAAAAGAAATTTTTTTACACAATTTTTAATTGAGGGGTTGTTTTTAAGGGTTGAAAAGGGGTTAAAAATATGATAATTAAGGTAGAGAACGTAAAACAATATTTACAAATTTTTTTAAGTTATACAAAAGTATTTTTTGTAATTTTTTTCAATCTAGGGGTCGTTTGCAGGGGTTGTAAAGTTTTTTAGGGGTTGAAAATGGGTTAAACATAAGATAATTGTGTTAGAGAACACTTTACGAACTCCTTATTATTAAATACGTTTTCTAGCGATAAAATGGCTCAATGTCAATTTTTTCATTAAGGGGTCGTTTTCACCCCATAAAAATAAAAAACGGAGGTCGGGTCAATATCACTTTTGAATTTAAGGGTAAGATAAGCCTAATTCCAAAATTTCATGTAAATCGGTTCGTAGTAAAATATTTCGGAGGTAAGACCCTATTTTTCGCTTCAATGACTGGATTATTATTCCATAGATCTGATATAGTTGCACTACAAGTAATTGAGAGATGGCTACAGATGATTATTCAGTATCTGTAGCGTATGAAGGGCGCTTGATAGAATAATGAAAAATGAAAATATGCTCTACTTTTAAACCCCATATTGAACTTAGAGAACTCATTTTTACCTTTATATGTAGTTTAAGATCTAATGTATGGCATATTCCAATATAAGTCATCAAGAGATTGAGGATACAATATATTAAATGTAACGGTTTGTTTGTCGTCTGCAAACTTATATCTTAAATTTTATTTATCGGTTCTTATTGCTCTGATTTTTTCATTAACAATAATTTTAAAAAGTATTTTACACATGTGTATTTGGATAATTTTGAAAATATTATGCATAAAAGTGACCTTTTTGGTATTTTTTGCGTTATACTTAGAACTTGTTTCTGCAAAATGAAGGTTGTCAATTATACTCAAGTATATCCAAAAATGCTATGAATTTGCGGTCTCCAATTTACCCACATCTAAAACTGGACCATTTAGTAAAATAATATGAATAATTATGTTGTATTTCGGTTTTCTGGAGGTTAGTTAAAAGTCAGCATCTACGTGACAAAGGAACGAAATCATTCAGCATTCTGCCGAAACAAAATAATGTTTAATGCAATTGTAATTCAGTAAGAGAAACCTTATATACCAGATCATATTTAAGCAGTCAGTAAAAAATAAAATTAAGAGCTATGTCGTGTACCCGTAAGATAAATCAGTTTTTTTATTACGATTTTAATTACCCGTAGGTGAGGTGCGTCATGGAATTTGTAGAAGAAAGAACCCATAGAAGTATAATAAAGCAGTTCAGTTCATGAGAACCTGATCATGCGGTACCTAGCCCAAATATCTTGAAATTAATTTATTCTAATTGTACCGAAGTTAAAACAAGTCTTATTATGCTTTGGCTTTAGGTAATAAAATTTATGTTCGTTCATCTGTGGTTCACATGATCAAAATGTATGAAGACAGCATTCGGTATAGTTGGCTGGCCTCATTCATATGTAAAAACAATATGTACGTATACAGGTTTTTATAATTGCTTTCTCTATTTGTTTGTGTTTTATTTAGCATCCCAAGACATTTATATTACTCTACAAAGAAATTCTGTTACTTTCGTTCAATTCTCTTATGCTTTTGTTTTAATTTAATAAATCTCAGTTGCATAAAGGGTGTGTCAGTAGAGTTGCAGGGTCTCTCCATTCTCTCCTTTAAATAAAACATAAAATAATTGAACTACATACTCTAGAAGCTCCACATTTATGAGTAAAATCCTAGAACACGTCAATTTTTAATTCTAAAATGACATTTTTTGAGCATAATTTTATTTCTCCCACTTCAACCCCCTTGGAGTGACAACCACCCCTTTTTAAATGGAACGATGGTGCGTGCGATAGATCATTTGAAAGTGTTAATTTTCTATCCGGCAATATAAGATTTTTTGAATTTCTCTATTTTTTTTTAATGTTACTAAGTAAATAAAAGAACATGAAACAGTTTAAATCAAATGTTCAAACTGGGCGCCCGTAGCTTCTTGACAATAATGGAGGCGTTGCTGAAATTCTTCTAAAACATTTTGTAACGTTTCCGGGGTGATTTGATTAATTTCTTGCCTTATTCTGTCTTTTAAATCATCGACGTTATTTGGTATGTTGAAGTAGACTTTCGATTTTAAGTAACATCATAAAAAATAGTCAAGCGGGGTCAAATAGGGAGAACAGGCAGGCCACTCAATTTCACCGCGTTTACCGATCCATGAATTTGGAAAAAACTTGATTGGGATAGGCTCTTACTTCCAATGCAAAATGTGAAGTAGCTCCGTCCTCTGATACCAAATATTTACTTTTTAATGCTATTTAATTTTTCATTAGGGTTGTCATCATCTGCGAAAGTATTCTTAACTCTGGAACTAATAAATTTTGCAAGAAATCCAAGTAACGTGTGCCAGTTTAGTTTAGGATACATTTGATTGTATACATTTCAATATTTTTAAATTTAATTTTCTTGATGAAGAATATACAGAATTCAAAAAACTTTATATTGCTGGATAGAGAAATGAGCTATCACACGCACCCTCGTTTCATTTAAAAAATTTAAAGGAGTAGCTTGCCACTCCAAGGGGGTTGAAATAAAATTATATACTACAACTATAATTATATGTTTAATTGATAGAATTTTAAAATAAGCTTAAAATTTTTAGTTTAATATCTAAGCTGCTTGTGGCCTCCCTAATTCACATTTATCTAAACAAAACTCATTGCTCGATAAAATTATTTTTCGTTAAAACAAATTGATATAGTTATATACAATGAAGACAAAGGAAGTTTAACTCTCGTCTAATTTATTTTATTCAGCGCCTATTATTGGTCAGGCAACTATTTCTTCTTATTAATTCAATATTTATCACAATAATATAAAATTTTCTTGTACAGGAGCAAAGATTTTTCTTTGATACAATTTTTGGTTCGACGAAGAGTTGTTTTTAGGCTCTCTCTGAATCCTTCCTTGATGAAGCCAAACTTTTCTAATGTAATTTTCCATAATGCATAAGTTTTAATTGAAACAATTTTTGATTCGGGGAAACCATTTTTGGGATCCTCACTGCATCTTTCCCTGGTGAACTGCCGAGACATTTGCAAAAAAAATTGTATACTTCTGTTCCAAATTTTACTTCTACGTCCAGTGGAAGTATAGTACGTCGAGACTTTAAATTCGAACAAAAAATTTCTGACTGTCTGTCTGTCGGTCTGTCTGTAACTTTTTTTTTGTGCGCATGTTTCTCAGGAACCGTTTATGATATTGACTTGAAATTTGGTACACTTATGTATTATAACGAGATCTGGAGCTAGATTATATTTTGATCTAATTCCGTTGAAGGGTTGGGGGTAAATGGGGTAAATATGAGTAAGCGGGTAAGAGTCCATAAAATTGCAATTTAGGACATGTATGAAAAGCCAAGGTCTCAAATTTTTTTTAGCATCAATCACCCCCACTATCATCCCATTACCACCCCCGCACTATTATGAAAAGGTGTAAAAAAAATTAAAATGTGGTTTAGTATGTATATAAGAACGAAACGTCTCAAAAAAATTTTTTGACGTTGGTTATCCCCTCTACTACCCCCATTGCCACCCTCACCTTGTTATTAAAGGGAGTAAAAATTAAATTGGGATTTAGTGGGTGTATAAGAACCAAGAGCTTCTAAAATTTATTTTGGCATTAGCTACCCCCTCTACTACCCTATTGTTTAAGGGAATAAAAAATGAAATTGGGATTTAGTGTATATACGAGAACCAAGGTCCTCTAAATTTTTTTGACATTAGCCACCTCCTCTAGCACCCCCACCCCATTATTAAAGGGAGTAAAATATTACATTGCGATTTACTGTGTATAACACTTGGATGTAAAATCTGGATGTGGAAGTAGTGATTTCTTGGCAGCGGTTTTTATTTGAAAAATTGTCTGATACGATAAAAACCTGCTACTAGGCCCTCTTTGAAGTCTCCCTTGACCCCTCTGACAAAAAATTTGCAAAAGACCCCCACGATAAAATTCCCATATTATAAAAATTTATATTGAATTTTTGTAATTGTTAGTTTTTTGGGTTGGGTAGAGAATTCGACAAAAAAAATTGTGTCGTTCCTGGAGCCACCCCTCGCGCTCTTGCTACGAATTTGAAAAAAATATTTTGAAAATTTGCAAAAAGTCTATGATAAAATTTTCCACTCTACACGTTTTTATTAAAATTTTTCATACGACGAAAGTTTGTTTTTGAACCCTTCCCTGGTACTCCAAATGAAATATTTGAAAAACCATTTTATAATTTGTCATCCTTATCAATTTATATTATTTGAAATATTTTTTGATCCCACGATAAATTGGTTTGCACCCTTACTACAACTGCCTTTGACATTCCTACGAGAAATTTGGAAAACAATTTTTTTAAACAACTTTCCACTGTAAACGATTTTATTTAAAAAAAATTTGATTCGACAAAAACTTATTTTGCCCCCACTGGAACCGTCTCTAGTGCTCTGACAAGAAATTTGCAAAAAACCTTTTCGATATAATTTTCCATTATAAACAATTTTAATTTCAATAACTTTTTCATTCACGTGTGAACTGTCAACAATTTTAAAAGCACCGTGACCTAATAAACAACGAATATATGTTACAAACACTTGTCTATTATATGAAAACTCATCGAGAAGAGACAGTTTGGAAGGTAAGTATCTATATATGCGACAGTACTGATAGTTTTGCGGGTGGCAAATCTTGATCCATTTTTTTCCCATTTTATCTTATATTCTGGCATTGAAAAATAGATCATGATATGGCAAATGCTCAATTATAGGCCCTTTAGTAGTTTTTTCTATTAAGTCTGTAGTTTCATTTCCAATTGTCCCAGAGTGGCCTTTCACCTAGATAAAGACTACTTCTCTATTTAACTCATTGGGCTTTATAATTTGTTGCAAAATAATTTGATATTATTTTATATTTCATATGTTTACTCGGATTTGAAATCGCATCTAGAACAGATTGGGAGTTCGACATGAAGAGAACTGTTACGAAGAGTGTGTGATTTTTTATTGACCAATCAAAGGTTTCAATGATGGCTAAATATTCTATAGTAAATATGAAACAATTATCATTTAACTGATATCCCAAAGATGTTCCATTATTTTTAATAAAAATTGCACAACCAGTACCATTACTATATATGAATCCATCAGTGAACAATTGATAAGCATTTAGGTATTTCGATATGACTTCTTGAAGTATTTGGTTATTGTTTAATGCATTATCGTATTTGGGAAAAATAACTGTAGGTTTAAAGAATAAGAGATCGTAGAGAGCCTGAAAGAATGGCAGGGTCTCCTCTTCGTTAATAGGACTATGGTTTGGGATGCTTGTAAATATTTCGGCCAATATATAGCTTAATTTATTTTTCTGGTAAGGTAGGAAGCAAGTGTAACCAATTTTATGCAGATATTCTTGTGGCTATACTTGAATTTTTCGATCCAACTTATGTGTTAATATCTTCTTCTAAGATGTAGTGGGCCTCGATGCATTCTGCCAATAAGGCACAAGTCGGAGTAGATTTACGTGCTTCTAATAACAATCTGAAGACTTTAAACTGTAGCCTATCTTGTTTAACAAGCCGAGAATATGGAGCGGAATCATAGAATATGTTACCATAGTCTAGTATAGATCTAACATATGTTCTTTAGGAAAGGGGAGCATTTTAGAATCAGAACACCAACTTCGTTTATTAGTTATTTTTAGGATATTAAGACTTTTTTCTATCTTGATTTAGCACTCGGATACATGAACATTCCATTTCAATTTGGTACCTAAGCTAACCTGCAAAAATCTGTAAAGTGGTAATACATTTGCCAAACACAAATTGGATATCTTGGGCAATCTGTGTTTGGTGTATATAACGACAACGAAAGAAAACGTTTAAAGAACTACGTTTTGCATAATTTAGATCCACAATACCTTGCGTATAACTCTTATTGGTTCCATAAACAAAAAAAAAAACCGTATCCTGAGAAATAAGAATGGTGACGCCATTTATTCTCTTCCGCCTATCAATAATTGTTTTATATTTCAAGTTTATTAACCAATTTTGAAAATTTTGATTTTTACGGGCGTTTATTCGGTTCATACTGCACATGAGGTTCGTAACCGGTTTGAAGCAAATAATGTAATAATGCTTCCTTGCCCGTTGAATTGCCCAGATTTAAACCCAATGAAAAACATTTGAGGTTACATTGTGAAAAAGAATTAAAAATAAGAATTTAGGTCTAAAAATAGAGAAGAGTTAATAAATGGAATTCAAAATGAGTGGAATAATTTTGATGAAATTTACAACATGCAAAATTTAACTAGTACATGCCTAGAAGATTGCAAAGTGTTCTAGAAAAATTAGTGGTTCTACCAAATATTAGTTGCTTTTAGTATTCTTTTTACTTTGATATTTACTTTTGTGGTCGCCCAATCCAACCCAAAACTTCTTTATTAAAATTAACTTTACAAAACCTCCCCAGAACCGATCCCGGGACCGACCGTGTAACTACCGCGTTAATTGTGGTGACAGATTGTAGGATTGGGCGAAGTAGGTCTGTCTTGGTTAAAACGACAACTAAGAACTAAACCTAAACTCCTTGTATTTATGATTGATAAAAAAGGTATTAAAATTGATATCTTAACAAAATTGAAAAACTGTATACTAAATTGAAACTCGCGCACTTACCACTGTTAAATTTCGTATTTGACGTTTGCACCTCAATTTGAACGAGGCGCTTTCCACCAGATACGTCAATGCTGGGCTGAGCATGGCTGGCCTAAACTTTGATTTTAAAAATTTCGATTGTATATAATGTTTTGACTTTCCAAAAATTTGCGAAGCGAAATGAATTTAGAGACAAAAATGTACAAAAAGAAACTATGAAAACCAAATGCGCCAAAAAGGTTACAAACAGAAAGGAAGAGGGGGCCAAGAAAGATTTAAAGATACGAAAGGTATGAAATAACAGTATAGGTGGATAGGGTAAACGGAAGTTATAGTTTTGCCACAGGGG
Source organism: Leptura quadrifasciata (assembly GCA_963675555.1). NCBI lineage: Eukaryota > Metazoa > Arthropoda > Insecta > Coleoptera > Cerambycidae > Leptura > Leptura quadrifasciata. Next base: position 135,971,364 of record OY776676.1, read on the forward strand.
TTGCCGGAAAATCGGTAACGTCTGGTACAATAAAGGGTGTTTATTTCGAAATGGGGCATTATGCTGTCTAATTTGTGTTATGTGTCTTGTTAGCGGACTATCATCCAGTTTGAACGAGTAGAAGTTTTGAGAGATCTGCTAGACGTAATCTTCTATCGGGGTTATGAACGGACCACCATTGGCCTCACTACCATTGTGTACAACAGTTTTTTATTTTGTCTGTTAAGTCTGCTGCCACTGACTATGAGCGGATACTAATTTGTGTTATGTGTCTTGTTACGGAACTATCATCCAGTTTGAACGAGTAGAAGTTTTGAGAGATCTGCTAGACGTAATCCTCTATCGGGGTTATGGACGGACCACCATTGGCTCCACCACCATTGTGTCCAACAGTTTTTTTATTTTGTTTGTTAAGTCTGCTGCCACTATGAGCGGATACAGGCGCCTGAAGAACGGGGGGGGGGGGGTACAGTCTCATTTATGTGGGTGTTAAACGTCAGTCGTTGGTCCAGTCTAACCCCCAAATACTTCACGCATCTCTTAACTGGAATTTTGTTTCCCCTGATCGAAATGGGAAATGGGTGTTATGATTTTATTCCCTGTGTAGCGACGCGTGACTATTGCTTCAGACTTTTCAGCGTGCACCCAAATCTTCCACTGGTCGTAATAAGGCCGTGGAAAGAGCCATATGCGCCTTCAGCAGCATATTCGCTGCTTGGTTGTTGTGTGAATGCGCGTACATGGCTGTATCATCGGCGTACTTGGTCAGCTTCGTATTCGGGAACTCTGGAAAGTCGGAGACGTACAGGTTGTACAACTTGGATGACAGGCAAGATCCTTGTGGGACACCTGCGCGAATGTCCCACCGCGCCGTGTATACAGTTTGTTATTCACTCGAACCTGCAGGGATCTGTTCATCAAGAACGAGTGAATGAGCTTAATGAGGTAGGTAGGACAGTCGTAGTGATATAGTTTGTAGAGTAACCCCTGGATCCAAACGGTGTCGAACGCCTTCTCAATATCGAGGAGCACCATAGCGGTGATCTTCCTGAAATTGTATTGTACTTTGACGTCGTTAACTATCCTAAAGAACTTAGTCGCCTAGTGGGTGTTGGGAAGTTCGTTTCCTTGTTGGATTGAATGGAGGTGGATAACGGATTTTGTCTCATATATAACCCACATTATGAGTTTTTGTCTGGGCGTTGTTGAGGCCAGCCAACAAACCATATCTGCTTTCTTATTATAATAAAAAATACTGATTTATTTGTTAATTTTTTTCTTAAAAAGTTAAACACGACACAATCACTGATTTCTTATCAAAATAATATAATTGACATAACTGACGTGAATACTTCCAATACAATTTTTTTCGAAAACATATACTACTTAAACATAATATTTTTAGTCGCAAACTCCTCTATAAAATCCTTATTTTACTATAAGGAACGTAACCAGACTGCAACCAACAGCTACTCTCCGGGTTATGTGCCCCGCCGAGCGCTGAATTACAAGTTACAAGTCTGGCGCGTTAAGTGTAATAATTGCATATTACCATCAAAATGATAATGCTTCGATTGCAGGAAACACCAGCCGAAAGACTGATCCTACTTAAAGGAGCTCTCTACATATATACACATATACTACTTGATAAAACATATATTTTTTAGGCCCAATAGTACTTATTATGGCAATAACTCATCATGCTGTACCCTCTCTGAAAACGGAGTTTTAATAAATCCTTGTGTTACTCGAACATCATTCTTTTACCGCTTTTGTAGGAAAATTAATTAAATGTATATATCATCGGTTGTATCTATTTAAAACTATGCTCTAATCCCAACGTTGAAATACATATTTGGAATGAATCAGTAACGTTATCTTGTAACGCTGAACTGCAATTTATCTCGGAGGACATTCCACCTAAAACTTAATGCTACCCACCCGTCTCTGAAAATTATAAGCTTTGCCTACTTGCATCTCACAGTATCCAAATATCCGAATTATTTAACTTTTTTTCTTCATTTTATAATCTGATTAAACTACGAAATTCAAACAGTTTGTAAGTAATCAAACCAGTTTTAAACTGGTATTATTTTAAAATGAAATGTACTGCTCATTAGACTGTAAATTTTTTAATGCTATAATATATGGTGTTTAACCTGAGATAAGTATTAGGAAATTATAGTTTCTCCTTACATGTAATTAAATATCGAAACATATTTTTGTTTTAGAACATGTCTAAGTGAGACGTCCATAACGGGACATGTAATGGCAATGATAAAGAATAACGTTAATAAAACTTATTATAAGGCATAACTTATTGTTACGCAATAAATACTAGATGGAACATATAAATATTTCTCTCTTTATTTTTATTACATACCTACACCTACATGAGGTATTTGACTTTGAATAAATTTCATTAAACATTTTGCTTCATGTAAAAAGTCTAGGGGAATGTTTTTTATGTATTTTTTTTTATAAAGAATTTAACTTAAATTCTGATGGTATATTTTGATATGATATTTGGACATGTGTGACAGTGTATACCTGGGGTAAAAAGTCTTATTCTTTATTGTCATACTATCAAAATACGTCCTTAACGCATAGAAAATATAAGTTATAGTTTATCCCATCTTAGTTTCAAATATTATAAATTCAGCGTCTCTATCAGGGATGTCCGTAGCTATGCCTCTCTATAATGGTATACAGCAGGCAGCACCGTGTTATCAATTTAATTATCCCCTCGTATATGAGATGTAGTCGAACATATATGCAATTGCGCCGACGCGGGCGGCCGGTAAAGAATTCAAGCTGATATTTGGAATGACCAGCTCTAAAACAAGAAAGTGCTGTGCAATACTGTTTTCGTGGAACCGGGCAGTGCCGTATGTTTATGTAACAAATGACAGTGGCCAACCTGCTGCTGGTGTATAGTAGCATTTGGTCACCTGCGAGGATTCACTTGCCTCTCACCACTACACCATTTACATTAGTCTGTATAAGACTAGCAGGTTGGCCACTATCATTTGTCTGTTCCATGACCTGTGGCATACTGATGAGAACTAACAAGTTCGAAACCGGTCTATGTCTGGTCAGGGAATTGACAAATAACATCGGCTACCAATCTTTCATGATTTGTAAGGTATAATTCAATGCAGGTCGGGGTATTTGCCCGCTGAGTAGTCGTTTCCTGCAAATCATGTGTAATAACAGTATATAGGTTAAGTCCACCAAGGGCTGAAGGTCGCCGCTCTCGGTACTTGCAAAATGGCAAGTCGCTATATACCATGGAGACATCTATGATGTCTGGTGTATAGTAGCATTAGACCACATGAAAGGATTAACTTACCTCTCACCACTATACCATTTACATTAGTCTGTATAAGACTAGCAGGTTGGCCACTGTCATTTGTCTGTTCCACGACCTATGGCATACTGTTGAGAACTAATAAGTTCGAAACCGGTCTATGTCTGGTTGGGGAATTGACAAATGACATTGGCTACCAATCTTTCATGATTTGTAAGGTATAATTCAATGCAGGTCGGGGTATTTGCCCGCTGAGTAGTTGTTTCCTGCAAATCATGTGTAATAACAATATATATATATATATATATATATATATATATATATATATATATATATATATATATATATATGTTCCAAGAAGCTTCCGCGGTCGTTGGTATGAAAAATACTAGGTTCTCGGGTTGAACCGCGTCTGAGATTGTTAATGTCTCGACGTTTCGGCTTCCGTTTTGGAGCCATTTTTAAGAGAAAAAGTGGGTCAAATAAAAATTGTCAAAGAAAATAATGTTAGGAGTTCGTGGAACTGGTTCGATTCCGGGTCTCAATCTGCCTACTCCCCAGATCTCACCACGATCCGTCTCTAAGGCCTCAATCTGCCTACTCCTTAGAGCGAACTCGCTGGCAGTATCGGACGAAGTGTTATTTATACGAAAGCTGTCTGTAGGTGGGAGAGTGGTGGGGGGGGTTGAGGGTCTGTTGATGGAGGCATCAGAGCAGAACGGCTGCTATCAGGATTATGAGGTGTGGATGAATATTGTAGGGTTAGCCTGGAGATCAATGATTTCCAAGTGACTGGAAGACGATGACCGTCACCTCTTTTATTTAGGCAATTGGGACGTTTTTCAATCTCAATTGCTTCGCGGATGATTCGCGGTTTCTGTAAGAATGATGGTGCTATGGTTTTTTGTATGGTATTTTTGTATGGCATTTTTCATACCAACGACCGCGGAAGCTTCTCGGAACATTTTATTCGCCTCTACGGGGAGGAAATTCATTCTCTGACTAAATCCTATAGTACACTTCTCCTTCGTAAAACCAGATTTCTTTGTGACCTTACTTTCCTGAAAGCGTGTCGAGATCACCAAGTCATCCCAAAATCTCTCCAACTTAAATATCATTCCAAGTCCCCTCTATTTCAAAAATTCTTAACAAAGCAAGTTTTGCCCTACTTCGAAATTCCATACATAACACCAGAACGAACCTCAACACTACCAGCACACGTCTATACAAAACCTACGTACAGATTCACGCTTCCTGTATTCACCCAATTCTCTGGGACACCTTTGACCGATTATCCAACGACAAAGCCCTACATATCTCAGAACAGAAGATCAACACACAGAAAAACAAACTCTTACAACTCATTGCCCAACAGAAACTTAACTCCGCATCCACATTAGATTCTAACACGGTAGTCCACAACTTTTCTGGCTTCTCCATCAGCGATTCCGCCCTTCAAGGCTTAGCTAAGGGTTTCAATTTTGCAGTTTCTCCCAAAACTATCCCAGTTGAAACCATTATTTCCCAAGTCGAAGATTCTATATCCCACCTCCCAAACAATCAAGCTGAGGACACCAGACAAGATATCGCTAGAATACTTCGAACTGCCAAACCTCCCACTTCTAACCTACCTACAAGCGCATCCAGCGCGATCCCACCACATACTTAGAAAAGAGAACAAAAATCATCATCAACAACTCTGATCTCCATTAAGATATTCGAAAATCCCTCATTCCCCGAGAGAAATCGTCTAGAACTCCTAGAATATACGGTCTTCCTAAACTTCACAAAACCAACATTCCTTTACGACCAATAGTTAGTGCTTTTCGTTCCCCAACTCGCAAATTGACGAGACATCTAGCTCATACTCTACAACCCATTGCTGAACAAGCCCCTTCTTATGTCAAAAATTCCACCAATGTCATTGATCTTCTTCAAAATTACTCTATTTCCCAGAACGATATTCTAGTCAGTTTCGATATTGTGTCATTATTCACCAATATCCCACTCACTGAAGCCCTAAACGTTCTCAAAACTAAACACAATATTTCTCCTAGCACTCTGACCCTTCTAGAACATTGTCTGTCCAACACCTATTTTCCCTTTCAAGGCAACTACTACAAACAAGTGAGAGGAGCTCCAACCTCCACCTCTGTCTCCCGTCATAGCCAACATCTACATGGACAACTTCGAAACCCAAGCCCTGAATTCATCCGAACTGAAGCCTACCTGCTGGCTAAGATACGTAGATGACATCTTCGTTATCTTGCCACATGGTAGAGATTCTCTAAACAACTTCCTATCTCTCTCTTTCAATACTTGCAAAATATGGATTTGTACCGTATATTTTAAACTCTACCCGTATTACACATGAAAGTGAAACATGCTTAGATCACATTTTCTTAAAATATCCAGCTAATAGTAAACCAAATTTAACTTTTAAATGTTACATCCTTAAGTGCCATATAACAAACCACTATCCGGTTTGGTTAAACGTAAATTCCGAAACAAATAACATAAATTTAAAAACTAATAAAAAAATTATTTCGAAAATTAATTTTGGAAAAATGATCCTCAGGCTGCTGCTGATCTTTTTCTGAACAAATTTAATAACTACTTAGAAATGTCAAAAATTTCAAAGATAATAACTAAAAAAATTATAAAAATAAAGCCATGGATAACCGAAGGTTTAATGCTATCAATAAAAAATAGAGACAAACTTAAGGAATGATTAAATAAAAACTTCTCACCAGAATTAGAACATGGATACAAAACACATAGAAATGCATTGAATCGATTATTTAAAAAATCAAAAAATGACTACTATCTTAGACAAATAGAGGACAACAAAAATAATCTAAAAGGAATATACCAATTAATATCTGAAGCCACTAATGAAAAATCCAATACAAAAAACGTGTACCAAATTGTAAATAGTCATATTTAATAACAATAAACAAATGGCAAACTACTGCAACAACTATTTTATCAATGCCGGTTTAAATATTGTGGAAGACATTGACAGCGTTACATACTTCAATAAAAATATAGCTTTATATCTTAATACCATGTTTCTTAACCCTGCAACAGAAAATGAATTAATAGAGCATATATCCACACTAAAAAATAGCTGTTCACCTGGTATTGATCGAACAACTGTCGACATTATTAAAAAACTCATCAGTATATTTTACACTCAAACATGTAATTAATTTAATTTTTAAGACGTGCTGTCCCATTCCAATTTAAAATTTCCATAGTCACTTCCATTTATAAAGTAGGAGATAAAACAAAAATTTGTAATTACAGATCTATTAGTGTTATTAATAATTTTGGAAAGATTTTTGAAAAATGTTTGAAATTTCGTTTGGTAAAATTTTTCGACCAAAATAATATCATACACGACAATTTGGTTCCCGTGCTGGTAAAACAACGAGTGATACTATGTGCACGGTTATCAAAGATATTATAGAGGGTTTAGATCTAAATAAAAAGTGCATTACAATTTTCCTGGATCTTGCCAAAGCATTTGATACTGTTAATCATGAAAACTCTTGTATGTTTTAGAACGTTATGGCATTCGTGGTGCAGTATTAGATGTCCTTCGCAGTTATTTATCAAATAGAATACAAATTGTGAAATTAAATGATAGTCTTAGTGAAGCAGGAACTGTGAAAATAGGGGTACCTCAGGGGACAGTTCTTGGTCCAATACTCTTCCTGGCTTATATAAATTATCTTTTGTCCTTAGACAAGTGCAAAAATTGTATCTTATGCAGACGATGCGGTTGCTGTCTTTTGTGAGAATTCATGGACTGAAACTAAAATTGCCGTTCAATTAGTTATAGAAAGAATGAAAAACTGGCTAAATGTGTATTATCTAACATTAAACGGTAATAAGATGCATTACCTCGCATTTACATTAACTGAAGCAAATAGACCTGATTTTGCTTGTATAAAAATTACAGGTATGAAAGATGAAATTAGGGAGACAAATGAGATCAAGTATCTAGATATAATCATTGATAAACATCTAAAATGGAATAACCATGTAGATTATTTGACGAATAAATTAAGGAAATTAATTTATAAATTTTATCAACTGAGAGAATGTCTTTCAAGAAAACTATTGTTAGTTATTTATAAGACCCTTGTCAAATCACTTATCCGTTATGGTATCCTAGTGTGGGGAGGAATGTATAGAAACTCATTACAAAAACTAATTGTAACCAAGAATTATGTATTAAAAATTATATTTAGGAAACAAAGATGGTATCATACAAATCTGCTTTATACTGAAGATATTTATAACATTCGATTCGACATTATATTTTCACAGCGTATGTATTTATGCATTTAAAAACAAAAAAATTCAGAATTACATACCTTCAACATATACACGCGTAGCACCATTAATGAGGTTCTATCCACCCCAAAATTCAATAAAAATATTTGTCATGGATTTTTAATATATACATTGTCAAAAGCTTGTAATCTTTTGCCAACAGAGATCAAGCATATTAAATGTAAAAAAAATTTCAACATTGTCAAAAAAAATTATTTTTCAAAATTATTCTGATTTTATAAAAATTTTAGACAATTGTGTAGTATAAATACTATATTTTTAGTTGTAGAAATTGTTACCTACAAGTATATCACAAGTTACGCGCGGCTATGGATGGCACGCGTCGAGGTCGGTTTACAAAGGAATGTCTTACTCTTGTTTTTTTATATCGTTTTAAAGTAAGATTGGATAAATTCTACACATATTTTTTTATTCAAAGAATTTTTAGCTGTATATTTCCTGGTGCTAATATAGACGATGTATTCAAAAATCTCATGTTTGAGAATTAGATCAACATTTTTCATATTAGATTTTGAGTGAATGTTAATTATCTGCTAGAAACCCAAAAATAGAACTTTTCTACAGGGTATTTAAGAAAATTTCATTTATTATTTATGACATTCTATAATGATACACCATGTAGAATGATACGTGTTTGCTAAAATATTAAATTGAAAAAGAGGCTTTGAGAAAAATTGTTTGTTAGGTCATTTTATTATACTATGTATACTCACAACCATCTGGTTAAGAGGTATAATAGTAGTGTAGCCCGTTTAAAGACCTCGATACCACATGCGGATATGTAAAGCTACTACATTGTAGTTGGACTCCTAGAGCTTCCCCAGTGAGGCATTTCGTAAATGTCACACGTAAGCGAGGAAGCTTTACCTTGATTGTTTTTGAACGGCACCGACATAACAGTCGATCATATAAGTTCTTCTTCAGTATTCTTCTGTGTTAAGAAGACTTTTTATTCATTTATTGATAGGTAACTACGTATCTGATTATAATTCTGACAAGTTTAGTTAATTTCGAATTAGATTTTGCCAATAAATCGCTACTTATTTATTTATTTAGATGCAATCACAAAGGTAACCAAATTACATCGTGGAAACAGAGTCAATGAAATAAAATAGAACATTGTAATAGAATAAAGGTAAATAAGGGTTAAGGGTAAGGGGGTTTATTCCTTCACTCAGGCAGAGCACACGCACATACACACAGTTGCAAAACAACCATTCCCTGCGGAATTGCACAGCTGATATTCGAACGTAAAATGAGAGAAAGTGATAGAAAAGAGCGGGAACGTGACAAGAAAATCGAAAAAGATGATAGAAAGTTAGGGAAAGTGGAAGAAACGTCGAGAAAAATATCTTGTATGCATAGGAGCATAGGCAGTGGGTATAAGTCGGTATTAAATAAGTTGAAAATTTAGGCCTCTTGGGAAGGCATCTTAGAGATTACATTTGTAGAAATATTCCTAGTTATTATGTCGAGTACAAGTCAACCTTAACTCTTTTTTTGATACCTTGTACTGATTCCAAATTAAATTGTAGACCCATGTTGAGTTACCTTGTACACCATGACTTTATTTTGTAATTGCAGGTGACTACATCCAAAGCATCATTTGTCTATTTGCAGAATAATATAGAAAATTGTAGTATGTTATTAAATATGACATTAAGTAGCATATTTCATCAACTTCATATACCAAATGAATAGGTGGAAAATTACATTTGTTTAAATTTATTAAGTAATACATAAGGCATGAGAGTAGATGTATACGATATTTAAATATGATTATTGTAAGTAGTGTTGGAATAATTTCGAAATTAATACCTGCCTTAAATATACAATCCGTTTGATTGATGTAACTGGAAATTATTCTGATCTTATAACGATCTAAATGTGTGTCTTGCTTACCTAAGTTGAATAAAACGGAAAATATAATCTAAGTTTCAGTTATACCAGGTGATCCTTGTTTTGTCCAATATATAAAGCGAAATTGGTACTACAGATAAATGTAATAATAATAATAATAATAATAATAAACCACATAAATTAGACAACCCCCAATGCCAGAAGCTAGGGCTTGTGCGGAAGGGAGTTACACATTGAAAAAACGCAGACATATAACCATTTCCTCCGACAGTGCCAGTGCCGGAGCCAGGATTCGAATCCGGTGGTGCGATGTCCGTGTGACTAATCGCGATTACCACCTCGCGCCTTAACCCACTTGGCTAACGACCAAACAGATGTGAGGATGTAATTTAGTAAATTATGTTGGTTGAAAAATATTGGCCAGTTATTTAACCTAGAATTGTTCATTTTTTTATTACATTGCCTATGAGAACCCAAAACGTGTACAGCGGTGTGATTTAATACCGCAACTCCCTGTTATGTTGGATCGCGCCGCCCGATGTATTTTTTTTTGGACATTTAAAAAAAATCATTTTCTTATTTTCAAGTCCTACTAATAGTCCATTGAAGGAGCCGGACGAACTACCGAATGTTTCCGCCCGCTTCGGACTAGACAATGCTTTCGAGAGTGATGAATCGATTCCCGGGTCAAACTAATTTTTCCACCTCGGCAACCCCGTCAAATTGGCCAAAAACCACCCCCTTTTCCGTGAATCCGTTTATTTTTCCTTGTTTTTCGACTAACTGGTGTGCCTTCGAAGAGAACGGAAGGTCCCTCGAGGGATTTAACCTCAGCCACCCTTACCTCAGACTGTCAACCCTTGTAGGGGGTGGAAAATTAAATTGATATTTGTTTTTGTGAGAAAATTTTTTATATTTTGTAGGAGGCGTTTTTTTGAGGAAGGTGGTAGGCGACAGGATTGTGTAACCACCCCCGGGGGTTGTTTTCACCCTTCAAGGGCGTGGACATTTTTGTTCGTCTATAATTGAAAAATAGTATAAAAATATGTTTATCAAAGTGTTTTTATAAATTGATTTTCCACCCCTTTGAAGGGTGAAAACAACCTTCGGAGCCGGTTACACAACCCTGGTGACCTAATAGCTTCTTCAAAGAAACGCCTTCAACAGAATATTAATTTTTTTCAAAAAAAATCAATTTTACACCACTTTGAAGGGTGAAACAACCCGCGGAGGTAGCTACACAACCCCCGGAAGTAGCTATGCAACCCTGGTCATCTACCACTTCCTCAAAGAAACACCTCCTATCAAATATTTCTTTCTTACAAAAATGAATATCAATTTTTCACCCCCTACAAGGGTGAATTCCGTTCTACTCGATGGAACAAAATTAGTCGAAAAGTTGGGGAAAATAAACGGGTTCACGGAAAAGAGAACTTTGGGGGTTGTTTTTGGCCAATTTGAGGGGGTTACCTAGGTGGAAGATTTGGTTTGACCTCGGGAATCGATTCGGCACCCTCGAAAACGGGAGGAGGACATTGTCTTGTCCGAGGCGCAAACATTCGGTGTATGTTGTATGTTGAGTCGTTGAGTTCTAAGACAAGTTTTATATCAATAATTATGGTGTACTTCAATAGTAACAAATTCGGGATAGCGGTCACGGTTTACAGAGATAGATTTCTAGATGCTCCTCAGCCAAATCGAACTATGTTTAGGAAGTTAGTTCAAAATCTAAAAACGTACATTTCATTCAAAAAGGCGGGGGGCATGTTACGGATAATGTAAGAAAAGTGATTGGAGTATTGAATTAAGTTGACCAAAATGAAGAAACCTCTTTGAGACAAATTCAGAGAAACTGTCGTATAAAAAAGACAGTGTAAGAAAAATATAAAAAGAAAACGAATTTCGATCCTATAAAATGAGGAAAGTTCGACATTTAAATGAGTGAGATAAGCCGAGAAGAGTAAGATTTCGTAGATGGTGTTAAATAAAAAAAGGAATGACCCGCTGATATGTAGCAAAATTCTTTGTTCGGACGAATCAAATTTTTCTAATAATGGATTTTTAAATAGAAATATGCATTATATGGACACGAGAAAATACACATTGGTGCAGAGAGATTTCCTACGAATGTTTGGGTGGGTCCTTTAAGTACTAAAATGATTGGATCTTATTTATATGATGGCAAATTAACCGCTCGTAGATAGCTTAATTTCCTGCAAAACGAATTTCAAGATTTTCTTTATGAATTAATAGTGGAGGAAAGATTAAATTATTCGTATTTTCAACAAGATGGGGCTTCACCTCACACTACTGTAATTTGTACAAATTATTTAAATCAAGTTATGCCAGATAGCTGGATAGGCACCTATGGATCCATTATATGGCCAGCTCGATCGCCAGATATTACTCCCTTGGATTTTTTCGTCTGGAGTTACATTAAAGACAAGGTATTTCAATCTGCCCCTGAAAATATTGAGGACATCAAAACCAGAATTAGAAACTCATGTGAGGCAATTACTCCTGAAATGCTATAAAATGTAATGTATGAGGTGTCTCATAGAGTACGTACGGGTCACAGAAAAGGGCATTCTGGGTGTGGTTTTTGGCCAATTTGACGGTATATGGTAGAGAAAAGGCCCATAAAAAAAGAAATGAATAGAACCCTTGTTATTTGCGGCGTTGTCTTGTTGGGAAAATGAATGTTTTGAATCTAGTTTTATTCAATTTCCCCGGCTTACTTGATAAGCATATTTTCTTGATATTTTAATCATTATCCACCAAAGAACTTGTGTATTTTGGTTAATCAAACTTATTTTCGATCTTAGGTTATCAATCAATTTGTGATGAAAATTATTATCTAACTACTTGGTGTCTAAAAGATGTTGCCATTTGAGAAAGTTGACTTATTACAAATTAGTGATTTCGGACAATTTGGTAGGCCGTAGGTACTAAACCAATTCGAAAAATTTAGATGCGAAAATAGAAACGGCCCTAAGAAATCAAATCTCAAATTTCTTTAAAAATAATGCTATCATCTCCAGAACTCAAAAATGTAAAAATATACTTATAAGGTTTTCCATTTAAAATCTCAAAGTTGAAGTCATTTCCGGGGAAACCGGAAGTGATGGTCAATTGATCGTTTTTGGTGTATATTACCCCTGCCATGTTTAAGACTTATATCATCAAAACTCTGGATAGCATTGTTTGTCTAATGATTCCGTTGACACTCTGTCCAGTCCCTCTTTCCATTTTTAAAGAAGGCTGAGAGACGAGAAGATTTTTGAAAATTAATAAGTCTTAGTCATCACCCTAAGCCATTTCATTCGCAAAACGTCTTATTTGAAACCTATGAAGATATATTTTACTTCTTAAAATACAAATTGAATTAAATGGGGCAAATTATATTCTAACAAATTACGAACAGACTGAAAGTTGACAGTTGTTTAATTTAACATAGATATACACTTGGTATATCTCTGAATCCATCGATCCATCTGTTGCTATGTCAATTATTATAATACAGCTTGTGTTATACCTACGTGATTTATTACAAAGAAATTTGTAATTGTGGAACGACAATTAAATATAACCTCGATGTAAACTTAAATAAATCTATTAATGTTTCATTTAAAGTTATTAGTTACCTAGATATGGTGCCCAAGTAGTTAATGCACTCACCAGCATCCTGCCACCGTGGTAAACCGATGACCCGAAGTAATTATAATCATTTTAGTTTAGTTGGGTTTAATGTATTCTTTTACAGAGAGATAATTCTTATGTGTCGTATATGGCACCGGATGCATTTTCGATGTTTTTTAATGATTTACTCTCTTATATTACCGCTTCTTTGATTGATTGCCTACTTTATTCTTTAACTGGATATTTCTGTTTTAATCGATGGTTACTGAAACAGTATACGGCTCGTTAGAGTACGAGGGGAAGTAAAAAATTAATAACCTTCCGGATGTATTATTTACAAATAATCAACTACTTACATTAATTACACTGTGATTATTATACTTATATTTTTACAAATATTATCGATGGAGGCGAACGTAGGTGCGTCTTTACTATGTACATACTTCGGTATGCGATGTAAAGCAACGACAGGTGCAGTTAGTACTTGGATGGGTGACCATTCCAACGGAAACCGCGTTCTCGCCTCACACATCTTCCAGCGGCTTGTATATCAGTGTATGCGCGGAAGCTATACAACCTTAGGCGAGGATTGTATAGGAGATATACCATCCTTCGGAGGGGATGTAAAGCCGTCGGTCCCTTGTCTATTAAATGTTAGGCAAGTAAAAGATCCCTACTCTTCTTAAGGGAAGAGGTTCGGCAAAATTCCTGGTTGGGGGTAGCTCATCTACAGGCGTCGGTGTTAGGCCTCAGTAGCGGAAATAGGCCGACGTTAAATAAATGTATAAAAAAAAATATTATCAATTACTTATCGTAAAGTCAGATGTAATTAAATATATAAATAATTGATTAATAGCAGAGCTGTTCCTAAGCACCGTGCTTAGTGCTCATTTAAGCACTGTGCTTAGGAGCACTCTTTAAAAACGGTGCTTAGTGCTTAGTGCTGCAAACACTTTATGAAAGGGTTTAGTGCTTAGTAATCGCATAAAGTGCTCGATAGCACTAGGAAAGTGCTGACGAGCATTCCAAAAAGCTCCCAAGCACATTAGAAGTCCAGCGAGAGAGGCATCATTTTTACATAAAATTTGTATGCTGCACATGGGTATATAAACGCCGTTAAACTTTAAACTCGCATTCAATTTAGGAGAAAAGAATTAAAATGAAACTATTTTGAAAAAAGTTGACAATACATATACATATATAGCGGTGGTTTGCTTTGAGGTTATCAAATTTATTCATATAATATCATCATATTATATTACAAACACAAGCATATTAGTTTGACGTAAAAATTATATTTTTATCGTAATTTCATATTGGCAAAATATTTTGTGTAATATAATAACTAAATAATTCCTCATCAGCTATATAATAACTCACGTAGTGCCCTCTGTCTCAAAAAATTCTGTGATAAATTGTTTTCCTTACAAAACAACCACCACCAAATTTGGTGAAACTCAGAATAGAATATTGAGTTACTCAAAAAAAAACAAAAAATTTCTGCTTCAGCTAGTTACCGAGGTTTTAGTCAACCCCTCATATTGATCTTCTTCGACGTTTCTACATCGAATAAGTGCACGATAAAGTAAAGAAAACTTTTAACACCTAAAGACATAACAATTTTGGCTAATTATTACTTCTATTGAAACTACTACTGGTTGTATTTATTTTATTTTTTCCATAGTTGAGCCGCATAGGTTCAAGGGGTTAAGTATTAGTTTATTATAAAATTCTGTTTGACAATATCTGGTTAACTACAAAGTCTTGGTTATCTTATGGTTAAGTAAGCCAGAAGATGAGGTACTGGTTTACTAAAAGTATGACAACCACTATCAAGTCAATTTTTGTTTTTTAAGAAAGTGATTCAATTTATTTATATCATACTCCAGGAAAATAAGGAAAAATGAGCAAACTGTTTTACACTGTGATTTTTTTATGGAAAAGTGCAGGTTTTGAGATCAGAAAACATATGTCACACGCGCAACCACCAGCAACATAGAGCGTTTATAGGGCGAGAGATATATATATATACATAATTTTTCGGGTTCTTTGATAAAATTCTGCCAATATCTCAATGGGGATGCATTTTTCTAAAAAAAGTTTCAAATAAAAGTTGTTTAAAATTAAATTTCCTACAAAATTACTTCTATAAAAAATTTCGATATTCCCAATAGTTTTCCCGTAAAACGCAAAACTCCATATATATTTATATTAATATATTATAGTTCAAATGTGCTTTTAGAGGGCGGAATATTAAACATAATATTTTTAGTTGCAAACTCCTCTACAAAATCCTTATTTTACTATAAGAAATGTAACCAGACTGTAACCAACAGCTACTCTCCGGGTTATGTGCCCCGCCGAGCGCTGAATTACAAGTTACAAGTCTGGCGCTTTAAGTGTAATAATTGCATATTACCATCAAAACGCTAATGCTTCGATTGCAACAAACACCAGCCGAAAGACTGATCCCACTTATAGGAGCTCTCTTGCCAGCCGTCACACACATAGCCCGGAGAGTAGCTGTTGGTTGCAGTCTGGTTACATTCCTTATAGTAAAATAAGGATTTTATAGAGGAGTTTGCGACTAAAAATATTATGTTTAATATTCCGCCCTCTAAAAGCACATTTGAACTATGTTAAGCCAGATCAGGCTATTTATTTTTCGATTGCAACAGACACTGGACCGCTGGATGGCGCCTGCTGACTATTTTGCATGTCGCTATTGTAAAAATACCGGGATGTACCAAATAGTCAAAGGATCTTCGTGCCGGTCGTCACATGCTTACCTTGCACTGACGAGAGCTAACAGCTCGAAACTGCAGTCTACAAGTGGTATGTGACGGCTGGCAAGAGATCTCCTTTAAGTGGGATCAGTATTTCGGCTGGTGTTTGTTGCAATCGAAGCATTAGCGTTTTGATGGTAATATGCAATTATTACACTAACGCGCCAGACTTGTAACTTCTAATTCAGCGCTCGGCGGGGTACATAGCCCGGAGAGTAGCTGTTGGTTGGAGTCTGGTTACATTTCTTATAGTAAAATAAGGATTTTATAGAGGAGTTTGCAACTAAAAATATTATGTTTAATATATTATAGGTTTTCGAGGGTGTACGTTACGAATTAATTATGCGCTTTTTGATATTTTACGGAAAAAATCTGTTTTATTTGAATTTTTTTTTGAATATAGAGAAATAATTTGTAATATAATGAAATTGAAAATTTAAATTTGATGACAATAGGAAAGGAATTTTCTGGAGCGGCAAAGGTATAATACAAATTTTTTTTATACCAATATTTATTATGAAAAAACGAGTGAAAATATGACTTGTTTATTAATTATAATTTTTTAAATTTATTTATAATTAAAAAACAATATTTTTATTTATTATTTTTAACCATTTTTACTGTATTATTATTATTATTATATAAATAATTGTATTTTTTTTAAACCTTGAGGACAGGTATCACTTGTATATTAAATAGAACAAAAAATAAATTAGGCCAATAAAAAGAATAAGAAAGAAAAATAGAAAACAAGTAGGTCTTGGACTTTTTTTATTCATATAAATCAGCAGGTATGTATAAGATATTTAAATAAAGGTTCCAGGGGCCTGTTATCACGGACATATATTTACGTAAGAAAAACATAAAATGGAGTAATCAGTAAATTTGACTATATTCTCATACACCATAATAATAATAATAATAATACAACAATAACACCACAGGTAATTACGACCCCCTTCATCCCGGAAGGCTCTAGAAGAACAATAAAATATTATGATAAAATAATACAGACAAGTCTAAGGTTTAAGGTTAACGCTATGGAAAAAAAATGATTAATAAATTGAAACAATTGACAATGAGAATGAGATATAATGGTTACTTAACTTTTACACAGAAAATTTGAGAGTTTCCTGGCGCTCCAGACTTGAAGGTTGGTCGAGGAGAAGTCTTCACAACACAATTTGATAGGTTTCATAAAATCTTCACAATGGTTAGATAAGTTTCTCTTAATCGAAATGTATGAATTAAAATTCAGGGCCAATTCGGTTACCAAAATTCGTGTACCAAAGAATAGCAATGATCCAAAGTCCAAAAATCCAACAATCCAAAAATAACCGAACAGTAGGCAAGTTCTGTGGTCAAAATCTGGCCTATCCCAAATCGTCTACGATTAAATTACAAAATTATTCTCAAGATTAACTTCTAACGTGAGCACGTGTCTTTAATAAATCATAGAAATTCGAACTTACCTAGAATATTACTTCTAGACGATAACTTGCTTATTTATCCGAATAATTCGAAAATTCAATTTATCAAACCAAAATATAAATTGAAATATTAGGTTAAATCTAATTATTAATCCGGTATTAAACCGATTAGCAATCACGTGCCTTTTAACTAAATAAATCCTTAGCGAAGTTTTCAGTTCAAATTCTTGATTTAAAAAGAGGAAGTTTTAGGCAATTTTAGAGATTTATAACATTTGGTCCCTCACAAAAACAAAAGGAAATGACAACAGCTGACAGTTCGACAGTCAGGGTACCAACTTGTGAAAGGTAAAAGACTGAATCGATTTTTATGGACTTTTGATCATTAACCATCTTTACTCTATTACTTTGTAAACAACTTTTATACGCTAATTATTGCAATAATCTATATTGTAAATTCTCCTAAAATATACACAATAATATACCATTATTTAATAAATTTATATATTCTCTACGGAGAGCCATCTGTTGGAGAAAAGCTTAAGTGGTAATTTGCACCCAATATTTAGCGTGGTGACATTTATCGCTAAAGGTAATTTCTACTATAGGTAAACTTGATGAATTTATGTACTTATGATCTTGCGGACACCGGCGGAAGATGGCACGTTACAGGGCTACACATATAGAGACAAGGGACACACACCCAATATCCGTGTATAGTGAAAAAATTCCTCTTACAGTATTTTCCACTGCCACGACCGGGGATCGAACCCGGAACTTTTGGGTAAGAGGCAAGTGCACTCACCTCTCGACCACCAGTCATAAAACCGTATCCCAAAATAATTCCTAGATACACGTCGTAATGACAACCAAGAAAAAAATACCACTCCAATAGACTATCTACGCATACGTACACATACGTATGCTGCCACATACAAAGATATTTTATATCTTATATTATATATATTATATAACTCAAAACATTAATTTTTACATAATCTGTAGTTCAGTTTAAAAAATATATAGATACATGCGGTTTTTCCGGGAAAACTATTGGGAAAATAGAAATTTTTCATAGAAGCAATTCAGTAGGAAATTTAATTTCGAACATTTATTTGAAACTTTTTTTCGAAAAGTGCATCTTTTTTGAGATATTCTCAGTTTATGGTAAAAAAACGCAAGAAATCACGTATATATATTTATATCTCAAAACGCTGTATGTTGCTGGTGGTTGCGTGTGCCACATATATTTTCTGACCTCAAAACTTACACTTTTCCATAAAGAAATCTCAGAGTAAAAAAGTTCACTTATTCCGTCTTTTTATATCTAACTTTCCTGGGCTATCAGTGGATTTCGCAGATTATAATGTGAATATTTAATTGCTCCCAGTAATGATGAAGAGGTTAGGATGCCTAAAATACTTGTAGTTTTTAGAATAGTGGGAATTTGATACAAAAAAAATCTCAAATATATATGTTATTTGTAAATAATATAATAATAATAATTTGAAGACCATAAAACTATCAATTAGAAATAGATTGTATATAACCTAAATTTTATTCCCGTAATTTTGTCACTGTAAATCAATGTAAATACTGATTTGATTCCTTGCGCACATGTAATGTACTTTGTTCCTTACATTTCGTTTTTAGCATGTTGTATTTTGTAAAATTGTTCTGTAACTGGAGTATTTTGTTGGACAATAATTTTTTCATTATTTTTATTAGTTATTAGCGTTTCCGCTAAATTAAAAAAATATGTATATGGTGCATATTATATTTTTTCTGCATTATTTTTCTGGGCTCCTTTTGTTGGCTTTTATCCTTTTTTATAAATAACACTGAATTCAATTCAGTTATAACCTCAATATTATTATTATTTGCTCGTGAGTTTTAAGCACTTTTTCAGAGTGCTTAGTAATCGCGAGCGCTTTAGTATCTGGAGTGCTTAATGATCGAAAATTTTAAGCACTTTTATTCAGTGCTTAGTGCACGCGAACACTTTTTGTCAGTGCTCGGTACAGCTCTGAGTAATAGTACTGTTATATGCTGCCCTCTAACGGAGAGAGATGTAGAGTGAAGGTTAGAGTGAAGGGAGATCTGTTTAGTTATTTAGTTATTGTTTATTTAGTTTCCGGTAAAACAGCGTCATCTGTGGACCAACTGACGAGCCGCCATTTAGCACCTAGAAAACTATAGAAATTTCCAGCATATTCTAGACGGGTTCTGGAAGGAGGTTCGAGTACGTGGGTATATAAAGACGCGATCCTACGCACAGAGTTCAGTTCAGTATACACTACAGTTCTGATAGAGAGTTATATGTTAGACGAACAAGTGATCAGATGAAATAAAGAACAGTAACAAGTTTTGATTTAAAGTAGTGAATTTATGTTAGATTAAAGTTATCATTAGTTGTGATATTTTTAAGGATTACTTATTGTAATGTAAGTGATTAATAATCAGTGGTTTTTGAAGATTTTTATTGCAATTTATGCAACCTATGTACAGGGTGTTTACTGGAGATTGTAAACACTTAACGGTATATTGCTTTATATGTGTTAAAAGTGACATTATTTGTCTCGAATATGTATTTGACAAGAACAGCCGAGAGACACAAACCACTTTACTATGCTATTTTTTACTAGAGAAATATATTATTTATGAATTACTCAAGCTAAATTTCAACACTGTTAAGAAACTAACTAATTTTCATCTTTATATCGATGTTGTTTCATCTGAGCATTCCATATAGGAGTAGTAAGTTTAAAAAATCATTATTAATAAGTACAAACTAATAAAATCACCCATATTTTCTGAATGTTATATGAACATTCTTATTTCTGAATGTACCAACGTATCAAAACATTCGAGCCTTAGGCAAAAATTATTAGACTCTTTAATAAGGAATCCATTGTAGAGTACATCAACACAACTACCTAGAAGGAATTTGATTTTTATATAGAAATGCTATTTTTCTTCAAACGTTGAACATTAATTAAATATTGAGTATAATAATAGCCTTGTTATTGTATATAGTTTGTGTTGACGGGAATAGGCCAATAAATTATGGAAAACCAATTTCTGATGATTGTCGACGTTTCGATGTATTATTAGTCCTGAGGATGATAATAAATCGAAACGTCGACAATCATCAGAAATTAGTTTTCCATAATTTATTGGCCTATTCCGTCAACACCACCTATATTAATTAAATAATTACTGTTATTTCTGCTACAAATATTTTTTTCACCGATTGATAACAAAATACTAATTTTGCTGACAAATGTCAATCAGCTAAGTATCACTTTTTCCTGCCTAGGCAGTAAAGTTCTTACTTTGCCACCTAGGCAGCAAAATAATTGGTCCTCATGGCAAGTATAATAAAAAAACTATACAAATTCCTTTTCGTTCAGTTATTCTTGCAGGTCAATATTCCAAAATTAAATTCATAAACACTTTTAGCGCCCCTCGTATACTACGTAGGTATATAAGAAATCAGAAGGAGAGAAACTGAAAAATGCGTTTCATGTATTTTCATTATCATTCATTACTGTCAACAAATTTGGTATTAATATGGCCCAAACCTAGATTACCAGCTATTTATCATTATAATTCTTTTAACAAACTGGTCAAATGTTTATTAAGTATCTTAAACATAGCACAAGGAAAATGTTTCGTAAATGTTTTGTTAGATATATTTATCTAATACTAGTGCTTTCATTAGTTTTAATACAATCTACTAGTACCATAATCGATTAGCCTTTTATTTTTTAACATTTATCAAAATTGTGAAGAGGAGTCATTTACATTTATTATCAAATATTTTTTGTACTCACTATTTCAAAATATTTGTTTTAATTAAATTGAATATGAAAATATATTGTAGTTAAATGCAAATCAATACAATAGTTTCCATCTATGGCATAGCTATCAGAAAATTACAATATGTCAAAATATAATAATTATTATGTCAAATTTTTTTAGACGTGATGTGAGTTAAAGATAGGACTTTATTTAAACTTTGTCATTGCGTGGCAGACATATCCAACATCTTCTCTCAACTAGAAGTTACCAGTCCAGTTCTTCTAGCTAGATCCTTCAGTCTCGTGGGTTCTAAGAGTTTGATAATCATATCAGCGATCATGTATTCAGATGGACACCATTCTAGTTCAACAATCTCTAGAGAATTCTCTAGAGAAGTGATACTTTGTTGAAATGTGCTTTCTCCTATTACTGAATTTTTGGTTGTCTACTAACTCCAAACATGACTGATTGTCTTCAAAGATCTTTGCGGGCTTATCTTGATTTATATGCAGATATTTATGCAACCAACTATTCCTGACACACGCCCGATAAAACTTTGTATTCTGCTTCACTTAACGACAAAGAAATACATGATTGTTTGGGCAAACCCAGCTTACTGATCCTCCATTGAGTTTAAATAAATATCCAATGTTGAACTTCCTTTTATGTGGATCCTGAGTCCTGTCTGTATCGGCATAGACATAGACATAGAGTTGGTTCACTGAATCACGAGAACTTCCCAATTTCAATCCATATTCTCTTGCACCTTTCAGATATTTTAGTGTCATTTTCAGTTCATTCTAATCATGCTCAGCTAGCTCTTCGACTCTTTGGCTGAGTACTAAGACCCTTACTGCTATGTCAGGGTGTGTGTTGGTCGATACAATATAAGAGAGCTCCAATAACTTTACGGTACTTCTTCTTTTTGTTCATCAACTGATCATCCTCTGATCTTTTGAAATATCCAGTATCAAGTGAGTATGTTGAAGATTTAGCTATTTTTCCTGTAGTTGCTCAATATAATTTTTGTAATTAAGCACAAAAATTCCACCTTCATCTCTTCGTACTTGAATGCCCAGACACAATTTTATTGGTCCTAAATCTATTAATTCGAAGCAAGAATTTAAATGCTGTCCAGTTTGTTTGAGACGAGACTCATTTTTTTGGGGCAATTAGGAGATCGTCTACGTATACCAATAGATAAATTCGTTCATTTGAAGTTTATTTTATAAGGAGGGATCAGAATCACTCTGTACGAAGTGACTTCTTTTCAGAGTATTTTCAAGTGTCTCGTACCAAACTTTAGTTGCTTGTTTAAGCCAATAAATACTTCTCCTCAGCTTACATGATTTCTTCCTCCCCCTGAACTCGTTATCCAATTGGTTGTTGCATGTAAATCGTCTTCTTCATTTCTCCATTTAAGAAAGCTGTTTTTACATCACAGTCATGAACTTTTAGGATATCGTTTCCAGTAATAACAAGTAGTGCTCTGAATGTTGTTTGTCTACTCTGTGCTATATTTCTGAGAAAACTCTTGTGCTATAAGTCTCGCCTTGTATTTGAGTATTTGTCCTGTGTTATCCTTTTTGACTATATATAACCATTTGCGGGGCGAGCGTAGGTGCGTCTTTACTATGTACATACTTTGATATGCGATGTAAAGCAACGTCAGGCGCAGTTAGTAGTTGGATGGGTGACCGTTCCAACGAAGACCTCGTCCTCGCCTCACACATCTTCCAGCGGCTTGTATATCAGTGTATGCGCGGAAGCTATACAACCTTAGGCGAGGGTTGTATAGGGGATATACCATCCTTCGGAGGGGATGTAAAGCCGTCGGTCCCTTATCTATTAAATGTTAGGCAAGTAAAAGATCCCTACTCTTCTTAAGGGAAGAGGTTCGGCAAAATTCCTGGTTGGGGGTAGCTCGTCTACAGGCGTCGGTGTTAGGCCTCAGTAGCGGAAATAGGCCGACGTTAAATAAATGTATTAAAAAAAACTATTTGCAACCAACAATATTTGAATTGCCAGGTGCATCTCCCAATTCCCAGGTTTCATTTTTCATCAATGAGTCGTATTCATCATTCATTGATGAGTTCCAGTGATCAGCTTGATGCCTTGTTAGTGATACTTAATAGTTTTAGGTCTATAATAATCTCTCGTATCAGTTCTGCGGTATGACCAAATCTCTATGGGAGAATTCCTCTCGTCGATATCGTTAATTTCCTTTCAATATCTCCAACCGCATCTAACACATTCTGAATCCATCACAATTTTATTGAAACTATCATTGGTCATATCAGGTACTACATGAATTCGAATTGCTTTTTTATGATGTGAACACTCGAATTCAATGATGTATTCAGCATCATAATTCTCCTTGTCCACTAGGTCATCTTCATCCAATTTCTTCTTTTTATTAATCTATAGATATTTTTTCTCGTATTTAATTGTCTTTTCAGGAACATATCAACCTGAGAATTTTACATCAAGAATTGTTACACCTCTAATGGTAATTATTATTTTATGTGTTGTTTTATCGAGTAGCCGATATGCTTTAGATTCATCGGAATAACCAACGAACTGTGCTTTTACGCTTTGCATATCTAATTTCTTGCGTACCGATATTTCCAAAAACAATGTAATTACCTATCAAAGCTCAAATGTTGTTTTTCCTTTGCAGACAAATCACAATAAATACTGCTTCACCCCAGTGTATTCTTTCCATATTTGCCCCAATCAGCATACATCTTGTTATCTCCATAATCGATCTATTTTATCTTTCTGCTATTCCATTCTGTTTGGGTATATAAGCTGCAGCAAATTGTACTTTTATACCTTCCTTGTTCAAATAACTATTCATCTCCTTATTCTAGTTATTTCTGGTTTGGTTCCTTATTGAATTCAGTCTTTATTCTTTCAACACATTCTTCTCGTCTTCTTTTGCAGTTTCTGATTTCTTTCATCAGATGAATCTTAGTTTATCTGCTGTAGTCATCAATAATTGTTAATAGATTCCGTTTATTTCGAGGAGTTGATGTTTGCAAAGACCCACAGACATCGGTATGTATAAAGTTCAATGTTGACATTGTTTCATTACTTGGTTTCTTTGGGAATGGAATGCGTGTAATATTTCCTAGTTCACAGACTTCTTTAATGTTGCATTTATCTCATTGGTAGCGTAAATTAAAATCTTTATTAGTAAGTTTTTTACTGACAATAGATTACCTTAGAACGATAGTGCGTATAACAGTCCTTTACGACAATTTTTATCTGTTTATTCTTTCCGTCCATACAACTGATAGTACCAGAGCTTAAACCTTGATTTTAGCTGATTTCCTATCTGCTAATTCTACGTTGCTTTGTATTTTAGTGTTCAACTGCTGAAAGAATGATCTATCACTAGACATTTGGCTTGCAGCACCTGAATCAATAATCCATGAGTCTTTGTTACATTTTTACTGGTTATACAAAAACAGATCTTCTCATCTCATTCAGTTACATTTGATTGGCTAGTCTCCTTTTATCGTTCTCTTTCTTTGCTTTCAGTTCATGAACTTTGTACATTCAGGTTTCTCGTATCCTGATTGCTCACAAATATACAAAATTTTCGTTGAAAATGGTTTTGATATTTAACCTTCATGACAGTATTTTCAGAACCATCATTTAAACCAGAGGTTATTAGACATCTATATTCATCCATTAGCTTTGCCTTTCACAAGGCTAAGGGCAAAATCAGCTTCTCCTGTACTTTCCACGCCTACTATATGATTCTGGTAAACTCGCAAAAATAATGCAATAACTAAATGGTCTCATAATTTCTCTCTTAACTCTGTCAGTTTTTCCATCAACCATTTGCATTATTCAGATTTGCTTCGATATTCATGATAAATTTTTAACGCAGTCCAGGCCTCTTAAGCCGAAGTAGTATATCTAATGTGTATAACTTGGTTGTCTTCCACAATGGTAGCTCAGTGTGTTAAAGCGACTGGCTAATAAACTGAGTTGCCTAGCGAAGTGGGTTCGATTCCCGCAAGGCGAAACAATTTTTCATTAAAAAAATTGCCCCAAGAGTGGTTCGGAGTCCACATTAAACTATAGGGCCTCGTCCCTCTTTGCCTAGCACAAGATCCTTGAGATATTCCAGGGGGTTACTTGGGTAACTTGAGAGGCGGTTAAGAAAACATTTAAGTAATCCAATTGTAGTACGTGCTTGCTCATCGTGTCTTTTCTACTCACTAGTGGGCGACTCTGGCATGTTTCCATTAGTAGTGTACCACCAACCTTCTTTGACCAGTAATAACGCATCCTAGAATTTCCAAATTTACACTCCGCTAATCATACTGTTGTCTAGATGTAGATCATTGCAGTGGTCATTTCCAGTTGCTAAGTATTTGCATTTATTCGTGTGTCGTCTTCCACAAGTTCCATATTTCGGCATTTTCTTATCAACCCTTGTAGAGATCGGACCAAATATATTTTAAATAGGGTAAGAGATTGACAACATCCTTGTCTTAATCCTTTCGATGTTCTGAAAGCTTCTGTAAGTGTATTATTAATTTTTATCGAGGCAA
The DNA here is from genome assembly GCA_963675555.1 of Leptura quadrifasciata. Classification (NCBI taxonomy): domain Eukaryota; kingdom Metazoa; phylum Arthropoda; class Insecta; order Coleoptera; family Cerambycidae; genus Leptura; species Leptura quadrifasciata. The sequence goes on from OY776676.1 coordinate 135,997,129, forward strand.
AATATCTGTAGCTTTGGTTAAAGACGATTTTATTTCCAAGTTTGGCATTTCTATCTACAACTGCAGACGCTGTCGTAAGCTATAGTGTTTCTTTATTGTGTGGGGTACGTTTTTCGCGGGGATTATTAATGTGAAGAGGTTATCAATTGTAGATCTGCCGGCTCTAAATCTTGCCTGTTTCTTCAGTTGTTTATCTCGTATATCTCCGTCTACCAAGTTTTTAAGGATCCTTGAACCTGCACTATTGTTGGAATGAGTGCTATACCCCTGTAATTTTTTTAATTATCTTTGGGTCCTTTCTTATGCATAGTCGAAATATAGGAAGTTCTCCATTCTTTCGAAGTTTCCTCTTCATTTAGGCATCCATCATAGAGATTTTTTAACATATCTGTTAGTTTTGGTGGCCCGTATAAACTCGAAATATATCCCGCCGAGTCTAGGGATTTTCTTATTTTCGTCGATTTCATTGTTCCTTGAACTTGAATTGAAGATGTATGCGGTTATTGTTGAACGGTCTAGGTCTTTCCTCATGTACTCTGGGCCTCGTTCTTCTAAGGAAATTTTAAATTATTGTACCCACCTGCGTACTTGTTTTACCTTTTAGAATAGATCCTTGTTTGTTAGATGTCCGTATTGATTTTACTGTCTTTCAAGCCTTTGAACTACGTGTGACTCCTGTCTGTTGATCAATGTAGTCACATCTCCAAGAAATCTTAATACAAAAAATGTGAAATAGTTTTGCAAGGGTAAAATCATTATATTTCACAGTTTATAACAAGAATAATAAGTCATTACATAAGATCCTAATGCAATTACATGCGCTTTTCCTTTGCACTCCATTGGCCGCTTTATTTAAATAAAAAAATTAAATTTATGTCCATCGATAGAAACAATAACGATATTGTCTGAAAGTTATTTGTGGCATTCTACGAATATTATATATGTATTATTATCCTCTTCAAAAACAAATTACCGAATCTACAAATAATAGAATTATTGAAAAAAAGCCTCTGCGCCTTTGACGTTTACGTCAAAGGAATAGTCAGAGGTTATGTTTTGCAAATAATATAAATCGGAATAAACACAGAAATAATGTATTTTGCTGACATTTCGAAAAGTAGTCTCTTTCCGTTTTCAAAGCATTTTTTGGAAGAACTCTTATTTTGCTGTGTATGTCAAATACACAGCTTTAAGATTTTGTTTATATTATTTCCACAGACACTTACTACTTACACGGAACACAGAACTGATGATATTTTAGATAATGTTGAGTTTGTTAAGTTCTTCTTTTTACATTGGTAGCCAGATTGTACAAATATCTACAGAACAATTCGATACGCACTTATCTTCATTTAATAAGATTATTGCCGATTCTTTAATTTTTCTTTTTTTGGTATCTCCTTCTTTTGTTAAAATTTTTGCCGAGTCCCAGTTTATTCTATGTCCGCTTTCCCAAGCATGTTCACAAATCTTTGATTTCTGAATTTTATTCTTTCTAATGTAATTCCTGTGCTCATCCAACCTCACACTGAAAGGTCTGGATGACTCACCCACATACATTTATCACATTCGCATGGGATATTGTAAATACAGTTTTTTGAATTCTGGTCCCTGTTTATCGGTTTTGTTTTTGTTAAAATAGATCTTAAAGTGTTCCCCGTTTGAAATATCGTCCTGACATCAAATTTGTCACCTATACGGAGTAGCTTCTCCGATAGTCCGTATATATAAGGAATTATTGCTGTATAATGACGTTCAGGTTTTTGTCGTACCTGATTGTCTATATTTTCAACATTTATGAAAACTCTATCAACAAAGGCTTCAGGATATTAATTTTGTACTAGAACCTCTTTGATAAATTTTTTCTCGTTATTTAATATTTTATTATTAGATGAATTTATTTTGGTTCTATCGTATAAACATTTTACAACACCCCTTTTAACATTTATTGACTGATTTGAGTTAAAATTTAGAGATCTATTAGTATGTGTTGGTTTTCTATAAACGCTTGTTTCAATTGTATTATTTACCCTTCTAATTAAAACATCTAAAAACGGTAGTTCATTCCTACTTTCTACTTCTAATGTGAATTTAATAGACGGTTCCTTACTATTTATATTTTCCAAAAAACTAATAATAAATCGACATCATGAGGCCAAATTGCAAAGATGTCGTCAACATATCTCCACCAGACAACCGGTTTGTTTATACAATTTTGAACATGTGTGTTCTCAAAGTTCTCCATAAATATGTTGCTTAAAATTGGTGATAATGCAGACCCCATAGCCATACCAAAATCCTGCTGATAGAACTTATTGTCCAATTGAAAATAGGTTGTTTTTATACACATTGTTAAGAGTTCCATTATGCTATTTAAATATTTTTTAGGACGATATTTCAAACGGGGAACACTTTAAGATCTATTTTAACAAAAACAAAACCGATAAACAAGGAGCGGAATTAAAAAAACTGCATTTACAATATCCCGTGCGAATGTGATAAATGTTATGTGGGTGAGTCATCTAGACTTTTCAGTGTGGGGTTAGATGAGCACAAGAATTACATTATAAAGAATGAAATTCAGAAATCAAAGATTTGTGAACATGTTTGGGAAAACGGACATAGAATAAACTGGGACTCGGCAAAAATTTTAACAAAAGAAGCAGATACCAAAAAAAGAAAAATTAAAGGATCAGCAATAATCTTATTAAATGAAGATAAGTGCGTATCGAATTGTTCTGTAGATATTTGTACAACCTGGCTACCAATGTTAAAAGAAGAACTTAACAAACTCAACATTATCTAAAAGAAAATATCATCTGTTTTGTATAAGTAGTAAGTATCCATGGAAATAACATAAACAGAATCTTAAAGCTGTGTATTTGACATACACAGCAAAATAAAAGTTCTTCCAAAAAAAAGCTTCGAAAACGGAAAGAGATTACTTTCCGAAACGTCAGCAAAATACATTATTTCTGTGTTTATTCTGATTTATATTATTTGCAAAACATAACCTCTGCCTATTCCTTTGACGTAAACGTCACGGACGCAGAGGCTTTTTCCAATAATTCTATTATTTTGTAGATTCGGTGATTTATTTTTGAAGAGGATAATAATACATTGGTAGAAAACCCAAATAATAGGAAAGAACAATAACGATCTTTATTTTTTATAAACTGTACTTTTGATACTTTGGACCGTTTTTAAGTTATAGCTGAACATGCGTTACAATCTATTGTAAGGCTTCCCCAATTTTCTTTACCTTACGGCATTATATAAGAGAACATAGTGAAACGTAAAATCAGTCTCAAACAAAATTGTATGCTCTGTTCGGAAATCTACTTACTTTGACTGATACTATGTTATGGTTAAAATGATTTAGTTTTACCCAAAACTCGTATCTTCTACAAGCAAGTAACTACACTGTACATCAGGAGGTCAAAAGTTTCTATCGAGATATATTGAGGATAATACAGACATTAAGATATATGATCAATAAAATATATCTAGGCACTGGTACGGTAAGTGTTTAGTTGTCAGTCCAGTTACGATGAGTGTGTCTAAATATTTCTTCACAATAGGATATGAGCCTCTATTAAGTATCATACCGGTAATACCGTCATGGCGGACTATGAATAATAACGAGTAATAATTCGAAATAATGATCAGATGTGAAAGTTGTTCTCCACATCTATGCACGTCTGTATAACAATGATTAACTTTAAACAGTACTAAACGTAATATGTTATAAATATAAATTAAAAAATAACATGACTCTTTGGTATTTATATTATTTTAGATGTGTCTTGTTGATGTAGATAATAATGAAGAATTATTATAATTGTGTAATGGCCACATAAACAATGTAACAGTAACAAATAATAGGATTATATATTATGATTTCGACACGAAAAGAGTTTCTAAATGATTTCATTGAAATGTATTAGTAATAATACCTTTTACATGGGAAAACACAAACTCGTGGCTTTTATTAACAAATAGCATTCTTTTAACAAATAAATGATACAGATACTGTAAATATGCAGAGTCAATTAGTAGTGGGCGATATTAAAATTTACTTAATGTCCATTAGTAGCTATGCCCCATTGAAAAATTTTGTCTATACGAGTAGAAGTCAACCGAGTCTAATGAACTTGCAAGCTGAAAAGAAAACGCTGAATGCGAATCTGTAACTGACAATATAATAATTAGTAGTTTGCAAGTAAAAAAAACCGATTGTGTTGCAGTTTGTAGTGTAAATTGCTAACTGCGATTATAAGATTTTTGTCCATGTTAATTGTGGCAATTTTTTAATTCATCCTTTTTTCTACCCTTTTCTAAAAATAAAAATCAAGGAAACTGTGATATAATAGGATTGTATAGATGCTGGTGGGAAAGAACATCTTGTGACCTTTATATCAAAGGAACAGGTACAGTGTGTCTTATGACAAATAATATAAGTTTGGTTTAATTTACCAGGGTATGATAGAAACCGCTGCGCAATAAGTCGGAAATCGCAAGAAAATTGCTAACAATCTGATACGTTGCAAGTATAATGGGGATGTGTTTAAATTGAATGAACATTTATTAGAAAAACAGTTTAAAATATATTAGAAAAAAATTAGATCATTGCGGTCAAGGGCCACAAATATTTGCATTTTTTGTTATGCCATGATTACGACTTATATCTCGTAATTCCGGTTTTTAACTCATAATTCATCCTTTTTTCTACTCTCTTCTAAAAATAAAAATCAAGGAAACTGTGATATAATAGGATTGTATAGATACTGGTGGGAAAGAACATCTTGTGACCTTTATATCAAAGGAACAGGTACAGTGTGTCTTATGACAAATAATATAAGTTTGGTTTAATTTACCAGGGTATGATAGAAACCGCTGCGCAATAAGTCGGAAATCGCAAGAAAATTGCCAACAATCTGATACGTTGCAAGTATAATGGGGATGTGTTTAAATTGAATGAACATTTATTAGAAAAACAGTTTAAAATATATTAGAAAAAAGTTAGATCATTGCGGTCAAGGGCCACAAATATTTGCATTTTTTGTTATGCCATGATTACGACTTTTATCTCGTAATTCCGGCTTTTAACTCATAATTACGACATATATCTCGTAATTACGATTTATGTCTCGTAATTACGACTTATAATCTCTTAATTACGACTTATAACTTATAATTACTATTTATATCTCATAATTACGACTTATCTCGTAATTACGATTCATAACTCATAATTACGACCTACATCAATTATAAATTGTCTTAATTACCAGATATAAGTCATAATTACGAGATATAAGTGGTGAATTACGATTTATATTTGATAATTACGACTTATATTTCATAATTACGACTTATATCTCATAACTACGATTTATATCTCGTAATTATGAATTATAACTCATAATTACGACTTATAATCTCTTAATTACGACTTATATTTCATAATTAGGACTTACACCTCGTAAATTACGACTTATCTCGTAATTACGATTCATAACTCATAATTACGACATGTATTTTGTAATTATGACCTACATCAATTATAAATTGTCGTAATTACTAGCTATAAGTCATAATTACGAGATAGAAGACGTGATTACGAGATGTAATTTGTAATTATGAGATATATCCGTAATTATGAGTTATAATTCCCAATTAAGAGATACAAATCGTAATTACGTGTTATAGGTGGTAATTACGTCATGCAAGTCATGATTATGAGATGTAAGTCGTAATTACGAGATATGTCGTAATTATGAGCTATAAGTCATAATTAAGAGATATGAGTCGTAATCACGACATAACAAAAAATAATACATTTTGCGACCCTTCTGAGCTTCCGAAAATTTTTGATTTCAGTGAATTACATAAATTAAATAACATTTTAAACATTTATATGTGGTTGCTTATTTAAAAAAAGTCCATTATTACTTTTCCAGGTATAAGAAAATTTCTTGATCATCTCTGCTCTAATATTGAGAGTTGAAAACACCAAAATATTATAATGATAGTTTACAACGATTCGGCATATTTTTGCACCAACACTATATAATAACATTTCACAAAAAATACAAATGCTTAACAAAGAAAGTTTTCATAAAGAATTAAAATAGTTATTTTTGTAACAATTAGTCCCTAAAATATACAAAAAATACATATTCAAATATCAAAGATATGTTTTACCATGCACAGACGCTTGCGTGAGCTTCATTTCTCGCCTGTTTACTTTCGTTTAATTAGCATCATTTTATTCATATTTCATTTTTAAATTCCTTTTATAATAATATCCACTGTACATAATACTAAACTTATATTAAGATTACCCTGGCAGACACAACTCAGCTTCCAGACTGTCAAAACTTAATAATTAATGTAATGTACATCATACAATACATTTTACAAAAACAATACAAATTTGAATTTTCAATTTGGAATCAAATTGTTACGAGCCTACGACGAACTGGCTACTTTCTGGGAGAATATAATACCGCTCAACCATAGCCAACCCACTGTATTCTGTCAAGTATATAAAATTACATAACATATAAAATCACATATGCATCGCTTTAACATAGAGGGCTCTGAAGAACTTCCGTCTCGGCCATAATTCATTCAATATACGTCTCATAGAGCCCGCGGCCGCTTTGTTGGCGATTGTCAAGTTTATCTGTAGCCATACTCATGGGATTTGTAAATTTAGGCAATCAGCTACAGTTTTCCCTTATTTTGGACATTGTTTTATTCTGTGAAACTAGTTTCGAGAGAAAACTATCACTACTAAGTAGGATTTTAGTCGACAAATGGCAAACATGTTCATCCTTCCACCTGTTGACATGCGATTTTTATTATTTTCGACCGCTTCCGGCACGTTCAGGGTACGCTTTTATGTCGGTACGCTGTTAGTACGTTATTGGTACATTTCCCGGAAAGCTGTTAGCACCCACGCTTTTGTGGTTTAGAACGCCTCACGGCTGTCACCTGGGCAAACCACGTAACCGAGGGATCTACAAAACTGTCAGGATTCTATCCTACCCTTTAGGGGCTCGAAGCCATGGATTCCAGTGGATAAATACATCTTCATTTATACACTCTTATTCATTTTATTCGCCGTATTTTTCATATCAAGAAACCTGCCACACCGTCTGGGGAATTAATTATTACTTATTTCTTTCAACATATTTAAGTTAATATATATCATTATTTTCTGTACGCCTGCGATAGCTACCAAATGGTATTAGAAATATATATTTTAATATTTTGTTACAAAGCAATACATAACCTATTAATCACGTATTTAGTGTCACATTGTTGAATTTGAAACAAATATTCTGTCCAGCTTCAGTTGTTGCAATATACTTAAAGTATTGTATTTGTGAATCAGGGTGTTTTATTTTATTGTCACGAAAGGGAAACGAGAGCAACCGATAATTCATCCCGTCAGTATAGGGTACAGTTACGCCCCGAGATACTGAGCTAGTTTACTTTTTTGTTGTGAATACTACATCACAATTTTAGGTTAACCGTGTCATGATTATGCTACACTCTGTGCCCTCTTTGAACTTATAACTTATAACTTTGAGGGGAGTTTCCCCGTGTAGAAAAATATTCAAAGGGGGTTTCAGTAGGTTAAATATGGATAAATGGATAAATCATAAAATAACTGAATGATCGATGCGAGGAATAAACTAGAGATTCTGTTTGTTTAATATACGGATCTCTATGGTTGGCGCCTCCTCTCGGTCCCCAGTTTCCATATTCGCCTGTCCAAACATTCCTCCTCTGTTAAGTCCCTTACTTCCATTGCTTGGTCTAGTCCCTCTCTGCAGATTTTTCTGGGTTTTCCTCTCTCCGGTGGTATCCACTCTAGTACTTTTCTCGGCCACCTATTATCGTCCATTCTTTTCTTATGTTCAAACCAGATCAACTGTTTCTTCTCCACTTCCTCCGAAATAGTCTTTTCATTCTATTCGAATTCGCATTCTATTTCGAATGCCGCCATTCCTAACTGTATCCCTCCTTGAAAGTCCACAACTTCTTCTCAGGAAGTCCATTTCCGTTGCATATAATTTATTTTTTATTCTTTTTGTTATATCCCATACTTCTGCTCCATATATCAATACACTTTGGATAGTACTTTTATATATTCGTTTTTTTTTTGTTGTTCTTGTAATATCTTTTTCCTACAAAATTGAATTTAGGGCTTCTATGACTTTCTTGCCTTTATTATTTCTTTCTATAATCATCCCTGCTGTTATCTTGTTTGTTAAGTATGACCCATAAATATTTAAATCTTTCCACTCGTCTTATACTTTCATTTTCTAAGATGTGGTCATTAAGGTTGTCTGTACCTATTGCTAAATATTCACATTTACTGATTTTCATCGATAGACTTCGTATTCCTTCTTTAGTTTTCTAATCATATATCCCAAATCTTCTTCATCTTCTGCAATTACAACCGAACGCCTTCTCCTACTTTTAATCTCATTCGTTCACATTTTCGTGTCCACCCTGAGGGCTCTGTCCAAGTAAATTTTGAAGAGAGTAGGAGATAGGCAGCACCCCTGTCTGAGTCACTTGGTGGTCTTGAAACTATCCGTTAGGTCTATTCGTAGTTTCACTCTTCCTGAATTATCTCTATAATAATTCCGAATGGCAGGGGGCGAGCGTAGGTGCGTCTTTACTATGTAAATATTTCGATATGCGATGTAAAGCAACGTTAGGCGCAGTTAGTAGTTGGATGGGTGACCGTCCCAACGAAGACCGCCTCACACATCTTCCAGCGGCTTGTATATCAGCTATACAACTTTAGGCGAGGGCTGTATAGGGGATATACCATCCTTCGGAGGGGATGTAAAGCCGTCGGTCCCTTCTCTATTAAATATTAGGTAAGTAAAAGATCCCTACTCTTCTTAAGGGAAGAGGTTCGGCAAAATTCCTGATTGGGGGTAGCTCGTCTACAGGCGTCGGTGTTAGGCCTCAGCAGCGGAAATAGGCCGACGTTAAATAAATGTATTAAAAAAAAAAAAAGAATATACATGATGTCCGATAAATCATGGATAACTCTGAAATTGGTAATAGACCAGGTCATGGCCTATCAGAATATCAAAACTTCACTACATATCTACGTGGTTTATTGTTGCCATTTTGAGCTTCCAGGGTTAACCAAAATGAAGAAAATTGTAATTACAAAACTTTTAGATTCCAAAATGACGTTTCAGGTACAACTTTTTTAGAAATGTCTGGAATTTCAGTTAAAAGCCTAGAGAGAAAATGTCGACAAATCCTATTGCTTGCACACATTTTTCTAGAAAACTTTATTGCTTATCGTATAATGAATCAGCTGAATGTGAAATAAACATTTATTCAAATTATTGTGACCTGTAGCGCTCTAATAAAAGATGTCAATGACTTTATTAATCAAGAAAATCAGATAATTTAACCCCTCACTGGCAAAATACAACAAACGTTGGGAGAAAATCTATTAAAACTTTGTTAAAAAAAAATCTCTTACTAATGGTCTTAACAAATATTATTTCTTAACACCAATCGATACACTAATTATACTTTTAATTATATTCGGAGTTGGTTCTATTTCGCACTGCATTATCTTTAACCAGTTAAACTGGTCTATCACATTGCTTGAAGAAAAGGAATCCAGATGTGTATATATGCTTATTATATACGTGTTTTTTAGTATTACCATACTAGACAACAATATGGGCTGTATAATTACCTGTAAGATGAACAGGAAAGATAGTGGTATTAAATATTAGAAAAATGAAACTAAATAACAGAATCCGACATGGCTGCGAGCTAAATTAAACGAAGTTATAAATGTCTATACATTATTTAGCGTGGAAACGACTCCAATAGAATTGTTTACTATCCTTATTGGGTAGGTATTTAACATAAAACGTTAAAGTGCTAATTTAAGTGAGCTTACTTGTAACCCAGAATGTGTACCTATTTAAACTCTTTAATATTCAGAATCATAACAGTACACAAATAGATCTGAGAACGGAGATTAAATATTTGTATTTATTTCATTACTGTAATATTTCGATCATTACTGCTATTAACGTTTTTCTCAGACATAATTTTACGTATTTGCTGTATTTGTAACATATTTTGCCTATAACATTGAAAACTACAGTTAACGGTCATTTCGTCAATCAAAAAGGTATCAACTGAAGAAGATTATAACTAAATTTGATATAAAGATGTATTTCTTCTATAACCAAACTTCTTTTGGGGTGCAAATATTATGGCTACTAACCACATGCACTATTTAGGATAAGCCTTTTATCATTGTTCACATTGCCCTTCTTCTTAGATTTCTCCTTCCTCTTCCTTCTCCTACATTCCCCATTCTACCCCTTCCTCCTTCTCCTCTACTTCCCCTTTCCTATTACGGAGCATAGAAGTCTTTGTCTTGGTCTAGCGCTGAATCAATGGTTAACCGCTATTCTCCACAATGTTAGAGATTACCATACTCGAACCATGGGCTATACAGAATGCTATACAATTTTGAAGGAAACTCAATGCTCTACAAAAAGACTCTATACAATATTTTCGTATTTGGCTTCATGTTAATAACTTTTGAGTTAAAGATTAGACTACACGTATTTTTAATGTTTTTAAGGTTTTTGTAATAATGCGATTATTTTAATAATTTCTCCGGTTGTCTCCGCCTCTCCATCTCCAGTTCCCAAATTTTTTCCGCCATAATTCATTTGTTCGGTTAGGCGTCTCGATATCATTGCATTGACTACATCGTTTCTCGAGCCTTTCGTAGTCTTCTACTTTTTATTATTTATGGCAAAGTCCACTTCAATATGTTTCTTGATCACCTATGTTCCTCCACTCCTTTGTGGGTCCAAACCACACCAATTTTATAATACCGCATCTTATGCCCATGTTTTGTCTAATTCTTCATTTCAGAGCCTTCGGTTCTGTGTCTCGTACAGCTTCATCTTATTTATTATATAGTTCAGGAACGGCGTCATCGAAAAGAGGTAATAGTTGCCTTAAACGAGGTAGCAGATTTTTTTATCATTATTGTATATATTGCAGAAAGTATGTAGAATCTAAGTCTTAGACCTCCAAACCTTTGACAAATTTTTGTGTGGCGAAAAACAATGCATCTAATCGAAAAGTCATTTATTATCAAAATTAAAGAGCATTAAATTTTGCTTCGAATTAGTGCCTCAAAGTTGAAATTCCATCAAGAGGTATGGGCGTAATTGGTAGTCGAATAACAACAATTTTTATCAACTTGTAAAAAATTCACTCTGGGTAACGTCTTCAGCTCTAAATGAAAAAATCCATAGAATGAAAGTTGTAGAGCATGCAATTTTAATTTCATAAATTGTCTGGTTTTCTAATTTCGATCAATATTGAGCAATATGCACTCAAAATCCAAAATGGCCTACATATAAATATATTTATTATTTTCTTTTATTCCTTTTTATTTAATTTTTCAACATTAATTTGAGAAAATGGGTTGTCGAAATTAAAGCATAATGTAAAGAAAGGCCCAAAGTTTATTAATCGAAAATGAAAATTTACCCAATAGTAGTAATACAACAAAGTGTAAAAAAAATTAAATAAATACACAATATATAGAATAAATAGGTGTAAGAAAAATCTGAAATGAAGTAAAAATGAGTTTTGGAAAAATCAAATTATTTGCGTGTAGTGGTTATAGTAGTCAAATCAGTTTGGATTGGGGCTGGCTAATGTCCTCGTACTGCTATACTGCATCCTATCTTCCTAATTCATTGCAACAGCACCACCAACCTCCTCAAGCTCGAAGTAATCTTCGTCGTCGTCTTCATCTTCATCCAACTCAATTTTAGGTGCGTTCTGACATGAGAGGCCAGAGCAATGTTTTCATGTCAAAGAGCAGTTCAGGTCTGCTGCAGTACAACTTTTTTTGCATGTACACGAAAGCATTTTCAGCAGCATGTCGGGTGCAACATCCTTTGACATTGTTATAAATAATAAGCCTGACGAGCCTTTCTTTCAACCCCATTGGCATGGGTTTGTTACATTTCCCAGTCAAGTTTGCACTTGGTGGTATGCGCGCATTGAGTGCCACCTTGCTGCATAGGATGTTGGTAGCAACCGTGCTAGGTTGGACAATTTTTTTGAGGTGGATTTTATAAAATGCTCGTATCTCAGCTCGCCCACTGTGCATCTATCCGTACAGTGCCAAGATCACCTGTTCCCTGCCTGTTCTATCAAGTCTTGAGAAACAGATGGCTTGAGAAATGTAACTGCCTGTGCTCTCAGGTGTGAATGATACTCAATGAGGGATAAAAATGTTCCTTTCCCGTGACAAAAAAATTATGACGTGGTGTCACATTCAGTAAATGCATGCATGAAGAGGACATGTGTGCTATCAAAGTTGAAGGAAGTGTTTGAGTACCATAAACATGACTTTTTCCCTTTCCCTGGTTTGTGGAAATGCAAGTTCTCGTACTTGTTTCCGATGCCCATTAGAAGAACGAGAACGTCAATGTCGTCAATGAACGGAAATAGTTGTTTCTACAATTAATAAATCTGCATCTTGTTCTACCTGTTGCGCTTGGATTCCTCCTTCCTTAAATTTTCGTATAAGCATCAAAATCAAATTGTTCTTGTTGCTCTTGTTTGCAAAAAACTTTTCCTATGACACTGCAGCATTTATTTCTTCACTAAAAATGATGTCTGCTGAAGGTCTACAAACGATTTTTTACAAGTTGGTAAAAATTATTGTTATTTGACTGCCAATTATGCCAATACCTCTTGATGAAATTTCAACTTTCTGGTATTCGTTCGGAGCAAAATTTAGTGGTCTTTAATATTGATAATACATGACTTTTCGATTGGATGCATTGTTTTTAAGTTATAGGCTACAAACTGAAAAAAGTGCCAAAAATTCGTGTTTTTTTCGGCCACACAAAAATTTTCAAAGGGTTTGGAGCTCTAAAACATGGATTCTACTACCTCATTTGTTGTAACTATAAAGTGCACCGTTATTAAACTAATATTTCTGTGCCTAACATTTTTTTCTATTTACTTCCCATACTTCCCCTCCATATAAAATTACACTTTGTACAATTCTTTTGTAAATATGTATTCTTTCTTTTACTGCATTTATTTCCATATTAACTGAGACACCTTGCACATAAACTGAACCTATCAATATAAATTCATCGACTTCAAAGAATGACAGGTTCCATCCCAGCAAGCGTTTTCTATAAAATTAGCTATAACTCTTCTTGGTAGCAACTGAATTCTACTTTTATCAATAGCTACCAATAAAATATTTATAACAGTTGATATCAAGCAACCCACGCTTTTTAAAATAAAATGAATTTTTTAAACATTATTTTTGACTTTTTAGTTCAGTTTGCTATTAAAGCGTGTTTTTTTAGTTTTTTAAACTATAATTTTTTTTCGTATAAAATAATAAAATATATTAATAACAGCGGCGCCTCCGGTAAAGTATCGACGATAGATTAGTTATTTTTTAATTTTATTCTGATGATCCTGGTGAGGACATTACGACAAAGTTGTCATGTTATTGTATTATCATCAATCCTTGATAAGTGTGCAAAATTTCAGTTTAATCTGACGTTTTGAAGTGGGTGAGAATCACGTTCAAAGATTCCGTTACATACAAACAAACAAACAAACAAACAAACAGGTGAAATTAATATAAAGCGTGTAAAAACAATAAATCGTATAAATATATTTACCTCTTACAAAGAGCTCCTCTATACCACTTTCAGCTCACTATTCACTCTACTTCACTTAACAACACACGTCAAATTTTACACTTAATAGGTAAAATTTACCAATAGGTAGCATTTTCGAAAATAGGGTGACCTTGTTATATTTACCTATAGGCAAATTTTACAACTTACAAGTCAATAATTCTTTAAGGAAATCAAGTTAACTAACATGTCGCAAACTTTAAGGTTGATAAAAAGCTACCTGTAGAATACCTAGAATTCCATAGTTATCTTAACTTTTAGGTCGAATTAGCACAATTAGCATCCTAATTAGAGTACGATTTCAAAATTGAAATATTCAAAATGAACGTATGTAGAACAAACGAATGAAAATGACAAAAAAAACATAAATGTTTTTAAAGTCATACAAAACAAATGTAATATAGTTTTAGTTCAGAATATTATTATAATTTTTTTTACCCGATAATAGGAATTTTCTTATTAAAGAGTATTTTGGAGGGGCATTGTTATTTTTCAAAGTAGTGTTAACATGCGCGACAAAATTTCCTTCGAATTAATCTCAACAAGCGTGAACTCTAGATACGTCGCAATTACATAACAATCTTTGCTGTGAATTAGGTATATATTTTAGTTATGGCCAGCTAACAATTTAGGTGTCGACGACTTCAGCTAAAGGAAAATCGACCAAAGCAGGTCGAAATTAGGTAATATTAAAGTTCAATTGGTTTAATCGCTATATTCCCTATTAGGTACAGGTAAATTATTAGCGAAATTAATGTTCTAATATGTTATGACAAATATTTTAGTAACTATTGTCACCTACTAGGGGGAGTGGGTAAAAAAGTGACTTATTTGAAACAATTTGGACAGGAGATATTAGTAAAATGTATTAAAATGACTAAATAGGTGATGGCATATCTTAAACAAAGCTTTTTAGACACTTAAGAAGGACTCCAAAAATACTTGTATTTCCACTAAAACACTTATTACTTTATTGGACGGCAAAAATAGACTGTTTTTCACTAATCTCTAAAGATGAGGTCAAAAATATTGGTGGAAATTAAGTTGTGCTACCTGTTAAATAACATTGCGAGAAAGTAGCCATACACCATGAAAATTTTAACTTTGTTAATTCATAAATATTCAATGAACATATTGACGAATATTGAAAATTATTGTAAACTGTATATTTATTAACTGTGTATTATATGTATATTTTTTTCTCTTTATAATAATAAGTATTTTTAAAGGACTTAGTACAAAACCTCATTTTAACAGAGAAAATTCATTCCCAAGTAAATTCTCGCGTATAAACCGTGCAAATTAAACAATTGTCAAAGATAAAAATATGTCTTATAAGTAGTTATTATTATCAACCATATAAGTATACAGTTTTACCTTTTTGACAAAACAGTTTTGAAGAAAGTGTAAAAGTAGCAAATAAGTAATCCTCTACGTTGATTTAATGTATTCTCGACATTGAAACTTGCCTAGAAGGTGTCTGGCAACCTAACGTAATAGATCAAATAATACCTATTCAGCTAGTTTTCCACGTCCAATCGACGTGTCAAAAGACATCATATAGGTAGATTCGACATCGAATTTATGTCATATTAAACGTATTGAAATTGGTGGCGCCACCTGTTCGACATCGAATCGACGTCGAAAAGCACCTAAATTGTTAGCTGGGATTGGTGACTTCCAACAATGTTTCTACTGGTTATAGATAAAAATACCAAATAAGTATAAAATTCTTCTTTTTTGCACTTAGACCTGTCACATGTCATCTGCAAATATGTTCGTAGTTTCTACCTACATCTATTTAAATCAACGTCGAATTGATGTTAAACTGACACCAAATTTGCCTCGAGATGTATCTAGCCAAACGTACTGTGCTACTACAATGTGGATTTAGGTATAATTCTGCCTATTTTGGTTAATATAACCAAATTTTGACGTCTATCTTTTTTGCTTTAGGTCATAAACCATGTAGCCAGATCAATGTCGTCCACTTATGTCGAATCCAGGTCACGTCAACGTATATTTTACTTAAATATGGTTAAATCTAATTTTGCAACTAAATTTATTATACATAATTAAGGTAGTCTCGACGTTAAATTAAACCAAAATGTGTGCTGAGATCCGTCCTAAAATACCTTTGATTTTCTTACTGCTGTTGGTGTAATTTACATTATAGATTAGCTATTAAATCAGGTACTACCACACCGGGTCTCTACGGCTTAGGTCAGCCCTGAATATTGTGCAAAAGTTTTGTTGATCTTCCTCTAGGATTTTTAGCGAATGGAATTCTAAGTAGATGCCATAAGTTAATTAAAAATTAAATATCCGTGAAATTAGCGGGTGTGTTAGTTAAAAGGAAATAATATAAATATTCTTAACGAATAACACTCGGTAATTTCAACTACTAAACAAAATAAGTCGAACGGTAAAACGTAAGATCGACACAAAGAATAATTTATTATGCCCAAAAGTTAATTGCCTAGTACCTATTCGTATGTACAGGTCACAGAATTCAAACAATGTTACCGAAAATGTACAGTGCATGAGAATTTGGCGTGACCAAATGGAATTATTTATCAAATTTAGTATCTTTAAGTTCGTAATATGTGTGCGGTTACAGCACATGCCGGGACACCAGTGACGTGGTTATTTCAGAGTTTTTTATTTAGCACCTGTTTCAGTTAAATTTACGTTAATGGGTATTTAAATATTCCAGATTTCTTAAAACGCGTACTTAAAATAGCAGGTAGTCGCCTGAAGAAAAAAAATATTAACGTTTATGTAAAAGTCTGGAAGCAACTAAACTGAATATGTTCAAGATTCATAGATAAGTAAGAGATTATATTAACCATTCGGAGAGTAATCCCACAAAATATGCAATGTTAAATAAAATAGAAAATTTTGAAAAATTTTAAATTTATGGTTATGTTGTAATAACAAAAAAAAAAATAACAAACACAAGTTAATAATAGAATTATTAATCATTTTACTACAAATATTATACAATTTAAAAGCATATTAATGTACTTTGGTTTAAATTAATTAAGTTAAATCTGTTGTACGAGCTATATGTTTATTTAAAAATAATTTTATGAGTTCTTAAAGAAAGTTATTGTTACATTTTTATTTGTTGTTTTTTTCATTCATGCCTGCAAACTAAAAAAATGTGATAAATTAGAATCGATACTAAATTAGGGAAAAACCGTCCTCGAAAATCGTCGTTTGGTGGGAAAATGGGACCCCTTTCTACTTTGAGCGGTGCCGGCTGATACGTGGCTGTCGGTGGAGTCCATTTGTACGATTTGTTGGGAATGTTTTTCGTAGAGGCCCGTTTCTGTTTTGGGCAGGACTGATCGTGACATCAGAAGCACCTGAGCGTCAGGTTCTTAGCTGCATCGGAAAGCCTTCTTGCTGCCTTGTCCATTGACTGGATGATGGCTGTGCCTGCGTCGGCATCTGATGGAAGAAAGTCAGCTGGCGGCGATGATGGGACTCGTGGCGATGAGTCTACGTCGGAGAAGTTGACGTCTGGCTGATGTAGGGCGTTGATCCTACTTTCTGTTGTCGAGGCGGACGGCACAGGATTGGACAGACGACTTGGGCCTGGAGGAGCTGTCTTGGGCTCGTTGTGGTGGTCCATACTTGATTCTCTCCGGGCCTGGCTTCCAAGTCTCACGGATCTGTGGTTTGAATTCTCGTCGTTGGTAGATTAACGATTTGTTATCGCGCCTATAGGCGCAGGTGCTGCTACGTTGCGGCATCATGGATAGGTAGTCGGAATGAAAGATAATTTTTCAGGTAATTCGCTATTGCAGAGAAGTGTATTGGTATTGCTGATATGTTTAC
Source organism: Leptura quadrifasciata (assembly GCA_963675555.1). NCBI lineage: Eukaryota > Metazoa > Arthropoda > Insecta > Coleoptera > Cerambycidae > Leptura > Leptura quadrifasciata. The sequence continues at coordinate 136,014,762 of OY776676.1, forward strand.
TACTCGAAGTCAAGAGATGAACTGATATTTACTAGTAGGGCGCGATCGATAACTTGATGCCCAGGTATGTGTAGTTTGTGACGATGCTTGGGGCCAACCATCGAAGTCCGATGCTTACCGTGTCGGCTCTTCTATTTGTGCTTGTATGGCTCTTCTGATTCAATGACTGCAAGTAGTGTAATTAGTTTTTTTTTTTAGTTTTTTTAAGTGTTAGATTTTGATATTTTTCTGTGCGTTTTGTGTATTTACATTTTTTTGAATTTTTATTTCATTTTATTTTGTAAATATTTTGTTTGAATTATTTTGATTTTTTTTAATTTTTTTTGTATTATTGTATTTTTGTGTATTTTTATTTTTTCAAACAACAGTATATAAAATAATAGTTCGTTTTAGGGGGTATAGATGTAGGTTAAGGAGGGGTGTGTAGGAGCGTGCAGGAATTTAGCGAACAAAAAGTGGATTCGTGGATTAAACAAGGGATCGTGCGAAATTAGGGAGAAGTGTTTTTAATATAAAGTCGCTTAGTGTTGGTGTTCATATTGTGCAGTAATTGTGCGGGGGGCTATTGATGCAAGTTTGGTGGCTATTCTTAACATTTTGTTTTGTATGAATTGTAGTGTGATTTGATGTGTCCTGGAGATGAGAGGGTACCATATAGGGACTGCATAAGTAAGAATAGGCCTTATGTATGATTTATAAATGAGAGTGGATGTGTCTATGGAAATATTTTTCCGAATTGGGTATAGGGGGAATTAGGTCCTGTACTTGCCTTTGAAATAGTAATTTTTTGTCAAGTTCAACCCCTAAATATATAACTTGGTCTTTTCCTGTAAATGTTTAATTTTTTATATTTAGTGTGGTATTTATACTTTGCATTCTTCTAGTCAATTTACTTGAATTTACAAGTAGTCCCCAGTCTTCGTAAAATTTAATGGTCGCATCTGTCTGTCTTTGTATCATTATACTCCATGATACTCCTGACATTTCCGTCAGTACTTTTAGGTTTTTAGATATCGTTAGTATAGCTGTGTCTTCGGCGTATAGACAGAGGATTGTCCTGTGATCCTTCGGGGACGGTATGTCGTTTATGTATAAGTTAAAGGGTATTGGCCCGAGAAATGAACCCTGGGGGATGCCTGGTAAAATTAGGTTAAGGAATGCACGCCTGGTTGACTACTACTCGGAAATTTTAATGATACGTGTCGAAATCGAAAAAATATGAAGTTTACATAGTAGTCCGGGATACCAAACTTTGTTAAAGGCTTTCTCGAGAACTAAGGCGATAAACCATGTAAGTAGAGCTCAATTGAAGTTGGTGGTAGCAATTTTGCAGACCAAGGAAAGCTGCTGGGTTGTGGAATGGCTGGCGCGGAATCCAAACTGGAAGTTGTTCATTATCCCTGAGTTTTCTAATGTTTCTGGACTGTAATAAGGAGTAGAATGTTGAAAACTTTTGCCAAAGCCGGGATGAGGCTTACCGGTCTGTAGCTGGAGGGGATTTTTTTTGGGTTTTGTGGGTTTTGGGATATTTATTATTTTTGCGGTCCGCCATGCTACTGGGTAGTTTGTGGACCACAAATAGGAGTTAAATAGATTAATAAAGAAGATGCGTAAACGGAGGGAGTTGATGCCCAGGGTCCCTCTGTGTCGCGAATTTGTGCTCGATTCGTGGCTTTATTAATTAATTGTATTAAAATTACATACCATATCAAAGTCTATGACATCTTAAAAAGAAGATCTCTTGGCGTTCTATCAAATAGTGTATTCGTATGGGCATAAATTCATGTAGTTTGAATGTTATTTCTAGTTGGCTTTGGAATTCAGGAATAAATTTAAAACATTTCGGAGTAGTCTTTTAATTTGAATAAAAGCCTTTGTTGATAGAGTTTTCATAAACGTTCAAAATAGGGACAAACCGATACGACCAAAACCTGAACGTCATTATACAGCAATAATTCCTTATGTATACGGACTATCGGAGAAGATACGCCGTATAGGTGACAAATTTGATGATAGGACGGTATTTCAAACGGGGAACACTTTGACATCCATTTTAACAAAAACAAAATCGATAAACGGAGCAGAACTCAAAAAACTGTATTTACAATATCCCATCTGAATGTGATAAATGTTATGTGGGTGAGTCATCCAGACCTTTCAGTGTGAGGTTGGATGAGCACAAGAATTACGTTAGAAAAAATGAAATTCAGAAATCAAAGGATTTGTGAACATGCTTGGGAAAACGGACATAGAATAAACTGGGACTCGGCAAAAAGTTTAACAAAAGAAACAGATACCAAAAAAAGAAAAATTAAAAAATCAGCAATAATCTTATTAAATGAAGATAAATGCGTATCGAATTGTTCTGTAGATATTTGTACAACCTGACTACCAATGTTAAAAGAAGAACTTAACAAACTCAACAACATCTAAAAGAAAATATCATCAGCTCTGTGTAAGTAGTAAGTATCTATGGAAATAACATAGACAGAATATTAAAGTTGTGTAATTGACACACACAGCAAATAAGAGTTCTTCGAAAAAAGATTTGAAAACCGACTACTTTCCGAAACATCAGCAAAATACATTATTTCTGTGTTCATTCTGATTTATATTCGGAAAGAATATTCGTAAAATGCCACAAATAACTTTCAGACAATATTTTCTAATGAATTTAAAATGTTCTCTATTGATAAATTAGATATTCAGAAACCGCTATTATATATTAGAAATCTCTGTTAAGATAAGTTAACTAAAGAATTCAAAGTTTTGTTGATTTGCATGCACATTAATCTCTATGGACAAATTAAATTATAAATCACTTAATGCAACAAGTACACCTAAAGAGATATTGTCGTATCTTTTTGAAACTATGTGAAATCAATTGATTTAGGGGCTTTTAAGTCATTTAATTTTAAATTCAAAACACATACGCTATGTATAACATGCATTTTCTATTAACGACGTTCTGGCCTATTTCTGACATGAAACGCAATAAATGTGACGAAATTAAATTTATTATTTTGTTTTAATTAGTAGTTTATCACAATCGTGTGAATTTGTGAAAGTCAATAAGGCATATTTTAATCTAATCTTGTATTTTATATTTCTGACCTACAAGGAAGATATACATTTGCATTAATTTCATGAAATTCTAGGTCTGCCATTAAAATTGTCATTTCCTGTTCAACTGTCGGCTTGTACGCTTTATTTTTTAATAGGTAGCTTTGAAGGACTGAAATAACATAAAAGATCCATTTACATTTGTTACTTTCAGAATAAATTTGTATTAGAACGGAAAAGTTATTTTTTTCCTTTTAACAAGTTCAAGGTATACACATAATTAAACTGCAATACAACACTTATGTATATCTCTTTCAAAATTATAAACGTACATTTTGTATATACTACATCAACTTCTTGAGACCTCAATGGCATGTAATGATTTTCTAAAACAGAAGATCGAAGAAACCTTCCTTTGATCATTACCAGTTTTAAATCGGTTGGCTGCTTGTGTGTTTTAAATGAATTAAATAATAAATAAAATAAATAACACCACGGGTAATTACGACCCCCTTTATCCGGGAAGGCTCTAGGAGAGCCTTGTGTGGGAGGGGGCTACACATTTAGAGACAAGGCACCCAATATTCGTGTATAGTGAAAAAATCCCTCTCACAGTATTTTCCACTGCCACGACCGGGGATCGAACCCGGAACTTTTGGGTGAGAGGCAAGTGCGCTCACCTCTCAACCACCAGTCATAGAAATAAATAGTTACTTCAGTTGTTACGCTTACAACAGCGATTTGTTTTTGAGGTTCGAATGTACTCTTAATTACGGCTAGTACGTGTTGAAGAAGTTTACGCACAGTAAACGAAACGTGGACAAATAGCGCTATTTTTATCCTTTGGTCTTACAGCCACAATTGTTTAAAGTTTGCAGTATTGAATGCAGTATTACTCTGGTTAATTAGTACAGTGACATTAAAATTCACCAAATGATTCACCGTTTGCATAAAAATAGTAATGAAAGGAATATTTAAATTTATATTCTCATGTATGAATACAGCTGATTTGACTACTCATCAAGAAAAGTTTTACGATTAGATTCAACCTCAGTCGCATGTAAAACAATATCCCCTACAAAGGAACCTTATCTTTTCAGTACTAATATTAGGCTATTGATTGTGTCATATAGAAAGGAACTAAGACGTTGAGGAGTTTTTATTGCACAAATCGTTCAATTGTTCATTTAAGATGAGAAAACCGCGGAGTGCTATTAAACTAGAGGTTGCAACTTGGAGATAGGGGTGAAAATGCAACACTTTCAGTTTTTTAAATATAACTCGAAAACGAAGCAAAATTCAGGTATAGTTAATAGGTGCGTAGGTTCAAATTGATGGTACTATTCAACGATGTTCATCTTTAGGAACCATTCATATCTGCAACATTTATCAACGATTTGTCTTATCCAGATAATTTTTTGACGAAAAAGAAATCCAATAAAATCCGTCTATTTCTAGTCACATGTCAAAATTCATCCAATAATTAAAGGATTACACTGAAAACATCCCATGGGAGATTATCACTTATGTCATTATGTTACTATGCAAAGAGGAATTATTGACAATTTTATGATTTATTTAAAATTGTCACATTCACGATTTGACATATTATTAGAATTTAAGTAATTACCTTGCGCCTACGGCGTTGGGTAATTACTAAGCAACAAGCTTTCGGTTCATTATTGGAAAAAAATTGTCGCGTGATTATCAATGCCCTTGGTAAATTACAGCTGATAGCATTTTAGTTTCACATTAGACCCTTTGTAGAATGATATGCCTATCATGCACTACTTCAGGTAGTGCATAATAGGACGGCAAAGTCGCCGAGGACCTCTGACTTGGCGACTGACATTTTTAAAAGGACCCACCTAGCTTAAATACTGGGTTGAGTCTTTAAAGACTGCTATCGCGGCTGGACGTCTCCAAGTTCAGTTCGAAGCTATCATGACCTTGTCATCATGGAACTGATGGAGCAGTGTTGCGAATGATGACTTTGTGACATCCCACCATTATATTTAGCTTTGTGGCACAACGGATTCTGTGGGAGTTGACCGTTATTTGCTGGGACCAACAACGGCCATCAATTTAGTAAAATAATAAATTAGGATCCTGCAGGTGAATCTCCATCACGCCAAGACTATTTCGGCGATTCTATGTAGGAGATACGATAAAGTCAAGATACGAGCGCTGTCAAGTCAAGAAAATTCTGGAAGACCTAAAATCGCGACCAAGGTAAGTTGTACAATACGCCATCTACTAGACCTAGAGCCTGTATTTTATATAATAAAAGAGTTAAGTGTACACCAATTCCAGTGTCTTGCACCCACGATTTTCCTACAGCCACCCTATCAGCATCGCCGGAAGAACAAAAAATGAAGAGCTGCTTCATATGCTCCGTGCTGCCGTAACTATAAGCGTTATAGTCACCTACGCGGGGAGATGAGTTTTCTAATCATAATCAAATTTAATGCACGCCATATAGTATAAGGAAGCACCGACATCAACACGTGATGTAAGTCATTATTACATTTTGTCACGGGTGAAGAGTGATTTTTAGCCTACATAGACAAAGAACCTGCCATTGTTACTTCAGTACGTAAAGAATGCTTAGACTTAACCTTACGCGTAAGTAATGTAAGTGCTCTTATGCAAAATTGACAGCGTCAGAAGAGCCATCAGGTTTCAATCACAAACACATTGGATTCAATATTATCACTCCATCTCTGACGGAGGCAAAATTCAGATATCCCAGAAAAACCAATTGGGATTGATGTCTCAGAAGCATCTTGAAGGAGGAAGGGATGTAGAGAACAAGTAAACGTGGTCTACCAGAAACATTATCAACAGAAAACAAGGGAAACTAGAGGTAAAACAATCTGGAGGTGCAGACGTATAGAAGGTCTGTGGTCTGAAGTTAGAGGACTATTAAACAAGCCAAATCCCTCCAAGATTGGGACACCTACAAAATAAAACACACAACAGTACAACACAGAAGTCTGCAAAGCAAAGATATACTCATGAAGAAGGTTCTGTGTGGAGGTTAGCGAAGGCCCTATATACTCTGGAACGTATGGGGTCCTGACCATGTATAGTTGTACTACAAATGAAGTAGAATTTTCCAAGCTATCAATAATTTCATTTCTTACCTCATTTGTAAATATATAAAAATATATTTCAGAGTAGGTATTTTAGCTCTTTTCTGTGACAAATAGGTTCATATTAAGATATTAGGTTTTAAATAGATAGCTTTTCGAAAAATATATGTGATTAGATAGATAGGCTTGTACTTGTATTTATTTCTGCTGATTATAAGTAAGATAGTTAAATTCTTAGTTATATTCCATTATACCTTCTAACTTTCTAGCGTAGTTTTTATATCAACCAGTTACAGTTCTTCTGTTTTGCATTTTGCTTTGTAAGAGAAGTAGTCTAGTTTCTTCCTGACTATGGTTTTCGTAAATCAGTGAACATCTAATAAGGTATATTGGCGTCATATGAATATCCAAATTCCTTATTATATCCGAATCGGCATGCTGTTTATGTGGTGTATCTGCCTGTCTTTCTATCTGCCTGATGTTTTTTTTTTTTCTAAAACACGACTCTATACAGAAATCTGAAATATTAGATATAAGATCTGGAAAGTCCAAGATCGAACGTTGTTGAATATTGGTGAAACGTATGCACCAGGGGCATCTGTAGACCGGGCCAAAAAAATAATTTGTCTTAAAATTTCAAAACAATTCAAATAAAAAAAATAAGTGGAAAATTGTATCCAAGGAAAATTTTACAATTTTTTTGCGGGAGGGCAGAAAAGGTTCGGGGAGCTTTTTTAATTGCTTTATTTAGATTAACGCCCTGGTAGAGTTTTGCATTAGCTATTCCACCACTCAACCAGCACACATATACATAGACAATTACATAACGACCATTGCCTACGACATTTCCACTTGCCGCAGCTGAGATTCAAACTCAGGAGTGGCACAGTAACTAACCTTGTTGTCTCTCACACAACCTCGTCTAGTCCACTGCCACCAACTCGGTAACAAATGAAAGACTCCACTAAACATCCATACCCTGCCAGGATTTGAACCCGGGACTCTTTGGTTGCCAGCTTAACACATAAGCGTTGAACCACTAAGCCAGTATCGAATACAAATTATTGCATCGAAAATGTTTTTGAAATTTTCTCGGCAGAGCATCACTCCAAGCTCCAGGGTGGGCCCAAAAACAATTTTTCATCGAATAAAATCTGGCATCGAAAATGTATTTTTCAAATTTTTCTTGAAGCAGCAGGGACTTTTCCAAGAAATGTCCAAAACAATTCGAATATAATCAAAAAATGATTATTATGGAAAGTTATTTATGCCGAAAAGGTTGTTTACAAATTTCTCCATAGAGCACCAGAGAAATCAAAATTGTTTCAATAAAAAAGTTGTCAATACGGAAAGTTATATTGAAATTTTTCTTATAAATTTCTTGTCAGAGTACGAGACTGCCGCAAGAGGGACCCAAAATCAAAGTCTTATTAAATCAAAAATGTTACAAATTGAAATTTAGTATGGCGAATTGTATCGAAAAGAGTCTTTGCAAATTTCTTGTCAAACTGCTATATTTAAAATTTTAATGATTTCTGATGATTTCAGATTGATTGTTGAAACGTTCCTCAGTGTACTATGCAATATTTTTATTTTGGTAAACTCTTATCAAGGATTTCAACACTCTTCATGTAAATTTTTTCCTAAAATGCCTTATACCTTTTGTATTCACCGATTGATATTTTTCAATAACAATAGAGTTGTTTTTCTAGCGAACACTAGCTTATTTCCCAGATTTCAACAGAATTAGATTATTGCTTCTTCAGTTATTATACTCATAAAAATGGTGACGGAACAGGCAGACGGACAGATAGACGAATATTTTGAAAATCGTTCAGAATTAGATAACTAATACAATGATATGATTTATTTTTACCTAGTAGCCATATTTACAGCTTTAGAAAAGTGTCTGCGAACAGTATAAATAATAGAAAGTAAAAAATCCAAAACAGTTATCTCGATCATGTAGTTGCTCTTTTACAAACAAACAAATCCTGAGCCTATTAATCTTTTTCAACATTACAGGTGTGTTCAGTTTAATTCTCTATATTGTTTTTATATATCAAATAAAGATAATCAACAAAAGAAATCTAGCACGTATGTATTTGTAATATAATTTCTGCTGTTAATAAACTGATAAATATTTATTATAGAATTTTGAAACCGGAGAACTAGTTTTATTTCAAAACTTTGTCAATCTTAATTTCCTCTATTTTGTTTAATCTTACGTTTGTTTTGTATGGTCACCTAAAATATGTATCCTACAAGGTTGTATGTTCTGTCCACCTTTCCTCACAATTCGAGCTAAGGGCAGTTACTATTCAATATTTATATTTGTAAAGTTAATTACGAATCTAACTTTATATATCTTAAACAAGAGATGCAAAAGGCAACTTAAGAATATACAGAATACTTGAGATTTTATTATTCTGGAGAAAAACCTTAACACTTAATTGTTAATAATTTAACTTACGCTACTAAAAATGTTTCATAGGCTACTGTTACAAAAATCGATCTGACAGCATTCTTAAAGTGTCTCTCTTTGTACTCGTTTAAATTTGTCAATCTTATTTTTTAGCCGCTTTTACTTCATGGCCGCATTTACTTCACGACCCCATATATTAAATTGACCATCGTATTTAAAATGGATTTATGCTTAAAGAAAAATTAAAAGTAAGTAGTCGTTTCAAAGCTTTGTTATATTTATTAAAATGAATAAACTGAGATACAGGAAAATAACATATAACAAACTTTATAACTATGTAATTTACTAATGACAGAAATGAAAAAACTATCTAATGACGTTTAACTCATTTGTTTTCGTTGTTAATTTGAAAGCGATTAAAACTGTCAGCCTAGTAGACTTCTTAAACAATTTTGCCCATGCCTTCGGTAATTTGTACGAAACAATTTTTAAAAATATTTCATTTTACTTCTTGAGTCAGTTGCCTAAAACATACTGTGTACACCTCGGCCAAACGATCTTCCCCCGTCTTATCCGAAGTTTGCTTGGTCTCGACCATGGTGTAATATTAGGTGATGCAACAAGACCCGTACGAATGGCTTGGTAAGTGTTTAGTTATGTGTAATGCAATAGATGGCATGAAAAATAAAGTCTCGTCGTTACTTACGCATATAAATATTAGAAATACAGTTTTACGGGTTCTATGTGGTTAACGCCCTGTAGATTTGTTTTATTTATATTTAAAGAGCCTTTTAGTTCGTTCTTTTTGTCTTAGTTTTGCCGTTTACTTGTGTATATATGTAACACTACATGTATCAAAGGAAATCCGTCTATCTATGTCATAATCTATAGGTAAATTGCAGGGGTATATTCCGGTCGCCATCTACTGAATTAAATAGAAACCAAGCACTTATGGAGCCGTCGATTAACATGGCAAGTGCCGTGTGTCGGACCACTTAATATACTATACCTTGGTCTCGACTGTGCCTCGGCCGCAAACTTCGTATTCAGCCGAGAAAGATCAACTATACGGCCTTGATACACAAGCAACTATTTCTCAAAAAAAAAAATGACTCTAATGACAACACTTTTGAAGTTAAAGTATTATTTCTCTGACACTTCGTCTGACCGGCTTATTTAGTATTTTATTGCCGCTAATGATCTCTGCGCGGCAGTAAAAATCTTAAATAACAGTAATTATTTAATTCATATGCGATGTTTGAAGAAATATATGTGGAGTAGTAATTTTTGCATCTAACCTATTCTTGCCGGACTCGCTTCGTTCGTTCGTCAAGTACAACCTCGACATAAAAAAAAATAAAAAAAATTGAAAACTTGCTTTTCGTACTAAAAAGTAAAAAAATTATTGCAAGAAAAGCACGGCATGCGCACTTTATATGAATATACTTCTAGCAATAATTTTTTACTTTTCAGTACGACATTTAAGAAAAGCAAGTTTTTTTCATACATAAATTCATTCAATGGAACTGGGTTCCGAGGTATAAACCTAACGGCATTCCTTTATGACATCAGAACTAATATCGTACCATTTGTACGGGAAGAAACGGACGTAGAAGTCTCTGATCAGGCAAAAACCTTTTGTATTCTATGTTTTGCAGGAGGTGCCGGTTGGATAGCATATTTAATCAATTTTCACCTCCGCGCCCTATACGTGCGGATATTTGCAAAAGTACCGCTGGAATACTGCATTGTCAGTCGATCTTAGTAACTGTGCAAAATTCGAAGAGAAACGTGAAAACTGAAAAATACTACATTGTGAGTTAAAGAAAAGCGAGTAAAAATGTCATTTTTACTCCATATAAAACAATATACTATTTTTGCCTTACAATATTATCAACATCTGCTTAATGTGTCTGAAAATGTTGAGATATAAGTGTACTAAACAATAGTAATGCACTTTTAATTGCCAGTGAAAATCCTGGCAATATTTCAAGTCAGAAATAGCTGGACGGGTTCAGTCAGACACAGGCAACTGTTTGGAACATCGTAAAAAAGTTTGCGCAAACATGATTTTTATTCTTAACAGTTGATTCGAAGTATAATAATAACGGTTGATATATGTATCACATGTTTTTACTCTTTTTGGAGTTCTTTTATGAGTAGCAGCATTCTAAATCTGGTAAATCTATTTCTGTAACTCATTTTAATTGTTGATATACCCTGTCCCACCATCCCCATAAATAATAATTCAAGGCAATCAGATGTGGAGGTTTGACTCAAGCTGCCATGGCTAACTTATCGCACAGCGAAATTTTCTTTTAGTATTGGGCCATTACACAAGTTTACACGGTAATACCCATCCATGCTGATGTGTGAAAAGAACAGAATCCATAAAATCTTGTAATTCATTTTGTGTTAATAGAAGGTATCCTGTGCCTATTAAACGAATATTAGTGATAACAAGACCGATCATATTACTATCTATGATATCGTACTGTGCATTTAGTACAAAACTATGTCGGAAATGAGTCGTTGATATTTCTTAGCCCAATAATGACTGTTTTTTATTTAGAATACCATTTTGCATAAGAATACACAATTTTGGTAACCACACTATTTAACCCTTTCGCTTCTCCCCCGTGAAACCTCCTACGCCTGATCCTTTCTTTTGCAAAAATAGCGATAAAAACTTTTTTTTATTATAGTTTGATTATATTGCACTAGTTAAGTTGAAATAACCAAAAAAAATTAACCCTAATCATTTCAACCCTTTACTGAGGGTGAACATACATTGACCTCCCAAAAAATACGATTTTTCCTAAATGTTTACTACAAACTGATGAAGGGAAATAAAATATTACTAATAGTGTCTATTTTTATCAAATTATCAGTAATAATGGATATACGCTCTCAAAAAATAGTTTACATCGTGTTTAAAGGGCGTTTTGGAAAAAATGTTTTTTGGTGTAAATCATTGTTTAGGTCTATAGAGTTTATATGTAATTTCTGTATTGTTGTTGAACATGTCAGGAAATTTTCAACACTTTATTTTGTTTTTGGTCAATTTTATGGAAGGGTTAAATTGTCCTCATAAACCTTTTTTTAGAACAAAAGATATTTACGCTTTCTATTAGTTTTTAAGAAAAATTTAATGATTAAGAAAATGTTTAGAATACGTTTTTGTATAAGAATACATAATTTTAAAAATATTAGTCCTTAAACCTTTAGTTGTGCCCTCATAGGTAACAATAATAATAATTATTATAATAATTTATTGTTCCTGTTGATCATAAATACATGATATAAGATAAGTCAGTAGAATTAAAAATGGAATATAAAAAAAATATAAACATAAATAGAATATAAAATGTACATCCACAAATGAGCTAGGTAATATTAAAGTATAAAAAATACAAAACAAATATATACATGTATAAAACCATACACATATGTATAAAAATATCTCTCTTTCGTTCTGTCCTCGTAGATAATAATAATTATAATAATTTATTAATAATATAATTATAATAATTTATTAATCCTGTCGATCATAAATACATGATATAGGATAAGTCAGTAGAATTACAAATGAAATATAAAAAAAATAAAAACATAAATAGAATATAAAATGTACATCCACAAATGAGCTAGGTAATATTAAACTATAAAAAAAAACAAAACATATATACACATACATATATACACATATATAAAACCATACACATACGTATAAAAATATCTACGTAAAGGGGTAAAATTACTAATATGCACAGAGTAACATATTATACAACATTGAGGAAACTATTAAAAAATACTTGTGGATAACGGCAAGAGCATTTTCTTTTTCTTTAGAAAAAGCAATCAACGTATTAGTCTTTTAAAGAATAGTAACTTTTATTTATTAATATTTTTTTAAGTTCTCACTTAAAATGTTTTGTTTGCATATGTTTGTACTTAGCAGGTAAATGATTATATGCTTTTATAGCCAGGTATTTTGGACTTTGTTCATATTTTGCTAATCTATGTGTCGGTATTTCAAGTTTAGTATCATTTTTGGTATTATGTGAATGATAATTATTAAGAGTATTCATGTTCAGTTCAGTTTTAGCATACATCAACAGATTTAACAATAAACTACAGGGTAATGTTAATATTCCCAATTATTTAAATAGAGTTTTACAGCTATCTCGTTTATTTAATTCAGCAATAAACCTTACCGCTATTTTTTGCAACTTGTAAACCCTCACTTGCAACTCCTCAGGCAAATATGGCATAGGAAATTACAGAATGAAAATGAGCGTGATAATATGTGATTAATACTGATTTTTCAATAAAGTTACGTAATTAAAACATAATATTTTTACTGCAGTTTCGAGCTGTTGACTCTCGTCAGTGCAAGGTAGGCATGTGACGACGGACAAGAGGATCACTTAACTACTTAGTACATTTCTGTATGTTTGGGATAGCAACATGTAAAGTAGTCAGCAGGCGCCATCTAGCGGTCCAGTGTCTATTGCAATCGAAAAATAAATAGCCTCAGTGGGCTTAGCATAGTTCAAATGTGCTTTTAGAGAGCGGAATATTAAAACATAATATTTTTATTCGCAAACCCTTCTATAAAATCCTTATTTTACTATAAGGAACGTAACCAGACTGCAACCAACAGCTAGTCTCCGAACTATGTGTCCCGCCGAGCGCTGAAGTACAAGTTACAAGCCTGGCGCGTTAAGTGTAATAATTGCATATTACCATCAAAACGTTAATGCTTCGATTCCAACAAACGCCAGCCGAAAGACTGGTCCTACTTAAAGGAGCTCTCATACCAGTCGTCACACACCACGTGCAGACAGCAGTTTCGAGCTGCTCGCTCTCGTCAGTGCAAGGTAGACATGTGACGACCGACACGAGGATCATTTGACTATTTATTACATTTCGGTATCTTTGGGATAGCGACATGTAAAATAGTCAGCAACCGCCATCTAACGGTCCACTGGCACGAGAGTTCCTTTAAGTAGGATCAGTCTCTGGGCTGGTGTTTGTTGCAATCGAAGCATTAGCGTTTCGATGGTAATATGCAATTGTTACACTTAACGCGCCAGGCTTGTAACTTGTAGTTCAGTGCTCAGCGGGGCACATATCTCGGAAGGCAGCTGTTGGTTGCAGTCTGGCTACGTTCCTTATAGTAATATAAGGATTTCATAGAGGAGTTTGCGGCTAAAAATATTATGTTTTAATATTCTGCTCTCTAAAAGCACATTTGAACACTATTACGTAATTGATTGATACAATAGCAAACTGGAGCAATTCGTTTGCAAATACTGTCAATGTGTAGACCAAGAATAATTGTCAGATATATGTAAACCTAAAAAATGTACAGTTTTTTCTTGCTTAATGGTACAAATTTTTATTTTTATCAAAAGACTTTCCTCATAATTTTTCTGTAAGTTGCTAAATCTTAAAAATATGGACTTTTTACTATTTAAGACCAGCCTGTCTCTGGAAAACATTCATCCGCTTGAGCTTTATTCAGCTTTAATCATGGTAGTCAAAAATTACATTTTCAAAACGCGAACATCTCCGTTAGTATTGATTTTTACCCCATACACAAGAGGAAATGAAATGATTAGAATGTTATTTTGTATGAGAATACAAATTTTGGAAATGCCTTCAATTAACCCTTATACATAGTAAGGCGTTTTTGGTATTCTTACGGCAAATGATCGTATTTGATGCTTAGTATATTTTACTTCGACCAGGCACCGTGACATTAATATACTGGCATTTTCATGGCGCTGATTCGTTTCGCCTATTCAGCACGCATCATCAGATCGGAAAATATTTTTATTTATTGGTGTATGAAAAGTAAGTATTCTCTTTTGTTATTTTATTCGGTTCATTTTTTTAATGAATTGTAATTTTTGCTCGGTTGATATGATTTGCCGACACTTTCAATGAGGGAAACCTTTTTAAATAAACTCGTCTAGATTATCTTGTATTAAATAAAAAATTATTGGGCGTTTTTAACTATTTATTTTTCTTCAAATATTTCTAACGGACTACATGAAGAAGTACGACAATGCACGGTGTTCGACAGCCAACGCCACTGCGTAAAAGGAAATCCCGTGAAAGGGCATAATCATGCCTTCGCATGACTAAATTTACGTTCAGAGGAATCATTTTAATGTGAATGTATTTTCGAGTAAGTCACGAATACAATAATAATTATTTAGATTTTCAATGTAACTTTTTTATCGGCGATAAAACGTTGCGTTATATCGAGTTCAATTTAGATATGCGTGGTGGTACCAGGTATACCAAGCGTATTTTCTTAATTGCTTTAAATTCCTTGTTTACCCCACCCTTGCATTGCAATAACGTACTATAAATTATAACTTGGTTGCGGCGGAATTATGTATACACAGTAGATTGACTTAATTTTAGAAGTAAAGTATTCGCGGTAGATGATATTAAAATACTCACAAATTAAAGGCTTACTCCAAACGTCTAAACATCATAAATCGTATTAAATAGTCACAAATAGAGGTCTACAGACCTTAAAAATACAGCAGCTGTGGGAGAAATAAGGAAAGAATAAAACACAGCTTATTTATTAAAATTTGAAATTTAATAAAATATATTGCGTCACGTGTGTTGCTGTTATCGAACCTTTCAAAATATACTGGCAAAATTAAAATAAAAAACGTAGGAATCATCAAATAAATTCTCTTTATAACTTACCAATCTCATATTGTAATAAAAAAGTAATTTAGTAATTTTGTTTCCCAAGAAAGTCAAAAATTGATAGCCAAAATTATCTTAATAATAGTAACTAAAAAAAATCCCAATGGCAGGGGCCAGTCTGAAATGTAGGTTTCATCCTATATTGTTTGCACTGCTTCAGGTCTCTATTATTTTAGTAAATAATTGATTAAGTAAGTATATCTTTATTAGAACTGCCCAACTTCAATGTATTGTCATCGATTTATAAACTATTAGCACGTGGTAGGTAGTCTTCAAAATATAATATCCCGCTATTTAAAAATGTTTTCTGTGTTTTGGCAAAAAAATGTTTTAGACAAAAGTTGTAGGGCTAGATGAGCACTATCCAACGATGTATCGCATGTACATATTTGCGAAATAAAATTTTCAGAATTTTTTAAGACTTTGAAACGCCGCCATTTTTTTAATTTTTCCTATGCGTCTTAGCAAAAATGTTTTAGACAAAAGTTGTAGGACTGGATGATCACTATCCAATGATGTATCACATGTACATACTTGATTCGAAATAAAGTTTTGAAAATATATTTAAAATTTTGAACCGCCGCCATTTTGAAATGAAGAAGGCGATTTGACCCATCTTCGAACTTATCAGAGATGGATCCAAAGTTACCAAAATGACCTTACCACCCACCACCCTGTGGGTGGGGCGAGCAGCAACTTTATTGCGGAATCGGATTCTATGGCAAATAATACGTAAATTTTATTTATTTATTTTTATTCTTGCATGGTGTCGCTGTAATCGCAAAAAATGAAAAAAAAACATTACTGTTTCAAGAGTAGCGTCTTGTGCCCATAAAAAAACGTCCAATTCAAAAACTGAAAAACACGTATTTGTTATTTTTACGAAATCTATCCAATGACACTGGATTCGACTCTCCCTCCCACCCCTAACCCGGTGGGTGGGGTGGGGGCACTTTGAAATTTGTAATGAAAATCAGTATTTTTTATAGCGGATCCGGATTCTACGGCCAAAAATACGTGAATTTTATATCGGGCATTTTTTTCGATTCTCGCAAGGTGTCGCTGCCATCGCAAAAAATTGAGTGGAAACATGAAAGTTTTGAACGCATACTTTAAAAAATACGAAAAGTAAAACTACTGATCTCAGAGTGAATGATTTCCCGAGCTGTTTTGAGAACAGTGATTTTACACGGTCGTGCGGAAATTACAACAACTATTAAGAGTTGTTCGGAGTGTATTAGTCATCCATGCTTCCAATTTTAATTGTAAATGGCTTCACGTCAATAAAATGACGCAGCCTAATGTACGGTATGCTTGGAAAGAGAGTGATAGAGATGTAATAGAATATGACATTGGACAAATTTATTATACCTAATCTTTAAATTTCTCGGTGCACTTGAGGACATTAGGGCTAATTTTATTTTAGTTCTACAAAAGGGAAAATGTTTATTTTAATAATACCTATGTGGAATGATAAGAATTATTTTTGAAAATCGAAAATAGAAGAAAATAAAAATATTTTTTTATATATACTTTTTTTCTCTCATCGTCCCACATTGTAACATGTTTTTAATGTCTTTTAGTGAAAGCCGTTTTTTTAAATAATGATTTATATGAGAGTAAATTGCACCGTCTTTCCGGCTTATATCCGGAGCGCTCTTTAACATTCTGTAAATTTATTAGCAGCTAGTAATTTTCAAAACTCGATTTAAAAAAACTAACAGTGGTTTAATTCTTAATTCAGCCTCTTCAGACAAGTTCTTGATCCCAGCCAGTGAAGGCAAGGAGGTAACTCAGCCATTTAAGGCAAGGTAAGAATTTCGGCCAGTTGAGGCAATTAATTTACAGCTTAACTGCTACACTAGCAGGTTTTAATTTCAAGATTATAGCAGGTGTTCAAAATGGTGCTCATTGACTTCTTGGCATTGTCCGAGACGAACGTAAAAATTTTCAATAGCACTTCTTATCATTTGAGGTGGTATTTCTGCAAAAATGTTTATTATGCGTTGTCTCAGCTCTTCCAAATCACGAGGTTTAGTGAAATGAACCTTACCCTTCACGTAGCCCCAAACAAAATAATCAAGTGGTGCGAGGTCGGGAGATCTTGCTGGCCATTCAATAGTTCCTCTTCGACCTATCCATCGATTTTCGAAAGTACCATTCTAATAGTCCCTAATAATATCCCGATAGTGTGAAGGAGCCCCATCTTGCTGTAACCAAACATTATCGAACTCATCACCAGCAATCTCTTGTATTGCGTGAACTATTTGATTTGTCAATATTTCCAGGTATTTTTCTCCATTCATATTTCCATCTATGAAAAACGGTCCTATGATTTGATCCCTGAAAACTCCTGTCCAAACATTTCATTTTTATGGATACTGCGTGTGTGTTTCAAGCATCCAGTGAGGGTTTTCGTCACTCCAATATCTGAAATTATGGCGATTAACTTTTCCACTGAATTCGAAAGTTGCATCTTAGAAGACAAGTAGAGATGACAAAAAATTTGGGTTTTGGTTACTCCTTTCTATCATTAATTCACTAAATTCAAGTCGCCGATCAAAATCATCTTCATTTAACTCTTGGTGAAGGTGAATTTTTAAGTATGAAATTTCAAAAGTTTCAAATTCTTATGAACTGAAAATGCACTCATATCAAACTGTTGACTTACTTTTCTGATTGATAACCTTCGATTTTGAACAAATGCTTGGACCACTTCCATTTGTCGAGTTTCCGATGTTTCAGATTTTGGTCTTCCAGATTTTGGGCGATTTTTATTTGTCTTTGTGTCTAGGAATCGTTTGATAGTACGGGACACAGTAGATTTCGAAATTCCCACTTGATCTACACGGAAAGTTTCGTTGAATAAAATCACAACTTCATCATAGGACCTTTCTTTATCGCCCCACCCTCGCATCATTAATAGAGACACTCTCTCTTCATCTGTTAAAGTAGCCATTATGCAGAAAAAAACGCGAGAACTAATGAAAAATGAAATAACTTTTTCCGTACAAAAGTGCGCTCCTGCCTCCACAAAAGTTGGAAGGAACTGAAGGTTCTCATAGAAATTTCACAAAACAAATACTGTTATCAAGAACACTTTAAAAAAAACATTCATAAAAACCAAGATATCACAGATATTGTTTTTTAAACTGAATATATTTTTGTCAACACGAGTAGCTAGAGTTTGTAAATATTTACAAATTTATGGACGCTCAAGGTTTATTTCAATTTTGTGCAATTGCAGAGATACCTTGCGAGAATAGAAAAAAATGCCCCATATAAAATTCACGTATTTTTGCCAGTAGAATCCGAATCCGCAATAAAAAGTTAGGGATTTTCATTACAAATTTCAAGTTGGCCCCCGCCCCACCCACTGGGTTAGGAGTGGGAGAGTCGAATCCAATGTCATTGGATAGATTTCGTAAAAATAACAAATACGTGTTTTTCAGTTTTTGAATTGGGCATTTTTTTATGGGCACAAGACGCTACTCTTGAAACAGTAGTGTTTTCTTTTCATTTTTGCGATTACAGCGACACCATGCAAGAATGTCCGGAATATAATTTACACATTTTTGCCGTAGAATCCAATTCCGCAATAAAAAATAGGGATTTCCATTTGGAATTTTAAAGTTGCCCCT
This sequence comes from Leptura quadrifasciata, assembly GCA_963675555.1. Lineage (NCBI taxonomy): Eukaryota > Metazoa > Arthropoda > Insecta > Coleoptera > Cerambycidae > Leptura > Leptura quadrifasciata. The sequence continues at coordinate 136,033,727 of OY776676.1, forward strand.
CGCCCCACCCACAGGGTGGTGGGTGGGGAGGTCATTTTGGTATCAGTAGATAGTTTTTTGAAAAATTTTTGACACGTATTTTTTAATTTTTTGATTTGATGCAAACTGTTCGAGATTTTCCACCGTTCTCATACTTTTTAACACCCGGTATACATACATATTACAAGCCTGGCGCGTTGAGTTTAATAATTGCATATTGTCACGACCTCCCTTTCGGAAGGCTGCAACTGACGGCCACTTGGCTTGTACGAGAGGGAGATTGGGTAGTCAAAGTAGAAGACGAGTTTAAAACAAATAAAATTTATTGACAAAATAATAACAAAGAGTGTCACAGTACAAACAGGCACAACAACAATAGTAACAAATGGAGCCCTTACCAACATTACTGATGTGGGGAAATGCGTCAGGATAAGGAGTCGCACTTCTTAACACATTAAGAGTAGGACTGTCTTAAGAATTCGACTGCCGCCCGCGTTAATAAAATTCGTATTTATAATTTTACAACATGCTTATTTAGCAGGTTACCTATTGAGTACAAGTTCGTATTTATTGTTTGTTATTAATAATTTAATGTCAGGTCTTGTTCTCAATATTTGTTTAATATTATTGTAAAGTATATCAATTTAGAATTTTGAAAAATAATTTGTATCAATATGTAACCTACTAAAGCTCTTTCAAAATTTTCTCCTCAAATATGAATACTCCTTATGTAACAATATTATTAACAGAAGGCTAATGCTTCGATTGCAACATACACCAGCCGAAAGACTGATCCTACTTAAAGGAGTTCTCGTGCCAGTCATCCCACACTGCTTGCAGACTGCAGTTTCGAGCTGTTGGCTCTCGTCAGTCAAATAGTCAAGGGATTCTCGTGTCGTTCGTCACATGCCTACCTTGCACTGACGAGAGCCAACAGCTCGAAACTGCAGTCTGCAAGTGGTGTGGGACGACTGGCACGAGAGCTCCTTTAAGTAGGATCAGTCTTTCGAAGCATTAGCGTTCTGTTTGTAATATGGGATTATTACATTTAACGCGCCAGGTTTGTAACTTGTAATTCAGCACTCGGCGGGGCACATAGCCCGGAGCGTAGCTATTGGTTGCAGTCTGGTTACGTTCCTTATAGTAAAATAAGCATTTTATAGAGGAGCTTGCGACTGAAATCTTATGTTTTAATATTTCTGCCCTCTAGAAGCACACTTGAACGATATATAAACTTTTGAATGGGCGGCATTTTTGGGGTCTGGGGACCATAATCGAAGAAACTATAGTGTAATTTTCCCGAAGTCGTGACATGCTGCACAAGGTTCAAATACGCCGAGTCAAGTTGTAACTAAAATTAGTGTCAGTCAAATAAAATACGACTGGATTTAAATGGACTTTTTTATATGAGTCCAACATGTGGTTTGTTTTAAAAAATTTAAAGAGAATACAATATTAATATGTAGTATCAAGTGCAAATTTTAAACATTTTCAACTTTTTTGTTTAGTGTGTTACATGAATTTCTATATCTATAGCATATTTCTTTTGAAATGTTTTATCAGCTTTTTTCTCCAAATGCGTTAGAAGTAATTAAGTGATTGATATACTAAGACTGAAGCGTCGGATGTAATCAATTAATTGATTTTCCGCTTCCTTTCACTTTATCTGCGTCAGTGTAAAGAATAAAATTGTTGGCTATAGGTGAAAAACTAATACGTTTTTATACACTTAGAACTACGTTTTCACCTGGCATCAAACGTAAAAATTTCTTACAGACTTTGTCTAATGACGATACGAAATATGAAAAGAATTCATTGAAATTAAAACGCAGTTTTCTTACAGATGAACAGGCAGAAATTACAACCAAATGTAATGTAGCAGATCTTCCTCCACTACACACACTTATACAAGTAGCAGCTCTGCCTAGCGCCGATTAATCAGCAACATAGGACAGAACATTAAAATTTACTCTTAGAACTGAACACATATCCTATTTTAAGAAAGAAATGACCCCAATATATAATTTCAATAAGAACTTTGAAGCTTTAATGTGTAATATCAGACGGGGAAGACCAACTGGTCCCCCAAAACAGAACAGAGGGTCGGAGCCAGGGTACACGAGACACAGCCAAAAATAAAAATACTGATGAGGCTAGGAAAATATACAACTGATCACTATACATTGTTGTACAAAGGAGAAAATGAGGCAAGACACTGTCAATCAGTCGAATGTCAGTTTCTCTGGTAGCCAAACAGCGATAAAATCAATCGCTTTCCTGCAGATCAATTCAAGACAAGTATTGAACAATTTGTTGGCTCTTATATAACTAGAAAATTGGAAGAGAGTAAGCCTAGTGTGGGTACTAGGATACAAGGGATACAGGGAAAGTGGAAACGCAGTTGAATTGCCTAGAGAAGTCTGGCTAAAAGCCCTCATTAGGGCCTCGATGCCCTTATTAGGAACTCTAGTCTTTCTATGGCAAGTCAAAATCACGCATACCAACAGCCATTAACTGATGGGTACAATATAAATCTCTGAAATGGTGAAGGAATTTCTTAAGGCATAGACAGGCCATTAAATAACAATCAGCCTTCACGGATTCCGTACAAGGTCAGAACAGAAAGCTAATCACGATGATGGTGTGTCTCTCAACTGAACGTTGCTGGCTTAATAGACACATGAGTCTAATGGGCCTGGCAGAGGATGCAACAAACAGATTCTTCCAAGAAAACGAGGAAAGTTCAAGTTATGCACTGTGCCGCTGTGGAAGCCTAATGTGGTTAAGATTTCTATTACTTGGGGAGAAAAATCAAGAGCTGATAACTACCTAAGGAGCCTCTATCAAATTGTGGAGTCTGATACAAAGGTTAAAGCTATTTTAAGGAAAGTCATTTAGCAGCTCCACAATAGACCTGAAAAAATCGCGCTAATCAAAAGGCCTATCAGTCAACTCCTCCACTCTGTCTATCTAATACGAAAATTAACAATTTGTTTTCTTAACAACAGGTTCATTCTTCCTAGCATTTGAATTCTGTTATTTTGAATTTTGTGAGAACTACTAAATTATCAGAGATAATTAGAATAATGTAGCTACTCACTTACTAAAACTCAAATATGGAGATTATCTTGGTAAGTAATTCCCATAGATGGTTCATGCTTTTGGTAATCTTGTTGATTATATGCCAGAAAATATAACGTAGGAAGAGTTTATCAGTTAAAAAGCGGGTAACTGAACTTCTATTACTAAATCAACTCACTTCCATACTTGATATCGGGTTTGTTGATCTTAGTTTGTGTCTCTTGCTTTTTCTTGTCAAGAGCTCCAAAATTATGCGATTCCAATTGACTCTTCGAAAGCATCTTGTAAATTTGATGAATCTATAGTTTTATCAGAATCTACGTACTTGGGTCACCAATTTATGGTACCCCTTTCTGTGTAATCATCAGGGTTAACAAAGTGTGGGATTAACCAAGATTAAAATGCCTTTCTCCAAGCAAACTTTGAAAGACATATAATGCAAACTTTAAAGAATATTCTAAAAAATATACAGGGTGGTCCGTAAGTAATGGCCCATAGAGCAACCCACTGTTGGTATTTCTGACATTAAAATATTACGATTTAACTAAACTTGCCTTAGTACAAAAGTTGATATTAACAGAGATATAAGGTGTTAAAGTCAATATTATATTTTTAATCTTCTCATATGACTTTTGAAGTTTTTCAAGTATTGTTGTGAAAAAATGGTAAATGGGTTTTCTTGTGACGAAAAATCCAAATCTGCTCTCATTTCTTGTGTAGATCCTAGAGGGCTCACATAAGCATTGTTTAAGGTGTAAATGTACTCTTATCTTTTATACCCGTAATGGTATCCCTTTTTAAGTTAAAAAATCCTAAGCCTTTCTCATTTTAACGAAAAAAAGTATACTTGTCATTAGCTTTAGGAATTGACCGTTTTCGAGAAAATCGCGTTTTAACATTCACCCTCATAAATCGTTATAAGAAATATTACCGTAGTAGGCGCTGATGCCAATAATAATTTTGACATTTAAAAACTATAATATTGACACTATTACATAGAATTGAAGCAAGAATTAATAGGTTAATTAATTTTATTAGAAAAACAATGAAGAGAAAATTTAATTAAACAAAATTATGGTTTAACAAAGGTTCAAGGAATAAAAAACAGACTGGGAAAAGAAACTCAACAGAAGATATATTACTTCAGAGTAAATGTTCAATATGTCCACCATTCTCCTCGATACACTTATCCATACGATTCATAAAATATCGCCTCATATTAAATAATGCTATTGGATCAAAAAAGGCTGCTGCTGCATTGATTTCTTGCCAAAGTTGTACGTGGGTATTTATAGGATTTTTGTAAACAAGAACTTTCATTGCGCCCCCTATACCGAAAACCAATGGGTTGAAATCTGGACTACGTGCTGGCCAAGGAAACGCACTATCACGGCCAATCCAGCGCTCATGAAAAAGGGTGTTTAAATAAATTCGTAGTTGATTGGAAAAATGTGGTGGAGCACAACAACATATTTTGTCTCAAATTCAGTGGTAGTGCATCCAACATATCAATAAAATCATCTTCTAAAAAATGTAAATAATTGTTACCATTTAAATTTCTTGGCAATTCATGTGGTCCTAGAGAATGGTCCCCAATGATCAACACCGATCATTGATTTGGAACTCATGTTGAAAATGTCGTTCTTGCTTTATATGGGGATTTTCAACTTCCTAAAAATGATTATTTCTTAAATTGAAGATACCTCGGCGGTATGTGTAGCTTTATCCGTAAATAATATTCTGTTGACGAATAAATGGTCAATATTTTGTCTGTTCAGAATATCACTTGCAAACTGATATCTTAGTGGAAGATCGCCAGGCAATAAATTTTGAACGGGCGTAAAATGGAATATTTTTAGAATGGAAGTTTTACTGATTCCTGTAGCTGCACATAATCGTCTTGTACTAACTTGTGGATCATCTGCAATGCGAACTAATATTTGTTCTTCTTGGTCAGGCAGGCGTAATAATTTTCGGTCGACCTAAATTCTCACGTTTTGGACGAAATGAACCACTTCCGCCTAAATTTCTAAACAGATTTTGAAATAGTCTACGATCAAGTTGAAATCTGTAAATTTTCGCAAATACACATGTTGAGCAGCCCTTCTATTGTATTGACAATAAATATTAACCATATCTCTCATATCTGAGTTTGAATAATTATTATGCCTCGGCATGTTCTGATTTTCTTTAATTAAATGATATTAAGAAAAATAGATAAATAAAATTGCAAAAAATTAATGTCACGACAATTTTTAAATGTCAAAAGTATTGTTGGCATCACCGCCTACGACGTTAATATTTCTTATAACGATTTATGAGGGTCAATTTCTAAGATTAATGACAAGTATTTCTTTTTCGCTAAAATGAGATAGGTTTAGGACTTTTTAACACAAAAAATGGCAGCAGATTTGAATTTTTCATCCCAAAAAAACCCATTCAACAATTTTCACAAATATACTTGAAAAACTTCAAAAGTTTATATGAGAAAATTAAAAATATAATATTGACTTTAACATATGTGGATAACCATGGATCTAGTACAGCGACTTATCTACTACGCTATATATGGCACATCTAGAAGATACAAACTATTTTAGCGCAATTATGATTTCATTTGATTTGATCATTTAAATGTGCAAAAAGACAAATAAAATTGATTGTTATAAAATTATCAAACGTAGTACTTAATCCCTGCCCATATCAATGTCAAATTACTGAATTTATAGGTGTGAAGGTATTGAATTAATTGAGCGACAAAATATATTTATGCGACATTTATCATTGTTGAGATTTATATCATTTTCTTCACATTAAGCGTATATTATGACAAGGTCGTTATAAATTTTAATCAGTATTTGATACTAGAGCTGATCTAATGCTTTAAACAATTATACCACGAATTACAAGCTTTATTTATCAGTATCGTTAGAGTAATTCATTATATCGGAACGTGGACCCTGTGCAGTTGCAGATGTAGTTCATCAGATAAATCGCTATTAGTTCACTTTAATTTATCAAATTTATTTAATATTAGCAACCCAGGGTAGTTTTACTCGACCTTATTTTAGGGATTTCTCTGTTTTCTTTTATTTTCATACTAAGTTAGTACCAGTATTGTAGTCAATAAACCGTGCAAATTTCATAAATACTCATAAATCAGCTAAAACGGAACAGTCAGATAGTGAACACGCACAAACCTTGAGTGTTGGTGAAAAAATATAATTGGGCTAGCTCAAGGCTTATAAGAGAATCCTCAAGGCTTGCGTGCAGTTAATTTTGAATAAGAGTGGTTTTCTTGATTTATTTGAAATTTTCTTGAAAATTGATTTTTTGGTACAAGGGTTACTGCTCCACCTTATATTTGTTTTATATTGGGTTCAAAAACACTTTGATTTTTTATGATTGTCTATGGAAGAGTACTTTTTGAGTCGCCCTGTATATCGTCGACTTGCTTTTAATACGGAAATTAAAATAATTTTATTTAAATAAGAACAAAAGTCTGGTTCATTTAAAATGAACGTAAAATGTTATTCTTACAAGGTTGTAAAAAGGTAGCTTTCCGACAAGGAAACTTTCGTCTTAGTTTTTAGAAAACATTAACTCGTAATCGCAGATTGTTTTGAAAATCTGGAAAAATTCACTTGTATTTAATGCGCGAGGGCAAATTTATTAAAACATTTTTTTACTAGGATCTGCCTAGGAAGTAGTACGGGCACTGGATTCGTTTACCGCGAGAACGTACTTGCTCGAGCCTCTCTCTGCTCGGCTTTACATCCTATCTGATTGGCTGCGTTAATTGTGCCTCGTCGAGTCAGAAACGAACGTTTTTTTTAAGCCGACATTCCGTGCGGGCGCGGTATAAAACCGGTTAGGGTACCCGCCAATCCGTGCGAGCGACGTAACTGCGTAATAAGCGAAATCGTTTGAATTCCGAATACCATCGGTTCGGCCGTAAAATTAGGACTCTTTTGATATATGACTTGAGTTTAAAGCGATTTTATTTTGTGAGTTATTTGCGAAATTAATCGAAAAATGGTTAGTTATTTATTGGTTCATCCTCGTACAGCACTATCGCCGGCCTGCTAAGTGCCGTATGGAGCGAGCTCGACCGAGGTGAAGTTGGGATCATCTTTCGAACAGAGCGGCAAAGTATCGGTATGATAATAAAATGTACATATGGCAACGGAAATGAGTTTTGATAATAATTTGTGGGCTTGAATTGTGTTTAATTTGATTAGAAAATTGGTTATAGAAAGTGTACGTAATGGAATTAAATCATTATACCGGAGTTACGGAAAGTGCTTTAGGTGATGTTTAAGATTATATAGGGGCAATAATTTTTATATTATTTTTTGTTTGGGTAAACGTTGTAAAATTGGAGTATGGAACTTTTTGAAGTATTTTTTTTATGGTTTTGGCATACTTGGGAATTATCGAAGGGCCATGAATTTTTCCAAGAATTGTTTTTGAAAACTGTGGTTTTTTGTATGGATTTGTAGTTAGACTACTTTTTTCTAGTTTGACAAGTTGGACGGATATATTGATTTGATTTTCGAATTTTGAAGTTTTTTGACTTAATATTTTTGAAATTTGGTGGAACATATTGTAACAATAGACGGAGTATTAATATAAATTTGCAAAACTGATTAGGAATATGGAAGAAATAAATACTTATTAAAAAGATATTTGTTTAAAACAAATTAAGTTTCAGACCACAATGGAACAATTATTACGAAATTCTGTGACGGCAATTTCTGCTTTGAAATTTAATATATTTTAGGCATGTTTATCCATCTGTATTATTTAAAACAATATGCAAATAAACTATATCAAATGTTCATACGTTGGTTTACCACTTACACGAATTTTTGTTGTCTTTAAATATTACCTTTATTTTTTCCAGTTATTTTCAGTTAGTAATAATATTTGCCCTATTATTACATCCTGTTGTAGTCCTCTGAGGATGGAATAGCATTAGCGAAACGTCGGCAAATTAATTCTTAAACGAGTTTTCTTTAAAAAGAGCTAATACCGAAAAATATTTTTTTAACATTACATACTAACTGGTCTAAAATTTTCATATGATCATATTATGGTCAAATTTAGGTATGTGGAAGTAAAGATTCAAATATTTTATTACTTATAGATAAATTAGTTATAAAACGCTGAACAATTATTTTATGTCTATAAATCATATTTAAGGCGGCTCTTGAAAATATGGTATGCGGCAGTAGAAAATGTTTATAGGTAACAATTATTCCCTTTGGTGTCTTAAACGAGTCCAAATATTCAACAATTGTAAGCACCAGGTATACTAACTAATAATATGTTAAATTATTAAAATTTTATATCTAGTATGTCTTGAAGCTAATAATTACATAATCTGTTTAGAGCCAAATTATTTATAATAAAATTATTGAAAACCATTAATAAATATATACTTATTTGAAATTCGCAATAAAAATAAAGGTCAAATGTGCCAATTATAAAAAACACCAGCTTATTGATAGTCACTTCGACATATTTTACTGTTAATTATTTTAGCTAGTAAGCAAATTGCAAATAAGTATTTTTTTATACCTCTACCAAGATCGACTAGTATAATATACATATTTAATAACTTTGTGTAGTCATCTGGTCCTATAGATGGCAGTATGATCTGTATAAAGTTGACTGATTATTAGAGATTATCCATAATACACTGCGACCACACCGTATGTGTGACTATGTTTATCAAATATTTTTCAATAGATCATGAGTTGAATTTATTTGCTCCACAAACAGCAAGTGCACACGATTTTTTAATATATTTAGCTTATGCAAACGTAACGTGTTTCAGACAGCTCTGAATATAAGGGGGAGGCTACAGAACCGGGCTTAGAGATTATCATTTACCAAAATATATATTGTGAAATCAAAAGTCATATATCTCCGTATCAGCATGGTTTTATGGAAAAAAGGTCGACCACCTCGAACCTGACCTGTATTACACAGTATATCTCGGACATATTGGACAGACAAGGCCAAGTCGATGTTATTTATATTGACATTCAAAAAGCTTTCGACAAAATCGATCATTTTCTACTCCTTTCTAAACTCAATGCAATGGAGTGTAAGATATCTTGCTATCCCTAATTGAATCCTACTTATTTAATAGAACACAGTTCGTGGAATACGGTGGATATAATTCTCGCAACTTTTTTTGCAACATCCGGAGTCCCTCAAGGATCCAACCTAGGGCCACTTTTATTCTTAGTATTCATTAATGATTTATCCCTTACTATGAGTTCTACACATTTATTTTTCGCGGACGATTAAAAAAAAACTCTGAAGTAAGCAAGCAAAACGACTGTTCTGACTTGCAAATAGCGTTAGACTCAGTTAACGAATGGTGCGAGAATAACTACTTAAAACTAAATACATCTAAATGTACGATAATGTCCTTCTGGAATAACAAAAGGCCAGTTTTATTCGTATATACGATTAATGATACCGTTCTTGAACGATGTACAAATTTTAAGGATCTTGGAGTAACATTCGATTCCAAGCTCAGTTTTTCTGTCCATATAAACACAATTGTTACTTCGGCTTCTAAAGAACTCGGGTATTGTATAAGGAACTGGGGCAGCTTTACGGATATCAACACTCTGAAATTAATATACATATCATTTATACGAAGCAAACTTGAATATGCTTCTGTCATCTGGTCACCTGTTTATCAAAACTCTAAAATGCAAGTTGAGTTCGTACAAAGACGATTTCTTAAATATATATATTTCAAATCCAATGGGTCCTATCCTGTTAGGGGCTTTGATCACAAAACACTACTAAATTTATTCAATTTTGACTCGCTTAAATTTAGAAGAAATTGCACAGCACTACATTGTTATATAAAATACTGCATAACCAATTAGATTGTATTCACTTAGTAAATAGAATTAACTTTCATGTATCAAGGCAGAATGCTCGTCTGCACAATGCATTTTACGTCAATACCAGCAGAACTAACATTCAGGTTAAGTCTCCAATATTCAACATGTGCAAGATATTTAATGAAGTCGCTCATATGTGCGACCTCAACTATGATACTCTAAACCACATTATTCATATATACAAAGATTCATTTAACTGATTAAGTCTAATTATAACAATCTAATCTATAATATCTATCCAACCTTTTTTATAATTAATAAATTAATGTAATTATGTAATGTATGTATGTATTATGTATGTATTTTGTATGCATGCATGTATGTATTATGTAATGTAAATTAATGTAATTTTGTAAATTTTTATCTCATTATTGTTATTTTCATATATTTTGTTCATTATTTTCTGTAATTGAGTGTCAACCTGTTGAAAATAAACGTATTGTTATTTTCAGTGGTAAGTTTTAATTTATATAAATTATCTTCTACTGCAAGAATATTAGTGTCATAGTCATAACAGATTGTCAGAACATTTGATATTTTATTAAAGTGCAGAATTAAGTCGATCGCTACAAAGAACCTAAAATATATTTTGCAGAATATTTATATTGCTTGCGAATAACAGTACAGCTAAATATTTCTCTAAATCTTAAACTAGCAATAAATTAGAACATCTCATTAAACTTACACGAACATCAAATATGAAAATTTTTCATCAGTATTATCCAGAAAAACTGATGATATCTATCATTAATGCTTATGTATGCGATGCTATCTTAGTAAGTAACTTGACACCAACTTTAAAAACGTTACATACGAAAATTGTTAAAAATTGTTTCAGACCGTATTAGGTTCGGTGACAACATATGTAGTGTATTAGACCCGAAACTTGTTTGTAAAATTCCGACCATCTATTTAGATATGGTTAATGCCGTAAATTTTCTAGTGACAATTCAACATAGAGCGTATTTTAGCTTAAAACCGGGGTCCAGTAAAAATAGTATTAAGTATTATCCATGCTTATATGAGAGCAAAGACATTGGGAACGGTAAAGCATTAAAATAGAATGTTTTAAGTATCATATTCGTTTAATAAATAAAACTAATGATATGCACCGGACCATTACTGGTTGGACAGTCGCATAGGCGTGCGTTACAAAACCCTAGAGATGTTAGATATTTTTAAACTAAGGAACATGTGTTGAATTATATCAGATTGTCCTGAAAATAATTAAAAATAAATTTTAATGTTAGCCTTTGTTAAAGTAGCAAGTTATAGTTAGTAATTTTAAGTATATTAGAACTAGTGATGTAAAGTTTAATAAATTATAAAAGTACAATGCATGTGATGTTCTAAGGCATTGTATGAAATTATTGTCAGCAAACAAGATGTAGCAAAGGAAATATTGAGCGACGTCTTGCATAGTATACTTTCGTATATTTGTCTTAAGACTATGAAGATTACAAGAGTAAACGAAATCAGGTGACATTTGCAATACGACAGGAAAAGAAAAAATATTACGAAGCTAATGTTGATGCAGCCAAAGATGGCAGTAAAAAATTGTGGAGGACGATGAAAGACTTGATCAACTGCAAAAGGGGAGAACTGATAGAGCAAGAGCAAATTGTATTTGATGGATACACAGATCAGTTAGAAGCGAATTTTAATAAACATTTCAGACAATATTACAGCGACATCATAAAGAAAATAGCAGCCAGTAGAGAGAATAAACCACTGTATCCTACAAATAGTTGGGAAATCGACGAATTTGATCTTTCTTTTAAAAAAAAAATCAATCTGAATAACCTGCATAAAATAATCTGCAATTTAAAAAACAAAAGTACCAGTGATGAATGTATTAATTTAAAACTTTTGAAAGATTTATTTTGTGTTATATTGGTTATCCACTCTTAGACATAATAAATGTGTCATTAGAGACAGAACGTGTACCATCGGAATTAAAAGTTAGCGTTATTGTACCAATTGCAAAAGTGTCTGCTCCTATTCGTCCACAGCACTGCAGGCCGATAAATCTGTTACCTGAAATAGATAAAATTCTAGAAATAATAGTGTGTGAACTAAAAATATATTTTGAAAAAAATAAAATATTATTTGCTGGGCAGTCTGGTTTTCGGGAAGGTCATTCTTGCAAAACAACTTTACAATATTTTTGTGTGAGTTGGAGTTGGAAAAGGACATTGGGGAAGGAAATGTTGTGTTAATTGTTTTTGTGAATTTAACGCGTGCCTTTGAGATGATAGATCGCAATTTGTTAGTATGTAAGCTATCCAAATATGAAGTAAAATCAGTGGTCCTGAAATGGATTTACAAGACAGGTATCACAAAACTAAAATAAATAATAAGATGTCTAATATTGTTGATAGTGTGGTTGGAGTCCCACAGGGTAGTGTACTAGGCCCCCTCCTATTTGTTATATATGTAAATGATATTTATTCTGTGTTAAAAAACTCATTTATAAGTCTATTTGCAGACGATACACTCATTTGTGTTACTGGTAAAAACTACGGTTATGTTACAAATATATTAAATGATGAGTTAGATATTTTATATGATTGGCTATGTAGTAATAAATTAAAACTAAATTCTGAAAAAATAAAATATCTGGGGCCCTATTTTCGAATGCACGCGAATTGTTTCGTATACGAATTTTATGTACTTTTGTGCAAAAAGGTATTTTCGAAATGTGTGAACACAAACGTGCACGGATATTTGCAGCCGAATTACATTGGACGAAAATGCAACTTTCTACTTCACTCGAAATAATTCCGTCAAAACTATGATGCACACTTTAAAACTCGTTGTTAAAGATTATGCGATTGTATTTGCCAAATCACTGTTAATTATCTATAATCTAATATTAAGAAGTGTAAGTTTTCCTCAGAAGTGGAAATCTTCACGTGTGTGTCCTGTATTCAAAAAAGGTGACTTGAGCGAGATAATAAACTATAGACCAATTACCACCATTTGTAACTTGGGAAAAATTTTTGAAGTAATTCTTCACTCCTCGATATATTCTCATGTCTCTGGTACAATATCTATCGATCAGCATGGTTTTATGGAAGGTAGGTCAACTCTCAAAAAATTTGTGTACAAAAACAATTTCTTTGTGAAAGTCTGGATAGAAGTGGTGAAGTTGATATTATTTACATGAATTTCTCCAAGGCTCTTGGCAAGCTAGATCATAGTACTTCGATTAGTAAACTGGACACCTTCGGTCTTTCTTATTCGTTATTATAATTAATTGAATTATATCTGCAGGACCGATATCAATTTGTTCAGTAAGTTATAAATCTAGCAGCTTCTTGCAAAAATCCGATTTGCCACAGGGGTCGATACTTGGTCCATCTTTCTTTGTTATGTTTATTGACGATATTTTGGTGTTAATCTTCAAGGCTGAAATACCATTAATACTTGGTGCAATGATGACTATTTACCTCTTAATGCCAGCAAATGTTATATAATGTCATTTGGCAAGAAAACCAACATGAACATGTTTAATTATAAGATTGACAACGAAAGTTTACAAAGTCCTAAATTCATCGATGACCTTGGAGTGTATTTCAATTCAAAACTATCTTTCAGTAAATATGTAGAAATGACAACTGCTTCCGCTTTTAAAAGCCTTGATTTCGTGATACGTAACTGTAAAGATTTTAAAAATATTTCCACCCATCGGTTACTTTATGTAACTTTCGTTAGATCTCGCCTTGAGTACAATTTACAATTCCAATATTCTACAACTAGAGAAAATTCAGCGTAGGTTCTTAAAATACGCTGTGTACACACTTAACGGTAAATATCCACCCAGAGGATTTCCACAAACTGAATTGCTGGAAATGTTTGAGTTAGTGCGAGAGTGCAATTAGAAAATCTATTTTTGGCATGGATATTTCCTACGACGGTGATTTACTATACCATTATAGTATATATATTTCACTACATTTTTAAGTCGTTTATATTGTCATAACATATACTTTTTATTCATATTGTCACATATATCATGTGCATTTGTATCTATATCAGTTTTTTAGAATTTGATTGCATATTTGCCTTTTTACTCGAATAAATCTGGAGAAGGGAAATCCGAAGAAAAACCGAGGAAATCTAGAGATTATTCAAAGTACGGTAGTTCAGCAGGTTAGCACGTCTATCTTTCTCTCTATGCATACCTAGCGAGGTAAGTTTGAGCCCCACCTATTGTGAAGTAATTTTCAAATATAAATTATCCCCAAAAAGTAGTTCGAATCCCATAAACTGTAGAGCCCCATCTCCTTTACTCAGACAAATCTAGATCTCCTAAACTTAGAGGATCACTCAGGTCACCTAGAAGGCGATTAATAAACATTTATGTTTAAGCATATATTTTCCAGAAAAAAACGATATGCTTTGATTTTAATATAAAATTTTGGATGCGGTTGACCAATAATTTGCTACCGATATCAGTTATTAGTTGTTGAACTAGAGGCACGTTTTGTGCCCAAATAAATAATTGACATTAAGAATTCATAATTAACAAACATACTATCGATTGTTGAAGATAACAATAGAAACCTAAGGCTCCCAGTTCTCTTATATCACTGTCACTCACAGATACACTTGTAACTAGTTTTTTGTAAGTCTACGAATACATTATCCTTCAGTGTTATGCTAGTGCCCTAGGTTAGTGCCTAATCCGTGTTATCAAACTATTAAGTAGGAATGATCAGCATTATAGGTAAAGTTATTCAGCCATTAGGGCATATATTTTAATGCAACTCATTTTTTGTACCACTTTTCGACCTGTCAAAGCTGAGACAAGCAGTGATTGTTTTAGCTAATAGTTTTTGTAAAAGCAATGATATAAAATCTTTTATAAATGAAGCATATGGCAATAGAAAAAATAACTTTACTGTTTATATATTTATTCTAAACCAGAGTATCTAAAGTAATATTACCAATATTCACTATCTTCAAATGTCTATCTACCTCTTGTGATAGGCGTCTTTAGGCAATTGGGCATCCTGATACTTGAAGTGTATAACCTTATTCCCTCAGTGAAGTTCTGCTACTCATGTTCTGAAATACTATTCATTAAGTTGCGATTTTCATAAAAATGTGCTGTGGATAATGTTTTGTTTTCCATTGGAAAACTAGTTTCATCGAAAATTAACTATTGTAAAATTACACATCATTTGTAAGAAAGAGTCGGTCTAAATCTTGACTCTTGCGGTATCCCGAAGTCGTAGATACGAGTACATATTACCCAATTTGTCAGAAATGACAATTAAATCAACCAATTATTGATTCATTTAATGGATTGACGATTCAGCTTATAATAATAATATATCGACATAGTATATCGTCAAACATTGTAACGATGTCTGCTGGCGCTTTAGATATTTGAATTACTTTGTACCCCTTTGAAAGTAATTGAAATTCTTTTTATCATCAATTCTTAATAGACATTGTAGTAGAAGCATCCTTAAGAAGACGGCAGCTGACAAAGGGACGAACCTAATATGTTTCCTTCCCTTTTAGGAAATATTTGTATACGAAGTAGGTAAAAATTTTTCGCTTTTTATTGTATATATCCATAGTGCTTCACAACTAAAATATAACCACTTTCTTGTGGGTGCGGTGCGCGCACTACTTGTTCATTACAGCAACATCACGTGCACAAACATGCAACGACATTGCCTCATTGCTCGTGTGCATCGCCCAAACCGCACGCCGTCACTGATGTGAATTTGCAACACTCGTGAACATCGGTTCAGAAAATTCCGTACTCCAAATGTAAAATTAAAAACCAATAATATTTTCTCGATCATGAATATTTTAAGAAAATTATCCCAAGCCGAAGGCAAAATATTCGTGACTTCGAAATATTTAACCTCTAGTGGTGTTAGCAGTGAAAATACACATAACAAAGAATTTTCAAAATATGTTACTATCAACAGATTATGTACATACTCCGATATGCCATCTAAAGCAATGTCAGATGCGGTCAGTAGTTGGATGGGTGACCGTTCCAACGAAGACCGCGTCCTCGCCTCACACATCTTCCAGCGGCTTGTATATCAGTGTATGCGCAGAAGCTATACAACCTTAGGCGAGGATTGTATAGGGGATATACCATCCTTCAGAGGGGACATAGAGTCGTCGGTCCCTTCTCTATTAAATGTTAGGCAAGTAAAAGATCCCTACTCTTCTTAAGGAAAGAGTTTTTTCAAAATTCCTGGTTGGAGGTAGCTCGTCTACAGGCGTCGGTGTTAGACCTCAGTAGCGGAAATAGGTCGATGTTAAATAAATGTATAAAAATTTTAAAAAAGTACAAAACTAGATTCAAATTTAAATTATAATAACTGAATATTTTATAGTTTCCTTTAGAAGTATGTGAGAAAGTCGAACACAATTTAATTGTAACTAATTATAAATGCTGAATAAATCTAAATAAGAACAACAATCAAAATATTGATAGTCTTTAAAAATGTGGTGGTGTTAATAAATTTAGCACGCGATCGCAAAAAAATATTTTTGTACTGCCCCATAGATTAGAGCAGTCTAAAGGAAGGCCTTTTATTTCTTCAATAAAAATGTATAACCACCTCCCACAGTTTATAAGATGCAAGTAGTTTTGTGATATTCAGGAAGATGGTAAAAAGATTCCTAGCGGAACATTGTTTCTACTCTTACGAGGAATACTACCTCTTTGTCTAATGTTCCATCTGATTCTACAATTTGTACCGTAGGTACCTACAAATGCTGTGATAATTAAATAACTCATTTATTGATATACCTTTATTAGATCATAGTTGTACATCTCTTTGTTTGTTTGTCTATTTCTCATATGTTGTGTAATCTACCTCATATATATGTACATATATTTATTATTATTTTTTGTTCTATTTTGTATTTGACAATTCCAATAATGTAATAGTCTATGGAAATAAACACATTATTATTATTATTATTATTAAAATACAAAAATGGCATGCATACATGTGTAAATATAATGATTAAATAAAATACTGCAAATATAAAACTGACCACAGGGAAGTTATACTCAAGGTCGTTGATATAAAATAAAATAACGAGAGGTCCCAATATTGAGCCTTGCGGTACTCCGCATTTGAGTGTTCCTTTACGAACGACTTAAGTATTCTAGAGACTAAAGATAGAATAGAAATAGGTCTATGGTTATTTATACTCATTTTATCGTTCTTTGTAAATATGAGCACGATTAAAGTATTTTTAATTGATCAGGAAGTAATCATGGAGAGCCATCATTTAGACTGTGGAACTTGGTTACGTTTCATGGACGTGCTAGAAGTTGGTTTCAATCAAGGAACTGCAACTTTAGTTGTTTCGATAACACTAAAATTATTATTAATCTACTAGACAAATTTCCGTGACTACGCCCTACTTCATCCGAGATTGTATTCGACCGTGTAATAAACACAATGCTATATTAAGTGACCAAACTGTATTCAGCAAACCCTACGAAGTTAATTTTGCCTGGCGAATTTTGTTTTGGATTAGAACGTGATATAAAAAAATAATATAGAAACAGTGTGAAAGGCTAAAATGGTGTACGTAATTCACAAGATGATTTGGAGTTGTTCCAACATCGACGAAAGGCTTGAACTGCTTAGTTTGGAATCCTATTCAAATGCTGCTGATTAACCGGTTAACTTTCTTCAACTTGTGCTTCAATATGCAGAGAGAATTGTGAAAAATATAGAGCTTATGGATGACAATGCCTGTCAAAACTTAACGATGGTTGTAGCAGAGTTCCTTCAATGCCATGAGATTAGTGTTTTGTCATGACCTGCGCAATACCCCGACTTAAACCTTATTGAACACAAGGGATACGCCACGAAAAATGTGTTGCTTTAAACAATAGGACAGCTGTTTGAGTGTTTCAAGAACAATGGGATGCAACAGACCAACAAAAAATGTAGATAATACAATTTTTAGCGTACCAAACACATGCAGAGTAGTCATCAGCGATTGTGGTGGCTTTACTTAGTATTTATTGTGATGTATTATATGTTCTTCCACAATTTGAGACGCTGTGTAATATATTTACATGTATATATTTTAAGTTGTTCTGAAAATTTTATTAATATACCTACACTTCGACGAAATAATCATTTATTATAATATCAAATACGTTTAACTGCTTATCCTCTAATATTATTTTGATGTGTCCATATATATTGCATATAATAAAACGTGCCTTAACTTTAAATAACTTGCTGACAAGCCCTAATTTTTTTTTGTCAGTGGCGGTCAAGTACACACAAAAGTAAACAAAACAAAGAAAATAATTATTTTGAATAAGGTTTTCTCAACTTTCGATTCTATAAAATTATATTACTTTATGTTAGTTTTATTCTATTTTATAACGGAACGCCAATGGACACTGTCAGTAGAATAATTGATGAACTATGTTTTGGCGGAAACCATATTCGTTCTTGATTTTAAGACCTCGTTATAAGAATCCTCTCGAGTAGAGTGACCGCCTGTTTTCTGTAAATAAATTTTGACTTTTTCTCTGAAATTACTGCGTTAAAGTTGTTTGAGATACACGATATGTTTCGCATATGCTCAGCCAATTTCCTGTTCCCGACAATAAAAATAATTACTTTCCCACCCCTGCTGTATCTGCTACCCTTATAAATTTTTATGTGTATTTCTATATTATCGTAAGTTTTATATTTTCTGGTATTATTACTTCAGCGATTAGAGGAGTGTTGCAACTTGAAATATTAATTAGAAATTGAGAGGTTATACGCTTACAATAATAGTTATGCCCTCCCTTATTTAGGTCAATTAATAATGATGGCAATTTTTCAAAAACTAAACTTACAAATTGTGCCATTATTGTTTGCCTTCCCTATACGAGGAATGGCATATTTAACGAAAGAGCCACATTATTATAACTATTTTATATAGTGATACATCTAGAATAACTCTATTTTGATATCCAATGTCATTATGAAATTTTTATTTTTAATCCCTACAATATTGTTTGTAGACGAGCTACCCCCCAACCAGGGATTTTGAAGACCTCTTCTCTTTAGAAGAGTAGGGATATTTTACTTGCCTAATATTTAATAGACAAGGGACCGAGAGCTTTACATCCTGTACGATGGATGGTATATCTACTACGCAATACACGCCTAAGATTCGAAGTCCGGACCTGGATATTTTCTTTATCATATATTAATTTATTCAGGATCACTTGCGTATTACATGAGCGAAATGTGAAATAATCATTCCATTCCATTACAAAGTAATGACAAAAAGAAATTTTAGCAAAAACACATAACCACCCTATATCATCAAATTCACTTCATGTACCAATGACTTGACTGCTAAATGTCTAGTACAGTAAGTATTGCCTGCTTCAGTTAAAATTGTTTTTTGGGGTGGCTCACCACCTTTACTGAAATATTTGTCTTCAGTCAATTTTTGAAATTGAGATACTCATTATCCCTGTACTGACGACTTTCATACAATCATTCTCAATTCCAGTCAAGGACACAATTTCCATTTTACAAGTAAACTTTTCTGTGACAAAGAGCATGGTTTTATTCGAAATAGTTAGGAGTTTTTTATTGAAAATATATCAAAGGTTACAAGAATTCCTGAAGTTAAACAAAAAGTTAGTTAAAGCCAACAATAGAAGGTATTTTTTACTAGAATGCAGCCATGAAAAAGTTTATACTTAAGTAAACGAAACGCTGGTGAAAGGAAAATTTGTTTCCAAGTCGATTTTAGATACATACGGGGAATCTAGAGGAAATAGTACAAGGCAGAATTTATAATAGCATATTCCTTGAAATTGATATTTGTATAAACTTTTAAGTTTATGATTATAGAAACTTGTAAATCGTTAATCATAAATCAACTGTTACACCAATTTTTTGGGCTAACGTTATCAGTCTAAAATTAATGTTTACTCCACTATCACCTTGAGAACTCGTTTTCATATGGGTATGAAGATCGCAAAAAGAGAGGCATAAACAGCTTATCTAAGAAAAAGTGGTTCACTTACCTTTTTCTTAAATTATTATAGATAAACACTAGCTTCATATGAAGATATTGCAACGTAATTAGGACATTTAACTATTATTGAAGCCAATTATAAAATCTGAACTATTCCATTGACTTAATGCTAGAATTATGCAAACATATACAGATATAGGGTGCGTGCTTCAGACTTTAGCATATTTGACTGGAGTTAAATTTTTTTTTTGCTTATTATTTATCTTCCATTATGTTTGCTTTCGCAATTTATTGTAAATTGTTATTTTGAATATTTAACAGATAATTTTCATACACTTACTATCTAATATTTAATATTGAGGAAACAGAAAATTACAGGGTGTCCCGTAAATAATGTGTAATTCTGAAAATAAATGAATATCTCAACTTGACCTTATTGAAAACCCTACGGTTTTCAAGATATGGGCACTTTTTTGAAATTTTGACAATTTTTACTCTATGGCAGTATTTGGACAAGGTTAATCTAATTCTTATCACACCAGTTTACTAACAGAACTAATCAATGACACAGTTTCGAAGATTTTCGAGAGACCTAGGGAGGGGTGAAATAAATCACTATCGATCTAAAAATAATAGTTATTATTATCTCTAACCCTACCTACACGATAGTTTATTGTGTGACAAAACATAACATAAATAAAGCATTATTTGATACATCTCAAAGTTAAGAATTGTCCATAAGTAAGAATAAAAAGAATATAAAACCTCGCCCACTACGTGTCTTAATAAATAAAATATTCCCTTTTGCTATCGAAGAACTTCAAGCCATCAAAAAGTTGTACAAGTTTTTTATTGTCATCTGAAATCTTCCAGATGGCACATTAATTTCTGAAAATAAAATTACTATTGCAAAATAATCTGGAAATTATTTTTTTATGCAACAATGACGGCGACTTTGGAATTGCCTTCTGATAATTCTGCTGCTGATAGTAATAAATAAATAAACAATATATATCAAATTCATATTTTAAACTTATAGGCCAACCGGCTACTAGTTTACATGGTATCATTCAAACCTTCTCATTTGCATAAGGGGAGGTTTCAGGGGTTGACTATCAGTATTTTCCTCATAACTTTTTAATTTTTTTCATATTTGTAAAAATTATTATAAAAACTTATTATTAAGTCATCGGAAATAAGGAAGGTATTCTTATTACATTTCGATAAACGAAGCCGTTCTCGAGTAATTTCTGTTTAAAAAGCAAGGTGCATTTACAACATTTTATTAATAAATTCTTTTACACATAAATATTAATTTGAAATATAATTAAACGTAGAAAATAACTAATTATTAATTACAAAAATTGTTTGAAATGTCCTCCATTTTCCCTTATGCAAAATCTAAGTCTTTTTTAAGGAACACTAAATACCCTATAAAATTCCTTTGTCATTCTGTAGCATCATACACTCTTGATCGATTTTTTCTGTTCAATCGTGTAAATTTGAGTATTATAAATTCGTGATTTTAGATAACGCCACACAGTAAAATCAAGAGGAGCTAAGTCAGGAGACCGAGCAGGCAACTTGGTCGGTGCATCTGTGCCCCGGTCAATCCATCTATTAGGATAGTGGTTGTGTAGCCATGTTCTACGTGTTCTAGTATAATGCGGTGTTGCTCCGTCAGGCATAAAAAACATGATATGATATCGAACTAACTAATTCCCTAGAATTCCTGTTCATACATTTATTTTGAAAGTATGTTGAAAATGGGTTTGTATTGTTACATTATTATTTTCCTCAGCCTAGAAATGCACATTCCGAGAATTAAACTTACCTTATTCTTTCCTGTTATTTGGGTTTTCTACCACATGTATTATCCTCTTCAAAAACAAATCAATATAAATACAAACAAAATAATGGAATTATTGCAAAAAAGCCTCTGCGCCCGTGACGTTTACGCCAAAGGAACAGTCAGAGGTTATGTTTTACAAATAATATAAATCGGAATAAACACAGAAATAATGTATTTTGCTGACGTTTCGGAAAATAGTCTCTTTCCGTTTTCAAAGCTTTTTTTGGAAGAACACTTATTTGTTGTGTATGTCAAATACACAGCTTTAAGATTCTGTTTATTTTATTTCCATAGATACTTACTACTTACACATAACTGATGATATTTTCTTTGAGATAATGTTGAGTTTGTTAAGTTCTTCGTTTAACATCGGTAACCAGGTTGTACAAATATCTACAGAACAATTCGATACGCACTTATCTTCATATAATAAGATTATTGCTGATTCTTTAATTTTTCTTATTTTGTTATCTGCCTCTTTTGTTAGAATTTGTGCCCCCAGAGTCCCAGTTTGTTCTATGTCCGTTTTCCCAAGCATGTTTACAAATCTTTGATTTCTGAATTTGATTCTTTCTAATGTAATTCTTGTGCTCATCCAACCTTACACTGAAAGGTCTGGATGACTCACCCACATAACATTTATCACATTCTCACGGGATATTGTAAAAAGACTTTTGCCCATTTCAGACAGACTTGTCTTATCAAAAGGTTTAAATTTTGCAATAAACCCGAAATCTGTTCCAAAGTTTGATATAGTAAGGGCAATAGAAAAAACAGCTCAAAATTTACCACCAGATAATGGGCATGAATATCGCATACGGGCAAAAATTGCTTTAGAGAAGCAATACAAAATTAAAGATAATTTAACTCCAGAAGAAAAGCTATTGATAAATTTTTTAAAACGCGATGAAAGTATAAGAATATTACCAGGAGACAAATAGAGAGCAAAATTTACAGAACTTTGTTTAAATACAAACACGAATTTAATGATTTTGAACATCATAGTAAGCCTCCTCATTTTTATGGCTTACTAAAGATACATTAACAAAATATTCCTTTAAGACCAATGGAGTAGTATCAGCTGACGTCACAATCAAGCTGCAACTTCAGTTAAGTGGATTCGAAAGTTCTTGTGATATTTACAGTCATTTAATTATACCAAGTTTTAAGGTATTTTAGAGCTTTTGAAAAGCATTTTTTGTATAAAATTAATTATTAGTGTTCCCTTTTACTAATACGTTTGGTGATTTGTTGAACTAATACGTTTGGTGATTTGTTGAACTGGCTTTAATTTTGTGTTTTATTTGCTTTTTTTAACCGACGTGTTTCTTTCCGTACTGTCAAAAGGTTTTTATTTTCATAATGGTGAGTTAATTTTAACAATTAGGAATGTTAAATTTGTTCAAATTTGATCTATATACTTCATTTTAGGAGTCACCAAATTATATTTCTAAGTTAGAGTATATTAACGGTGTTGAAGTAGTATAAAGGTAGAAGATTTAACTGTATCGCTAAATGATATCCCAAAAATTTCTAAAACTGCGGTGATGGATTATATGTTATTTCTAACGAGCCCTACGACCATGATGACCAAGTTAGATGCCTTTGCTCAGCTTGCCTGTCAATTGATAGAATTTCTGGATACAAAAAAAATTAGCAAGCGATATCTCGTTGGTAAAGTAAGTGTAGATTCTATATGAATAATATGAAATTCAAAGTTCATTATCAAAGTATACTGCTTATGTCTGTAATGTGTCATCACAAATTACTGCTTTTCAATATTTGTACATTATTAAAACAGATTAAGGATGAATGTAATTTTTGTTTTAGGTTAGGCATTCTCAAAGATTACCAGAAGTACCGTTTAAGCCATGGATTGTTGTATGAGGATACGTCTGTGACGAATGTATTGGCTTATTGACTAGAACTCAGTAACAAGAACATTGATATGGCTGTAGTATTAAAAAACAAGGCCAGATGCTTAGAGTATGCAGTGCGCTTTGGCATTTCACAAACATTTTTATGTAATCTATACATTTTTTAATTATGCAGTTATGATATTTAAGAAATTAATGGCTTTATATAACGTATATACAGATGTATGTTTCCTAAGTTTACATGTAGAATATGTTAATAAAAACAACAAAACCACTATATATTGCTATAAAATAAAGTATTTTGCTCGCTGCTCTATCTACATTTAATATATTCATCGTTTTTCTTCCTGAATTTAAAAATGTTCAGATACATTGAAAATTCAACGAAGTTTTTCGAAAAGTTAGGGTTTTAATTTTCATTCTTCCATATATTTTGCATTGTTTAGTACACTCAGTTTAAAATCTGATTTGATCTTAAAACTTACCTTCATTTATTAACCCAAAACTATGTCTATTCGCACGTTACTGGAGGAGGATGTAATTAATAACCATATAACTACATATTCAATCAGTTTTATTTGTGTTATTAACAATACTTTTTTACACACGTCAATATAATAGAATACAAGTTAAAATAATATGTAAAGCGTACTAAAGAAAAAAAACGTTACATATCACCTTAAAAACAATCTACACTTTAAGTGAAATTTTAAGAACATTTATGCATCCTATTTTGATTAAATAGGCAAATTCACTGTCAATATTGCAATATTATGTTATAAATCATGTAAAAAATATCATATACCTAGGTACCAATAACAAAATGTTTGGAACATATTCTTGCATTTTTTATTTTCAATTCGAAAAAATCATCTCTACAGAACACTGCTGGGCCGAGTACGTATTTCTATTCTTGCAAGCTCTACTTGTCGTCTGGTTTGAGCAGATGGAAATCCCAAAAATCTGACTGTTCTTTTTCGATTCCATCGATTAGTGCACACAACAGCCGTCGTCGACATTCTGTTTCTAAAATGGCAACAAATTCAAACTCATTAGAAACTTTTGAGCTTGAAGTACAACCCTGCCAAAAAATGCTCATAGAAACAGATAAAAATAAAGCTATAAGGTTCTATGAGACCAATATCAGTTTTTGAACGAAATTAGTCGATTCCACATACAGCCATATCAATAACCATAAACATTCCAAGAGATATTCTTCCTCAATATGATGGGAAGTCGTTGTGCAATAGAATGGCATAGAAACTCATATGCAAAACTGTTATCTTCATCTACATAGATCTTCGTCATGTTCATAGAAAAATATACATTTTGAACTACTATGGACATGTTTCTATATGCCACTTTTGGCAGGGAATTAGTAATATTGTCGGAAAATATAAATTTTACAGCAATAGATATTAATCTTTTACAAAACCATTAATATTAGTAAATAGAAATTATCACTACCTAACCTATTATATTCTGTCAATATTGGCTTATACCAAATCTATGAATACATATGTTAAATGAATATTTAAGCAAATAAGTTATACAATATACCTACTTAACAAAAAAAAACCGAAAAACTAAATTATTAGCGTTATTAATGCTTATATTTACAATTTACGATTTAACAGGGATGTTAACATACCTGACAACAAATTTTTCTTTTCCAATAATAGCACTGATACGATATGTATCGAAATTTCTTTCACGCTAGGCTTTTAAAAAAACGTTAATAAATGTCTCCACATGAATTTGTTACTAAAATTATGCACCACTAATTTTACAATCGATCACAAACTAAGATTTGCTCTTATGTCAAATTCTTCAACAATCCACTTAACCGTTTTCAAACTGTTAAATGATGACGTCACTGATACTACTCCATTGTTGTAAATAAAAATAGTGAATATTACACTTAATATTGATAAGGTGATACTTGATAATTTATTGATAGACTCTTACACTCTTTAGGCAAAAAAACTACTGTATCTTTACAGTTTTACTAAACATAACCGACAACATCATTAATTCTTTGGACAATTGCGAAGCATGCGCATTAATCTTATTAGATTTTCAAAAGCATTCGATGCTCTTGATCACGCACTGATATGCGAGAAGTTAAACTTTTATGGTTTTGACAACACATCGGTAAATTTCTTTTCATCCTATCTTGTAAATCGGAAACAAATGGTGTTTCTGAATAATGAATATTCTGACATATCAAATATCACTTCTGGCGTACCACGGGATTCTGTTTTGGGGCCTCTTCTATTTTTAATATATACAGTCGATTTAATTAAATGTTCTGAATATACGAATATGCAAGCCTTCGCTGATGATACACAGTTATTTCATTCTTTCAAAGTGCACGATGTAAACCAAGCATCATGGCAAACTAATGAAGACCTTTCTGTAATATCAAGTTATGCTAATCAAAATAACAAAACTAAATTCAAGTAGGTATTCATTTATTTTATACTACTCTGATAAGTACAGACAAAACTTGACATCAAATTTGAATTTGAAAATTGAAAATAGGCCTTTAGTGTCTATGAACTCTGCCAAGAATTTGGGCTTATTATTTGACAGTAAATTGAGAGACTATTAATACCATATATCAAAAGATAGCAACATTCAATATGAACATTTTGACATGTTCAAAAGGTTTTCCCAAAAAAAAAAAAAAAATTAGACACTTATCTACTCCTTTACATGTATCCATATCAATATTCATATTATTATAACATTTAGATAATAACAACAAAACTCCCCAGAAATCACAAAAAGCACATTGATGCACTCTTCTGTTATATCTACGTCAAAATTTCTCCAATTACAATATTAAATAACCGCATATTATTCATTAACATTTTATTTACTTTTCCGTAACTCTAGAGACACGCGAGAGACAGCATTTTACAGATAGTTTCTTCTATGTTAATAACATCTACATATGATTGGCAGAAACGGTAGTTCTCCGTCAAGTCTGAATTATGAATCAATTTTTTTATTCACAACGGTTTACGTTTCATGAATAAAATTACTTTTCCACAAACTAGTTTACCAGACGCATTATTTTTCTAGGAGATCCATAATTTAAATTTTATAGGCATGAATGGATTTCTCTAATAATTAATTGCATTTCTCCAGAGACTTTGCGACATAAAAAAATGCCCGGTAATTTTATTACGATATATAAACGTATACATATATAAACGTATTCTAATTTATTTGATGGTAAGTAATAGAACTTAGTGACAAACTTTCTAAATGTGAATAGATTTACATAACTATTAAATTTATATGCACTGAAATATTTTAGCTCATATACTTATGAGCTGACAATAAAATAGAAATAGACTTTGAGATATTGTTTAGAACTTATATGATGTACTGAAAATTGTTTGATATCAGACATTAATAGTAGTAATAATAATGGGGCTGGTGCTAGGTAAATAGAAAACTTAGTCATTCGTACCAATCTGCCTACTACATTTCACCCACTTCACAACCCTGTACTTTTCTCTCAACCCTATGTTAGAGTCATCGATTACTGTCAGCAGGAGTAAGAAAAAACATATCATTATTCGATTTCATTGACTTTTCTTTGTATTACTTTGTTTTTATCAAACTATGCAATTATTGTGTTGAGGCCGCCCATTGCCGCTCGTCTAGTGTCTCGTAGGTCTCATTAAGACCCATACGTAACCTTCTTGCTCTTGGCTCAGGTTCAAGGCAGGACTTTTTGCAAGTCCTAAAGGTCTTGATATCGTACATTGACAGCGAGGCGAGGCAAGACATTATTTAACCTATATTTGAGAAAGTTATATCCCTAATCTATGGAAATGTATAAGTTTGTCACGTTCTATTTAATAAAAGTAACTAAAATAGAAGATACAAGCTACCACTGTGGGGTTAACGAAACATAAGATTATTAAAGTTTTAAAAATAATGTCAATAATATGACAGAAAATAATTATTTCTCAAAATCTCATATTGCGTAACATGTTTTGAGATAGATTCCCCGCCCTTCGGTGTGTAATGAATGTGCCTTTTCATTTTTGATAACTATAACTACTTTTCAAATAGCCTTGGCTTTAGGTTTAAAAGTTTTACCTATTATATTTATGTCCGTGTTTCTTCGATCCCCTTCCGCACAAGCCTCTGGCTTCTGGAATGGGGGTTGTCTTATTTCGGTGGTGTTCTGTACTTCATTGACAATAAACTCAGAAGAGGAAGCAGAAAAATAATAATAATAATAATAAAATTCCTTTATTTGTAACTGTCTAACAAATACATTACATTTCTAATGCAGAAGATGGAGTCTAGACGTGCGGCTACTCTACTTAACCTTAATTTATACGTTATAATAAATTAATATAAGTACATGATACAAATTAAGAGCAAAAGAGAGAGAAAACATATTATGATAATCGATTTATATGCTTATATATATCTAACAATTAATAGTGAAATAATAAAGGAAATCGCACTTTTACAAAAGTTCCATTTATTTTCTCAAACAGATTAGACCTGTCATAAAATTATGAAAAGAGAAGAAGGGAAGAAAATGTAAAGAAATCGAAGTTGTGACATTTGAAATACTCTCTCATTATGTGTTTTCAGTTTTTTTTTCGGAAGCTACTTACTGCTAATGATTTAAGGGTATATCATATCCGTGAGGAGCATTATATGAGAAAGATCTCGTAAATAATGTTTAATGAAAACGGGGTAGTGACAGCTTATGTGTAAAACTTCTGCTGTGAACATTGTACCTGAAACCGAGTTTTGCTCTAAGATATTATAATGGTGATCAGGTATTCAGCAAAGAATGTATAATGATATTTATATAAGTTTTCAACTTTAAGCCAACTTTTTTTTTATACATTTATTTAACGTCGGCCTATATCCGCTACTGAGGCCTAACACCGACGCCTGTAGACGAGCTACCCCCCAACCCGGAATTTTGCCGAACCTCTTCCCTTAAGAAGAGTAGGGATTTTTTACTTGCCTAACATTTAATAGACAAGGGACCGACGGCTTTACATCCC
Organism: Leptura quadrifasciata; assembly: GCA_963675555.1. Taxonomy (NCBI): domain Eukaryota; kingdom Metazoa; phylum Arthropoda; class Insecta; order Coleoptera; family Cerambycidae; genus Leptura; species Leptura quadrifasciata. The sequence continues at coordinate 136,062,519 of OY776676.1, forward strand.
CTCCGAAGGATGGTATATCCCCTATACAACCCTCGCCTAAGGTTGTATAGCTTCCGCGCATACACTGATATACAAGCCGCTGGAAGATGTGAGGCGAGGACGCGGTCTTCGTTGGAACGGTCACCCATCCAACTACTAACCGCGCCTTACGTTGCTTTACATCGCATATCAAAATATGTACAGAGTAAAGACGCACCCACGCTCGCCCCTTAAGCCAACTTAGTTCCTTTATTTTATGAGATATATGATCGAACTTTTTTAATCTGAATACATATCTACAACAACTATTCATTACTTTTTGTGAACGATATTTAGTAAGCTGGTCTAAGCATGAGTAGTAAACTATGTTACAGTAGTTTATAATAGGTAAGACTAGACTTTTCCAGAGCTTTTTTCTCATTTTAAAGTTTAAATATTAGCATATAAAAGTTTTGAACTAACATAACATTTTTTTTATTACAGATCATATATGATTTTTAATTTCTGGTGATATGCGCCTCATTTCTTGACGAATTGTTCCTATAAATCTTCCACCTTAACTAGGTGATTCATGTGTACTTCGCTTTTAAAATGCCCCCATACATAGTAATCGTGAGAGTTGAATCTGGCGATCGGGCTAACCACCCAATTGCTTCCTTTCTTCTTGTCAAATGATTTGAAGATATCTCAATCAACTTGGGTTGGATTGAAAGAGCAATGGAAGTTGCTTCACTCGGTTAGCTTTGTTCAAGGTGATCATACGTCTCGCATTATGTGGGATTGTGCTTCATTTTTATGGCATGTGCAGCAAACAAAGGAATTCCGCTAATGTCCTACATTTAAGAATTTTATCTGTCAAAGACTTTTTGATTCCAATCATATTGAACAAAGACTTTGCGACGATTATGACATTTTCTACTTAATGTCTTCGTACTTTTCTCCTTTGGGTGAGAACTAAAGTTTAAGTTATCGAATTTTGAATAACAAACACATTGTCAAACAAGAAAATATAAAAGTATGAGGTATAAAATAGGTATAAAAAAAAATATGCAAGTATGAGCATTAGATACTCGAAAGTGGAGCTAATTTCAGGTTTAATGAAAATGGGTTGACAATATTACGTTAATTTAGCATTGAAAAAAACTCTTATAACTTTCTCTTGGTGTCGAAAGACTTTACATGCGCGGTGGGTGTTACCCCATAAAGGAGCTGCGTAGGAGAATGAAAAAGAGAGAAGTAAGTACTTTTTAATACATACATCGAATTCAATATGCTTTTTAGTTTCCTAAAAACAAAGTATATGCTGTAAAGCGTTTTATTCAGATGATCAGTATGGCTTACTAAGGTTATGATCTAGATAAATACCTAGGAGTTAATGTGTCCGTCTTTGGATACATTTTTATTTAAGGATATTATCAGTCTCTGAGATTTCTCTTGATTAGGTGTAAGCTCGTTAGGAACGAGCCAATTTTTTGCCTATAGTTCATTGTCAGAGGATGGTCCCAGCAGATTGTCAATGTTATGGTTGGAAAACAAGAAAGTGGTGTCATCGTCGAATTGAGTGGATTTGCTGGGCAACATAAATTGAGGAAATCCATTCATATAAACTAAAAATAACAGTGGCCCCAGGTCAGAGCCTTGGGATGCACCGTAATTATTGTTTAAGGATCCTGACATTTTATTGGCTATGGAAACACACTGCTAACGGTTAAGTACACCTTCCAAGTTATAAGTAATTTTATTATTAAAAGACTATTGAATACAAATTTTTCATTCTAACTGGACTCATTTTGAAGAACATTTAATTATAAACAAATTTCTATTTTACGGATTTTGTCTAAAACCTATATCTTGTGAATTATAAGCATTATTATTATAAATATTTTCAAGATAGTAACACTTCCGGTTACACCAGAACTAGACGTCAACTTGCTTATTTTAAATGGGACACCCTATATATTATCACATTTTTGGATTGTACGCAAAATTATAGGCCGATTTTCCGTATCATGTCTTATACCTAAGTCTCTCCGTTTTTGACATATTTCAATTTTTATGTGAGAAATGACGTTTGCAGGCCCTAAAAGAATTGTCAATTCTTCTTATAAGGAAGCCTTTATTATCTAATTTGGGTTGAATTCTTTGTTGAAAAAGACCTACTTTAATAGAGTTTGTATAATATTTTGACAAGTATTAATACAGAGTGTTCAAAAAATAAGAATAAAAGTGATATTGAAAAAAATGCCAAAAATCAATTTTTTCAAATGGAAACCATCAGTTTCTATAATCTTATCTTATTTACCATTAAAAATAAGGGTAAGTTTGTGTATAGATGTCTATTCCGCAAATTTTTAGTTTTCAATATATTGTAAATTCAATATTTTTATATTTTACTATGGATTTTAAGTTCAGTTACTCTTAGTTTGGCTATGAGTGCCAAAAAAATGTATGTAGCAGTCACTTACCGTTTGACAAGTATTAATTGTTATGCCGAGTGCTTAAATTATACGCAGGAGGATTATTGGTATTTATAGTCGCATTTGTACAAAATTCGGCTTACTGTTTGGTGACTGATGTCTAATTCAAACTCAACTTGCCTTAAAGAAACAGTCTTATCAACTTCGATTCGAGCTAAAACATTAATTTCCGTTCCTTCGTCAATAATGAAGTTTTCTTCGGGATCATTGTTGAGCTCTCTTCGGAATTGGTTTTCAACAGGTTTAAAATAATTTTTCGCTGGACATTGTCTATCTGGATATCGTTGGGCATAAAGGTCGGTAGCCGCAACTGCATTTCTTTTACATTCCCCATAAATAATTAACATGTCCACTTTTTTATCTGTTGTATAAATTTGCGGTATTTTGAACACAATTAACAAGAATTTTAAACAATTTTTAAACACACAATAAAAACACCGTTAAACCAACAAAAGTTTGACAAGCTAAATATTTCATTGTTTTCAAAGCCACCTTAGTTACTTCTTAACATTTAATTAGAACAAAATTGTATTTGCTTATTTTCTTTTAGCTGTAATTTTGTTTGTATTTATCGCACATTTTAATACGCCATATGAATAAATTCCTTATTAATAGTACTAATGAATAGTACCCCGGTACCGATATGGTTCCATTTGAAAAAAATTGAGTTTTGCCTCAAAAACAATGTAGGTGAATTTTATTTGCTCATAAATCACGTATTTAGTGTCTTTAACGGGATTTCGATTTTTGTAGCATTACACGGATCATTTAGAATAAATCGGAACCATCATGGCACACTTAAATAGACAACTAAAAATTATATAATAAAAAAAATTGATGTTTGAAATGTCACTTATTTGGCATCATTGGATTCAGGAAATTATGCAGAATTCAAAAATGCAATAATATACAGGGTATTCCATTTAAAAATCGAAAGTTAGTGTCACTTCCGGAGGAACCGGAAAAAAATCAATCGTATGTCAAAAAGTGCCGGTTATTATGTATGTAGTATCTCCTAAATTTCAATCAATTATCTTCAAAACTAAAGAAGAAACAATACTGTAAAAAATTCCAGATAATTTTTTACTTGCACGTATTTTGACTGAGCTAGTTCTCAATAATGCAACTTTCTGTCGGCGCATTGAGATTAAATCGCATACAATAATTAATTTCGGTTCTCTTTTTTGCAGTTTTGCAGATGACAGGCATTAAGCAAATATGATAGTCTCAATTTTTGATATGTAATTAGTTATACTTGATATCGGCTTTATTTTACAGACAATATTAAAAACGTTAAGTAAACGCTAAAAACATTTCAATGTAGTCATTAATTAAATTTAAAAAAAATACACTTTCGGCTATTAACTTTTAAATTATCAACCAAACCAAATTTTTCTGTTTTATTGTCGAGGTATACGGTTAAGCACCTGTAACTTTTTTGAGATAATGAGATTCTTATTGAAGCGACTGAATCAAACTGCAAATTTATAGTCATTTAAACTAAATTATTACGTAGTATAATCTAGAATTGTACCTCGGGGCCTTATTGTTAATAACATTAATTAAGATTCAATATAGATGGGAAACTTTCCTCTAATCCTATGAGTGTAACTGTTTTATTAATAATGTTGGTAAATTATTCCGGACAGTAGATGTCATGTATAGTCGCGTGTAAAATTTATACGTTGAATTTAATTTAAAACTGGAGTTTTGCTGTCTGTGCAATGTCTCCTCTATGAAAGTCTTAATGGAGATAGTTTTGATCAGTCTCATCATCATAAATTATGCGCTTTTATAACGAGCATAATAAAATGTAAAAAAAATCAATTAGTTTCGAAAAAGATACTAAAACCTATGATTGAATGATAGTGTTTTTAATTTGTGTACGTTAAGTTCATCTATTGAGAAATAAAAAATGCAAACTATTCCTGTTACTGAATAAATTAAAGAATAATAATAAAAATAATAATTGACTTTATTAAGAAAACCAGTGTCAACATATAAAAATTAAGATGATGAAGAATTAACGCGAATTTGGTCCTTTGGAAAAATAAATTATCTTGGGATAACTTTAGATTCTCATTTAAAGTGGAATCACCGTGTCACTAACACTATTAAAAACTAAGGTCTTTATTACATACAATGTGTCTCACTTAGGAATGTGACAGCATAATAATTCTTTTGTGTTTTGTCCGGTTTAAATCAAACTGATCTCAAAAGATAGAAGTCCCAAGGTCTATTTGAGACTACAAAATCACTTTCCTTCTTTAAATGTAAGGCCATCTATGATGCTTAATTATATGAAAAATATCAAAAAACATAGTAGGCATTTTTTTAATCAAAAATTTTTATTAACAATACTTGTTTGAAATCATTCAAAAACCCTGAATCCGAAGTTTAATTAAATTCTAAAAAAAGTGAGGTCTCGGTGAAAAAAATTCCAGTCCCAAATTTCTCGTTTTGATAAGCATTCTCTCACTCCCTTGTTTCTACTGAGACAATTTTGTAAATGTCAGATTAGTTGTCAAGTAAGGCATTCTGTCTAATTTTTCGTATTTTAGCATATTTTATTTCAATTAAAATGCTTACAACTGCGGAACAAGTGGAAACAGCTAGATTAGTTGGTGATTCATGTACAACGAGGGAAGAAGCTGCCACAGAATTTAATATTCGGCATCTAGATCGACCCCCAATAGACCATGTAATTAATAATTTATTCTATAGAACTGACAAGAAAAACGTGTGAGGGATCATGTTAAAGATGCAAAAATTTTTCAGTTTGTGAGAGAAAATCTAAGGTGCAGTCTAAGGAGAATGTTCACAATTTTAAATGTACCCAAGGATACAATTTGGCGACGCTTCCCTCGAAATAAATTACGTCCCTTCAAGCCTGTTTTCTTACACACATTAGATGAAGGAGATGAAGAAATGCAGCTGGAATATTGCTTTTGGCGTCAGGGAGAACTTTTGAACAACCCTAATTTTTTTTAAAATATTTGATTCTCAGATCAAGCGATATTAACAACTGATGGCACAGTTAACTCTCAAAATACTAGATATTGGTCCGTTGAAAACCCTCATTGGGTTGTAAACTGTCCATTCAGAAAAGGTGAATGTGTGTGCGGTATTTTGAATGAACAAGTAATTGTGCTATATTTCTTTGAGGAAAATTTTCTAATTCTTTTGCGAACTGAATTTTCAATTGAAATTGAAAACTTGTCCCTTATTGCATACAACATTGTGATATTTCAACTTGATAGAACCCCAATCCACAATGCAATGGTAGTACAGAATTGCCTAAAGGACAACTTTCTCCGGAGGTGGATTGGAAGAAATAGCCCTTTTATTAATTGGCCTCCGAGGTACCTGATCTCACGCCCTTGAATTCTTTTTTATGTGGATTTCTAAAAACAAAGTCTACAAAACGCAGCCACGAAATAGACTATAAATGGAAGACTGGATTAGGCAAGCTTGCGGAAAAATTACACCTTCATCCCTCCGAAAAGTTATGAACAATAACAGAAAGCGAATTGAGGCATGCATTAGGGCTGTTGGAGGTTTAATACAACATAATATTTAATTCTTTTGGTTGTATTTTTTATTCATGTGTGTAAAAATATTATGTTTAATATTCCGCCCTCTAAAAGCACATTTGAACTATGCTAAGCCCAGTCAGGCTATTTATTTTTCGATTGCAACAGACACTGGACCGCTAGATGACGCCTGCTGACTATTTTACATGTCGCTATTGTAAAAATACCGGAATGTACCAAATGGTCAAAGGATCCTCATGCCGGTCGTCACATGCCTACCTTGCACTGACGAGAGCCAACAGCTTGAAACAGCAGTCTGCAAGTGGTGTGTGACGACTGGCAAGAGAGCTCCTTTAAGTAGGATCAGTCTTTCGGCTGGTGTTTGTTGCAATCGAAGCATTAGCGTTTTGATGGTAATATGCAATTATTACACTTAACGCGCCAGACTTGTAACTTGTAATTCAGCACTCGGCGGGGCACATAGCCCGGAGAGTAGCTGTTGGTTGCAGTCTGGTTACGTTCCTTATAGTAAAATAAGGATTTTATAGAGGAGTTTGTGACTAAAAATATTATTAAACATAATATTTTTAGTCGCAAACTCCTCTATAAATCCTTATTTTACTATAAGGAAAGTAACCAGACTGCAACCAAAGTTACAAATCTGGCGCGTTAAGTGTAATAATTGCATATTACCATCAAAACGCTAATGCTTCGATTGCAACAAACACCAGGCGAAAGACTGATCCTACTTAAAGGAGCTCCCTTGCCAGTCGTCGCACACCACTTGCAGACTGCAGTTTCGAGCTGTTGGCTCTCGTCAGTGCAAGGTAGGTATGCAACGACCGACATGAGAATCCTTTGACTAGTACATCCCGGTATTTTTACAATAGCGACATGTAAAACAGCCAGCAGGCGCCATCTAGCGGTCCAGTGTCTGTTGCAATCGAAAAAATAAATAGCCTGACTTGGCTTAGCATAGTTCAAATGTGCTTTTAGAGCACATTTGAACTACGGAAAGTCTTTATCCATTTGAACTATTGTGTAAAGAGTCAGATTTGTTAAACATACGTGAGTTATACTTTCATTGTTTAATATTGAAGATACTCAAATACTTGTGGATTATATTTACAACACAAGGGGGACAGATAGGAAATAGGTGAAGGTTATAGTTATAGATAAAGTCATTAATAATGGAAATCTTTAAATTATTAAGTTTTTTATGACTCTTGTTAGTTCTTGCTGATTTTTGACGTTACATTTCAATATTTTAGATCATAATATTAATATATAAAATTTCCCTTTTGTCAGTTTCACTCGGATCAAATGAGGTACGTGATATGTAAGATATTCAACCAACCCAATATTTGTATGAAAACACTGCTAGAAGTAAAACGTCCGACTAATAGTGGGGTCGACCTGGAGTTGCAAACGAATTCGTTTTTTTCGAATTTTTTTTTGCGATGTTATGAAGTCGGACCCCTTCTATCATCCGAAAAAATTTCATGTAAAATTTACATGTAAAGAGATAAAATCAGTTTTTCGGACATAACTCGTTTAGTTTGATTCGGATCGAAAAAGCGTATGGGGATTTATTTGGTTCGTCGAAATCGGTCCAGTTGTTTCCGAGACATTGCGATTTGAAAGTACGGATGTGTATATGGATTTTTTGCTGCAACGGGAACGTAGCGAGAGCCGTTTTCGTGAGCCCTTCATTTTATCCCTAAACACTTTTTCGATCCTAATCAAACTAAACAAGTTATATCCGAAAATTTCCTTTTCTTTACAGGTAATTTACCCTCCCCCCCCCCCCCCTTCTCGCGAGAAGTTTGACCGGAAAAATTTCCGGATGATAGAGTGGGTCCGACTTCAAAACATCACAAAAAAAAAAATCGAAAAAACGGGTCCGTTTCAAGTCATTTTTAAAGGAAAATCGACCCCACTATGATGCAGGTTGCTCCATTCAAAAGCGTCTAAAATCCATATAATTAAAGCTAATACGGTTATGAATTTTGTTATTTTGATTTGATTTTTTTTTGCTAAAACACGGGGCTAATATACTGGTGAATGTAGTGGTTAATGGGATAAAATAACAACATATAAAATTGCTGTCAAGTAGTTTAAATTTTAGTTAAAAGCCATTTAGAGTAAAAAAATTTAATTGGATATTACAGTCTCTGAGAAGAGCAGCTTGCTTTCATCGACTTTACAAAACACATTTTTGCATATTACCCCTTCAGCAAGCATTCCGGTGGCACAAAAAATTGCTGTCAATAGCATCTTAGCTTCATCAAAGCCACGTTTAAACAATATCTCCATTTTCGACAAAAAAGCTTCTCGTACCATCATGGCACCAAAACCCGTTTTTCCAGAATTTTCAGAAGTTGGACCTGGGAGTCAGTCATAACCACCAAAACTGGTGTCAAGAGTATTGTTAAAATTTTCAGGACATCTGAAAATAGGTACGGACAGTAAACATTGGCAGCAAGAAAGCCCTTTAAAGATCCGATGTCAAATTTCAATTCAAACTTAATAAGAAACACGACCACTCAGATTGCTCCCAGCTATAACCCCTACTTTTCCCCTCACCCTACTCTTATTGGCAAATAGCAAGCAAAAAAGCTAATGCGAGACATTTAGAACATAATAGGACTAATCTATATGACAGTAATAAAGATCAGTAAACCATACCTGAACTGTTAATAATAAAAAAGGTACGTGTACATATGTGGTATTGTGTGGCAATAATAATTGAAAAAGGTTGGAATGTATTGCTGAAAGATCGCATCTCAAGCAATATCTGTTTTGTTTTGGAACTAGAAATAATGGATTGATCTGTAAAAACATCTTTTGAATTGAAAGCAACCTGAAATAATTTCCTTTAAAAAATTGTTATTTCATATTGTAATTCAAACCAGGCGATCTGGTTGGCCACTTAAGGCTTTCGGAGCTTGTCCATTTTGAGTCCATAACCAAACTCTCGGATTCAGTGCCAATCAAACAAGACTTTTACTGCACGCTTGACATGTTGCTTGAAAGCCGTCAAGACAAGCAGGATAGAGGCCACTGCGATTGGAATAAGGGTCACTCATCTGGTACACAGATTGATCTAAGACGACTGAAGGGGTACTAGTGGGTATAGCAAGGCTTAAATGTAGGCTATCTAGAGCCCTCGGAAATACGCCTACCATCTTCCAGGCAAAAATTTGCTATAAATCTATGTGTACAGGAATGCCTAGTGCCTAAATAATGGCATTTGAAGGGCAAATATATAGTATCAGGTAGTCAGACAGCATTAAAGGCTCTAAGGTCTAAAATTGCCTGAGACCTGAGAATGTAGACAATCCCTGAGACAGCTGGCTAATAACAATAAGGTTACCTTGATGTGGGTGCCAGACCATGAGGGAATACAAGGTAATGAATTAGCTGACAGAATTGCAAAAAAAGAAGCTGAAGCATCATTCTTCGGACTCAAACCGTTTTGTGGCCTGTCTAAGGGACACATAACGGAGGAGATTCAAAAATGGAACAGAGGAATAGCCAACAAGTGAACACAAGCGAACAAGTTTATAACTTATTTGGCAAAGAATGCCACAAGGTTTCTCGAACCCGAAAATTCCGAATTAAGGCTGATTACAAGCCTACTAACACGTCACTGTCCCTTGAGATACCATCTCAAGAACATGTGTGAGGCAGTAGACGATAAATACAGATATTGCCATGCTGCAACTGAAACTGCTCAACGTATATACTTTGTGAATGCAAGGTGTTAATCCATATTAGTCTAAAGTACCTGGAGCAGGCGGAATTAACGCCTGAAGACATAAGGAAACTAGCCCCAGGAAAATAACAAGCTTTTCAAAAAGTCTTAGAATCCTGGGTAACAATTACATGTAGTGCATTCACGAAAGATCTTTTAGGTCGAAGTGAAATACTACTACTACTACTCAGAGAAAAGCGACCCCATGTAGTAAGTCAATTACACAAATAGATTCGAACAAGATGTGTCAAATTTATTCACATTTATCGCTTTGCAAGTATCTGACAGTGGGATCATTTACGATTTTTTTTACTTCATTAATCAAAAGGGGGCCATGAAAATAGCATATTACCAAAAAGACATATTTTTTACGATTAAATTCTCCCACACAATAGCCGCTAAACGTAGTTTTCTTTAAAACGGGGCGTGACTTGTAGAATGATAGAGAGTGCGAGTTATATAATATTGATTTTAGTCTGACATGACGTCAGAGCACCCGATACATTCGCATTAAATAGTCAAGCAAAAAAGTGTTAACCAATTTTCAAAAAATCACTCACAGCCCATGACAAGTGAGTAATTTCTGGGTTTCCTATACATTTGTTTATTATTACCGAAATGTTGCATGATATTACTGTTATTATTATCTTTCTTATAAGAATAAACATTATTTTAATTATTATTATTTTAATTCGTTTTTGTTTTTTAATGGAAAATTTCATGTCTTTAATAATATACAAAGATTTGGTCATGCTGCAACATAACATATGGCGGGTGAGAATTAAAAATATTCTATACATAAGATAACAACGATAATATGAGTAGGTAAATTATTTTTTAATACTCTCTTAAAAGCTTGCCGAAACGATTTAAAAGACTTTGTACTAATGAATTTGGAATTAACTGTAAACGTTCGCTTTGCACATTAGTATTAACAATGAGTAATGGATATTAAATGTAAATATTTATAAAATATTAATTTGTATTTTTGAGTTACTAATTTGATCATTAATTGCTTATAGCCGTAGGTAAATGAATGTATTTACGGCTTTCGGTTATGCAAACGTACAATAGTGACTTATACCGTACATTTTTAATTTTATTAATTAGTGTAATGGTATGTGATTAAAATTTTAGTGTAATCCAAATTGAAAATATGCTGAAGTATGTAAAATGAAATTATTCCTTTCTATACATTATTAATAGAACGTCTAGTTAGAATTGATCTACCTTGGGTTCGAAATTGGGGGTAGTCTAATTTATGTCATTTTATAGAGAGCGAGCCATCCAAATGATCTCCACAGGAGAATGAGGTGTTCATCAAGCCTTTTGGTAAATCTTTTAGTCTGGAGTCTCTATTTATAAACGAAATAATTTCTACTTTACTTAAAGTTTGAGTTGACACTAAAATATGGTCGGTATGAAAAGCCACAGCTAACTGCGGTTAGTACTTGGATGGGTGACTGCCAAGGATGTTATAGTAAACAATTTTTTACAGTAACTATCTCAAATGCTTAAAACATTATAAAAATTCACAATTTTGCGGGTAAGAAACTATTTTAGAATATCGAGCAAGGTAATGCTATCTAATGCACTCTACCGGAACTAAATACTCTTATATAGAGGGTGTTTCAAAGTTAAAGGTACGTACGTTACTGGTGGATAGAAGCCACTTTGGCGTTTCCAAATTATCCGGAGGCGTCCTTCCTTAATGAGATATTGGTCATTTTTAAGGCTGGTTTTTCAGTTTTAATTTATTTTGGACCCTTTAAAATGCTAGTTAAGAAACGATCACGGGACCCTTTTATTGTAGATGACCAAGGAATCTTCAGTTCAAATTTGTGAAAATCGGTTCACCGCCTCCCACGATATTCATATAAATATTCTGAAAAACCTTCAAAAATTGAATTACGGCTAACTTGACCAAAATTAAAACGAATTTGATGAAATTTTAGATGAAACTAACCTATATAAATAAGAAATAGCTTGCCAAATTTTATCAAAAAATATCAAACAGTTTGGCTGCAACTCCATTTTTAGTCCAAATTCCACAAAATTTTCAAAACTTTCCCCAATTTGCCCAAATGGTCGAGCGAAAATTTTTTCCACCAAAATGAAGGTATTCTTATGTGATTTCACGTGATGTAACTAAAAAATTATTTTTTTTAATTTAGCCGATTTTTTGTCATTGGTATATACATGCGCGCGGCGATTTCCCGTAATTTTCGGTATTATACGTATGCGTATACATCTGCGATATTCTCTGAAGTGCCAAAATTGACTTGAATTGAATTGATGGCAGCAAACAACAGATAATGAACTGATTCCAATAAGGACTGATAAAGCTCCTCTTCCTAATCAATTACTCAATATAACTGCTTGTGATTGTAAGATCGGTTGCACAAATAAACGTTGCTCATGAAAAACCGTTGGCGTCACATGCAGCAATTTATGCCACAATGGAAGGAATTGCTACGATTTACATGTACATAAACAAATAAATACGTTGGATATTAATGATTATAAGATATTACATAACGAAATCACTTGGGCTACTGTAGCGTAGCAGATATCGTAGGACACAACCTAACCCGGATAAGTGATGTACGTGCCTACGATAAAATTTCTCTAGCTCAGACTATCTCAGGGCGTTAAGCCCAAGTTTACATAAACTATGACAAATTATTAGTTTACCTACTTAACAAATCACTGAGGCTTCCATACGTAGTGGTCGCAGACGAAATAATGACACTTTCTTTAAAAATGAAATGCACTATATTATACAATTTACAGATATTGGTTCTCTAGCATGTAACCTGGCGATGTTCAAAAGGTGTGGCAAATTTCTCGATTAATAAGTTACAACATTAATAAAATGCCTCGTGTAGCTACACATCGGTTTACAATGTCCTCATAAATGGTCATAAATTCTTCCACAACGGGTCTGATTTAGAGAACCTCCTTAGACAAATATAAATGCATAAAATCTTTAAATATGTACAAGTTAAAATACAAAAAAAATATGAATCGAATATAACCGAGTCGAACCACTGAAGGTGGTCCCCGGTAAGTAAAAGCAACAGCACACTTATTTAGGGTGATACGATACCGACTTCGACGTGGAAAAACCTGTAGCCCTATGGAGATGTCTTCGGGACAAAAGAAATGGACCCAAGGATGGGGTTGATTGTAGCCTCTCCAGCCCTGGAACTTTCCACTGTGTGTGGATGCCCCGTCTGTGGAACTTCACTGACGTGTGTAGAAGCCCCGTCCGTGGAACCCTAAAGATATCACGATTTAATTTGCAGAGTCAGAAATGCACGTGAAGCGTGCCTAATGTGGGCAATTCAAATCTGACATAACCTACAAAATAAACATAATTTACCTCACTGATGAGGGAACAATCCACCAATACTCCTCGAAAGCCACAGTCGGATGAATGGGGTCGAGTCCGCCTCTCAAGTTGACACGGTATTTCCAAAGGAGAGCCTGCAAATTTGCGAATCACGTGGGTAGAGAACGGGTAAGATGGCGTGAAGAGGTTAGTTTACCTTGTGTAATTAAATATCCTGCTTCCGCAGTTAAAATTTACTCACAACCACAAAATATTCCGCTAAACGGAACAAAAACAGATTGAGAACATTTTCTTGGGTTGATAAATCCAAAATCCACCAGGATGCCTTGGAAAAACCGAGGTTGGTAGAATTAACAACTACCTATGCCAACAAAAATGGTTGCCTACCCGTCTTCCGCTCTCTGCTGATCACATACCGCACATATATCGCCCTCCCGTGGAGAATAGCGAAATGTGTTACGGATGTAGCGGTTGTTATTATGCGGCCCACAAAACGCTAAGGCGTATGGTAGGTCGCATACGCTAGAGGTCCGCAACAGAATACTTTGTGTCAAAATGCAGATAATATTGTTAACGAAGCTGTAGTTGATGGAAGAGCTTGAGCAATTAGGAATTAGTCCTGATATTTATTATATTGAAGAATTCGAAGGGGATGATAATTATGAAGATGTTTGTACTCATACAGGGTATTGATTTTGACATAAAACATATTGTCAGTTTCTTATTTAGCCGGACTTGGATTTCTATTTTAGTTTATTATGAAGTTCTATCAAGTAAAATAAGTGAAACATATATTCTAAGTATGAAGTGATTATACAAGGTGGTTCAATAATTATGATCAAAGAAAGATTTGGTCAAAATTAATAAAACATCGTGTATCTAAGTAAGGAATGAGGATGGATGCATTAATGGCGGGTAATTTTGAAACGAAAAAATGCTCTCTATCCATAAGTAACGTATGTACCTTTAACTTTAAAATACCCTGTATACATCGTTAGAATTTATAAAAGGCCCCATTATGCTCCATATTCCAATGTACCTTCGCTTCCCTACATACTTTCTAAAAAAAAACTTACATTAGCAGTACGCACGCCTCTGGTGCGTTTAATGTCTGTTGATAATTACAACAAACTTTACTATTTACTAAGCCTTTAATCGAAATAAATTTCAAGTGATTAGTTGAAACCATTTCTTATGTTTAACATTTCTCGCTAAAAAAAAAAAATTTTAATATCCTGCATCTCAGCAACGAAGCACCACTGGACCTGTGTTCAAAATAAATTTTGATCAATTAATCAATCAATTAACCAAAACAAATTTATTTAAATTAATTAAAATTAACTAATACATTATATGTCTGACACCCTGTCCAGAGGCATCTACGACAGAAAGCATGGCAGTTGAAGGGCTGGACGTAGCGGGGCCAAGTTAATTTAACAAACATGAGTAAAAATAAAATAATTCAAACTCCTTTCACCAGAGAAAGAATTAAAAAGGATATTACAATTAAAATTTCCAAAGCAATTATAATACTTAATACTAGTAAAAGTTAAATAGATAAATTATTTGGTACCTCACACATTTACTGTAGATTATGCAACATAATTAATTATTAAAATATATATGTCCACAAAACTCACACTAAGTACCGTAATGACACTCGTATATATATATATATATATATATATATATATATATATATATATATATTGGATTTACAAACGCATTTTATATTAAATAACTAACTAATATTAATTTGGAAACAAGAAAGTAAGCTAGAGGAATAAATTTTAAAATGTTATGTGCTCTAACGGAGAGAGATGTAGAAAACCTGTTTAGTTGGTTGCCGATAAAGCAGCGGCATCTGGGGGCCAACTGATCAACCGCTATTTAGCACCTAGAGAACTATAGATATTTCCAGCATATTCGAGATGGGTTCTGAAAGGAGATTCGAGTAAGTTCGATGAGTGTATATAAGGAATGAATTAGAGAAGAGGGGTCAGTTATATACTACATGACAAGAGAAGAGATGAAATAAAGAACAGTAACATGTTGTGATTTAAAGTAGTGAATATACGTTAGATTAAATTTATTATTAGTTAAGTTATTTTTAATGATTAATTATTGTAATTTAAGTGGTAATAAATCAGTTGTCCGTAAAGCAACAAGAATTGTTGCAATTTATTTAACCTACGTATATGGTGATTACTGGAGAGTTAATCCGTTATTTAAAATATTTGCAATGAATGTAGGTCAGGGCATTATTAAAATTAGAAAGGAAGTATAGTCACTTATCTACGGAAAGGTTTCGAAATTTTTGGTTCTCATCAGCGTGGAATAGGCCGACGAAACCTGTCGGCGGCGTTTGGTATGATAGGATATTTGGCTCTGAATGGAGCACCATGCCATTACGGATGCAATTTCCAAAATTGGCAGTTTATCCACTGCAATCTGCGTTCAAATTTTGTTATCCAAAATGATGTAAAATATTTAAAAGCTATAAAAGGCAATATAGGAAGACCAATCGTGATTTCCCTGCGTATTGATACATCCTAACTTTAAGCGTTTTTTACGCTTTCGACAAAAAATACGTATGTCCTTAGAAGGCTAAAGGAATATGTGCGCATAACATATCAAAGCAGGAATGCTTCTCCTACTGGAGGGTACTTAATTTTACCTCAACAACTCACATGCAAGGCAGCTTGCTTTCATCACAAAATGCAAGATATTACCGGGCTCTCAACGGCCCTGGGTATGATCATTTCTCGTCCAGACGATAGTGATTCAACAAGATGATTATGACATATTCTATTTTATTTGAAGTTCAATTATAGTCATAGGTAGAATAATGGAACAGAAGATTGGTTAAAGCTGCTTTGTCTCCCTGATTGGTTATTTTTAACACGCAGATGTGATGTTTACCTTAATATGTCCCTAAAGCGATTTTGTAACTTGAATTAATACAGTAGTGTATTTTATTTGTTCATACATAGATGGCATTTGTTCAAACACTTTTAGGTAAAAATATTTTCAGGTAATTTCAGTGTCAGCTCGGGGTACAAGATAAATAATTTGAGAGTCCCCCAGGGCTAAATTTTGGGGCCCATTCTATTTTTACTTTATACCAACGAACTTGATACCTTGACATCTGAAGCCGACTTGATAATGTATGCAGATGACCAGTCTCTACTGTTATCAGATAGATTTGATAATTTTTTGGAGCAGAAATGCAACGTTCCTTTAAATAAATTTTATAACTGGTACTGTTTTTATAAACAATTTTTAAATGCTGATAAGACCCAACATATAAGATTTCACAACCGACAAAAAAATTGCTTAGGTCTTGACATTAAAATTAATGACAATAGTATCTCAAATAGGAAAAATGTTAAATTCTTGGGATTAACATTAGATGAGTGTCTCAATTGGAAGGCACACTGTGAGCAATTAATATCAAAACTTAATTCGATCTCTTATTTGATAAGAAGCTTAAAAGAAATTCTATTAAAAGACCAACTATTAAATTTGTATCATGCACAAGTAGGGTCTAGACTCAGATATGGCATCGCCTTTTGGGGAAACTCCACCTTATCAGCGGATGTTTTTATTGTACAAAAACGAATTTGAAGAAACATGGCAGGGATTTCTAGTACCTGTTCCTGCAGAGATGCTTTTAAAGACTATAAAGTTTTAATCCTTGTTAGTATTTTAATTTTTGAATTGTGTGTATATGTTTACAGTAATATGGCTAAATTTATTACGAATAAGAAGTTTCATGCTATAGACACGAGACAAAAGGAAGAATTTCATGTTCCTTATTATAAATATAATATATCTTTAAATGCACCCAACTGTCTAGGTCTTAAATTTTAATTGTTTATCTGATGATATCAAACAGGCAAAAATGTAAATAGTTTTAAACTAAAATTAAGACTATATTTATTAAACAATTGTTTTTATACGTTAGAAGATTTTTTTGTAGCATAATTGTGTGCCAAACTGTGACGATTCCTATACATGTATGTACTATCTGAAAGGAAAATAAAGGTATTATTATTATTATTATTATCTAAATCTTAATGAACGGTAACTAAATGTTCATGAAATGAAAGTCTCATTAAAGATTTTTATGTAAATAGTCATACGTTTAATATTATTTTAAAATCATTATAAACTACTAAAAAAGCTCGTTAGTTTTAAAGGACAACTGAATTAATTATGTTAAATAAAGGCAACATTCTTTAAGTCTGCGTGAATCTTAATCCAGCTTACGTCCCTTTAAAGTGGCATAAATTATTTAGAATCATCTTACAGTGTAGTTCGATCACATTTAGTTTCATTTGTGCTATTTTACAGAATTTCATTTGTGCTGGTATACAAAAATCTGTATTACGCTTACTTCATAACTAGAATACATACTGAATTGTAAGCAAAAATAGAACCTAAAATAAAATATCCAGGTTAAGCAGGCTATATGAAGGCAAATTAGCTATACAAAATTTAAATCGATAGAAGTTCATTTACATGTGTTTGTTATACTACTTTTTCATTGTTACAAAAACCATAAGTAGGAATTGTAGGATGGAATGGTAGAGATGGTCTTAAGTACCGCAATACCTACTACCCTATATAATTTTAGTAAGAAAGAATCCGGTCCAATAAATTTGCATGCTTGCTTTCATAATTCTTTATCGGCATTATGTACGTAAAATATGGCTTATTGAATCTGAAGCATTTGGCAGTAATCTAGGAGAGCAATTTATGTAATATGGTGTGCAAGATTATGATCTGTATTAAAAAGTCACTAAACACATCGGAAGTTAAGGGCTCTAACTTCTATTTTTGTAGACACCTCTTAGTCTTCTTATGAGTTCCTGTTTCTAGTAGTTTTCTGTTCTTTTCTAACACGTGTGGAGATGTGAAAAAGTGGCTTTGTTTTATACATTTGTTGTCCCATTTAGCAATCCTTATAATCTCTATTCGCATATAGCATGTTTTATAGTGTATTGGTCTAAAGGAAAACATAAATAATTCTACGAAATATAAAAGTACATCTACTTACTAGTATTTAATACAACTCAAGGGAGATGCACAAAGGTTCACTAACATTTATTTATTTGCGTATAAGCACGTGTACGTGTAGTAGTAATAACAATGACTATGAAACTTACAAATTAGTAAAAAAGAATGCGAAGACGAGTGCAAAGATAATACGTACATAAGACTAATTAAATATGATAATAACGATTCTTGCAATATAGATATGGTTAATTTAAAAACCAGTTCTTACAAATTCAGTAACAGCAGTGTAGAGCTTATTAAAGCTTATCTCTCTAATCGTTTTAGTTTATATCTATAGGTTATAGTAAACCGGAACACCGTGTTACTATGGGGGGAGTTCCTCAAAGGTCGGTACTGGAACCGTTACTCTTCCTGATTTATGTAAACGACTTGATCAATATCACCTCAAGTGCAGATATTGTCGCATTTGTTGATGACACAACTGTCATGTCAAAGATAAACATATAAAGAACTTGTCATCCAATGTTTACCATATACAGTCGTTAGTTCAAGAGTGGAAGTGATTTTTGACGACTAAATTATGCATTTCAGAATTTCTTATGTTATCTTAGTCAGGGGCCGCTATATTCACTATGCATCTGTCTTCAGTAAGCAAAGGAGAGCAGTAAGAATTGTAGCACGGCTAAATTACATAGGTGACTATAATGATGCTTTTAAAAAACTAAAAGAGATAACTATACTCCAATATCTCCTTCATATAAAAACTACTATTAACCTCTACACCTTATACTCACAAATATATACATAGTCCACTAGAAACAATAGAAATATTAATCTTTTTTGACTTTTATGACTTTGTAAAACTCGAAATGTATAGTCGAGTACAGTTTTGCTGGGCAGTCAAAAAGCGCAACAGAAACTTTACATCATTAAAATATCGTTACTCTCTGTACTATAGCGCCGGCGAATTGAATCACTTCATTTATAGGTTTTTAGTGTACGTCGGCTTGTATGATGACACCGTACGGACTGGTTCGCCGGCTCGTAAAGAATTTGTTGCATCTTTTGACTGCCCAGCAAAACTGTACCCGACTATATCTTGGTATTGGGCTATCAACTTTTATAACGTGTTACCTGCAGTAGTTAGAAATCGGAACTACAATAGTCTTAAGGCAATCCTTAAGGCGTTTTCATTAGACAATGCGTGTAACAGTATAAATGAATATTTGAGCACAGATTTTTAGTTTTACCTTTTAGATTGTAATTGTGTGTTTTTATCCTGTTTATCATTGTTTTATTTAACTCTAATAAATTTTACTGACTGAAGTAAATACTGTACATATTATGTTAGTACAAATAAATATTATTTTTATTATAATTTTTGCAACTATCGAGAGACTTATTATAGACGAGAGGAAATGTAATTTTTTTCTAAATTACAGTTTGATGTATTCCAAAACATGGATGAGATTTATAGGCGTATAATTTCTTAACCAACTATACGATATTAAATTTATTTACATCACATTTGCTTACTTGATTATACATATTGTGCGAAGCTTTAACTGTCTCACTGCTTAACAATTTTTATACAGGATGATATATAATAGTATTTTTTTTTCTATAAAAGCAGCGTGGGTTTTAATTTTGTACCTGAACTTAGTCACCACAAATCGCGCATAACGGTGAACATAAGGTTGGTTTCTTAGTAGTAGTGCTGTAGTAGTTACCTGCTAACAAAACACTTTATGACAGAGGCCCGTGAAATTTTTAATTTATCCGAAAAAACAGTTTGATTTTGTGTATCTAGAAAACACAAGTTATATTACACAGACAAATAGTTTTTCTGATACTTGATTTGATAATAAATATCCTTTCATTGGTTTTTTGGTAACCTAAATATTTTACTAACAGCACAAATAAAGTTATGGCAATTTTCTCGAAAATCATCTAACAAACTGTCGTTTTTTGTTGTATAACTTAATTATTAAAACAAAGTGAAGAACTGTGGCCGATTTCGTAGCTAAGGTTAATAATCTTTTAAGTTTGGTAGAATTTGAAAACTCTTTCGTAGGAGCCAATAATGAGAAACAACTGTGTGTTTACCGATCATTTATTTCATGTTAATTAGCGGCTTGTTTTCTATAGGTCTTAATAGCTAATAAATTAAATTTATTACTTCAGCATTTCGATTACAGTGTTTCAAGTTGTAAAAATACTTTAATGTCTATATTTTTCCCTTCTAAAACTGTTTTTTTGTAATAATTACATGGTTTATCAACATAATTAAGCAATGATGGTAGAGGATTGAATGCATGACTTCCCACCATCAAATTTAAGAATGCAAATCAACGATAGATAGCTAATGATGACAACAACCTAGTTTAGAAGGAAATTAATTAATAGCAACATTAGAAGTCACGGGTGTACTAATTTGTCAAAGGTTTTTACATCCAACTTATATTTTCCGCAGTAGTAGCTTTAGTTTCTGACTTTAATACCAGATAGAATCAACGCTGCATAGTGGATATACTACGTTGTCAATTTAAGAAATTTTGTGAAGCACAATTTAATGTTGAGTTACTAAATAAAAATGCTTCACTCGTTAACTTAGTTTCTTAATAAATATGGCTAGTATCGAATTACTGAGTATTGTCTGGTCGATAGCCGAGTAGGACATCGCACCATCAGGTTCGAATCCTGGCTCCGGCACTGGCACTGTCGGAGGAAATGGTTGTATGTCCGCGTTTTTTCAATGTGTAACCCCCTTCCACACAAGCCCTGGCTTCTGGATTTGGGGGTTGTCTAATTTCTGTGGCGTTTATTTATTATTGATAGACCCACACAACCCCTCACGGATTTCATTGTCTCTACTAGTATTGATACAATAGTCAATTGGGAAGTTATTGATGCAGATGATATATCAGCTCATAGATTAATAATGCGCAATTTAAGATTTCAAAAAAATAAACCTCATCTTTTGTATCGTATTTTGCAAATTTCAATTATGACTTATTTTTACAATACCTGATGTATAACTTAGATAATGCAGATGAAACTGTCCAATTTTGGAATGATAATATCACTTGGCTATTCAATAACTATGCGCCATATAAGAATATCAGAACCACCAAGCTACCTGCCCTTGGCTTACTGAATATCCAATCATTATGATGAAATTGAGAGATAAAGCGTATTCTAAGTATAAAAAGGAAAAGCTGATGTGGCGTGGACAACATATAAAGACCTTAGAAATATACATATATATCTGTTTAAAATTCACATATGAAAATATTCATCCATTTATTATTCAAGAAAGTTTTCATTTTCATAATACTAGACATAATCCTAACTTAAGAATCGAGTTTACTAGACTATGCTCAAGTAAAAATGGATTACATTTTTTGGATAAATTTTTTTAATAAACTGCCTATACAAGTCAGAAGTCTCCCTGTAACTACTTTCTTAAAGAAAGCCTTTCATGATATGAACGAATACTTGACTTGCAATCTTGACAGTGAATTTATTTAGTCAAAATAGTCTTCAGGTTTTTCCTAAGCAGTAGATTAATCACAATGTGATATATTATTAAATATTTTGCATAATAATTACATAATTATATTATAACATACTGTATGTATTGACTTCTGTAATATATGTTAGGGAAATAAACTAACGGTGTGCACTAACTATTTATTAATGGATTATGATGTATGTATAACGTTTGTAATATTAATATGTAATGGCGACCAAGGCGTGTGTCGAAGTGAATCCCCCGTCGTAGTCAGCACCTCGTTATGCTGCCGATGTCCGTCAGAGGGCCACCAGGGTCGTACGTCAGGGGAGGAGTCCAACATATATGTTGTTATGTTAATGCGAATAAAATTCATTGATAGATCGATTTTTTTAAACAATCAACCATAAATTTTAGAATCTACAATCTATAAAATATTTTATATATAGTCTCTTTTGTTTCTTCACTGTTCATTTATACACAATTAGATTCATTAATATGCAGAAAATAACATTTATATTCCGGGCGATGCAGAAAATATAAGTACTGTTGAAAAATTTTATATTATAACTATGAAGAGGTTAAGAGAATTCATTTATTCACTGAAGGAGACTACAGACCCTGAATATATGATTGCTATCAAAGTTATCAAAGATGCATTTGAAGTAATAGGAGATCGTTTTCTTGATCTAGTAAAGTTCTCGGATTAAGTGCTGTATATACCAGCTAAACTTCGCCCTTTACTCAAGTTACTGTATATGTTATACCTCTATCTTAGTGTAATAAAGATGTTCATTATTATTATTATTATTTAATACTTCGCTGACATATGGTATCTCCTCTGGTGCATGGAAAGCTTCTTACGTTATTCCAGTACCAAAGGTTTCAAACTCGTCGAAATGTGAAGACCATAGGCCAATAAATATAGTATCAATAATATTTGAAAAACTGTAGAAGTGGCAGTTACAGTAATAATATCATTTAAAATCAATCTGGATTTTGCAAACATTATTCCTGTGAGTCTGCTATTACAAATGTATGTGATGAATGGTTTAAATGTTTAGAATTTTATCAACTGGTTTTAGTAATATTTCTTGACTTGAAAAGGACATTTGAAACGATAAGTAGGGAGTTGTTAATATCCAAGCTAAAGAGAATAGGGCTGATAAATAACGTGTTAAAGTTACCTAAGCAACAGATCACAAAGTGTTAAATATAAAAACTCAGTAAGTTAGAACATAGCGATCCTCAGGGAACTATTCTTGGCCCTATTCTATTTACTCTTTATATAAATGATATTATTAAGTGTGCAAGTAACTGTACAATGTTCATGTTTACAGATGATACAATATTGTATATAAGTTGTAATGATCTTAACCGGATGTATATAACTATAAATAAGGAGTTGGCGATACTAAATAAATGGTTGAGTGAAAATAGTTTGTCTTAATTTAAATAAAACAAAATACATGCTAATTAAATTATAGGTTGTGCAGTTTAAATGTATCAAATTTGTGTATTGAGATAAATAATTATAAGCTTGAACAAGTTAAAAAAATTAAGTACCCGAGTATTATAATAGATGAGAACTTAAGTTTAAAAAACATTGTGACTATATATTAAATAAAATGTCAAAATCATATTACACAAATCAGTAATAAATAAATAAATAATAAATAACACCACAGGTAATTACGACCCCCTTTATCCCGGAAGGCTCTAGAAGAGCCTTGTGTGTGGAGTAATAGCTCCACACATTGATTATTGCACAAGTAATCTTTTCAATTTGAACCAAAACGAAATAAACAAACTGCAAAATTTGCAAAATACACCTATGAGAATAATCCTTAAATGTAACAGGTACATCAATAAAAAAAATGCTAGAAGTACTTAATTTTATGAATGTAAAGCAAAGAATAATATTTAAAAGATATTTATTTATAAACTGAATAACAAAAATACTGCTATGCACTTATTTAATAAAGTGAGATATATAAATAATATTCGTTTACATAATACAAGGCAGAATAATGACTTTTTTATATAAAATAGCCAAAACATCATTATTAAATAAAACTATATTGTATAAAGGTCTAAATATGTTTAATAATCTACCAACAGAAATAAAAATTGCGAGAATTATTTTAGATTTAAAGAAAAGTTAAAAAACCACGTACTTAACACTTATGCAATAATTTAAAAATGTTGTCCGCCATAATGGCAGTCTAATTTCTGTGGTGGTTATTTATTATAATGTAAAATGTAACCGATATTGAATGTAAATTGTTGATGGTATCAAATTTATTATAGGTCCCTTATGTTTGTAATTCTATGAGTATGTTTTATGCATATATCTACATTGTTAGTATATCTACGTTATAGTTAGTATATCAACATTAAGTTTTATATTTTATTGTATTATTCTGCGTACGCCTACCCCACTGTCTCATAGACAATACTAGAAGGACTGGAAAGATCCTGAATGATGCACTGGAACATTCTAGAATAATCGAGTACATTAGACGCGGGTATATATAGAGTGGATCCAAGCGCACTGAGGAAAATTATGTATTAGATGAGCAAGTGATAAGATAGAATAAAAAACAGTCTCAAGTTGTCAGTGATTTAAAGTAGTTAATTAATGTTAGATTAGAGTATAATTAGTTGTTATTTTTAAGGATTAATTATTGTAATTTTAAGTGATTAATAAATCAGAGGTTTGTGAAGATTATTGTTCCAATTTAATGAACCTACGTACAGGTTGTTTACTGGAAATTGTAATCACGTAACAATATTTTCTTTGTATAGCGGAAGTTGCTAATAAAGTATCTACAGTGTGCCCCAAAAGTCCCGGAATGGTCAAATATATCGCAAGCTGCTAATCTTTTCGGGAAACAAAAGAGGACGTGTTCAATATTTTTAAAAACCTATCTAATAACACAAAATTTGACTCCACCCTCCCCCTCTGCAGGGGGGGGGATTGTACGGCTAAAATTACGTAAGATTCGTCTAGAACATTTTTTTTAATTCGCTACAGATGGCACTGTAATTGCAAAAAATTAACATAAAGGCGTAAGTTTCAAATAATCGGTTTAGACCGGAAATAAAAAATACGTATTCATTATTTTTAAAAAAACCTATCCAATGACACCAAAGTTGACCCCTCCATCCCCCTGTGCATGGGAGACAACTTTGAAAAGTTAAATGGGAACAAGCATTTTTTATTTCGAATTTGCCTTCTTCGCAAATTTGAAAAACGAATTCCTTTTTACAAATAAATACTTTTACAAATAATACTTCTACAAGTAATACTTTCTTTACAAATAAACAAGGACATCGTTGATTAGAAAAAAATCAGTCACAATTTAGAAAATTTTCAATTGAACAAATTGAGCTCTTGCCTCCAAGAACGTTGGAAGAGGAATAAACATTGAAAAATAAAAATAACGAAACTACATGCAATACTTCGCAGAAATGTTTTTAACAACAATTCAGGGAAAAAACCAAACAAACTTTTTTACAAATGAACATGTTTTTTCTCTGAACAACTTTCTTCTTCTAACGTTCTTGGAAGCCAGAGGTCAATTTGTTCAAGTGAAAATTTTCTAAATTGTGAGTGCTTCTTTTCTAATCAACGATGTCCTTGTTTATTTGTAAAACAAGTATTATTTGTAAAAAGAAATTCATTTTTCAAATTTGCGAAGAACGCAAATTTGAAATTAAAAATTTTCCCATTTAACTTTTCAAAGTTGACCCCCCTGCACAGGGGGATGGGGGGGCAACTTTGGTATCATTTGATAGGTTTTTTTTTTAATATTATTGAATACGTGTTTTTTTGTTTCTGGTGTAAACCGATTATTTCAAACTTACGCCTTTATGTTAATTTTTTGCGATTACAGCACCATTTGTAGCGAATCCAAAAAAATGTCCCAGATGAACCTTTCGTAATTTTAACCATACAATCCGTTTCTTCAATAAAAGATGGGAGTTCCCATTTAATTTTTCAAAGTTGCCCCCTCCCTCTGCAGAAGGGGGTGGGGGAGTCAACTTTAATGTCATTGGATAGGATTTTTAAAATATTGAACATGTGTTTTTTTGTTTTCCAAAAAGATTAGTAGTTTGTGATATATTTGACCGTTCCAGGACTTTTGGGACACCCCGTATATTTATTTATATCTATTAGGTGTCTCTTCCAATTAAACAGGCAGTTTTTATCCTAAACAAACAAGAAAAAGCATATTGAAGGTGTTTTGATAACCTAAAAAAGTATAAAGAGTAATATTTTTTGATAATAACAATATTTTTACGAGCTATTTTCAAATAATTATAACTTTCTTTCTTAAATAAAATAGAAAACATTATATGTATATTGGAATATTTGTATCTCCATCAGGAAATTAAATAAAAAATAAAAAATATTTTTATTACCTACAAATAAACGTAAAAAAACGTACTACTACCTCTGCTGTTTTTGCATCCGCTACATTTATTAGATGGGCAATTCATTCTAATATTTGTTTCACCAAGTATTAAATGCCTATGCGACTAGAAAGTTTCAACCAGCCATAGTTTCTATGTAACTGAAAAATATTTGATAATATTATAAGGGCCTTAGATAAAAGGAAGGCAGCTGTATAATATCACTTGATTTTTCTAAGGCATTTGATACTATTGATCACACTTTACTATGAGCGAAATTATTTTTTTTATAGGTTTAATAATAATAATAATAATAATAATGTTTATTGAGATATACAGAATATAAATAAAATAATGACAATATATATGCAACAATAAACATGATGAACTCACAGAAGCACTTTCATGCTTGTTCGTGAGGATAGAAATATATATATACACACATACACATATACACATATATATACATACATATATACATACACATACATACATACATACACACATACATACACATATATATATATATATATATATATATATATATATATATAAATATAAGCAATTACTTTGATTAGTATAAAAAAAAGGTTATTAGCAGTAAATATTTTAATATTATAATAATTTTCTAAATTAATACAACTTATTCGAAATGTAAAAATTAGTGGTTTATGAAATGAAACAGTAGCAAGTGTTTAGAAATGAGTTTAGACTTAGTAACTCTAGTTATTAATCAAGTCATGTACGTTTTTTCTTAATGTACCCCTAATATGTTCACGTAATTTCTTTTTAAACAGATGTAATGATTTGACTAGTTTTAGGTCTGAGTTTAAAGAATTGTACAATTTTGGGCCCAAATAGTCATAGCTTTTTTGTCCTATAGCTTTTTTCATAAAGGGTAGTTCATAAATATTTCCACGTTGCCTTGTACTGTATATATGATTTATCTGTACTAAATGATTTTTATTTGTGTGTTGTTTAACGTTACAGTGAAAATAAAATAACTGTCTAATATCTAATACACTGGACTCCTGGAATATTGCATCACTTGAATAAGTTTGTTCTTTTTTAAAAATTATTTTAAGTACTTTTTTTTGTATAACTTCTAAATTATGTAGGTGTGTTTTTGCAACGCCACCCCATGCCAGTATCGAATAGATCAGGTGAGATTCTACCAATGAGTAGTATAACACTTTTAATTCATTAATATCTAAAACTTCAGTTAATTTTTTAACACTTTTAACATTTCTTATTTTGTTTACTACATAACTAACGTGTACATCCCATTTTAGATAGCAATCTATTTTAACTCCTAGATATTTAATTTTTTTTGCTGGTTCAATGAAGATATTTGTTGAACAGTTTATTTTTAATGGACCAAGATCTGAATAAGTTGAGTTTTTCGAGCAGAATGGCATGTAGAAAGTTTTATTAAAATTTATCGTCAACAGGTTGTGATCGAACCAGTCTTTGATGTGACCCATATCTCTTTCTGCTATTGTTTTTAAGTCAGTCCAGTTATCTGCACTGTAGAATATGGCAGTGTCATCCGCGTAAGTAATAATTGTGCCCCTTGTTGGAGTTGAAAATAGACCATTTAAATATATTATAAATAATATGGGGCCAAGTACCGTACCTTGTGGAACACCGTATTCTATTGTCTGAAAGTCGCTTGTCGTATTTCCAATTTTTACGCATTGGTATCTATTTGAGATATAACTTGTGAATAAATCGAGAGCATTATTTCTTATACCGATTTGTTCTAATGTTTCCACAAGCATGGTGTGACTGACCGTATCAAATGCCTTCGCGAGATCGATAAATATTCCAAGTGATGGTATGCTATCATCAAGGGCAGCGTATATTTTTGATGTTAGTGCGAGTATGGCATCTTGGGTAGATTTTCCCTCACGAAAACCATATTGCATATCTGAAAGAATTTTGTATTTCTCAAGGAATTTATTTAACCTAACTTTAATGATTTTCTCAATGACTTTGGCAAAATTTGTTATCAGAGATATGGGTCTGTAGTTAGCTGCTTCCATTCTATCACCATTTTTAAATATACTATAGATGTCCTAAAGGCAGATGGGAAGTGCCCTTTTTCCATGCATTTATTTATTATGTATGTGAATGGCTCACAAATAATGTGTGATATTTTTTTCAGTGTTTCTGCCTTTAGGCCATCTATACCTACACTTTTATTATTTTTTAGTGAAGACATTATTGTAAATACCTCCTTCTTGTCCGTAGGTTTTAAAAATATGGAGTTCATGACAGCATTTTTGTTAGGCTTATATGTATTGGTTTTTTGTATGTTGCTTGCTAAATTTTTTCCAGTGTTTATATAGTTATAATTAAAAACATTGGCTATTAATTTGGGGTCTTCAATTTTTTCACCGTTGTTATTTTTTATAAGATCAATTTTGTTCTGTTGTCTTGGCTGACAACACAATTGTTTTACAGTTTCCCATAGATGTTTATTATTATTTTTATTTTCATTTATTCTATTTTTAAAATAGTTAATTTTTGCTTTCTTAATTAACTTTGTAACTACATTTCTGTAATTTTTATATTCCTCCTTCAATAGTTCATTATTAGGGTCCTCTAATAATTTGCGGGACATTTTGTCTCTCGCGTTAATTGAATTTATGATTCCGTTTGTTATCCAGTTTTTACGTTTAATTTTATTACGTTTTATTTTTATACTTTTTGTGCAGATGTCTATATTACTTTTAATTATTTCCAAAAAAATATTTGTTGCAGACTCTAGATCTTCCTCATGGTATACATCATTCCAGGTGATTTGGTTTAAGCGATATTCCAGTTTTTTAAAATTGATCTGCTTTATTATTTTTTCATTGTTTTTATTGTTGTTATTATTTAATTTGCCTTCAGAAAATAATATTACTTGTACAGCAATTACATAATGATCAGTTACTGTTGTTTGTATAATTAAGGGTAGTACATATTCTAGATTTATATTAGTTTTAAGGAATATATGGTCAATACAGTAGCTAATTAATATCATCAGGTGTTCTACAAGGGTCCATTCTCTGTTGTTTGTTATCCATACAGCCGATATCTTTGACCAAATTATCAGTCTCATTTGCAATCATATGCCGATGATACTCAACTCTTGTAATATTTGCAGATAATCTAAGGAGCATAATTTAAAAATTAATCCAAACAAATCGCTACCACAATTGTTTAGTTCGAAAACCCGTAGGGAGGTTCTAAAAACGCAGCTTTCTCCGGTTATAGATAGATGGCGGAAATATTACGTTTTCTGCGCAAAAATCTTGGTGTCTTCTTAGATCAAAATTT
This sequence comes from Leptura quadrifasciata, assembly GCA_963675555.1. Taxonomy (NCBI): domain Eukaryota; kingdom Metazoa; phylum Arthropoda; class Insecta; order Coleoptera; family Cerambycidae; genus Leptura; species Leptura quadrifasciata. The sequence continues at coordinate 136,091,902 of OY776676.1, forward strand.
AGGATTTAATAATTATTGTGCAAAAGACTTATCCCAGATTTAAATTTTTATATACAAACAGACATATTTCAAATTTTAAAATTGAAGAGGTATTGCAGTGAAAAACTGTAAAAATGCAAATCTGTAGTACTCGAACAAGAAAAGAGGAAGCTCTACAGCTACAATAAGTTTTTGTAATCAGTGCTGTAACCCAAATCTACCAACATGAAAATAGTAAAAGTTATTGGACTGGGGATGACAACTATAAATTGCGCTATAATATTAAAATTCAAACTCAAATCTAACAAAAATGCGGGAAAAAATGTGCGAGTCCCTTGTTGCCTGTTTTTAACTATTACAATATATTATACTACCCATGTCTAGACCAAACTTCAAAAAATCGTTTACAGATTGTCCAAAACATGTTGCCACTTCGTTTTCAACCTACAAAAATATGATCATATATCGGAAAAACTTACTACAAGAAAATATTATCTCACATTTTTGTACCTCTTATTGAATTCGTCAGTTCCCTGTACCTTAGAGAGAACGTGGATTCAGAAATATCGTGCATAACCGCAATACTAGGCGTCAATATACACTCACAATGCTTCACCAGTCGACTGCTCTTTTCCATCGAAGTTTCACTTATGCTGTACAATTCTGTAAAACCTAATATGAGTTTAAGCCTTTATGCCTTTCGTCGCCAAATGAAGCATATCCTAATTGATCGTTAGTTGGAAATAAGTTCCTAAAAAATTGTATTTATCTTTATTGATATACAATTTTTCAAATCATTTTAAATTATAATTAATAGATAACATTTAAATAATCTGATATACTATAACTGTTGATGTGTTGATGAATAGGTTGAGTGTAATAATAGCCAATTGGCTAAACTTCGCCTGTTCTATGAGCATGTAAATGTCTAAATATTAATATATTATGCATTATTTTTTTAAACAAAGACAATATTATTATTATTAGGAAGCATCTCCTGACACCTGTCTAGAGGAACAGTTTTCATATTTCACATATTTCATCTGCTAAAGTTAACGACATGAATTTTCAGGCACCCTTTATACTTTATGTATAATAAATTAAGAATAATGATACGACATCTATAAAGTCCACTAGCCGCACAATTGTAGGTGTTTTAAATAATGAACGAGTTCTTTTGTGTGCGGTATTAGTCAAAATATGATTATATTTATTTTGGTTCAGAGTAGAATTGTTATCTCAAGTAAATACGGAATATTCTGTGCTATAATTTATCGGACGTCTTGGAGTGTACCCTGTGCACTGACATAAATAAACGAATCTGCCAAATCCATACATACGAAGCATGCATCAGAAGTAACGAAAATACTACCAGCGTGCTTGTCAGAAACCATTGTGCATCGAAGCAAAAGAGCAAGATAAAATTACCAAAATTTAAACGTAGGAGTGAGATAAGTAGCTGCCAGATATTCCGACCGAAAACTTTACAATGAGATTATTCACACACAAATACCTGCTTCGGTCAACAATAGAAAAATTTAGATTTGTTATTTTTTTAATGCCTTTCATTTCCAAGGCACATTTTACCTGATATATGATTTTTGAATTTTTATGAAAAGTCATGCTTGCTTTTATAACAGTCGACTTTTAAATGGAGATAAATGTCAGATTTAAAAATAAAATATTTTAGTAAATCCTTAAGGTGGATTGTACAGGGTGAAAATTAAGGGTAGTTTTGACTTCCATTTATTTGCGATGATTTACAGGGATCGATTAAGAACGATCGATAAAGCTTTGAATCTTTTAATTTATTTATTTATTTATTTAGAATACAACTACCCAAACAGATAAGAAATCCAATTACAGGGTAGGAAAAAACAAAACATTGTTACAGAATTTTGTACGATAAATACATATGAAAAACTTAAGTATAATTACATAAAATATTTGTGTACATAAACTAGTAAATATTTTTAGTTTGAATGCAATACAGATTGCTTAATTTTTTTAACAGTAGTACAAAATATATCAACATCGTCCTGTATATATGCATAGTTTGAACACATCATATGCAAAGGTGAAGATTTAAGTAAATTTGTATGAGGCGTATTTAGATAAAAAGAATTATTTGAGCGTGTATGAACTGATGGTACATGTAATTTGACATAACTACATAACTCAGGGCAATCAATCACATTATTCAAAATTTTATATAAAAACACAATCGAAGAATACTTACGGCGGGATTCCAAATCATGTATTTGATATCTCTTTAATAGATCACATTGAGGTGTACCTCTTGCTGGATAAATTCCGTCATTTCTATACCAAAGATATTTACTGAGGATCCTTTGCGTTTTTTCAACGCTAAGTTTATGCACGGCGTATTCTGGACTCCAGATTATGGAGGCATACTCTAATTTTGATCTGACAAATGCATTAAACAGCAATATCAAGGTGTTATTATCCACAAAGTCTTTGGTATTTCTGATTATGAAACCTAAGTTTCTGTAAGAACTGGCCACGATAGCATTTATGTGATTATTAAAGGTTAACTTACTGTCGAAGATGACCCCAAGATCTTTAAATTGACTACATCTAGATAGCTGAATATCATTTAAAGAATAAGTAAACTCAGTTGGATTAAGCTTTCTTGTGAAAGTCATGTATTTACATTTATTAATATTTAGATGCAGTTTATTTTTGTCACACCACATACTAATTTGTTGCAAATCTTTTTGCAAGTTAAAGCAGTCATTTAAATTGTTGATGGCCGAATACAGCTTGCAATCGTCAGCGTACAGCAGAGTGCTATTTAGAAGCTCACAGTTAATGTCATTTATAAATATAGTAAAAATAAGGATTTATAGAGGAGTTTGCGACTAAAAATATTATGTTTAATATTCCGCCCTCTAAAAGCACATTTGAACTATGCTAAGCCAAGTCAGGCTATTTATTTTTCGATTGCAACAGACACTGGACCGCTAGATGGCGCCTGCTGGCTGTTTTACATGTCGCTATTGTAAAAATACCGGGATGTACTATAGTCAAAGGATTCTCATGTCGGTCGTCGCATACTTACCTTGCACTGACGAGAGCCAACAGCTCGAAACTGCAGTCTGCAAGTGGTGTGTGACGACTGGCAAGGGAGCTCCTTTAAGTAGGATCAGTCTTTCGGCTGGTGTTTGTTGCAATCGAAGCATTGGCGTTTTGATGGTAATATGCAATTATTACACTTAACGCGCCAGGCTTGTAACTTGTAATTCAGCGCTCGGCGGGGCACATAGCCCGGAGAGTAGCTGTTGGTTGCAGTCTGGTTAGGTTCCTTATAGTAAAAATAAGGATTTATAGAGGAGTTTGCGACTAAAAATATTATGTTTAATATTCCGCCCTCTAAAAGCACATTTGAACTATGCTAAGCCAAGTCAGGCTATTCATTTTTCGATTGCAACAGACACTGGACCGCTAGATGGCGCCTGCTGGCTGTTTTACATGTCGCTATTGTAAAAATACCGGGATGTACTATAGTCAAAGGATTCTCATGTCGGTCGTCGCATACTTACCTTGCACTGACGAGAGCCAACAGCTCGAAACTGCAGTTTGCAAGTGGTGTGTGACGACTGGCAAGGGAGCTCCTTTAAGTAGGATCAGTCTTTCGGCTGGTGTTTGTTGCAATCGAAGCATTGGCGTTTTGATGGTAATATGCAATTATTACACTTAACGCGCCAGGCTTGTAACTTGTAATTCAGCGCTCAGCGGGGCACATAGCCCGGAGAGTAGCTGTTGGTTGCAGTCTGGTTAGGTTCCTTATAGTAAAAATAAGGATTTATAGAGGAGTTTGCGACTAAAAATATTATGTTTAAAATTTGTTCAGGTTTGACTTAATCTGCATTTCAATATTTTTAAGGTAGTCTTTGTGCGCAACGCCTATTTCCTGTTTGATTTTTCTCCTTAAAGATTTAAAATCTCTGTGAGCATTTTCGTCTCCGGTATCTCTATATGTACGCCAAAGACGTGATTTTTGTTTAATGTCTCTAATTATTCTACGATTAAACCATGGGGGATACGATTTATTTATGGGTGTGGTTCTGGGAACATTTCTTGAAAAGACACGGTCTAGTTCGTTGTACATATAGAGAGTTGCATCGTTAGCGTTACTAAATGACGAAATGCAGGTCCAGTCTATGTGATATAAGTCATCATACAGTTCAGTAAAATTAGCTTTCTTAAAATTATAACGTGATACGGGGCTGGTATGAAATTTCAAGTTTACAGAGTTCGTTTTAATCAAAAATTCTAAAGGAGGGTGGTACATCCACAGGCAACAAGTAATTTTCGGATTTAATAGTATGAACTGTAGACCTACTAAAAACTAAGTCCAGAATACGTTGATTAGAGTTCAGAACACCATTGTATTGTTTAAGCCCCATAAATTCACTAAAATTTACTATCGGCATTATGCGTCTATTTATATAATATGGGTCATCCATATGATTTACAAAGTCAGGTATGTTAAAGTCTCCCAGTAAAATAAGATCATCTTGGTCATTCAAAAAAATTACGTCTCTTAGAGCATCAAATATTGTCTATCTCTACACCAGTGTTAGGAGGTATATAAACAATGAGGACAAGCAATGACAGAGTTGAGAGACTGATTCTGATGCCTAGTATATCAACCATAGGCGCCACGCTGATTACGTTATTTAAGTCTAAGACAATAGCATTATAAGATTTTTTGAGAGCGAGTAGTACACCACCCCCCCGGGTTGAGCCTACCATGTTAAAATTACGATCTTTGCGAAAAACAGTATAGTCATTACAGAATAATTCACAATCAAATACATTGGGATCCAGCGGCTGAATTAAAATATATTTTCATTGCAAGTACTTAATAATGTAGTTACCAAGGGCCAGTTTTTCAATCGCGAGGTAACTCCTCTTGAGGAGTTAACTTGAGTTAAGCATTTGTAGTTAAGTATTTAAACGTATTTCAAAGGTAAGTTATGTTGCGGTACATTTTTAGCAATAAGAAATTGAAATCTTAAAAACTTTGGACTAATATTCTATTCTAGCATTATTTAAGGATACCGAAAGCATGACAGTACACGCACGTACTTTTTAGGAGGAATAATTTATACATTACCCCCCGATTGTACAGTCTGACAGTTTTTCTTAATTTTCTCGTATACTGTTGTTCAAACGTAAAAAACGCATAAACGCATAGGGCTAAAAATGTTGCCCATTAAATTCTACACAAAAACTTTTAGGTCAATATTTCAGCTATACCTTACACTTACTCAATTCCTGCAAATGGCGTTCAAAGTTAGGGGTAACGTTTATAAGGCCGTTAAAATATGTACAATTAGGTTCTAAACGGTAACTACAAGTTGTAATATACCTGCGTAGGTAAATACTCTAGGTCAAATTATAAATTTTTTCTAAAACATTTACAGAGTATTTAACAGAGCATTATAACTGAGCATTTTATAATTTGAGTTCTTGGTGCGTTTTTTTGAGTGGTGTCCCCAGTAGGCCTACTCCACTGACGTTTCAATTCTTTATTCGTTTGTTGGGTCCTGTTCATTTAGCATTTCCTCAGGTGGTGAATTTAGGCAACCTTGTCCATGGCAGTTGGGGCACATAGTTGAACAACGTAATCCAACTCTAACACGTCCACGTCACTTACCGCAACCCTTTTTACAGTTGCACGATATAACTTTTAAAATAGAAACTGGAGCAGGCGCATCTGTAGTAAAAACTGGTGATAAAATATTGCCCATTTTTTACAACCCCACTGCGCTGGCTGCATATTTTTTCCAAGCCAAGATTGAATTTTGTTGACATACCCGGTAAGAGTGTTGTTTTAATGCTGCAGATATTGGTGGCAAATTCGATAAAATTACAGCATGATTGGATTGACCAACTATTATTATTAAAAGAAGTAAATCTGAAGTTATCCAAAGAGTAATAGGATGCAGGTTTTCACAGCCGTTGTCTAATGAAGTAGTTTCTTCCGGGTCTTGACGTGGTCGTCGAACTTGACTTGACGTTTTGCTGATCATCCTGTCAGCTTCTTCAGAAGGATTCTAAAGGATAGTCTTAAGTCTAAGTATTAGTCTAAAGACTAGATTGGTCTTTAGAATTCTTCTGAAGAAGCTGACAGGATGATCAGCGTAACTTTAAGTCAAGTTCGACGACCACTACTTCATTATCCAAAGTTTCCGTCCGTTCAGCTTTACATAACGCAAGTGTGAATTTCTCACCAGCACTTTTAATCTGATTATCCGTAGATTCGGGGTTGTTGAAAAGTTGAATAACATCTTCCAAATCCTTTCTTTTGTATAACGTACCTATTGTTTAAGATTTTCCTTTTCTGAAAAAAGCAGAGGTGGTATCACAACTACTAAACGCTGTGCAAAAAGAACAGTTTCTTTAATATTTTCAAAAACATTGGATGATTGTAATTTTATATAAATTGTCACCTACATCTGCAGCATTAAAACAACACTCTTACCGGGTATTTCACTAAATTTAATCTTGGCTTGGAAAAAATATACAGCCAACGAAGTGGGGTTGGAAAAATTGGGCAATATTTTATCACCAGTTTTTACGACAGAGACGCCTGCTCCAGCTTCTATTTTAAAAGTTACATCGTTCAACTGTAAAAAGGGTTGCGGTAAGCGACGTGGATGTGTTAGAGTTGGATTACGTTGTTCAACTATGTGTTGCAACTGCCATGGACAAGGTTGCCTAAATTCAAAACCTGAGGAAAACTAAATGAAAAGGATCCAACAAACGAATAAAGAATCGAAACGTCAGTCAGATTAAGAAAACCACCAAAATTTACCACCGTTTTTTTTTTTTACCAAAATAAGGAATGTTGCGGGGGCGAGCGTAGGTGCGTCTTTACTATGTACATACTTCGGTATGCGATGTAAAGCAACGACAGGCGCAATTAGTACTTGGATTGGTGACCATTCCAACGGAAACCGCGTTCTCGCCTCACACATCTTCCAGCGGCTTGTATATCAGTGTATGCGCGGAAGCTATACAACCTTAGGCGAGGGTTGTATAGGAGATATACCATCCTTCGGAGGGGATGTAAAGCCGTCGGTCCCTTGTCTATTAAATGTTAGGCAAGTAAAAGATCCCTACTCTTCTTAAGGGAAGAGGTTCGGCAAAATTCCTGGTTGGGGGTAGCTCGTCTACAGGCGTCGGTGTTAGGCCTCAGTAGCGGAAATAGGCCGACGTTAAATAAATGTATAAAAAAAAGGAATGTTGCAGATACTGTTTAGATGGGAACTTTTTTGGGTCTTGTTCCTAACACTCTTGGGATACGTAATATAAAAACTTTATAAATTATTTCTTCTATTCTATGATTTTATGTTTAACTAACTTGTACTATTTAGGATATGTTCATAAATGAACACCGACTTAACGTATAGACATTTCTTTGGATTTTTTCGTAGCCCTGGATGCCCCTAAACCAATTACGTTGTTGCATAAGATATTGTTCAGCTTATGGTAATTAACATAAGGTTACCTCTGGTACCTGAGCAATTTGAAATATATTCTTATACATGATCCTCACTAGTCAGACCTGATGAACAATTACAAGTTTGCGTTACTGTGCTTTCTCATTTGACATGACTAGGTCGTGAAGTTACTGCATGGATCACACTCCAAAAGCAAAGCACATTTTAATTAAGAACTTGTGAGTAACAGATACTTTTGCCTAATGTATAAAGCTTACTTTCTGTAATATACGATGTGAATAAATAATATATTACTATGTACAATAATCCAATATAACCCCATCATCACTGACTGAGTTATTCCACAATCGACTTTTCAGATAGAGGGACAGATAAATAATTGATATCTGGAAAGATACTTAAACGGTTAATTCAATAATGATATAACAGGTCAGGTAAATAAAGAAGATTTTATGGCAAAATACTATTGTATTTCATCTGCCGTGTTTGTATGATGGGAATATGGCCTAGAATGAACTTATTTCCTCTTCTACCCAATATTTTATGCATTAAATTATATGACTCTTCAATATAAACAAGTAAAATAATGAAAGCCAGAATCCAATTTGACACTTGACGACCATCTCATGGACATAAATTATGATAAGGTCGATTTGATCCCCGACCACAGATGTCAATAATATTGATTCAGCGCCACCTATTATTATTGCTTTTGTTGTTTTATTCAGCTTAATTATATAGAAATTAATTTGTATAAACAAATCTAATTATACAAGCACTTACCCTTCAATTACTACAAGATTAGGCAAGATTATGAAGTTATTTTGACATTAGTAAAGTGGCGACATCTCGTGAGTACTAACGTCGTTTTAGAAAAAGTAAATATTGGTATAGGTGGTAACATGTAATACTGGTTATGGTCCTCACCTGGGCAGTTTTTCAAAATGAAGTTTCTGAAATTAAATGGGAATATGCTCGTCTTGACATTAATTTTTGAGTTCTGGAAAGAAGTTCCATTTTGATCATTTTGCTGAAGATACTGTTACGAAGACACATAGAATCATCCATAATTGGGGTTAATCTTTGTATATTACTAGTAGTGATTTAAGTTAGTTTTATTTCGTATTTTGATTATTGGAAGTATTTTTGTGAATCACACCTTTTAAAGGAATTAAATCGGCATATTCATAAATATGTCGGCATTGAGCCATTGAACTGTTTTATCCGGAGTTGCTCCTCACTCTAAGAATTTGTGTAGCATCGAGATTTTGTTCCAGTTCAGAGATATAGAAAAAACCTTGTATTTTTGTAGAACTTAACGTAATTTTATAAAATTATGCAGGTTTTCTTTTCTGAAGAGGCTATACCACAGGTCAGTAGCGGCTTTATGGTTGTTTGGTTGAGGTTTTTTCTTGACAAACACCACCGACCTGTTGTACCATATAAATCCACACTGGGAGTATTTTATGGTAACCACTGGTAGTCCAGATCGGAGACAATATACTTAGCATAAGTTCTGTTTGATAGATATCTACATATCTAAGTCAGTAGTTTTTTAAAGTATATTAGTCCACGCAAATTAGATATTTTAGAAGAAATAATTTATGAAGAAATAATATCTGAGATTGGTTCCCACCCCATTTAGGAACGGAAAGTCCCTTTTTTATAAAAACTGCCCCTAACGAAGACAACGCTGGTCTTTGACTTTTCTCTTGTAAACCGAAAGAGAACAAAGTATATGAAATAAAAATTTGTCGTCAAATTCTGTACAAAAAAATGTTTTACTGACCTTGTGGCTTATCCCCACCTATTTTGCAGTAACAGCGTCCAAACATAGGGGTAATTTGGAGCGCACAAGTAAAAATCGATCTTATACGAAGTTGCACAGCGAATATCTCAAAACCGGTTGATTTAACGAGAAAAATGCCCAAGAATGAATTTATAGAGTGGACTTTTCTCTATAATATACATGTCTAGCAGGTGTTGACATAAGTGATTTATATTTATTTTCCCCTTTTTTCCACAAAGTTTTTTTTATTTAAGCTCGTTTCCACACCACCCTTAAAGTAGAACCTTAACACAACCAGTGTTACATGTTACCACCCATACTGACATTTACGTTTTCTGAAAAGACGTTAGTACTCACGAGATGTCGCCCTTTCCCTAATATCAAAATAACGTAATAATCTTGCCTAATTCTGGGGTAATTGAAGGTTAAAAGTGCTTGTATAATTAGATTTGTTTATACAATACAACAACAAAAGAAATAACAATAGGTGGCGTTGAATCAGTATTATTGACATCTGTGATCAGAGATGAAATCGACATTATCATAATTTATATACATGGGATGGTCAAGCATCAAATTGGATTCTGACTTTTATTATTTGACTTGTTTAGATTAGATTAAATTAACAAAGGAGCTGGTTATTTAGCCTTTACCACCGCGACCTTTTCAGGTCTATTGTGATGCTCCCAGAATATCTTCCTTATAGTACCTCATCCAGCTTTGTCCTTTGTACTAGACTCTGTGAACGATCCATGCTTTGATGGGAGTCTGAAGGACGTATTTTCTGCTCGAAAAACTTAGAAAAATTAAAAAAAAATAGGAAAAAGAAAAAATTAATTTTCTTTTTCCTCAACCTTTTCTAAATTCTAAAATAAAAATATTACGTTCACAAAATTTTTTAGGGTTCAAAGTGACTGTTTCAGACGGAGATTAATGGATAAATCATACTTACTGTCGTTTATGCTTAACTGCGGCTCTGATGGTATCAATTGGAAGACGTCTTAACACTATAAATCTAACACTGTCTGTTTCACACTCTCTTAAAATTAAATCTGAAAGGGAAATTTTGTTAGAAAACACAAGTAAAAGACAATATAAAGTTCAAAAAATGTATATTAAATCTTTAAAAAAATTTATGTTTTTACAACTTCTTCAGAGAAAATGTTAACAAACAATGGTCTGACCCGTGTACAACACATGGTGAGGAACGGGACGATTCATACGGTACCAACTACCATCCAATATGCAGTTTGAAAAGCTAACGATGCACAAAAAGATTCAAGGAAAGTTTCATGTAACTGAAATTTTGGTGGGCTTATGCTTGCCTGTCTTATAAACGTATTTTATTAATTCACATAAATTTTGGTCGCTCCTCGGAGCTTAAAATTGCTTGAAGCGTATCTACTTCGTTTGTATTATGCAATAACAAATTTTACGTTCAGGCAAGGCAGATCCCATGCACGTGTGAGTACATGGTAATAATACTTTTTTGACTCCGAATCACTGAGGAACCGGTTTAGGGCAAACCCCGTCAAAATACATCATTTCCCCGTCAAATCCGACTGCTAGGAAATGATGGGGGTCCCATGTCGCTAAGGGCTATTTTCGCTATAACTTCCGATATACTTTGAATAGTCGTTGGACTAACTTGTCCTCATATTCAACACTTCGTAAGAGTTGCAGTGCTTGACAACGTGGATTCGTAAAAGGGTTTTTAATCTTGGAAATTTGGAAGTTCAAGTCCAATTTTATTATACTTTCTAAAATTGGGCGGTCGGGGCGACATTACGTCCCTGTGCAGCGACATTTACTACACTTACCAAATTAACGCTCCTCGAAGAGTTAGCGAAAATTTGGCATAAAAAACGCTCCGAAGAGCAAAAATATATTTCCAAGAATTAAAAACCTCCTCCACGGCGTTTTTACGTGAAGCACGCTTTTCTTACGAAATATTTCCTAAGTCGGATTTTGTTACAACGTCGAAAAGTATATCGGGGTTATAGCGTTCTTTAACACTCCCCTCCTTTCCGTGAATCTTTTTGTGTAACGTTTGGTAAATTGTTTGTTTGAAAATAAAATGGATCATTGGATGTAGTCTCCCATGTGTTGTATTCGGTTATCGTTCAGACCGGCCTATCTGAACAAAACATAGATGCAAATCTAAAATGGTGATAAATTTTTGAACATATATCGATGCATAGCATTCGATTGAATAATTGAACATTGTATATGAAAAAGGCATAAAAAAAAGAAAAAATCGAGAATCCTCGGATTCTCGATGACACAACACAAACACTTTCGACGCACTTATCTTTCTTAGTGTTCTTCCACTAATGCGGGCTTGCGTCTGCTCCTCCTCGTGTCTATGCCTCGTCGATCACCTTCGGTGTCGAACTGCCTTCTGGAACAGCTTAGGTGGTCCTCGGACTGCTTGGCTCCAGCTATACTATGGCTCTGCTCAGTTTATATGAAACAATATAAAACAAAATTTTAGTAATATGTTTGTTCATATCCCGTCTGGGGATCTGCGACCGATAACATATCGTCGTCTTTTGAGAATAGGAACACTGAATTTTGTTGACTTATATTGATTGAAATAGTTTTTATTAAAATCTCTTCTTGGGAGAAATCTGCGACAGAATCTGCATCCGTCGGATCGTTGCATCTGCCCCTCCAGCAGACGTGGCGGCATCTCGCCCTTGAGTTGCTAGACTCGTCTGAATCGCGCTCTTGCGTCAGAGTCGTCGTCTTTCCATGCCGTGCCAATGGAACATTTGTTTGGACCCTTTGGGTCGGACTCTGCTTACAGATGTATATGTTTTGAACATATGAGGACTTAGAAAAATTATAAAAAATACCAACTCTGCCGGACACGGTCAGAGTTGCTGCAGTGAATTTGGAAGAATTGTATGGACGATACAATATCCCCAATGAAAATAACTTGAAAAAAAAATGTATAAAAAATACCAACTCTTGCCTGACACGACAAGAAGTTGGTATGGAAATTTTGATATAAAATAAACCTAGCACTAAGTTAAAACTTAGCCTAGGTTGAAAAATGTTATAAAAATATGATTGAATCTCCAGAACTTGATTCTGAATCAGAAGTGGAAGCATCTCGTGGCGGGGCATGAATTTGTACAACCGTTTGCTCCGGCGGTGGAGGTTCTATGGAATCGTCTGAGAACGGGGAATCATTTCCATCGAGTGATGTTCCGCCTGGACTAGCATTTTCTTCATCGGAAGATTCGATTTACAAGTTGTGCTCCTCTGGCGGGGCTGGTCTCAAATCATCGACATGTACTCTTGTCGTTACATTTCCCTTTTGCACGAGATACACCTCGTCTGAAAACTTCTTCAGAATTCTGGTCGGGCCTGACCAAGACGGCGTGAAGGTATGTACCTTCTTTTTTCTCTTACTCATGACTCTGTCTCCTACTTTGTAAACGATCGGAGTGACGGCCTCTTTTGGCGCATATTTCTGTTTGTAATTTTGTTGGGCCTGACGGGCTTCCTTGATCCGCTCGTATCGTGGAAGCGTTTGTTGCTTGGCTCTTTCTTGCCTCCAGGCATACAAATCCCATTCGCCTCTTTCGGCTGGATCATATCCTAACACGATCATGCTAGGTGTTTGATTTGTAGCGGCGTTCCTACGATTTCTTAATATGTATGTCATCTGATGCACGTAGCGATCCCAAGTGTCGTTTGGCTTTTTGAATAAAAGAGTCTTTAAAATTTTCTTGCATTCCTGAACCCGTCGTTCCACGGGGTTGGACTGTTGGTGATATGCCGGAATTAAATATCGTTCGATACCATTCCTTTCGCAAAATGTGATGTACCATTCGGAATTGAAATGACCACCGTTGTCTGAAATTATGACTCGAGGGACTCCGAATCTTGCTACTATTTCTTCGTCGATATATTTGGCTATCGTTCTGCCGTCGACCTGAATGTATGCCTTTGCCTCTATCCATTTACTGAAAACGTCTTCGACGATAATCATGTATCTGTTTTCGGCGTCTTTAGTCCTCTGCAGCGGGCCAATTACGTCGACGCTCAAGGTTTCAAATGCATTTTGTGGTGCATGACTTCTAAGTGGAGCATTGGGTTGGGCTTGTCTTGTCTTTACAGACTGGCATATCAGACAGTCGTTTATGTATCTGCCTACGATCCTGGCCATATTATTGAAATAGTAGCGTTTCGCTATTTTCCTGAGAGTCTCGTCTCTTCCTGGATGACATGCTTCATCTCGGTCATGATAATGGTAAATCAATTCCTTTATTTTCCTCTTTGGAACTATCAATTTAAAATTTCGATCACAATCTTTAAAAAGTACATCGTCTTGGACGTGAAAATTTTTCATAAAAATAAGATCCGCATCGGAACGTTGTTCCTGTTGAAATAGATCATTCCAACGGCGGATCTTGTCTTGAATATCTCTCGAACTCAATTGAGCCTGTACGATATCTTCGTATATTTCTGAATGCGTTAAAACAGAAATACGTTCTGGACACTTGTAATTTGGTAGGAACATTCTTTCCTCTTCATCGTCTGTCTCGACATACTGATTTTGTGGGTTACGACTGAGAAAATCTGCTAATAAATTCTCCTTTCCTGGACAGTGTTCAATTTTGAATGCATATTCTTGCAATAGTAATGACCATCGTGTAAATTTTGTTTTGTCGTCCTTATGTTTGTTTAACCAAAATAACGCCCTGTTGTCCGTCTTCACCAAGAACGGTTTGTCTGCTAAGTACATCTTGTACTTTTTAATATAGTTCACCACCGCCAAGCATTCCAGCTCGTTTATGTGGTAACGTCTCTCTGCTGGAGATAACGTGTTGCTTGCATACGAAATTATATATTTTTCGCCGTTGTCGCCTAATTGATATAATACGGCCGAAAGGCCTTGGAGGGATGCATCTGTTTGCAAAATGAATTGACGTGAAAAATCCGGCCGATGGAGTTCCAGCGGTCCGGATAATAATTCTTTTAATTTTCTAAACGCTTCATCGCATGTATGGTTCCAGTGAAAACGATTTTCCTTCGAAAGAAGTTTCGTTAGTGGCTTCGTGATCATCGCCACATTTGGTAGATATTCTCGTACCCAGTTGCAAAGCCCTAGGAAACTTTGTAGCTGCTTTTTTGTAGCTGGAACGGGATAATTTTGAATTTGTAAGACATGTTTTTCTAATGGTTGGGAAGTATCAGTTCTAATTGTATGGCCTAAATATTGTATTTCATTCGTCGCTATTACACACTTTTCCGGTGACACTTTCAGATTGTGCAGACGTAGTCTTTCAAAGACTAACCTCAAGTGGGACATATGCTCCTTCACGTTTACGCTGTAAACGATTATATCATCTAAATACACTTTACAGAAATGGTGCAGGTAACCCGTTAAAACGTCCTTTGCCATGAATTTCTGAAAGGTACAGGGAGCTGTCTTGAGGCCGAAAGGCATGACATTAAATCTGTAAGCTGCCCTATCAGGAGTGGTAAAAGTCGAAAAATCTTTTGATGCTTCATCTAGCGGTATTTGCCAATATCCACTTTTTAAATCCAACACAGAAAAAATCTTCGAATTGCCTAAATCTTTAATACTTTCGTGTATTTTGGGTAAGACGGAAGCTTCGTCTTCAGTCATTTCGTTCAAATGGCGATAATCGATGCAAAATCGTGGTTTCTTGTCTGAGCGTTTTATGATCACGGGTGGTGAACTATATTGGGCAGTGCTAGGTTCGATGACGCCAGCTTTCAACATCTCTTCGATTTGGTCGTACATAATTTTCTTAGTACTCGGAGACATCGGATATGGTCTGATATTAAATGGTTTCGTGTCTTTTACTGTAATTTTGTGTTTAACAGTCACTGTGGTTGCTTGAGTCGGTTCCGCAGTGAACAGATCGACAAATTCTTCGAACAGCGGCCGTAGAAATTTGTCTTTAATAACAAGCTCTTCAGGAAGCTTTGCCTGCTGTCTCTCCCTCTGAGAAGCTTGATTCCAGAAGACGGTAATATGCTCTTCCGTGCCGGCATATAGGCATTTTCGGCCATAATCATATGCGACATTGTTCATATATAAGAATGATGATCCTAGTATTATCGTTTCGTTCAAATTTTCGATTACTTGAAAATCAATTTCAAAAGAGGTGCCTGAAATTATTACTTGTAATTTTGTCGTGCCAAGAGAGTCCACCATTCGATCTCCGCACGCCATAGCAAATGATCGACGTGTCGTGAGATTTTTAAAATTATCCAACATCCTCGGATGGATAACGTTTCGCGTCGAGCCTGAATCGATCAGTGCGTCGACCGCATGTTCATTAATTTGAACTTTTATACGAGGCAAAGGGAACGCTTCGCTCATATAATTTATTGACTCTCTTGTCTTGTGCAGAGGAGCGTCGTAGTGGTCATGAGTATCGGAAAAAATTACTGGACATTGCTGCCGCCTTGGTTCGGCCGTTGTGCCGGGGATCTTGCAGATGGACCCTGGCCTGGGTCTCTGGCCCCTCGAAAGTTTCCCGGTCTCCTGTTGAGATGCGGGTTATTCGGGCATTGGCTATGGAAGTGCCACTGCACTGTGTCTGTACAGTATCGGCACGGGATTGCCGGTCGGTCGGGTACTCGGAATTTCCCCGATCCGCCATTGAAATTAGTTTGCCTGCGGTCAGGATTCACTGATCCGCTCGTAGAATTAGGCATAAAAAAAGGACGACCAGGCGCTCTGCCTGGACCGTCCTGTCGAGATACGTCCTCTCGGAAATACACCCTCGGTGCTGTCGGAGTTGGGCTTCCATTGCTCCTTATACTTGAATTTTGTGGACTTAAACGTCCCGGCTCTTGATAGTAAGACGCGCGGGACAGACGTTGATCTATAAGCTGGATTAGCGACGTCTGTTCGTCAGCTGAATCCCGCTCGACGTTAGTAGCCGCTGCTATTAACATCTCTGTGGTTGAAATTAGGTTGCTTCTCAAGCGTGACCTAATTTCTGGACGCAGTTGGTCCATGATGACCCGAGCTCTGATGGCTTCGGATTTAAAGGGATCAATACGATCGAAAAGACAGGTTTTCCTTGTGATAAACACTGCCGTGTCGTCTAAAGACGTTTGCTTGACGGCATACAGTTGAGCAATAGCTCGTGACTGTATGTCGGGAGAATTAAATCTCGTAAGGAATCTTTCCTTGAATAAGGCATACGAAGTAGTCAACGTCCTAAATTGTTCGGACCATCGTTGAGCTTCGCCCTTGAGTTGGCCGGTTACGTTATGGAGGCGATCATAGTCGTGGCTTATGCGAGCTCTGTCGAAATATTCCTCCATAATTTTCAGAAATGCTTCTGGATCTTCATGATCAAGCCCATGGAACGTCACGTTCGGACATCTTTGTCTCTCATGGGGCGTACAGGTCGACACGTTCTGTATCGCCTGCACGAAGCCCTCTGCCATTTTCAGAAACATACTTTCCATCGAATTAGCAGTTTGTGGCTGTGAAGCAAATAAATTTACATTATTTCCCTCCGGAAACAGTCGCTGTGGTTCTATCCCTCTAGAACCGTCGTCGACGAGCGGTGCGGTGACTCGCTCATAAAATTCTCTTGGGGTCGACCCCTCGGAGTCTTCCGCCATGAATGAGAAAGGATTTGTTGGGTTTGGGGACGGCATGGTCCCTGTTCGGGCGCCATGTGAACGATCCATGCTTTGATGGGAGTCTGAAGGACGTATTTTCTGCTCGAAAAACTTAGAAAAATTTAAAAAAAATAGGAAAAAGAAAAAATTAATTTTCTTTTTCCTCAACCTTTTCTAAATTCTAAAATAAAAATATTACGTTCACAAAATTTTTTAGGGTTCAAAGTGACTGTTTCAGACGGAAATTAATGGATAAATCATACTTACTGTCGTTTATGCTTAACTGCGGCTCTGATGGTATCAATTGGAAGACGTCGTAACACTATAAATCTAACACTGTCTGTTTCACACTCTCTTAAAATTAAATCTGAAAGGGAAATTTTGTTAGAAAACACAAGTAAAAGACAATATAAAGTTCAAAAAATGTATATTAAATCTTTAAAAAAATTTATGTTTTTACAACTTCTTCAGAGAAAATGTTAACAAACAATGGTCTGACCCGTGTACAACACATGGTGAGGAACGGGACGAAAGGAAAGTTTCATGTAACTGAAATTTTGGTGGGCTTATGCTTGCCTGTCTTATAAACGTATTTTATTAATTCACATAAATTTTGGTCGCTCCTCGGAGCTTAAAATTGCTTGAAGCGTATCTACTTCGTTTGTATTATGCAATAACAAATTTTACGTTCAGGCAAGGCAGATCCCATGCACGTGTGAGTACATGGTAATAATACTTTTTTGACTCCGAATCACTGAGGAACCGGTTTAGGGCAAACCCCGTCAAAATACATCATTTCCCCGTCAAATCCGACTGCTAGGAAATGATGGGGGTCCCATGTCGCTAAGGGCTATTTTCGCTATAACTTCCGATATACTTTGAATAGTCGTTGGACTAACTTGTCCTCATATTCAACACTTCGTAAGAGTTGCAGTGCTTGACAACGTGGATTCGTAAAAGGGTTTTTAATCTTGGAAATTTGGAAGTTCAAGTCCAATTTTATTATACTTTCTAAAATTGGGTGGTCGGGGCGACATTACGTCCCTGTGCAGCGACATTTACTACACTTACCAAATTAACGCTCCTCGAAGAGTTAGCGAAAATTTGGCATAAAAAAACGCTCCGAAGAGCAAAAATATATTTCCAAAAATTAAAAACCTCCTCCACGGCGTTTTTACGTGAAGCACGCTTTTCTTACGAAATATTTCCTAAGTCGGATTTTGTTACAACGTCGAAAAGTATATCGGGGTTATAGCGTTCTTTAACAACTCCACAGCTTTGATAAAGGCCCTTTTGCATAGCTCTCCGCCCTTGGTTTTACTTCTCCGAGTACTTGGAATCGCAGTCTCACCAGGCCTTCACAGTGGCACAATACGTGAACTGAGGTTTTCTCTTCCTCTTGGCAGAATCTGCACGTTGCGTCCTCTGCCAGGCCCATTAGACTCATGTGTCTATTGAGCCGGCAGTGGCTAGTTAGAAGGCCTACTATTACTCTGATGGCCTTCCTATTCTGGCTTAGTAGTCTCTGTCTTGGGAGATTCCACCACCATTCCAGAGATTCATTTTGCACCCATTCCTTAATGGCTGCTCATATGCATGACTTTGCGCCTTCCTTGGCCAGTTGATCAGCCTTTTCGTTTCTTCTGTGTCCCTCGTGTCCTGGTATCCATGCAAGGGCTACTCTGTTCTGACTTCCCAGGTCTGTAAGGGCCGTCAAGCAGTCCCACACCAATCTTGAGTTGATTTGCATGGAAGTGATTGCTTTTATTGCCGCCTGGCTATCAGAGAAAATGGCAATCGACTGGATGACAGTGCCCTGTCCTATTATCTCCCTTGCGCAACAGTGTATGGTGATCACTTCAGACTGAAACACCGTTGCGTATTTTCCTAGACTTATCGGGATATTGGCTTTTGACCTTGTCCCGTTAGTCCCGGCTCCGACTCCTTGTTCTGTCTTGGAGCCGTCAGTGTACCAGACTGTTTGTGCTGTTATGGGAGGACCGTTTTTCCAATCCTCCCTGTCTGGTATAACAGTCTGAAAGTTCTTGTTGAAATTATACCTTGGCACCATTACATCCGTGGGCATATCTAGAATGGGATCTGCCCTCATATAATTTCTGGTACTCCGTCCCGTGTTGCTGGCTAATTGGCGTTTGGCC
Organism: Leptura quadrifasciata; assembly: GCA_963675555.1. Taxonomy (NCBI): domain Eukaryota; kingdom Metazoa; phylum Arthropoda; class Insecta; order Coleoptera; family Cerambycidae; genus Leptura; species Leptura quadrifasciata. The sequence continues at coordinate 136,110,957 of OY776676.1, forward strand.
TTGCATTAACCTGTGCACCACTGACCGAGCTTCGCCTTGTATGAATACGTGTAAGGGTGGCAGGTCCAAGAGGACCTCAAGTGCAGCCGTAGGAGCAGTTTTTATAGCCCCCGTGGCGCACAGGCAAGCAAAGCCTTTATACGCCTCTTAACAGCCTTATTGCTCCCGACTGCACCGTCTTAGTCCACCATACCACTGATCCATAGGTTATCATGGGTCTCACTACCCTGGTATATAACCACAGGTTCATTTTGGGATTTAACCCCCAGTTTTTTCCACACATTTGCCTACACCTTCCCAGGACGATTGTGGCTTTCTGTGTGACTTTTTGGATGTGAGAGTTCCATATTAATTTTTGGTCAAGAATGACTCCTAAACATTTTGCCTCACAGGCAAATGGAATTTCCACTACACACAATAGCAAATGAGTTCATTCTAGGCGATATTTCCATCATACGAAAACGGTGGATGATACAATAGTATTTGCCATAAAAACATGTTACATTATTATTGAACTAATTGTTTATGTATCTTTTCAGATATTAATTATTTATTTGTCTCTATGAAATGTCGACTATGGAATAACTCAGTCAATGATGGTGGAGTTACATTGGATTATTGTATACTTATAGCATTATACTATTTACGCACATCGTATATTACAGAAAGTAAGTCTTATACATTAGGCAAAACTATCTGTTACTCACAAGTTCTTAATCAACATGTCAGGTTTTGGAATATGCGCCATGCAGTAACTTGGAAATTACCACGACCTAGTCAGGGTATCAATGGAAAAATGAGAAAGAAAAATAATGCAAAATAATCGTACATCAGGTCTGACAAGTCAGGATCCATCCATAAGAATATATTTCAAAATACACAGGCAGCAGGTAACCTTATCTTAATTACCGTAAGCTCAAGAATATTTTACGTAACAACGTTAACTTGAGCTTAACCTCGAGTTAAATTACGAATAAGTGTTAACTAACTCAAAGATTAACTCAGTATTGGAAAACTGGAAGTAAAGGGCTATGTAGAAGTAACTTTTTATAGTTAAATATAATTGTGGTGTTAAGCGCAATTAAAATGCCTTGATAATATTTGTTTTAAGGTACGAAATTTTAAATGAGATTGTATCATAAGTGATAGGTGTTATTTGAAATATTTTAGTTTGAATTGCCAATTGTATATAATTTATTTGTATGAGAAATATTTTCGTCTAACCAAATCAGTTTATCAAACGCTGTTAAATTAATTATTGATAAAAACTGGGATAGTAGTAGTATACCTGCGACACCAAAATCTTTTATGAATATGTTCAAGATAACCTAGGCCAATCCATTAACAAATGAGGTACAGTTTAGACATATACTTGTTTAACGTTTTTTTGTCTATCGACAAACATGTTTTATTTAGATATTATAATAAATAATACAGATTCCTTCATGTTGTCTTAGGACCAGTTATTGAAACTTACATATCAAATAGTGGAAGATATACATTGATTAAAAAATTTGTGTATCAAAAACAATTATCTTAATTAAAAATTTGTATTTATGGGTACATGTACATTGTACTCTTCTAGTAAAAAGTAAGATGGGAGGTTTTAGAAAAAATCGACAAAATGTGTTTTGGAGAGAGTAATTTCTAAATTTTCAACTGGGTCAAACACCCAACAGATCACTATCACGGTGCCTTCAAGTTCGATAATGATTTCAGCTAACTTTATCACTTGTTACCCTGATTTAAAAAATCATTTATTGACTAAGCATGAATTTTTATAAACATTATCATTTTTTATTTATTTATATGAAGGTAAATTACTTTTTCTAAATTTTTTGTTAATGTAGGTAGCATGTAGTTCCATTTAACAGGAAAGGTATTAGACAATAAGTAACTATTTACTATATGTGTAATATATGGAATAACATGGAAACTACAATGTTCTAGCATAATAGGCCAGTGAACATAGACGTGAAAACTAAAAAATTTAACATAAATTCTTACAGTTTGAAACTATGTCATGTGATAAAGTAGCAACCCAAACGAAACTTCAAAATTTTGCAACTTGATTCAAAGTCGGCAACATTGTTAAAATTGCGAAAAGTTAAATTAAGCAATATCTCGACGAACAAAAATGTACCACCGCTGCAAATTAGATACAATTTGTATTACAGTATTCAAAATATAAAACTGCAGCACCTTATGACCTGGGCATAATAATTAATTATCAATAACTAACATTTTTGCACCTAATCTGGGAAACATAATATTAACATGCTTGCAAAACTACAGTGTACTTGCTAAAATCGCCTTACATGTAAGTGTAAGTTTGCAACTCTATCTGATGGCGATGTGGTACATTTTTTATAATTCACAACTTATAGATTATCATTTACATTCCAAAAAATAATAACATATGTACAGGCTGATTACAAATGATCGCATTCGTAACTGAAATGCGCTCTCCATTTTGCAGAAATGCCAGACATCGGCAAATTGATAAAATTTACAATAAATAATTTGTTGCAAAATTTTTACTATCAAACTACAAATTTTACATCGAACTCATAAACGTTATCAAATGTTCATTTGAATTTGCAACTCTTCATGTGGGGCGAGCGTAGGCGCGTCTTTACTATGTACATACTTCGGTATGCGATGTAAAGCAACGACAGGCGCAGTTAGTAGTTGGATGGGTGACCATTCCAACGGAAACCGCGTTCTCGCCTCACACATCTTCCAGCGGCTTGTATATCAGTGTATTCGCGGAAGCTATACAACCTTAGGCGAGGGTTGTATAGGAGATATACCATCCTTCGGAGGGGATGTAAAGCCGTCGGTCCCTTGTCCATTAAATGTTAGGCAAGTAAAAGATCCCTGCTCTTCTTAAGGGAAGAGGTTCGGCAAAATTCCTGGTTGGGGGTAGCTCGTCTACAGGCGTCGGTGTTAGGCCTCAGTAGCGGAAATAGGCCGACGTTAAATAAATGTATAAAAAAAAAACTCTTCATGTGAGTGGCATGTTGTTGTAAACATTTTTTATAATCATAATGTTACAAAATGGACGTAATGCGACTATATAGTTTTTTGTAGAACAGTAAATTTGCAGTTAATAGGAAGTTGAGGAACATAATAATTATGATAACGAAAATGAGCAAATGTTTAGCTTCAGCAGCTAAATTTTTAGACCATTTTGCTAATCTTAGAGAGTTTACAGAAATATGCCACTGACACTGCAAATTCGAATGAACGATTAACAACGTCCATACAGTTCGATGTAAAATTTGCAGTGATGCTAACTTTATTTTGATAGTAAAAATTTTACGACAAATTATTCATTGCAAATTTTATCAATCATACAACATACATACAATCTGCCGACGTCGGGAGTTACTGCAAAATAGAGAGCGCGTTTCACATACGGATGCGATCATTTGCAATCCGCCTGTACATATGTTACTATTTTTTGGAATCTTTTTTAGGTAAATAGTAATCAGCTAAGTTGTAAATTTAAAAAAAATACACCGCGCCTTCATCCGATACATAGTCATGTAAGGCGATTTTAGCAGGAACACTGTAGTTTTGCAAGCATGTTAATAATATGTTTGCAATATTTGATGCAAAAATGTTAATTATTGATAATCAATTATGTTGGATTTTCAGGCAGTGCAATCAACTTTCTTAGGAGTTACTTAGACAACAGAATGCAGTATGAGGAGACATGTAATGGTATATCAAATAAGGGAAAGATAACGTGTGGTGTACCACAAGGATCAATCCTTGGCCCCTTGTTATTTTGTATTTATACATGTGACATAACAAATTGTTTAAGCAGTTGTAAAACTCACTTATACGCAGACGATACGCAAATTTATTTTTCATTTTTTATAATGATTTGAATCAGGGTAATGACGTCATTAATACTGATCTAAAAAAAGTAGTGAGAATGTCAGAGCATCATAAACTAACTATAAGCCCTACAAAATCAACTGTTTTTATATTTAGAAAGTACAAAGAGCGAGTTGAAGCAGGTATAAATATTACAGTATGTGACAAGGGCTTAGTATGTACTAGAGTGGCAAGAAACCTTGGTGTTGAGCTGGACACTGAATTACGATTTAAAAAACACATAAATAAAAGTACACAGAAGGCATACGCTAATTTAAAATATTTATACACTCACCGTTATTTTCTATCTCAATCCCTTAAAATTAAAATTACTGATATGCTAGTGCTCAGTCATTTTAACTATTGTGATGCCGTATATGGCCCTTGCTTGGATAAAGCAAAACGTTAATAAAATTGAGAAAATTCAAAACTCCTGTTTAAGGTATATATATGGCATTAGGAAATACGAACATGTTACACATAAATTAAAAGATACAAAATTGTTAAATATGGAAGCAAGGCGGAAGCTCCACTGTACTATACTATTTCATAATATCGTTTTAAATAAGTCCCCCCCATATTTATATAACACAATTAAATACCGCAGTGGCATCCATATCTTGAACTTGAGATTCAGAGGGCTGATATCACCTCCACATTATAGAACTACTTTGTACCGTGATATCATATAATATATTCTTATTATACAATAAAGTACCGTTTGATTACAAAAGTTTTAAATTTCCTAAGTTTCAAATCATATACAAAATATGTCTCTTAACCTCTTAAATGGGGGCGAGCGTACATGCGTCTTTACTATGTACATACTTCGATATGCGATGTAAAGCAACGTTAGGCGCGGTTAGTACTTGGATGGGCGACCGTTTCAAAGAAGACCGTGTCCTCGCCTCACATATCTTCCAGCGGCTTGTATATCAGTGTATGCGCGGAAGCTATGCAACCTTAGGCGTGGGTTGTGTAGTAGGTGATATACCATCCTTAGGGGATGTAAAGCCGTCGGTCCCTTGTCTATTAAATGTTAGGTAAGTAAAAGATCCCTAATCTTCTTAAGGGAAGAGGTTCGGCAAAATTCCTGGCTGAGGGAAGCTCGTCTACAGGCGTCGGTGATAGGCCTCAGTCGCGGAAATAGACCGACGTTAAAGAAATGTTAAAAAAAAACCTTAAATGACACTAAGTCATACATATATACCTTTTTCCGTTGAAAATAGCCTTATCTGTTTATTTAAAGTTTAATTTTTAGTTTAAAATGATCTTCAGTTCTCTCCTCTACTACACTTACTCAGTGAATAATTGAATATTTAGGTATTGTATTGTAAATTAATTTGACGGACTAACATTTAATTAATGTCACTGGATTAGGGCTGAAACTTAGATCAATATTTTATTGTTTTTCAGTTCTTTTGTAGCACATAACAAGTTAAAATGTTAATTTTTTTTTCTTTGTAAAAAAATAATAATTGTGTTATGAACTGCAAATAAAAGTTATTATTATTATTAATTATTATGTCCGGATCATAAGGTGCTGCAAATGTAGTTTTATATTTTGATTATTGTAATACAAATTATATCAAATTTGCAGCGGTGTTATATTTTTATTCGCCGAGATATTGCTTAAGTTAACTTTTCGCGATATTTACAATGTTGCCGACCTAGAATCGAATTGCAATATTTTATAGTTTTCTTTTGGTTGGTACTACAACAGGCGACAAAATTTCAAAAATGTTAGAATTAATGTAAATTGTTTTCCCTATTCACTGGCCTATAAGAGGATTTATACCATCCAAGCCGACAGCATGCGTTTTAATGTTATGAAAGATTTTTGAAACAGTATCTTCATTTACTAAACTATAAAATCAAAATCAGCTGGAATACTTTTAAAAGTGTTGGTTGAATAATAATTTAATAAATGATTACTCTTGAAGTTTGATGTTGGTATGTTAATGATAACTATACCGCTGTAAAGTTTTGTTTTAAAGGCCTTAAGGCTCAGTTCTATCTAGCTACATTATAAAAATAGCTAAACTGTAAAACAGCTTTATATATGCCTTATAAATGTTTATATATCTGTTATAAATATATAAGGTTTGTATCTGTATAAAAGATTTAATTCACCATACTCCTTTATAAGTAATTTGGTGCTGAATAAAGCTTCAATGTATAGTGCGGGAAAGAGGAAATTGAGAGGGGGGGTGCGAGGTGAGACGCTAAGAAGGCAGGCCCGGACTTAACTATATTGTGTACGTCTGTTTACGCTTTTAAAGGACCATGCAATTTTCTTATGGAAAAGTGACTTGCGTTAAATTGGTTGAAATTTTGATATGTTGTGTATCCCATCTCTCTGATCAAATGTCTCAATTGGCACAAATTGACAAACTTTCACAGTCTTGAGATAAAGCTTGCTAAAGTAAGAATTATCGTTTATTTGAAGTGTATGGGTCTGGGTTAAATCAGTACTCTTTTTTTTGCTTCTAGGGTCTCACAGTGGTTTGAAAACACCTCATAACTGTCATGGTTTATTTATTGAAATATTACATCATATATTCTCAAACGTCGCCACGTCATATGACGTCATAGCATGTAATATCGTGTCATAGAACATCATGATTTAAATAACATTCTTTTCTCTTACTTCTAGGTGCTCAGATCACAATAAAATTCAAAGTGACCACTATGAGGTTCTGTGACACGACATGACCTGCTATGACGTCATATGATATGATAAGACAATCAATTATACTGTTTAGGTGTTATTAAACAAATCTGAGACATTGATGCATTTGATACAGAGATAGGATACACAACATATCAAAAATTCAACCAATTTAACGGATGTCACTTTTCCATAAGAAAATTGCGTTGGCTTTTGTTGTGTGGGCTCAGTTTAGCTGGCAACAATTTACACTACTGACTATACAGTAGTTACAGTATCCTAGTTCACTTAATATTTGAGTAAATTGTTACTACCTAGCAAGAACCACGGGCAGGTATGAGCATATCTTGCCATGATAGGATGGGTAAAGAATATTAGTACAGGATAAAGAAAATTATACAAAAAAATAAAACTAAACCTCTAAAAACAAAAAAAATTTAAAATAGTAACAGTAAAAAAATATATAGGTATCCTCAAAATAAATTAGAAAATAACAATAAACATCTAAAAACAAAAAAACTTAAAATAGTAACAGTAAAAAAATATATAGGTATTCTCAAAATAAATTAGAAAATAACAATAAACCTCTAAAAACAGAAACAAAACTGGAAATAGTAAATTTTCGTAAATAAAATATGTATTCTCCAAATAAATAAAATTAAATATAATTGAATTCTTTAAATAAATAAAAATAGATTAAAATACTTACGAACACACAAAATGACATAAATAATAAGCCTGATATCACGATCACTATCATTGAACACAAAAACGGACACAAATAATAAACTTATATATATATATATATCACTACCACTTCTTCAATCACAAGTCATCACAATCACTTCTTCCTCAGAATCCTGTGCGTTCTCCCCCTCTTCTTCATTTTCAGATGATGAACTATCCTCTTCTAAATTTATAATGAATTTATTTTCCCCATTTTTATTAAATTCACAAAGTTTCAAATAATCATCCTCAATTCTAATCACTTTGGCAATTCTCTTTTCCCAATCTTCCTTGGTAATTTTGGACACTTCGTTTTTAATTAACTCTATCACTTTTTTGTCGAATTTTGGAAAAGTATTTCCTTTTTTGATATTTTTTTTCAATTTTCCCCAAATTAATTCTATTGGGTTGAAAATACAATTATATGGTGGTAATCTTAAAACTTTGTGGCCAAATCTTTCAGCTATACTGTCTATAACATAATTCTTCTCAAAGGACTTTCAACAATTCTGCTTTAGTATAACTGTCCATATAATATAGGTCGTGATCCGTTAAAAAAATTTGCAACTCCAATTTAGTCGAACTCTTATTAGGAATTTTATATAATTCTCTTGAATGGTACTTCGCATTGTCAAGAACAATAACACTATTTGGCTTTAATTTTGGAATTAGAGTATTTTCAAACCATTTTTCAAAAATTACTCCCTCCATATTCTTGTGATAATCCACGTTACACTCTTCCATGTTTTTCCCGCATAGTTTCAATGCATTATCTACCCATCCATCACCTGATCCACAGTGTAATATAACCAATCGAGTTCCCTTATTTGGAGGCAATGACTGTGGTAGACATTTTTTAGTTCCATCAGTCCATCCTTTTTTACGGTATCGTGAGTGTCATACCAAGTTTCATCTAGGTAATAAATTGTTCTATTTTCCCTTCTGAACTTTTTAATCTCCTCTAGATATGAATGTCGCCAATCCACTATTCGTCTGCTTTCCATAATCGCCACGCGTTTATTAATTATTTTAAATTTAAATCCAATTTTTTTCAGCCAGTTCCTTAAAGTTCTTGTCGTATATTTCAAAGGACAATCCATTTCCTTTAGTTTTCTGTCTACCGCGTCAACAGTCGGGATTTCATTTTTCTGATATGCATAATAAATTACATTTTTTAAAAGTTTTGCTATTGATGGATCTAAAATTTTTGATATACCAGCGTCGCAACGTTGCTTTCTTTCGGTAACACCTGTTTTCACTAGTTTGTACAATGTGGAATAGGGAACGTGGGTTAAAGATTCTGTTTCCCTTAATATATCTAAATCACGCAAGTTAAAGTCATTAGTTTGTCGGTGTAAAAGAGTATTATACACATTTAAACAAATTTGTTTCCCGTCACTGCTTAAATGCCGTTTTTTTCTCCCTTGAAACTCATTTGGAATTTTATTTTCTTTATTACTGAAATCACTATAACTGTCACTTTCACACTCACAATCACTCGATCGACTCATTTTTGTAATAAATAAGTTACATACCAGCAATAAGACAAATATAAACTAATGTATTAATGTATTAATTGCACTTACACCCGTACACTCCGCTGTATATGAAAGTAAACTAAGTCCGCCTCTGAAGTACCATATCTCACATGTCGTTCGTGCTAGTTGGCAAACAACACAAGCCTGACCTTCTCTCTCATTCTAATGCACGCGACATAAAATACGTAAAACATGATGTGATACAAACAGCTATGCGTTATGCATAGCCACTACCCTCTCTATTCCCCACTACGTCTGTGACCGTTTTCATTTATCGTTTTCCTCTACAATAATCAGTTAGCTCTATAAGTTGCGTAATATATTATTTATATGGCTTTGAGCATGATAAGAGGACCAGATGTCTTACTTAGGTTTTGAATTGTCGCCCATAAGAAACATAAGGAAGAATTACACTTAAAAAACTTTTTCAAATTCCAAATCTGCCACTTAATACTAATAATTGAGAATAAAATTTGGAAATCTTTTATTTTTGTCGAAAATGGTTATCAGCCTCAAGCTGAGTCTCTATTTAATCTTAGTAATAACAGCAAATTATTGACATTAGCCAATTACTGTAATTACAGTGGATATAATTATTCTTCAACACTCTGATGATTACTTGTTTCATTCGATCTTTGTTATTAATTTTTTGTGGAATGTATTTGACGTGTAAATTATTACTACCAGCTATGGTTTGACAGTCATTAATTTTCAATACTGTGAAGGTTAATCCATACAGCAACTGCATCATTATTTTTGTGTAATTTCCTAACTAAAAACTTCTATTTATTTATGATGTATGAATAATTTTGTATTGTACTCATTGATTAGCCCAGGAAGTCATAATCTTAAAATAAAAGGAGCAAAAAACTGTTTGCAATAAAAAATAAGAATACTCCTGCTTGACGTCAGTGTATGAACAAAATCCTAAAAATTACTTTAATCTAACATTGTAAATGTAAATCAATACTTGATAATAGTTGCTAATTTTCTTGCTGACATACCTTGAAAACGGTTTGCATTTGATAGATACATACAGTAAATCATCACCTTAGAAATTAAAATATACTACACCGTGTGCTGAGGGGTAGTAGTTTGAGATATCTTCCAAAGTAGTTATCTGATAGAATGACTATTTTCATGAACTGGACCATATCACTTGCGCAAATGGAATGGTGAATTGACTTCATGGAACTATTAAAACTGCTTTGAAATATTACAGTAATCAAAAATGAACTGAACGTATTAATTCGTATAGTACATCAGTAAAATTAGCATTCAATTCGGAACAAATTTGCAACAAGTTAATTTTAGGGGAAGATGTTCTATAGTCAGGGAGCTGACGACAGATTTAGGTGACGATTTCACGCAGTTGAAATCCGTTTATTTCTTAATTTCTACCCCGGCAATGTGAATTCCACTTGCTATCTTATAGAGGTGCAACGCTCCACTAGAGGGCTTCAAAAACTGCAGAATAGAATCAAAAATGTCTAAATCGAGCGAATCCAAACCTTTTTTAATTTATTTATTTAGACCATAAATAGTCATAAAAACCTTGTCTGGCATCATTCTGATGCTGCAAAAGTTGTTTGGTTGACTGACGAACACTGCAGAATAGAATCTAAAATCTAAAATCGAGCACAGGTGGACCTTGTTTTATAAGTTCATTAGATCATAAATAATTGAAATATAGGTATATATAGAAAACTGTAATTGAATTTATCAGTGGAAAAGAATAACGTTGACTTTTTTATGTAATGTTAATTATTGTTCCAACAACGATCTGCCGGTAGACTAAAGCCAGCCTAGATAATAGGATTATAATATCCGATCTAGGTGAGGTCTCCATTGAGGCGAAAGTGAGCACAGGCTGCCCCCAGGGGAGTGTACTATCTCCACTACTGTGGGCAACCCTGGTTGACGAACTACTCCGGAATCTTTCCTATTGTTTAGGATATGCTGATGATCTAGAAATAGTTGTCAAGGGGCGATTCGCGAATACAATAACGGAGCAAAGAGCCCTAAAAGTTGTCGACAAATGGTGTTGTAAGGAAGGACTCTCTATAAATCCCCACAAAACCACAGTGGTCAATTTTACACGGGGAAGAGCACTGCAAGGCCTAAAGCCCCTAAGGCTCAACGGAGTGGAAATTCCATTTACCTATGAGGCAAAATATTTAGGAGTCATTTTTGACCAAAAATTAATATGAAACTCTCACATCCAAAAAGTAACACAGAAAGCAACAATCTCCCTGAGATGGTGCAGGCAAATATGTGGAAAAAACTGGGGGCTAAATCCCAAAATGAACCTGTGGTTATACACCGGGGTAGTGAGACCCATGATAACCTATGGATCAGTGGTATGGTGGACTAAGACGGTGCAGTGGGGAGCAATAAAGCTGTTAAGTGGCGTACAATGGCTTGCTTCCTGTGCGCCACGGGGACTATAAAAACTGCTCCTACGGCTGCACTGAAGGTTCTCTTGGACCTGCCACCATTACACATATTCATACAAGGCGAAGCTCGGTCAGTGGTTTACAGGTTAATGCAAGGCTAAATGCCAATTAGCCAGCAACACGGGACGAAGTACCAGAAGTTATACTTGGAGATGAGGGCAGATCCCATTCTAGGCATGCCCACGGACGTAATGGTCCCAAGATATAACTTCAACAAGAAATTTCAGACTGTAATACCAAACAGGGAAGACTGGAAAAATGGTCCTCCCATAACAGCACAAACAGTCTGCTACACTGACGGCTCCAAGACAGAACAAGGAGTCGGAGCCAGGATTTATGGGACAAGATCGAAAGCCAGTATCCTGATAAGTCTAGGGAAATACGCAACGGTATTTCAGACTGAAGTGATCGCCATACACTGTTGCGCAAGGGAGATAATAAGACAAGGCACTGTTAACCAGTTGATTTTCTCTGATAGCCAAGCGGCAATAAAAGTTATTAGTTCTATGCAAATCAACTCAAGATTGGTATGGGACTGCTTGACGGCCATTACAGAGCTGGGAAGCCAGAACAGAGTGACCCTAGCATGGGTACCAGGACACGAGGGACACAGAGGAAACGAAATGGCTAATCAACTGACCAAGGACGGCGCATTTGAAGCCCTAATAGGACCTGAGCCCTTTTGTGGCGTGGCAATGCCATGCATACAAGCAGCCATTAAGGAATGGGTGCAAATTAAATCTCTGAAATGGTGGAGGAATCTCCCAAGACAGAGACAGGCCAAAGAGTTCATTAAAGAACGTTCGGCCAAATTACTAGATCTACTAAGCCAGAATATGAAGGCCATCAGAGTAATAGTAGGCCTTCTAAGGACGCAACATGCAGGTTCTGTCAAGAGGAAGAGGAAATCTCAGTTCACGTATTGTACCACTGTGAAAGCCTGGTGAGACTGAGATTCCAAGTACTCGGACAAGAAGAACCAAAGGCGGACAGCTACACAAAAGGGTCTTTATCAAAACTGTGGAGTTTAGTACAAAGGACAAAGCTTGATGAGGTACTATAATCAATGTATTTTATCAGCACCACAATAGCGCTGAAAAGGTCGCGGTGGTAAAGGCTAAATAACCAGCTCCTTTGTTAATCTAATCTAATTGTATACGTGTGTTCAAGAATAACTATTTTTATTTGTAGGCAATAAATAAATGTTATGTTATTGATTTATTGATATTTAAATTATGTATTCATTTACATATTTATAATAAAATAGAATACTTACAAATAATTAAATTGAATAAAAGTTAGGATATTTCAAAGGTCAGTTTTTAGGTGTATCGTATCTCAGTGAATTATCTGTTTCATCTCCGTTTGTTTCATCGTCATCATCAGAGCAGTGGTTCTCGTCCTCGGAATCATCAGACATCTCATACTCTCTTTCTATGTCATCGTCTGTAAGTACATGAAACTATTACAAACTTATATACAATATTTAAAGCAATATTAATGATCAATGTTCAAACATTTACTTGTTTAAGAAACATATTTTGTTTCTCTGCAATAAAAATAAAACTTTACATGTACAATTTAGGGAAGTGAACAATTAAAATTCTTTATTACTTTACCTTTATTTTCAGCAGCTTCCAAAGTTATGTCCTGAACCGATTGTAGAAGCTGCAAACCCTCAAACCATTTGAATGTTAGCTTTCCTGCAGACTCTTCCCATCCGTAATCTTTTGGGGAAAATGTAGACGGTTGTGCAAGATGGCAATGCTGCCACATTTTAGCAATGTATGCTGTTCTCGTCAAATGCATTCGAAACTCTTTGCTGCATGGCGGCAATGCAGAGCCATCTATTTTATCGGAATGCAGTTCCAAAATTTCTTTTTTGTTGTGTACTATATACAATATACATGCGGTTAAAGGTCGCCAAACGTACTTTATTTATTTTAGAAATTATTTTAAATCCATACACTCTGCATACATACGACTCAACAGCATCAAAAACATCATCGCCGCAGGTTTCTAAATCACTTAACTTAATGAAAGAATCTAAATATTTGTCATCTTTCATTATTATTATTATTAGCCGTTACTCGAGTCCGAGTATAAAAATGTTACAGTCGATAGATTGTGTACAATAAAAAACAAGTAAAAGGTGTAGTCTATTGTAATTCCCATTCATCTACGGTGCACACGACTATGGCTATAGAGGCCAATTCGGGAGAGCACATGTCGACCGCAGTCAGGACAAACATAGACCTGGTTAGGTCTTGGATTCGGCCTTCTTGCAGCAACATCTCCTTGATAGCTGGCCACAACCCCTCGCCATTCGGTTCTGTCCGCTGCAAGTTGTTCCCATTGCTCGTCTGCAATACCGCAGGATTTTAGATTTTCATGGAGAGCGTCTTTGAACCTCTTTCGTTGACCGCCACGCCTTCTTCTACCGCTTAGCAATTCACCATAAAGTGTACATTTAGGAAGGCGGTTATCATGCATACGATGAACGTGACCTGCCCATCTTAGTCGTGCTCTTGAAATAAGCACCTCAATTGGAAGGCTGTTTGCTCTCCTGAGTACTTCCACGTTTGATATGTGATGGAACCAACGGATTTTCATCATACTTCTGAGGTGTCTTTGCTGAAAACGTTCTAATTCTTTCACATGACGACGGTAAGTGACCCAGCTTTCACATCCATATAGCAGTGTTGGAATGACAACTGTTCTGTAGACAGCCATTTTCGTTGACAAAGCAAGGTCGTGGTTGTCAAATACTCTTTCTCTAAGTCCCCAGAGTGCTGTAGATGCAGCGTTAATTCTATTGCGAATCTCGCTGTCCATGTTTGCTTTGTCATTAACAACGTTGCCTAAGTAATTGAACTGATCCACCACTTCAAGAGAATTGCCGTTAAGTGTAATGTCTATTTGGTTCACTTCATGAGGAGTTGACATAATCTTAGTCTTTCCAATGTTGATTTTAAGTCCCAAGGAATCATAGCTCTGGGCATACACATCTAAAAGTTCTTGAAGCTCTTCCGGCGTAGAAGCTAAAAGTGCACAGTCATCCGCATACTGGAGATCACAAATGAATCGTGTGCGTGTCTTCGTGAAAGCTCTAAAGCGCCCTATGTTAAAGAGACCGCCATCACAGCGGTATCTGAGACCTATTCCTCTGACTGTCAGTTTGTTGTCAACAATAATTGTTAGAGCAGTGGTAAACAAATTAAAGAGTAGGGGTGCCAGGACACATCCCTGCCTAACTCCAGCGAGGGTTTGGAAAGGTTCGGTTGCCTCATTATTATACATAACCTGGGCGTTGTTGTTTGTATGTAGACTGCGACATACTTCCACAAATTTTCTAGGGATACCTAAGCGGAACATAATTTTCCAGAGCACTTCCCTGTCCACCGAGTCAAACGCCTTAGTTAAATCAATTAAGGCCATGTGAATTTCTCCTTGATGTTCGAGTGCTTTTTCTTGAAGCTGTTTAAGTGTGAAGATTAAATCCGATGTGCCTCGGTTTGGTCTAAAGCCACTCTGTGTTTCAGGAAGTAACTTTTCCATAACAGGTGTTAGCCTATTTGCCATCGCTTTAGTGAGTATCTTCCCTCCAACAACCAGGAGAGCTATACCCCTGTAATTTCCACAGTCCGCAGCGCTCCCTTTGTTTTTGAAGAGGTTGATTAAAAGTGTATCACGAAACTCCTGCGGGGCTTGACCACTTTCCCACACGACATCAAACAGTTTTTTGAGGTAGGGTATGAGCTCTGACGACACAGCTTTAAAGATCTCAGCTGGGAGTGAGTCGGCGCCGGGAGATTTGTTATTTTTTAGCTGACCAATAGCGGTTAAGATCTCTTCCTTTGTTAGTGGTTTATCTAAGTCTTCGAAGGTGTCATATTGTGGGATAAGATTTATAATATCGTGATCGGCTTGACTTTGCTGGTTAAGAATGTTAGAGTAGTGTTCTTTCCATCGGGCTCTTATTTCCTGGTCTTCTTTGAAGAGATTTCCATTTACATCTTTAATAGGGCACATATTTTTCCGACCGGGGCCGTACACTGCTTTTACTCCTTGAAAGAAATTCCTGTAGTCGTGTGAATCGGCGTACCTTTAAATTTCTCTGGCCTTGCTTGCCCACCACTCGTTTTTTATACTTCTGATTTCGCGTTGCGTTTCATACTTAGATTGGGTAAAAGCTTTTGCTTTTGATGAGTCGTTGGGGTGGTTGATAGCGTTTTGGAAGGCAATACGTTTGCGGTCAAGAAGTTCTTGTATAAAAGCTTCATTATCATTGAACCAGTCCTCCTGTTTTTTACTTGCTGCAGTGCCAAGAATGTCCTCACTCGCACTTTTTAAACTGTCTTTAATTTGTGTCCAGGTAGCAGTGACATCTACAGAATTGGTTTCTTCTAGTGCACTCAAATTCTCTTGAACTTTTTGCTTTAGCTGTTCGACGGTTTGTTGGTCACGCAATTTACTAATACAAAGACGGAGTCTACGTTTTACTTGAGTTCTTCGGTGTTTGGGTCTCATAACAATTTTCATTTTAGAGACAGCAGGACGAGGATCGGTCCAACATTCGCTATCAATGCGCGACTTTGTAATTTGGACGTCCTTGAGATGCTTCCTACGTACGATAACATAGTCCAGTAGATGCCAGTGACCTGATCTGGGGTGACGCCAGGTGCCTTTAAATTTATCCTTTTGTCGGAAAATGGTGTTTGTTATAACTAGATCATGTTCGGCGCATTTAGTTAGGAGTAGTTGACCGTTAGCGTTCATGTTGCCCAAACCGTTCTTGCCTATGATGCCTGGCCAGGTGTCTGCATCTCTCCCTACTCTAGCGTTAAAATCGCCAAGAATAACGAGTCGTTCCGTTTTAGGTATTCTATAGAGGGTTTCTTCCAGCTGTTGATAGAAGCTTTCCTTGGTTTCGTGACTTGCATCCAGAGTGGGAGCGTAGGCGCTTATTAGATTTACCGCGTTGCCATCTGATAGCTCATAGCGTAGCAGCATTAGACGCTCGGATATGCCTTGTGGTACTTGTGTTAAGTTGGATACAAGTTGATTCCGAACGGCAAATCCTACTCCATGTTGTCTTCTTGAATTGGTGGGAAGACCTTTCCAATAGAAGCTGTAGTACTTTTCTGTGAGAGAGCCTTCCTCCAAAAATCGAGTTTCGCTGAGAGCTGCAACGTCAACATTGAGTCGGTGAAGTTCTCTATCTATTAGAGCAGTTCTTCTTTCAGGCCGATCGGTGCGAGTGCTGTCGTTCAAAGTACGAACATTCCAAGCGCCGTAGATGAAAGAATTAGTTTTGTTGGGTTTAACTTGTTGGTGTTTTTTCGACATTCGATGAGGTGTCCCTGTGGGCACCCTCCCCCGGAGATCCGATCGGGAGGGTATTTTACCTCCGGATGATTTTGTCCCACTTGAACGGAGCAGGTATGCAACTGACCAGCTCGGTTGCGGAAGGCGAATGGTGTGGTCCCATGGCACAGAAGGAGACTGCGACGATGGGGTAACCAAACGATTCCAAAAGCAACCTTTGTGTGCGGTGGGTTATTTTTACCGCACTCTTCGTGAGAAGGTGGATTGTGCTCACGGCAAAAGGTAAGGGTTATTCCGCCCTTACTCGGTCGTTAGAGTCTCGTTAGTGAAAACAGGGTGCACCAAGTTCAAATTGAACTCATCGCGAAGGTGAGGTTAACAATTGAGTAGGAGAGGCTATAACTTGCGCTTCACTACCCCATTACACCTTTCATTAATAAGGCCAAAGGGCGCATTTTTCCTTTTCTATAAATTATTCTTTTCCACAGATAAATTCAATTACAGTTATTAGGTAATTTTGAAAATATGTGCGAAAAATATAATTTTTGAAAGGGTTTGCGTGCATTTGCAGGGTGCGCGCGTGGCCGACAGGCAACGCGCGCTACGCTTTTAATCACTTGCCAGACAACTTTTTCACAATCAGAATTATGCCAGACAAGTTCGTTTCAATTATTTATGATCTAATCAACTTATAAAACAAGGTTCACCTGTGCTCGACTCATGCATTTTAGATTCTATCCTGCAGTGTTTGTCGGTCAAATAGACAACTTTTGCACAATCAGAATGATGCCAGACAAGTTTTTTATGACTATTTATAATCTAAATAAACAAATTAAAAAGGTTTATACATTATTTTTGATTCCATTCTGCAGTCTTTGAAGCTCTCTGGCGGAGCGTTGTACCGCTAAAAGCTAGCCAGACAAGTGAAATCCGCATTTCCGGGGTAGAAATTACGAAATAAACGGGTTGCGTAAATTGTCACAAAAAATCTATCGCCATCTCCCGGACTACTACTTAACAGAAAAAAAATCCCAAAAAATCTAGGTGGCAGAACCCTCCAAAAATTGGGTCGCCAGCGCCATCTTGAAATAAGCATTTTTTAGCTTTCAACTTGAATAATTCATCTCACATTGGTTTTATCAGACAAATGAATCTCACAAAAATTAAAGAGCATTAAACAAGTTACAAAACAGTGTAAAGTTTTTTTTAGATAGGTTAATAAATAACTGAAATAATGGTGACTAAAATTTGGGTTCTATGGATTAAATTAGATAATTTCAGATGATTTCAACAAAACAATGGTTTTTTAAAAGCATTTATTTAACTTACAATGTTTGCTTGTTAGTTAGTTCATTTAGGTGAAATCCTGCAATCAAAATTTCGATTAGTTCTGATTAAGCTAGAGCTTTGTAATTTTGCACATGTGTAAATCCGGTGACAATACACTTTAACATTTTCATATAAGAAAAAACAAGATGGCGGCTTCAAGATGGAGGATGACTTTACCGTTTATGATCCGATTAGACTCAAAATCGATATCTGGGTGTTTTCGAGATCGCCAATTATGAATTCTTGGTCAAAATTTAGAAATTCAAAATGGAGGCGCCAATATGGCTGACGACTTTTATCATTTAGGTCCAAATCGGTCAAAATCGATATCTCGGTGTTTTCGGGGTCACGGATTATGAATTTTTAGTAAAAAATTTAGTTCAAGATGGCGCACGACTTTGTCGTTTATGATCCTATTTGTCTCAAAATCGATATCTAGGGACTACAGCATATCAATAGACTAAAAAGTAAAAAATAAAATTATATAAAAAAATATTTAAAAAAAAACTTTTATTTAAATGCTCTAAAAGTAGAGAGATTTTCATGTGTAAAGGAGATTGCTTGCGACAAGCTTTTGTATCGTAAAAAAAATTATATAATGTAACAAAATGATGGGTTTTATTTACTTCAAAGTTTATTTTCTACTTTTTGGAGCATCTAAATAAAAGTTTTTTTAGAAAATATTCTTTAATATAATTTTATTTATTATAATTAGCAAATTGTATCATGATAGAGTTATATCGATTGCACAACAGACAAAAGTGTTAAAATAGGCAATGCAGTGTCAGTTATTAATCCAATGCAACTATTTGGTCGTATCATTTGTGCCACTAAAATTCCTGAGGACCTCAAGGAATGTTTTCAATATAAACTTGCGCAGTGCCCTGTTAGTATTTTTGATGACATTTCTTTGAAGAAAACCCAAAATCAGCCTTATTACGATAGTAAATTTGGTCCAACCAATGTTTTACCGCATGTTAATAAACACTTCATCATTGATGGAGAATTTCTTTTAAGAAAAGTTGTGTGGTAGCGCCCTGCACTTTTTAAAGTTATTATTATATATTATAATATCTTAACTATGTACAATACCACTATGATAACAACTGTACCATAAAGCATAATATTTTTAGTCACAAATTCCTCTATAAAATCCTTATTTTACTATAAGGAACGTAACCAGACTGCAAGCAACAGCTAGTCTCCGGGATATATGCCCCGCCGAGCGCTGAATTACAAGTTACAAGCCTGGCGCGTTAAGTGTAATAATTGCATATTACCATCAAAACGCTAATGATTCGATTGCAACAAACACCAGTCGAAAGACTGATCCTACTTAAAGGAGCTTTCGTGCCAGTCGTCACACACCACTTGCAGACTGCAGTTTAAAGCTGTTGGCTCTCGTCAGTGCAAGGTAGGCATGTGACGACCGACACGAGGATCACTTGATTATTTAGTACATTTCGGTACATGTTATACAATTGAAAGTTGCAAAAAATATAAAACAAAAAAGTGTATTTCAACAGATTTGCGAAATAAGTTATTAACATATTAAATTAACCCTATATATTGTTGTCCACTCTTTTATCCTTATTTAATCCTATGTTTGTGTATTGTAGTTGTAAATTATTTGAAACAATAATATTAATAAATTACCTCTCGAAACGCATTGAAAGGACACTCCTAAACAGAAAGGGAAGAATACCAAGAATTCACTGGCTTTACCTTTGTCACTGTGTTGTCATTATAATCATTCATTATTGAGATGTCACATTCTATAGTGACATGTTAAAAACAAACGAAATTTTGTACCTAACAATATACCTCCTGTGGTAATATTCAAAACGGAATTGTATCGCATTTTAATGTTTCCTGTCATTATGTCCATTATAAATGGATCACATGTATGGTCCAGATAGGTAGACGATGTGTTTTATACATGAGAAACATAGTCAGATATTCATAATGTCGAATTACGAATAAAACAAGATTTTAACACTTTTAATTTGACAAAACAGGATATTAGCCTAATGCATTTGGGGTTTTAAACAGAAGCGTGATAGATATATCAATTCTTGTCTTCCACAAAGGTGACATTTTTTAGGACACATGTTAATAATAATGTTTTTAATAGATTTACCTAGACATTGTCTTCACCAAAGACATCATTGTTGGATGAATTTGTTTCTAAAACTGTTAACAAGTTGGCTACGTTTTTAAAATTTCAATTTGAAAGATATTTATGCAAAAGGTATTGAATTTTTTCGTGATGAGTATTTTTTATTATTCCTTTTAATTACACTTCCACAGCACAGAGTGCTTCCACTATAATAACGATAAAGTTACTTTATAACCTTGTTTGATCAAATGTTGAAACAATTTTTCTGTCCATAATTTGGGCTCTGCAAAGTAGACAAGACTTAAAAAAAGAAATAATAAATGGGTGATAAAAAGTTTTATTATGTGACGTGGCCACCAAAGAGAAAAAGTTAACATCCGAAAGAAACTTTAAATATGTTAATAATCTTATAGAGCAATAATAGTTGTGGATCTATTTCAGAAAAATGAACATTCAGCGAATTTCTGGCTTGGAGACAGCCCAGAGAAAACCACGTGAGATGCTACTTCTGTCAGTAAATTTTAGAGGAAATAGCATCGAACAATGTGCCTATTTGAAAAAATGATCATAGTGTCTTATAGAAAATTTGATACTCTGAGAGGAGTAATTTGGCATGGGCACTCACTCATTAGACTCCATGGTGATCAATACAGGATGGCATAAAAGTAGGGGAACAGCAAGATAACTGGAATCCCAGAGAAAAACTTTAAATACAAGGGTTGTAGGAAATTTTCCTGGCCATCTGACTGTGACCTTGGATTGGACATTGGCCATGCTCTTCAAGGTGATTTGAAGGTCCAGTCGGTTTTTTATGTGGATCCCCCTACTCTTAAACCCGGAAATAAAACGAGCTGAAATTTTTACGTTCGGATATACCTTCGGCACTTACAAAATTGACTTTTAAGGTCATCTTTACTCAAGCTGAACTTCAACATTGTAAGTGTCGAAGGTCATTAAATTACAAGCTAGATTTAGCAAATGTTAGTGCAAAAATTTAACACTATGAGTGAAACTGGATAATAGTTACATAGAGCTAGGTTACATGAAATTTTTTGCCCCTAGAGGGGTAATTGAAATATTGATTATAGATAATATTGATAGATTCCATAACACATGAAACAATATACAGACAGTAGGTTAACAATTAGATTTTTCTTTTAATATTAATATATTCCTGTTATTACTTCAAGAAAAGAGATTGAGTAGAAATCTAATTCAGTTATGTATATCAGATGACATCATGTATACTAAACATAAAACTTCTTAATTATAATATAAAATAGATAAATATGATTATTTAGAAAGTAGTGCTACTTTTGTTATAGTTATATTAATAAATTACTTTCAATTTTGTCAATTATTATAGATTACATTTGAGACGGGTATCTCTCACATAAAAGTAAAAGTTGAATGATAAGTAGATGAAATTTTATCGTTACATGAAAGGTTTACATAGCTACGTATGTTTTATAATTACCAAAAATGCGTATCTGATTAAAATAATGCGTAATTATATTTAGTCTAGACGCAGAAGGGGGGCTCCGTTAGCCTTAAGAGATCCGAAAGATTTTATAATTGTTATCGATGTATTTTCTTTCGTAGAATCGATTGGGATAGATCCCGCATCTCAAAATTGGTCGAATTTATGTTTTCTTACATTTTTCTTTGGAATACAGAAAGCTTAATATACTAGTATCCAATTTTATGTATTTTGACAGGCTGGGTAGATTGGCGTAAGTCCCAGGTCCCAAAAGTCCGCAGCCATCTGTGCCTCTATCGAAGAAACACCATTTCTGACAGTTTCTCATAAATAACTCATTTTCATCAGAAAATTTCAAACACTTAAGCGTGCAACATATTAAGAAAAATTCATATACCAAGTTGGATACATATATATGTTTTTCTTGTTAAACTGTTAACGATGATGTCAATTCTGATTCTAATGACTGATAACCTATCACTTCAGTAATCCTAAAGAATACAATAAAGCTTGTCAAAATGTCGACTTTAGAGAGGATATAGGTTTACTTTTTTTTATCCAATTACCGACGAAATACCTACCTAACATACATTTTGTGGATATTAAACTTATGTATTAATAGCTTTTCGTAAATAATCCGAGATAGAACCGCTCCTGTGATCTGGGACCTATCCCAAACGATTCTGCAGAAAAAAATACACCGAAATGAATGATTATAAAATCTTCCGGACCTCTTAAGGCCAGCGGAATCCCCCTTCAGGGTCTAGACTAATTTCTATTTTTTGTGAATCTTTGGTGTATTAGCAGTTGCCATATGTGTATAAAAAGGCAAGTTTGTATGTAGAAAGTAATCTTACTGGACCGATTAATAACCCTTTACTATTCAATAACATAAGGAATTGATAAAGGTCACGCTACATTTAGGCCCGAACACTGAGAGAAAGGATACAGTGATGAAAAAGTTACAGCGCTAATGTTAATTCGTAGCTAAGCTGCCCGCACCAGGACTATGTCGAGAAGGAATCCTATTGAAGGGGATGGAAGGGCTCATCCATTCTGTACTAATCTTATCTAAAGCCGAATGTATTTGTTTCTCAAAAAATGAAAATTTACATACAGGTGAATTAGACCCAGCTAAATGGTTAAAATTTGGCCAATTTAGAGTAAAGTGAGAAAATGCAAAACACCTAAAAATTACGTTAAAATTGATTCAAATTTGTGGTTGATTGTCTGTGACGTAGTTTTCGCAAACAAAAATCATGTAGTTGAGTGTTGTGGCCGAGTGTTTCGGTGTTTGTAGAAGCTGTTAACATACACCAAGAGTTTCAATTCCCTCTAGGAATAGGAATAAGGACTAGGAACCCTATGGGGGGTTAAATACCTCAGGATTTGTATTTAATGATTTTTTTTTACAAAAAAAAAAATTATTCAGTTGTAGTCCAGTCTGAAGGATATAATATAATTAGATATTAGGTTCTTTTATAATGTCCACGAGGTTCTCTTTACCCAGTGAAAATGTTGTAGAACACTATAAAAGACCCGTAAAAACAGACTCGTCAAATAATATGAAGATTTGTCTCAAAGGAAATATTTAGGCACTGCAATGAAATATGATTTAAATAGAGGCTGTGTCCATTCACGTTTTTAACAAACTTTTAGGAACAGTTCAATTTAGGTTTTCGTTGTTACCTTTGGGAATTGAAACGAAAACCGGATTCTCATTACTTTGTTTAGAAAATACCACAAAAAGTCGTATTGTTACTCAAAATAAATTTTCCTTACAAAGTTACTTAGCACTGGTGGAACTTACACGAATAATTATGTTCCAGGAATAGATTTGCAGTTCTTACAGAAAGTATCTAGATACATTTTTTATGAAAAATTTTTCAAAACTTTCACATGAATAACTATTTTTTATACAGAAACGGGCCGTCGGCCAGTCAATCATTCTTGGGTCATTCACCCTTCTATACCATATACAGAATACATCATATTAATCATTTCCTAATCATAAAACTGAATTATTTGCATTATAAGAATTTTAAAGCCTTACCCACGAGCGAACTGAACTTATTTATAAAATACGAATAGGCGGACAAATAGGCAAGCATTAAATTTGCAAATAATTACATTTTTAATTGAAAATTTTTGCTGTTTTTGTTTGTCGGTTGATCTAAGTAATAAATTGTTTGATAGGGCTTGAAAACAAAACTTCAATATGTTCCTCATACTCGCTATGTGTGGTATGAAACTAAAATAATTTGCAGTAACTAAAAAGAACCTCAATACTTCTATATCATTATTAAATTATCGTCTTACATTCTGTTGCCTGATTATACAATTAACGGATTAACTTTTAGATAAGATAAGAAAATCGTGTAAGGTCATATAATTTTAGTAGAGTTGTAAAAGTTTCCAATTTACTCCTTTAAGAATGAAAAGAAACCCACTTTGATGGTGAAAATCTCATTCCTCTATTTCAAAAGATGCGTAAAATATTATAATAAATTTATTGACACAAGGCCTTCAGCTAGATAGAGAATGGATTTTCCATCTGAGCAAATGTAAAACAAATTTTACTTTTCTCTAAAGGTACCTACAAAATGAATGGAAGTTTCAGTTTTACATATTATCCACAGTAAGTACCTTATAGATAATAATGCATTTTATGTTATATTTTTTGGAAATAGAAAAAGTGAAATGACTTAAAAAACTGTGAGGCAGTGCTAGGGAAATTGTGTGAATTTTGGGTTTCTGCAAATCTATATATGTTTTGGTCATGCGTTATGACATCGACATCAGAACGTCCAGAATCTTGCAAATTCAAAAATCTTGAAAGATATAGGCCACAAAACGCTTATTTTTATGTCATCAAATCTCAGCACAAGCTGTTCTAAAGACCCAGATGTATATTTCGAAAGTTTGCTGATTAAAAAAGCATTACTTACCTGTTCTAAAATAAAGCTTGGAAAAGTAGCCCCTGTAATATGTCAAAGATAGCAATAGTAAATAATTTATTTTCCAAACGTAAAAAAGGCAGAAGAAAAAGTTGCATCTAATCCAGAAACTCACGTAAAGTCGTAGTGAAAATGAAATGACGTTGTGCAATAAAAATGCTGAAATAAAGGATTATATTTTATTATGATTCAACCACAATTATGTGTGCATTGTTTTAAAAATAGACAAATTTGACATTGAAGTGCTGGTATTTCAAGTTTTAGTAGCAAAACTATTTAATGAGAAACTTTTGTAAGAGAACTTACCGTACCTTAATAATACTTAATTCCTGAAATTGAACAAATAAAAAATAGTATTTAAAAAATCATTTCTTGTAGATGAAAAGCATCTATACTTATTGCATTTTCCCAGTATTTATTATACTTTGTAAACATATTGTATTAAATAATATTACCTAATAATTTATCCAGTGCCTGTTGCCTTATTTAACTTTTAATATTTTCCAAAATATATGCCAACGCAAAGTGGATTAGTTATTACAAAAATAATAAATGTATAGTAAAGCAAAATACCTACTACGAAAGTCCAGTATTCCACTATTTCCTATGAAAGGAAATAAATTCATTGCCAAGGTGCACAATGTGCGTTTCCAAATCCATTCAAAATAATATCCTGTAACTTGCGACATACTACGTCTCCAATCGGAAAACACAAAATAAAATCTCATTACAATAAGCCCCTAGAAGGCAGATTAATCCTAAAGAAAGAACTACAATGCAGGGCTGTTGTGCATCGCCAGCCGTAGACTAGTTTCGAGCTTGTTAGCTCACATCAGTACGACATAGGCGAATGCACAACAACACTTTATTGTTCCTCTAGCCATCAAATTACAGATGAGAGGGGTCCGCATCTTGTCGAATAGCTCCATCTGGTGGCGACTTATTGCAATCAGAGTTGGCGAAAACCTTATTATTTTCACTTTCCTCATACCGCTTCATTTTATTTTGCATCGAAATGCAAAAAATAAAATCAATCCGCTGACGCTGGCGCTGGTAGAGTTTTATTTGGAGCGGATTTGATAAAGGGAATTTTAAAGTAAACTTTTCAATTGAGTATTGAACAAGAAATGCGTTTAATTTATGAATCATCTAAAATGATCTTTATAGTATAAAAATTTAAAGTTTATATTTCGGAAAGTATAGAAATATAATTTCAGTATACAGCAAATGCGGAATCGTTTAATAAAGTTTCTTCACGGTAAGGTAACTCTAAAAATACAAGAATGTGTAATCACTCAACGTTTCGAAAACATTGCCCACCCTCAGACGAATTTTCAAGCCTCCGTAAATAAGACTTGATCTAGTATCATTATAAAAGGATGGGCGATATTATGAAAAAGATATTCGTATAGGTGGGCGACTATATCTGAAAACGTTTGTCAAGCAGGTCCTGGTAGGCACTACTTTGGAAACACATTTTATTAAACAATTTTATCCGATAAAATACGCAGTGTGTGTTGCGTTGTTTAACTTTATTTTCATTTTCATCATACACGTTTCATTTTCTTTTGCATCGAAATGCATAAAATAAAGTCAATAACCACTGGCGCTGGCTGGTGGAACATCATTTGGAGTGAATTTGGTAACGGCATTTTAAAGTAGACTTTTCGACGATATTTATTGCTGCCGAAAAATGCATTTACTTAATAAATCATCCAAAATGTTCTTGCAGTATGAAAGATATTAACGTTTATTTGGTGTACAAATATAATTTTAGTGTAAATTAAATACCAGTCTTTTAACGATAATATAACTCTGAAAATACAAGAGTGCATAACCACTCCATCTATTATTCTCCATCCTCAGACGAATGTTCAAAAATGCGTGAAAACTTGATCTAATGTCATTATAATTAAATAGATATTATGTAAAATATATTCGGTACAGGTGGTTTGTACTATATCTGTGAACAATAGTCAATCATTTACTAGTAGTAGGCAAGCATAGATGCAAATATTATTTCATTATTTTTAATTGACCATGGCCTGAATGTAGAAATTGCAACTGCAAATGTCAACAAATGCCAACAATTAGCTTATAGATTAAGGTTTTCTGCATATTACCATTTTTAGTTTTTAAAATTTAAAAACCTATTTATTTCATTAATAGCCCATACAGGATGTTCCCATTTATAAACAGCAACACATGTATGCACACGGTGGACCAAAATTTTCTTTGAATATTTCTGTGGCTGGTAGTACATCCAAAAATAAAAGTACTGTTCTATATAAAATTATTTCGGAAAATGAACAATAAGAGGGATATGCCCCGTTAAAGGGGATAATAAATATTAATGTTTCTACTTCTTCCCTCCACTGCAAAATATAAAATAACATTTTAAATTCAGATAAGTATATCTCGTAAGCTAAACGCTTTCTTCTGCTCATAATGCGGTCAAAATAGGATTTGAAGTGGAACTTTTTCCATAAGCAATTTTATGGTTGGGTCCTGTTAGGGAGGTGCTAAAGGAGTACCCAAAAAATGTTTAAAAAGTAGTTAAAATATAAGTTTTTATTTGAAAAGTTTTATATTTGAAAGATGGGTCCTGAAAAGCTTTAAAAACAGGAAAATTATTGCATTTTACAAGCTCGATAAAAAAATAAATTCATAAATAATATAACTTATTTAAAAATTAAATGATGGGTCATAATAAAAAAGTAAATTGCTCATTGTAGGTTTGGGAAGAAATAACATATTAAAAAAAGTCCTATAAAGGTTCAAAAACAAGGAAGTTCTTGCATTTTGCAACTAAGATCTATAAATAAACGAAAAAAGTTATTTTCAGGTAAGTTATTAGCCACTACATTTAAATGTATTCAAATTTGTTTTTATGAAAAGAAAAATTTTTTTGAATTAATTGCATAAACTGAATATGTTTCAAAATGGTAGAGTTTAAATTCTAACCAAAAATATGCATTTGGTAATTAACAATTGGCTAAAATGCAATAAGTTGAATATTTTGAGTCTAGCTTGACCAAAATAATTTAAAAAAAATTAAAGTAAGGGTGTTAAAATATTCTTTTTCTACGACAACATCAAAATATGTTTATTTTAAGAGTGTAAACTCAATCATAAGTAACTGCATTTTGCACGGAATTTCATTTCGCGTCGGTTGTTAAGTGACAAATGCGATATGAAATATTTCGTGTTAGATTTCGCTCATTTTAACTGTTTTTGATCACAAAATTTTTAAGGCGGCTTAGAGAATATGACGTCCAACGACGCAGTAATTAAATGCCATTCTAGATTGTTTCTGTCAACATCTTTGTACATTTGCAGATAATTTCGGAGTTATTTCCAATAAATTTGATGATTAATATGGAAAGTGATAGTGATAATGACTTAGAATTGACACCCCAAACATAAGAGAAGCGGCAAAGTTAACAACACTAAATTTATTACCAGAAACGTCGAAGAAAATGTATCAACGCGCTCACAACCTCTTTTTGGATTGGATAAGGGATCAAAACGCAAAATCGTTTTCCGAGGACGTTCTAATGGTTTATTTTAGCGATTTTTCGAAGAAATTCAAAAGTTCTACTTTATGGACACAATACTCAATGCTGAGAACGACTCTTAGTATTCATGAAGATATAGATATCGCCAAATATTTGAAACTGAAAGCATTCCTCAAGCGACAATCCGAAGGCTACAGGCCCAAAAAGTCAAAGATCTTTACCTCAAATGACATCAAAAAATTTATAAATGAAGCGCCAGATGAAATATATTTAGCGACAAAAGTAAGTTTCATTATAGCCATTATGTGATAATAATAAGTAATTTGGATAACTATTTAGGTCGCATTAGTTATGGGCGTAATGGATGCATGCAAAAGACATGAGCTACATTAAATGAAAATTACTAATTTCAATGATTTGGGTTCAGCTCTTTTAGTAACAATACCAGACACTAAAACTAAAATTGTACGAAATTTTACTGTAACCGCTCCATACTATGAAATTTACAAAAAATATGCAAATCTGCGCCCTCCAAATGTTAATGGCCTATGGTTTTTCATTAACTATCAAAAAGGAAAATGTACTGTTCAAAGAATAGGCTTGAATAAGTTTGGAGCCATGGGCAAAGACATTGCTAAGTATTTAAAATTGCCAAATCACGAATTATATACCGGGCACTGCTTTCGCCGATCTTCCGCAACTATCCTTGTTGATGCTGGTGGTGACATAACCACGTTAAAACGCCACGGTGGCTGGAAGTCCACGGCAGTCGCTGAAGGATACATCGATGAATCCAAGAAAAGTAAGCCTGACACAGCTAATAAAATTGCAAATGCGATACAGGACATTTCAAACATACTTCAGGAATGGAAAATCGTGAAAGGCCGTCGACTTCAACAACGGAAAATTGCCAATATCAAGAAAATATTAGTATCAAGAATTCCACAAATTCTCCAAAAATGATTTTCAATAATTGCAAATTTATCTTTAAAAAATAAATAAAATAGGTAGGAAGTTATTTTATAGTTTATTTTTTTTCAACTAGTTGGGCATTGCTGTCCAGGCACTCTAACTTATGGTTTGTATTCAAAACAATAAAGAAAATATCTCCATATTTTTTGTATCGATTATTATTTATTTAGTATATTACGCGTGAGCAGTGGGTTGTCGTAGAAAAAATATAGTATGCAACTCGCACAAAATAGCAATTTTACACTCGTATGAATTGCAGCACTCGTCTTCGACTCGTGCAAACTTTCATACTCGTGCAAAATATGCATCATTTTGTACTCATTACATAATATACTATTTTGATCTGATAAAAAATTTTCAAAATAACCGAAAAGTTTTAAAAGGGTTTTAAACAAATGCAAAAAAATGGACTTGAAAAAATAATTTTACATCAAAAACCTATTGTCGGGATCTAGTTTTTGAAAAAAATAATTCGTTTTGGACTTAAAAATAAAATGGCGGCCAATTCAAATTTTAAATAAAAAATTCAATTACGCACGCTGAATTTTACATTTTTAAAATTTAAATTTAAAATTTTCAGAACGTTTTTGTTAAAGCAGAAGACAGATTTTCTGAAATTTTGAAGCTGATCGGCTCAACCAGTTTTTCACTTTTGTAGGTTATGGTTGAGCTCCTAAAACTTACACTAAACCTAGATTTGTAGAATTTAATTGCAAAGATTTCGTTTTTCTCTTTGTCCCGATCGGCCCTATATATCTCAAGTTATTCATATTTTCAGATTGAAAAATGCGGTTAAAAAAATTAAACTGCTAATAGCAATTGAAGCACAAGGTCTTTGGAATATAAAGATTCTTTGGGCAACTCCTCAATAGGATTCAACCATAAAATTGCTTATGGAAAAAGTTCTTTTATATTGATTTTTTGTGATATTTTGACTGTGCTATTAGGGGTAGCTTTGGAGGTTACCATCAATAAGTTGCTACCATCTTTTGGCAGAAAGTGTAACTATGTGGTTTTCTAAAATTGTATAGATACTAAAAATCCTTAATCATGAATCGCGACACCTGTTGTGAACAGCGTAACTATCTACTATTAGTTTTTAGTCGTGATTCTTCATGGAATTTAGTGTCACATTATATATTAAATAGAAAGAATTTTGGTTAGTACTGTCATGAGCAGAAAAAATAGGACAATTTTTTTTTCTAATGTAAATTTGTCTCTATTTGAATATGTAATGAGTAGCCGAAATAAAACAGATATCACTGTCAATTTATTTTTTATTTTAATGCTGTAGTTATTTTGCTATAGTAAATAATGGATAGCTAATGAGACAAATTGCACTGCGTTATAACATGAAGAAAAATTTGGTGTGTAACATTTTAAGAAAGTGGAGAATAAACGGTACAATTAGTAGAAATCCTGGATCAGGGCGAGGAAGGATATCAACAAAACAACAAGATGTGCAATTATTGGTAAATGCTTTAGTAAAACATCCATTTTACTCAGTTATTCAGGCTGCTGGGGCGTCAGTCCTAGTTTAAGTGATAGGACACACTACCCACAAGCCGAGTACGCGAGACTGAGTAGCTCAAGTGGAGAAAGTATACGCCAGTGGGCCAATATTTGGGAAATTAGACGTTGACACACAAACAGTAAAACTCAAGTGTTTTTGAATTAATTCAGTATATTCAAATAAACCTAGTATTAAAATGCTACTTTTTCTAACTAGTTTCTTTCTACCAAAAATCCACAAATTACTATTTACCGGAAGGGGGCAAGCGTAGCAACGAAAATACTAGTACTAGATGACTCAGACGACGAAGATAGCAAGCTGCAAAATAGTAATACAAAATATACGGTAAAGCCTTAACACAGAATAAGCGATAAAACAGGGCAAAGTTATATATACATATACAGTACTTGGCTAGTACGTCAGTTCACTTACTCCTCTGTGGACTTACTTACTCCTGTGGTTACGTCCGTTGGAGCGATCGTAGTGGAATTAATTCTGCAAGGCTCCTCAGATCCTTTTCTGAAAATAAAACAATTTACTATAGGAGTAGACGCCAGATGGATGCGCTGCTGGTCGATGAGGTAGTCCGGACTTGGCCAAAATCCTGCTGCTCGATTATGATATAGGCACCTGGGTTTGGATCTCGGAGTGGACACGTCTGCTACCGATGAGTCGCTCTGGCTGACTGTCTTCTTGGCTCCACAGGAACTTTTGTATCAATGAAACAACTTACTTTGGGAGTGAGAGTAGGTGCCAGACCGACGCGCTACTGTTCGATGACGTAGACAAGGCTTAACAAAAATTCCACGGCTTGGAATGTAATATATCACAATGCAATGCTACTTTAAGTTCAAATCTGGGAGTGAACACGTCTGCTTGCGACGAGTCGCTCTGGCTGACTGCCAACACGGTATAAATTTAATTACTTCCTTCTAATATGAAGTGGGAAAAACAGCGGAAAACAGATGCGCGATGGATCAATGTGACGAAAACGGACTTGACAAATCTTTCAAAATGTTTTGCGACAGAAAAATAATTCAACAGATTTGTGGACACCGGAACAAACAGCAGGCACGTGTACCTCGTAGGACGGCAGCTAGAACACTGACTGTGGAATATTTCAATTATTCCCGTGTGACGTCAGATCGACATAAAATATTTCTTACTTTGATACCACAAGACGAGAGCTCTATCCATTTAACTTGTTCGGTAGCTGCGAATGTACGGACTCGCGCGTGGTTTGACTTGCCTGGATATAGAAACTCTTCTCGTCGCTTCCTCATCCGAGTTCATCTGTAGTTTACAACGGGCATGCCTACCAATTCGCTTAAGGCGGTACAATATATCTACAAAAATAAATATAACAGAAATTTTCTATAAAAGTTTTTCAAGAAAATAATGATATCTGCATATTTCTGTAACGAAAAACGCTTCGTTACACCACAAAGACTGTTTTGAAATAGTTTGACATTTCTAGAAACACTCAACTTTACTATAATCAAATAACGTTTTACTGAATTTTACAATTTAAAGCAGTCGGAAAATATTGCTGAAAAACTAACATATTATTCCGCCTTTAAATGCGTATATCTATCTCCCTTATTATCCATTTGAGTACTTTTATTTCTGGATGTATTATCAGTGATAGAATATGAGATAGAATTTTGGACCACTCTGTATATCCGACTGATTATTTGTTTGCAATATTAACATTTATACTTTCTTAATTTCGAATAAAATTAAATATCGTTAAAATATCCATGACCGCCTGAATCCACTCATCAATTAAATAAATTTTGATAGGTCTTCAGGTTATTATGCCGCTGACAAGTTGATTTGCCTCGTGTGGTCAAAGAAGTTAATTCCATTCAAATTTTGATAAATTAGACGAGTAAAAAACATTTCTAGTGTTCTTCTGGGAATATAGTAGCTCCCATAGTGTCAAGTAAATTCGTCTTATGAGACAGCTCAATCGTTCGGCGATCTGTCAGCCTCCCATCCAGCAATCAGTTTATGATATCTTCGATTTAATTAGAGATTACTACTTCGTTCACTGGATTTTCGTGACTTGTATTTTGTGCCTTCTGTTTTTTGTTTGAGGGAAAGTCGATGGAGAAAGAAGTACTTAATGCATAATTACATTATTAGATAGTTCTGTTATACAGACGTGTTTTTTTCGAATATTAACATAGCATCGATTTAATTAATAGTGTATATATTACTCTATGTATTATTTTAATGAGACCGTTAGTTACGTAACTGCTTGCTAATTTTTCAAGACTACTGAGATCTGGAATAACAAAGACTGTCAATGCAAGTATTCAATAAAAACAATACAACCTCAAGTGGATGGGCGTACTTTTGAGATACCCTATTATCTTAATGAGCACAAAAATCACTTCTCCTTTATTAATCGACGTGAATAAAAATATAATTGAAATATCGTTATGATTCCACTAAAAGTTTTTATGGCAATTAAAAGTTAATTAAAAGCAGGTAATAAATTTCCTTTGTCTAATTTAATTTGAAACTTCAGTTAAAAACTGTTTAAAAATAGCTAGGTATCGTCAAATAAGATTAAGTAGCGTATGTAATATTAATGAATCTGATTTTCTAAACTCAGATGAAGGTCACTAAAAGACGATTAGCTTGTTGTCATTTGACGGAAGCGGTCCCCACTTCGTTGGAGTTTTGAATATTAAAATTTTTGCCTGAAGCATTACGACACATTGTATCCGGTGACTCCAATAGGCTTGTTAGATAACAATTTTTTAAGTAGATAATAATGTATAGATCAG
Source organism: Leptura quadrifasciata (assembly GCA_963675555.1). Classification (NCBI taxonomy): domain Eukaryota; kingdom Metazoa; phylum Arthropoda; class Insecta; order Coleoptera; family Cerambycidae; genus Leptura; species Leptura quadrifasciata. The sequence continues at coordinate 136,144,250 of OY776676.1, forward strand.
GTAAATTGTCGGGATTTTTAATTCTACGATTTCTAAAGATTTGATAATTTTTTTGCGAAATCAAATATTCCCGTCCATTGATTTTATTCTTTCAAAAATTGATTTTATGGCAGAGGATCGCCTATATGCGAAATAATATTTTCATTTTTAAGTTCAGGAGCTAAATTTTCTTTCCTTCGGGCGCGGATTGAGGGAACTCCTTCCAAGTAACATTTAAACAAAAAAATATATAAAAGACAATGAAAATACCCATAAACTAATTAAATAATAATAACAATATTAATAAACGTCTTTATTGGCTGTCATACAAAGAATAAAATAAATACAGCGTACATGCTGCCTCAATAATTAGTTGCACGAAACAAGCGGTGAAGTTTAGACTCTATAAAATTGCAGAACTATTCTGCCACTTAACCTGGATCTGATGCAGTACTTAACATTAGAGCTGTTTAATAAGATTATCAAACTTAGAATAAAGAAAATACAGTTACAATACATGTTCACATTGACTGTAGACTATCACCATCATCAGGCCTAATAAGAGTAAACATAAAGACGATCTCATTATAGAAGTAAATGATGTTTTAACAAATGACAGCTACCTTGTAGGTAATCATTTAAAGAAATATTCAACAATGTGCCTAATATATTACTTCTCGATCCACCTCAACATAATTGTCATGAAATTCATATAAATCATAATCTTTCCTCACTTTTCTTCGAGCAACCGAATATGAGGTTTTAAGCAATGCCAAAAATCTGAAAAATTCAAATTCTTCAAGTTTACACAATATTAGCACAAATTTATTTAAAAAATGTTTAATACCAATTTTGCAACCGATCAAGATAGTACCTTTACTTAAGTCAGGTTAAAATTCAAAGGCGGAGAATTATCGACCCATATCCATATTAAGTTCCATTTCTAAAATATTTGAAAAATATGTACCTAAAAAAATGTCAAATTTGTTTAAGAAACATAACCTATTTAGCAATAATCTGTTAGGTTTTCGTGCTGATCTCTCCACAACAACAGCTAATACACACCTTTTAAATTATCTGTACGAAAACTTAGATAAAAATTTAAAAAACATTGGGATATTCCTTGGCTTAAGTAAGGCGTTTGATTTTGTTTGCCATGCTAGACTTATAAGAAAACTTGAGAGGTATGATGTAAGAGGTGAACCATTAAAATGGTTTAAAAGCTATTTATTTGGTAGAGCGCACCTCGTCGTTAAGTCTGATATACTTGAAACCTCAACAGGAGTACCACAAGGGTCGGTTTTAAGTCCCTTACTATATATTATTAAAGTAAACGATTTTATTATAGATAATAATAATAATAATAATAAATGTCTTTATTTTCGGCAGCAGTAAAAAAACATTAGAAACATTAACAAAATAAATACATTGAGACAAAAGATTACCGAAAAAAGGTGAAGTTCACAATTAATGTGCTCTACCACTTAACCTATCGTATTTAAATTGACTATAATGATAACCTGAAGGAAACAATAATAATAGTAACAATAACACAATAATGACAAAACATAAAAAAAACACCTAATAAAAAACTAATTTTCCTGAACTAAAACCACCCATTAAAATATGTAATTACAATTATTACATTACAAAATCACTAATTACTGCAAATGACTAATATATTTTTTAATTTCTTTTTTAAACTTGGATATCTTGAGAGATTTCATTTGAGCCGGAAGGCCATTATAGAGAAACGCAATGTTGTATCGAAAACTCCGCTCATAAAGGTGGGTTCTGTGTACAGGAGGGGTAATTAAACCTTTGAATCTAATATTGACTTTATGGACTTCGCTTCTGAAAGTGATTTTATTGTATAGATATGGTGGCGACTTAAATAATAATAGCTTGTGATACAAGCCAAGCGTGTGCACTTTAAATCTTTCATTCATTTTTAGCCATCCAAGTTCCGAGAATTTATGAGAGATGTGTTGAAATTTTCGTATACCGTAGATAAAACGAATGCAAGAATTTTGCACTCTTTGAATCCAAATAGGGTGAATATACGGGCGAGCAATAAGTGAACTGAGAGAGTACAAGAGCATCGCAAAGCGATTTTTTTACCTTTGCATGGATATGACGTCTATGCGGAAAAAGCAGTCTAAGAACATTATAAGCATTTTGCATATTTTTTTGGGTATGTTGGCGGAAACGTAATAAAGGGTCAAGAATAATACCAAGATTTTTAGCACTATCCGAAATTTGTAAAGGCGTATTATTAATTGTGACGTTAAAACTATTTCTTAATAACAAGCTATCATGCCTTTTCCCGAATAACAGTAGACTAGATTTAGAAGCATTTAGTAACAGTGCATGCTTAGAAGATAGCTCAGCTAAGGATTGTAAATCATTCTTAAACCTTTGCTTAGCAATTTGTGCATCTTCGAGAGCAAAAGAAAAATAGATTTGCGTATCGTCAGCGTACATATGTATTTTTGAGTATTTTATGAACTTATGAAATTGCGATGTGTAAATAGTGAAAAGTAAAGGCCCCAGAATAGATCCCTGTGGCACGCCTGTCAACACAGTTCTGCTAGTGGAAATAACTCCATTTGGCCGTACTTGCTGGCTACGCTGTTCCAAATAACGACTCTATACTATTTGTTGATGACTCATCTCTTTTAATAGCAGAATCAAACAAAATACACGGTAAATAAAGCTAATGTAAAGTTCTCACAACCGCATGAATAGTTTACCAAAAACAGACTCTTCTTAAATAATAACGAGTCCATATTTTCAAGATTTAGCAACTTACAGAAATATTATGAAGAAATACTTGTGATAAAAACAAAAAGTGGTACCATTAAGCAAGAAAACACTGTAAAATTTTTAGGTTTACATGTATCTGACAATTGTTGCTGGTCTATAAACATTGACAATATTTGCTATTGTATCAATCAATTACGTAATATTGTTGACAGATCAGTCTTGATCATATAATATCACGTTCATTTTCATTCTGTAATTTCCTGTGCCATAATTTCCTGGAGAGCTGCAAGCGACAGTACTAGGGTTTTCAAGTTGCAAAAAAGAGCGGTAAGGTTTATTGCTGGATCAAATAAACGAGATAGTTGTAGAACTCTGTTTAAGCAATTGGGAATATTAACATTACCCTACACTTTGTTATTGAATGTGTTAGTATATGATAAAACCGAACTGCACATGAATACTCTTAATAACTATCAATCACATAACACCAGAAATTATACTACACTTGAAATACCGATAGATAAATTAACAAAATATGAACAAAGTTCAAAATACCTGGCTATAAAAGCATATAATCATTTACCAGCTAAGTACAAACACATGAAAATTAAACATTTTAAGCTAGAACTTAAAAAATTATTAATAAATAAAAGTTACTATTCAATTTATTCTGTTCTTGTGTTTCTCGAGCTAATTCTTTTAATTTCTTTATTTGCAATACCTAGACATAATAATTTTTCAAATAGGGAAAGGAGGGATATGATATATGTTTACGTACAAACTAATTTTAACGGACGTGCTGCAGTGAGGAGATACTCATTGCAATATCCAAATAGAATACAGCCAGACCATAATTTCAAAGGTCTGTTTCGTCGTTTGGGAGAAACGGGTTCATTTCGCCATAAAAACGATGTAGGATGTCCTAAGGGTGTTGCGTAAACAACGCTTCTACCCATATCATCTCACTCCTGTACAAAACCTACTTCAAAAGCTACAATTTTGTCAATTTGTTCTAAATAAACACAACAGAGATCGAAATTTTGTTAATAACACTTTATTTACCGACGAAGCAACTTTTACTCGCCGAGACGTTTTTAACTGGAGAAATAGCCATTACTGGGAAGTAGAAAATCCTCATGCCGTTAAAGAAATGCATTTTCAGCAAGAATTTAAGATTATTGTTTGGTGTGGTATCATCGGCGATCAATTGTTGGGACCATTTGTCCTTCCTCCAAATTTAAATGGAGAGTCTTATCTTTTTTCTCTCAAAATACCCTTGCTGATATATTACACACTTTCATGCTAAACATACGGAAGAGAATGTGGTTCATGCAAAATGGAGCTCCCCCTCATTTCTCCATCGAAGTCAGGAATTATCTTGATGAGACTTTCCCACGCAGATCGATCGGTCGAGGAAGTGAGTTTGCTTGGCCATCAAGGAGTCCCGATTATAATCCTTTGGATTATTATGTGTGGGGACATATGAAGTCCTTAGTCTATGCAAATACTATCAACTCAAGAGAAGAACTGTGGGACAAAATACAAAATGCAGCGAATTTTATTAGAGGACATAAACATGTATTTTTCAATGTAAGAAAATCTTTTATGAACAGAATTCAACAATAGAAGTAGGTGGAGACCATATGGAACATTTACTCTAAGTTGCAGCAATGGGGTTTTTGCATGGGGGGAAAGATTATAATGTTATTAAGTCAACTTTTACGTTATTTTTATATGTATTTTGTATTTTTTATACTTTAATATAACCTAGCTCATTTGCGGATGAACTTTTTATATTCTATTTATGTTTTTTTATATATTATATGTATAATTCCACTGAGTTATCCTATACCATGTATTTATGATCGACCGGGCTAATAAATTACTATTATTATTATTATTATCTGACTTACTAGGACTGACGGCCATTTTGTTTCTATTTGCCATGTTGATATGCACTATATTTTAAGTGTTACATATTATGGCAATAGAATACTCACATACAAAGCACAAATATCAGTATGTCTTCACTCAGAATATTGAAACTAAACATAGCACTCTTGACAAGAACACTATTCCATAGCAGGTGGCAGTACCAATTGATTATCCATTATATGTTATGATTAATGAAAATATTTGCCTTAATTATTTTAACTTGAAATCGAAAAAATTGTCAATAATTATACTTAAATATTGAACAATTTTTATTCTAAATCGTATAAAGTCAGAAATATAAGATTCCATTAATAATTTCAACACACTGATAAAGAATACGGAGATTATTTCTTAAATTTTATTAATAAGGTAGCAGGATATAATTCCTGCTACCTTATCTAAACGCTGATCTGTTGCATTAGGTGGTCGACATCGACTGATTATCCTCAATCAATCTAACATCTCTAAGGCGTAAGATATTATAAATATTATACGTCTTTGCTGGTGACTCCAGTCCATCAATTTAATAAATTAATATTACTGCTACTACTTTAATGTTACTAAATACTCAGACGATTTTTTAAATGTATTTACTCATTTTAAATCAAATGTTGGTTAGTTGAAACGGACAAAACGAAATTATATGTTGAATTTAAAGTAAAGTTTTCCAACAATGATAATAAATATCAGTTTGCGGTTGTTAAGATTTGAAGAATAATGTAATTATGAAAACAAGAGATTAGCCCGGTTTCATTAGTTTGGAATAGGTTACTATCTACAAAGTGTGAAAAAGAGTATAATTTTTTAAATAAAATTGTATAACTATCGAGAAAAAATTTCTTTTGCATTTTTTTATTCACGCTTAAAAATTTTTTTAAGACGTTGACTTTTCGTACATGCCCTAAATTGCAATTTTATGGACTCTTATTTGCTTGCTTTACCTATTTACTTACCTTTATTTACTCCTTTTACCCCCGAACCGTTCAACGAAATTAGATCAAAATATAATCTAGTTCCAGATATCGTTAGAATACATAAATGTACCAAATTTCAAGTCAATATCATAAACGGTTCCAGAGTAAACGTGCACAAAAAAAAAAGATAGTTACAGACAGACAGACCGACAGACAGACAGACAGACAGACAGACAGACAGATCGACAGATAGGAATTTTTTTTCGCTCAAATTGCAAATCTCGATGTTTCATGATATTTTAAGCCTATTTCAACAAAAAAAATTGCGTTACTTTACTTCTACTAACGTGGAAGTAAAAATTATGGTTTCCATGTCAACAATGCAACATTCCTTAAATTGTTCAGTGTTTCTTAAAAGTTAACTCAATTGTCATGGAAATTTCTGCCATAAAGTTAAGTAATTTTAAAGATGGGCACCATTTAACTGCGAATTGTTAATTATTTAAGATTAATTAACGATAGAGTAACAATTCAGGCTATAGCCAATATTTAACATTGGCAAGACCACGATAATTCCCCTGAACTTTTTACTCACATGGAGATGGTCGAAGGAGGAAAATACCAGTCCGCGCAGAAAGAAATCTGGTAAGGGAAATTCGCCATAGTCAAACGCTGAGCTTCAGTGAATTAGATGAGAACCTGACAGGACACACACACCGATTTAGTGGTCTCGAAAAAGCGTGGAGGGAATACTATACGAAGTTGAGGAATGACGAATGGATGAACTGTATATTTTGTGACGAAATTAGACTTAATCTGACCCATTCGCATGGTGATAGTTCTTAATTGGAGGCAAAGTGGGAGCTATACGAGAAAGACAATATGACTGAAACGGAATCTTTTAGGGGAAGGCGAATAACTGTGTGGACCAAGGTTGACGTATAACAGAATAATATAACTTTTTATTTAAAAGAGGATCGCAAACGCGTAAATTTATAGACTAAATAATTCATTCCCGTTTTGGGCGAGATTTTCTCTTAGTCTCGGTTGATAATAATATCAGACCATCACAGTCTTCATTGCGAAGAGTCTTTCAAGGCAAACACTATAAACGAATTAAACTTGCCCTCAAAATGCCCTGATTTAAACATAATTGAGCGTGCATGGTATTTCTTAAAATTACAATAGATATCAAAAGGATAATCGTCTTAAGCTTTAAAAGAATTTGCTGGGGCAATAATGGAGAAGTGTGAAAATGTACTTTAATTAAAATTTTAAATTTTAGAAAAGTAAGATATGCTACGGCGCGCAGTTTGTAACGTTCTGGAAGGATCCACCCAAGGTTTTTCGTTGGAAAGATAATCAATATTATTTAAAATAAACGTCTTTTGTTGGTAATACATATTTTATTTTTATTGGTTCATTAGTTCTATTCTATTCGGGAGTTTTTTGTAATAAAGCAGGATCGGTTAAATCTTCTTTCTGCTAACTTCGTATTTTAATTTTCATTTATAATTTTTGATAATTTGTTGTTCGTATCGTTATTCAGGATTTTATTGTTAGAAAGATATGTATTTGTTTTTTAGTTGACAAATAATAGTTTTTGGGTTCGTTTGTTAACTTTTTTAGCTCTCGATATTTTACTTCCATAGACCTTCACGTGAGTCATACTTCGCCTTAATATCCGTAACCATTCCGAAGATAATTAACGACGGAGAAACAGATGGACGTACAGACATACAGGAAACGAAAGCTCAGTGAAAGAGTTAAAATTTTTATATGATCTAAAAAGTATACCAATCGTGAACGTATAACAATTTTGTGTAAGCCTTTGATTACCATGACCTGAAAGTACAAAATATGTTCTTATTATGAGACAGTAATCCATAAGGTATTGTAATCACCTACAACGGCCAGCTCTTACAAAACGTAATATGACCTAACGATAAAAAAATTAAAAAATCAGATACATAAAAATAAGAGTTATCAATTATTTGAAAATGCATTTTTTTCCTTCACAACGTCTGGACAGTAGCATCCTTCAAATGAAAAAGATAGGGTTAAACTCGCGTTTCTACAATTAAATTTTCTTTTAAATCCTGAAAACCATACATTGATATGTATGATCATTTTAAATAAAATTGACTTTAAATCAACATAAAATATAAAATTATTCTTGGTGTGTTTCAACTGACCAGCAGATTATTTAATATTTTTAAATATTTTTTAAAAAACCTTTAGGAATAAATTATCGTAAACAGGTTCCATTTGATAATTTGTTTATATCTTAGTTTTATAAAAAATAATGAAGATATGAGAATTCTAAAATAGACTCTTCTTAATTTCAAATATTTGATTATAATTCAAAAAAGTTGCCTATTTTGATGCACTCTGGGCGTCTATGTATTTTTATTACATCCTGTATTGTATGTGCTACAAGTCTTTATCAATGGGGTAAAAGTAGGTGACACACCATTTTATGTCAATTTTAATACTAATAGATTTGATTTTTACATGAAACTTTTACATTCATAAAAATAGTATTATATCCATTTATTCAAATAAGCAATACTGCATCATCGATTTTTTGCAAAATAATACTTTCTGTTGCAATAAATATAAATTCACTTTATGTTTATTAATATTTTTTGTCTTTAATGTCATATTTATGTTCTAAATAAATCAGGGAGTGTTTATAACATCCTATCATTACTTTCATTTGTATATAAGCTGTGTCCACGTATAAGTGAGATAAGAGGCACCAGTTATATGAAATTCAACGCAAAATTTTAGAATTTGATCTTGTCAACCTGAAATCTAAAATTTGAATTAGAAAAACCGCAGTTTTTTGTAAAATACAAGATATTGCATCATATGGAAATTTCAAGTATTTATTCAAATATTCTATATACCAGGGAAAGTTTGAAAAAATCTTTTAAAATAGATTTTTATCAAATAGATCGCTGCCTTACTTACCTTCTAATGCCATTGATCTTGTCAAAATATGTCAATATGTCAACGCTCTGTTGATATTATCATTTATCGCCTGGAGATGCAAAGACACGACGACAAGCATTTTGGTGTTCGGCTGAATAATAATTGGAATCAACGTAGTACAGCGATGGAACAAAGAAAAAGCTAATAAAAAAGATATTATCACTTATTGTACTTTTAGTTTGTTAATTTCTTCCCACAACACTGCCATAAGAAATGGTCCATATTTCTCTTAGTGTAATGTGTGTAACAATTAACAATTTCATATATAGATGTAGAGAGATGTCATCTATATCTGCATCTACACTGACTTTTCTGAAGCATTTGACAGATTGGATCACAGTATACTATTAAATATGTTGCAGAACTTTGGTTTCAGTGATTCTCTCAGTTTGTTCAATATCGTGGTTTTAAATCTGTACTAATTAAACACATATCAGGAGTGCCGTAGGATTCCATACCTGGACCGATATTTTTCGTAGTTTTTATTAACGATACTACCGACAACCTCGACGTATACTACTTACTTTACGCCAACGATCTTAAATTATATCAATGCATTAACTCTGAACTTGACTGCTTGAGACCCTAACACAATACAGATCTGCTCAACGCCTGGTGCGTCGATAACCATCTTCTTTTAAATGCTACTAAATTTGCTATTTCTCGCGTAAATCAGACCCCATAATTATTCATTATAACTAGGAAACCTGAGTTTTTAAGGACTTAGGAGTTATATTCGACTCAAAATTAATTTTCTCTAAACGTACTGAGAAATGCGTAACTGCCTCCATTGCTTGAAGTAAGTGTGAAGTAATATACTCATGATACCTGCACCTCACTTGAACTACATCTCCACTGCATCAGATGTGTTTAAATTATTATTATTAATTTTTTAACATTTATTTAATGTCCGCCTATTTACACCGACGCGACGTCTGTAGGCGAGCTAATCTCAACCAGGAATTTTGTTGATCTTCTTCTCTTTCGAAGAGTAGGGATCTTTTATTTGCCTAACATTTCATAGGCAAAGCCGACGGCTTTACACCTCCTCCGAGGGATAGGATATCCACTACACAATTCTCGCCTAAGATTGCATAACTTCCACGCATATACTGATCTACAAGCTGCTGGAAGATGTGAAGCGAGGATTTGAAACTAGTAAGTAACTCATGCATTTTTTGTAGTTGTAGAAATCAATAAACACTTTTTAAGTTTTCTGCTGAATTTGTCAGGGCCAAAGGATTCATCCTGTATGGCTTTTCTTAAAATTCTGAAAATTATAACACATTATTTAAACGAAAATAAACAGTATTTATTTAAGATAATTTACACAAAGTTTTAACGAATATTAAATTAAATATTTGATCTAATAAAGTAAGTAATATGGTAGCTATTCGGCGTTCAGAAATTTGTCCATAAAAAATAAGAAGAAATGAAAACATAAATGAAAATACATAACGTTGAAAATGCATTGAAACTGAAAAAATCACTGTATGAAAATATAACACGACGACGAAGGCGCCTAGGTGCATTTTACTTACTCTAGCAAGGATACAGCCTAGTAATACTCGATTACAGGAAAATTTACACGCGACGATGAGGTATGATACAGTAGGAATGGACAGTGTACTACAATAGACAACTGATATTCGATACCGCCAAACTGCACACCAAATTTTACTTGCGACGATGAAGAGGTGCTTAAAGCATTAAAGTGTGCTAGATAGAAGGCACTAAAATGGTATTAGTTAAACAACCCACAAATACAACTAATAATTTCACTTATTAAGGTAAACTGCTTAAACTAACACTCAAAGATATATAACACGAAGTAATCACTGTAGAACTGAGATACAGGCGTGTAAAAATCTCGGCCTTATATAATTCCAATGCATTTCGTTTCGCCGGGGACAGTAGTCTCGCCCGATCGTTGATCCCAGCTTTTGCCAACGTTTGTCACACACCGTCTATTCCTTTCGTCGAGTAAGCGTTTTTTTTGTATTGAAAATATAATTTTTTGAAAATAAAAATTATAGAGAAAGTAGGGCATTAATAAGGGGCATCTTTTGAAATAAGTCTGGTGACTGTACATGAAATGGCTATTGAGTTATTTGAGATTAACTGCGAAGACCTATGACGGACTGACGTTTACTCGGCTTGGTAATTAATGTTTCATGAAGGCGTCCACTTCGATATGAACAGCAAATGTGTGTATCGGAGCTGTCGGAGTTAACGCGCAAGCTTTCGGAGTTTATAGGAGAGTTATAGCGTATAGGCATCTGGTAAGTAAGTTTTTCTGGTTCAAATTTTGTAACATGAATTTTCCAAATAATTCAATTTTTTTAAACTGTATGATTTATTTTAATTTGTCAGTATTGAAGAACCCAGAGACTAGGCGCACTTTTTGATACACTCTGTATGTACATTAACTAGAGCAATAATTAAATATTGAGTTCACTAATTAATGTAAGTAAAGTAAAAAACTAAGACGGATTTCCTTTGTGCAAAATTCAATATAACTTACCAGATGTTCCAATCTTGCGCATTATTCAGTAATAGTATTTACAAAGTTAAATCCACCATATCAGTTACATTCACTGCCCAAAGTGTATAATATCTAATAGACGATAATCTCCTTAGAATCACTTTACAAATTAATACGTAATCCTGTACAGTGTTACTGTTTATTTGCCAATACGTTACCTTCTCTCTCCGTGCACGTATACATGTTAAATCAGAATGTGTTATGCTCCAATGATCCTTTCCTCATTTGCTGTATATTATCCTTTATCGATGTTTATAGCGACTGAGCACACACAATGACTTGGTAATTCCTTACAAGTCTTAGTGCCTTCGCTCATGCAAAATTGCTCCATTGAGCTTTATAGAATAACCCGAGTGGGTTAATTCTGACACTTTGCCTCAGTTTTTCTTTAACCTGAATCTAAACCGTATAAAATGATTAAGCTTGTATGATAATAGAGCCAAAGTTTAGGTCACCGAAGCGGCGATTTAAAAATAAAGTATATTTAATGTTGTACAGTCTGCCTCAAAAGATTAACTCCCTGAAACAAAAATAGTATAAAACTTTTCAAAGGTCATAATGTGGGTTAAATGAAAAGCTGAAACATATTTTTAACAAGAGTTAAGGAATTCTTCAGGTCTTCAACTCGTATCATATGGTAGACAAGTGAAATATTTGTTTCTCATTAATATAGGAATAATAATAATAATAATTTTATTCGTCACAATGTTAGAACCTACTACTTGCACAAGTTATATTTACATAAATAAAGTAAAATTGGACGTAATCAAAATATAAATAAAATATACGTACATACATAAGTATTAAAGTAAATATAAAAATACGGATCGGACGCCCCTTTCTTGAAGTGGTTACTAACAGCCTGAATTTTCGTGAGTGGCTTCGTTTTGACAAGTCTTCCAACTTTTCTCTCTGCGAAAATTCTCGTAGGGCGTAGTACTGGAAAGTGTCAGTTTTACGATCAACATGTTTAGCGGCTGCGTAGAACTTTGCAAACCTCTAACGAGAATTTTCGCAGAGAGTAATGTTGGAAGACTTGTTAAAAGGAAGCCACTCACGAAAATTCAGCAGTATAGTAATCACTTTAAAAGAGGGGTGTCAAACCAATAGAATAAGGATAAGTACACTTATAATATAATAAAGCAAAATAGAATTGGTAGCCGCGAATTAGCCTGGATTCTCATACTTAATAAAATTGTATATATTATAGTAAGCACTGGATATGAGATGCTTTGGTAAATTGGTAACTGTTTCAAATTATTTGGCAGGGAGTTACAAACCAATACCAATGTTGTTTTGTTTTTTTTTTGCAAATGATATCCATTTTAAATGTAATCAGCTACATATTCCTTTATGTAAATCAAGTTAATATTGTTAATACGTTAAATTTAATGAACCATAGTTTAGAGCTTTCAAGCTGATTCACTCCTGCTAAAACTCTTACTTCCCTTTTACGTCGTTTTATCTGCAGAATGTTACTAAGTTTACCTCTATGTAATACGCACTGGAACCTGTTTGATAGAAAATTCATTAATACGGAGACATTTACGAAACTTAAAATTGACGAGGAAACGATAATGGACAAAAGCGCAGTCAAGTATTTAGGGGTAACCTTGGACACGAGACTGCGCTTCGGACCACATATTACGAAGGCAATTAACAACACCTACACGAAGGGGCGAGCGTGGGTGCGGCTTTATTATGTACATACTTCGATATGCAATGTAAAGCAACGTAAGGCGTGGTTAGTAGTTGGATAGTATATCAGTGTATGCGCGGAAGCTATACAACCTTAAGCAAGGGTTGTATAGGGGATATACCATCCTTCGGAGGGGATGTAAGGCCGTCGGTCCCTTGTCTATAAATGTTAGGCAAGTAAAAGATCCCTACTCTTCTTAAGGGAAGAGGTTCGGAAAAATTCCTGGTTTGGGGTAGCTCGTCTACAGGCGTCGGTGTTAAGCCTCAATAGCGGAAATAGGCCGACGTTAAATAATCGACACTAAGCAGATTTTACCCCTTTGTAAACAGACGCAGTAAACTGACGAAGGACAACAAACTAACTATTTACAAAGTGATACTGAGACTGATAATGACATATGCTTACGCGTCCTGGAACACAATATCGGACTCGCAATGCAAAAGACTTCAAACGACTCAAAATAAAATACTTCGACCTCTTACGGACGCAACTAGATACACGCCGACTCCTTTGCTACGCAGAGAGTGTAGAATTTTAATTATTGAAGACTATATTGTGGAAAAAGCACAGAAATTTTTCAAAACAAAAATACAGCAATAGGCACTGACTAGAGATATGACCAAGGTACGTATATGCAACAACAGGACACATACGCACAGATTAATACATCAAACTTTATCTTTATACCTTGAAAGATTATGCCAACGGGCATGTACGTAAAAAACAAGACTATAAAAACTAAGAGACTTCCCCTCCCGTTCCTTTTCCCTACCCACCTCCTTATAAAAATCCCAAGAATATAACAACAAAAAATAACATCATGTTGAAAATCTTGGTGTATTACTTCCACGCCCACGCAAAAAAAAATTCTTTTTTTTTATTTAAATAGGCCTAAAATGTCATGAAACGTCGAGATTTTAAATTTGAGCGAAAAAATTTTCCTGTCTGTCGTTCTGTCTGTCTGTAACTTTTTTGTGTGCACGTTTACTCTGGAACCGTTTGTGATATTTGGCACACTTATGTAGCGTAACGAGATCTGGAACTAGATTTTTAAATTTTAAATTCGTATAAATTAAAGTAGGTTTTGATAGTTTTCCTACATATGTATAAGTAAAAATAACCATATAAAATATAGAATGCCAATATTGTAACTTTTATAGATTTAAAACGCAAAACTCAGTTACCCAAGAGTCGAAACTGTACCAGATCAACTTTAAGTTTAGTATGAAAAGTCACTTGGTGAACACCTGTCCGCCATTGTTTCGACATTATGTCTTGTAACACGCCGGGAATCTATATATTATTGTAATCAAATAAATGACAAAAATTAAATACTAAATAACGAAATGTTAAATTATAATATTATAATATTATTTTAATGGTAATAGTATCTGTTTGGTAGGTACGACGGCATTAGATCAACAACAACGCCTCTGCATTTAAGCTTATCAAGTAATATCTCCTTGGAAAACCTTGCTTAAATCGAGGAAGATTGCTAAAGCTAAAGTGCAGTTTTCAAAACTCTCGCTTATAAAATTGATAAGTTACAATACAGCTACTGACGTATTTCTAACTTTCTTAAAACCGAATTTTCTCTTTGATGATTTTTACTTTATTTTAATATGAATAGATCTGAATATGGACAAATTTGATCATTCACCGCAAATTGAGTCTACTATAAATTTTACCAGGGTTTCTGTGGGAGGCTGTCAAACCACAAAAAGTGTATTTTCGAATTTTTTTTATGAATCACGATTTCTTCTGGAAAATAGTTGCGAGATCTAGTAATACCACTTTTTCTTCTTATATAATTCCCGGACTCCTTATTTTTTATTCTTGATTTGAATTACGAAATATAACGAAATAGATTTTTTAAATATTTAGCCATCTGATGCTCATAAAGGCGGTAAATTTTGTGAAAAATATTAGTGAAACTTATTCCATTGATTTATGGGAGGAGTTTGATGAAAATTAAAACTGCTGTTTTCCAACGGATTTTTTTAACCTGCTGCTGTTATATGTGATTCAACAAATGTGGCAAATGTAACAATTGTTAATTAATTCTATCAGATATTATAGTACACAGAAATGCGGGGTAAATGTAAAGGATCTGTTCTTTAGTCGATAAATGAGCTAATTTGGATCAAAATAAAAAATTATAAAATTTTAGACCAACAGAATATCAAGCATGTTGTTGGTCAAATAACTAGAGTGGTTTAAGATCATCGGGAAGTGAACTATTTGAAAAGAACCGACATGTTTTCTAAAATATACTTCACTAATACCTACTTGACAATATCTAGGTCTTGAGTGATAAAGTCATTTTTTCCTTGTATATGTCTTCACACTCTATACCAGGAACACAGGGTAAATGAAAAGGCAGATAAATTGGCCAGAGAAGTCATGCTTACAGCCTTAATGAGACCCGAACCCTTCTGCAGCATGGCAAAGCCATTGACGAATTGGTGCAAAACAACTATCTCGAATTGCGGAGGAATTTCTTGAGGCGGGGACCGGCCAAAGATTTCATTAAATAACGATTGGCAAAACTTACAAAAGACTTACTAAATCAGAACAGAAATGCCATTAGAATTAGTAGTGGGATCGGATAGCATAAAAATATTTCAGTGCTGGCGGCGAATATGCGCTTTTGGATATGATTTCTACATATATTAAAGATCACAGAACGCCCCAGACCCAAAAAATTTCGAACCCTCTACTAGCAGTAATGATGTTATCAAACTGAGGGTCAAAAAACTATGCATAGGCATAGACTAACTTACTTATGGACCATATTTTTTAATAAAATATAATATTAAATATGTTTTATATAATTAAATATAATTATCAAATGTCGCCTTAACAGATCACAAAGAAGGGTTCAACGCGACTGTTTCAGACAGAGAATAATACAAAATCTATACTTACTGTTTCGTTATTGCTTAACTGCTTCACTGATGGTATCAATTGGACGTCGTAACACTAACACAAGAAAAAGACAATATAAAGTTCAAAAATATATATTAAATCTTTTAAAAAATTATGTTTTTACAAAACGTTCAAGAAAAATGTATTGACAAACTATAGTCTGGCCCGTGTACAACACATAGTGAGGAACGGAACGACTCATAATGTACCAACTCCATCCAATGTGCGATTTATAGCTAACGATTACACAAAAAGATTAAAGAAAAGTTCAATGTTTATAAATTTTTCGGTGGGCTTTTTCTTGCCTGTCTATTTACGTATTATCAGTTCAATAATAATTTGGTTCGCTCCTCGGAGCTTAAGAATGCTTGAAGCGTAACGGCTTTGAATTATATTCTGCAATTATAGATTCATACGTTCAGGCAAGGCGGTCCCATGCACGTTCTGAGTACATGGTAACTATACTTTTTTGATACAGAATCACTGAGGAACCGGTTTAGGGCAAATACTGTTAAAATCCATCATTTTCCCGTCAAAATCGACTGCTACAAAATGATACGGCACCCTCGACGCTAAGGGCTATTTTCGCTAAAACTCTCGATACTTTGAGTAGAGACTGAATTAACTTGTCCTCATATTTAATACAACGCACGAGGTGCAGTGCTTAGTTTTTATTTTAAAAATTTCCGAAGTTAGTCGGTTCTCGTTATACTTTCTAAATGTTGTGGCCGGGGCGACATTACGCCCCCATGCAGCGACAGACATTTAGTATACTATCTAAAATTATACTCCTTGATGAGTTTCTGATATTTTTTGCATAAAATATGCTCCATAGAGCGAAAATGTGATTGAAAGTAAAAAAACCTTTTCCAACGGCATTTTTACGTGAAGCACGCTTTTCATGCGAAATCGGATTTTGTTACAGTTTCCAAAAGTTCGTCGAGGGTTTTTGCGTATTCTTTAACAAGCTCACTACTTATATTATTTATCTACACTACTTTATC
Source organism: Leptura quadrifasciata (assembly GCA_963675555.1). Taxonomy (NCBI): domain Eukaryota; kingdom Metazoa; phylum Arthropoda; class Insecta; order Coleoptera; family Cerambycidae; genus Leptura; species Leptura quadrifasciata. The sequence goes on from OY776676.1 coordinate 136,161,017, forward strand.
TCCTTCTTCACTACTATAATCTTTTATTTTATGGCGCTTTGGCTTTGCCGTCTTCTTTTTTTTTTCTTCTTTATTTTTCTTATGTCTCTCTAGCACATGAACTTTAGTTAAAACTTACGATCCGTTATCTACTTTCTGTCGTCCTGTTTTCTCCGGTCAAGGCCTTTGTTTAACCACTCCCAATAGCAAACTTTGAAATGTTTTAATCGCCTTTAAATCTATAGCTGTGAAAGTAGAGTTGATGTTGAAGATTAGGAATTGAGAACTGTATTAAATAATGGTGGATGCGGTTCTAAAACTATAGTTGTAGAGGTGCCATGATATTTTGATGTGGAGGGCTCATTATTGGGTCCTATGTTAAAAAAATGTTTTCATAATGAAAATGTATACACGCGGACTAATGCAGAAGCATTTTTAGCCAGTGCATGTCAATTCAAACGAGATATAGAGAGCAGGAGTGATCAGTCAACAGCTATGTTATCACAATTACAACTACCATTCATTGCGTTAGTAATACTTAGTGAATACTAGTGAATTCGTATGGGGAATTTCTTATAACTAGTCGTATTTGGAGTTTATGGATGCTCCACATTAGTGAAAATCGTCATGCTTTGAGTACAAAGAAATTACACTACTAGCGAGCCTTATGTAGTATATTGTAGATCTTGTCTGCTGTGCTCTGAAATAAACAGGTACATAGAATTACTTAGTTCGTGTTTAAATCTAAGTTTTGAATCAATGTGACACAAAAAACAAGCTCATGTATCTTAGTTGTACAACTTTTGAGGGATGTCATCAGTTAACGCTTAATAACTAAATGGATCACCCTGATCATTAGCAACACGAGACCTAGAAGGCAAAAAACCTAAATAATGTGCAATAATCATGACTTTGAAAACATGAATCTGTTTTGAGAAAGGAAATGTATGGACATAGACAAACTCAAAGGAAGCTTAAGATCTACACATACAGTAATCATACGGGAACTCCAATATCCTGGAGATATATTCACCGAATTAATTGTTGTCTCAGTAACATCAACAGCTCTCGCGAAGCTATTTATTGTTCAAAAAATATTGAGTCGTACCGCGGCCTCCCAGAAGAATTCAAAATAACATACATAAGTTTTATTTACAAATAAATAGGGAAAGCAGAAGCGTAAGAATGTACATTAAAGTCGAAAATAGAGAAAAAAAGAATAGATACAAAAGTAGAAAATGGTTGCAGATCGAACAGATCTTTCATAAATCAAATATTTCGCTTTAAACGAGTATGCCGCATAATTCTACCGGTCTGTCAATAGAAAGGATGGATATCTACATATAGTTTACTGCTCCTTGATTACCTAGTGATAATTGCTATGTAGATGATATAATCTATATGTATCAAAGTTAAAAAAACAATAATACACACAAGGGGATGAACCCACAAATTGTATCGAAATGGAAACCGTTATATATGCGAAAGAAGAAAAAGTAAAGAAAAAGCTCTAATTATGGGATTGTAGAAGCCATACAAGAAATAGGATAGCAGGTAGTTAGAAGTAAAAGTTCATAAATATTGGAATGTGGTAAATAATAAAACAAGTTGTAAAAAAATCGCTTGTATATCATTAAGCTTTCATCCGGTACCGTACTGACAGATGATGAATAAATGATCAGAAAAAGAAATTGGCCTTGACAATAAAGGCGTACAGGTTGAAGACTTTTATTATCATTTAATAACCAGTGAGACGTAACAGAGCATCAAAAATTTCTCCGCTGTACATATATTTTTTCTGCCGTCACTTTTTTGTTGCTATATGTAACTAAATATTTTTGAGAAATTGAAATATTGGAACAAAACACGATGAGATCATATTTACCCAGAACTGAGCATTGTGTTATTGAAATTCGGGACATGTGCAACTTATTTACTTGTTCAATAACTATAATTATAATTATAATTGGCTTCTTCATATTAATGAAGTCTATGATTCTACATGGCGTCACTTGTGTACTATTGTGGTATATTAATTAGGATATAATTATCTTTTATTCCAATATATTCAAGTATATCCAGTTTAAGTTTAATGATTATATGGTTATTTTTTAATGGTCGCCAGAACTTCTTGAGGTGTATACCTGCTGGGAGTTTTAGAATTTATTATAACATCACGTATTATTGTACAGAAGCATACAATAGTGTTATGAAAAATTATGAGTTAAACAATTGGCAATTAAAATTAAAATATGAAGAAATCTACTTATATTTTCCGTTTATATAAATTTTATACAATTATATAATTTCGCTTTGGCTGTAATTTGGGTTAATGTTTTCTTTTGGAAATAATTAAAATGTTTTACATGATATTATGGAAAGTAAGTGAGCTTTCTGTTGGATTTTATGATTTATTATCCGTTAATTTTTATGTAATTACATTACCTAATTTTCATAAAAGTTTAATTATTTTCTTTTGTATTTAAATTGAATTTAATATGTAAAATTAGCATTTGGTTCTCTTCACAAAAATCTCATAATTAACGTGCCGCTACACAGGGCCACCCACTTCTTATTAACCCAATAAATCTTTATCTTTCTGCACAAACAAATCTGATCCTTTGAAAATACCGAGGGATCAACAAAACATATTATTACGTTTTACAATCTCCAGTAAACACCCTGTACATATGTTCAATAAACTGCAACAAGAATCTTCACAAACACTGATTTATTTATCACTTAAAATTACAATAATTAACTCTTAAAAATAACACTACTAATTATAATTTAAACTAACATAAATTCACTACTTTAAATCACAACTTGATACTCTTTCTTATTTTATCTTATTACTTGCGCATCTAATACATAACTGTCCCCCGTGCGTTTGGATCCACTTTATATATACCCGTGGTGCTTATTCTAGAACTCTCTATCCTTCGCGGTGTTTCTGGGCCCTTCTCGAATTTTTCATAAGGCACTGACGTAGGCGTGCACATAACACTACCCCCTCCTTAAGCATGAACGACCCGGTCAGGTAATTCAGAGTCCCCGCCATACTTCGCCAGTCTGTTCAGATGCACGATTTTCCTTACTATGTTGAATTCGGTAAACAACGTCATTTATCCGAGTGATGACAGAATACGGTCTTTCCCAAGGCGGGTGAAGCTTAGGCGATGTTTCCTTCTTTCACTGTGGGTTATATAACCAAACCAAATCACCCTCCTTGAATCCTGCTGACGTTCCCTTCCGGTCATAGCGAGCCTTCATTCTGTCACTAGCTATGCTAACTCGGTTTCGAACCGAGTCATGGACATCCCTCAGCCGTTGACTAAGTTCATCTGCATAGTCACCCACGGACAGTGGCTCCTTATCTGGTGTATCAAACATTAAGTCACATGACAGTCTGATCTCGAGCCCAAATATTACACGAGCAGATGCCTGTTTGGTAGTCTCATGAATGGTAGTCCTGTATGCCATTAAGAAAAATGGTATGTACCGATCCCAGTCTCGCTGGTTCTTGTGAACCACCTTAGAAAGATGCTCCTTCATGGTTTTATTATATCGTTCCACTGTTTCATCTACCTGGGAATGAAGAGCGGTTGTCCGAGTCTTGTGAATGCCCAATATTTCACAAATTTTCTGAAATACCCCTGACTCAAAGTTTCTCCCTTCGTCTGAATGTAGCTACAGGAGTACACCCAATCGACATACAATGTTATCCACTAGAACTCGAGCAACGGGTACTGCTTCCTGATTTGGAATGGCATAAGCTTCCGGCCATTTACAGAAATAGTCCATAGTAACCATGACGTGTTTATTGCCATCATCTGTCACTGGAAATGAGCCCGCTATATCTATAGCAATCCTTTCGAAAGGGGCTCCGACATTACATTGCTTCATTCAACCCTTACTACATGTTTGTGGCCCTTTTGTGGCTGTATGAACCTTGCATTTGCGGCACCAAGTCTCCACATCCTGACGGCTATTTATTCAATCAAATCGTTCCCGTACTTTAAGGTCTTATTCACACCATAATGTCCTCCGGACATTCTATCATGTATTTCCTAAAGTACTTTCGGGACCCGACACCTGAGCATCACTAGACGTATGGTAACTACCTTCCCATCTGGGCTTTCCCATGGTCTCTTTAATTCCACTAACTTCCCCTTCGAAGCTAGAAACTTTCTCTTCGACGCTAGTAACTTTTCCTTCGACATCACCGATATTTTCTTCAACCTTACCTACTTTTTCTTTGACTTCATTAACGCCAGCCTTTACAATGTCTATATCTTCTTTGATATCACTTTCAGTGGGGTTTTCAGTGGCTGAACGAATAGCATCCTGTTGCATCTGTATAATTTTTCTCAGTTCCTCCTTTTCTACTTGACGGTTTCTTTCTTGATACTCTTTCTCCTCTTGACGTTTTCTTTCTTTTTCATCTTCACGTCTTTTTTGTTCTTCTTCGTGTCTCTTTTCCTGGTCTAGCATCATTTTTCTTAATTCTGCAAGCAAGTCCTGTGTTTGTTTTTCGGAAGCCATACTTCTTGTTTCCATCAAAAACTTCTCGAAACAGCACTAAGCCTCATTTAGAGTCTATATCAGGTACAAATCAAATATTTCCACAAAATCCGGAATGGAATGTTCTGGAAAATTTCTCAAAATATCACAGTAAGTGTATTTAATGTCTATCTCACTTTTCAGTTCAAACCACTTCATTATCTTCAGTGATTTAAAAATAGAACACTATGGAACTTTCTAGATTTGTTCAGAAATCCTGTTGCAATCCAACTCCTGACACCAATTGTTACGTGTTTACAATCTTCAGTAAACACCATATACGTAGGTTCAATAAACTGCAACAAGAATCTTCTCAAACCACTGATTTATTAATCATTTAACATTACAATAATTAATCCTTAAGAATAACACAACTAATTATATTTTAACCTAACATAAATTCACTACTTTAAATCCCAACTTGATATTGTTTCTTATTTCATCTTATCACTTGCTCATCTGATACATAACTGTTCTCCGTGCTTCGGATTCACTCTATATATACCAGTGGTGCTTATTCTATCCAGTCTATCCTTCGCGGCGTTTCTGGGCCCTTCTCGAATTTTCTATGAGGCAGTGACATAGGCGTGCACATAACAATATGAATTGTTAACAGTGATGTAGATAATTTTCTACCGTCAATTATATATTCATATGATTATGTCATAGTTTTAGGCGATGTTAATTTAATGCAATTGAAAAATCCTATTAGGAACCAACGAAAATTCTTACATATCACAGTTTTAAAATTATTATAGATATCGAGTTTAGAACAGATTTAAATAATATTAACTGGTAGTAGGTGGTGGGTATCTAATATTTTGACGAAAAAACAATTTTTGTTTAACAACATTTTCAACTCAATTAAGAAGCACGCCCCATTTAAAACTGTTCGTGTAAGTAAAGCATCTTCACTTTGCAGTTATGCCTTGGCATCAATAAGAAGGGAAAAGAAAGCTTATTTGAGTTTCCTAAATTCAAAATGAGGAAAAAAGATCTTTTTACACACATTTTTCGATTCGGGTAGATGCTGATAAGTCTTAGGTGATATTTTTCACGCGCCGATTTACTGAAAGCAGGGTTTTAACACCAACTGCGGTTCAGCGACGACAAATTTCAATCAAAATGTACGTGAAGTACTTGAGGGTTAGACTGGACTAGCGATTAACGGGAATGTTAATTACATAAACATAACATTACGAAAAGTCTACTCTCTGTTCAGTAGTCCGTACCCTCTTATTGCCAGGGGTAGCAGACTTGACAGACAAAATAAAAAACTGTTTTACACGATGGTGATTATGTGGAATGATCTACCTAAATGCACCAAATATTGTCCTTGATCCAGAATTGACTATATCTAAAAGACATATTTATTAATTAAAACTTAAAACTAAGACTACATATTTCTTTCAAACTCACGCACTAATTAATTTTGAATCTGACTCAAACACCTCAACTTGTACACGACCGGATGTGATGCCCGAGACGTAACGCACAAGGCGTAATTTTAGAAACTGTCTCGAAAAAGTATTTGCGCTTTCAAATATAAATCTTCTTCTACAGCCCAATGTTGAGTAGCACTGCAACTTATGGAAGGTATAGCCTATGAGGACGGATTAGTAGTTCCTCGAGAAAGCTCCAGAAAGGAGATTTCCCCAGGACGTCGAAATCTTCCAAATTCAGTTTACAAACTTAGCAATCCTTTTCAGCGGTGGTTCCTCAGCGATTCCGAACACATGTCGCTCTTTTACCACGTACTCTGTACATGGGAACAGCCTTGCCTGAACGTATGAATATAATATTCTGACCTGCCGAGGTTCAAACATTTTTAAGCTCGATAGCAGAGTACCCAAAATTATCTCTGTGAATTTAAAAATACGTATATAGACAAGCACAAAATTCGAAATACTAAACTTTTTCGATGGCCATCCGAAGCGCTTCGTGATTATGTGGATCATGTCCTCGTGATCTTATTAATCTCTCTAGATAGTCCCAGGCATTTTCTACGGGAGGATTTGCTGGCCAGTCCATACGAGTAATCAAGTTTTGCTGAAAAAATGCATTTACTTGCCTTGTGCGATAAGGACGAGCATTGTCGTCGGCGAACACAAACCTATTGCCAATTTCATTTGCAAGAGGTAACACAATAGGTTGCAACACATCGAAGGTATCTTTCACCATTCATAGTCATGTTTCCAAGACCAACCAACTGTACAGGACGAGCCCAAGAAATACCACCCCAAGCTGTTATTGAACCACATCCGAAAGCTTGATGATAAGTCACATGGTTACTCTTAATCTTTCATTTGAGCTATGAAGACGAACTCTAGTCTCGTCAGAAAACAGACCGCGCCCCCAGTCCTCAACACACCAATTCTGATATCAGCGCTCCCATTATAATCTTCTTTTGTGAGCTATGGTTAATAAAGGAAATTTTTTTGAAGATCTGGATCTCAACTTTGCTTCATGGAGCCTATTCCTTATGGTTTGGGTTGATATCATTGTACCAGTTGCGTTCAGTAAGCTATTCTGAAGCACTCTAGCCGTAGAAAATTTGCATCTACGGTAATCATTTACCAAAAAACGATCCTGTCAGTGCCATCAAGATGCATTCGAACTCTTCTAATTACACTGTGACTCACATTGAAGCGAGCTGCGACATTTCTCAATGATGCATCCATCATAAGCATTCCGATAGTTTGGTTCATACCATCAAGGCTTAAACGTCTTAACAGAATTTTTGAAACGTAAAATATTGTTAGTTAGATTTATTACTCGACAATAATACCTATGTTGCGGGGTAAGATTACAGCAGTGACAACTGACAATTGTAAATGTACGACGCACTTCAAACATGTATTAAGACACATGTCAGATTTTGAACAATTGCTTTTAATTCTAGAGTACATATGTAAACTGCCGTCAGCCATGATAAAAATCAAAACTCCTGAGTTCAGTCCACAGTATAGTATATTAGGTGATGCGACAAGACCCATACGAATGGCTTCGTAAGTGTTTAGTTGTGTGTAATACAGTAGATGGCGGGACAAAAAAAGTCTCGTCGTTACTTACGCATAGAAATATTAGAAATACAGTTTACATACATACAATAGTTAATGCTCTGTAAATTTGTTTTATTTATATTTAAAGAGCCTTTTAGTGCGTTCTCTTTGTCTTAGTTTTGCCGTTTGGTTGTGTCTATATGCAAGACTACATGCATCAAAGGAAATCCGTCTATCTATGCCATGATCTTTGCCTAGGTAATTGCAGGGGTATATTCCGGGCGCCATCTACTGAATTAAATAGAAACCAAGCACTTATGAAGCCGCCGATTAACATGGCAAGTTCCGTGTGTCGGACCACCTAATATACTACACCGTGGTTCAGTCTAAGAAAATTTATGTTAATCTCAATGAAAACAAGTTGTGATATAAAATAGTGTATCTCCTCTAATAACAGAGATAATGAAGTGAATCAAAAACGAAAATATTAAGAAAAGGTGAGGCTAGCATTTGATTTTAATTCTAATTTGATGTTTTACTTATTTGCCCCACAGGGTGTTACAAAATTTCATAAAAAAACATGTTTTAATTTTTACACTCGGTATTTATACAAAATTAAATTACCGATAAAACACACATAATAACATTCTCGACGAATCAGCTTACAATACAAAAAAAAATCATCAAAATTGGGTAAATAGGAAAAATTAGACATTGAAATTTTGCTTAATATTTGGTGTACCAGTTCAAACTTTGAGCAGTGTATATTAGACTAGGAAGTGATCAGATAAGATGGAGAACAGTAACTGGTTGTGAACTCTAGTAGTTGAGACTGTAGAGGAATAAACTTGTAATTAGTGTGTACTAATGTGTAATTTAAGGGATTAATAAATCAGTGGTTTGTGAAGATTCTTGTTGCAATTTGCTGAACCTACGTACAGGGTATTTACTGGAGGATGTAAACACGTAACAATATTAAGTGTATGAAAATTTTACTATAATTGATCACACTCCACTACACATTTAGTCATGCAAAGATAGGCTCCAACCATTTTTACCTGCTCGAGAGCGAAAATTCAAATAAATAATTTTCAAGTGACGACAGAAAGTACATTTGTGCCAATAGTGTTACTGGATTTTAACTTGCATGTTACAGTAGCTGCTAGTTTATGAATAGTAATATTAATTTTATTTACATACACTGTCACAAATTGTTTACCTCCACTAATGTGTAATGTTTAGTTTTTAAAAACCTATAATATGCAACCTCAACCGCAAAGAACGTACTGTTACCAAAAACTACCGAATTCCATAAAATATGCCATTCTCAGTCAGTTGGCAGTCAGTTTCTGAAATGAAGATAAAAAAATAATACTTTTTAACCTAATATTCTGTGTCTTGAAAACGAAAGAAATAGATTTTTACTTTTTGAGCTAAATTGTCTTGGTTTGGCGTCAAAAAACTTATAGCTAAAAGGATATCCTAATTTTCGAAATATCCTGTATCAGACTAATGATTTGTTTTATTTATTATTATGACTCTTATTAATGTTAGATGTAGTAATAGAGTGATCAAAAACTTGTCTAACTTGATATAGGTGCATCTTTCACTAGCACCATTAAATAATGATTGGTGTGACCTGGCGTCCTTTCATTATTAAAATATAACAGCACTTTATGATTATTATTAAATTAGCGTGGGTGTTGTCTAACCGAATAAGAATTTGCATATCCTTTCTTTAGAAAGAAATGTAAAACGTTAATTTCCAAATTTTACATACTAATGACTTTTATTAAAAATAATGTTTTCTCCATTTATCACTTTTATAGTTTTACTTTACAGGTGAATTCTGAAGTACAACCCACCTACAAGGTAATATAATCCTGAGTAAGAGATTTTTTATACTTAGCCTGTTCCAAAATTGGAAAATTTTAATGTTTACGCTGATCTCGTAGAATTAAGAATAATTTGCATATATTTTTGTTCTTGGTTTTTAATATTTTAGTAATTATTATAAAAATATATTTGCTTATTAATGCTTTCATAAATATTTATTTCCTAGTCTGGCAAAGTTTATTAGGAACCAATTGAATATATTGTAATATACAATGTGTAACGAAAAGACACTGCTCGCGTTAATCTGACAGTATCATTTTTGAAATACAGTAAGCTAAATTTGACTTCTGCTTACAATGATACAAAAAAGACGCACAATAATTTCATTAATGGAACTAAAAATAGTATATTGTTTAAGGAGTAAAAGTGAAATTTTTGTACCGAGGATATACTTGACGTCAAGAACAGCCGAGACAAAAAGAATCACTTTCCTCCACAAATAACAAGCCATTTTTTCTTCAAACTTCGAGCAAAAATTAAATAAATACTGATGAAGTAGTTTCTTCCGGGTCTTGCCGTGGTCGTCGAACTTGACTTGACGTTTCGTTGATAATCCTGTCAGCTTCTTCAGAAGGATTCTAAAGACTGAATTTGTTGTGTACACTCCTCGTTACATACCTAGGAGCCGCTTCACTTCGCTGGTCATTGGTCGTACTTGGTTCGCATCGCTGCACATTCGTCGTGTTTGGTTGACCGTGACTTACTACGGTGCTGGTACTTGGCAATACCAGTCTCCACGTGTTACTAAGTCGATACCCATCGTCTCTGTTAAACTTGTTCACGTTTCCTGTCTAATATATTGACGTCCCGAATACGCGCCATTATCCGCGAATCATTAGGGAATCACTGGAAATTATGAAAAATGTGAACAACTTTAACAGAGAGGATGGGTATCGACTTAGTAACGCGTGGAGACTGGTATTGCCAAGTACCAGCACCGTAGTAAGTGACGGTCAACCAAACACGACGACTGAGCAGCGAAGCGAACCAAGCACGACCAATGACCAGCGAAGGGAAGCGGCGCCTAGGTATATAACGAGGAGTGTACACAACAAATTCAGTCTTTAGAATCCTTCTGAAGGAGTTGGCAGAATGATCAGCGAAACGTCAAGTCAAGTTCGACGACCACCGCAAGACCCGGAAGAAACTACTTCGTAAAACAACGACCGTGAAAACCTGCATTCTACTAAATAAATACTGTTATTCTTCTTCAATTACTTTTAGTGCCGCTCGTGAGAGGCAATAATAGTATATTGTTTTAGTAGGAGTAAAAGTGATACTTTTGTGACGAGTCTGTAGGTTTGCAATTGCCCACGAGTTGCTAATGGCAACGCACAGCCGTCTGAAATGTATAACTTTAATGTCATGAAATGAGTCATGATTTTCAGACGTTTGATAAATAAATTCTTTTACTGCTGCTAAGATGGTGTGTCAGAGAAATGACAATTTAAGTTCACGAAAGGATCTCGCACATATTGAATGAAAATCTGATCTCCGTCAAACCCCAATTTTTAATAATAATAATAATAATAATAAACGGCTTTATTGAAACAAAGTAATAATGTAATATTTCAAGGGCGAAGTTTAGCATAGGCTATTCTACCACTTGACCCCATCAAAACTAAAGATGAAAACCAAAATACAATAAATAAATATACATACTTATAAAATATACATACAAAAATATGTCTACACTAAATCCTAATTAAACAAACCAAAAAAAGTACCTAAATATATTCATCTATCAGTGAATTTATTGATCCAGTAGATAAAAATATCAATGGGAGGCCCAAAAACACACCCCTCTACCCTTTCTTAGCGTCTTTGTGGGTGAAAACATTGGTATACGTCTAAACAATTACATTTCTATAAATAAAGATGGTAAAAAAGCTAAGTCAAAAGCATCTGAAATAACGTTCGGACACTCTTCTTTTGAGATGCACTTTTCATCTAAGCGGTTCCAAAAATTATTAGAACAAATATACCGATGCCTAATTTTTTTTAGAACAAATATACCGCTTGAGCGATCCCCTCCCCTCTCCTTAGGGAGGTGAAAAACTGTGGAAGAATGTCTGAATGTAGGACAGATTCTTCGACATTCTCGTGTTTTTTGTAGAAATATTGTTGTCAAGATATATACTAGCACTTGTCACCCACATAGAGGGTTAAGAAGGGTAGAAAGGTGTGTTTTTGGGACTCGTGCCTCTTGAGCCGTTTGATCTGCTGGATAAGTAGAACACCATATTAAAAATTGGGGAAATTTGTCAGATACCAGATTGGTTCGCGTGGTTGTATACTGAACCGGACCCTTATGTTAAACCGCGGATCGAACACTAGAATAAATAATTGATCGGTAATAAAGTGAGGAGAGTTACAAAGCCTGTTGGTGCTAGCAATTAACTTTACTGTTAGCAAAGAATAATATTTTATTTACAATAGCAGCGGCGTTTAGTGGAATATTAAGAGCACGTCTTGTTCGTCAAACTGGTGGCGATGGACTGAACACAAACGATTACTAGTGGCGAAATAATTTGCGTGCCTAACGATCTACGCAAATGTCGATAGTAAGAACACCGGAGAGAAACTGAGACAAAACTGAATATGAATTGTATTGCGATATATGGGACAAGCTAGTAAATGCACGAGAAAACAAAACTAGGAAATAATTGCCGACGGGTTACTAAATACTGGCTTATTATATAAAATATATAAATATCTAGATAAAATTTAATAGGATAAATAGTACCTAAATATTATAATAACGGCGAGACTTAGCATTAACATTACATTAATATTAAAAGAAATATTTCCTCGGAAAAGTGGTTCGTTACATAGTAACACCATTTAGTTTTTCTAAAATATTTAAACATTATAATCTCTTCTATAACAGCAATAATTCATTATATTTAGGCAGAGGGTTGATCTATTATGATTTTTTTCAGCAGGGAATTTGACTGCATAAATTGTGACTGACGTAGTCAAATTATTAGGTAAATTATATATTTACGGAATTAGATGACAACCATCAACCAGTTTTAATCAACCACCAACTTTTATGTATGGATATTCTACAGGATTCGATATTGGGTCTTGTGTTATTCAGGTTTGTATAATAATGAATTTGATTTCATTCTATATAAAGATTTCTTTTAAACGCACGCTGCTGATCTTCCTGTATTTATTTTCTATCCTATGGATGTGTTAAAAAATAATAAACAAAATGATAGGTATAGTTGGAGTAAACAGTTCCCGGCAAATAAAAAACGTAACAAAAACTTTACGACCTCATTAAAATACCGGTACTCTTTGTACTGCTGTTCGCAAATTGACTCGCTTACCTTTAAAGATTTCTAATGTGCATCGGGTCGTTTGATGACAGGTATGGGCGCCATGGCCCGCGGCGATATAATTATGACGTAAAGTTTTTGTTGCATTTTTTAAGTGTAGGGAAGTCTTTACTTGGACTATAGTATATAAATGGTATCAACATTTCAATGAACATTAGTTGTACTTCAGTGTACACAAGATTCACTTAACTCATTTACATAATAGGCAGAGTCTATTGTTTAAGCCCAATAATTAATTTATGGCATACCCACACTATTATAATTTTTTGAGAGTGCTATCTTTACACGTAACTTCTACAAATAAATTACCTAAATGTAATATTACGGACCTGCACCCTCCAGTAAACACCCCGACCGTAGGTTTAATAATTGCAATACGAATTGTCACTAACCACAGATTTATTCATCACTAAATTCACATCACTAATTAGTCTTTATAATCACGCACTAATTATGACTTTTATCTACTATAAACTCACTACTATAATTCATAACTTGTCACTGATCTTGATCTGAATTCTTTACTCTCTCAGAACTGTACTGAATTCACTAACTCCGATGCACTAATTCCGCTTCTTATATACTCCGTGGCGCTTATTCCAGATTCATCTTGTAGTTCTCGACGATCTTTCTAATATAGCTCTGTGGTACTGGGACACCAAGCGCCATCTCTGGTCCTACTGGGGAACTACCATATCCTATGGCTAGTTTGAAGAAAATATAATTTTAATTTTGGTGTAAACTATGAGAACTATGAATACATTGAACATTTCTTAAGTTATTTGTTGAATATTGCCTTGGTTCTATTAGCATCTGTCTGAGGGAACTGGGACAGAATTGCATATTACCTTATGAACCATAAATACCAGATGATGCTTCCATCTATTGATAATTTTTAACCACGTTGTTCTTTAAACTTAACAGAAATGTGGTCATATTTGTAAGGTTGTGAATGAATGAGCAGCAAGAGTTTGACTTAATAAAAATTTCGCAATATTAAACTTCTTTGTGAATCAAGAAATAATACCCAAGGCTTATACTATATAGAGAAGTTGGGAAGTTGCAAATAGACTTTTGTATAAATTTTCTAAGCCGGCATTTACATGATTTTCAAAAATTTCAACGTTGTTAATGTTAACTATATAAACCAACTGCTTAAGCATATGAATAACAATTATAAAAGCAAGACATTAAGCTGGCTGCATAGATAATAAATAACAATAAAGGACGTCGAGAAGCTTGTTCCCAATATTCTTCATTATCTTCCGTTGCTGTGAAATAAGAGTTTAGTAAATTTTGATAACATAATGCTTTAATTTTTTTGATAGAACTTTAAGTGTTACCCCATCTCCAACGCCAATAACAGATACTATGTTGTGTAAAATATCAATCGAAGTAGTTGATGGGCTATGAAATTTTTGGAAACCTGACTGGCGTTCAGACATCATGTGGTTTTGAGTAAAATATGAAAATAATTGCGTTTCTATGATTTTTGATAGAACAGATTGAATTTTTATTCTTCTGAAGTCACCATATGTACTCGATTTTACACTTTAAGCATTGAAGTCACAATTGATCGCTTTAAGTTGTTAGAGAAATATTATGTAGTATATATTAGAAGAAATAGAGAAAAATACATTATTATTGTACTAGAAATATCATCTATAACAGGCTGTAGAATTCTTGAATAAATTTAATGACATTATTAACGGTAGCCATGTTAAAGGAAAAATTAATATTTAAGTTGTACGTATGATTTTCATAATAATTAATTGTATCAAGGCAAGCTTGATCATTAGGATTAATACTACCGTGCATTTACCCACAGAACGTAAATTAAAAACTTGCTCTATGTTCAAATCAAGTTAAAATTCTGTTTACTATCAAAATATTTTTATTCTGTGTATAGCTGTTTTACCTAATTTTTAAGATACATAATTGTTCGTAATTTGATTGTTTCTACGCAATTATAATACCTATTATGGAAAATAAATTTATTTTTGAGAACGATTAAAGACATTGAAGTGATACTTGGAAATTAGTTTTCTCAGAAAGAAATCTATTGCTGAAATAGTATTTTTCTTTAATCGATGAGAAACGTAGACAAAGGGGGTTAGTTATAAATTTGAAAAAAGTACGCCACTGATCATGTGCACGATCCATCTTTACACGTCTGAAGGACTTTCATTATATTTTCCAAAGTGGATATTAAACGTTCACAAGGAAGGGTTCAAATCGACTGTTTCAGACAAAGAATGATACAAAATCTTAAAATGTTTTCTTAACCGCCTCTCAAGTTACCGAAGTAACCCCCTGGAAGATCTCAAGGATCTTGTGCTAGGCAAAGTGAGACGAGGCCCTACAGTTTAATGTGGACTCCGAACCACTCTTGGGGCAATTTTTTTAATGAAAAATTGTTTCGCTTTGCGGGAATCGAACCCACTTCGCTAGGCAACTCAGTTTGCTAGCCAGTCGCTTTAACACACTGAGCTACCATTCCCCATAAATCTATATCCATAATCTATATTCTATATATCTATATCTATATCTATATCCATAATCTATATATCTATATCTATATCTATATCTATATCTATATCTATATCTATATCTATATCTATATCTATATCTATATCTACAGGGTGTTGCATCATGAGGGGGACATAGCTTAATAGGAGGTAGAGAACATCAGTGGTAACCGGAACCTTCCATAGAAATGTCTCATTGGGCCTTCATTACGAAGTTACAGGGTGTTAAATAATTTTTGGCCAAACCTTTTTTTTGTCATAACTTTGACAGGGAATGAAATAACGGATTCATATTTGGTACGGCTAATGTACTAACGAGCCCCAAGAGGTACATGTATAAAATAAAATATATCCATGTCCGGACTCACTATAATTTATGTTTCTTCTTTGCATCAATAAAACATCACCCTGTATATATTTTTTTGAAATTTCGATACGATATTCGAAAAGAGCAAGAAAAAACAAACAAAATGGCCTATTACATTTTTTTGTTACACCTTCGTGGTTATTTAAATACGTTGTTAAATGTGCAAGAAAATGGATTACAGAACCCTATTAAATGAGAGCCACGTGAAATAAATAGTTTTATAACTAAAATTTGCAAAAATTCTATTGAGCCTAGGTGGTCTGGGTGAATCCTAATTCCGGTACGTTTTAAAGGTCCATTTTGGTAAAAAACTGTGGTCCTAATAAGTAATCGGGTATGAAATAACAAAATTTTTAATCAATCACAGTAGGCTTGTTCAAAGAATAAAAGTGACAGATAATTTAAACCATTTAGGCCTAAGCAACCAGTTACTTTGATCAAGAAAATCATCAACATTTTATACTTAATAAAAATTGGAAAAGAGAACAAACTAAAATCTAAATAAATAAAATATTTTCCATTCAATTAACAATAAATAACAAAACAATAACTAAATGTGTTTAAAAATAAAACGTAATTGACACTAAAGTAAATTTTCAAAATGTCCTCCCCCACATTCTGTGCATTTTCTTGCGCGTTTAGAAAGGTCACCAATTGCTCGACGTATCATTTCTGGATTATTCCGTATTTCGTCGCAGGTTGTAACAATGCGCTGGATTAAATGTTGTCTACTTTCAATTTCAATGCTATAAACCTCGTTTTTTAAGTGGCCCCATAAAAAGTAATCACAAGGGTTACAATCAGGAGATCTTGGTGGCCATTCATGTGGACCACCGCGTCCAATCCATCTATTAGGATACACATTGTTTAAGTGTTCTCTTACTTGAAGGTTAAAATGTGGTGGGGCCCCATCATGCTGAAACAACATGCCTCTTATACCGATATTTTCTAACATATTCGGTAAAATGTTTTGAAGAAAATCAAAGTAAATTTCACCATTCAATCTTTCTTCAAAAAAATGTGGCCCTATCAAATGTCTATTCACAAGTCCGACCCAAACATTTACAGAAAACCTGTGTTGCGAATGGCGTTGGCGTACCGCATGTGGGTTTTCCTGTGCCCATTTATGATTATTTCGTGAATTGTTTACTCCATCCCTTGTAAATTGTGCCTCATCCGTAAATAAGGTTCTGTAAATGACTGGGCGATGGTTAGACAACCAATGACAAAATGCCAGGCGGGGGATATCGTCGCCTTGTTGAAGACGCTGTACCTGCTGGATATGATATGGATGGTAACGTTCTCTTTTTAGGGTTCTCCATACTCGCCAATGAGGAATACCAGTTGCCAAACTGATTCCTCTAGTGCTCATATTTGGGTTTTCTTGAACTACGTTTATAATATTGTTTTGTTCCTGCACACCTTGTTGTAAAACACGCTCCACAACTGCAGAAGTAGGAAACTTTCCGTGTTGTCTTGCATACTGGAACACCGTACTAAAGGTTTTATGATTAGGGCATCGACGACCAGGAAAACGCAGCCGATATTCTCTTTCCGCCGACCTACCATTTCCATTACAGAAACCATAGATGAATATTATGTCAGCAGATTCCACGTTTGTAAATTTTACTGGCATGGTTAAAATATTTTCACAAGTTTTCACTAACTAAATGCGGATTATTGACACATTAAATTACTAACAAACAATTATTCAACTGTTTAGGAGATTTCTTTTTACTATCTGTCACTTTGAACAAGCCTACTGTGATTGATTAAAAATTTTGTTATTTCATACCCGATTACTTATTAGGACCACAGTTTTTTACCAAAATGGACCTTTAAAACGTGCCGGAATTAGGATTCACCCAGACCACCTAGGCTCAATAGAATTTTTGCAAATTTTAGTTATAAAACTATTTATTTCACGTGCCTCTCATTTAATAGGGTTCTGTAATCCATTTTCTTGCACATTTAACAACGTATTTAAATAACCACGAAGGTGTAACAAAAAAATGAAATAGGCCATTTTGTTTGTTTTTTCTTGCTCTTTTCGAATATCGTATCGAAATTTCAAAAAAATATATACAGGGTGATGTTTTATTGATGCAAAAAAGAAACATAAATTATAGTGAGTCCGGACCTGGATATATTTTTTTTTATACATGTACCTCTTGGGGCTCGTTAGTGCATTAGCCGTACCAAATATGAATCCGTTATTTCATTCCCTGTCAAAGTTATGACAAAAAACAGGTTTGGCCAAAAATTATTTAACACCCTGTAACTTCGTAATGAAGGCCCAATGAGACATTTCTATGGGAGGTTCCGGTTACCACTGATGTTCTCTACCTCCTATTAAGCTATGTCCCTCTCATGATGCAACACCCTGTATATCTATATCTATATCTATATCTATATCTATATCTATATCTATATCTATATCTATATCTATATCTATATCTATATCTATATCTATATCTATATCCATATCTATATCTATATCTATATATAATCCATAAATCTATATTTACTGTTCGTTTTTGCTTAACTGCTTCACTGATTCTACCAATTGGACGTCGTAACACTATAAATCTAACACAGTAAATACTAACACTTTCGTAAATTTAAACCTGAAAAGGAATTTTGAAACGCAAGAAAAAGACAATATAAAGACAAGACAATATAAAGTAAATATATATTAAATCTTTTAAAAAATTATATTTTTACAAAACGTTCAAGAAAAACGTATTGACAAACTATAGTCTGGCCTGTGTACAACATATAGTGAGGAACAGAACGACTCATAATGTACCAACTACCATCCAATGTGCGGTTTATAGCCAACGATTACACAAAAAGGTTCAGTAAAAAGTTCAATGTTTATAATTTTGGTGGGCTTTTGCTTGCCTGTCTATTTACGTATTATCAGTTCAATATTAATTTTTAGTTCGCTCCTCGGAGCTTAAAAATGCTTGAATCGCAACGACTTTGAATTATATTCTGCAATTATAGATTCATACGTTCAGGCAAGACGGTCCCATGCACGTTTTGAGTACATGGTAACTATACTTTCCTGACACCGAATCACTGAGGAACCGGTTTAGGGCAAATACGCTTAAAACCCATCATTTTCTCGTCAAAATCGACTGCTAGAAAATGATAGGGCACCCTCGACGCTAAGGGCTATTTTCGCTAAAACTCTCAAAATACTTTGACTAGAGACTGGATTAACTTGTCCTCATATTTAACACAACGCATGAGTTGCAGTGCTTAACAACGTGGATTCGTAAAAAGGTTTTTATTTTCAAAATTTCGTCGGTTCTCGTTATACTTTCTAAATTTTGTGGTCGGGGCGACATTACGTCCCCGTGCCGCGACATTTAGTATACTTTCTAAAATTACACTCCTTGATGAGTTTCTGATATTTTTGCATAAAAAAAGGTTCCACAGGGCGAAAATGTGATTGAATGTCCACCTCTTCCAACGGCATTTTTACGTGAAGCACGCTTTTCATGCGAAGTGTCGTATTTTGTGACAGTTTCGAAAAGTTCGTAAAGGGTTTTAGCGTATTCTTTAACAATCATAGATAAAAATAATATAATTTTCGGTATCTCGGTGTTAATTTTTAACAGAACATGCAGCTCGTATTTATTTATTTTTATTTCATAAAACAATAATTAATAGAGACATTTGGTATCTTCCTTTTTAAAAAATCATATGTGCTGTGACGAATTTGAGGGTGCAACAATATTTAGTGTTCCTCATAAGTATACCTTTTCAAAACCATACATGTTTGGATAATTCTTGAGTATTTCTAGTATTTCTCTTAATAAATGCAAATTTTAAGTAATATTAAAACGCATTTATAATTTCACAATGACTCAATGACGGCAAATTTAAAAATAATACACCAGTACAACACTAGCGAACTGTAAAGTGCTAAATTTCTCAGTAATCTGAGAAGTAAGAGGTATTTCCTCTGAGCTCTAGACGGTAATTACAGTGTTATTCATAAGAACATTAGCTTGTTATTTCGTACAAGCACAGGGTCATTTATTACATTATGTTTGTTCCTTTCTTAGAAACCATGCCTGGCAATTATATAGACCTACATATTGGGCCATCGTTAAGCTGATATTCACTCTAGTCTTATATAGTGGATATTCTCTGTCGAACAAAAAAAAGGTACTTAGGGTTTGCAAGTAACTAACCACGGGCGGTTCATGACGTTTTTGGAAAACGGTTCCTTTAAAGGTTTAGTAAACTGTTTTCTCTTTAGTAAAAAAAATGTTAAATGCTATATACAGTGTGTTACACATAAAAGTGCAACAGCCTTATAACTCTTTTATTTTTTCTGATTTGAACAAAGTTTTACACAAATATGGAACGTTAGAATTTACTCAAGGCCAAAAAACATTCGCTTCCATACAAATGCAAAACCATCTAGGATACCAGAATAATTAAATAGTCAAAAACATATTAAGTATTTTTTGAGCGGAATTTTTTTTAATGAGCGTTGTTCAGAATTGCCCAAGTCGTGGTGAGTCCAATGTTTTATTAAAATTGAAGAAATATTCAGGCCGAAAATATTTTTTAAATGAAGTTTTGCGTTTAGAAAAATATGCTGTGACCATTTCATTTGCAATAAAACGCAAGCTGTCATGTAGTTGTCATGTAATTCATTAAAATGATATATCCGGATTTAGACATTTATTGAAAAAGAAAATAATATATTTGAATTATAATAAAACTTCAGGCACACCTTTATAAATGATATAAAAAAAAACAATAAAAAATGCCTAACAGGCAGTCAGTTTCTTCAGTTTATTTTGCATCGCAAAAGGTTTTTGACCATATGTATATTCTAATATCTAATATTTAAGTAAAATTTTATTGAAATCGGAAAAAAATTGAAAAGTTATACGGACGTTACACTGTATCATAACAATTGCGAAAACAATAAAAAATAGAAGAATAGATTTTAATTTGGTATCCGATCCATTCCCACTTTCTTCATCTTTTTAACTGGAGCTTTTCTCTTGCCTCTTAATCCCTTTGGTGGAGGTACTTCTTCATCCTTCAATTCTACCTTCTTAGTCTCTACTTGGGCAGCATTTCTCGCTCTGCCACCTCGTCCTGCAGATGGAGCTAAGACTTCAACATTTTCATCTTGATCTATTGCTTTGGCTCTTCTAGACCATATGAGAGGGGCATATTCTAGCTTGGATCTAATGTGAAATATAATATTTTCAAACTTTCAATACTATAGAAACAGCTCCAGTGTCTGACAAAGAGCCCGAACAACTTAGAGGCTGACTGATCTGATTAATATGTCTAGAAAAACTAAGTTTGCAGCCGAACATTACACCGAGATCTTTAAATTCCAAATAACGTTCGAGAATTGTTTATGTTGTAGTCGAATTGTATAGAAATGTGCCTATGAGTAAAAATAACGATTTTGCATTTGGAGATGTTTAATTTAAGAAAGTTGTTGGAACACCACGTAGAAACTTTATTTATTTCTGTTCTGTCATTTATGAATATCAAAAACAGCAGGACCCGAAGTTGAAACCCTGAAGGACGCCTGACGCTGCATTATAATTCATCATTAAGACCGCCGTGTTCCACAAATTGCTTCCTGGAGAACAAGTAAGATGTGAAAAGCAAGGTTAATATATCCGAAAGTCCAAAAGCTCTCAACTTGGATAATAATAAATAATGATCTATCTGATCGAAGGCTTATTGGATATTCGTGTATATGGCACCAACGTGCCGCCCTGAACCCAGGTTGTCACATATGAAATGGGAAATACAAGCCAGATTCGTTATTGGGAATTTTTGTACCATGAATCCGTGTTGCATGGGTGATATGGGCGATTTTGCTGTACTGTAAATATGACGACACAAAATTATTCCCAGTGCAATGAGTCTATAATGTCTGCAATTGATTGTACTTTTTTGGATATCACTTATAAGTAAGACAATTTACCACATCAAAATACGATACATTTTTATTATATGTATAAAAAAATTCAAATCCTTATTCAGAGATTTCGATTGGTATTTTGATTTGTCCTCGAGACGCCACTGCCCACAATATTAAACAAGATTTCAAACATAATAAACGAGAATTTTGTCGGCAAATAAAACTTCTGGCGGATGGTCGAATTGAAAAGGGAGTAAGTTCTAGAAATCAAAAGCCACCTGCTGTTCGAAATTAAGTGTACTAAACCACAAAAAAATGTACCTAAATTTGCCCTTGAAACTTTTTGTTTCGTCTCTGCTGAATCCATGGGTAAGTGCAAATGAGTTGCACTGCAAGACTTGAGTGCTTTTGGTTTTATCGTCCCTTCTCTCTCTTTCAGTGGTTGGTTTACGGGTTGATTTTTACACACGTGTTAGTGAAAAGAGTTTTTATTTTATTACCGAAATATAAACAGCATAAAACAATAATAAAATGTCAGTATTTTAAAGTATTACATATATTGTTTACTATTATATTTATTATTCTGTAATTTTAATATAATTCTATCTTGAGCGTCAAGTAATTTTCTTATACTACAAATATAATAATAGCAATAATAATAAATAATACACTAAGAAGTTTTAAATTCTGTAAAAAAATAAGTCCAAATATACATTGGGAAATGGTAAAATGTCAGTCTTTATATTAAATGATTGCGCTATTGTACTTTCGAATACACTTCTATAAATTTCTATTTAGTTTGGAAATTGTATCAAATATATTTCCATTATCTGAAATAATTTCGCAATATAAAAAAGGAGAAAAATATAATACTGATAATTATAGATCTCTGCCGCTTGTCAACAATATTCCTAATTCTTTGGAAATACTATTATATGAACCAACAGAATCGAATTATTAAATATATCAGCACTGGTAGTTCAAGAGAAGGTCAACCTCAACCAATATTTTCTGTACAACTCATTGTACATCTGTTGCTATAGATGCTAACTCATAAATCGATGTAATTTACACACATATCAATGTCTTACATTTTTAAGATGAATATAGAACAATTTAATATTCTTGAATTATTTAATATAACTAACAACTACAAATATGAAGAATGATCGAAACATGAATATTGATGGAGAAAAAATTCAAGATTCAAAGCATACTTTTTCATTAGCTCAAAAAAAATTATTTTTTATGTACTGTCGAATTACTATTTAAAATTTTATTAAATGTAAATCATTTTTTCAAATTTAAATTTAATATTTTATTAAACAATAATAAGCACTATACACTTTTTTTCTAAACATTTTTATTACTAAGCATATGATTACTTCACTTTATCATTTAAATTTAGCAAATTAGCATAGAAAACATGAATATTGGTTCATGTAAAATAGACCTGAAAGTCCATCAAATTTTATATATATTTATAAAAAAAATTTCTTCAATACATTTTTCAATTGTCTGTAATGCAGTAATTTTCCTATTTTTTTTAAATTTATATTCGATTTCTGTACAGTCTGTATGAGAAATGTATATATTCAAATACAGAGGCAACACCGGGTGCACCACATGTTTCTCACCGCCGCGCCGCATGTCCTTTCGAATCATTGTCAGTTTCGTACTCGCGAACTTTTTAAATTAGAATTAGTATAGTCACTATTAATGATAAAGAACACGCCAAAACCTTCGATAAACTTTTCTAAACCGTAACAAAATCCGACTTTTCGCATGAAAAGCGTGATTCACGTAAAAATGTCGTTGGAAGAGGTTTTTATATTTTAAATCACCTTTTCGCTCTACGGAGGGTTTTTTTATGCCAAAATCTTGAAAACTCATCAAGGAGTGTAATTTTAGAAAGTGTAGTAAATGTCGCTGCACGGGGACGTAATGTCGCCCCGACCACTAAAATTTAGAAAGTGTAACAAATATCGACTATAACTCGCAAAGTTTTCAACGAAATTGGTTAAAATTCATATCGCGGGGGTTTTTGGGGGGTACTTCAAAATTAAAAACTCTTTTCCGAATCTATGTTGTACAGCACTGCAACTCATGTGTTGTGTTAAATATGAGGACAAGTTAATCCAGCCTCTAGTCAAAGCATTTCGAGAGTTTTGGCGAAAATAGCCTTTAGCGACAAGGGTGACGACCATTCATTTTCTAGTAGTCGATTTTGATGAGAAAATGATGGATTTTAACGGGATTTGCCCTAAACCGGTTCCTCAGTGATTCGGTGTCAGAAAAGTATATTTACCATGTACTCAGATGTGCATGGGACCGCCTTGCCTGAACGTATGGATATATAATTGCCACAAAATAATTCAAAGTCGTTGCGATTCAAGCATTTTTAATCTCCGTGGAGCGAACCAAATTATTATTGAACTGTAAATACGTAAATAGACAGGCAAGCAAAAGCCCACCAAAAATTCATAAACGTTGAACTTTTCTTGAATCTCTTTGTGAATTTAGCTATAAACCGCACGTTGGATGGTAGTTGGTACATTATGAGTCGTTCCGTTCCTCACTATGTGTTGTACACGGGCCAGACTATAGTTTGTCAATACATTTTTCTTGAAGTTTTTGTAAAACATGATTTTTCAGAGAGATTTAATATACGGTTTTTGAACTTTGCATTGTCTTCTTCTTGTGTTTTTAAAATTCCTTTTTAGGTTTAAATTTAAGAAAGTGTTAGTATTTACTGTGTTAGATTTATAGTGTTACGACGTCCAATTGGTGCCATCAGTGAAGCAGTTAAGCATAAACGAACAGTAAGTAGAGATTTTGTATTATTCTCCGTCAGAAACAGTTGTTTTGAATCCTTCCTTGTGAACGTTTAATATTCGTTTTTGGAAAATATAATAAAAGTCCTTCAGACGCGAAAAGATGGATCTTTCACATTAACTACGGTTCCTTTCCACCAATTTAAAAATTATATTCTGGTTGTGGACAGTTTTTAAGTACCAGGTGTTATTTTTCTTATTGTTAGTTAACTTAGGAACATTCACGAATACTAGGAGGATCGTTTTTGCCCATTATATTGCAGAATGTTGCAAATGGTAACTTTCAATGCACAAGTCCACGTAGGAAAATCCCATATTGTCCACCATCTTAAAAATTATTTAGAAAATACAAAAAATTGTGATAATTTTATAAATCAAAAAATAGTAATCTAAATCACGAAAAATTTAGCTGATTGCCGCGGAGAAAATATATTTTTAAAACGTCTACGAAAATGAATAAAAAATATCCTACATATTTCGTCATATTTCAAGAAAAATACTAGTAGCCATTAAAGGTAAAAACTGTTTTTAAGACATTTATGAAAATAGATAAGAAATAAATGGATATAAATCTCGAGGATATTCAGATACTATGAAAAGATCGTATTTTCTGATGATTTTGATCATTTTTGGATGGTCTCTCTGGCATCTATTATATATTTTTTTGGCATCTAGGTGTTTTTCGGGGTAATTTATATTCAGATTACAAATAACTATTCTATTTGTTTCGTTGTCACTAATGGTGATATTTAAAACTTCCTCAAATTTGTTAAAAAATAAATATACATACGATTTTGGTGGACTATCGCCAGAAATTTTCCTCGCCACTGTATAAAATGCATGAAAATTATAATAATTTTCAATACCAATTTAATATCCTTTCACTGCAATGTAGCTACGATAAAAATATTAATTGCATAAATTAAAATGCGCTTCTGTCTCTCCATGTTACATTATTATGCTTGCACATTAATTTGTTATCTATTTGTAAGTACTTACTTATATTTGATATTGTTAAATAAGTAAATAATTAAGAGGAGGTGGATATACCGACCCTAAAGCCCGGTTTATCAATACAGGGTTAACTCTTAACTAGAGGATAAATGTCAAATGAAACAATAGGTATATTTTGTTTCATTTGACATTTATCCTCTAGTTACGAGTGATGTCTGTAATGATAAACCGGACCTAAATAATATATCATGATGTTACAAAATTTTATCAGAATGGTATCAAAATATTACGTAGATCAGTGCGAGACTATTCACGTAGTACGTATATACCTTCCTCAACTGATATAATAATTCTGTGTTTACAAAATATTTATATTTAAATGATTCAATTTTGTGCTGAATCGTTTCATATTGTGAACGAAGTTTTACAAAAGAGGCAGATGTAATAACAATGACGAGAATAATACAAATTTTCAGTATATTCGATCGACTAAAGGCAAAAGATATTACTGTAATTATTTTTCTGGTATTAAAAATTTAATAACGGTAGTGTAAGCGCTGGAAATAGTAACATTTGAATAAATAATATATTAAGGCACTGTATAAGGAAGCAATTCCTTCTCATCTGATTAAATAAATGATGGTATTTACCATAATCCCATGTACCTACTCGCTGCCAACGTAAATAACACTAGTTGTTTTAGACCATTTTAAAATGAAAAGAATGAGTATGCTTTGACGTAGCGTTAAAATCTCCATAAACTGAGATAGCAGGTATGGACCCCTTGCAAACCCGGTGGTCTTAGATGATAATTGATCGGTAAAGTTATTTGAAACTAGCCAAAATAATCCTTATGGTTGCATTGGATAATGCCACGGAATTACACATATTTTTTTCATGTCCCAGACCTCGTAAGTTATGGCCGAAAATTTACTTTATGACTTTCGGCAATATTTATTTCTGTTTTATGAAATTAGCTTTAAACCTATTTTAATTTCTATAGCGAGTGTTAAGCGGTCGATCCTTTTCATGATTCTCGGAATATGATTATTTGTGGGTATTATTTTGTTAATTCTGTGGCTCGTAAATTATTTTATCTTGTAATGTTTATTACTCCATTCCGTGTTAATTGAAGTTTTTGTAGTTTCATTAATATGAATAGGAATTTAAATTTTTTAATTCTTATAACTAAACTGTAAACATTATTGGCAGGTTTGTTAAAGTATTTATATAGTTGTTGTACATTCTGCATGATATACTAGGCAGCTTTATGCCATTTTGTTGTATTATCGTTATATTTGTATTCTATTTATCTCCAGACGATGTCATCTTGATTGGTGGAACTCTATAGAATGCAGTTTTTTAGATTCTTATAAAAGTTTCTAAATAAGTTTAGAATAGAATTATTCCTCTAGCTAACAGAAAACTATTAAATTAGAAAACTTTTGTTTCTTCGGTTATTTTACTTAGAAGAAACTCAATGGCCCATCCATCAGACAAATATATTTAAAGGAGGGAGAGGTGCGGTTAGTACAAGCATTCTACAAAGCCACTATAACGATTTTTCAATTTATCCTTTACGAAAAAAATTAATTAAAAAACATAATCAAGTTATCAATATTAATAAGTTTTTCAAACTCTAAACCCACTTTTATACTTAATGGTTGAATTTTGTATTTATACGATTTGGGTCAATAAACAGTTGAGTCTATATTTCCTTAATAGCTTCCTTGTTTATGGTCCAATTTTTTGGTATTGAGCAGGAAAAAGCCAAGATTGCTAAGTGGATTACATAAATGATAGATAGATAGACAGATAAGCAGAGGAGCTGGTTATTTAGCCTTTACTACCGCGACTTTTTCAGGTCTATATTCCTTATAGTACCTCATCCAGCTTTGTCCTAAACTCGACAGTTTTGATAAAGACCCTTTTGTATAGCTGTCCGCCTATGGTTTTTCTTCTCCGAGTACTTGGAATCTCAGTCTGGCCAGGCCTTCACAGTAGCACAATACGTGAACTGAGACAGAACCTGCATGTTGCGTCCTCTGCCAGGCGCATTAGACTCAAATGTCTATTGAGCCGGCAGGACCCAGTTAGAAGGTCTACTGTTACTCTGATGGCCTTCATATTCTGGCTTAGTAGATCTTCCGTGAATTTGGCCGAACGGTCTTTAATAAACTCTTTGGCTTGTCTCTGCCTAGAGACATTCTTCCACCATTCCAGAGATTTATTTTGCACCCATTCCTTAGTGGCTGCTCGTATGCATGACTTTGCCAAGCCACAAAAAGGCTCAGGTCCTAGGTCTTTGAGTGCGCCTTCCTTGGCCAGTTTATCTTATTGTTTCCTCTGTGTCCCTCGTGTCATGGTACCCATACTATACTCTGTTCTGACTTCCCAACTCTATAACGGTCGTCAAGCAGTCCTACACACACAATCTTGAGTTGATTTGCATGGAACTGATTGCTTTTATTGCCGCTTAGCTATCAGAGAAAATGACAATCGACTGGTTAATAGTACCTTGTCCCATTATCTCCCTTGCGTAACAGTGTATGGCGATCACTTCAGCCTGAAACACCGTTGCGTATTCCCTAGAATTATCGGGATACTGGCTTTCGACCTTGTCCCGTAAATCCCGACTCCGACACCTTATTCTGTCTTCGAGCCGTCAGTGTATCAAACTGTTTGTTCCTATTGAAGTTATGCCTTGGAACCATTGGGAATATGCAAAATTCAAAAAAATCTTATAGTGCTGGCAGAGGCGTAGCAAGGCACTTGTATTGGGGGGGTGCTGGCCTGTTCAATTTCCCAACTGGTGCAGTTGTAACCTTACCTATCTTTTTTGTAAGATTGCACATACATATTCATGAATATTAAAAAAGAGCAGATCTACTTTCTTTACTACTACTATAACTAACAACCAGCAAGAGAAGCCTAGGTAAGTTAGTCGGAGGTGCTCAGTAATTGTATTCTTTTTTGTTTTAATTCAGCCCATCTTTCGACAAGTTCTGAAAGATCAATTTGATCAGTCAGATCTTTTTCAATTTTTAATAGCATAAGATGATCTAGTCTATCATTAGAAATTGTGGATCGTTGAAATTTTTAATTTAAAAAAAAAATAAGTACTAAATTTTAATTCATTTGTTGCTGTGGAATACCCAGCAGTCAAAATTAGTTGGCAGAGTTTATATGCATGTCCTAGAGGGATTTTAAACTTTTGTGCAGTATTTATTACGTTTTGAATTGTATCAACATTGTTTTTTATGCATAACTCAAAAAGGACCTCTAACTGTCCCTGCACTGCATATTGGTCTGGCCTGTATACTGGAGGAAATAAATTTGTAACTTTTTCAAAGTTGTCGCTTTCTATATTTTCATTATTTATTGGAAATTGCAATATATTTAAATACTTTTTCTAAAAAGTTACTTAATATATCTATAATCCTTTGCTTTAAAACTCCTCAAGCTCAAAATCGGCAGCATTATTTCTGTCCTTTCTTTTTGGTGCTAAACGTCGCCTAAGATGTTTTTTAAAATCTTCTTCTGGCAAAACACCCATCTCTTTTGAGAATAATTGAGCACTTTCAATTAAGTTATTTATTTCAGTTTCACTATTGCGAATATTGCTTAAAGAATCATTGGTATCTTTAATAATATCCACGACATCTAAAATATTTAGGTTTTCTTTTTCTAAAGTTTCACTAACGATTTTCGTTTTACAACATATATGTTTTGTGAAAAATAAACAACTTACAAATAAAGTCGAACGATAAAAGCTTTTTATACTGGGTGTAATAGGATCATGGTATACCCCCTTTTCTACTTTAGTTTTGAAGATAAATGATTGAATTTAGCATATACTACATACATAATAAGAGACACTTTTTGACATACAATTAATTTTTTTTCACTTCCGGTTTCGCCGGAAGTGACACTAACTTTCGATTTTTAAATGGAACACCCTGTATGTTATTGCATTTTTGAATTCTGCATAATTTTCTGAATCTAACGGTGCCAAATAAGTGACATTTCAAACATCAATTTTTTTTATAATATAATTTTTAGTTTTCCATTTAAGTGTGCCATGACGGTTCCGATTTATTCTAAATGACTCTTGTAACGCTACAAATGCATCCCGTTAAAAACCTAAATTACGTGATTTATGAGCAGATAAAATTCTCCAAAATTCTTTTTGGGGCAAAACTCAATTTTTTCAAATGGAACCATGTCGGTACCGTGGTACCATTTATTAGGGTGTAATGGGGTAGTGAAGCGTAAGTTATAGCCTCTCCTACTCAATTGTTAGCCTCACCTTCGCGATGAGTTCAATTTGAACTTGGTGCACCCTGTTTTCACTAACGAGGCTCTAACGACCGAGTAAGGGCGGAATAACCCTTACCTTTTGCCGTGAGCACATCCACCTTCTCACGAAGTGTGCGGTAAAAATAACCCACCGCACACAAAGGTTGCTTTTGGAATCGTTTGGTTACCCCATCGTCGCAGTCTCCTTCTGTGCCATGGGAACACACCACTCGCCTTCCGCAACCGGGCTGGTCAGTTACATACCTGCTCCAGCTAAAACTTCAAATGCAGCTCCGTTTTCAGTCGATTAAGGCTTAAAAAAAATGATGGAGGGTTCAAGTGGGACAAAATCATCCGGAGGTAAAATACCCTCCCGATCGGATCTCCGGGGGAGGGTGCCCACAGGGACACCTCATCGAATGTCGAAAAAACACCGACAAGTTAAATCCAAGAAAACTAATTCTTTCATCTACGGCGCTTGGAATGTTCGTACTTTGAACGACAGCACTCGCACCGATCGGCCTGAAAGAAGAACTGCTCTAATAGATAGACAACTTCACCGACTCAATGTTGACGTTGCAGCTCTCAGCGAAACTCGATTTTTGGAGGAAGGCTCTCTCACAGAAAAGTACTACACCTTCTATTGGAAAGGTCTTCCCACCAATTCAAGAAGACAACATGGAGTAGGATTTGCCGTTCGGAATCAACTTGTATCCAACTTAACACAAGTACCACAAGGCCTATCCGAGCGTCTAACGCTGCTACGCTATGAGCTATCAGATGACAACGCGGTAAATCTAATAAGCGCCTACGCTCCCACTCTGGATGCAAGTCACGAAACCAAGGAAAGCTTCTATCAACAGCTGGAAGAAACCCTCTGTAGAATACCTAAAACGGAACGACTCGTTATTCTTGGTGATTTTAACGCTAGAGTAGGGAGAGATGCAGACACCTGGCCAGGCATCATAGGCAAGAACGGTTTGGGCAACATGAACGCTAACGGTCAACTACTCCCAACTAAATGCGCCGAACATGATCTAATTATAACAAACACCATTTTCCGACAAAAGGATAATTTGTTATGAGACCCAAACACCGAAGAACTCAAGTAAAACGTAGACCCCGTCTCTGTATTAGTAAATTGCGTGACCAACAAACCGTCGATCAGCTAAAGCAAAAAGTTCAAGAGAATTTGAGTGCACTAGAAGAAACCAATTCTGTAGATGTCGCTACTACCTGGACACAAATTAAAGACAGTTTAAAAAATGCGAGTGAGGAAATTCTTGGCCCTGCAGCAAGTAAAAAACAGGAGGACTGGTTCAATGATAATGAAGCTTTTCTACAAGAACTTCTTGACCGCAAACGTATTGCCTTCCAAAACGCTATCAACCACCCCAACGACTCATCAAAAGCAGAAGCTTTTACCCAATCTAAGTATGAAACGCAACGCGAAATCAGAAGAATAAAGAACGAGTGGTGGGCAAGCAAGGCCAGAGAAATTCAAAGGTACGCCGACTCACACGACTACAGGAATTTCTTTCAAGGAGTAAAAGCAGTGTACGGCCCCAGTCGGAAAAATATGTGCCCTATTAAAGATTTAAATGGAAATCTCCTCAAAGAAGACCAGGAAATAAGAGCCCGATGGAAAGAACACTACTCTAACATTCTAAACCAGCAAAGTCAAGCCGATCACGATATTATAAATCTTATCCCTCAATATGACACCTTCGAAGACTTAGATAAACCACTAACAACGGAAGAGGTCTTAACCGCCATTGGGCAGCTAAAAAATAACAAATCTCCCGGCGCCGACTCACTCCCAGCTGAGATCTTTAAAGTTGTGTCGTCAGAGCTCATACCCTACCTCAAAAAACTGTTTGATGTCGTGTGGGAAAGTGGTCAAGCTCCGCAGGAGTTTCGTGATACACTTTTAATCAACCTCTTCAAAAACAAAGGAAGCGCTGCGGACTGTGGAAATTACAGGGGCATAGCTCTCCTGGCGGTTGGAGGGAAGATACTCACTAAAGCGATGGCAAATAGGCTAACACCTGTTATGGAAAAGTTACTTCCTGAAACACAGAGTGGCTTTAGACCAAACCGAGGCACATCGGATTTAATCTTCACAATTAAACAGCTTCAAGAAAAAGCACTCGAACATCAAGGAGAAATTCACATGGCCTTCATTGATTTAACCAAGGCGTTTGACTCGGTGGACAGGGAAGTGCTCTGGAAAATTATGTTCCGCTTAGGTATCCCTAGAAAATTTGTGGAAGTATGTCGCAGTCTACATACAAACAACAACGCCCAGGTTATATATAATAATGAGGCAACCGAACGTTTCCAAACCCTCACTGGAGTTAGGCAGGGATGTGTCCTGGCACCCCTACTCTTTAATTTGTTTACCACTGCTCTAACAATTATTGTTGACAACAAACTGACAGTCAGAGGAATAGGTCTCAGATACCGTTTTGATGGCGGTCTCTTTAACATAGGGCGCTTTAGAGCTTTCACGAAGACACGCACACGATTCATTTGTGATCTCCAGTATGCGGATGACTGTGCACTTTTAGCCTCTACGCCGGAAGAGCTTCAAGAACTTTTAGATGTGTATGCCCAGAGCTATGATTCCTTGGGACTTAAAATCAACATTGGAAAGACTAAGATTATGTCAACTCCTCATCAAATGAACCAAATAGACATTACACTTAACGGAAATTCTCTTGAAGTGGTGGATCAGTTCAATTACTTAGGCAACGTTGTTAATGACAAAGCAAACATGGACAGCGAGATTCGCAATAGAATTAACGCTGCATCTAGAGCACTCTGGGGACTTAGAGAGAGAGTATTTGACAACCACGACCTTGCTTTGTCAACGAAAATGGCTGTCTACACAGCAGTTGTCATTCTAACACTGCTATATGGATGTGAAAGCTGGGTCACTTACCGTCGACATGTGAAAGAATTAGAACGTTTTCAGCAAAGACACCTTAGAAGTATGATGAAAATCCGTTGGTTGCATCACATATCAAACGTGGAAGTACTCAGGAGAGCAAACAGCCTTCCAATTGAGGTGCTTATTTCAAGAGCATGCCTAAGATGGGCAGGTCACGTTCATCGTATGCATGATAACCGCCTTCCTAAATGTGCACTTTATGGTGAATTGCTAAGCGGTTGAAGAAGATGTGGCGGTCAACGAAAGTGGTTCAAAGACGCTCTCCATGAAAATCTAAAATCCTGCGGTATTGCAGACGAGCAGTGGGAGCAACTTGCAGCGGACAGAGCCGAATGGCGAGGGGTTGTGGCCAGCTGTCAAGGAAATGTTGCTGCAAGAAGGCCGAATCCAAGACCTAACTAGGTCTATGTTTGTCCTGACTGCGGTCGACATGTGCTCTCCCGAATTGGCCTCTATAGCCATAGTCGTGTGCACCGTAGATGAATGGGAATTACAATAGACTACACCTTTTACTTGTTTTTATTGTACACAATCTATCGACTGTAACATTTTTATACTCGGACTCGAGTAACGGCTAATAATAATAATAACCATTTATTAATACTATTAATAAGGAATTTATTTATGTTGTATTAAAATGTGCGATAAATACAAATAAAATTACAGCTAAAAGAAAATAAGAAAACACAATTTTGTTCTAATTAAACGCCAAGAAGTAACGAAGGTAGCTTTAAAAACAATGAAATAGATAATTATTTATGGGGAATGTAAAAGAAATGCAGTTGCGGCTACCGACCTTTATGCCCAACGATAACCTGATAGACAATGTCCAGCGAAACATAATTTTAAATCTGTTAAAAACCTATTCCGAAGAGAGCCCAACAATGATCCCGAAGAAAACTTCATTATTCAAGGAACGGAAATTAATGTTTTGTCTTGAATAGAAGTTGATAAGGCTGTTTCTTTATGGCAAGTTGGATTTGAATTGACATCAGCCACCAAACAGTAAGCCGAATTTTGCACAAATACCACTATAAATCTTTTAAATACCAATTTCACCGGCATTTGTACGAAAGTGATTACGAACGTAGGATGGAATATTGCAATTGGATTTTGTATAATATAGTGCAGCCAAACAATGATTTTTTGGGATTGATTTTCTTTTCGGACGAGTCTAGGTTTACAAATTTGGGATTATTTAACCAACAAAATATTACATTGGTTACAAGAAAATCAAAAAATTTATTACGGGTGGGTAACTTTCAAGTGCGGTTCGGTTTCAATGTTTGGCTTGGAATAATCGGTAGTAGAATCATTGGTCCAATAATATTTGAAGGATCTCTGACTGGTGCCTAATACTTGAGATTCCAGGAAAATGAGATTGAGGACATTTTATACGAGTCACCTTTAGATTTAGGATAGGGAATGTATTTCCAACAAGATGACGCTCCTCCCCATAATTCAAGGATAGTAACTGATTACCTTCAACGGAGATTCGGAGAAAACGTATTTCGACTGTGAGCTGATCTCCAAGGTCACCTTATTTAACGCCTCTTGATTTCTTTGTTTGGGGCCATTTAAAAAATATTGTCTATGCAAATGTAAAATATACAGGTTCTATTTAAAAATCGAAAGTTAGTGTCACTTTCGGCGAAACCGGAAGTAAAAGAAAATCAATTGTATGTCAAAAAGTGCCGCTTGTTATGTATGTAGTATATCCTAAATGTCAATCAATTATCTTCAAAACTAAAGAAGAAAAGGGGGGTATACCATGATCTTGTTACACCCGGTACAATCCAAGGGCACTTACTTCAGTTTTATTATCCTATTTGGTTCTTTTAAAGTTTCGGCTCTTGGGGGCACCGCCCCCAACCCCCCCCCCATGTATTCGCCTCTGATTGCTGGATAGAGAATTTAAAAAACCCTTTCAAATGAGCTATCAGACGCACTCTCGTTCCATTTAAATTTTTTTAAATTGATAGCTGTCACTCCACGGCGGTTGGATGGGGAGGTATAAAATTATGCTCAAAAAATGTCATTTTAGAATTAAAAATTGTTGTGTTTTAGTATTTTACTCATAAATTGTTAATTACATGGATAATGCATTTATCCATTACTTATGGATCTCACTGTATAAGTAATAAATAATGCTATACAAATAATCTCGTTTTCTCAAGTTCTACGTGTTGCAGTAAATCTATTGAGATTTTTGCACTGTTATTTAAAATCACCTTGTGTAAAATTAATTATCAATTTTACAGAAAGAAGTGTGAAGAGCACTTAATTTGTCACACCACATATTTCGCAATTTTTCTAACAGGATGTGACAATATTATAAAGTAAAGGAAATTCAATTATATTTAAAAATTTATATCATTGCTAAATCGTTATTCAAACGGAATAATTCTACCATTATACCGAATTGTTTTATGGTAATCTATCTAATATGTAAATTTAAGTAATTTAAACTATGATAGGTAAATGGCGTCGGGTATTAGAAATTACAAAGTTTCTTTATTTGGTAATTAATGATTTATGCAAGGTCCCGATCAAGTTTGCGGTTGGAAATAAATGTTGGTTATATGGATATGTTCTGGGAATGGCAGCCGTGTAATTATATCCATCGGTATGGGTGAATACCTGGACCAAGATGACTTTTAACGCAATTTCAAAGTGGCATATCTCTGATATGGGTCGAGGGAAATGCCTTTTGTTCGAAATCGCCGGGACCTGCCATCATAATATGCTGGATGTACTTAGTACAGCTCGATTACTGTATTAAAAAGTTTTTGTTTACTTTCGCTTTAAAGTTCACACACTCTCTACCTTTTGGTTATCCCTGGGGGATAAATTTGGATATTACATAGAATAGTAATTTCTTTTAAATATTAATGCACACTACCTAAGTATAATACTATGTGTTTTTTATTTACTATTCATTGTCCAACAGAAATGAAATCAGTTATTACAGTTAAAGTAATAGTATTTATAAGCACCGCTAGGCCCAAAAAAGGTATGTACAAGAAACGTATTACAGAACTAAAAAAAAATCTTATACATAATTTTTTATGGTAATTGTTGCCAGTGCTTTATTGAATGATAGACAATATATTTAAACTCATTAATATGCAAAAAATGATGATTTTCTTTCGGGCGATGCAGAAACATAAGTACTTTTGAAAAACTTGATATAATGAAGAGGTTAAGATAAATTATTTAATCACTGATGAAGAACACAGACCTTGAATATAGATTGCTATCAAAGTTGTCAAGGATGCATTTGAAGTAACAGGAGATCATTTTCTCGATCTAGTAAATACTTCGCTGACATTTGATATCTTTCCTGGTGCATGAAAAACGTTATTCCAGTACCAAATGTTTCAAATTCGTCGAAATATGAAGACCAGAGATCAATAAATACATTACCAATATTTGACAAAATTGGGGAAGTAATTGTATTTCTTGACTTGTAAAGGGCATTTGAAATAACGTCTTAAAGTTTAAAAGTTACCTAAGCAACAGATCACAAAGTGTTAAATATAAAACTCAATAAGTTAGAACATGGCGTTCCACAGGAAACTATTATTGGCCCTATTCTATTTACTCTTTATATAAATGATATTGTTAAGTATGCAAGTAACTGTATAATGTCCATGTTTGCAGATACAATATTGTATATAAGTGGTAATAATCTTAACCAGACGTACATAACAATAAATAAGGAATTAGCGGTACTAAATAAATGGTTGAGTCAAAATAGTTTAAGTCTTAATTTAAATAAAACAAAATATATTCTAATAGGGAAAATATAGGTTATGTAGTTTAAATGTAACAAATTTGTATATAGAGATAATTAATTATAAGGTCCAACAAGTTAAAGAAATTAAGTACCTGGGTATTATAATAGATGGGAACTTAAAGATTAAAAAGCATTGTGACTGTATATTAAATAAAATGTCAAAAATGGTTTATTTTATGAGAAAAATAGGTAACAGCTTAACGATGAGCACAAAAATCTTATAAAAATCAATAATAGCTCCACACATTGAATATTGCTCAAATATTTTTTTCAATTTTAACCAAAACGAAATAAACAGCAAAAATTTCAAAATAAATCTATGAGACCAATTCTTAAATGTAACAGTATACACCAATAGAGAATATGCTAGAAGCACTTAATTTCACGAATGTAAAGCAAAGAATAATATTTAAAACTTTAGATTTTATTTATAAATTGAAGATCAAAATGACTGCCATGTACCTATGTAATAAAGTGAGATATATAAATAGTTTTCGTTCACATAATACAAAATAAAATAATGAATTTTTTATGGACACAGCCAAAACATCATTGTTGAATAAAACTGTATTACATAAAGGTCTAAATATGTTTAATACTCCACCAGCAGAAATAAAAAAATATGAGAATTATTTTAGATTTAAAGAAAAATTAAAAAACCACATACTTAATGTTGACTGCGGTAATGTAAAATGTAACCGATATTGAATGTAAATCATTGTTGATGGTGTCAAATTTATTGTATATATTCCTTATGTTTGTAATTCTATAAGTATGTTTTATGCATATATTTACATTAAGTTTATATCTGCGGTATAGTTAGCATATCAACATTAAACTTTAAATTATATTGTATTGTCCTTGTATGGCACAGGTTGCTAATAAAATCTATCTATCTATAACTAGTAGAAAGAGTAAGGTACAATAAAGACAAAAGAAAATCGTGCAGTGCTAGTTCTAATGGGAGGCTATCTACTTCAATGCATTGGACATAAACTCCTATCAAGCCTTTGAAAATAACATGAAGAAATGATTTTTCTATGTTCCAAAGATAAACTGTCATATTAAAAATAACTTTGTTCATTTTCAAATAATTTAATAAGAAACCAAAGTAACAGAAAGTTGTAAATAGTAGAAAATCGTAACATAAATTTCTAATAATGAAACCATTTTTCACAACATTTTCATTGTCATGTGAAGGATTATATTTTTTAATAATGGCGTTGTAGGTTTCCTCCAACAAATAGTACAATGAAGATAAACATTTTTTGTAATTGAGTAAAAGGGCTTTAGAGGACATGTGTTATAGAAAAAATCTGTAGTCCTTTCTAGCTGCCTGTTGGGGGCTTATTGCAATCAGATTTTATTTTTGCGATTCTTTATTGAAGGCGTAGTATGTCGGAATAGGCTGGGGCCGTTACCTTTTTGAGATGAAAAAATTAATAGCAAGCAACGGCCGGCTGGAATATATAGTTGAGGTCACAAAAAATTTTAAAAAATTTTTGGAACTTGAGATGAAGGGAAGTAGTGAAATGGGGTGCTATTTAAGGGATGAAAACCGTTTTTCGTTATTTGTGACGAAACGTGACCTCCTAGAGAAAAGTGTTTCATACAAAAGTTGTAGATAACAAAGAAATCTAAAACTTTTATTGTATATATTTTTCGACATAAGCTCAAAGTTTGCGAGAAAATGACGAAAAATCGATTTTCCTGTTTTTATTTTTTTTCTCGCGTGAAAATTATTTAATTTAAATGAAACTTTGTGAAAGTACGTAATTATTTGCATGTAATAAGCATGCATTTTTTCAATTTTGGGAAATAAATATTTCTCGAGATTTTACCATTTTTCCGAAAAAACACCCCTATTGTCGGCGAACAACTTTATTGATTTTTTTTGGATTTTGATGTTCTACTAGTGCTCATTTTTTTCGTCGAGATGTCTACTTTCAAATGGTACGTCGATGTTAATGATTTATTGTCACTTAGCAGCTTAAAATTAAGAAAAACCGAAAAAAAAATTTTCGAATCTCGAATTTGTCGATTTTTTTAGCATATTTGTATTAATAATTCATAATATTTTAATGAAAAAACTGACTATGGTATAAAATAAATAAAGTTGAATGAATTTCATCACGGAAAGGTAGGGAAAACTTCATGAAACTTAACATTTATATGGAAATCAATAGTACTTTATTAATTTTCATAAGCTACAGTTAAGTTTCGAAAACTTTATATGCATATTAAATTATTCTAAATACATATGATAAAATACAATATACAATTTATTTATATTGGCTACGAATTCTTTACTTTATTTACAAATATTTACTTTATTAATATTGGTTGTGTATAGCTTATAAAAAGAAAAATCAATAAAATAATTGTTAAAATCTAATCAATTTTAGGCCTTTCTTGTTGTGGTACGTTCTCTTCATCGATCAAACTCTCAAGTTTTATATTATCTTCAAAATCATTGGCATTTTCAGGCTCTTCAATTTCGATGTCATTATTCTTCGCTGGCTCTTCATCAATATCTTCAGAATCACTTAAATCTACAAATACTTCTCTGTCTCTATTTCAACAGTTCTCAGTGCATGTA
This sequence comes from Leptura quadrifasciata, assembly GCA_963675555.1. Taxonomy (NCBI): domain Eukaryota; kingdom Metazoa; phylum Arthropoda; class Insecta; order Coleoptera; family Cerambycidae; genus Leptura; species Leptura quadrifasciata. Next base: position 136,200,060 of record OY776676.1, read on the forward strand.
TTGCATAGATTGGTACATTTTAAGCCGTGTTTTCGGCAGCCGCACCTTTGATTATTGCATCCACTTTCACAAGTACAGCTAACGCTTTTTAACAACTTTCCGGGAATCAAGTCGGAACTGTCAGAGATGTATTTCGGCACGAGTCTTCCTACATTTTCGTTCCAGCCCCAGTCCTTTGTTTTTTTGTTGTCCTGATCGTTGTCAAAATTACCCAACCAAGTTTCCAATTAATAGACTCTATAAGAGTGTTGTGCAGCTGCTTCTTCAGTTGGAGGGAGTTTTTCCAATTTAAAAGTGGATTTGTTTGTAGCTTGCTGATACAGCACAAATCGTAATTAATTTAATGAGTTAAAAATTTTCTTACTTTTGTAAATACTAGCTGTAAGTTGAGATCCATTTTTTGCTATGGTATGTGGTCTGCGTCTTTTTGATAATAAACACTGGCTAGGTTTAACAAATTTTTATTGTCCAATAAAGATCTTACTATTGTTTTTTTCCCTTTTCCAGCAAAACTTGAAGTTGTATCACACCCAGAGAAAGCATGAAGAAACGCTATTACACTTGTGTATGGTTCGTGTTTAAAACAATGGGATGTATAAAATGAATCTTTGACGTTGCTTGAGCCTGGTTTGTGAAAATAAATATCCAGCCCATTCGAATTTAATTGGTGTAAAAGAACTAGTAAATCGATGTCTTGACCCACGATTATTACAGTTTTGTCATCTTGTTTAGCTAATTGGATCGCAGTATTAACAATCATTTCACTACTAACATTTCATTTTCACTTTCACTTTTTTTTTGTTTGAATACGTAACAGTATTTTTTTTTTGTATTCAATTTTAGCGTGGTTTCCAATAACTAAATTCATTTAACTTTAGTTATTTTATACCAAAGTAAGTTTTTTCATTAAAATATTATGAATTCTTAACATAAATATGCTAAGAAATTGAAAATAATGAAAAAAATCGACAAGTTCGAGATTCGAAAAATTTTTCTTTCGGTTTTTCTTAATTTTAAGCTGCTAAATGACAATAAATCACTAACATCGACCTACCATTGGAAAGTAGACATCTCGACGAAAAAAATGAGTACTAGTACACCATCAAAATTCAAAAGAAAATCAATAAAGTTGTTCGCCGAAGATAGAGGTGTTTTTTCGGAAAAATGGTAAAATCTCGAAAAATATTTATTTCCCATAATTGAAAAAATTTATGCTTATTATATGCAAATAATTACGTACTTTCACAAAGTTTCATTTAAATTAAATAATTTTCACACGAGAAAGAAAATAAAAACAGAAAAATCGGTTTTTCGTCATTTTCTCGCAAACTTTGAGGTTATGTCGAAAAATATATAGAGCAAAAGTTTTATATTTTTTTATTATCTACAACTTTTGTGTGAATCACTTCTCTCTAGGAGGTCATGTTTCGCCACAAATCACAAGAAACCGTTTTCATCCCTTAAATAGCACCCCATTTCACTACTTCCGTTCATCTCAAGTTCCAAAGTTTTTTTTTTCATTTTTGATGACCTCAAATATATATTCCAGCCGGACGTTGCCCGCTATTAATTTTTTTTTCAGCATTAAAAATCCGTAACGGCCCCAGCCTAGAAGTTGTTCAAGTTATATCAATTGTTTTGAAAACGCACATTGTGCACTTTGATAGATGGCAATGCTTTTTTCCTTTTATAGGAAACAGTGGAATATTTGTTCTTTCGTAGTATGTATTTTACTACACCTTTATTATTGTATTTATTTATTTATTGGTATGGAAAATGCTGAAACGCTGAATTCTGGATGATTATTTTGAAGGAATTATGGATTATTTGTGAACAGCTTGCTTCTTGCTTGCTATTATTGACAGTAACACATACCTTCACTAGACACTGCACTGCATAATGATGCATGGCATGAAAGTTTATCAATATTGGAGATAGCTAACGAAATTTACTTCATGGTGAATTTAACATTGTTAACCCTCTTTGTAGTTGCTGTGCACTGTGATGATGTATAGTGGAAATGTTATTAACAAAAATATTACCTCCAAGTTCCATGACTTTACAGAGATAATAAAGGTCCCCAGACTGCCACAGCAACTATTAAAGCTACTTGAAAGTGCTTATAATTTTGAAGTCATTTTATTTGCTAGTTAGGATAGTTTTACATCGAGAAGAAATTAGAATTTATGAAACATCATTAATAACTATGGGCACTAATGGCCTTAAGTTTTACCCTTGCGGAAACCCATATTTTGCAAAAATTATATTTAAAAGTGTTAAATACAACAAAATGTTCTGTTACAAGTGAACAGGAGATCTAACTAGTTACTAAATCCAGATACGTATACGTACTTAAAGAGAAATCGACTTATCTGAAGTGGACTGTATTTATTTCTACTATACAAGGCATCTAAGATGATTAATTACTCTAGAGTGCGGCGTTATGAAGTCTATTACCTATGAAGTGTTGTAAATAATAACAAACTGCAACAATAGCGGAATTATCTTTCCTTTAAAAAAAATTCTTCTTCTGCTTCGTCACTATAAGCTACAGACTTTTTATTATCCCGAAGTTACCACGCATCATCTTACAATCTTCATTTTGAGCAAAGCTGCTTTACTTGTTGAGGTAAAGAACTCTCGTTCATTCTCTAAGTGGTCCTTCCATTGTTGCCTATAATTTTGTATTTTGTCGTTAATATGTTTAACTCTCTCCGTTGTTTTCGATTCTTCTGTCAATTGCGAATGTTATTTTTAACCGGCCTCTGCCCTTCTCAAAACCATAGGTGGCATTGGATCCGATAGTAGTTGCAGTCGATATTTACTCAATTCAGTGGTTACTAATTATAACTTTTATTCTTGTACGGTGCTTCGTGGGAAGTTGAAATCTTCGTTACGTTGCTAAATAAATATTTATTTATTAGTAAAATTGCATAAAATGTTTTTTACAGCCACGTTTTTGTTCTAAACAAAAAATAATAGGGGGCTGAATATGTTGCTATGAACAACACCATTGCCACTAATAGTTTGGTTATTTGTTTTTACCTTACTCTATGTTTCAACTGATATTATTGAAAACCTCTCAGATACATAATCTACGCATGCTACATATTATGTGATTTCCAAATTATAATATATCGCTTTGACAAAAAATGCCAAAAGGTTTTTCAAACTTCAGTCTAGCATTTTAACCTCTCCACAATAAAATTGTGAGAGATTACTAAAATTGGTTCAAAAACGAAAATTGAGATAACATCAAATTTTTACGTTTTGAGGTCCTAGGAACCCAAAAAAGTGGTTTTTGAAAAATGTCTGTGTGTGTGTGTATGTGTGTTAGCACGATAGCGCCGAAACTACTGAACGAATTTGAAAGAAACTTTGCGTGTGCGTTTCTTTAGTGCTCCAGAAGATCTGAAAAGGTTTTGGTTGAGATCGGATTACGTTTAGTGCCATTTTGACGCAACAAGTTGTTTATTTTATAATTATTTTCAATTTGCAATGGAACCGTTGAAAAGCAGTTAAAATTCTGATTTCAACGATATATCACACTTCCACCCTTTCGATTTGGTTTCCGTGAAAAAAATTAAAAACAAAGCAAATATGGCATAGATCGCATTTTGCGTGACATGATCCATGCGTGTAGCCGTTACGTCGTGAAACTAATCACATCACGTGCCAATTCACGTGTGAGGGTTTCTTCACTGCTCTAGAAGTAGAGCGGATTACGTTTAGAGCCGTTTTTAAATATATATACAGACAAATCAAAGAATTAAACTACAAATATTCCTCTAAAATCTAGTAAAATTACTGAAATGCTAATGTTTCATTTAACAAAGACAGCCGCGAGCGATCGGATTGCAATGAGCAAATTTTGACGATTGTCATTGTCATCGTTTGTCATCCGATAACGTTGGTGTCATGTCATGTTAATAAGATTGCGGCATATTTGTAACTTTTAGTGGATTGTCACAAACTTTAAAGGTAGATGTAACAATATCAATATCATATGCTTTCTGTACCTTCGTTGATGAAATTATTATAGATCAATTTTCAGTTTGTTGCTTTACAAATCTGTAGTATTTAGGATAACTAGACTTCCTTAGTCGTTCAAGTGATGTTAAAGTTGTTAATATCCTAATAGTATATTATTCAACGAGCGATAATGTAGGTAATAACTCGCATAGATGATTGTAAATTCATTAAGTTGAGGATTTTTTTAGTGACCCAGAAGATCTGAAAAGGTTTTGGATGAGATCGGATTACGTTTAGTGCCGTTTTTTCACACAATTTAATGCTATTTTCGGCTTCAAAGATCCACCGAGTGGGGAGGTTTCAGCCGCTTCCGGTAGCTGCAGATTTTTTTTACAGTAATTTGTATTTTATCTACAAAATTGATTAAATGATTTTCCTAAATTAGTGATTAGTATGTCAACTTCTACATTATACATATTTGCCCCAAAAAAAAGGTTTTATTGCATTTTTTTAAATGTTAATTTTGGACTACAAGCCATTCATTTAAATTTACATTTTGTGCTTGTTAATTAGTATTGTAATTTTCCCAAGGCTAATTTTTCTGTTTATAATTGCACAAAGATTTGTTACTATGTAAAAAATGTGAAAGCTTTTAAAAACCTCATAAAATGCTTCCATAAGTCTTGTTAATTGGTGTTTTTTCTGATATTGTACATCATGGTTTTTAATACTTGTGTCTAGATTAGGCGATAGGCGAGATAAATTGCTCACAATATGGAAAGTTGTAACGATATCAAGTTTTTATGGCAGTATATCAATAGTACCACCTAGTAGATGAAGAAGCTCCGCTTGCCCACATTATTTATTATAAGTATTGTAATTGGAGAAATCGAAATATTGTTTAAATAAATCAAAAAATGGGTGCCGTATTGTGCTCTAGAAAGACTAACCTGAATTTCGCAAACGCTGTCACATCGACAAGAAAGAAGTGACCGACTGTATATGATATCATAGTATAATAAGAAGACTGGCTGTGAAGATTATAAATAATGTTAACAAATATTATATAAATGTCATTCATTAATCTCAAACGAAAGTCTTACTGTTAATTCACTTTTACTCGTTATTTTTATATAACATATGCAAATTCTAATGTAAAAATTAACATATTTTAAGACAGTGTTAGTATAAAAGTAATAAGCCAATACCAACTACACAGATCACAATTTTCATTGAGGGATAGTAATTGTTTTTGAAGTTTTCTTTCATATATAAATTTACAAATTAACGGAACAAAATAAAAATCATCATGTTATACCAGAAGTTATTTGGGTTTGATTTCTTGCGTAAATAAATGCAATATATTAAATTGTTTAAAAGCAAATTATTCTGTTGGTAATTGTAAAAAAGTACTATGTTCCACTATTTTCTTTTGATGAATGTTATGTCAGTTTATAAAAACTAACTCTTCTGTTTCCAATTTTCTACTTAAAAATTCTTTGGTCTTTAATAAGTTTCAAAAAGTTACTCTATAAACTTGGTTAGTTCTTATTTATGACATACTCTAGCGAATTTAACAAAGTTTTTTAATATGATGCTTCCACGAAAGTTTCAAAAATATAAATTAGATCCAAACGCCGAATGTTTCGATAAAGTTGACATATTAATTTTATTCGTATGTCTATGTAAATCTGTGCCAAGTTGAGAAACCTATTGAGGAACTTAAGAATATTTTATAATATCAACTTTCTGGAACTTACGATGAAACTAGAGGATATTTTTTTATTATATGGAAATTATTAGGTTAATAAACCAGTTTCCACTCAGAAGAAAAGTAGGACGTAGTTTTTCTCGTACACTTTTAATATGATATTTCTCTCATTATGCACCTCTGCGTATTGCATTTTAAGGATTGCTCTTAATGAAATTGATAATCAGGTTTGCTGAGTGTCTTTTGTGTATAATTATACAAAATATAGTATGACTTAATATTCTGATCTTGGAATAGGAAGATAATATAAATGTGTTGTAGAAGAAAATCTACTTTTTCGAGTGTGAAGTTTTTTTCACCTAAGATCTACATTCAAAGATTTTAGTTTGATGGCTATTTTATAAGCCAAAAAGATAGCCCCATATATAATCGGGAATTCTTTGAAAAAATTCAGAAATCTTTAGGGCCTCCGCACTCGGGGCAACATGAAAGCAATTCAGTAGTGATATGATATCTCCTCCCTGTCACTTCCTAGGTATAAGAATGAGAACCCACCAACGGGGCGATATGAAAGCAATCTATCGGCGAACTCCTCAACTTGCGCAATCTGAGCAACCTGGGCAATCTGCAGCGAAGCTCGATCTATGCAATCTGTTTTCATATCGCCTGTTGATATGAAGGTGTTTAATGTGAAATTGGTGGGTGCTGGGGAAGAACACCGCGGTTTATACGATTTTACTCTCACAGAGTATTCCCGAAAATACATTGCAGACAAAGCATGGCATCAGGTGGCAGCAGAAGTCATTTTGTCAAGCATGTAGAGTAATTTATTGAAAAAAATTATTTTACAAAATAACCTAGGATACGAACAAAAGTTCTTCACTTGACTCACACGACATGATGAAAAAAGGTGTAGAACCTTTAAAAATCAACTATTGCAATATATTAAATAGGTATTTTGTGCTTGGAAGGCAAAAGTTGACTGTCTAAAATTGCCCCGTGTGCGAATGCCCTGTTGCTCAGATCACCAATATCTCCTATATCACCGTTATCGCCAACATCACCAGTGACTTTTAATTGCTTTCATGTTGCGCCGTGTGCGGAGGCTCTTATTAAACAGACGTCCTAACACATGTATTATGATTTTCTCAGACTACATATAGTTGAAATCACGAATGTTGTCGTTCACGTGGTCAATTTATGTACTTATCAACGACATGCGATATTTCTGTCTTTGCAAATACAAAGCTCATAGAATGTGAATAGCAGAAAGTCACTTCTGCTGAGGCTACGACAGAAGTTCCAAGCGTAACGGTTCATTTTACAAATAAATATTAAAAGCATTAATCGTAGCCGCAACCACCGTTGAGCATTCTGTCAGTGCGATCGATAAAAGACTGAATGCAGTAGCCAGACATATGGTGGTAAAATTAAATCAGGAAAAACGTAACGGATGTTCCCTTTTTGCTTTTGCAAGATATCCATGAGGTGAATTGTAAAATTAAATGCGGGAACGGATGTTAAAATTCATTGTATCGCATGATATTATTGTCCAGATATTTTCATAACAAAATACGTTTCTTTTGCATACGCTGATACGCCCATGCGTGCCATTCTGTGTGACCTTGAGATGATTTCATTCGGAAATTAAAGAATGATGACGTGAACGACAACATTCATAATTTGAACTGGAGATTAGTGTATTAACTCAGAGGGGAGAGACTACTACTATACATATTTACATTTAATGACTCTTTAGCAAACTCAGTTATCTACTTTACCATTTTTATCGTACATATAGTTTTTGATTTTCATCAATGGGGACATGCACAAATAATTATAACTTTTAGCTACTATAATTCAATGCACTACTTATTGTCACTGTTTCTATTCACCCTGTGCTTTCTTCCGATCTGATCATTTTGCTTATGTGAACTAGGACTACTGTGATGGATTGGTCCCACTTCTTATATACACCGTGATGCTTATTTCAGATCCTTCAGAGCCCGTAATTCCATACGGGTCTCCTTTTGTCTAGTATTTCTATGGTATGAACTACCAAACTCGCTAGTAGCGCCATCTCGGGGCCAACTGAGGTACTATCATTCTATTGCTTGCTTCTCCTCTAAGCGAGACTACCGACAAAGCTGTCTGTAAGAGGAATATACACATTACAATATTCTGATTTTTTAAGTTCTTTTTTTATAAAGATTCTAATAAAATGACTTCCCAGCCTTTGCTTTCTGTATGTAGAATTTTAAGGCCTTAATTAAATGCGTGACTCTCCTCTATTAGATGGTTGGCATATGTAGAGTTTTTTTAATTGATGTAACTTCTCTTGGTCAACTCATATACACCTGAATTATTTGTTTTTTTTAACATTTATTTAACGTCGGTCTATTTCCATTACTGAGGCCTAACATCGACGCTGGTAGACGAGCCACCCCCAATCAGGAATTTTGCCGAACCTCTTCTCTTTCTAAGAGTAGGGATCTTTTACTTGTCTAACATTTAATAGACAAGGGACCGACGGCTTTACATCCCATCCGAAGGATGGTATATCCACTACACAATCCTCACGTAAGATTGCATAGCTTCCGCGAATACACAGATATGCAAGTCACTAGAAGATGTGACGCGAGGATATGGTCTTTCTTGAAGCGGTCGCCCATCTAAGTATTAACCGCTCCTGACGTTGCTTTATCACGTGTCGAAATATGTACATAGTAAAGATGCACCTACGCTCACCCCTATCTGTTGGTTTTAAAAGCTACGTTATTTGTAGCATGATCTATAGAATTTTAACTATCCCCATATGCGATGAACGCTACCCCAAGAACTACAAAAATAGCAGTAAAATCAATGCAATTGCAATTAAGAGGACGCATTTTTGTCTTAAATTCTCAAAATTTGATTAAACATTACGATGAAATAAAATATTTTGTATCTGTAAATAATCCATTGGTTATGTGCTTAACTGAAACTCATGTAACATTAAAGATAGATGATTTTGAAATAGCCATTACAAATTACAATATTTAAAGGGTAAATTGTGAAAATAGGCACAATGGGGGTGGGGTAATTTTTTATATTCATTCAGATATTAAATATATCGTTTATTTCTCTATGTCAGTTGAAAAGAATCTATAGTTAATTGTGATCAAAATAAAAGTAAATAATGAATACTTTACGTTGGCAGAAATTTAACATTCACCAAATCATTCACATGTGGAATTCTTAAATTTCTTAGAAAGATATTTAGATCAAAATATGTTAAATATGCCTCACATTTTTAATGGTGGAACATTTTAACATTAATTGGAACTCTAACCTAGGACATTGCAATCGCTTAAAAAATGTAATTAATGACTTTATTTTAAAGAAAATGGTTAACTTATATACACATAATATGTTCGGAACTGGTGGCAGCCTTATTCATGTAGTCATAACTAATAATAAAGATGGTATTGAAGTAGCAGATTTAGACGAGCCAAGTATAAGTGATCATAATATTATAGAAATAAGTCTTCCTAAAATAAATAAAAATAAAACCTGTATAATTAAAAGTAAATTTAAAGATGTAGTCTTGTTTCAAGCAGAAATGAAGAAAGTTGTAGGCAATTTTGACTATTTATAGAGTTAGTGGTATTAATCAGAAATATGATTTATTCTTGACGAATTTGAAAAAAATTGTGGATGAATTTCATGCCTAAGAAGGAAGTTATGGTGCATAAGAGAGACAAAGGATGGTTTAATGATAAAGTTCTTGAAGCCATAAAACAAATAGACCAAAGTTACAAAATTTATAAAACAACAAATAATCAAAATGGTTGGAAGATCTATAGTTGAAACGAAACAAAGTAGCAGACGTTATTAGAACTGAGAAATGTAGGATATGATTGATCTTGCTAGAGGCAACTCAAAAAAGATGTGAAAATTTCTAAAAAAATATAATATCTTGTAAAGATAAGGAGGTTGTGAGTGAGATAATGTTTGGTAATGAGTTATTAGAGAATATGAATGCTATATTAGAAAGTTTTAATGAGTTTTATGTAAATAGTGAAATAGTCAATGATATACCTAGAAATAATGGGCAATACCAATTATGGCAGATTTTCTAGTTTCAAATTATTGCAAAAAACGAGCTTAAAAATATAGTTCTTTCATTAGCAAGTAAAAGTAGTCCAGATGACATTGCCATGTTTATTATTTACAAAGATTTTTTCCACATATTGGCTGATCCTCTTCTAAACATCATTAATACCTCGCTACAAATTGATATTGTTCCTGATGCATTGAAAGTCGCAACCATTGTTGTATTAAAAAAAATCGCTAAAACCGTTAAAGCTGAAGAATTTCGCCCAATAAATATGCTTTCAGCATTTGAAAAATTTTTGGAAAGGGTTGAATACGTAGTAATCTTAGAGTTTGTAAAGGAATACAAATTACTATGCAAGTTCCAATCGGGTTTCAAAGAAGGATATACAGTTGTGAAAGCGCTTTACAGTATGTTATTAACGAATGGAAAAAGGCAAGTGATATAGGCAAATTAACTGGTATAATTTTCTTGGATTTTCTGATAACTTTTAAAACCGTAGATAGAGCTAGATTGAAAGAATATGAGTTTGAGGAAGTGGTACATATGAGGACAAGTAACTATTTGAGTGGTAGAATGCAAAAAGTAAAGCTTGATGAGTATGTATCTAATACAAAGAGTATAAATGTTGGAATACCGCAAGAAAGTATTTTAAGTCCCCTTTTATTTATTTTATATCTTAACGGCATTGTAACTCTGTTCAATAACTGCAGTTATCACTTATTTACAGAGGGTGCAGTTATTTATATATAAGAGAGAAACATATTGCATTATTGGTGAGTCGAATGAATGAAGTCTTGAAAGAAGTGAGTGACTAGTTAGAAGTAAATAAATTGAAGCTAAATGTATCTAAAATAAAAGATATAACTGTAGGAGAAAAGAAATTTAAAGATGATATAGGAGAGGAGACATTAGAATTTACAGTTTGTGCTGAAGCAATTCAGGTTGTTAATGAAATTGAATACTTAGATGATAATCTTAAATTTGGTAGTCATAATAATCATGTGTGTAAGAAAATAATAAAAATAATAAAAAATGGTGTATTAAACAGAGTCGTCTGGTATCTGTCTACTACAAGTAGAAAATTGGTATATAATACTATTATATTACCTCATTTTAATTATTGTAGCATTGTTCTGTATCTTGCAATCGATGGTGACTTGCAAAAGTTGCAAAATAGGGCCATAAGAGCTACATTGAGATACAGTATTTATACTAGAGTGAATGATATGCTGAAAGTTTTAGGATGGTTGAATGTACGAAATTATGTTGAATTCAATGTACTGATATTTAAACATAAAATAAGAATGTATGTAGTACCTCCTTATTCGCAAGAAAATGCGTAAATATTTGAATATTTGAATGATTATAACACAAGAGTTGGATATAATTTTGTACTATAACGTGTAAATACAACTTCTGCTCACAGATCAATCTTGGTCAAAGAACTAAACACATACAATAACCTCAGTAAAGAAGCTAAAGAGGCTTGTAACATAACTTCTTTCAAAAGAATAATTAACAATATGTATACATAATAGATTAATGAGGAACTGTGTTAGTTATTTTATGCGTAGATTAGAATATGTACATTTATATTATTTTTTCTTTTCTCTTTTAGAATAATTTTGTAAAACGTATTGTGTATAGCAAAGTGCTAAATAAAGGATTACTGTACTATACAAATAATAAAACAAATTGAATTCAGTAATAATAGATAATATCACTGATAAAAAATCTTTGATAGAGCTATCGAAGGAACATACCCAAAATAAGAAGAGAAAATACCGACAACAAAGTTTTAAAATACATCGGTCCTCAGTACCAGTAACAGTAACTTAATTTTTTAAGATTTACAATCTTTTTTGGAAATTTTCCACATAATATGATCTTTAACATAATAATTTTTCCTCCAAAAATTTTAAATTAGCTCCTTTTGATTCGGTTAAAGCAAAATAATTTTGTAAAACGTATTGTGTATAGCAAAGTGCTAAATAAAGGATTACTGTACTATACAAATAATAAAACAAATTGAATTCGGTAATAATAGATAATATCACTGATAAAAAATCTTTGATAGAGCTATCGAAGGAACATACCCAAAATAAGAAGAGAAAATACCGACAACAAAGTTTTAAAATACATCGGTCCTCATCAGTACCAGTAACAGTAACTTAATTTTTTAAGATTTACAATCTTTTTTGGAAATTTTCCACATAATATGATCTTTAACATAATAATTTTTCCTCCAATAATTTTAAATTAGCTCCTTTTGATTCGGTTAAAGCAAAATTTTTCTCTTTTCTTACATTTGTAAATCTCCCAGTCGTTTTATAAATAAAAAGTTTTCTTAATAGTTATATTTGTCTTACAAATAAAAATTATTTAGGATTATCAAACGCATGTTTAGGAGATTCATTAACCGTGATGTTAAATTTTGCCAAACCGTAATCGCGCTGTACCATTGAGATGAGAAAGATGAAGTTGCAATAGTACCTGTGTTAGCGTTGTTTACCAGTAGTGAACTGAGTTGGGGCGATAAAAAGTTGTCTGCTTTACCGGTCAGGTTCTTTAAACAAGGGTGCACAATGCCAAAACCCAAAATTAAATAACCAATTCACATGCAACTCTCCCTTTTCAATACGAAATTGTAGTCATATATTTCATCCGTATGAATTATGGCTTTGCGCTAATGGTTTCAGAACATTTGTTTACGATAACGTGTAATGATTAACTTCTAATCGAAGAGTAAATTAATCAGCTTGAAACGATAAATTCAATTTAATATCTGTTTAATATTTTGACCTAGTAATAAGCTACTTTATTTAATTTACATAAGAAAAGGCATCAAAAAGAACATTATCATCATTTGACAGTTGTTTTGTTTATTTTGATTGAATATTAATGAATAATATTCTATTGAGAAGGAAGAGTAAAGTGGATTTAGAAGGAAGTAGGAGATTAAATATTTCCTCTTAATTTTCATATATTTCTATTAACTTTTTTCCTTAATACTTAGGGGAACCTGTTGTACCTTGGACATCGTTGTACCTCGAATATACCACTGAAATTTAAACTTCGCGGGTCACTTTGTTCAACTCCATAATAGTATGTCATCAATTAGCCCCTAGATGGCTCCTTAAACTTTATTACAGACATCCATTAGAACGCTTGTATTTGTGAAAGGTTTCTTAAGTTTTCTGACTGAAATTGTAAGTTTTTTTAACTTGTCTTTTTTACTAATATAGTATTTACATTGTCTATAATTCATGTGGATTATTTATTCATAGATTAAATGATTATTTGGCTCCTACATGGTGTCTTTAGAAATAATTTAATCCTAACCAAAATTTTCTGTAGCTTAGTTTTGATATATTGACATAGTGTTGTACCTTGAACATAATAAACACGATGTACCTCGGACACGTCCAATGTACAACATGTTTTATCTTGGACAGGTCCAAAGTACATCGTGAATTTTACCTACTTAATTGCGTTTACGTTTTGCAAAATTAACTGTTACATTTTATTCCAGTAATTGTTCCGTGATCACTTCACCTTAATAAATATGCCACGCAGCAAAACTGGGGTCAAGAGGGTTCGCCCAGATAAAGAAAAACTAAAAAGTGCAATTCAATTAATTAAAGAAAAGAAAATGACATTATACAGTGCTGCAAAACATTGTGGTTTAGCTAGAACCACTGTTAGCAGACATCTTCAGTACTTTATGGATAATGGAAATGAAGATTACACTTTACGCGAAAATAATGCCACGAAAAAAGTTTTTAATGCTACAGAAGAAAATATGCTTTTAGAGTATATAAAACAAGCAGCAATTTTACAGTACGGCCTGACATTAAAAAATGTTCGTGAACTAGCCTACAAATTTGCGATGGAAAATAATAAAAAATATCATTCCAGCTGGAATAAAGACAAAATGGTAGGAGAATTCTGGTTGCGCACTTTTAGAAAAAAATACAAAAATGACATAGCGCTCCGCAAACCTGAAGCCACAAGCTTGGCCCGATCTACTGCATTCAACCGAACCAAAGTTGCACTCACATTTCAGAATTACAAATCAGCTCTGGCACAATGTCCTCCTCTGCCAGCTGTAAATATATGGAATTGTGATGAGACCGGATTATCTACGGTTCATGTTCCTCCAAAAATCCTGGCGGCAAAAGGATCTAAGCAGGTTGGCTCCATGACAAGTGCGGAAAGGGGCACAAATATTACAATGATTGCAGCGGTGAATGCTGGAGGCGGTTTTATTCCACCGATGCTCATATTCCCGCGCGTCAATTACAAGGATTTTATGATAACTGGAGCTCCACCAGGAACAATTGGTGGAGCAAATCCATCCGGCTGGTCCAATGAATCATTATTCATTCAATTTTTCAAGCATTTCCTCCAGTATGCTAAGCCGTCTAAAGATTCCCCATGATTATGTTAATGGACAATCATGAAAGTCATATTTCAGTCCCTGTAATTAAACTAGCAAAGGATAATGGAGTGATTTTGGTAACATTTCATCCTCACACCAGTCACAAAATGCAACCTTTGGACAGGGGCGTATTTGGACCGTGGAAACGGGCAAAAGAAAAAAAAATTGGTGTTTTGAAAAAAAAAAAAAAAATTTGACCCCAAAAAGGTGACCATTCTTAAACGAAAAGTGCTGGCAAGTTCTTCATCAGAAAGTTCTACATCTGACCATTTTTCGCTGAATGACTGACGACTCGGATGGGTCTCTAAATTTTTCAGAAGCAGAAACTGATATGGCTGCAAACGCGATTGGTAGAACATCTATTTTAGGTGCCACTCAAGTAGCTAGCTATCACATAAAATACCTAGTTGGTGATTTTGTTATTTTCGTTTACGAATGCAAATATTTCCCGGGAAAAATCTTGGAAACAAATAAAGAAGGAGCTGAAATAAGTGTAATGCACGAAGCATTAAATAGTTGGAAATGGCCGGAAAGAATCGACTCAATGTTCTATTCATGGGAGGATGTTCTGCAAAAAATTCTCCCCCCGAGAAAAACCATTCTAAACGAGACATTTATACAGTAAAAGAAATGACTCAATTCGGTGCGGATTAGATAAACGAGGTTAACCATAGTTTTTTAGTGTATAAATAGTGGAAAAAAAGCACATATATAGATAAACATAATATGTGTCCAAGGTACAACAACTCAAGGTTCGAAGTACATCACCCCTGTTGAACCTCAGACCTAAATGTACTTTTTTCTAAACGTTTTATTTTTTGTAAAAATATATAATTTTTTTTTTAACAAAAATCTATAGTATGTCTAAAAGCAACTACAATAAATTAAACGAGAGCAGGTAAGGCTAACTAAAAGGCGTAATTAAAAAAAAAAGAAATAGCGGAAATAGGTCTGAGGTACAACAGGTTCCCCTACTCTGCTACAATTTCAACTAATCAAATGTGCGCAGAAAGCGTTTGTCTGTCCTAATAATGACGATAAAAATAGCAAGTAATTTCATTTTAATACTGATTTAAAACTTCTTTCTTCAAGATACATTTTTCTAGATAAAATATATGTTTATGTATAGTATATTCCACCTAAGACACTTTTATAATTTTTTTATTTATATCCGATTTAAACTAAGATAGAACACATTATCTTATCGTCTTTAAAATAAGGAAATCAAATTATTGAAGACCCGCACTTAATTGTTGATAGCTTCTACTGCTCGAAATCATCCACACATCCCAAATCCGGCGTCGATAATTTTATTGACACACCTAAGATTAACTCCAATGTCTTAAATATGTCTGTTCTAACAGAAGAAGAGGTAATTAAGGCCATTAAAAAAACTAAAGCCACTATGACCACTTGTCTCGCTCTAATTCCTGCATTTCTTATTAAAGTTTGTGTGACTGTATTTGCCAAAGCACTTATAATTATCTATAATTTAATATTAAGAAGTGCAAGTTTTCATCAGAAGTGGAAATCTTCTCATGTGTGTCCTGTATTCAAAAAAAGGTGACTTGAACGAGATAATAAACTATAGACCAATTGCTATCATTTGTAATTACTTGTGGTGTTATTATTACTCCACCATATATTCTCATGTCTCTGGCACAATATCTATCGATTAACATGATTTTATGAAGGATAGATCAACTGTTAGAAACCTTGTGTGCAAAACACAATTTTTTTGTGAAAGTTTGGATAGAGGTGATCAAGTTGATATTATCTACATGGATTTCTCCAAAGCTTCTGACAAGCTAGATCATAGTACTTTGATTAGTAAACTGAACACCTTCGGTCTTTCTTATTCGTTACTATAATTAACTAAATCATATCTGCAGGATCGATATCAATTTGCTCAGTACCCGGGTTATAAATCAGGCAGTTTCTTACAAAAATCCGGTGTGCCACAGGGGTCGATACTTGGTCCATTTTTCTTTGTTATGTTTACTAACAATATTTTGGAGGTCTTCGATAATAACACCCATTTTCTTTTATACACAGATGATCTAAAAATATATCGATTGATTGACTTAATTGATGATTATGTTAATTTTCAAGACTGCTTAAATACTATTAATACTTGGTGTAATGACAACCATTTACCTCTTAATGCCAGCAAATGCAACGTAATGTCATTTGGCAGAGAAACCAACATGTACATATTTAATTATAACGTTGACAACGAAAATTTACAAAGGCCTGATTTCATCAAAGATGGAGTTTATTTCGACCAAAATTATCTTTCAATAAACACGCAGATATGACAATTGCTTCTGCTTTTAAAAGCCTTGGTTTCGTGATACGTAACTATAAAGGGTTTAAAAATATTTTCACTCATCGGCTTTCGTTATATCTCGCCTTGAATACACTTCTATTGTGTCCAGTTTACAATTCCAATATTCTACAACTAGAGAATTTTCAGCATAGGTTCTTAAAATCTGCTGTGTAAGCACTTAACGGATTATTCAAGATGGCGGATAATGAGCATTAAGTTCTCAAGCTACTCACAAAAACTGTTTTAGATGTTGTATAAAAAAGTATTTAATAGTGTGATCTATATAAAGTGTTTGAGTGTGCCAAACAAAAGCTGTTTTCTTCTTCTTTCAAAGACGAAGTACAACTTTTGAGTCTAAGATAGGCAGTGTGTCTGTTATCTATTATATTTCAGTGATATGGTTTATATGTACCTGCTTTGTACTGTAATGTATTTTTCATTGATAAATAAAAAAAATAAAAATTTCGGGCTAATGGCCACTAATCTTTACAAATTTTTGAGTAGATATTTTGCAATTCATTAGATTCAGAACTATTTGTTTTATACAATAATCAGACATTTAAGTGAATCAGCAAAATAGAAATATTATAAATTGTTATGGCAAACGTATACCTAGAGTGTAATTTTTAATTTAAATTATTTTGTTCATCTGTTAGCCAAACGTTATAAAAATGTATTCTAGACCTGCACTGTACGTCGATGTGTACACTAACGAAAGTTGTCTGGGGAACATTAAAGGAGTAATAACAATTTTCGAGTTCAACTTTAATCTTTGTTGCTAATGTTTATTGGTGAGTTTATCGTGTTCGTTAATGCCAAGGGTTTATAATAAACGAAAATAACCTGGCTATTTGTTTTTATTTCTTACCCACGGCGCACTGTTAAAAGCAGAATGGAGTGGTGCAGTCAAATGGACATATGAAGAAAAATAATTAGCTTTATGTGTATTTAATTGAACACAATAATATCGTACACAAAAACATGAAAAATACTTTGCAAGTCTACTTATGCGTGCAGAATTTGATGATTTAAAATAAAAACTTATCATATACTTCAAAAAATGTAACAAATGTAAATATTTTTGTCTATAAAATAAGGCAATTGAGTCATTAGAAATTTAGTCCATTTTATTTCCGTGCAAAGAAACATCAAGTGATGTTATTTATTTTTGTGTAACCTCACTGGTAATTTACACTTGCTCTACCTGATTGCATCTAAAACTGTAAAAGTTTGGGTCGTTAAATGGTACTGCAATATATTTTTTGTTCCCTCAGATGAAAAAAAATATTTTTCGGCCCCCAGTAAAGGTCAAATTTTCAAGTGTATTATTATTCTTGGGATGGAAAACGTTTCATTCACTGCATTTAATGACCTTAAATACTCAAGAATTATTCGACGCTTCAGAAAAGATCATTATCTACCATCTATCTATTATTGTGTCGACTATTGAAAGGGGAAGGATTTTAACTGATGTATTACAAATGCTCAGCCGAGTATCTCTGGTATTATTTTTATTATAATAATATACGGGAAGAAAGGCAAAGTTATAGTTGATAATGAATTGTACACAACAATACAATACTTCACAAAAAAAAAGGAAAAACTTTCTAAATTTCGGATTTGTACGTATAATCCCTTTAAATTAGGACATACTATGTAAAATGTCAAATTTATTGGTATGGATGATATTAAATGATAGTTTTAAGGTTGCAATACATATTTGGAACGGGATTTCGTAGTTCTACCAGATTGTGCATTTTATTACCTTTACAGGAAGCGTGTGCACAAACCCTAAGCGAGCACTTATTTAAGTTAATATAAAAACTATCACACCAAACGACGATGGATTGTATCAAAATATATTTTGAGATATCTGAAAAGTACTGTTTTGGGTGTAACTTATAGAGAATATATAGATGTAGGTTGGGATGGCTATCGATCTTTTTCAGGATATACGTTCATAGTTGCTAATGTCGCTATCTTTTGGAAAAGTAAAAACACAAATGTATAGTTCTACTTCAACAGATATTATTTAACAAGGTCTCGAACAAGTTTGCAGGATCTTTTGCAGTACATGCCCCTCCCCCTCAGTTTTCGTGGGTGAGAAAACATTGATGGTTTCGAGTTCTGAAACCCTTGCGTCTACCCCTATCAAGGAAAAACCACCCCAATTTCCAAGTTCTTGGACTTGGGCTTGCGAGGGCTCGGGAAATAATAATAAATTCAGTTAATTGATACTAAAATAACACGGACCGACCCCTGGGGGTTGAACCTATCCTCGCCCGTAAAGGTAATTTCTCCAAAGAATTAAAAAATACGAACTCGACAAGGTTTTCTTAATGGATTTTCGAGAGCAGAGATCACGATGGTGGTGTTATTCTTCACCCAACCCTTCCGCAACTACCCCCGATATATAAAAGCCGCCACCCCTCCATACTTTCGGTCCTAGACACGCGGGGATTCATCGGATAGGGGTTTTTATGGGAATATCAGGGAAACTAACCATTGCTAAACCACAGTTAACCTAAGAAATCACCGGGAGTTGAAACTACCCTGCTTGCATCACCGAAATCACTCGAAAAACTGGAAAACGCAACGTATAAAAACTATCCTCTCTTCCGTGCTGTTGATCCTAGGCATGTGCTGGTTTGTCCGATCGGGTTTTTAAAGAGAATATCAGCTAAACCACTTACCTGAGGTGAAATAAATTACCAATGGCTGCATCAATGCACGGCGGCTTTTGTTGAGTTCGTATATTGATTATCGGGAAAAAGTAATTTTTTATTTAAATAAATATTTAAGAACGGGTATACTCATATGATATTCTTATTTAAAAAAATATTAAATAATATTCATATTACGTAATTACAATAGTATACTAATCTACTCTTTGATACTTACATCATCATTGCAAACGAATTTCACAATCAACATAAGTATCGTCTGCCTCGTTGCCTTCACAACTATCATTTACATCATAATTTATATCGATAGATTTATATAAAAATAAATACACATACAATTTATAAAAATGGTGTATTCGTACATGTTGGTAGTTACGGGAGGGTAGGTTAAAAAAACACCACCATCGTGATTCCTGCCCTCGAAAACTCATGAGAAGCCCATTCCGAGCCCGTTTTCCCATTTCTCGAGTGATTTCTGTATTGCGAGCAGAGTAGTTTCAACCCCTGAGTATTGCTTAGGTCAACTGTGGTTTAGTAATGGTAGTTTCCTTGATATTCCCATGAAAACCCCGATCTGACGAATCCCGCATGCCTAGGACCGGTAACATGGAAGAGGGGGTGGTTTTTATACATTGGGGGTAGTTGCGGAAGGATTAAGTGAAAAATAACACCACCGTCATGATCCCTGATCTCGAAAACACATAGACAATATTGTTGAGTCCGTATTTTTTATTCTTTAGGGATATTACAGCTACGGACGAGTGTAGTTCTAACCCCCAGGAGTCGATCCGATCCGACAAACCCTCGTAAGCCCAAAGCCGAGAAGCCAGAAATTAAGGTGGTTTTTCCTTGGTAGGGGTAGCACACACTCGAAACCATCACCATAGTTTTTCTCGCTCTGGAACACGGGGGGAGGAAATGTATTGCAAAAGATATAATCTTTTGATATTCTTCTCTTTTTGGAACCTCGTTAAATGGGCTAAGAGTCAAATATTAAAAATGTTGGTATTAATGAAGCTAGCAGGGAAGCTACATATAAGGAATTAGTCCATGATTTGCCTGGAAAATTTAATAAGATCAATTTAGAGAATAATTCTGTTGGCATTGAAATATTTAACGACAATCATGGTACACAAAAAATTGACTGGCAACCCAGTGGACCATAAAGAAACTAAGCATGTTAACATGAACTACTACTATATTAAAGATAACATTGAATCCAAGGGAATGTTCATAGACATTAACTAGGCTAGACTAGATTAATTATATCAATTTATATGATGATTCTGTAAGTATCTAACACATATAGCCCTCCAGGCATTGTACTTTTGCAACAATCTTTCCCTGAAATGAGAATCCCATCGTCAAAAGTATTGGAATCTTTTTTATCGAAAGCAACACAGAACCTATTTTGATAAGAGTGCTGACAATAGATTAAGGAATATACATAACTTGAGAATTAGCTCCAGTTTTTCATATTCACAATAACATCATTTTTACCTTCACGCACAGTATCGTCTGTCTGCCCAATGTCATAATAGCCAACAAAAGAATTCCGTCAGCGCTTATGAACTAGATAATTCTTTGCTTCAAATTTTCCGTCTTGATAAGTTTCTCTACCATTTAATTTAACTTCTTAAAATGCAAAACTGATACGTTATCTTCCTCAGTACACAGTATTATTTAAAAAGGTATGGATTAATTAGACGTAATGAATATAAAGGAAAACTAAGGCGCATGGAATATAGGTTCCTCAATTAAATAAAAAGCAGACTTCTGGGCCCATAACAGTCTTGGAAGTTCTAATCATGAATATATAAAAAGCACTAATTAGCATTACAACATGTTTATTGTAGAAGAGCTGAGAAAAATGCTTTGTCATACATAAACTTTTATAAATAATCTAACAAGTGCAGAATTATAACACTTTGTAGTAATATAACAACATTTTTAATATGGATTTCTTGCAAGATTCGTTTTCGATGAACTACGAAATGTCCTCGTAAAACTCGGTGGATTAAGTTCTGGTCAACTTGAAGACCATTCTACTAGATTTCGTCGTATTGGAAAGAAAAAGTATTTATCTGAGAACAGAGTGTCGTGTTATTTTAAAAACATATTCAGAACATTTCCGTATTTGCGCAATTGACTAATTGATAATATAACACCTAACTTTTGTAATTTTGTTCCTGTTATAAAGAAATTATATATTGGGTTATAAAGATGCCCTCTCTAAAACAAGGAATTACTACTATTATTGATTCTAGATGGTTATGACCTATTATAGAAACGTCGCATCATTATCTTTGGATTCAGGTTTCTCGTTCGCCACGAATCCCATTTCTAATTTATGAAGGAGATCGATCACTAACCTATGATAAATAGAGCAACCGGCACAACATTAATTAAGAATTTGGCGATGTCGTGAGACTTGTCTATAGTAATAAAGGGTCACCGGCTCAATCCCTTCTTGAAGTACGTAAACTATTTTCTTGGCAATACGAATGTAAATAATGAATTAACTTATGAAAACATCGAATTCAGCGTCGGCTGGTCAAATTTTGGTTAGCCATATCTCGATACTGAGGTTTGGAATGAGAGTGCTAGTTTAAATCATATACCAGGAGTAACTGCTGAAGTTCTACGCCAACCAACATCCGTGTGTATAGGATTTTATAAGTGAATAATGATAGATATGGAAAGAGTAGACTGAAATGAGAATTTGATCTTTTGCTTCAAGTTTTTCGACAACAGGAATTAACGCGTTGAAACTGTTGAAGAAAGGTTTTCCATTTGGAAATTATAGGAAAAAACTTCTTCACTACTGATGAGGTGAATTTTTTTACAATTCTTCATTCATTCGTTATTTATTTATTCATTTATTTACATACACCATCCAACAGCCAAGGCCTATCACCAGATGGGAAAATACAAGATTATGAGCAAATATCACAAATTACAAATTAATATGTCAATGTATATAACACTATGTTATACAATATCATTTAAATAGGCGTGGAAGAGAAAAGATACAGAGACTATGCAAAAAAAGGATGAACTATTGCACAGTGTTCAGTGTCTTAAGTCTATTTATACTACAATTAAATATATGAACTCTGTCTTGCAGGTTGTTGTAATTATCGCACACAGAGAATTGGTGAATGTTTTAACAAATTATCCCTTGGTCTGGCAAGATAGATAGAAGGTAATATTATTACGAACCTCGGTTCTTGATACATGAAAGCATATTTGTTCTAATACCTGAGGACAGTCTATTTTATTGTGAATTGTGAAGTGCGGCCGTGAAGTAGAAGCGGCCAAAAAGATAATATTGACAAGTGACTACAAAGAAATGACACTTTAGGAATGCTGTCAGATCTGATAAACGCATTTTTTTCTGACAGTTGCCTAAAAAAGTTAACTAGCACAAAAAATATATCCACAGTAAATAATAGCAGTTTACCGGAATTTGGTGCACAGCAAAATTTTTAATACCGACGTTATATATTTTCTGATACTAACATTTTTTGCAACGTAAATTTAGTTGACATTTAAATTGACTGATGTGTACATTCTTCGAGTTTCCGTTATTGAATTAAAGTTTATTATATTTTCTTACGTTTCGATTTTCATAATCATCGTCAAAGAAAATTTCAAACTTAAATAAATCTATTTAATAATAATTTTTGCAATTTATGTCTAGCTGGATCTAGTGTTTGGAAATTGACATTTGAAAGAATACAAAAAATTATTTAAATCCAAATCGTAAATTTTAAGTTATTAGTAGAAGAATCAGTCATAAAAGGTGAAGTAAATCCTTATTTATTATTAGAAGGAAAATATAAAAATAGTGTACCATAGCAATATATACAATTGGTAAAGACAGATTGTGCAAAATTTACATATTTGGCCGAATTATTCCATTATCCGTTTTTACGACCTTAACTTTTCGATTGGAATAAACATTTACTAATATTAACTGACATTTGGGAGATTGTGATTAATCTATACAAATGCTCTAAAAATGTTTGAAAGCTTCGTTTCCTATTGCATACTTGTCATATGGATATTTTCTACAGATTACATGATATCACGAGGGTAATTTATAATACGGTGTATCAATATCATCGCCTGGGTATGTTAAAGAATTATCATTTTTCTCTTACGTTGTATGAATACAAAAGATATATATTTTATATGTAGTATTGAACCCAACAAATAAATAAAAAAGTGTATTTGAATAAAATAATAGAATAATAAAATTATAATGTACTTATACAAAACAATTGAACTATATTGTATAAGGTTCTAAATCGGATCAATACAAAGCAGAACTTTATTCTTTTGCCATATCATTTCACATTTGTGTAAGCTATTAGAGACATTTTTTAGACAAAATGAACAAAGTATTAATGGTATTGGACTGGAAAAGAAAAGACCAAACATTAGTAATTACGATCCAGAGCATAGATAATTATCTCACATCTGTCTATGACATGTAATATGCAAATAACCTTCCTTAATATCAACTTGCCGTATAATATAGATAATAACAGAAAAGTAACGCTCTGTACAAATACCACGCACAATTCTTACTCAAATAACTAAAGAGATACGTCATAAAATCACCAGACAACATTCACTAAAGGCAGATCAACAGACGACCCTATGTAGAGCGCCAGATGAATCCTGTAAGAAAAATGGAGAGAGGGAACAATGCTGTTATAGCAGCGAAGCTCTTTGACACTATCAATCACGTGACCATAGTTAAAATGTAAAGAATGGAGGAAGCACCTCACTGCCTAATGAACAAATGATTAGATGGCTCTGATAGATGAGTGAAGCCAAACAAAAGACTATAGGAATTACACAGAGGTACCTCCCCCTTTTTGACTATTCACACTATGTAAAGCACAATAAAAGACACGCCAAATTTTGTGCAGACAGTTAAATAAATGCCAAAAATTCCGTTATAGGAAAGTGACAAAAACAACAGCTTGGAGGTCGCGTCGAAACATATTTGAACTGGAAATAAATTTCAAGAATTGGAAAGTGTTACAAAACTCAGCAATAAAAGAAAACCTAGTCAGCGTTGAATAATCTGAAGTGGCGACTAAACACTAAGAATGACGTCCAAACTGGTATACCTGGGAAAATATCTGACAAACCAATTAAAAAGAGAGTGATTGTAAAGGAAAATAGTATTCAGGCATATAAGATAAATTCTATCTTTCAACGAGAAAATCGAAATAATTAGAACTTGACCAAGAAGACATACAGAAGAGCCCCCGTATACCAACTATGGCATATGGGGTAAAAACAATAACAAGAGCCAATAGAAGAAGTCAGGGAAGGTTCAAAAGGGATATTATCTAATTACTTGCAAATACAAGGACTGGGAACTACAGAAAACGTCAACATTAATGGGACACGTGAGTAACAACAATTTAAATAATTATGAACAAACTAGTGAAGGACCAAGCTAGTAAAAATAGTTGATGCTTCAGTTTTCTGTTAAGAATTCTTTATATTCTTTAGACGTTAATAATTGTTATAAAATACGTATTGGGTTGACCGAGAATCAGCCCCTCCACGCCACTATCACCCCCAATACCACCCCTACACTATTATGAAAGGGTAAAATGTAATTTCGTGTATATACAAAAACGAAACGTCTAAAAAAGTTTTTTTAGTGTTATCTACCCCTTCTACCATCCCCATTGCCACCCCCACCCTATTATTGAAGGGGATAATAAAAATCAAAATGTAACTTAGCGTGTATACAAGAACGAATCGTCTAAAAATTTTTTTTGGCGTTAGCTAGCCCATTTCCACCCCCACCCTATTATTGAACGGGGTAAAAAAATTAAAATGTATACAAGAACGAAACGTGTAAAAAAAATTTTTTTGCGATAGCTCTACCACCCCATTGTTACCCCCTCTACCACCCCATTGCCATCCCCACCCTATTATTAAAGGGGGTAAAAAAAATTGAAATATGATTTAGTGTGCATACAAGAACGAAACGACTCAAAAAATTTTTTTGGCGTTAGCTACCCCCTCTACCACCCCCATTGCCACCCTCACCCTATTATTAAAGGGGGTAAAAAAAATTATGATTTAGATTTAGTGCGTATACAAAAACGAAACGTCCAAAAAAAATTTTTTTCTACCGCCCCCACCCTATTATTAAAGGGAGTAACAAATTAAGTTGGGATTTAGTGTGTGTAGGAGAACCAAGGGCCTCTAAAGTTTTTTTACATTAGCCACCCCCTCTACCACTCCCACTCTATTATTAAACAGAATAAAATATTACATTGGGATTTAGTGTGCATACGATTGGATACAAAATCTGGATATGGAAGTAGTAATTCCTTGGACAGCGGTTTTTTAATTGACGTAGATATAACTCTAAATTTTGTTGCTTAGAAACTCAATACGAGAATCCCATTTAAAGTTGCCATCCATGATAATTCCAAGTAGCTTGACAACTGCGCTGTTGATCGAGAAAATTTGCTTTTGTGTTTTATCTTTGTTCAATTTTAAAATATTATATCAGTGCTCGGTAGAATTCTGCGCTCAGTGGCCATTAACTGTAATGTAATTAAATTGTTAGTTTTACACATAATAGTTGCATTACCTGCGTACCAAAAAAAGTTGATTGGACACAGATCATTAATAAAGTAATGAATAAAGGAGGACCCAGTATAGAGCCTTGAGGTATTTCGTGTTTCAGTTTTTTAAATTCAGAAGTTAAATTTTCTTGCATAACACAGTGCTTGCAATGATAAAGATCCTGTAATATTGTGGTGGCTAAATTTTGTATTAAGAAGATCATGAGAGACAGACAAAGGCCTTGCTGAGGTCTATCAGCGTAGTAGCTGCGTATTTACTCTCTTCAAACCCCTTGACAATGCTACTCACAGCTTTGAAGACTATAGAGCATGATTTTCTAAATCCACATTGGCATTTATGAATGAATAAGTAGTTTTCAAAGTAATCCTTTAAGCGCTTTTTGGAATAACCTCAATAATCTTACCAAGCACTAGGGCGATAATTGTCATGACTATCGCGATCTCGTTTTTTTAAAAATAGACACAACTTTACTTATCTTAAAGATACGAAAAAAGAGTACTCGCTGAACTATAAGTTTATTGGGTATCTTAGCAGATACATGTACTTTTTACAATTTTGCTATTTAAATCATAAATGTCCTTGTGGTTCTATGTTATTTACTACTGCTACTGTAGCAAAGAAATCGAAAAAAATATTAGAATGGTTTCCACATTCTTTGCTATTCATTATAGAATTTAATTTTTCGTAAGTATTATTAATAATTAAATAAAGAAAGAAGTTATTGCCTTATACCTCAAGAGAAACAACAATGCAGCTACGGACACGTATTTCGGAGTGATTGCTCTCATTTGACGCCCTAAATGTGGCACATGAAGTATGAAAGTACAAATCGAGTACTGTGCACTGTACTTTCCGACCTTTGTTGGTTTTGCTTGATTTAAGATATATTCGTTAAGCTACGCTGATGAGGAGCAATAACTCCGAAACACGTGTCCGTAGCTGTATTGTTGTTTCTCTTGAGGTATAAGGCAATAACTTCTTTCTTTATTTAATTATTTAGCCTCATAAACCCCAATCATATTTTACTTAGTATTTGCCAGGTGGAAATAGAGCAGTACACATAGAGCCTCATTTGAGGTCCTAAATGTGGCACATGAAGTATGAAAGTACAAATCGAGTACTGTGCACTGTACTTTCCGACCTTTGTTGGTTTTGCTCGATTTAAGATATATTCGTTAAGCTACGCTACGCTGATGAGGAGCAATAACTCTGAAACACGTGTCCGTAACTGTATTGTTGTTTTTCTTGAGGTATAAGGCAATAACTTCTTTCTTTATTTAACTATTTAGCCTCATAAATCCCCATCATAATATTAATAATTCTCCACTTATCCTTAGAGTTATTGCCAGACTCTTGCATGAATGTATTAAACGCTATTTTCTTACTGCTGTCAATTACATATCGGTATTCTTTTCGAAAAAAAGTGAACGCGGCTTTGTCAATCCGACCTTGTGTTATCTTAGAAGCTTATTTAATAGCCTGAGTATATCTTTCATATTACTTAAGTTATCATTAAACCAATGCATAAGTTTTTTCAATAAAACATCTTTTCAAGGGAAATAGTTTTATGAATTAATGATTTATGAAAGTTTACCAAAAAATTAGATAAAAAATTTTAATCTTAGCATTTTATACGACTGATGGTCGAGAGGTAAGCGCGATTGCTTCTCACCTAATAGTCCCGGGTTCTATTCCCGGTCGTGGCAGTGCAAAATACTGTGAGAGGGATTTTTCCACTATACACGGATATTGGGTGTGTGTCCCTTGTCTCTAAATGTGTAACCTCCTCCCACACAAGGCTCTTCTAGAGCCTTCCGGGATAAAGGGAGTCGTAATTACCTGTGGTGTTATTTATTATTATTATTATTACTGACAATGTCCCAATTTATTTCAGCCAAGGATGCTTTTAGTTTTTTAATACCGTATTCGATTGTATCTCCTGATAGTGTTTGTGGTAAGTTAAATATCAGCTTTTATTATTATGAATTACCCATAATGATCTGATAATCTTGGATTCAAGATTCTTGTTATAAAAGAATTACTTTGAATGTTCGTTAAAATATTGTTACATTATGGTACATATTTGCAAAATAACATTATACAATATTAAAAACGTTTTCGTACAAAAGTTTTAGCATTAAACATCGCGTGGGCGCCTTGTCTAATAATTTTATATACGTTTAACAAAATAATTTTAAACATTAATTTACATAAGAGGTACATTATTTTTATCCAATTTAAAGCCGTTAAATTATTATGACGCGTTGGAAAAAAACACACAGTCTAATGTCTAACATTTAGAATGTAATTAATATTTTAGACGAATTTTTTTATGTAGGTGTACACGGTAAATGATCTCTGGTTTTTTATAAGTACCAAATTTGATTGTTTTATTATGCCGATGGGTAGTGTGGGTGTTTCTTGAATAAATTATACCTGTTTGAGAATATTATTACGCTTAATTTTAATTTCGTGTACCGATGCACAGGTTTGCGCGCGTTGCTCTTTGTTCCATGAGGTATGATCCAAACCGAGCTAAATATGTTCTAGACATCTTCTTGATGAGCTTCACATAAATATAAAAATTAATGGAACTCCTATTGATCTAAAACGTTTCAAATTATACTAGTTAAATCAGTTGTAGTAGCATTTCTTCTGTAAGACAATAGCTTTTTATTTATTTCAAACGCACTTAAATTTTCTAGTTCAGTTCTTTTGCTCAACATCATGTAAAAACTTGCACGATTGTTCAATTTTTAGTATCACTGGAGTTCAGGAGAGTGATATTTTCTGACATAAATGCCACGACTCAATTTATCAGTAGGTGCTTGGTTCAGATCCTAGCTAGACTCAATAATTTAATAATAATAATAGGCTTTTTGAAAAATGAAATTTTTCGATTTTAAATTTATTATTTGGGAAAATAACGTCATTTACGTGTAAACCTAAAGTGATATTTAAAATTTTACATGCATGTTTTTACTTCCCTTTTATAGTCAATTAAAAGTATGTAAACGTCGGCCATTCTGAATTATTTTAAAAAATCGGTTTTTCAGCCTTAGCTTTTATTATTGTCTATTTTTAAACGGCATCGGATTCCACAGATATAACTGACTGTAAAAAGTGTTACAGTCAGTTATTAAAAATATGTGTAGTTTTAAGTTGTTTTTAAAAATCTTTATTGTTTTATGCTGAAATAGTATTACCTAATTTTATTTGATTGTTGCAAAAGGTGCTTAGGTTAGTTATTCATTTTTGTTTTCGCCGACCCAGATCTGTTCCGGCCGGCCTGCAATTCGCGACCGCGTGAGCGCGGTGGTTGCATGGTCGGTCCCGGGGCAGGCTCTGGTTAGGCAACTGTTTGTATGCTTTAATTTTAATAAATCTTTGTTGAATTGAATTGAATTGAATTCTACAGAAAATACTAAATTTGAATTTTCAACTAAAAATTTATCTCAAAAATTGCAGTGTAACCCATAAACTGCGACACACTGTATATTTTTTTACAGCTTGGCGGGTAATGTCGGCAAAATATAATGTTGCACTTTTATTCTTAGATTTTTATATCTATCTCTTCAATTTATTAGGTAGGTGATTTAGCTTACGTTAGCAAAGCAAGCTAATAACCCTCCTTTCTTTGTAAAAAATCGAAAAGCTCTATTTACAACTTATTTTTAATTAAACTGCCCCATTTATGTAAGCGCCAGATCTATTATCCACATTATCAATTAAACATTATGAATACTTACCAAGTACATTTTTGAGAAAAACTCTTGATGAGACACATTTATCAATATGTACTATGAATTAAAGAGCAAATTAAAATAAGTATATCTTTAATGTGGGCAAAATTACGTCAGAAGCTTTCCAACAGTTTTTAGGTCAGGCATCATTACTAAATAATACATTCAAAATTCTACACAATCGGTCAACGAGAACTCCCTTAAAAATGAGGGATAGCGGACTGGCTGTTATGCATTCTGTAATATTTTGTTCGTTTGTGAAAAATTTTTAATACTTTGTGGATCAAAATTCAACTGTTTTCATTTTGGGCTAGAATGAACTTTCTTTTAAAGAATGGAGACGTTTGAGGTGTGCGTAATTTATATGAAAAACATGGAAACAACAACAGACAAAAGACGAGAGAAGTCTTCCCTCCCAATAAAGATGGATTCGTCATAGCCTCGTTAACTTCAACTTCTAACTTGGTAATTTGGTAACGGAGGAATGTTCCAGAGTTTCGGTGAGAAGTAATGAACAACAGAAATGAGGGAAAGCAAACAAATGAGGGACAACAATGGCATTAAAAAAGTAATCGATCTCCGTTCCATTCTGACTTAAATCTCTGCAACACTACCACATGAATAACTGCTGATCCTAGAATTATTGTTGATGAATCGCAGTTCATCGGTACGAATATCGTATCGTACTGTTATATACTCTTCATTCTGGAAACATATAGAAAAGCCATTATTGCTTTTGGCTATTAGAGTGACTCACCTACGTTCAGGACCATGAACCACATATTGTGCATGATATCCTCCGAATGTCTTCATTTTTATTATATTTTAGTCCAGGATGAATGCTCAATTATCTCTCAGGTCTCAGGTTTTCTTTTCGAACACCTACTTTTAAAATGTTTGACTTTGTGGTATTGACTATTTTTATAATATAATTAACCCCTAATTTACTAACGGCTTTGATTTTAAGTTTCTCTAACGTTGTTTTATTTTTGTACTCTATTGACGCACTTGAGAGAGGTTTTCATTCTATTTACCAAGACTGATAATTTACTAAGATTAAGTTGTTGCAATATATCAGTTATTATGTATGTATGTTAGTATGACTGATGGTCGAGAGGTGAGCGCACTTGCCTCTCACCCAAAAGTTCCGGGTTCGATCCCCGGTCGTGGCAGTGGAAAATACTGTGAGAGGGATTTTTCCACTATACACGGATATTGGGTGTGTGTCCCTTGTCTCTAAATGTGTAGCCCCCTCCCACACAAGGCTCTTCTAGAGCGTTCCGGGATAAAGGGGGTCGTCATTACCTGTGATGTATTTATTATTTATTTATTTATTATTATCACTTTACTGTCTTCATTGTTTCTTTATTTGATAACAGTGGATAGATTATTATTTTCTTTGATATATTATATATAATATATCTTGTTATAACAATATTTCTATTTATTATTATTATGATTATTAAGAAACACTTATAGTTTTCATATTATTTATCAACATATTTATCAGTTATATCAAATTGTACTAACATTTAGAAGCTCTTACTTTTTTATACTCTTTAGTGATTGGAAATTTTCAAATAAGTTAATATTCGTAATGATAATTGAAGTATAATAGTATGTAAACAAATTAATTATTTGTCAAACATTTTTAGTAAAAAATAGAAATTTTTAATAGCAGACGCTCATGTTCGACACTGTATCTGTGGTTCATTCATCTCCTGCAAAATAATCTCAAGGTTATCAAATACAAATTTTGATGGGTGTACATTTACCTTTCTCAGTGTACTATCAAAGATTAATACTGTTTACACTTTGGTATTACTAAGTCTTATTAATTAACATAAATATGTGCAAAATACATTTTATTTTAGTGAAGCTGTACTTACAATTCTCTACTAATGACACGTAATATGCAAATATAGTAAATGTTTGTCACCTATTTAATTAAGAATCTGCTCAGAAGTCATTAAATTAATGAATTAATCGTTTTATTTATTAAACAGCGTCTGCAATACTAACTTTCCTGATATAAATATTCAAATTGTATACATTGATGGCTAAAGAGATAATATTTGAAGGCTTTGAATAGGCAATTTATTTTTATGTGTCTTTTCCTCATAATAATTAGGAAATTCTCTTTGCCGATTTTAAGCCTGTGTAATTTCAACTAATAGGAATTTTTGCAATTAACGGCAACTTATAAATATACAGAGTGCGACCGACACCTTTAGTCTGCCAGTTTTTACTTAATATGGATACATTTGCGGAATTTCGATACAGAAGTGAGTTCTTTGGCGATCGACTATACCAGACAGAGTTATTTAAAATACGAAATATTATAGAGGAAACTTGTGATATTTATCTGAGATTATGTGAGGCGTTTTTCTCCACCTCAGCCGGTGACGAGAAGAAAAGGGCCACTCTTTGACACCCGAGCCTCGGAAACGAATTTTCAGTTTAATCTCAGGCGCCAGTCCTAGTTTAAGTGATAAGGCACATTACCCACAAGCCGGATACGCGAGGCTGAGTAGCTCAAGTGGAGAAAAATACTCAAGTGGGTCAATGTTTGGGAAATTAGACGTTCACACACAAACAGTAAAACTCAGAAATTTCCAAGAAAAATGTTAGCTTCATTCAAATTAACCTACCATGTACAAATCTTCTGATTTACTGAATTATTAATCAAGATCTACAGGTTACTATCTACTGAGAGGAGAGCAAGCGTTATATCGAAAATACTAGTACTAGACGACTCAAGTGGCGGGGTAGCAAGCACTAAATGGTAGCATAATATATACGGGAAAGCGTTATCACGAAATAAGAGATGAAGCGTTAGCACAAAGTAAGCGATAAAACATAGTAAGTAATAAAGCGGTGAACAAATTACAGTGCAAAATTACATAAAAAATTATATATACAGTAGTTGGCTAGTGCATGGAGTGCTAATACTTATGGATCTGAAACAAATGGCGGATTAATAAAGCCTGAAAAGTAAAAGAAGGTCTGCAAATGAAAGCATAATTAAAAGAACTTTGAAATGCCGGCTGGAACGGAAGCTAAAAGGCAAGGTATGGTTAGAACGAATATATTTATAACTTTTCAGTACCCCGTGATCATACATAAAGTCTACTACTGAAGGGCACCTACGAGTTATAATGCCTACTGGAACGGAAGCTGAAAATCAAAGTATGATTAGTACAAATATTTATAATTTTTTAGTGCCCCGTGATCCCATAAAAGGTTACTACTGAAAGGCACCTGCGAGTTATAACACCGGCTGGAAGAGAAGCTGAAAATGTAGGAATAATTAATACAAATATTAAGTGGCCTGGACTCTCATGGTTGGACTGCACTTGCGACAATTAGCGATGGTATACTAGCCAAATTTTACCTCTTAGTTTACCTTACTCTCCTATGGTCTTGCTTCTTGATGTTGATTTCGGGTACGTCATTGTCGTTGAACGGTCGAGACGGAATGATACACTCATTGGCTTCTCAGGTCTACTTCTGAAAAGAAACGACGTGTTAGAGAAGCGGGAGTAGACGTCTAGACAAATAAGCGGCTGATCGATAATGTAGTATAGATTTTGCCAAAATTCTGCTGCTCGGAATTATATATAATACTAATAATATCTGGGTTCGGTTCTCGGAGTCGACACGTCTGCTGCCGATGAGTTGCTATGGCTGACTGCCAACACGGAACGAATTTAATGATTTCTTTCCAATATTTATAAGTGGGAGACAGCAGTAGTAGATGCGCGGTGGATCAACGTGACGTCAAACGAACTTATAAAAAGAAAAAATCTCCTGTGCTCATTTCAGTAACGAAAAAACGCTTCATTACAATTGGAAATATTGGATTTCTTAAAAAGAAGCTAGGAAACATCAAGAAGAGCCGAGGTATGTATAAAAAAATTTGGTTTAGAAGATGTGTGGAACGAAGCTTACAGAAACAAGTGATGATCGATCACATGCAGGGTAGCGACACCGTTCAAAAGAAAAGCAATTAAAACACGATTAAGTGAAATTGGAAACATGACGTAGATAAAGAAATGCCGATAAGATATTCAATAGAAATGGAATATTTGAATGTAAAGAACTATAGATTGGTGATAAAATTGGGGATACATCGATTTCTGATTAATCATTTCAAGAATTTAGATTCAGAAGATTAGTAGTATGTGATGCTAACATGATAAAACCACTAGTAATAATTTAGCTTCATATGTTCACGAAAGATTGACTTGCTCTGTGACCACTCGGATTTGTATGCACTTGATTTTTTTGAGCAATATCTTCGGAACTGTGCGTCTTACAAAAATTTGTAGAAAGGTTTGTTGTTGAGAATTGAATTCTCTATAACTTTATATGAGTAACTTTTCGTCAAAAATTCAATAATAAAAATGTTATAAACCAAAGAATATAAAATTTGGTCAAAAAAATTATCGTTTAGGAGCAACAACTTTATAATTTTTTGCCAAGTTCCATCTTCTTCTTCTTATAACTTTCTTATTATCAAATTTTAGACGAAAAGTTACTCACGAAAAAAAATCTGTCTGACACAACTCAGATAATCTTTCCCATAAGTATTTTAGTCGAGGTCAGGAGTCGGAAGGGGTACCTTTTTTTGCCAGAGCGCCAATCTAGAGACCCCCCCGTTTTCGAGGTCGCTGAACATGATGGCGAGGGTCCCACAATTTTTTTCTCGGCAACCCCTTCAAATTGGTCAAAAACCACCCCCAAAGGTCCCTTTTCCGTGAACCCGTTTATTTTTCCCTGTTTTCGACTAACTGTTATTCCATCGAATAGAACGGAAGGTCCCTCAAGGGATTTGACCGCAGCAACTTCTACACCAGGCTTCCATCCCTCTAGGGGGTTGAAAAATTGATATTTTCTCTGTGGGAAAAAATTTGATATTTTACAGGAGCCGTTTCTGTGAGGAAGATGGCAGGTGACCAGGTTTGTGTAACCATCCCAGGGGGTTGTTTTTACCCTTTACAGGGATGAACGAAAATTTTTTTGGGAAAAAAATTATATTTTGTAGGAGGCGTTTCATTGAGGAAGGTGGTACGCCTACTACAAAATATTATTTTTTCCCACCCCTTCGAAGGATGAAAGCAACCCCCGGGGTTGAAAACAACCCTGGTCAACAGCCGCCTTCCTTAAAGAACCATCTCCTACGAAATAATAATTTCTTTAAAAAATCAAATACCTCTTTGAAGGGTGAAAATAAATCCCAGTGGTGGTTACTCAATCCTGGTCACCTACCATCTTCCTCAAAGAAACACCTCCTACAAAATATAATTTAAAAAAAAAAAAAAATTCCACCCCTTCAAAGGGTGACAACATCCCCGGGGATGCTTACACAACCGTGGTCACCTGCCACCTTCCTCACAGAAACACATCCTGTAAAATATTTTTTTTTCCACAACAAAAATTTCAATTTTCCAACCCCCTAGAGGGTTGGAAGCCTGGTGTAGGGGTGGCTCGAGGAACTTTCCGTTCTACTAGAGGGAATAACAGTTAGTCGAAAAACTGGGGAAAATAAACGGGTTCACTGAAAAGGGCACTTTGGGGGTGGTTTTTGGCCAATTTGAGGGGGTTGCCGAGGAAAAAATATTGCGGAACCCCCACCATCCTGTTCAACGACCTCGAAAACGGAGGAGGGTCTCTAGATTGGCGCTCTGGCAAAAATAGCAAAAACCCCAAAAAATCCCGACTACTGACATCGACTATTTGTCTAACTAGTTATTAGCTTGACCAGATTGAGATACCAATGCACAGAGAGTAGGTAATTCCGAATTAAATAAAAGGGTTGTAATTTACTTAATGCATAATTAATGTTTTCTAATCAGTTTACCACTCAAGGCTTCAAAACACGTTGGTGCAGTGTTAAGCGTTTTTCCCTATAAGATGACGCGATCAACGCGGTGGTTACATGATCGGTTCCGAGATGGGTTCCGGGGGGCGCTATTATATTTTAACATGAATAAAGTCTTATTGAAGCCTTGTAAGACTGAGATCGTGGGTTCGAAACCGGGAGAGGTGCGATTTTTTTTACTTTCTTTTTACATTATGAAATTGAAAAAAGATTGAATATTACATAAAGTAAGGAGGTAACCATATGTTAAATTTGATCAAAAGCGTTACAGTCTTATTAGATAAAAAAATTATTAAATTCTTTATAGCTCACCCCCCTGTAGCACCCCTCCCTGAATTTTCTGGGAGCAACTGCTTATGGCATCGTATGCTGGTACTAAGGGAGTTTTATGTCTCAAATTTAATCAAAATCGTTCGAGCCGTTTTAGAGAAAAAAGTTATTGTCTATTTTTTTTTACAGTTTTTAGGTGTTTACTCCCCCCACGTGTGAGCTAGGATTGATTTTGCGATTTCGCGTGTGTGGCCATCTTGAATACATATGTAAAATTTGAACAAAATCGATCCAGTAGTTTGGGTTCGGGGGACTTGAAAAATCCATCAAAAACTGAAACTCGAATTTTTGCACGATAACCATATTTTCCTTATATAGGTACTAGGTATAGTCTAGCATACTTTAACTTGGCGTGTGTATGTATGAGTTAATATTTCCGTACGATTTCATTTTCTCCCATATTGTACACAAAGTTAAAGCAATAGTCCAGAAACATTGTCTACGTGGACAATATTTCTGGATCTTTGTGTACAAGAGAAAATGAAATCGTACGGAAATATTAACTCATACATACATACGCCAAGTTAAAGTATACTAGATTATATATGGGAAAGTAAAAATAATAATTGGACCTTTCCCATACATAACATATTCGAATTCGATAGTGCTTATGTTAATTAATTAATTAATGCTTAAATTTTATTAATATAACGGATAAAATCAAATTCAATTAAATAATTTCCTAGCCCTTACTTTCTTTGATTGCAAACATCATACAATTCAAGTGGCATTGCTTATCTATTTATTTAAACATTTACTTTAAAAATTGAACAGTTTTGTACGAGCCACCCGGTACGCAATAACCTGTTTTGGAAATACTTAATTAAAAGAATTTTGTCTACGTCTTTAGTGTGAATGTAAATTATATAAATTAATTATTATGCGACATATCCGAAATAGTCCTAAAAGTTTGCCAAATATATTCAAATTAAAATTTTCTCATTAATAATTTTTAATTTGTGTAATTAAAATGCCGATATTAAACTATTAAACAGAATTTTTGCAAATTAATAAATGTAAATCTATATTTCAGAATATATACAGTTGCTTACACATATTCATTTTGGTTTTAAAGTAGGGTAGAAGATAAATTGAGATCTATCTGATTTGCTTACACTTTACTAAACTAAAATATTGTTACGTATTTACACCTTGTAGTAAACTATACCTCGCTACTTATCACCTTGTTGTGTTTCTTAATTTGATTACTTTGCTATCCAAACTAGAACTACTCGAGTGCCTTAGTTCTGCTTCTTTTTTACTCCGTGACTCTCTCATTCTAGATCTTTCTTTATTATTCTAATCCGCGGTTCTAGATTGGTTCCGAATTATCTAGCATAAAGTTATTCTATTGTAGTAGCACCATCCCTGGATCGAACTACCATTCTATTGCTGGCTTCTCTCGCTGAGTGGGACTGACTACAGAAACCTCTGCCTGTAAGGGAGTACACACATAATAATATTATTAGTAAACGAATAGAATAAAATCATTTTTATTTATACTAGGTATGTACGTGTTCTATTATCTATCGCCAGAAACTGGAAGTAAATCTTTCAAATATATAATTAAATATTAGTGTAATAGATTCACGTACAATTTCAGCATTTTATTCATTAAAAAAATTATTTGTGTGCATTTTCACCACATTAAGTTGACTATATATAAAATAGTGATCTGAAATAGATCATAGTAGGATAAATATGGAGTAAACTACCTTGGCGGAAATTAGGTTGATATTGATATTATTAATTGTCTGTCGTCTGTATAAGCATGTAAATACAAACTTAATTCTAACCAATACCAATTGCAGACTTGAAAAATGCAATGGAAGAGTATGCCAAGGTTCTATAGGACTCTAAACGAAGTGTTGCCACTACCTTAACCTTTACAAAGACCTACTCGACTTAACAGTCGAACGAAACATATGTGAGAAAAATAAACTGAGACGGTTTTGGCAGCGAAATCATGATATCAACGTCAAGAACAAGATGATCAGGCCTAAGGGCTGATCAGGATCGTCACCAACGCTGCAAGAAAGCAGAAATATGGGGGACCAACTGCAAGCGCTGAATCCTCAAGACAACTCGCTGTGGAAGCCGACGAGGGCCCTACGAAATACGTGGAAAGTCATACCCGTGTGGACATGCGCGAACGGACAGATTGCTATGACCGACACGTAAATAGCGAATTGCCTAACGACATTTTGAGAACATACCATAATATCAACGTACCTAACAATTTAAAGCATGATCGCATAGAAAATAATATTAACGAAATTATTGGCATAATGTGAAAGAAAATTTATGAATGTCACGATCAAGTCCTTGAAGATTGTCAGAACTTTACCAAAAAGCACCGGAAAAGGACGGTATTGAGTATAAACTGGTCAAGCATTTTCCAAGGAAAGGTATTGTGCAGTTGATGTGCACCGTTAATGTTAATATTGGTCTAGCAATTGGAAATGCGCCGAGGTTATACCCATTTTGAAACCAAATAAGAACGAGAGGTTCGCCGGCAATTGTCGACCCATCGCCACTGTCGGTGATCTCCAAGTTGGTAGATAAACTCATCTTGATCAGATTTGATGACGCTCGGAATGAGTTCAATATCAAAGACGGGTACTAATTTGAGTGCAAGATGGATCGAAGCACGGTGCAGCTAGTCGTTAGGATAGTTAACGGGGCCAAGGTGCAATGTAAGCTTGGAAATAACACCACTGTGGTGCTGCTGGATATTGAGAAAGCTTTCGATACTGTTTGGGTTCTGGACCTACTGTACATGATGCATCACTATAACATTTCGATGCATATCACAAAACACATTCATTCGTTCCTATAAGTTTGAGTGAATAACAAACTCTACCCTGAGGGTCATTCGAGTGGGAGTGCCTCTTTCCAAAATTATATAACTTATACTTCTCCGACTTTGCGGAATTCTCGAATACGAAACTGGCTAAGTACACTGAAGATACAGCCGTGTATGCATATTCACATAATGCACAAGCGGTAAATATGCTTCTCAAAGCACACATGACCCGTGCTGTGGAGTATTCGATTTAGAATTCGAGTAAATCCCGATGAATCGGAGGCAATAGTCGGTCAGGTGCAACCAAATTCCTATAAAAGGTGCGTGAAGTACTTAGGAGTTTGACTGGATCAACGACTAACGTTCAATACCCATATTAAAGGGACAGCACGGACGGCTTATGCTCAGGTCGTTCTGGTCAGGGGTAGCAAACTAAGTCGACAACACAATAAATTGATTTATTTCATGGTCATCAGGCCGACCGTCACATTCACGTCACCGGCGTGGTGTAGCACGTCGGTTACGACAGTGACAAAATTGAAAATCTTCGAACATAAATTTATGCGCCTTATATCAAATTCTGGCAGATGTACCTCGCTGAGAGACGTCTACGCACGTTGTAACGACATTGCCCCAATTACGGACTACGTTCAGAAAATTTCACAGAAAGTCATACATTCAAACTGGGTGATAGCCCCCTAGCTCCCAACATTGCACAAATTAGACAGCATACTGCCGCTTTCAGAATAAAACAGACCCTACTATTGCCAATTTTCCGGCAACCCCTTTAATCAATCATCCATTCATGACTTCATCTTCCTCTAACCTCCGTCCCTAAGAAATTCTTGACTGTCCCCTCTTGATGATATATTTAGCACCTGATCAGGCGCGGATTCAAGGGGGGCAATGGTTGCAATCCCCCCCCTTGGGCTACCCCTGTGCTGTGCGAAAATCTGAAACTTTCGGTCTGGCGGCACCGCTTTGTCGAAGTCACCCGGCTTATGTATCCGCAAACGGCGCAAACATAACCGAATCTACAATATTGCTGCTGTTACTGTAGTCATAATACTCATAATAATTGCCAATTTAGTCAATTTGTCTTCAAATATGTATAGGCATGTCAAATAAACATCTAATATGAGGAAGTATAGATTTAAAATAATGTAAAAATATCTAAAAATATATATTAAAACATAATATTTCTGTCGCAAGCTCCTCTATAAAATCCTTATTTTACTATAAGGAATGTAACCAAACTGCAACCAACAACTACTCTCTCCGGGCTATGTGCCCCGCTGAGCGCTAAATTACAAGTTACAAGCCTGGCGCTTTAAGTGTAATAATCGCATATTACCAACAAAACACTGATGCTTCGATTGCAAGAAACACCAGCTGAAAGACTAATTCTACTTAAAGGAGCTCTCGTGCCAGTCGTCCCATACCACTTGCAGACTGCAGTTTCGAGCTGTTGGCTCTCATCAGTGCAAGGTAGGCATGTGACGAACGACACTAGGATACCTTGACTATTTGGTACATCTCGGTATCTTTACGATAGCGACATGTAAAATAGTAAGCAGGCGCCATCTAGCGGTCCAGTGTCTGTTGCAATCGAAAAATAAATAGCCTGACTGGGCTTAGCGTAGTTCAAGTGTGCTTCTAGAGGGCAGAAATATTAAAACATAATATTTCAGTGGCAAGCTCCTCTATAAAATCCTTATTGTACTATAAGGAATGTAACCAGACTGCAACCAACAGCTACTCTCCGGGCTATGTGCCCCGCCGAGCGCTGAATTACAAGTTACAAGCCTGCCGCGTTAAGTGTAATAATCGCGTATTACCACCCAACCAATGTTGCAATCGAAGCATCAGCGTTTTGCTGGTAATATGCGATTATTACACTTAACGCTTAATTTGTTGATAGTTTTTATTTACCCACAAAATTGCTACAACACATTGTATTGTATTAAACATTGTAATATGTCATTCCTCACATTTTCCCCCATCGATTGATCATAAAATTATCCCCTGAGACGTAAAATCCAAAAGATGTGAAGAATTGGTCTATTTACTTGTAGTAAAAGTTATAGACATGATGATGATACACATCGCTTAAACCAACTATATATGTATATATCTGTACCAAATTAGACCGTGCATGTTGTAGCACCCCTGCCCTAGTTGAGGAAATTTATTTTTTATTTCATCCCTTAAATGGATCCCATTATTTTAATTTTACAGTTCAGTGAACAATTCTTGTAATAATGAACTTAATGGCCTTTGTTCGGCCAAAATAAATTATATTAATCGCCTACGACTGTAGATCAAAACGTATATGAACAACTCTTTAGGAAAAACGTTCTATTAATTTATTGTAATTTAGTCATTTAACGTATATTAATACATGCTAGGGGAAACAGTAATATTTAACAGTGAAAAACTGTAATAAAAGTTTTGAAGGTAAAGGAGCAATTTTAATTTTGTTTTTTAACTCCAATTATTGAGTTGCATATATCAATAAAAAAATCTCGGCAAAAGTTTTACACCTATAGAAATTTTAAAAACTTTCATGCATGCAATTATTTTTGGAAGATTTAGGCAGAATGCCGTGGGAAATACAGTATTTAATTTTGGTATTTGAAACTCATGTCCCACTTTGTACATTGCGGATAAATAAGCCATATGCTCCCTGGTTAACTGATACCATAAAAATAATGGAGAAGGCAAGAGATCGGGCATTTCAAAGATATAATAAGGATAAAACTCCCGAAAATTGGGAAAGGTACAAAGATTTGCGCAATTATACACTAGCATTTATTAGAAGAGAGAAAAGTGCATATTTAAAATACAATGGTCAAAATGATGAGCGCATGTTATGGAAACGGCTTAAACGAGTGAATATTAATACGAAGCGTTTTTCAGATTTACCCCA
Organism: Leptura quadrifasciata; assembly: GCA_963675555.1. Taxonomy (NCBI): domain Eukaryota; kingdom Metazoa; phylum Arthropoda; class Insecta; order Coleoptera; family Cerambycidae; genus Leptura; species Leptura quadrifasciata. Next base: position 136,241,624 of record OY776676.1, read on the forward strand.
TAACTTACAACATGTTAATAATATAAATGAGCATTTCTTGGCGGCACATGGTTCACCTGAAGCTGATGAACATACTGTCAATTTCTATTCAAATAATAAATTTAATGCTAATACCAATTTTAATTTATTTTTAGTAACTCCTGATGTAATTGAGAAGATTATATTGAATTTAAAAACTAATGCAAGCGGACATGATGGCATAACCAACCAAATGATTAAACTGTGCATTCCATTTATGCCAAAGTATTTCACCCATGTTGTTAATTGTCAAGCCGATCACGATATTATAAATCTTATCCCTCAATATGACACCTTCGAAGACTTAGATAAACCACTAACAACGGAAGAGATCTTAACCGCCATTGGGCAGCTAAAAAATAACAAATCTCCCGGCGCCGACTCACTCCCAGCTGAGATCTTTAAAGCTGTGTCGTCAGAGCTCATACCCTACCTCAAGAAACTGTTTGATGTCGTGTGGGAAAGTGGTCAAGCTCCGCAGGAGTTTCGTGATACACTTTTAATCAACCTCTTCAAAAACAAAGGGAGCGCTGCGGACTGTGGAAATTACAGGGGTATAGCTGTCCTGGCTGTTGGAGGGAAGATACTCACTAAAGCGATGGCAAATAGGCTAACACCTGTTATGGAAAAGTTACTTCCTGAAACACAGAGTGGCTTTAGACCAAACCGAGGCACATCGGATTTAATCTTCACACTTAAACAGCTTCAAGAAAAAGCACTCGAACATCAAGGAGAAATTCACATGGCCTTCATTGATTTAACCAAGGCGTTTGACTCGGTGGACAGGGAAGTGCTCTGGAAAATTATGTTCCGCTTAGGTATCCCTAGGAAATTTGTGGAAGTATGTCGCAGTCTACATACAAACAACAACGCCCAGGTTATGTATAATAATGAGGCAACCGAACCTTTCCAAACCCTCACTGGAGTTAGGCAGGGATGTGTCCTGGCACCCCTACTCTTTAATTTGTTTACCACTGCTCTAACAATTATTGTTGACAACAAACTGACAGTCAGAGGAATAGGTCTCAGATACCGTTTTGATGGCGGTTTCTTTAACATAGGGCGCTTTAGAGCTTTCACGAAGACACGCACACGATTCATTTGTGATCTCCAGTATGCGGAGGACTGTGCACTTTTAGCCTCTACGCCGGAAGAGCTTCAAGAACTTTTAGGTGTGTATGCCCAGAGCTATGATTCCTTGGGACTTAAAATCAACATTGGAAAGACTAAGATTATGTCAACTCCTCATCAAGTGAACCAAATAGACATTACACTTAACGGAAATTCTCTTGAAGTGGTGGATCAGTTCAATTACTTAGGCAACGTTGTTAATGACAAAGCAAACATGGACAGCGAGATTCGCAATAGAATTAACGCAGCATCTAGAGCGCTCTGGGGACTTAGAGAGAGAGTATTTGACAACCACGACCTTGCTTTGTCAAGAAAATGGCTGTCTACAGAGCAGTTGTCATTCCAACACTGCTATACGGATGTGAAAGTTGGGTCACTTACCGTCGTCATGTGAAAGAATTACAACGTTTTCAGCAAAGACACCTCAGAAGTATGATGAAAATCTGTTGGTTCCATCACATATCAAACGTGGAAGTACTCAGGAGAGCAAACAGCCTTCCAATTGAGGTGCTTATTTCAAGAGCACGCCTAAGATGGGCAGGTCACGTTCATCGTATGCATGATAACCGCCTTCCTAAATGTACACTTTATGGTGAATTGCTAAGCGGTAGAAGAAGGCGTGGCGGTCAACGAAAGAGGTTCAAAGACGCTCTCCATGAAAATCTAAAATCCTGCGGTATTGCAGACGAGCAATGGGAACAACTTGCAGCGGACAGAACCGAATGGCGAGGGGTTGTGGCCAGCTATCAAGGAAATGTTGCTGCAAGAAGGCCGAATCCAAGACCTAACCAGGTCTATGTTTGTCCTGACTGAGGTCGACATGTGCTCTCCCGAATTGGCCTCTATAGCCATAGTCGTGTGCACCGTAGATGAATGGGAATTACAATAGACTACACCTTTTACTTGTTTTTTATTGTACACAATTTATCGACTGTAACATTTTTATACTCGGACTCGAGTAACGGCTAATAATAATAATTGTTGCTTAGAGTCGGGATACTTTCCTAAGAGTTGGAAATATGCAATGGTCTGTCCAATACCGAAAGTAGCAAATCCAGCTATATATGGGGTGAATTTAGACCCATCAGTTTACTACCCGTGTTGAGCAAAATACTAGAGAAGGTTATCCATATGCAAATGACAAACTATTTCATACAAAATGACTTATTTCCAGCAAGTCAGTCCGGTTACAGGAGTGGTCACAGCGCAACTACAGCTACAGCCAATATTTCTGATGATATATTCAGGGGCTTGGATGATAAGTAGACTACAGTTTTGGTCTTGTTAGATCTATCTAAAGCGTTTAACTCGGTCGATCATAGTTTGCTTGTAGAAAAGCTTAACTATTACGGTTTCGATGATTTGACATTATCTTTTTTTCATACATACCTGGAGTCAAGGTACCAAAGTGTACGTACAAATGACAATACATCTGAACAGCAATTAGTAAAGCCAGGTGTCCCACAAGGGTCAATTTTGGGGCCATTACTGTTTATAGTATACATGTTTGATATAGGCACTGAAATAGGAGTCTGCAGTTTGCAATTCTATGCCGATGATATGGCACTATTTCTAACATTTACTCCAGTTGACTTTGAACTATCTGCCAACATAATTAATAATGACCTGCAAAGTATATTTGTATCCTGCAAAAATCATTGTTTAAAACTTAATGCAAAAAAAACCGACATGAAACTTTTCTGTCCTACATCAGAATATGAATATATACAAAATAATATGAACATTGTGATAAACAACGAAAGATTATCATTTGCAGAAAATGTAAAATATTTAGGGGTAATTTTTGATAAAATTTTAAGGTTTAAAGAACACGTTAAAGTATTACTTCAGAGAGTGTACGTACGTTTAAAACTATTATACGCTAACAGGAGCATACTCAATTACAAAGTAAGAAAAAAGTTGTGCGAGTCTTTGGTATTGCCGATTCTTCATTACTGTGATATTCTATATTATCCTTGTTTAGATGCCGCTACGAAGAAATGAATTCAAATTACGCAAAATACGTGTTGTCGTTTTGTCAATAACCTACGCAAATATGACCATATTACTCAACATTTTCAGCAGCTAAAGTGGTTGAATATGGAAAATACTGTTAAATATCATATAGTAACCTTTGTGCATCGTCTTCTCCTCACATGCACCCCGGTATATCTGAGAAATAAATTGATTGCATAAGACATCATTACACATTAACCATGCCTTAACATTCTACTTCACTTTTCGAAAGATCTTTTTCTTATCATGCGATTCACCATTATAATTCAATTGATGTACAATTCAAGACATATAAAATGATTGCTTTTAAAAAAAATATTAAATCACAGCTTTTATTATCTCAATAATTTTCCTTTCAATTGTTTCTTTGTTATTATTATTATTATTGTTTGTTATTTTTTATTTTATAATCTTAGAAAACATTTGTCTCTTTCTTCGAAGTACTGTTAAGAGTTAAGTGTAAGAGTAGCCTTAGGCTAAACTTCACCCATTTTTTGTAAGATTTTTCTTATAATTAATAGAAGATGCTTATTATTATTATTATTGACACACCAGCTACAAGGTATAAAATAATAAAAATAGATGCATTTTAATCTTGATAAAAATGTGAAAAATGTGTTTGTAATAATAGTATTACATTTATTACACTATGTATATTAGACTGGGAGGTATGGGCGCAGTCGTTTCGAATTAAATTCGGATTGAATTTTTTTACTAGATCATTCAAGAGATAGTACCGATTACGAAAATCCATGTTACCAAACGGAAACCTGGGTCGATATTGTTTAAAACAATTTTATTTATAACAAAAAGAAAGAAATAATTTTTTCCAATGGAAACATTTTTCTATATTTTTTGATCGAATATTCAATAACTTTTTTTCGTGAAGTTGATATTTTCAATGTTATTAATTTTTTTTAAATAGAATAAACGACAATTTTCCGTTTTTTTACGCTCTAAAAGTATAACAAAAAAACGTTTTTTGCAGTACATAATTTTTGATAATATCTTTAGACTTAATATATTAACTCCCAAAAAAGAAATTTGGCGATTTTAAGTTTTTTATATATGTAAGAATTATTTGTTTTTCTGCGCGCACGTGCCAGCCGCCTTAATTCTGTTTAAGTACTCTGTTGCTGTCTTATGCGTATCATGCGATACTGTTGTTTATGTATCGTGATCATTAATTTATTAGTAATTCAATTATTATTAATTACTTAAAATTTATTTTTTGTATATTTATGCCAGCAGCCTTTCTAAAATGTTAAACATTGTAATACATTAACCTGTCTAATAGAATAGATGGATGAAAGAATGCGGATTTTCGAAATGTATGCTGCTATTAAAAGGAAGAAGAGAACACAACGCTATAGCAGTGCTTGCAGTTCTCATCATCATCCTTGCTCGGCCACTTAGAGAGATCATCTACATTTTATGGGATTTCCCAGGCCGATGCTCGATTCTGAAGTCATACTGCTGCAACATCTCTATCCAGCTAGTTGATCTTCTGAAGTTTTCAGTTGCAACAATTATGGTCGGTTCCAATTTTGAAATGTTGTTCGTAAAGTTACTTATGAAAATGATCCATGAATTTCACAATGGCCAATAGCTCCTTCATTGTTCTACAATAGATCCCCTCTGGTTTGGACAGCACCTAACTGAAGTGATTGATCACTAGTTCCTCTCTATTTTGAATTTGGGACAGTGCACATTCAATTACGAAATTGCTAGCATCCGTGTCAAGAATATACAGGTCCTACTTCATAGCGGTAGCTTTCGCTACAATGCTTCACACTTCGGTGTTCACTAATACTTAACCTGCTAACTGGTGTAGTGGTTTTACAATATCCGTAAATCCTTCCACAAAATGTCTATAGCAAGTACAAAGACCAATAAAGCTTTGTGGTTCGTGGAGGTTTCAAGGTTTTGGCCAATATCGTAGTGCAGAAATATTGTTCAGGTCTCTCTATGTTCCCTCTTAAGATACATATCTAGGGAATTTAACTACTTTCTGGAACAGAAGAAACTTCTTTGGATTCAACTTTAGGTGTACATTTCCGATTCTCCCAAATACTTGTCTTCCAGGTTAGTCACGGAAGTATGAATGCCGTATAATCTTTCAAAAATTGCTGGCATATGGCACAGTACGAAAGAAATCACAGTGAGCTGATACAGACCACTGTCTGTTGAGAATGCAGTCTTCTCTTTGTCATTAGGGCGAAATCCCAGCTGCCAATACCCATTTCTAAAGTCGAAAACCATCGTGAACATCCCAGCGTACTTAGTCTACCGTCAGTTTATGGCAATCTCTCCACAGCAGCTTCAAATTCTTGTAAGCTTTCCCCAGCCTTTTGTATACGTGATTCCAGCTGTGTCTGATATACTTGGACGAGGTGTTGATCGCCATACTCAAATCTAATGCAGCTTCCAAAACCTTAAAATCTTGTTGCTGTGCCACTGGAAACGTCTGAAGTAATTCTGATGCTTGACCTCTTAATGCTAAAACTAATGCCATAGCCCTGTCTATCTTTCATAGACTACCTAGTTGACCATCATTTCGGCTGGTGTTTGTTGCAATCGAAGCATTAGTGTTTTGTTGGTAATATGCAATTATTACACTTAACGCGCCAGGCTTGTAATTTGTAATTCAGCGCTCGGCGGGGCACATAACCCGGAGAGTAGCTGTTGGTTGCAGTCTGGTTACGTTCCTAATAGTAAAATAAGGATTTTCTACCTGATTAGCGATATCCAATTCTCGCAGTCGGTAACGTTTCTAGGTACCTGCATAGATGACAGACTTACCTGGGATGCTCATGTGGATGGTATCTGTAACAAACTGAATAAAGCCTTTTATGCCATTTTGCAGATGAAAGATATCTTAACTGTTCCAGGACTTCTAAACATATATTACGCTGTGGCATACTCACATATTTCTCTGAATATAGTTAGCTGGGGTGGTGGGAGAGACTTCAAGAGAATATTTGTGGCTCAAAAGAAACTTCTAAGACTAATTTTTAATATGAAGTACAATGAAGGTTGTAGACAGATTTTTGTAAATAATAAAATTCTTACAGCCCCATCAATTTTTATCTTTAAGTGTGTAACGTTTGTCAAAAATCACTACAATTTATTCATCAGCAATTCATGTCTACACGATCACAGTACTAGACACGGTGAATTATTGCGTATTCCTCACCATAATACCTCTACATATAAATATTTACCTAACTACAAATGTATCAAACCGTATAATAAATTGCCCACTAACCTCAAAAACGTGGCAAGTTTTGATACCTTCAAAAAATTTGTAAGAACCTTGTTAGTCAATGGATGTTTTTACAGTGTTGACGAATTTTTATCAGCCTCCTTTGATCATAATATGTGATATAAGATTTAATTAATTAACCAATACATATATATCTCAAACTTTGCTTGCCTCACGATGCACATACACTAATTGTTGTAAACGTTTGTATTCTCTTTTACTTATATTTTATTTTTTGTATGCTTGTTTGTTTGTTACTTTTTTCTATTTATTGTATCATGTGACTTTTACATATAGGTATATGTTTTATATTGACGTTTCATATCTGTAAAATGTACAGCTCTATATGAACGAATAAAATTATTATTATTATTATTATAGAGGAGTTTGCGACTAAAAATATTATGTTTTAATATTCCGCCCTCTAAAAGCACATTTGAACTATGCTAAGCCCAGTCAGGCCATTTATTTTTAGATTGCAACAGACACTGGACCGCTAGATGGCGCCTGCTGACTATTTCACATGTCGCTATCACAAAGATACCGAAATGTACTAAATGGTCAAGTGATCCTCGTGTCGGTCGTCACATGCCTATCTTGCACTGACGGGAGCCAACAGCTCGAAACTGCAGTCTGCAAGTTGTGTGTGACGACTGGCACGAGAGCTCCTTTAAGTAGTATCAGTCTTTCGGCTGGTGTTTGTTGCAATAGAAGCATTAGAGTTCTGTTGGTAATATGCAATTATTACATTTAACGCGCCAGGCTTGTAACTTGTAATTCAGCGCTCGGCGGGGCACATAGCCCGGAGAGTAGCTGTTGGTTGCAGTCTGGTTACGTTCTTTATAGTAAAATAAGGATTTTTTATAGGAGTTTGCGACTAAAAATATTGTTTTAATATTCCGCCCTCTAAAGGCACATTTGAACTATACTTTTGTAAGTACTAGACATATGTTGTTTCAGTAAATTTTTTCATTTTCCATAAAATACCAAAGCATTAACCTGATCAAATTTTCTTTATGGCGGAAAATTTGAGATATTGATTATTTGTTTTTCTTCCATCATTAATAATTACTTACATATGATAAACCTACCTGTTATAGAATTCTCGGTAATAAAATTGATGGTTCTGAAATATTTGATATGATTAATATTCAGTACACTTTTATATTATTTACCAGTTCTTCGAATAAATGTTCACAAGTACTTTTTCAGACTATCAAAATATGTAAGATTAAATTGGCATTTTTTAATACAATATTTATGATATAGAAGTACGATATCTAATTAATTATGTTTGTGTATTGTAATTGAAGCACCATATTGTATTTACTTCTGCGATAAAACGGATTTTTTATTAGACAATGTATGATAAATAATAAAGAAATAACATGTGTATTATGCAAAATAAAGAAAATTCTGCACGAAAGGTGAACTGTTTTAAAACCTTAAATTAATGTGTAGCTCCCTAACTATTTCAAAATTAAACACAAAGGCCTACATTATAGCTAAACTGACCTTGGCTACATTCGAAGCCGAGGCAGTCGCATAAAATTCGTGAGCGAAAAAATAACTAACAAAAAGAGCTGCATTGCTGAGCGTCTGGACCATATATAGGTCGGCTGGTTATATAAGCTTGTTTGTTGTTTTTTTTTTTTTTTAGTTTTTCTCGGTTCGCCACATGTCTGGCTGCAAAATGGCATCTGCTATGAGGCAGCACGCGCTTTTCGAATATAGGTGAGCAAGTTCTTCGTGCTTGCCCTACGGAAAATAGTTAATTATATGCCTTTCAACAGCCCACTGGTTTCCCTTTTCTGCCAGAATGTATGCTCCGAAGCCATATGTTAATATTTCTAATTTATTATAACGATATGTCTAGCTTTACCTACTATTTCCTAGAAATTTTTATAATGGTAATTTTAATTCAACATGAAACACTGATTAAAATTGTTTGTCTGATGCCGGGGCTTGTTTTTCGGTTTCAGCTGTTCCAGACGTGCTCGTTCTGCAATTTAAATTAATTGTATGTATCAGATAGATAAGTTCTAACTGCCACAAAGCACACTGATGGTAATGATAATTTTAGGTAATTATAGATGACAACCACAAACAAAGCGATTCAAACGTTTTGTGTTTACAACTTTTAAGACATTAGGCTGCCTCACGTAAACGAAGTAATAGGAGCTGTTTGGTGATTATTAGCTGTCACTATAGGATTTAAGGTTGTATTCGTTTCTTCTACATTTTTGTAGATACTTTTATAAAGTTGTTATCAATAATGCGAAAAATTCACAGCAACTTCGGTTGGCGTTCAATATTTCTAGTCACCAGAGGAAAATAAACAAAAAACAACACTTACAGATAATACCAAAATAGGTGGATGCTCTGTAATAAATATTATTTAAAAAGTGTTCACGAATTGCGATTCAGTTTTTTTCTGAAACTGCATTTTAATAAAAATATTTCGCAAACTCCTACAAATATGATAATGGTCGATAAAAATTTAAACTGGGGAGCACACATTGAAATTTTGGCAAAAAAAACTAAATGCCATAAGTTACTGTATTAACGTAATAAAGCAGTATGCGACGTGAAACTGAAACTGCGGAACATATACTTTGTGAATGCAATTTATTAATCCGCACTAGGCTAAAGTTCCTAGCGCAGGTGGAACTAACGCCTGAAGACATAGCGAAACTAGCCCACGGGAAAATCACAAGCTTTGTAAAAAGTCTTAGAATCCTGGACAATAACTAGGATTATTCACAAAAGATCTTTTAGGTCGAAGTGAAGTAAGGTTACTTAAAGTCAAACGACCTCTGAAACAACCTAAGATCTACATCAAGCCAAATTTTCGTGAGTGGCTTCATTTTGACGAGTCTTCCAACTTTTACCTCTGCGAGAATTCTCGGTAGAGGTAGATAAAGTTCTACGCAGCTGCTAAACATGTTGATCGTGGAACTGACACTGTCATGGCGTAAGACTGGAAAACCTGCCAGAAAATTTGTAGAACAATTTGACCATTCATGTGAATTTTGCAAATGACTCCAGAAAACATTGATTTGTTTAATAAATGTTCATGTTGGCATATTTGATACATTCTTCATTTTAGTTTCTGTTACCAATAACATACGTTTTATATGTAAATCGTACGAGTAACTTGTGGAATAAACACTTATCTTTAGATAATTATTTTTACTTGCTTTTCTTCAAGTCAAAATGTAGTTTTTTTTCATGTTTGTGTTCAAATCTTGCATCCCTTAGTTTAAAACACACTTCCTGGCATATTCAGTTGATGAAATTTTGCACAGTTACTAAGATCGGATGACAATATAGTATTCCACCGTAACTTTTGCAAATATACGCACGCAGGGGGTGCGAGGGTGATAATTGAATAAAGATACTATCCAACCGGCACCTCCGGCAAATCGTAGAATACAAAAGGTTTCTCGCCTGATCAGAGACTTTTACGTCCGTTTTTTCCCCGTATAAATGGTACGATATTAGTTCCGGTGACATAATGGAATGCCATTGGGTTTATAACTCGGAACCCAGTTCTAATGAATGAATTTATAAATAATTAAAGTGTGACTAAAAAGTGGAAAATAAAGAAAATATATTTTTTTAAAACTTGCTTTTCTTAAAGTCGTACTAAGAAGCAAATAAAAATTGCAAGAGAATCAAGGCGTGCGCGTCATGCGTATAATCATACAAAGTGCGCACGCCTTGCTTTTTTTGGAATTATTTTTAACTTTTTAGTACGACTTTATTAGATTAAGTTAGACTTGTTTCTATAATTTAAATATTGGCTGTATGGCTAATAGACGAATGCAATGAAAACTATAAAAAATATTTCTATAGATTTGCTAATTTAAAAAATTGCCTAATCTAAGTATGGATATGGGGCGAGCGTAGGTGTGTCTTTACTATGTACATACTTCGGTATGCGATGCAAAGCAACGTCAGACGCAGTTAGTAGTTGGATGGGTGACCATTCCAACGGAAACCGCGTCCTCGTCTAACACATCTTCCAGCGGCTTGTATATCAGTGTAGGCGCGGAAGCTATGCAACCTTAGGCGCGGGTTGTATAGGAGATATACCATCCTTCGGAGGGGATGTAAAGCCGTCGGTCCCTAGTCTATTAAATGTTAGGCAAGTAAAAGATCCCTACTCTTCTTAAGGGAAGAGGTTCGGCAAAATTCCTGGTTGGGGGTAGCTCGTCTACAGGCGTCGGTTTTAGGCCTCAATAGCGGAAATAATAGTCCGACGTTAAATAAATGTATAAAAAAAAATTATGGATATAGTTGATTTTATATACGGTTTGGTTTAAATCATTTAACGAGGTGCATATTAAATGCAATATCTTATTCATGCCAAAAATGCTTCGGCGCCATGGGCATCTAATAAAAAGTAACGTGGAATTTCAATAAAATTATAAAACAAATGTACGTACTACTATCGTTAATCACATGATATTATAAATTTAATCTTGTCAAAAATAGTTTGTACTAATTCTACCATTTACAATGGGCAAGCTTTTTAGGCTCTCTTACTTTTAGTTACCTACAATATTTAAATGTTTTGTTGCTCAAAGCAAAGTTTTCTGAACCTGAACGTCATTCGATAGATTACCAGTGTAGAGTATAATAGTACTGAACTGCGAAGGCGTGAGCCAGCATCGTGCCAAATTTAATGATTATTTTCTGACTATAATTTAATTAATAGGAATTTTAGCAGGCTTTTTAGATGTTTATTAAATATGTTATTGTAGCTGTACATAAAAACATTGGAAAGGCATTAGTTTTAAACTGTTTTGATATAAACAAATATGTTGGAATAGCTTGTTTATACTATTCAATAGACCGCCTTCATAATGTCGAATTAAGGTAAAACCTTTAATAACCACGTTTTCTTGGTTAATTTGTCAACACGCTACTAAGTAACATAAACGTTTTATAGCTTTAAATGACGCATCTTATTTATGGTCAGAATAAAATCAATCTACACAGGGTGTACAAAAAAGATGCCGGCAAATTTGCAGGAGTTATGGAGGAGCATAAAGCCATGCCCATACAGGAGCCGTTGCAGCGTAAAATTTTCATCATATGATTTATACGGACGCAGACGTGAATAATTAATATGGGACAAACTGTATTATTAGAATTTGTGTGCTTTTGGTATTTATTTTTATCTGGTAATAAAAAGAATTAATAAAAAATTGTTCTTTCACACTGATTGTTGGAAAGTTTGGAAAAGTTAGTTAGATAGTGTTTATTATCGACTGGCGAGCTCAGTATTTATGCGTTTCTTCTTTGATTTTTTCGAAATTCGTCTTCAAAATGGACAATAGCTTCTCTGTTGAAGAAATGGCTGCCATGCAGCTTGCCTACAGTGAAGCAAAACCCTCATTGTTTCCACACATCGCCTTCGAGACAAGGGCAAAATGAAGCATGGTGGTGGTACTGGTCATCCTAGAACAGCACAAGCTTCAGCCTAGTACTCCGCTTGTGTGCCTAATTGTCACCATATTCTATCCTCCATATTTTTCCATGTGAACAATGATCCATATAAAATTAAAAATGATTAGTTCTCTAAGGTCTTTATACGATATCGTAAACAGTATGTTGAATATTCTGGCTATCAGTCGGTGGACATCTTGGCGACATCAGGTGTCCCACAAGGATCAAATCTGGGTCCACTACTTTTTGATATATTCGTTAATGATGTAATCCGTGACTTGAATGTTAACTGTCCAATTTATGCAGACGATTTGGAAATATATTGCAATATGAATATGAATGTGAACGTTGTACCACAATAGTCAAGGTGTTATAGACATTTTCTACTGCAGTATAGCCTCTATTAAGAAATCATAACATTATATATGATATTCATGATACTGTATCCCTTTTATTGTATTATATTCATCTTAATTTATTTAATTAGTGTTATTCCTGTTATACTGTTACAATAACATTTATTTTTGTACGCCTTCTCTTAATGTGTTCTTTTTTCTCCATTCTGCAATTAAATTATTGCAATCTGTTGAATGGTTGCAAATTAAATAAATAAGTATAAAGCATACGATACTGTCAGTCATTCAAATTTACAACATTATGAAAACCTCTCTTTGAGCTATACAACACAATGTGTCAAGTTTGGCAATAGAATAAGCAATATGGAATCAGTACCTTGCGGGGTTTCGCAAGGTACCTTACTGGAACCAGTATTATTTACAATATATGTCATCGAAAAGTGATCGATTTTGTATTAATGGTTTCTTTACATGCAATTACCAGATATTTAAGTAAATGTTTTCCAATATCTAATGTTGGAAGCCAGATCCCGTAGCGGATGAATCTCCTATTGAACCACAGTATTATATATTAAGGAATATAAACAGATCGTAGCTGTTATTTCAACTATGATTCATCCAATTATTTCACAAAATAATAACAAAAAGTAAGTATCATCCTAAACACTGAAGTAATCTTTGTTTCTCTTTTGTTTCAGGAATCCTCTCCAACTTTGACGCTCATATCGTCAAAGGTAAGCAGGCCATGCGACCGCAGCGTTGTCCAATCAAGGTGTGTGTAACTGTGTGCTTTTATTAATTTTACCAACTACCACAACATAGCAGCTACCCACCACTTGTTATGTTCACTGCGTGTCTGCATTGTGGTTGGTGTTTTTGTTATTTTTTTTAGCAGAGGCGTACGTATAAAAACAGTGTATGAAACGGTCCAAAAAAGGTCTTTTAAAGAATGCCTTACCTATTTGTCAAATAAACCTTTGTTAATAATTTACTAAAGTATAATTATTAGTTAATGATTCTCATTAGTAATTAACGTTGATCTACGCCACCATATGGAAAATTGAGAAAATATGAATTTTTATATATACATTCAGGTGATTGCTTGAATTTATTAATTTAAATGTTTTCACTAAATGCTAAGACTTTTTTGTTTTAACATAACTCTTGTAGACTCTTTATATTATCAAGTTACGCCCAATGATGAGGGTGAGCAAGATAATAAATGAGATTCACAGACATGAGACCCACTTTAGAAGGAACTTTTTAAAACACGATTCCTTAACACCTACTCTGGTAGTGATTTATACTTTGTTTATTGCAAAGTATCTATGACAATCTATGCTACTGCTTATATCAAAGATATCGAAATATGTGTTTCTTTACCACTGTAAATACTAGTTACAATGCTGTTTCACTTGATTTAAGTCAAGTTTTTCTTACTGAAATAATAATCCAAGGAAGCTTCTTAACACAGTATTATAATTATATAATATTCATTCACCTGAGGACGTAATATGATTCCTAAGATCCAAATTTGCATTTATATGTGATGATACCTCTATATTATATATTATATTATAAAAAGATGCATGAGAATAATAATACAGGATGCACTCTTATCCATACTTATACTATGGTCTTTGGACAATAAATATCAATTTGTAGTGAAAATCGATAATTAGCGCTAACTTTATTTTATGGAATACTTAAAATGCATTGCCTTTAGAATGAAAAACTTTCAGCAATATGTCTTCCAGTAAGATACAGTTAATGAGAAAGAGCTTGCTTTAAGATATAGTGGACGTAACTCAAGTTCGATTGACCAAACCGCTGGCGCTGTTGAGAATATTCAAATACTTTTTACATATGTATCAAATTTTGAAACTTTTCGATTGACCTAAAGAGATCTGCTTTGTTTATTTAAATTTGTCTCTACTGCTATAAACCCTACTACATACTCAATCATTTTACTTATCTCAAGGCTGCTTTCTGTAATGATATAGTTTCTTTAAATATGACTTGTAAGTGCTCTTTTGCACAGAAGCTGACAAATGTCAAAAGTCAAGCAATCACAAGTTTTATCTTCCTTTTACTTTCCTACAATGTCCTCAGAATAGTATGAGCATTATTAGTTCTGTTGAACTTACCGACTCCAAAGGTTTTTCCACTGAGAACGTCTGCGTCTACGACCTATTGGGGTCTACCTTCTATTTCCTCCTGTACCGTGTTCCCGTGTTCCACAATATTCTTGCCTCGGGACTTCAGTCGATCAGTCAATCAATAGAAAAGGGCACAAAACGTCGCCAGAATGCCTGTACATCAGTCACCGTTTAGGCTTACTAGGAGTCTATAAAACGTATTACGTTCCGAGTTTCTATATCTGTCAGCGCTTCATAAGTCTTTCAACTAAATAGGAATACGTAGTAATATACTTAATAAGCGTAAACGGAGGTTCTTTGAAAGTTCTACAATACGACTTTTTTATCTACCTTCTCTTTTTACATGTCTTCCCTTTTTTCTTTCGCCCTTTCTTCTCTTCTTTCTGCATGAAATATAGGCCTTTCGAGATAAGAACATATATGTCCTATTTGAAATTGTTCATTGATCCACTACTCTTAACATCAACATTGATATTTAATTGCATATTTTACTACCACTTTGGTTACCGTTCATTATGTTGAAACTGAGCTCCAACAGTTTACATTTTTCGGTTATATTTAATAAATTTTGGAGGTCATCGGTGACTGATGGTCAGAAAACTCCAGCTGCATGTAGCTGTTTATTTTATATTATTTCTGTTCCATTTTCGCAATAGTCTTTTTCTACATATTTTTGAATGTAGTTAAGCAAAACTAGTACAATACGCAACATTTTCTAAGTCTTTATCACATTCAAGAAGTTCCATTCTGAGACTAGTACTGTTTCCTAATCAATTAAATAAACTAACCAATTAAAAGGCGTCTGTGAAAAGGTATTTGCATATCAAATAAAGCCTTTTAGGTACCAAGGTCAGTTGTCCACTGGAGTAATGCTGTAAAAAATCACATTCTTCCTGTGTTTTGGAAACCTGTCATTCAGAAAGTTAATTTTTGCAACAATCACAGAGGATTCACAAACTCCCGTGATTCTTCGAAGTGCAAAAGGTCTATGAATTAAACGACAATACCTCTTTTGGTACATTGGTATATTAAAAGTCCTCTAAAAACCACGAATCAAAAAATAACTCATTTAGGCTTTTATAAAGGGAATTTGTATCCAAATTATATGATTCGAAAGTTGCATGCTTTGGCAAATAAACCAAATAAAATTTTAATAGTAATAATAACCTAATAATCATCTTGGAATAGATTTTTTGAGATAAGTTTTTATATCAGTATCATTTAGCGGATTCAGAACGCAATTCATCGGGGGGGGGGTTGTTAATTTAACTAAAATAATCAAGCGGGGTCAAATCGGAAAAACGTGCAAGCCACTCAATTTCACCGCGTCTACCGATCCACCCGTTGGGAAAAACCTGATTGAGATAGGCTCTTACTTCTAATGCAAAATGTGGTGTAGCTCCGTCCTGCTGATCCGAAGGGGGTCGAAGGGGAGGTATAAAATTATGCTGAAAACATTTCATTCGGAATTAAAACTTGACGGGTTTTAGGATTTTGCTCATGAATTGTTAATTACGTAGACAGTGAATTTATCCGTTACTTATGGACTTCACTGTATAATTTTAAACAAACTGGAGGGCGCATTCCTCAACAGATCGCAACAAAATTTAGCAGGCGTATACTTTGTATTCATATCTCAGTTAAGACAGGCCTATCATTTGGATTTTATTTCTCAGGGGATAATTTTATGATCAATCGATGTGGAAAAATGTCAGAAATAACATATTAAAATGTTTAACACTTGGGTGTTATAGCAGTTTTGTAAATAAATAAAAACTATCAACAAATTGGCCTTGCTCGACTTTAACGCGGTATAACGGCCATAAAATACTTTTAATAATTAAAAAATATATATCACATTGTAGAGAAAGAAATTCTCTATAAATCCCTCAACGATGCTTATTTATTTTAAATAATTTTTTATAGATTTTTTTACCAAGTTGTCTTCGTTTGGTCAGCTGACCTTTGTCACCACGCCCCTTTGCGACATGGCGGAACGGCGCGTGCTGCAACAAGGACTGTAATTCCCGCGTATTCAGCGCTTCTGGATGCGTGCGCAGCACTAGCCGTTCTGCTATGTCGCAAAAGGGCGTGGGTGACAAAAATCAGCTGACCAAACGAAAACAACTGCAAGAAAATGTTAAAAAATTGTTAAAAAAAAATTAATCATCGTAGAGGGGTATTTCCCGTATCAAAATTGTAGAGAATTTCTTTCTCTACAACGTGATATATATTTTTTAATTACTAGAAGTATTTTATGGCCGTCGTACCGCGTTAAAGTTGAGCAAGGCCAATTTATACAACACCCAATTGATTGATCATAAAATTATCCCCTGAGAAATAAAATCCAAAAGATGTGAAAAATTGGTCTAGGTTTATTGTACTAAAATCGACTTCTTGGTTTCAAAATAGTGGCGGTTCAAAATTTTTTAATAATCCTCAAAATTTTATTTTAGGTCATACATCATTGGGTAGGACTCATAACTTTTATCTGAAAAATTTTTTTGCTAAAACACATAAGAAAAGAAGGAATAAAGGTTTTTAAGTTTATTGTTTTTTTTACTAATAAATCTACCTTTCCGACTGGCCTCCGCCATTGGGGTCTTATATAATGAATTTCTCAAATCTCTCATACTGTTAAATAGCCCAAGGGAGGCCTATGGCCCCCATGATCCTCAGGCCCTGTCCTCAATAGTCTTACAGTGGTAAAGCAAATTTCAAAGCTAAAAGAATTATCAGTAATCAAAAGACCATTAGATGTTTTGTTCTATTAAAAAAACCTATTTGAGGTAAGCTGAGATACCTACTTTTAATATTTTTTGTGAATTAATAAGATACGTACGCCTCTGCTTGCCACACGCACTTTTTACTACTTTTCCAGCTCGCACAACAGTTAATTGCACGAAAATACATATGATTTTTGTAAATCAGTAATTGAAAAATTTAAAACCCTATTGGGGAAAATTTGGAATCCTGAGGAATGGAAATTGTAAAATAAGTTGGTCCGATATTCGTTCATTTTAAACTCTCGGTTATATCATGTTGAAAGGCCGATCTGTGTTATGGCCTAATAATTAGGTATAATTATATGAATTGATGCAGCTCCTGTGAAGCTGAAATATGGATGGCTGCCGATTTTAAATTATCAATTTATTTATACATGCTTAAAGAGTGGGTTTAGAGAAATAACCACAGCGGAATTGCTTTATTATTATCTAAGCTAAAATTTCAATTTACTGAAAACATCGGTGATTCTGAGTTCTAAGATCAAACAAGTGAATTTCAAAAACAGCTACATTTCAAATAAGAATTGAGTTATTTGCCCAATTTTTTTGAAATAGAAACCAATACCGTACATGGTTTAATGTATGCATTGCTAATAATGCTATTCTAATGAGTATTCAATTAACATTTTCACTTATTATACCAATCGCAAAGATGCAATACTTACCGTACAAATGACAACATCGAAATTTGAGTTAGATATATGATAGCATGCATCTGTTTAAGAAGCATGTGATAGTTTGGTCACGTAAATGACAATGTGATAAAATACAAATTATACAAATTCGTAAGTTTACGATGACAGCTCAATTGCAATAATAGGTATGTGCAATTCAGTCAGAATACAGCAATCAGATTATATTTTAATCAGCTGTTACTATTGCAGCAAATTTTACAAAAACAAGGCAATATGCCTTAACCTATTTTACAATCAAAGTGACACCTGAGGAGACCTCGTATTGTGTCCAGCAGTATTTACAGTCTCATTTCTCTGTTGCATCTTAAATATAATAATAATAAAATAGAAAACATCACTAAATTGAGTGTACAATACCTATCTAATTTGTGATACGAATCTATATATAATAAGGTAGGTTTAAAGTGTATATAAACAATTTGAAATGATGTAGGATTAGAATGCAGTTTTATTTATTACCAATCTAAAATTAAATATAACATTCTAGGTTTGACTATAGTATAGGAAATAGTGTGTGGCGCGTTTGTGTTTCTTCGCGTTAAGATGTGGTAGAAGTCTAGTGTAGTTGTCTATCAGATATTTTCTAGTTTCGATCATGAAACGCTTTTTTCTTATTTTTTTTTTTTGATGTGGTGGAAGTTTATTACATGAATTGATTCCGTTGCATTTTTGAGAGGTTTTTTAATTATGAAATGGTACCTTATACGCGTTGCTTGCTCTAGTTTTTGTTTCATGTTAATCTTCAACAATGGATCCAACAGTTTCCTTCTTGCTATAGCAGTATGCATGTATAAACATCGAGTAATTTATTTTTAGTAAAGATGTTTCTGCAGATTTTTCTGTTTTTTTTTATTCAAAATTATCTAAGCATGTAGTTTTGTGTTATTATTAGCCGCTACTCGAGTCCGAGTATAGAAATGTTACAGTCGATAAATTGCGTACAATAAAAAACAAGTAAAAGGTGTAGTCTATTGTAATTCCCATTCATCTACGGTGCACACGACTATGGCTATAGAGGCCAATTCGGGAGAGCACATGTCGACCGCAATCAGGACAAACATAGACCTGGTTAGGTCTTGGATTCGGCCTTCTTGCAGCAACATTTCCTTGATAGCTGGCCACAATCCCTCGCCATTCGGTTCTGTCCGCTGCAAGTTGTTCCCATTGCTCGTCTGCAATACCGCAGGATTTTAGATTTTCATGGAGAGCGTCTTTGAACCTCTTTCGTTGACCGCCACGCTTTCTTCTACCGCTTAGCAATTCACCATAAAGTGTACATTTAGGAAGGCGGTTATCATGCATACGATGAACGTGACCTGCCCATCTTAGGCGTGCTCTTGAAATAAGCACCTCAATTGGAAGGCTGTTTGCTCTCCTGAGTACTTCCACGTTTGATATGTGATGGAACCAACGGATTTTCATCATACTTCTGAGGTGTCTTTGCTGAAAACGTTCTAATTCTTTCACATGACGACGGTAAGTGACCCAGCTTTCACATCCATATAGCAGTGTTGGAATGACAACTGCTCTGTAGACAGCCATTTTCGTTGACAAAGCAAGGTCGTGGTTGTCAAATACTCTCTCTCTAAGTCCCCAGAATGCTCTAGATGCAGCGTTAATTCTATTGCGAATCTCGCTGTCCATGTTTGCTTTGTCATTAACAACGTTGCCTAAGTAATTGAACTGATCCACCACTTCAAGAGAATTTCCGTTAAGTGTAATGTCTATTTGGTTCACTTGATGAGGAGTTGACATAATCTTAGTCTTTCCAATGTTGATTTTAAGTCCCAAAGAATCATAGCTTTGGGCATACACATCTAAAAGTTCTTGAAGCTCTTCCGGCGTAGAGGCTAAAAGTGCACAGTCATCCGCATACTGGAGATCACAAATGAATCGTGTGCGTGTCTTCGTGAAAGCTCTAAAGCGCCCTATGTTAAAGAGACCGCCATCAAAACGGTATCTGAGACCTATTCCTCTGACTGCCAGTTTGTTGTCAACAATAATTGTTAGAGCAGTAGTAAACAAATTAAAGAGTAGGGGTGCCAGGACACATCCCTGCCTAACTCCAGTGAGAGTTTGGAAAGGTTCGGTTGCCTCATTATTATACATAACCTGGGCGTTGTTGTTTGTATGTGGACTGCGACATACTTCCACAAATTTTCTAGGGATACCTAAGCGGAACATAATTTTCCAGAGCACTTGCCTGTCCACCGAGTCAAACGCCTTGGTTAAATCAATGAAGGCCATGTGAATTTCTCCTTGATGTTCGAGTGCTTTTTCTTGAAGCTGTTTAAGTGTGAAGATTAAATCCGATGTGCCTCGGTTTGGTCTAAAGCCACTCTGTGTTTCAGGAAGTAACTTTTCCATAACAGGTGTTAGCCTATTCGCCATCACTTTAGTGAGTATCTTCCCTCCAACAGCCAGGAGAGCTATACCCCTGTAATTTCCACAGTCCGCAGCGCTCCCTTTGTTTTTGAAGAGGTTGATTAAAAGTGTGTCACGAAACTCCTGCGGAGCTTGACCACTTTCCCACACGACATTAAACAGTTTTTTGAGGTAGGGTATGAGCTCTGACGACACAGCTTTAAAGATCTCAGCTGGGAGTGAGTCGGCGCCGGGAGATTTGTTATTTTTTAGCTGCCCAATGGCGGTTAAGATCTCTTCCGTTGTTAGTGGTTTATCTAAGTCTTCGAAGGTGTCATATTGAGGGATAAGATTTATAATATCGTGATCGGCTTGACTTTGCTGGTTAAGAATGCTAGAGTAGTGTTCTTTCCATCGGGCTCTTATTTCCTGGTCTTCTTTGAGGAGATTTCCATTTAAATCTTTAATAGGGCACATATTTTTCCGACTGGGGCCGTACACTGCTTTTACTCCTTGAAAGAAATTCCTGTAGTCGTGTGAATCGGCGTACCTTTGAATTTCTCTGGCCTTGCTTGCCCACCACTCGTTCTTTATTCTTCTGATTTCGCGTTGCGTTTCATACTTAGATTGGGTAAAAGCTTCTGCTTTTGATGAGTCGTTGGGGTGGTTGATAGCGTTTTGGAAGGCAGTATGTTTGCGGTCAAGAAGTTCTTGTATAAAAGCTTCATTATCATTGAACCAGTCCTCCTGTTTTTTACTTGCTGCAGTGCCAAAAATTTCCTCACTCGCACTTTTTAAACTGTCTTTAATTTGTGTCCAGGTAGCAGCGACATCTACAGAATTGGTTTCTTCTAGTGCACTCAAATTCTCTTGAACTTTTTGCTTTAGCTGTTCGACGGTTTGTTGGTCACGCAATTTACTAATACAGAGACGGAGTCTACGTTTTACTTGAGTTCTTCGGTGTTTGGGTCTCATAACAATTTTCATTTTAGAGACAACAGGACGATGATCGGTCCAACATTCGCTATCAATGCGCGCCTTTGTAATTTGGACGTCCTTGAGATGCTTCCTACGTACGATAACATAGTCCAGTAGATGCCAGTGACCTGATCTGGGGTGACGCCAGGTGCCTTTAAATTTATCCTTTTGTCGGAAAATGGTGTTTGTTATAACTAGATCATGTTCAGCGCATTTAGTTAGGAGTAGTTGACCGTTAGCGTTCATGTTGCCCAAACCGTTCTTGCCTATTATGCCTGGCCAGGTGTCTGCATCTCTCCCTACTCTAGCGTTAAAATCACCAAGAATAACGAGTCGTTCCGTTTTAGGTATTCTACAGAGGGTTTCTTCCAGCTGTTGATAGAAGCTTTCCTTGGTTTCGTGACTTGCATCCAGAGTGGGAGCGTAGGCGCTTATTAGATTTACCGCGTTGCCATCTGATAGCTCATAGCGTAGCAGCATTAGACGCTCGGATAGGCCTTGTGGTACTTGTGTTAAGTTGGATACAAGTTGATTCCGAACGGCAAAACCTACTCCATGTTGTCTTCTTGAATTGGTGGGAAGATCTTTCCAATAGAAGGTGTAGTACTTTTCTGTGAGAGAGCCTTCCTCCAAAAATCGAGTTTCGCTGAGAGCTGCAACGTCAACATTGAGTCGGTGAAGTTCTCTATCTATTAGAGAAGTTCTTCTTTCAGGCCGATCGGTGCGAGTGCTGTCGTTCAAAGTACGAACATTCCAAGCGCCGTAGATGAAAGAATTAGTTTTGTTGGATTTAACTTGTCGGTGTTTTTTCGACATTCGATGAGGTGTCCCTGTGGGCACCCTCCCCCGGAGATCCGATCGGGAGGGTATTTTACCTCCGGATGATTTTGTCCCACTTGAACGCTCCATCATTTTTTTAAAGCCTTAATCGACTGAAAACGAAGCTGCATTTGAAGTTTTAGCTGGAGCAGGTATGCAACTGACCAGCTCGGTTGCGGAAGGCGAGTGGTGTGGTCCCATGGCACAGAAGGAGACTGCGACGATGGGGTAACCAAACGATTCCAAAAGCAACCTTTGTGTGCGGTGGGTTATTTTTACCGCACTCTTCGTGAGAAGGTGGATGGGCTCACGGCAAAAGGTAAGGGTTATTCCGCCCTTACTCGGTCGTTAGAGCCTCGTTAGTGAAAACAGGGTGCACCAAGTTCAAATTGAACTCATCGGGAAGGTGAGGTTAACAATTGAGTAGGAGAGGCTATAACTTGCGCTTCACTACCCCATTACACCCATTTTGTGTTATATGTAAGGTTCGTAGGACACTTTATAAACAGAATCCTATACCGTAAGTCCGTATCTAATTATGGATTCAACTAGGCTGTTGTATGTGACTGGCAGGATTTTGTTGTTTAGTATACTTTTTAGGTTGTAGAATTTATAGCTCAGTTTCGTATTCTTCCATTTAAATAGTCGATATGATTTCCCCGTTTCAAATTCGTTTATTGCAATGGATTCAAGTACAAGGGGCGTTTCAACTTTAGTTGGGGAAAATGAGATATATTTAGTTTTTGTAATGTTTAGCCTAAGAAGATTGGTATCTAGCCAGGTTTTTACTTTTCTAATTGCTGCAGTGGCTTTTTGTTTTGTTTTGTCTCAAGTCTCTCCCACACAAATTAGTACCGTGTCATTTGCAAAGGATATAATATTGCATGCACAATTTTTCTGTGAGAGATCATTTATGTATATAAGGAATAAGCTAGGGCCTAAGATAGTTCCTTGAGGAACCCCAGTTCTTATTCTTGTTGCACTGTCAGCGTTATCTATTTTGACTTGCTGTGGTCTGTTGGCTAGATAGTCTTTAAATAAACCATATACTTTCCCTCTGATATATATTTTTTCTAGTTTGTTTAGTAGCGAAATATGAGATACTGTGTCAAAGGCCTTTTATAAATCTAAGAAGATGGCTAAGACTTTTTTATTAGATTCGAAGTTACTTAGTAATAGTGTCTGTTAGCAGTTGAAGAGGTTCTTCAGTACCAATATTCTTCTGTAATCCATATTGATTTTTTTAATATTATTTCATTTTTCTTCTAGAAATGACTCAAGTCTATTGTTTAGATATTTTTGCAATTTATTTACTAGCGATAACGGACGATAGTTCGTCATGCCATTTTTAGTGCCATTTTTATATATTGGTACCACAATACTTTCCTTAAGAATTTAAGGACTTGGTGCTTAAGGATTCAGAAATTAAGAATGTGGAGTTCATGGCTCATGGCTCAGTGTTAAACGATTAGGAATTTTCAAGACCTGGAGTTTAAGAGTTCAGAGTGTAACAATTTAGAATTTAAGAGTTTAAGTTTGGGTTTTAAGGTTATGGGGTTCATATGATGCTTATTATGTATGTATCCTGCATAAGAAGGCACTTGCAGTTCTTACACTTTATAAGCGAAAAGAAACTTTTACAAGAATGGTAGACATGAATTTATAAGAATAAGGCCAGTACTTTATTACCTTGCGGTACGGTGTTTCAGTGAAGAATTTAATAAAATAGTTATTTGCAAACAACGGTTTCCTAAAAATATATTAAACGTATTAAATATATATGTCCATTTATATGCTCATACTTAAAAACAGTTTTTTAATTTTTATTTATGTACTTTTGACTGCCAGTAAAAATTAATATTGTTTTATTTTATGATTAGCACTCATCTGTGTACGATAAGTGAGTATATCATAATTCTTTAAACTGTAGACTCAAATAAAAATAGAATAAATAAGGAGCTCAGGAAGTTTCGTTATTGTAAATTATAATATAATAGGAGGATTTGGGAGGACTTTCATGTCAATAATCCAACGTTTCAACAGCATATCTAACACTATTAATACTGAAATTATTACATATAAATCATGAGTGTCAAGAAGAGTGAGTAAAGGCAATGCAAAGTGCTATTAGTGTATGTTTCACACAATTTAACATGTCTTAAATGCTCCTCCTTCTCTACCGAATCAATGAGTTTATGTCGAAGATGCAACATACGTCGCCTATATTTTTAATGAATATATAAAGTCATTTTACTAGAGAGATGCCTAGCTACTACGCTGAATATTTTGTGTGATACATTTTTTTCATAATTTATTTTTGTTTAAAGGTATGAGCATACATTTCTTTTTTATTATAAATTAAGATTTTCCTGCAAGAACTGTCCATAATATTTTTTTTAAAATTAATTTTGGCCTATTTTTATTAGTTTATTTACATATGAAAGTAATACAATAGCATAATTATTCGCAAGGTATATTAAAAAAAAAGGTTTTTGTTAATATGACATGTCATTAGTTATAACAAAATAAGGCCAATAATAACTTTAACTAGGCAAAACGCGAAAGAGTCGAAATCATTTTTGTTCAGAAATGCAATCCAAAATTTGAAAAAAAAAATGTTTCCAGTGGCGTGCCATACGTTTAGACGAAAAAGTTATCATCATACCCTAAATCTACGACACTAATTACAGCTGGCTATTAATTTCTTTCGCGTTAAATAGGACTACATTCTACATCTACATTTGTTTAAAGATATTTTTAGTAGTAATTTTTGACAACTTAAGCACCCTGTACCTTGTAAACGTACGTTCTAATGTTAACATTTATATGACAAAATTTTCTTAAATATGGACCAGCAATACACTCCTTCATTTATGACATTCCATTATAATACACCCTGTATATGGTCAATCTTAAAAAAAACATTTGCAATCCATCGTGTGGTACTGCAAATTAAAGAGCCATAAAACAACGATACTAAGAATATATATCGTTCTAAACTTTCATCCAACTCTGTTTACAAAATAGTCAATTATCTTTCATAATTAATTAGATTATAATTAGAAATGTATTACTTTAAATTATCCTCACGATAACATGTGCATAGAAGAACTGCGAGATATGCTCTAATTTTCTTAAAGAACTAAATAGTGTGAAATAAATCAGGAAACTTAAAAAATCAAAAATCAGACTACGCCGCTTTGCAAAAGAGTATATTATATTTACGAAGTCCTTTTCTAGAACTAAAATATCACTGACAGGGAAAAGTCATCTCTTTATCTGTCTATTCACCTGTTACGTCTCCCGTAAGGACGAACGTTGAGGAAGCAAAGGGGGCTATTGTATTGAAGTTTCATACAGTTTTTGACAAAAGTTTATCAGTGACTATAAAAGTTATAAAACATTAAAAAATGCATTGTAAACTTTATAACGAGTATTACGACATAAAGTCAGGTCAAGAAAATAAAGTCCCAGATATTACGAATTCTTATAGTGAGAGTAAAACAATAAAAAGAACAAGTTAAAACAAATACAATTTATTATAACAATATGCAAAGTACAGTACGAACAAATAATATAAATTTTTTCCCCTGCTAACGCTAGGAAAAGAATTAGGGATTTAAACAATTTTACAAGAAAAATAATATACATGAATTATATAGCTTTTACAAAATTTGAGATTTTCCAGGTGTTTCAGACGTGAAGGTTTCTTCTGTTGATCGAGGTCCATGCTGATTCTAGAAATCTTCACAAATAATTAAATAAGGCTTTTCCCAATCAAATTGTGTACCAAAGAATAGCAGAAAGATCCAAATGTCCAAATCCAAAATTCAAAAACAGAATAGTTAGTAAGTTCTGTACCCAAAATCTGGTTGTACCAAATCGAAATCTAGCTGCACCAAATCGTCTATAATTAAATTTACAAAATTAGCTTCAAAATTAACTAACGTGAGCTTGTGTCTATAATAAATCTAAGAAATTAAAACTTACCCAAATACTTCTGGGCGATGCTCGCTAGTTAAATCCGTATTAATGGAAATTTCAATTAAAATAATCCAAAATATTAATTAAAAATATGTAAAATATAGTTTATGATTCGGTACCAAACCGAGTAGCAACCACGTGCCTTTTTAACTAAATTAATCACTTAGCAAAGTTTTCAGCTTAATTTCTTGATCAAAAAGAAAGTTTGAAGGAAGTTAGCTTATATTTATAACCATTCTAACTCACAAAACCAAGAGGATATGACTTAAACTGACAGTTCAACAATCGACTGCCATTGAGAAATTTTAATAACTAATTAATTTATTACGGACTTTTCGATCATTAACCACCTTTTTCTTTATACATTAATTATGATTACAGTTTATATTTTAGAAATTGGTATATTTTCCTAATGGGAGCCATCTGTAGGCGGAAAACTTAAATTAGGTAGTAGCTCAAGTGACGTGACACCTATCGCTAAAATCGTAATTTATTATTCTAGATTGATGATTTGATCGACTAAGATCTGTTATTATTAATTTGTGAAAACCAGAGAAAGATGGCATGCCACAACTCCATCCTACCAAATAGTAATAAAAAAAATTCTGAAGAAAATTAAAATTTCCTAAATCTAAAAGGTTGATCTTGTGAAACGACAAGAAAAAAATAAAACAACGGAAGGGTGGTAGCAAAATACACAACAGACAAGGTTCAAGACATTCTTAGGTTATACTATGCATCAAGACACTTACTAAATATTTAAAACAAAAGACAACTTAGAAACTACAATATATTATAGCCTATAATAGCTAACTAGAAATTCAAGATTCTAGGGGGAGGGGCAAGTTTATGGTACTTGCAAAACCAAATTTTGTCGTGAGCGACAAGTGAAAAATTTCAAAAAACAACGGACGAAGTTCAAAACATTCTTAGGATATTGAAAATTATCTACAAAATAATAGCATAAGGATGATTAATGTTCGAAAAGTTCGTAACAATCGATTTGGTTTTTAAAATTTCTCAAGTTGGTACTGTATGACAGTCGATTGACGATCTGTCAGTTTAAATCTTATCCTCTTTTGTTTCTGTGGGCTAGAATTGTTAAAAATATCGCCCAAGTACTTCAAACTTCCTTTTCGATCAAGAAATTCAGTTGAAAACTTTGCTAAGGGATTAATTCAGTTTAAGAGACACGTGATTGCTACTCGGTTTGGTACCGGATCCGAACCTGGATTTCACATATTTTCAATTAATATTTTGGATTATTTTAATTGAAATTTCAATTAATTAGAGAGTATCATCCAGAAGTATTCTGGGTGAGTTTTAATTTCTTAGATTTATTATAAACACTTGCTCGCGTTATAGGTTAATTTTGTAAATTTAATTATAGACAATTTGGTACGGCTAGATCTCAACTTGGTACAGCTAGACTTTGAACACAGTTAGAACTATATTTGTGGACTTCGACTTTTGAATCATTCTGCTATTCTTTGGTAAGTGATTATTGGTAGTCGGATTTGCTCTGATTTACACTTTACGATTGAGTGAACCCTATTTAATTATTTGTGAACATTTCTACAACCAGAGTGCTTCGATCTCCCATTAGTGTAAAAGTTAAATAATTCCTGTATATTATTTTTCTTGTAAAATAGTTTCAATTTCTAATTCTTATCCTAGCGGTAGGTGGGGAAAATCCTAGACCTTAATACTGATATTATTGTAAGATTTTTATCTTGAAATTTTCTTTGTTTATATTGTACTATTCATATTGATATAATAAATTGTATTTGTTTTACTTGTTCTTTTTATTGTTTTACTGCTACTATAAGTCTTTAAGTAGTAATAATTTTTGGAAAAGATGGCATGTCACAACTTTGATTAGATTATACAAAGGTAAAACTACAGTATGCTGACCATCGTTTTACCAACGAAAATTACAAATTTAATAGTAATTGTATTATTGTACTTTAAAATTATTTTTAAAAAATTGTGAACGATATCCTAAAAAATTTTCAACATTTATATAAAAATGTTCTTTGATATTTGAATTGAATTGAATTATTGACTGCAAAAAATAATGTCTTTTTTTATTTCAAGTCAACATAAATACAGTCTTCATAGAAAGTTCTAATTATTCAATATATATTTTTAATATATCTGTCAAATCTGTCGAAGAGTCAAAGTAACTCGTTTTCACGTAAAAAATGCATAAAGTTACGTAAATGGTCTCACGTTTTCTTCTTCTTTAATGACGGTCAGATAATAAAAACATTAATCTTGGGAAATTTGACTTCATTTACGCTATATAACCATATAACTATATCAGTAAATATAAATTATTTTTGCTGCATTACCGCCTTATTAATTTAGTCTCCCTCATATAAAAAAATAATCCACTTCTTATAAAGTAATTTAAAGGCATAAAAATGTAAAATAAAAAACTATTAATCATAGTTCGCTG
Organism: Leptura quadrifasciata; assembly: GCA_963675555.1. NCBI lineage: Eukaryota > Metazoa > Arthropoda > Insecta > Coleoptera > Cerambycidae > Leptura > Leptura quadrifasciata. Next base: position 136,270,113 of record OY776676.1, read on the forward strand.
ATTACATTTTTACGTTAATTAAATAACTCAAACATTTTTTTCATGCTCGCGTCTAACATCGGTAGCAAATTAAATGGGATAGAACTAAACAGCTGAGTAAAAAGTGTTAACGCTCGACCCGACAATGATGTCTTATTTTATTTAGGTCTGTCTCAACATGAAATAAAAAGTTAAAAGAGAGATCAATCGCTATGATTGATCAAGTCATGCCTAGTGTTTTCTTTAATATGCTTCTTTACCTTGAACCTACCATCTGGTACACTAATTTCCTTACATTGTTTTAAATAAATAATAATGACCGTGGGTGGCGCAACAATGTAAAAAATAAGTGCAGCTCTTCGGTGAATGAGTTCATAAACATTTCGCTGTTAAAACTTCAACTGAGATGTGCTTTGTTTTGGTTTCAATTCTTTGTTCTGTTATAAGGCCCCGAGGGGCCTTCATCTGTACTGCGATTTTGTGTATGCTTGAGGTGTTTACTCTCTCTCTGTCTTCCCAAAAAGAGAGACGTTATTAAACGAAATGACTGGAATGATATTACATTTGTGCGGAAGTGCACAGGATAAAATACAGGGTGTCAGGAAATTCTGTTACCATACTTTAATGGGTGATTGGGTACAAAAAAATATAGGTAAAAGTTCTATGAGCATAGGTCCTCAAATGCTTCCTAAGGGTATGAGAATCGTTTGAAGGTGGTGCATATAAAGTAGAATTTATTTAATTTTTCCAGATCCACTTTGGATCTTGTAGGCTAAGGAACTAAGACGCTCAATTATTTTTATTGCATAAATCATTTAATTGGTCATTTAAGATGAGAAAACCGCGGAGTGCTATTTAATTAGATGGTGTAAATTGGGGATAGGGGTGAAAATGCATCCCGTCTTTCTGTCTGAGCATACCTAGCGATGTGGGTTCGAGCCTCACCTACTACAAAGTAATTTTCAGTTATAAATTACCTCCAAGATGTGGTTTGGATCCCAATATAAACTTTAGGGCCAATGCTGGTCTTACTCTCTTCCTTCAACGTGTTGGAACATATTCTAATGCTCGTTTTGGCTATCTATTTTCCTCCATCCGCATTACGTGTTCGTACAGTCGTGTATGTTTTTTTGTGCATTTTCTAATTTCCTCGTTTGCTATAATGCTCCATCCCGCTCTCCTTATAAAATCCATTTCTACTATCCCCACTTTTTTCTTATTTTCACCGATAACTGTCAGCACTCTGATCCATACCTCAAAATTGGTTCCACAATTTTTGTGTAAATTGTTAATTTGGTGTTCATCTTAATCTGATTCGATCAAAGCAGTGAGTTAAATATTCCAACATATTTTTGACCCTGTTGAACCCTGAATTCTATATCACCATTTGATGCTCCTTCGTTTGATATTATGCTACCAAAGTATCGTTTCTTTATCTCTTTTTTCTTATCCTTTTTTATTTCTCTCAATTCTGGATTAGGATGCTCATGTTTCTCTCTTATGTGTAGATATTCTGCGTTTTCCATGTTCATATTCATACTCAATTTTTCTTCTGTAAGTTCTCTTAACATATAATCAATGTCTTCTCCACAATTTGCAATTATTATTTGTTCGACAGCAAAGAACAGGATTGTTAAGCACCGATCTCCAATTTCTATTCCTAAACATTTCCTCCTCCGAATTTCTAAGCCTTCTTGATGTACATCTTAAACAGTGTGGGTGACAAGCATCGTACTTGTTTAAGACTCTTTGCCACCTTTCACTGCAATTTGGAGGTTCTTATAAATATTCCAAATTGCACGAACGTATGCTTGGTTGAGGCCGCCGTCGTTGAATCTTTATCAAGGACGATGGTTCATATGCTTTTTTCGAAATTAATAAATACGAGATGCGTGGGTAGATCTCGAGGTTTTCTATCATTTGTTGGAAAGAGAATATATTATCCAAACATGATCTTCTTGCACGGAAACCGCTTTGTTCCTTAATTTCTTCACATTTCGATTCAATCCTCCTTAAAATTCTACCATACAATCTTCCCACTGAGCTAACGATACCTATTCCTCTATAATTTCACTACACTTTTTGTTTCCTGTCCTATAAATTGAACCTATATACAGTAAATTCGAATTTGTCCTCTAATCAAACAGTCATTAAATAGTTCTGCTAGAATTTCAAAGAGAATACCTGGTCCATGTTTTATTAGTTCAGTGGGAACGTTTCCTAGTCCCGGAGCTTTACTGTTTTTCATATCTTTGAATGCATTTTAATTTTATTTACATTTATTTCCTCCACCTCCATATTTTCCTATGTTTCGATTTCGTCTATTTATCTTTTAAACTCTTTTCTGTCAATGGTGTTTTGTAATGTTCAGCCCATTCTTCTTCAGTCGTCAAGTTTTTGTTTCGTGTTTCTTTTCCATTATCCCGAACATTTTTTATAGCCTTCCATGCATGCGACACTCTTGCTCCCCCTAAATAATACCTCTTGATCTCTTCACACTTCTTATTCCACACTTCGTTTTTCATATTTATCAACATCTTTTTCATTTTATATTGTGTAAGTATATATTTTTCTGTTTTTGGAGTCGTTGATACGTGGTTACATTTCGTAAACTTTGTTTTTATTTTGTACTAGATTCCTAACTTCTCCTAACCACCACTGTGGGTTTTGTTTTTGGAATTACTCCTGATATCCTAGCTTTTTTGGCTGATTGGTGCATGCATTCTTTAATTAGTTGATACTTAATTTCTGCGTCTACATATTCACTTCTTATTCCTTGGAGGTTTGTGGCTTACTTTAATTTATATATAAATTGCGTAAATTCCTGTTTCAGGCTCTCTGAATTGTACCTTTCGGTGTCTAGTTCTTAAAATAGTTCTTCTCTACTTATACTAGCTATCCTATCTGTTCTTCTATAATTAACAATAACTTTTGCCAAATAAGGATTGTATTCACATTTTGTGCTACGATATGCCTTTACGTCATTGGTTTTTAAGCTTGAGTTTTGTCGCTGAATCGGGTGGCCAATTATCGATTGTAATATTCTTGTGGGTTGTACATATGTAAATTTGTGTACTAGTTTGTGTGCAAAAGAGGCATTCATTATTTTCAGGAATAGAGAGGGAATCTGCGAGGATATTGGCAGCATCATAGAATGCTCCAGGACTCAAGAGGATCCTATTCATAGCACTTCAGCAAACTCTAAACTCTGTGAAAAATCATTGGGAATTTTTACAAAGGCAAGAAGGCAGACGATAAAGGAATAACTCTGGGTACACATTCCTGGCTCCACATTGATTGAGCAGTCGCTTGACGTCTGGCAAAACACAGTGCTGAATGAAAGGTGAATGGGCTATAAACAAAATTGAGCCATACGAATCCTTCTTACCAGCGGATGTCATAACAATAATGCTGCACCAGGGAATGGATGTCTTACTCAGCAAATGGGGTCGTGTACTTAAAGCCAGTCTAACTTTGGTACAAGTATCAAGGACCTGAGAACTAATTAGAGCGTTATTATAACTAAGACTGGAAGACTGGCCACAACTTAATGTGAGGTAGCCTCATATCCTTTATACTCAAGACCAGGCGTAGTCTTACAAAAACTTTACACTTTCAAACTGAATGATAGCCCGCTAACCAAGAATATAATACAAATTAGACAGCATAATGTCGCCTTCAGAATTAAATGCATATATATATATATATATCAGGCATTCTTCATCTTTCGGCAAGTTAGTGGGCAAACTGTAAGTTTCTCTAACTCTACCCTCTCCCTATAGGATAGTAAACCCTTGAGTCTCTCCTACATCCTCCCTGATTCCTGTTTATTTATTATTATTTCAAAATTTTTCTCTGAACTTTGTATCCCTCCTACCTCATCTAACATTCTTTAAATCATATACATATTTGGCAGCTGATAATGGTGTCGATGCAGTAGTTGTCCCAAAGGCGTTTTTCCTTCAGCTTTTACCCATATCAACTTCCAATACTTATTACTATACATCTAATTTTAATTGTTTTGATTCTTTTTGAAAGTTTTTATATTTTAATACTCATTTTATATCTTTAGGTAAAAATAGGTAAATTTTAATTTTTACACTGCTCCAGAATAGGCTGTTGTTATTGAGTAGGTCTTAAAATCAATACATTCACACTAATACGCATATTAGGTGGGAAAATCTACATAGGCAGCACTCTAAGAACTTCTAAGAAGAATTAAGGAGACTCTGGAAAAAACAGATGTTCGGCTGGAGTCCCTCTTTGGCATAAAGAGGATCTTTCGCAACACTTTAATCCAATCTATTACCAGGACACGCAGAGAGCGTGGAATCGAGTCCAATTGATGTAAGTTGATAGAGAACACGCTCAAGGGTAGTGCAGTATGCTTAGTAATATTTTGGGAACTCATGCAGCGAAGGGGTGTCCGCAGACAGAGATATTCTCATCTCTCTTGTGGAATCTCCTAGACATATTTGATAATTATTGTTAGTCATGGAATATTTTCTTAGCCAGTTTCAAATTAAGGATTTGTCCAGGATTAATGGAAAACGGAACCTCTTGATACTACAGAAAATTAGTAATATTTTATGAGTTAACAACATTCATTAAATAAGTCTTATTTACCAATCAATTGCTGTCATCTTAACATAATGTTGTATGTGATGTGTTTATATTTACGCTTACTATCCGCAATTTGTTCTTTTGGCGCGCTATTGTTATTTATATATACACATAGAGTAAACTAAACGTGAAAATTTAAATATTAGTCTAGACTATAATTTCGAATATAAGAAAAACGTTATGAATATCGACGTACACATGTACATTTATTCTACTCGATAAATTTATTGTTACATGGAATAATAATATAATTAAGAACCCGTTTTTGCCATTAAAATTTCGAAGGCCAAAAACTATCAATATTAACTATTAAAGTATGTCTAATAATTATTATAATTCGTAATAAAATTGTACTTTGCTGGCCGACAGACAGCAATAACAATAAATCAAGTCGGTAATGTAATTCGTGAGCGTAAACGTAATTTTTGGCAATGAATATCGGTGTGGCGGGCTTTGGTTTCAGGCCGAATCATAGGCACTGTTGTTCAATGTTGAATTGGGTTCCCAACGATAAAGCAAATATTGTTTGACGCACACGTAAAGGCAGGGCTGGGTGTAAGGGGGGGGGGGGGGTTAAGCCCATTCGGTAAATCAGCCACCATTCGGCACTTCCATTAACGAACATTTAATTTTCTTTCTTATATTTTATTAAAAGACGTGAAACTGTCCCTTTTTTGTATTAATACAAGAAGTTGCCACTAAATAGTTGATGTCTATATTGTCTATCTAAAAAGGGTAGACAAACAATTGGCCATAAAATATTAAATAGACTAAAAAGGAATTTCTTTAATTAATGTCTTTGAACAGTTTCTTGTATAATACTGACTCAAAACGTATGTGATGATTTCATTATCTAATATCTATTATCTCGTATTTTCGATTTTCGACTAACTTTTATAATATAAATGGTGACCACGAAACCCAATTAGTTTCAGAGGACCTTTAGGCTGAGCTAGAATAGTGTCAAAACTCTTCATCTTTGGTTGAAATTATGGACAAGGCACATGCATTACAATTTTTTTCTACCACTGTGTTATAAGCTATGTATCCTAAGGCAAACTGTCTGATGAGTGTAACTTTAAGGGACAGAAATTTCAACAAGGTTAATAAAAATTTGCTCAGAACGAAAATGACAGACTTAAGATTGGATTTTCTAATGGTTTCGTCTTCAGAGAAGGGTGTTCTTGAATCAATTTCTTTCGATATTTCAGTTTCGTAATGAGCCCCTTCAAATTAAATTGAAGCGTATATTTAATGCCGTTAATTTTAAAAAATAATCATGTGAATCGACAGTATTTAAAAATTTAAACAAACATGCACAATATTATTAATGGAGTGCCGTTAAATTCGATAAAAATAAAAACATGGTTCCAACGAAGGAATTTTTATAAAATGTTCGTAATTGTTTAGTTGAAACCCAGTATAAAAAAGTGTGCCATTTAAAAATTGCCTCTTTTTACTTGAACGGTGGCTCCTACTCATTCAAGAGGGCAAACCAAAAATTGAACTAATCACTGATAGAGAATTAAAATATAAGACAAGAAGGCGGTATACAATTTTCTACCAAAATTGATATCTTACGATTTGAGTAGGTATTGTGATTTTAGCATTGACAAATTGATATCTACCTCAAGACTGAAATGAAAAGTGATATAACCCAATAAAAAGGCTTATAGAATTGCAAATATATTGTTGTGTTTTTCCTTTTTATATGTAGAGTAGTTTTCTAGGTTTAACTATATTAATGCTGGCGCTCAAACATTTGTTAATCGAGACATAAATTTTTTTTAAATGAACACAATGCAAATTAGATTAGAAATTTTCCTTAAAATTATTGTTTCACTTCCCCTACAGTATTAAAAATAACGATGTTTTGAGCAAACGGTTTTCTTCAATTTTCTTTTAAAGTCAATGTTTTCTTGCTGGTATTGACCATCGAAGGAAAATTTAAAAAATCCGTATTGGCTTTTGATAGCATACAGTATCACTAACATACTCAAATACTTTGGAATTTTTAGAGCACTTGGTTTATAAACTTATACATTGAGTAATAGCGATCGCGCGAGTTTCACAATCTTGGTGGATCTTGGATCCCTTTTTACAAATAGCTTAAAAATAGCTCAAAAACTATTGTATTGAACGAAAAAATGATAGTATATTAAAATATAGCTTAGGAAACGATAAATAATGTTCATACCAAAGCTCTTCGCTCTTCTTATATTTGCAAAAAAGAACTTGTTTTTTCAACGTATAATATTCTATAACATAAGTGCTCTAAAATACTGCATATTATCAAAAACCAATAAGGATTTTCAAAATTTTCATTATACGGTTAATGGGAGCAGGAAAAATTATTTATAAAAAAAATTTTGTTGAAAAAGTTTTAACGAAAGGAATTTTTGCTGCTCTTGAAGTTAAAAGTTTCTTCTTAAAAAATATGGTTAGTTAGAAAAAATATAGTGTAGCCTCGCCTCACATTTTCTTACAAATAGCTTTATTCTCCTTGAAACACAACGTATCTGTTTAATATATGGAGTGTCTTATCTATCTCATTAATTAAGGTCGTCAGTTCGTACGTTTCATATTGGAATAGTTTAGTTGCTGTCTAATTGAAGCTTAAGGAGAGGCTCAATATGTTGACTACCAAATTGGCTAGCAAGCTCTTGCTTCTTGGTGATAATATCTAGGCATTCCTTAATATAAACAATATATGGTACAAAATCACCAGTAAAGTTTTTTAATATCAAAATCTGGACCTTGAAGACGTATTAACTGGATCAAATGTATCTTTTCTTGGGGTACTACATCTTACATTTTTAAGTATTGCCCAAAAGACGGTCGAAAAATTATGCATTTTAAAAACTATTTTGATGCTTAATATATATTGAATTGCTATCATTGTTTCTATAGTAAAGAAAGACGATTTTCTGTTTCTTAAAAACTTTTTCGAATAGGTAAAATTCTATGACAACAAAGTCTACAGAGCGGCACAAACATTTATAACAAATCAATGTCCCAACTACACGAAAGACTACACAGATGACTCTAAAACAAGACCACATCGCATGTGATTTGTACATAACTGAACGAGACATTAAAATTTGTTTCCATATGTTCTTTAAAAATACCTACTACATCAATATACAAGTAGGTATAATCGAAAAACATGGTTTAGCATCTAAGCATCTTTAGGAAATTAACAACAATGATTTAGTTGCATGGCTCACACAAATTTGCATTACCCCTTTTTAATCGTGAATCATATAGAGACTATTTTTTACCTTTTGTTATAACGCTAACTGATTACTTTTAGATGTCCACTATGGCTACCAGGAATTGTAAAAAGCAAGAATATACACGTTTCTAAAGCTCTATAAACTGCTTTATTTCCATTATTATTGACACTTTGAGTCTTGATCTTTACTTACCGAGATCCACTTTGTGTGTGAGTTAAAAACACCCCGATGAACACATGGGCAAGAAGCTTGTGCCCAGTCTATTCCTTACATCATGATTTCCTTTTTTTGTTGACGGCTTACTTCTTAATAATCCTACGTGAGTGATGGCAATTGGCTGAAGACCAATAAACCCCAAAAAATTGTCACCAAGTGCAAATATTCCAATCTAGTTACGAAATTCATAAAAATATTCGAAAATTCTCTCAACACTCGTGGTATCGCTTAGAGTCTACCGTATCCAAATCGTTTAAAATAAAGTTACCACAAATTGTTATCACTAGATAACCTCGAGCGAGCCAACATATTTAGGATTTATCGTCATTAAAATAATTATTAATTAGTAACAATAAATATTAATTAATAAATATGTGTTAGATCTGGTTTCCAATGCTAAGTAGTAACCAATGTATCCTTTCTAAATTAGCATTTAAGAAACAACGATTAATTCTTAAAGATTGAAGTTATCACCTAAACTTCTCATCTTAAAAATAAATGCTCTACAGTAAAAGCGATTTTTAAATTCCCAAATCGAGGTTTGGTAAGCATGTGGCTCTCGAAGGTCAGCGAATATGTCACACATGAATTATTTGTTGAAAAACCAAGCTTATACGGCATATATGGTTTACCTTTGAATCTTTCCAATTCTTATTTCAACAACAGACAACAATGTGTTGCTATTCGTAATTTTAATTCTGAACTATGCGATACCTCAAGGCTCTGTACTGGGGTCATAATTATTCATTTTCTACCTAAATGGTTTCATTCACCTTATGTCTTCAGTAAGATGCTTTACCTATATGGATGGTACTCTAATTCTGAATGTTAGCCTTAATAATAGTACTTTAAACAGTGACAGCTATTGGTTTTCTCCAAATAATCTTAAGTTAATGCAGATAAAACTCAGACCCTCGTCTTCTCTACAAGTAACTTAATAGCTTAATGCGACATTGTTAAAATTTTTGGTGTTGCCTTAGAAAAGAGTCTTAACTGATCTAACTAAAAAAATATTTAGTACTATATTTCTATTACGCGGGTTAAAAATGTACTGTGTTTAAGAAATTGTTATTTCTCTAAGTTATAGTCAGAAATTAGTTACGCAGTTCTGCTATGGGGTGGCCCACCCCATGTTGTAACATTTTTTGCCTGCAAAAGAGGGCTGGGTAAGTTAGTTGGCAATACTGGCTGGAGACACCACTGTTCGAAAAAATTAGTTTCTTGTTTGATTATGTACATTACTTTATTTGAAGTACATAAAAACATGTTGTCAAATAAGTTTGATTTTCAAAAGGCGCCGGGGCTATAACGCGCCTCAAACGGCGTCGGCTTAAATCAACAAAATTAAAAACACGTTAAATATCCAACTGTATAATCGTGTGTCTAATGATTTAAAATCTGTTTATTAATTTTAATGCTTTAAGGAGGCAAGGAATTGATGAAGGGCCATAGCCCATTTTCAGACCATACATAACGCCAATATGCCGAATAATCCCGAACACGATCGCATCGAAAACGACGTAGACGAACTAATTGGTCATGACATACAATTGACGCAACGAGAATTTCTAAAAGTCATGACCAAGCCCTCGGAAATAGCAGAAATTGTCAAAAACTTACCTAACAATAAAGCCCCGGGGAAAGACTACATCGAGTACAAGCTGCTCAAATATCAGTTCGGCTTCAGGAAGGGCAGGAGCACGGTGCAACAGGTCGTTAGGATAGTTAACGACGTCAAAGTGCAATACAACCTCGGGAAGAACACCACTATGGTGCTCCTTGATATTGAGAAGGCGTTTGACACCGTCTGGATCCCGGGACTACTCTACAAGCTCCATGACTACAACTTCCCGACTCACCTCATAAAACTTATTCACTCGTTTCTGATGGGCAGAACCCTGCAAGTTCGAGTGAATAACAAACACGGCGGGACATTCGTGCGGGAGTCCCGCAAGGATCATGCCTGTCACCGAAATTGTACAACTTATACGTCTCCGATTTTCCAGAGTTTCCAAATACGAAGCTGGCCAAGTACGCCGATGACACAGCTATGTACGCGCATTCGCACAGCGCACAAGCAGCGAACATGCTGCTGAAGGCGCACATGGCTCGTGCCACGGGTTATTACGACCAGTGGAAGATTCGGGTGAACGCTGAGAAGTCGGAGGCAATAGTCTTCACGCGTCGCTTTACTGAAAATAAAATTATCACTCCTATTTCGATCCGAGGAAACAAAATTCCAACCAAAGGATGCGTGAAATACTTGGGGGTCAGACTGGACCAACGACTGACGTTCAACACACATATCAATGAGACAATACGTACGGTCTACTCCCTGTCCAGGAGTCTGTATCCGCTCATGGTCAGGGGTAGCAGACTTAACAGACAGAATAAAAAACTGTTGTACACGATGGTGGTCAGGCCGTCCATCACATACGCGGCGCCGGTGTGGTGCAGCATACCGGCCACGACAATGAAAAAGCTAAAAGTGCTTAAGCACAAATTCATGCGCCTCATATCAAATTCAGGAAGATACACCTCCCTCAGAGACCTATACGCACGCTGCAACGACATAACCCCGATAGTAGACTACGTCCAGCATATCTCTCAAAACTTCTACTCGTTCAAGCTGGGCGATAGTCCGCTAACAAGACACATAACGCAAATTAGACAGCACAATGCCCCATTTCGGATCAAACATCCCTTACCGTACCAGACGTTACCGATTTTCCGGCAACCACTATAGCCAAGTTTCAACAACTATACCTTTCTCTAATCCTATCCACCTTTCGCTAGTATTTCATACCTTTTAATTATCCTTAAATCTTTCCTGTCCCCCTCGTCCTTTCTGTTTGTGTATTTTTGTCGCGTTTGTTAGTTCTCTTCATTTCTTTTTGTACAGTTTTGTTTCTAAATTCGCTTCGCACCTTTTAAAAAATTGAAACCTTTTCGAAATAAAAATTTTTAAAAATCAAAGTTTAGGCCAGCCCTGCGCATCTCTGCATTGAAATATTTCGCGGAAGGCACCTTGTTCGAGTTGTGGTGCCTGCGTCCAGATACCAAATTTAATAGTGTTTTTTGTGCGCCAGTGTTTTTTAAAAAATTAGTGTAGTATATAAGTTTTGTTGAGCTTGTTTTCAAGCATTTTTGTTAATTTTACGACCTATTTTTATTTTATATTTAAAAAGGAGTCTAGGTTTAGTTTTGTTGAATTGTTGTTTTCGCTGACCCAGGTCTGTTCCGCCCGATCCTGCAATCTATCACCGCGTTAATGCGGTGGTTGCACGATTGGTTCCGGAGCAGGTCCTGGTGAGGCAAGTATTTTATCATTATTATTAATAAATACTTTTTGAATCGAATTGAATTGATGAAGGGTCATAGCAAAATATGTAGTTTATTATTTTATGCCGATTGGTCATTTCTCGAAAATTTTGCCGACGCCAATCTTGCTCTATTAAATAATTGATCAGTGTGTACTACATAAGCGTGCAGCAACAAGAAAGTGCCCCCATGGTTTACTGGAGAAATTATTTCTGAAATTAAACAAACGCATGGTGTTTTCACAAAGTTAAAATCAACTAATAGTAATTACTATAAAGAAAAGTTTAGAACCATAAGAGCCTTAATAAATTACATTAACTCAATTGAAAGCTCCATTTTAAACGATCCAGCAAAATTCTGGTCACATGTGCAAAATAAAAATAACCCTTCGAGAATATCAGGGACACTCTACTTAGAAAATAAAGAATTTATTAGTCCTCAGAACATAGTCAATGCATTAGCAGATTTAAGACACTTCTCAGATACTGTAAAACTTAAAACTAGTGAATGCAATGGCATGTTTAAGTGAAAGAGAACGCATAGCAGTTATGATGATGGTTGGATTTGGTGATAGGCTGAGAGTTCATGAGGAAGCATGTGACGTTTTCAATACCAAGTATCCCGAAAAGAAAATTTCTAGATCCACTGTTAGTAGATTGGTGGCTAGATGTGATGAATCTCTGACCTCCCTCGATCTGGTCGCCCTAGCACAAGCAATGAAACCAAAATAAATATTCTTCTAGAAATTGAGGAAAACCACCATCTTTCGACAAGGCAGCTGGCTTTAAACCATACCGTGAGTCAAACTTCTGTTGTACGTATATTGAAAAAAGAAAAATACCATCCATGCAAAGTGCAATTAATCTACGAATTGAATGAGGACGATCCAGATCGGCGTTTACAGTTTTGTGAACAGTTCATGGCTTTGTGCCATGAAAACCCTTTTTTTTTAAAAAAAACATTGTCTTTTCTGATGAAGCTACATTTTCTTTAAAGGGGACTGTACATCGGCATAACTGTAGATATTGGTCACGCGAAAATGCTCATTGGATTCAAGAAGTCCATACACAGCGACGAGGCAAAGTAAACGTGTGGGCAGGTATCATTGGTGATCGTTTATTGGGATCTTTTTTTTTTTGAAGAAAATCTTACGGCCGCAAGATATCTACAGTTTTTGCGAGTTGATTTAGTGCCAGCCTTAACAGTTATGTTTCCGAACAATGAAGATGAAAATATTCTTGCTGAAAACGTCTGGTTTCAGCAAGTTGGGGCCCCACCTCATTTTGGGATAGCAGTGCGTTAGTCTTTAGATGACACTTTTACTGGAAGGTGGATAGGTCGTCGAGGTCCGATTGAGTGGCCCCCGCGTTCACCGGATTTAACCCCCTTAGACTTTTTTCTTTGGGGTTACTTAAAGTCAAGGGTGTATTTTAACAGACTGGATACCATAGAAGAATTGAAAGACAGAATTAGCTTGGAGATGAGACGAATTGCCCATGTGATGATCCAGAACAGCGTGCAAAGTGTCTGCATCCGTCTTGGTCAATGCCAAATGGTTGGTGGGTGCCACTTTGAACAATTGAGATAATTTCTTTCTCATAATTACTTATGTAAGGTATCAATCAATAAAAAAAATTTCCAAAAGAATGGCTTAGGTAATATAAATTTTTTTCATATCACCAGAAAGCTAAAGGAATATACCACCAAAACCAGTAAACAAAAATGTCAGTTTCCATTAAAAAAAATTATGATGACGTCATAACTCGAAAACCAATGACGTCATAAATTTTGGTATAGTGACAAAATGTAGCATTTACAAAACTGAAATCGACCCATTCGAGGATTTTTTTGACAAATGACATATACCAAAGTTATGAATTTTGTGCGTTTCTTTAAGTTCACACTGTATATCTCTGATGTTCGCTCACGTTTAGAATATGGTTCACTAATCTGGTGTCCAATATACCATAAATATATAAATCAGCTGGAAGCTCCTCAGAGAATCCTTACGAAATATCTGCATGTAAGAATGATGGTATCTACCCACCGCAAGGAACAGAGAGTGACATATTATTTAATAGGTTTTCATTTCTATTTCTTGAAAATTCTATTACTCTTGCAAGCTAGTTGACAATAGCATTGACTGCCCAGACCTTTTATCTTACCTTTTATCTCAATTAAACTTCCGAGTTTCACTTTTGCATAGCAGAAATGAACATTGCTTTTACCTACCTTTTATAAGATCTAACATGCTTATCAAATCACCAATTTACGCTTTGTACCAAAAATTCAATGATCTATTACATTGACCTATATAATAGATTCATCGATACCTTGTAAAAACAAGATTTAAAAGATTCGCTTCGACTCACAAGCACTTTAAATAGTTTCCTTGTTTTATCTTATACTTTGTACTTGGGTGTATTGTATTGTATTGGGTATTATTTATCTTTATAGGTGCTCTTAGCCTTTAGTTATATATTCACTACTATATCTTGCTTGTTTGTCTTGTAATTGGGTAATTCCTGTTTAGACAATAAATCAAAATAAACCAATAAAGAAATAAATAAAATGTGAGGGTGCTCCATCTTGCTGAAACGGAAGGAGATTTTCAGAAAAAATTTCGTTGTTTTGTAGAATTGTAGCAGAGGCCAGATGATGGAGTGGTCACCTAGGTCGCAAGATGTGACTCCTTAGACTTTTTTGTGGGGGTATTATTCAATTCAACCTGAGTCGCTAGATGATTTGCGACAAAAATTTCAACATTTAATGCCACAAGTTTTTAGTAACGTGTGACAGGCATTTAAAATACAACTGTATTATTTTTGGTATCGATTTGTTCATTACTCTAAACCTTTTTTTTAATTTAAAATAATTTGTAGCACTCAAACTATTCCCTATAGACCCCGAATTTATACATTTCTGTAATTGGCTCTTCGAGGATGTTTTCCTATTATTTCTATTTGATTTGTTTTGCGTTTTTTTCAAAAATCAATATATCTAAATTTATTTAATGCCGGTGTGGAATAAACAAATTCTTAAAATATAAAAGTATGTAATTTATATACTTACATGAAACCGAAAATTTTCTGTCGTTAACATTAGCAGCACAAAGGAAATTCATTAAACTAACCAAAAATCAAAATTCGGTATTTTTAAATATTTAATAAATTCTTTCCACGTGATATCCCTTTCTGCTTTCCAATTTCTATGAAACTTATCGAATACACCCCAAATTCTCATCCCTACAAATATTCCGTTGTGTATTAGCCTGTTTATTTCAGGGTTAGTGCTGTTCTATGACCTGATTTAAGTTGGCCAACGGCCATAGTGTCAGTGGTTTTTGCAAAGTTTCGGCATAGTCGATTTCGGCGGTGCCGGACCGCCGGCAATACCTGGAGAGTAAGAGCACATCTCGTACCTACTCTAGACGATCATAAATTGGGCACTAACACTATGGCATACTGGCTCACCTTGGCTGTGACTCTAAACAGTCGATAGTTCTTTGCGCTGTGCATACTGTCCAGGAAATTGGTGGATGTTAATTCCTCCTACTCGTTAAATTGGGAAAAATACAAAAATGGTTGGGTGTCGAAACGTTGAAAATACAACAAATTAGACTGTTTATCTACACAATAATTAATAATTTTCTAATGATTATTACTAATAAAATTTGCAAAAACATATTTCTTATTATACAGGATGTTCATAAGTAATGTAACTAGATTAGTAACAAGTTTTTCACTTAAAAATATTGAGATTCTGATATAATTACCTTGGTCCAATAATTAATAGTAATTTTTTTAAACAATTAAATTCTATTTAAATATTTTGGCAAAATTTAGTGATTTGGGATTTTTGTGGCCAAGAATTTAAATCTACTTTTGCTGTTATATGTAGAGTATTTTATGTGCATTTAAAACCTCATAACTTTGATCTTTTGTTCTGCGTTCTTTTTTAAGAAAAATACCGATTTTTGTGTTTTTAGGTAAAAAAGTATACATTTAAAATTTAAATCCATAAAATAAAATAGTTTTGTTAGAAAATTATTAAGTTAGTAAGTAAGTAGTTAAGAAGTTAGTAAGTAAGTAGTTAAGAAAATAATAAGTTTTATTAATTTATCATAATGTTAATAAAACTTAATATTTTTTATCATAACTTTGTGTAATTAAAATTCAAAAACCTTGTTATTCGATCATAATAAGTTTTTTGTTGGTAATTGTATCGTGATTAATTGTTTCTTGTCACCATGACTCTTAAAACTACATAAAACAAAGGTAGCTGAATGTAGCCTATGTAAGTGAATACGCTACATATTACTCCCCCTGCAAAAATAAATATCAAACCACCAAAGCGTCAATATCGGCACGAACTTTTTTAACACCTAATAAAATAATTATTGGCAGTTCATCGAACTAAGGAACGGAGTTAGCTCATGCAAGTAATGCAGTTCTTAGTGTTCTATGAAATCGTTCAACCATACCGTTGCTCTGTGGGCGGTATGTGATTGTACGAATTCGATGGCAACCCAATAATTTTGAAAATTCATGAAATAGATTTGATTAAAATTGAACCCCTTGATCAGTAGTAACACTAAGTGGAACGCCAACAGATCTAATTTTTAAATAAAGTTTTAGCAACGGTTTCACCAGTAATATTTGGTGTAGGGTATGCTTCCCGCCAGCGGGTGAACCATTCCACTGCAGTAAGTATGTAAGAGAAATCTTATGAAGGTGGTAATGGATCAACAAGATCTATATGGATGTGCTCAAAACAACCTCTGGGAATATCAAAATTACTGATTTGAGTTTTCGTATGCTTATTGATTTTAGAAGTCTGACAACTTACAAGTATTGGTCCACAAGGTGCAATCCATGTTCATTTTGGACCAGAAGTATTTAAAAGTTATGTTTTTTTAGTAGTACGTATATCAGCATGAGTTAGACTATGAAATATACCGAAAACTGCGCGACGCGTATAGATTTTGGTACAAAAGGGCGACATTTAGAGAATGAAACAACGCACCAAATTTCATCATTAAAATAAGTCATTTTAATTTTTTGTAAAGTGTATTTAACTTTGCAATTTGTATCAGTTTGGCTTGCAAGTAAAGACGATAGTTTTCAATCTTTTAATAACTGTAATTTGAAATTAATTGAGTCTACAGGAGAAATTGAGGTAGATGATAAAATTGTACGCTGTTGAAATAAGAAAAACTCTCCTTAATTTTACAAGACTTTCTTTTTATGTAAAAATTTAATTCCAGCTTCGTTACCTTTTCTACAAAAGGCTGAAATTGCGTCAAGCCGGCCCCAGTGCCACGTCCGTGCCACGCGCGGTGTCAAGGTTTTTTACCTTTTTTGTTGAAATAATAATGAAATCATGAAATTTATTGAGGAAAAGTATCTGAAATTAAGGATAGGCTAATTCAGAATGTTTTTAATATAATTTCAATAGACAATTTCTATTTGTTTGCATGTTATTGTATATCTTTGAAAGGATCGGGCTAAGACAAAAGTTCTCCAATTACGTGCTCCTCGATGTAGATGTTAGCCAGAGCTTTATAGTACGGAACATTTGGATAACTTATAAAATATGAGCATGTATTAGGAACTGTTAGAAATTTAGATGAATCCTTTGAAAGGCATATAATCGAAAAATATATATTCAATTGAAAAAACTAAATTGGTTTCGTGATGTTTTAAGTAAGATTTGTTGTGGCAAGCAAATTTACATTTCTTGGGAACGTCAACGAAAATTGAATTTAGGAGGTATTTAAAAAAGTATTTTAGGAAATAGAATAAAATATGGATTAGTAGGTAGGTTGGGCATTTGGACAAATTTCATGATTTTTGTTATTTAAAAATAAAAACGTATTTTTTGTAGAACTTAGTCAAAATTTAGAATTACAAATATATTATTCGATTTTTTAAGTGATTGATTTGAAAATTGATTTGTATAAAATGACTGAAAGTGAAAATTAGTAAAAGTAGCTACAGTGGGTGTCCCTAAACTTAATTTAGGAAATAGTGGGATGGTAGCTCAGTGGGTTAGTGTGGAATTTTAGTTCAAACACGCTGTGCAACAGGCTACAGACAACACAAAATAAAATACTCCGACTTTTGACAAATTCAAATAGATACCTTTCGATCGCTGAAGTGCATCGAAAGGCCGGGGTTCCCATGATGAAAGATTTCATCGTAGAGGCCTCCGAAAAATTCTTCTGGGGCAAAATTCAGCAATCGGAACAGACTAGACACATAACATACGTACGAATACACGATAATCCTACTCACATACATCGACTCATACATCAGAAACTACCTATATTTCTGAAAAGACAGTAACGAATACACACCGACACATGACATTCTTTCCCACCAAATTCTCTTTCCTCTCTTTTCCCCCCTTCTAATTCCGTCTACCTTTATACGCCAGCTAATTTTATTTTCCAAATAATAATTACTCAAAAATAAACTTCTTTGTTTTTATATAACATGACTGTTTTGAAGTAGGTTTTAGTAGTTTTTACTACAATTAAAACACTAGAGAAACTCAAAAGTAGTTACTGTAAATATTGTAAAATTGTTAAATTAATAAAAAAGAAAAATGAATGTTAAATGGAATTCTAAGAAAGATCATCAAACAAAAATTTTGCTGATATTATATGGCCTCCATCTGCTTCCCCATCCCGAGCATAATGTAACGCGACGGGTATATTAAATATGATTGTCAAGTGAAATAATTTCTTAAGGCAAAATGAATTGTGAAATAATAAGTCTATAAATAAAGGAGTTTAATGGTTAATGGCGTATAGCTTTCTCTCTGTGCATACCCAGAGAGGTGGGTTCGAGCCCCACCTACTACGAGTAGGGTCCCGTCTCCTTTACCCAGAGAAATCTAGGTCTCCTGGACTTAAGAGGGTATCAGGTGACCTGGAAGGAAGTTAATAAACAATTAAAAAACAATTAAAATTTTGAAAGTAATATACCGATTCCGATCTTTTTATGTAGATTTCAAATGGTAAACAACTTTTTATTATATTTTCAATACGTGAAGTGAATTTTTTAGCGAATTTTAGCGTGTTAAGTTTTAATTTTTGTTGTGAAATTTAACAGATACGATAGCACTGACAGTAGTGAGAGTCGCATAACGTAAAATACGGGAATGTGTGTTTTTGCTTCTACAGTTGTTCTTTGATGTATTCTGTTTCTTGTATCTGATTGCATATCAGCGTGGACCGAAAAAGTACAGAGTTATCTAAACGAAATATTGTTCTTGGTAGAGAAGAGAGAAAAGAAAAAATCAAATCCGTTTGTTTTTAAAGTACTTTAAAAAATGCTTACAAAATCTATCAATATCTTGTGTTTGTGCATAAGGCATATTTTTAGTAGAATACGGTTTTTGTTTGTGTATGCAAAAGAGAATACATTTTTTCTGTCAATTTATTTTCTTTAATAGCAAATTTGAATTTAGTTTTAGAAGAGAATTTAGGCATTAAGAACCTTTACAAAGTGTTGACCTGATGTAGCCCTGTCAATTCTCAGCACGACAATCTTTATTTAACGATTCGGTAACAAGTTTAACACATCACTCCACCTTTTTTGTGTGGCAGGGAAAGTTTTTGATGTTCCAATTTGAGCAATTTTAGATGACATCAGTAACAAAATACTATCATTGTCGGTGTTGCGCAAAAAGTATAGACGACAACTTACAGGTTACTTCAGTCGATCATTTCGGTGCAGTGGAAAGCTGCAAAGTTGAGTGTTAACAGCAGAAATGTGCGAATTAATTTTTCTTTAGAACATTTTTCTGTTTTATAATTTAGATAACTTTCCCTATCTATGACCATTGACGGTTCTCAAGATAGGGAAAGAATGCATTGTGCTCAGTTACAGGATGGCATGAACTGCAACTGTCACTGACTGGGAGACCTGATTAATTTATCTCTTGGAGTTTTAGGTCCTTTAGTCTTTCCTTATCGATGCCCGAATAAATATCTGAATGGCAATTCGTTAAAATGAAGACAGACATCTCATTACATTAATATACCAACACGTTCAACTCCAACTGATGAATTATGCCATTGGTGCATCGTTCCACAATTTCTTTATATTATTTCTTTTCTGTTTCATTCTCAGTGTGTTTGGTAATTTTCTGCTATATTCATATCACCGCAATTGTAGCTATCAATATCTAACATCGTTCCTTATCTTTAGTTTATTGCTGTTCAATATTAGTGCTTCTTTCAGTAGATGTGTTGGATCCTTTGTTAGGGCATTTCTCCAGTACTTGATTGCATATTCTTCCATCTTTTCTGTAATAATTTTTTCCAGCTATTGATGTAGATGTCTTCTGTCACTCCGTTAATCCTATTTGCTTTTGCTAGCAAAACTGGAAGGGACACCGTTTTTCTTAGACTCTTCTATTGACTTTAGCCGTTGCCCCGTTTTTAACTTCGCATGTTATAATTGGCTGTTTATGTCCTCAATGAAAGGTAAAATTGTCCTTGTAACATTTTATGCCGTTTTAATACTCACCTTTACAGATTCTCACATTCTCAATTGGTTTGTCAACTAGGTTCCTAGGGACATCAAATTGCTCATCATTCTTAGGTTTGTATTCTTCTTCTTTGAATATACATTGAAATTTATAGTTTTCAGTACTTATCCATCAAGCAAAAAAAATTGTGTGAATGTTTGGTTGCCACTAATCCATTTAATTGAAATAAAACCAAACTTTTAGGTGACAGTGCAAATTTTTCACTTAAAATAAATTGTAACCGTTTCCAAAACTAGATTAGTCATCGTAAATCGTGCAACTCTTAAAGTTTTTCAATAAACATGAAGAATTCTGAAGTATTTAATTGATGATAATTTAACTCATAATCTAAGTAAACTTATTTAAAAGGATATTGAAAGAGAAACACTAAAATTCGCTTTCCTTTAGTTATTCAGTTTTCTATGCATTAAATACCGGCGTGGAAGCATTCGACTAGTCATTAAAAAGTGACAGATTTTATGAACTCGTCTGGTATCCTAGAGATTAAGGTATTGTAATATCTTTATGTTCTTTGAAATAGAATTATATGTAGTGCTTAGAGTCGTAAAAGCATATTAGTAAACGAAATAGTTCAAGTAATAAATATCAAGATAATCCAAAATTATGTTAAGATTCGTGGCCAGCGTTGAACCCCGGTACACCAGAAGAATTAGCAATGTCCTCCTAGTTCTTGCAGTTAATACCATCGTGCTAACCGCTTATAGTACGCCTGCCATACATCACTTAACATTATACAGGTTGGTTAGTGCCGAATTCCAAATGTCGATAACAATCATTATTTATTATTCAGTTTTCTTCGATTTATTGCCATTGTAATTCTAATTTGAAGTTGGCCGGTTTTTTGTTTTGAACGCCGTTTGAGAAAATATTACTTAGAATAATTAAGGTTGGTATCGTATGTATGGAATCAGTAGCGGTCCCGAAGATCTGGAATATATTAGCGACAGAATTGTAAACTTGTTTATTTGTATTAAAAAACAAAATTCCTTTTATTTTAGAATTAACCGAATTACTTTTGTGAAAATCAAGGTGTGTTCACCAATATTATAGTTTTCATTTTTAATGGAAGTTAAGAAAATTATCGTGAACTATAGACTGAATATGAAAGTTTCAAAAAAATTGCGCTATTCTATATTAACGAATCTACCTTGTACTATCAGTCTATCACAATTTTCTAGGGTTATCATTACTATATAATATAAAAAGAAATTTTGTTACATCTACCGTATTTGAAATTTTTTATTCCGAAAACTATTTTGATGCGAATTTCATTATTCTACAACTGGTTCCTCGAGGAAAGTTTAAGGATACTGTTTATTGAATATAAACATAGTCCAGGCATTAGAGACCATATAGGGCCCTTACCTGGAAAAATTCATGGTAGTTCGGGAAATACGCTTATTTTACGTTTTTTGGAGCGCTGCATCCGAATTTTTAACTTGCCACTAAAAATTCTCCCCGCAAACTCTTCAAAAGTTTGGAAAATAAAACCAGAAAATCGTTTTAATAAAAATATACTTAAAACTTGGAAGAGTAGCCAAAAAAACCCGACCGAGAACCCAGGTTGATCCATGTCAATTTGGTCATCACTATCAGATCCATTAAATGTATCTCTGCGGGTTTCACCTAAGTCTGAAGCATACGAAAATATTTATCAGTCAAGCTGAAAGTTAAGTCCATGCGTGACAAAGATTAATTTAGTTTAGGATCTCTCGTGCCAGTCGTCACACACTACTTGCAGACTGCAGTTTCGAGCTGTTGGCTCTCGTCAATGCAAGGTAGGCCTCTAAGTAGGACCAGTCTTTCGGCTGGTGTTTGTTGCAATCGAAGCATTAGCGTTTTGATGGTAATATGCAATATTATTACACTTAACGCGCCAGATTTGTAACTTGTAATTCAGCGCTCGGCGGGGCACATAGCCCGGAGAGTATCTGTTGGTTGCAGTCTGGTTACGTTCCTTATAATAAAATAAGGATTTTATAGAGGAGTTTGCGACTAAAAATATTGTTTTAATATTCCGCCCTCTAAAAGCACATTTGAACTATGCTAAGCCCAGTCAGGCTATTTATTTTTCGATTGCACATACACTGGACCGCTAGATGGAGCCTGCTGACTATTTTACATGCCGCTATTCTAAAGATACCAAAATGTATCAAATGGTCAAGGGATCTTCGTGTCGGTCGTCACATACCTACCTTGCACTGACGAGAGCCAACAGCTCTAAACTGCAGTCTGCAAGTGGTGTGTGATGACTGGCACGAGAGCTCCTTTAAGTAGGATCAATCTTTCGGCTGGTGTTTGTTGCAATCAAAGCATTAGCGTTTTGATGGTAATATGCAATTATTACACTTAACGCGCCAGGCTTGTAACTTGTAATTCAGCGCTCGGCGGGGCACACAGCCCGGAGAGTAGCTGTTGGTTGCAGTCTGGTTACGTTTCTTATAGTAAAATAAGGATTTTATAGAGGAGTTTGTGACTAAAAATATTATGTTTTAAAGATTAATTTGCTACAAGTTTCGTTTTTAAAGCGGTTTGATAAAGCAACTTGGGCTTATAATAATAAATACACCACAGGTAATGACGACCTTTATTTCTAGAAGAGCCTTGTGTAGAAAGGGCTCATTTAGAGACAATGGACACACACCTAATATTCGTGTATAGTGGAATAATCCCTCTCATAGTATTTTCCACTGCCACGAGCGGGGATCGAACCCGGGACCTTTGGATGAGGCGCAAGTGCGCTGTCCTCTCGACCATCAGTCATATATTGAGCGAATAATTCGGTTGACTGATAGAGGAAGGGAGAGAAAAGAGGAGGTAAAAACTACTAACCAGACAATTCGTCCATGTTTTCCGGCTCTGTACCGTCGGGTTCACACGGTTCTTCCAAATTGCTCTCATCACCTTGATCCATCTTTTCGGTCAACAGTTCGACTTTCACACTTCTTGCGAATCATCATCTTCCAGCTCCTCAAGGATATCTTCAGGAATATTCTCGCATGAATTGTTGCCTTCGAGGTACATGATAGAAAATTTCCACCCACTTTTCTTGCAGCTACTCGAGCTGCTACAGGCTTTTTACACCTGTAGGAGATAAACTGTAGAAGTTTTGGTGGAGCAGTAGGTTTTAAAGTAGTGACAGAAAAAAGTCCGTAGCTGTTTTTTCAGCCCAATTTTTCTGGTTTGATAATATTTCCTTGCCAAAGTTGGACTTGGTGGTACGTTTTGCGCAGCAGCAGCTTCATTTGGGCGCAAAAAGGCAATACTGTGTTTAATGTTGTACGCGGTCTTGATGAAACACTAATGTCTAAAACCGTTCAAAGTCACGTTTTCATCCTTGCAACCATACAAACGAAGTAAAAATTAATTATCAGCTTTTTCGATAGTTTATGGATCTGCAATTTTTGGTGGGAAGTTAATAATTTGGATTCAACGAACCAAAAAACACAAAGTAAACCTCTTTCCAGAACTACCATTAATTTTTCCAGGTAACATTCCCTAATGCCTGGAGTAACGGTACATAAAAAGAAGGAAATATAATTCACCAATCATCGTGATCTTTGCCAGTTTACTGTTTCTGTTATTCTGGCGTCTTTATCTATCTGGTACTTTCGACTCCGTTTCGGTATACCTCTTCTTCTGGTTTCTGATTCTGATGATTTTTCGAGGTGAGTAGTCCTTTGGACATCATATATTTGCGTGTAGTTCAAAGTAATATCTACTTCACATACTGCATCATATGCCCTTCTTCACCTTTTGTCAAATGAGTTGTCCGTTAGGCATTAATAGAAAAGACATGCACAGTGCAGTGGCAACAAAGAAGCCGACAGAATAGTCAGGTAGGCAGCAAGCCTAAACATCTTTGGGCCGGGCCAGATCAGTCTGCTACTGATCACGGCTATAACACAAATAATTAAAGAGAACACAGACAACGAATTTAAGAAGCTGTGGGATGAAACAAGTAACTTCCAGTTACAACTATTTGCTGAAAATGTTACTGTAGTTGACTAGTGACTCCAAGTTTCTCTGCTATTTCGATGTTTTTGTAGCCTAATGGTGTCGTAATACCCGTGCAATTAAAGAGGGGACAGGCCAACCCGCCAATCCGCCTTAGTCAGAAAATTTGGAATTGGTCGGATTCATGTTGAATTTGCACTAGGCAGATAACTGCTGAGATAGTTAATTTCACTAGTATTGTGATTTTGTTAGACATTCGTGGTATTTGGCTTTTAAACATCCTTAAGAGCGAATTTAAAATCTTGTTAATTTATTCACTAGAACTGAGACATTTGATACAATCTGCGGTGCAACGTATTATGTTTTCCTGGGGTGAAGCGTACTGGCGACATAAACATAAGGTGTTTAACTCACGGGTCACCTTCTAACTGATCTCGGACAAATGTTACGCATGGCCACTATCTTCCCGCCAAATTAGACTATAATTTTTTGTTGATTTCACGGTAGTTCCGAAAAAGTTACTTTAGACGATCTTCTTGATCTTTTGCCTCCGACTGTTTTAAAAGCCAAATATAGGTTCCATAACACTAACAAATCAATACAAAATACCGCACAATGCACATTTGTGTTATGTATGTTATTTTGTGACAACTGATTTATCAAAATTAATGGTTATTTTTCAAATTATATCCACTTTTCTACAGAAAAAAATAGTTTCTTGTAAGTAATTAAAAATGATCTTGCTCTGTAGATCTCTAATAGCTTTTGCAGAATAAAAGTGTATTTAGAGCATATCGTAAGAAAGTGTCAAGGGTAAATTTTTTATATAAAAACCTCATTCCCTACAAACTAATTACAAAATATTAAGTGTGTCAGCCATTTTAATAACGTCATGAAATTATAATTTAATAAATTTTTATAACGCCAGCTTGATTCATATGCAGCAGGGTATGGTCTGTTGTTTGCAACATATCTAAGTTCATCGACATGCAGATGCAAACGGACGTAAATATACTTTGATTTTACGAAAGCTTCTGATAGGCTTAATCATAATATGTTGATTGCAAAACTTTCCAACTTTAATATTTCGGACCTGCACATAATTTTTATTAGATCTTATCTAACTGATAGACTTCAATATGTGCGTATAATGGGTTTAAATCTTATGAGTATGGCTCATCCTCAGGTGTTCCCCTGGGCTCTGTTCTTGGATCACTGCTTTTCAATATATTTATAAATGACATAGGCAATACCTTAGATGTGCACTTAATTTATACTGATGACATAAAACTTCTACACAGAATCTCTGGCTTAAACGACTGCATTATAATGCAAAATAATATCTCCAATCTGAATATTAAAAACAGTATATCGTTAAACGTGCAAAAGTGCAATGTAATGTCATGTGCAGCTAGAGATTCTGAGTACACCTAAAACATTGAACAACGAATAACTAACGCGACCGTCTACGTTTAAAGACTTTGGTGTAACTTTTAACAAAAGCTAAATTTTGTCGATCATATCGATACGTCTGTACGTGATGTAAATAATTAGGTTTTATCATGCGTAATGGCCGTGATTTCTCGAACACTTCAACCTTACAGTCATTATACTGTTCATTTCTGAGATCTAAGCTAGAGTATGCATCTTTTGTTTGGCAGCCCTGCTATAATACCCATGTTACGAAATTAGAAAAGTGCAGCAGCGTTTTCTTAAACATCTCTACTTCAAATCTCTAAGTACATATCCGCCCATTGGTTTTCCTCAATCAAACCTGCTTGACATGTCTTCTATGTGCAGCTTAAATGATAGAAGTAATAACTTCGCTATCAACTTTTTGAAGAAAGTCATTCACCATGAAATTGATTGTAACGAGATACTTCACGAATTGAACATTCATATTCCTAGAGTTAATTCAAGTCATAATTAAACTTTTTACCTGTCTAGAGCTCGGACTAGTGTCCTAAAATTCTTACCTATATATAATATTTGCTCCTGTTACAATAACAATCAGAATATTAATATTAATATTTTTCAATAATGGGACTTCCTGCCTATATTCGCCTATCAATTTTCCTTATTATATTTTATATCTTTCTTATGTACAATGATCTTACTAATTTTTCCATGCACTATGCAGTTTTTCTTAGCTGTGTTTTATATCTTTTTTGCTTCTGTAATACTAGTCAGTCTAGATTCTATACTCATGTTAATTCTTTCTCCCCCACTTTGTTATATATATTTAAGCTACCCACTATGTGTACTGTATATTAAATATGTGTTGTTTCCCATCTTGTAAATGGTCTTTGTACTGTTAGATGGTGTATAAATAAATATAATAAATAAACACCACAGATTGTGCAGAAGGGGGTTACACATTGAAAAAACGCGGACATACAAACATTTCCTCCGACAGTGTCGGAGCCAGGATTCGAACCTGGTGGCGCGATACCCATGTAATTAGTGGTGATTGCTACCTCGCGCTTTAACCAACTCGGATATCGGTCAGATAGTAAATAAATAAATAATATAAAGTTTGATAATTTTAATACTTTTTTTTGTAAGTTTCCGTTGAATTTACAATTTACTGCAAGGCAAATTATTTGTTATAAGTAGGGTTAGAGGCATCGATCGTATTTTCCAAGACCGTTTTTCATATTTTTCCTTCTCCATATCCGCATCACGTTCTGTGTCAATTTTGCGCCAAACAATGCCACAATTCATCTTAGTCTTAGTTACGCCAATGATGTAATAAATCGTGGAATGGCGTGTTACAATTTGCAAGAAAGCACATAGTAGAATCGTTACTGGATAAAATTTAATGTGCTTCGATAAAAATGAACATTATAAATGACACCAATTCCAGCTTACTTTAGTACACCGATGCGATATAATTTATTCTGGGAATAATATCAGATCCTCTTAAAGAACCAGTCGAAATATTCTATCAAGTTTGGGGAGTGGTTTAGTAGAGACCCGTACATGCTACATTATATTTTCAATGCCTAATTATTGTTTACATCTCAAGGTGACCCTATATGTATGTGTAGTCATAAATACTGCTATATGTCTTAGTCAGGTAACATTTTGGTACCTGTTCCCATCTTAATGCAGCTTTTATATTCAACAACTCTCAATTCTTCGAACTGGAATGCTAAATGTGTGCTTTACTTTACTTCTTAATACGTTATTATACATATCATGGGGCTGGATTTAATTTTCGTACGCTACCGTAAACCATGTTATTTATTCAAAGATATAAAATTCTTGTTCTCTTTAATTATGGGAAAAATATACATAATTAAGTGTTATCAACATTTTATGAACTATTAGTTTTACCTTATTGCATGATAACCATTGTCGATGAGATACATAAGTCGCTGAAGAATTCGCTAGATAGGGTGTTTTTGAAATACGGGCATATATTCAAATTCATCAATCATCATATTTTTAAAATCCGTAGAACAATATTTATTTATTCAAAAAAACAAAAAAGAAGTAAGAAATTAAATCGAGAATATTGCGAATAATTATCGAGGTACTCCACTGAACTTGTTGCTTATTTTTAGTGCGCCGTCGCCAGGTAGCAGGTAATAGCAGCGACCGTCGCCGTCGATAGTTTACGTACTTTACCTGTTAATAGCGAATTACTGCGTATAAAAGTTTTTAATGATGCAAAATTTTACAAACATTTAGTGGACAAACATAATAGTACTTTACGTGTTAATAGCAAATTACAGTTTATAGTAGTTTTTAATGATGCAGAATTTTACAAACATTTAGTGGACAAACATTATACTTTGTTATGTACGGCAGGCTCGTCAAGCTCGCATACTTTACACGGAACACAGTATCCCGGTATCTGCGTCCCCACGAAAGAACTTTTGTGTCAGCTGTCCAATCATTTGTGGAGATAGAGGATGAATTGACTATTTCCTGTGAAGTTCCCCAAGGTTCAATATTGGGGCCATTCTTATTTTTACTTTTCATAAATGGCTTACCTGCTATTGTCAACGAGAGTTTACTAATTATGTTTGCCGACGATACCTTTAACTACCGATGATAATGTAGATAATTTAATAGAAATTACTCAGACCAAATGTTAAACTATAATGAAAACTATTTACTCAAAATAAATGGTAAGTCCTTGGAACAGGTGAAGATCACAATATTCTTGGGTGTTCATTTAGACAATTCCCTTAATTGGGAATATCATATTAACAATTAGTGCAAAAAATTGTCTTCCACATACTTCGCGCTGTACAGATTAGAAATATTACAAACAGGAGAGTTTTGCTGAGCTACTATTATTCACAGTTTTACTCTTTTATGGCATAGAATTTTGGGGTACTTCAAGTCAAAGTGACATAAATGAATGTCCAAAATGCAAAAAAGGCAATAAGAGATATAATAGGGATTAATAAGACAATCTCATGTAGAACTTATTTCAAACAGTTGAAAACCTTGCTGCTTCCCTGTATATACATTTTGGTAATTATTACTCTTACAAAATTAAATATTGAACAACTTTTAAGAAATAACTATAATCACAACTATAACACAAGGGGGCAATCTCATCTATTAATTCCAATACATTTCTTGTCTCTTTATGAGAAAAGCCCTAAATACATGGGTATAAAATTTTTCAATAAGTTACTCAATTATTTAAAACAAACTAACAATGTCAAGTTTAAATAAGAAGTAAAACAGCTACTGCTAGATAATGTCTTTTACAGTATTCAGGAATTTTTAAACTTTGATTTTTAATATGCATATTTTGTTCTACTATTTATTATATTATTTTATTCACTTATGCCAAAGGTTCTTTTTATATAAGTGTTCTTGATTTTTGTAGTATGTATTATATGTTATCCATATGTAATCTGTATGCATCTTTGTTGTATTCTGTAAAACTGATGAGACCGATACTAATTTTTTCTTTTTGTACTGGTCTTATGGACAATAAAGTATTATTATTATTATTAAATTAAAATCAATGAGGATAAAATTCCATCCATGGCTAAATATATTATCTGTAACATATCACTCTTTGCTTGTAAAATTTCATGATGTTAAAGGGAATTAAGAAATGATTTAATGTCAATGAATGAGGCATATGTAAAACAAAAACAAAAAATGATTTGAACATTTGACAGCAAACAAATCGATTGCAGGGAAATTTAGATCGAATGACGAAATCAAAAACTAAATGAAAACGTTGCTTTTATATGGGCAACCATTGTTTCTAACTTGGTGAATTTCTGTAAGTATTGCTTGTTTAAGACAGAATCAGATGTTTGGTATAATTTCATCATACCTCATAGTAAAGACATACCAAACTAGATACAAGTATATTTAATGAATATTCTCCTTTGACGTTACCTCCCTAAACTATACGAAACTACTAATTGCGATAAATCTGATTTGCCTCACCGTAGGCCTTTAATTAACATCTCTTCCGAGTAGTAAGTAAAGTTGGGACGTCCAAGGAAGGTTTGATAGACGGTCTAATTGCAGAGTATGGCCGCCCTTCTAATGCTGGCGTTTCGTATATTTTAACCCGATATGTACATGTAAAGAAGACTTGAAAGGTTGTGGCTTTTACCAGGGTACGAAAGTATCTAGCCGACTTTTCTAAACACTTAAAATAATCGACATATAATTGTACTGTTTATTTCATTACGTATTTTTAAAACAAAACCGAGGAAGATTCACGTAAAAGAAAATTTTAAATATTCTTCCCGATTCGATAATAGAATATTTGATAATTTGTTTTCGTAGGAAATCTTTAAGAGTTTAAAATATTATACGAACTTCGTTATTTGGAAATGGTTGTTTGGATTTATGAGAAAAAATCTGAATTTAATTTTTTTTAGATATTACTTTTTCTTTAATATTTAGTTGTGATAATTTAATCAAACTTTTACTATTAGAGAAGAATTGCTATATGAAATTTAATGATTGATCGTATTATAAATTCATAGAAATTGATATCCTAGACATATGCATAAATTAACAAGAATTTATGTCTAGCGTCCTACTCCCACCAATTTATTTTGTTTAACTCAGTCTATTTCTGAAGTATAAGGTACTGTTGGTCAAAATGATATAGTTTATACAGATTTTTCTTAAAGCGTTTGATCATTGAAGCTATTTTACAGTGTTCGTATTGTACTGATTCTACGTGCACGAATAGTAAGAGATTTCCCCATGAACTATTTTTCGAAGATGCTTCCTAAAGCTTTGTGAAGATGGCGCCTAAATGTACAGTTTCAATGATTATCTCGGAGATACTTTGAGACAGCTTTATAAAGCTTGGTTCACGATTTTGCATTACTAAGGCTTATTTTTGTGCAGTACCAGCCAAAACTCATTTTATCTGTAAACGAAGAAACGAAGCTCAGTTACCCCTTTTTAGATTTTTAGTTTTTTGAGATTTAATTATGATTTCCGGCTAATATTACGTAAAAGGCCTTCTTGATAATTAGTCGTACGACAAACCGTTTTCGAAGTAACGCACTTTAAACGAAATATTGAAGATTTATTTGATAATGCCTGTTATGCTTGCCAAAGTAGGCTTATAATGAGAAGGCCCAGCTTCCTCGATTACCTGATTTAAATCTGATGGACTATTTTTTAAGGAGCCATATAGAAGATTTGGTACACTTTAATGATACTATTGGTGAAGACGACATTACAGCAAACAGAGTAGCAGTATGTGAAATAATTACTTGGGAAATGGCGCAAGGGGCCAAAAATAATATTGTTTGCCGTGTTGGGACATGCATCGAGCAAGAAAGAAAGCATTTTGAGCAGCTTTTGTAATTTTCTTTGAATTTGGGGTCGTATCTTTAATACAAATTTATTTTTGCTAATTGTCCATCTAGGTATTTCATTGTAAGTAGCTCCCTTGAAGAGTATTCTCAGATATATGTTTAAAAAACTTTTCTTACTATTTTTTCGGTCAAAATCAGTACCTAAAGGGGAATGCGAGTATTTTGGGACATAAATAATAATAAGCACCACAGAAATTAGACAAACTCCAGTTCCAAGACATACAACCATATCCTCCTCCTTAATTGCGATTGCCACCTCGCCAACTAATGCGGCTATCGGCTATCCTGTATATTGCTTATCAAGCGTCAATTTGTCGCCTATAGAGGCTTTAAATCCAATCTAGCCGGTGTACCTCGGAGACCAGTGCTTGGTCTGCTGCTTTTAAATATACTCTACAACGATATAGTCTCCCAGCTTAATTGTAATCTTTGTTACATGCTGATGGTTTGCAGATTTTTAATAACATAAATAACTTGAACTACATCTAGTCATTACAAAATGACTTTTTAAAATTTTTTTATATTTTCAAGAAGAAATTATTTGTCTTGCTCTAGGAAGAAAGAAACGAACTAGACTAGATATTAAAATTTGTAGCAAAAAATCTTAATAAAATTTTCTTCTACATAGAATTTACTTCGTGTTACAAGCAATTTACTTCTTGTTAAAATGTCATATATTCGTACTTTCAACTTCAAAGCGACTTGAGGTATTTTAATGAAATTTTGTTCAAATGGATTCTAAGGGATGTTTGTTAAAAAGGTGGCATATCGCTTTGAAATGAAACATGCAGAATATTTGTGACCAATGAAGGGAAGCTAATGAAGTTGTTACAAATTTATTATTAGCAGTTCACATTGAACAAATCTAAAGGCAGGGGAATGATGGGGGAAGTGATAGATTGGTAAGGGAAGCAGGGAAATGTGGTAGGAGAAGATAATGAAAATATGTGAAGATAGTGAGTAAATAGGTGGAATTGACGGGAAGGTGGAGAACCATGAGAGAGATGATGGTGAGAGGAAGGCGAAGATAGTGTAAATATTGGATGTTGGAAAGTGGGAAATACGGTGGAAAGATAAAGAAAAATATGAGACGATAGTAGGAAAGTGAGAAAATATAGTAGAATAATGAATGAAGGTGATGGAAGAGTAGGTCAAAATGAGGAAAAGGTGAGTGGTTAAAAGAGATCATGGAAAAATAAGGGAATGAGGTAGAAAGATAATGAAATTGTTAAAAGATGAAAGAAATTGATAAAATACGTTGGCAAGATGGATGGAAAAAGAGGAAGGCAGATGAAGATGAAGTTGGGATAGTAGAGAAGATAGATAGTGTGAAAAAATTGTGGATCCTAGCGAGTCTGGTAGAAGGTATAATCTCTATAGTATATTTAATCAATGTAAGCAAAGTATAATGATAGCATTTTAAATTAATGTCAGCCTCTTACAACAAATTGTGTACCTTAAGCATAACATAACTTTTAGAATATAATGAATGCAATTTGTTTCTAAATTGTTATTAATGAAGCACGAGCAATGAATATCGATAGTCATTACCGTAACTTTCTCCTTCTTATTATTTTCCTGATTATCACAACAAGATAGGTAATTAAAAAATATGGGTAAAAGAAGTAATGATCATTTTATAGTCGTTTCTTTCTCTATCCTCATTAAATTGTAAGAACGGCAGTAACTTTAAGAGCGACATCGATCAGACTGGCCTATAGAGAGAGATACTTATTCAAAGACATGTTAAACATTTTGGTCAGATAATGTGCTTTTAGAATATTAAAGTACACAAGATAATATATTATAACTTTTTGTGGATTTAAAATGGAACATTAGCAATATAATGTCAGATATAATTTATTGTGTACATGTCGAAAATCGATAGGAAAAAGTAGTAGAAATTGGTTTTTGTTTTAAATAGTTCTAATAGTTCAAAGGCCTTCACTTTGACCGCCATATATCTAATGTCTCAGACAGGTGTCCGACGTTTTTTATTGCCTTTAAATATAATTTAAATCCTTCATTAAAAATTCTAATTATTAAAATGCGCTATGTACACCATGCTGTTTATGTATTAAAACATTACTAGAGATTCAATAAATATTCGGCAGTCAGATATATTAGAAAGAGATGAATTTTGAACAGTTATAATTATTTAATACATTTTTTTAGAGATACGATAGTTACATTATATAAATTAGAAAAATATTCACCTATTAAGCTGTATCTTAAATAATAATGATAATAATAATAAATGTTTTTATTTCCCAAAAACAACAATAAAGGATATATAATACTCGATAACACTAAATGGGAAACAAGGGGAAGTTCACTCATATGAGTGCTCTACCACTTAACCCTTCTGGATGAATAAACAAACGATAAATAACACAGAACAATAGAAAACAAAACAGAATTAACACAATAAGAAACCGTGTAAGAAATTAAAATTATTATTAAAACCACTTGTTTTCTTGTTTTCTTAACCGCCTCTCAAGTTATCGAAGTAACCCCCTGGAAGGTCTCAAGGATCTTGTGCTAGATAAAGAGAGACGAGGCCCTACATTTATTGTGGAGTACGAAACACTCTTGGGGCAATTTTTTATAATGAATTGTTTCACCTTGCGGGCCTAGAACCCACTTCGCATACTCAGTTTGCTAGCCAGACGCTTTAGCACACTGAGCTACCGTCCCCGTATAGCATAACATAGATTTAAAAATAATAAATACTCAAGCCATATTTTGTTTATCCATGAAAAGTTTCCTAATAAATTTTTTGAACTTCTAAAAATCTCAAAAAATACAGTTTTATGAGGAGGTGGTGTTATCAATCCTCTGCTCCGTATATTAATATTGTGAAGGTCAGTACGGTATGATATTTTGTAAAAAAAAATATGACGGTAGTTTTGTTGTAAAAATTTTATGGTACAAGAACAGAGCGTATATGTGAAATCGATTGTAGCCATTTTAATTCAATTAACTTATGCGACACATGGTCAAATATTCTAATGCCGCATATAAAACGTATGCATGAGTTTTGGATATGCTGTACTCTATTTGTATAGTCTTGGTCTGAACAGGGTCCTTAGACAGGAGCACAATACGTAAATTGAGATAACATTTTTTTATCTCACAATTTCAAAATAATCTAAGCGGATACAATAAACGAAGAGCTGCATATGACCTTTGAATATTTTTAGTAAAAAAATGTAAGAGACTTATCTAGAGTTAAACCGAGGTTCCTTGCGCCAGCAGTTATTTTTAACATAGTCTGTCCTTTTACTAAACCAGATAGCTGCTGAATTCAGGTGACCTCGTATCTGTAATTCTATGATTTTTTCCATTAACTTTGAAAGGACCAGTAGAATACTTATGGGTCTTAGATCTAAATATGTTAAAACCTCATTTTTTGTTACTAATTTCTGTAACTAAATTTGTAGGAACAAAATTACCTGAAGAACGTAGACCAATAGCACCGCCTTCTGTTGAAGAATGTCTTTTAAATAATATCCCATAACAAAATTTGTGAATTTATAAATAGTAACAGATTACTAGAAGATAATTAGTCTTGATTTAGGAAAAGTCATTCATATTGAAGAGCCTTACGAAAAATAAATAAATATTTCAATTATGCTGTTGATACAAGCGAAGGCCTTGTCACTTTCTTCTTAAAAATAAGACGAGCTTTTGAAACGGTTAACATGAACATTTGTAGAAAAATTATACCAGTATTTAGAAACTGATGACTCGTTACATCAGTGGCATCATTCTTACACGATGATACATGTTAATAAATGATCTAACATCAACAAACCTAAATATTAATAACGATGTTCCGCAAGGTAGCATGTTGGGTCCTATGATCTTCATTCTTTTCATTTACGATATTCTTGCTTAACCCAGAAGTATGCATATTTAATCTTTTGCTAATGATAAAATAGTATACTTATCAGATTTCGGTGACAAGTTGTAATGAAAATTAACAAAATGCTAGAAATAAATACCAAAAAAGCCCAAGTGTATGTCAATAGTGTTTAGTAAACATATACATTAAAACATTAATGGTTTGAGTGACACTTAAATTTGAAATGTATTATCTTAAAGTCACATTCTCTAATTTTGTTTATGTTCACAGAAAACGATTGTATACAAAATTTCAAGACTATCGGCTAGTACTTGAATAATAATAGCAAATTTTCTAGATATTATGGCGTTTTTGAAATACATCCTTGCATTTTAATATGTGAGCTTGTGCAATGTAAAGATCAATTCCACTGTTTAAATTCAAAATTAAAAATTTTTATCCCTCTAACCTTCATGCCCAAAACGTGAGTTATTCACAGCTGCGATTAAAGCGTTGCCAAGTATTCATCAAATGATCAAAAAGTTGATATTTTATATAATTAAAGCATTTCAGTTGCAATTCACCTCTATCAATACATGCTTGACCTCATTTTAGCATGGAATCACACTGGAAATACATTAGGCGTAGTATTGCACAGTAATGCACCAGAAATAAGCATATTAGGAAATTACACCATAACAAAGCACAATATATCTTCACTTAATCTGTCAAATTCACCATTAACAAAAATTTAAAAAACCATTAACACATAAGCGTAAATTTGACATAACTAAGCATTGCATTCTTCAGGCTGCTCTGTTCATTACCGGTTGCATTTTCCTCTATTCTTGAGACCGACCAGTATCAGTCAGACTACTTATTTTCAGAATTTAGGACATACATAATATTTTTAGATTTATTTATTTCTAATTGTTTTTCATATCAATTATTTTATGTATTTCTACTCTCGGTGTATGACGCATGAATAGCTTACATATTGACTTGAATACATGAACACTTTTAGTATCTCTAACGTCCTTTGGAAGTTTGTTGAACTTAAGTATAAATAATGAGATCTCTGCGCGATCGTCTTTTTTATTTTAGGAGTTTTTGATTTGTTTTGTTGCGTGTCTTAATTTGATGTTGCGGTATATCTTTTTCGTTTAAAACTCCGTTTGTACACACCGCCAAGAAATATAATTATCTAGCGTCGAACAGAGATACTTCTATAAACAGCAGATCCGAAGGGAAAGTAGTTTCCTTATTTATCATGAGTTTGAGGAATCTTTTTTGTCTATTCAAATGGTCATTTAAAATTCCTCCCCAACCGATAATGCCATAAGATATGTGTGACTCTACAAGTGCGTGGTAAGCTATTTTTAAGTCCTTTCGGTCTAGATATTGCTTTTATTGCCTGAATATGTAAAGAATAGGTCTAAATTTTTTCACCACAAAGTTTACATCTTCATTCTGGTCGATAGCCGAGTGGGTTAAGGCGCGAGGTGGCAATCGCGATTAATCACACGGACATCGCACCACCGGGTTCGAATCCTGGCTCCGGCACTGTCAGAGGAAATGGTCGTATGTCCGCGTTTTTTCAATGTGTAACCTCCTTCCGCACAAGCCCTGGCTTGTGGAATTGAGGTTGTCTAATTTCAGTGGTGTTTATTTATTTATTATTATTATTCCAAGTAAGGTGTTGGTCAATAATAATGTCGCAATAATGATATCGCAATCTTGTCTGTCTTACCTATTTTCAGATATTTAAATTTTGACAAGGATACTTGATAGGAAGAAAATAAGTTTTCTCATAGTTGATGGTTAATAATTTATGATCGAACCATTCTTTTATATTCACTAGGCCATTACCAGCTTAAATCTTTAACTGTGCCCAGTATTCAACAGAATGAAATATTGGCTATGTCGTCTGTGAAGTTAATAATGGATCCACAATATCCACGTTTCGATATCGAATAAACTATTGACATTTAAAATAAAAAGTAGGGACCCAATATTGCTCCCTGCGGCATACCATATTTAATATTAGTAAAATCGCTGCAGTTGTTACCGATCTTGACGTATCGTTTTTGGTTTGACAGGTAGCTTTCTATTAATTTGAGTGGCTCATTTCTTATTACTAATATGTTCTAAGGAGTAAAATAATTGTTGACGTGAGACTGTATCAAAGGCTTTGCATAGATCTAAAAATACTCAAATGGCAGGTTTTTGAAGTCGGCGGCCGAATAAATTTTGCCTTTAAGATTTAATATAGTGTCTTGTGTAGATATACCTTTTTGAAATCCAAATTGATTTTTACTTATTATATTTTTTGCAAAGTTTGAGATACGGTTTTTAAGTATAATTTCAAAAACTTTTAAGATACTGGTTATCAGTGGTATCGGTCGGTAATTTAGGGTATCAGATTTATCTCCTTTCTTATGTATAGGAACTGTAATGGTAATTATTTTTCTTAATCCAAATACTGACGTTTTGGAAAAGAAACCTGTGACATATTAAGAGCAATGCAAAATCTCGTAGTATTTTCTACCACAAAATTATATAAGCGGCCCCAATGCAGTGCCTTGTAGGAATATGCTTGTATTTTAATTGAAATGTTCAATAAATTAATTGTACTGTACAGATGAGCTTAAAACGATATATTATGTTTTAATTCAGCAAAAGTAATTTCAGGAGAAATATCAAAATTTGCGATATTTTTACCTTATCTTTTGTTCAAGAAGAATAATGAATAACTACTTATCACGGTCTAAAATCAAATTTAAATTAACTCAGAACAAGGCACTGAAAAGTTTCCATATTAAATTCAAAATATGTAACAGCCCTTTATCCAATTAATTATAATTATCCCAAAGCTGTACATTACATTTAATAATATTATGTTGCTCATGTGGGCAATCTAAAATGTGATTACATATATCAATCAATTTAATTTTAATTACCCATTCAGTGTCCCTAATTAAAATTCCGTTCAAAGGTTTAACATGATTTCAGTTGTAAGGGCCTTAACAATAATTCATATATAAAATTTGAAGTGCACGTACAGCGGCCGAATATGAAACTAGTTGTTTCGTATCTCATTAGGGAATCTCCTAGCATTGGCGTAGTGGTATATTAATAGGTTATAATTAAATTAATAAGGTTATTTCATACTAAGGCGTAGAAGGGCCATAAAATATTTATTTCTGAAATTTCGGCTTATAATAGGAAATTCAAGAAAACTTTAAGTTATAACATAATTACATCGAGACTTTAAAAAGAATACTAGCACTGACCATGCAGTAATTGATCTTATAAAAACAACTGTCACAAATATGTATGAAAATAAAAAATGTTGTAGCGTGTTTCTTGACCTTAAGGCATTCGATACGGTGTCACATGAGATTCTTTTAAAACGACTTTTTAATGTTGGTGTAATCATGTATCATGAATTCAGCTTGTTAAGATAAGCGACTCTCTAAGTCAGTCTTTATTCTTTCCTATTATTTGGGTTTTCTACCACATATATTATTATCCTCTTCAAAACAAATCACCGAATCTACAAAATAATAGAATTATTGGAAAAAACCTCTGCGCCCGTGACGTCTTTATCAATAACCACAGGTGTGCCGCAAGGAATAGTGTTGGGCTTAATACTGTTCCTTGTATATATAAATAATACCGCAGACATTGATAACTTAGGAGGTCATTTAATATCATACGCTGATGACACAGCACTGATCTTTGTAAATGTAAGATATCTAAACAATTGTTTTCAGTTTTTTTGCCAGAGCAGTAGGTGGACTCCAGGAGGGGCCCAATTCTAAACTCCTTACCAACCCAAAAAACTTACATAATATGAAAACTTTTCAAATATAAATTCTTATAAGGAGGAAAATGTTTGAACGCGTACTTTGCTTTCTCGTCAGATTAAACGTTGCCAAGTAAGATTATACATAACGGCCATAGAAAGTGCAAACACTTTGGTGGATTGTGGGCAAATAATTATTAAGTTTCAACTTATTTTATTAAGTTATACTAGCTCAGTACACCAGATTTTTGATATTTTCACAACACTTCGTACCTGGTTTGATGCCGGGCTATATGGATAGAAAGAAAGACACTCTATCAGTGCACTGATTTATTATTACTTACCTCGATAATATTCAACTCTCAATCTCATCGAACTCTCGTAACTTTTCTATAAATATAAATAAACACCACTGAAATTAGACAACCCCAATTCCACAAGCCAGAGCTTGTGCGGAAGGAGGTTACACATTGAAAAAACGCGGACATACAACCATTTCCTCCGGCGGTGCCAGTGCCGGAGCCAGGATTTGAACCCGGTTGTGCGATGTCTGTGTGATTAATCGCGATTGCCACCTCGCGCCTTAACCCACTCGGCTATCGACCAGACATATTTTATTCGTATATTCACACAAAAAAATCCACATCTAGAATTCCAGAAAAATTTAATACGAAGGTAACTACTTTGATTGTCCTCAAGATATCGTAAATGCTTTTGGCCTAAGAGTGAGCCTAACCTAGATGAGGGAGCGCCACTGTAAAAAAATTTATTTCTGTTAATGTTGACAGAGTTCGGAACTAAAAAAGCAACTGCTAAACTGATAAATAGAATGACCTTTGGCCTCAGCTAATACCCTTATTATATTTAATTTAACGTTTCCCGACATCTGGAAAACAGCAAAAATTTGTCCGGTCCTTAAGTCAGATGACTAGTCTAATAGTAGTAATTACAGAGCAATTGCCATGTTATCAAATTGTGTTTGAGATAATTCTATATGATTGCATCTACTTGCCAGTCTGTAATAGTATACCACTATATTAATATGGATTTGTAATCCACCATTCTACAGTAACCAACTCGGCAGTTTTTACATAGTTTCTTTTCCAAGTCATTGATGAGTCCGGACAGGTCGCATTGATCATAACATCTTAATCAGTAAACTGAGTATCTGGAGACTAAGTGATTCACTACTATTATTTATGCAGTCATATCTTTCTAACCGTAAACAGTTAGTTTCGTACAACGGTTTCAACTCTGAGCCATTTGTAGCTACATTAGGTGTTCCGCAAGGCTCCTACCTGGAGCTACTTCTGTTTATGCACTTTATTGAAGGTATAACTTCAATCATCAGCAAGAGCGGTAGGCTATTATTCGCGGATGATCTTAAGCTATATATGAGAATAACCTCTTTTGATGATCGTATGTTACTGCAAAATGACATTAACAAGTTCATAATTGGTGTATGAGTAATAGGTTATACCTTAATTCTTCCAAATGTAAGTTTATGACGTTTAGCAAATAGCACTCTAATATCGGACATGATTACTCCATTGATTGAATGTTGTTATCCAAAGTTGATTCCACTAAGGATATGGGTGTCGTATTCAATGCTCAACTGTCATTTATTGAACATATTAATTTAAAGGTCAAAGATGCCACTAAGATGCTTTGTTCCATAATTACAAACTGCAAATCATTTACCAACATCAGAGGACTAAAAATACTTTACTTATCATATGTTAGACTTGACTAAACTTGAGTATGATTAGCTTGTCTGTACACCCTATTAGAGTATATACGACCAGAATTGAAACCGTATAAAAACTAAAAGCCGGCAAAAACAGTCGGTATCTCTTTATTGTACATGGGCGGAGGTAAATAGAAATGATTGTCATAATAAAATGTTAAAATTGTATCCATTTTTATTATTTTTTGTTTAATAGGTTTATTTCGCCAATAACATATTTTTGAGGTATTATATCAGTTTTAGATATAAAGTCTAAATATTTAAATTTATTGGTTTTAGTTTTAAAGTTAACCCATATTATATTGAAATATGTTATTGCTCAGCAAGGACCAACGAGAAGGTATGAACATATCTTGTCAGGAGGGGATGGGACAGGTTAGATTAACGAGGGGCAACGATTTTAGTCAAAAATAAAATAAAAATTTAAGTTTCTTCTAAAATAAAAACGTAAGTTTCTTGAACAAAGCAAAGAATTATTATATGAAAACAAAAATAAATATTTGTATACTTATATAAAACATAAATAAAAACAAAATTAAAATATTTCTCTAGAATGAAGTAACTTAAATTAAAATTTCTTGTCAACTAAATAAAATATATTTCACGAAATGTAACAATAAAAAAGTGAATGAAAAAATGAAGAAAAGTTAAATGTTAATTGACGCGTCCGAATCTTTACTTTCTGAGGAGGAATCATTACCCAGTTGAATTAAAATCGGCGCACTAGGGGGTAGCGTTGGATATCGATTTTCTTCTCCAATTACATGCCTACCGCAATTTTTCCATAAATCAGTATTATTGTCAATGTCATTTATTACTTCTCTTATATGATCAACTACTATCGCGTTTAATGTTGGAGAGTTATTACATTTTCATACTTTTTTTAGTGTTCCCCAAACCATCTCGATAGGATTAAATATGCAATAGTATGGAAGTAACCGCAAAAGTGTATGACCGTGTATATTGGATAAGTTATCAATAACATATTCCTTTTTGAAATTCTGTTCTTTTATTCTTTTCAGTAATTCGCGTTTTATTGGAACTTTTACAGGAATTTCCATATTTTTTTTCTCATGAATTTTAAAATGTCTTCTTTTTCTGTGCTGTTGTTTGGTATTTTATTTAATATACGCGAGTGATAAGAAGCATTATCTAATACAATTACCGAATTTGGCGGAATATTTGGTAGAAGCTGTTGAGAAAACCATTTTTCGAATAGATCGGCTGTCATGTCTTCGTGATAGTCTGCAGAAGACTGCGATATTTTTTTGGCCGACAAGAGTAACGCATTGGGTACAAACCCATTTTCACTTCCCGCATGAAGTATGATAACGCGTTTTCCTCTAGAATACGGAGTATTTAAAACACAATTGTGCGAACTATCTACCCAACCATACTGAACAACATCATGCGTGTCAAACCACGTCTCGTCTAGATACACTATATGCCTGTTTAGTTTGCAATATTCTCTAATTTTTTCCAAATAATCTACTCGAAGTGAAACTATACGTCGCGATTCCATAATTACCATACGACTGTCAAGTTTTTTATGTTTAAAACCGCATTCTCATAAGACATTTCGTAGTGTATCTAAAGACCTATAATTATAATCAGGATAATCGCTCAATTTTTCTTGAATCATTTTTAACGTAGGAACTATATTTTCTTCATACATATTATAAATTATACGCGGTATTACATCTCTAGTGGCATCATCAATATTTTTTAATTTCGTATTTTTCCGTTTCTTTTTTGCGCTGTGATCTATAACATCGCTTTCTTGAATTACGCGATAAATTGTTGATTTTGATATTTTAGTTAATTCGTTAATACGTCGTACTATTTCTTTCTCACATTGCTCGCTTTTGAAACATTCATGTATATTTAAAATATTACGTTGACTTTGTACGTGTAAATCTTTCGGCTTTTTCGACAATAACCGGTTCTACTATTTCTGGATTTTCGGGCGTTATTATATTATCCTCTGTTTCAAATGGTCTCCAGAAAGCCATGGTAAATTAGTAAATAATTAAAATATTTTACCTTTTATACAGTAGTAAATATTTATAAATATGAACAGTAACTAACTAAACTCCTACGCTTGATATTATAATAGGTATTTATGCACTGCACTGGCACATAGACAGCACGTTGTTAGACTTTCACGTTGGCTGATAAGAAACGATTTACGAGTTTTTTGTGCTAGTAAGCCTGTCGGTTTTATTACCTTTAAACCAGTGCAGGCGTAGATGGTTCATTCAGGCTGTATAGAGAAAAATATTATCCGTACTAGATTTGAAATGCGAAGGAAATGCGACTCTATTTATTTTTTGTACAATTTACTGAATTATGACACTGACTGTCCAGAACTATTAAATCAATTAATTATGCTTCAATGTACCGAATTATTATTCTAGACACAACTGCACGTTTCATTGTCCTCATGCCAGAACGAATCTGCTTTGAAATCGCCTCTCTCTACAATGTGTAGTAATTACAGTAAAATTTGTCATATATTGTTATGTGATAATATTTGCAGAAAAAACGAAATATCGCACACAGCAAAGAATTATCTCTAACCTTGAATATCACTGAATCCTCATTTATCTCTTTTATCTGTGTTTACTTGCACTTTATTTGTAATTCTTACTAATAATATTGCGAGCATCCTTTGGTTGTTCAAAAATTTTCGTGTTATTGGGTGTTACCTATTGGGCAATAAAGGCATTATTATTATTGTAGGTACATATCTAATGGAATAATTTTAATCTTTTTAGGATATCAGCATAATTAGTCAGGAATGAGTCCAAGAGTCCCATTAGCATCAATTTTTAATAGTCTACAAATAAATTAACATCTTCGATAATAATCACTATAAAATAATCCAAGATTGTTATTCATGTGGTATTTACTATTTTACAAGCATATGCTAAGTATAATTAAGAATATTTGTTATTATGACACGCAGGTAAATAATAAGATGTAGAAAGTTCTGTTGCAGTCACTGTTACATTCTTTTACCATAATTAGGTATAATAATAAATTTTATCTCTAATGTTTATTTCGAAAAGTTCGTAAGTTAATAAACAACCGGTGTTAAATTGAATAGTACAAGTATTACCGTGTGTAGTCGTTTATGCGTGTACTTTCAAAGTTCAATATAGTAATGAAGTATTTAATTCGACCCACGCAATTACAATAACGTAAATCATTGCTTTGAAAAATCCTTATTTTATCTTTCCAATTAGCGGATGTTAGATTTTGCAATATATAGCAACACGCTAATTTACAGGGAATTGGAAGTAAAGCAGTCTTCAAAAAATGAGATAATGTTGTAGATAGAAAATAATTAACTCTTCAACTGCCAGCC
The DNA here is from genome assembly GCA_963675555.1 of Leptura quadrifasciata. Taxonomy (NCBI): domain Eukaryota; kingdom Metazoa; phylum Arthropoda; class Insecta; order Coleoptera; family Cerambycidae; genus Leptura; species Leptura quadrifasciata. The sequence continues at coordinate 136,313,615 of OY776676.1, forward strand.
TTTTCTTGCACGAATTGCGATAACCAGTATGCTTTTTGTCGTATTTAATAAATACAATTAATTCCATGTGAAACGCCCAGTATATAGGGCATTTACAAATTTAAATTTTTCCTATTTATGTTTCCAAATTCAAGTAATTATTGCAGTTTAATTCATGTTATTTCATCTTGTCATTTATTTAGTCATTAAATATTAAACACAGTAAAGTTACCAGAAATGCAATTTTAAAATTATATTTTTAAAGCAAAGTTAAACGCTACAATTTTGAGACAGAATTTACATAAAATCTAGTCGAGTCGCAGGGTTTGTTTATCGTATATTCAGATAAACGTCAAGTACTTCGTGTATTCCCATAGTATGGAATCGCCTACACGTTTCTAGCTTAACCATACAAAAAGATAGAAAGTTGAGCGTCGAATATTATAATAACGTTAAATAAACTTATTCCCACAAGAAACAAGCGGAGATGCATAATCCGGGTAGAAGGGTGACATCAGGAACAATATAAAAGGAAGACGGCGTGGTATTTAGAGAGGAGGAGATTGACAGCATCTGAAGACAGAACATTTTAAGCTACGTCGCGATATTTTCGCCGAACTTTATATTTGCTTTGAAGTCATTCTAAGCTACGTCGCGAGTTTCTCGCCGAGCTTAACAAATTATTTTGGGATATTTTTCACTAAATCAGCCGTCTAAACTACTAGCCAAACAATATTATAAGTTACATCTTATTTTAACGAATTTTTCTCAATCACCGACATGCTCGACGAGGACGCCCAACAAGTAGAACGTGGGGAAGAGCATTCACGGGCGATATAACGTTATACAGGGCGCACAGAAATTCAGCTGGCATAAATTTCTAAAGGTGATTCCTTTCTTATTTCGAGACTCTACTTTATTATTTATAATTGCATTCATATTCTGGTTACGGGGTGTTTAAAAAAGGTTAAATGACGAATTTGTGGTACTAAAAGAATATTATATATTTTTTAAAATGAAATATTACCTTTGACTTTTAACTATCATAATATTATATTACCAGTTATTCAGTTATAATTTCATTCATAAATTTTAATTCATAAAATTTCACCTTCTGAATATTTTACTAGGGAAATTTGCGTTTGCAAAATAACAAGTTTATATTCAACAACTATATACTTTCTGCGTTTATGCAATGACAAGAAACTTTCACTTCCATTATTTTTCATTTGATGTACTTATTAAGGCTACTGTGTGCCTAATTTTGGACATGTCAAATGTCATAGTAATGTTTATCTTTCAAATGATTATCTGAGATTTCTCACCAGCGATCTATTTGGTTTTCTATGATTGTTTAATAACGATCCATCCATTTAATTACCTTGCGCTCACAAACTGTACAGGCCATCGGTCAGTGCTGGGTTAATTAGCCCGTAGACCTGTTCGTATTCGGAAGGGTTTACTTTTCGTCGAGTACTGAACCGGGACGTCTCGTCTGTTTGATTCACATCTATCCACCTTGTTTCACGTTGTTGGAGAGTCATACAAAATTTAGTAGACTGCTTGTTTTAATTATAATCAAAGGATTTTTCCTCAACATTCTATGATGTTTTACATGAGTATTTAGTGCTCACTTCTCAACTTAATTTTGATAATGTATAAACATCACATGATTCTTGTCCTCTGTTTTGCATTTGATTCATTATTTGGCTATTGCTAACAACTTTAATTATAAATCATTATTATCTAGCGATTGCTAACAACTTTCTTTAATTATAAACCATTATTACCTAACAATTGCTAACAGCTCTATTATGGATTATCATTATAAGGCCATTGCCACAACTCTAATTACTATTAAAATAACACAGCATACTTTTGTATAAGTTCTTGTTATTGCATCAAAACACTCAGTATATCTATAGTATGGTCATTACTGTAGCAGCGCAAATTTTCCTATTATAATATTTAGACAATTGTCTCAAATATTTGGATTACTTTTGATTTCATGTTCTACTATTGTTGCATCAATTTATATAAAATAAATTGGTTTTTTTTTACTATTTTTTCCCATCAATTATTGTCTTTTCTTTCACCTTTACCTTTTTCTTCATATAAGTAATAAACTAAATAAATGGTTTTGTTTCAAAGCAAAATAGAAAACAAACTTCAACTATAAATGTACAGTGCAACCGTGAGTAATAAAATACTACATAGATGGCATATATAGTTAACTAGGTCTCTCAATTAATAGACAGTGTGTTCAAGTTTACCAGGTATTTCAAGTAACAGAGTGATTAATTTTCTAAAGTATATCGTATCAGACAGAAACAAGTAATATTAAACTTTATATAAAAGAACCTGGGGTAATTAAAAAGGGTTACTACATACACAACAAAGTTTGAGTCCTACACTAACAAAACTAGACGATCACGCAAATGGCCAATCTTATTTGTTTATCCTTTAGATAAATAAATAGTAATGAATTTACTGGTGACATGATTGCCAGTACTTTCTTTTAGTAATTAAATAGGGTACCCCATAATCATTACACATGTTTCCCAAAAATGCTTGATAATTGCCAAAGATTCTCTATACTTTACAACTACTGCTCAGCAACATCAAAACCGTCTTCACGAATAATTAAGTACCACCGTGGACAATAAATAGTAGGACAGTTTGTTTGCTCATTTAAAAGGGTTTTTAATTCTCTATCCACTAATATAAGGCTTCTTGAATTTTGTATATTCTTCATCAAGAAAATTAAATTAAAAAATTTTGAAATGTATTTGAAATATTGTATACAATAAAATGTATCCTAAACTATTTTATATCAAATATCGGTCAAATCTCACTTTTCTAATTAATTTTGCGTCATAACATTCAATTTAAATTAATCATTTTTTTTATACTCAGGTTGAAAATACCCAACAAAAAGAAAGAAGAAAAAAATATATAATTTCTTTATTTACTACACCTGTGCAAACTTATGATTAAACTAAAACTTTTCGACTGAATTTCGTTTAAAAATGAATTTGAGCGAATCTCCTGGAATTTACATTTAAAATTTTAGTTAATTTTTTTAAAAAGACATCTAATTATTCTAACTGGATATAAGTATAGTTTGGTTAGAAAACCTCGTTTGTTTATGTATAAAAGAGTGAGTAGTACTGTTTTCAAGTCAGAACAACTCGTGGATCATAGTAATGCTAAAATATATTTCTAGTTATTTTAAATTGATATAAGTAGACTTTGGCTAGAAGCTCCCTCCTCTTTATATAAACAGAATTTGTGGTTACATTAACTGTTTTTTAGTCAAAACATCTAGCAATCCTAAAATAATATATATTTCCAGTTAATTTAAATATCGGTTAGGTTACCTAATAATTTTAACTGGAGTTTATAGTTGAACTTTTAGAGACCCGAAGAGGAAAAAATAGAAGAATTTCTTTTAAACATACATATATTTTTAGTAAAAATAAATGCAAAAGTAAAGTGATATTGTACTCCAAAAAGGCAAAAAACTACAATTTTCGATGGAATATTAAAACAGCCCCTACGGATTTCTTCCCCCATAACTGACACACGTATACTTCAAAAGTTCAAAGGTTAATAAACTTAGAGAGGTAACTAATATTTTAAATTTATTAAAATTTTTATTTATAAATTTTTTATTTTTTATTTAAATTCCATGAAAAACTTTAAAAAGTAGATCAATAGCTCACTAGAATAGCGCTTAATTCAAACAAAATCCAATACGCTATTTCCACATCACCTACCTTCTTACAAACGATAAATAGATGAGTCGGTTTCTTCTTTTTGTGCTATTCAATAAGCTCGTGTAAATCATCATCATGGTAAAGGCAAAATTATTTTTGGAACAAGTGCATTTATAAAAGTAAAATAAAAAATTGCCTCACCTATTATTGTCATCGGCAGCGTCAACGTAAAATCATTTTAAAGGAATTGCAGTTATTTTCAATTGCCGATTTGGCAATAATTTAATTAAAATTTCAAGAGCTCGTACATTTTCTAAAAAAATAATATAGGTACAAGAATATTTTAGATTAAAGAAAAAACAGAGATAATACCATAAAAATTATGAAAGCAAAATATTCGAGAACATTTTTCTGTTTGAAATCTTTTCTTCTACACAGATAAGTCACAATATTTGTAGTAAATTTAGGACGAGTTCGACCAATATTCTAATTATCAATATCCAAAAGTAGGCACTTTTGGATATTGCTAAGGCTAACGGATAGCAAATGGCTATTACTATTTTATACACGCAATAACTGTATATATATAGTTATGAAAAACATACCGCCTTCTATATTATCTTAAAAGTCTCATACATGTTAATAAACTTTGGAAGGTAATCCTCAAAACTTTCGATACTAGCTCTAGAAATGTTTAGGTTTCTAACAATTGAACAATTCTCCCAAAATCGAGCATTTCATTTAAAATGTAAAGAAAATTGTTAACTCATAAAATAACTTATTATTGTTTGATTTCCGTGGGTTTTTAGCCCAATAAAATGGGACGAAATTTGTCGATTTGGATGAAATAATTCAGAGCGGGATGAAATTTTGGGAACAAGCTTATTTTGTGGTACTTTTTAACATATCAAAAGTTCTCACCCCTAGACGCCGGTGGAGGGGGGGGGGGTGGGGAGTGGAGAAAATAGTTAAAAAAATCTGTTCTCAAAAAACTCGGAAAGTATCAATTTTACTGTAAAATATGTACAATGAAAATTTTAGGTAATAAAAATCCGCACAATTTCGTTTTTCTAAATTTCGTACCACCTATTGGAGCCGAAATAGATTTTTTGAAATTTGGAGAGTTTTTCGATGCAGCGGAAACGCGCGCGTTCTTCGCTAAAATCTCAAAAATGGTTCGGATCGCAAAATGTTGCAAATGAAAATTGTAGAGAGTTCGATTACGAACAATATATGTATTTTTCGTTTTCATTCGATCAATATTGGCAGAGATATGAATTTTTAAACATCTTTATAACGCGCTATCAGAACACTTGTTTCATGATAAAATCGATAAAAACTCGAAGACGATAGATCGTACGCATATATAGTCTGTTTTTAAACCAGGAGGACTAAATGTAGAATCCCAATTTACACTATAAAAGTTACCAGAAAATTATCCTAGAATATTTTAGGGGTTCTAAGCAACCAACCTTACACGACTACAGTATAGGTGAATGCAGTCGCAGTCTAATATTGTTACAGTTCAATTTAACATTTATACATTATTTAAAAAAATTTCTAAATCATTACTTTATCTCTTACGTTTAATGTCTAACGAATTCGTGTTATCCGTCGTCACGCGTAATATTTATTATTTAGTTGTCTATATGAATTCGCAATTGTAAGGAATTGTTGCAGGTATAGGCATGGCTTTATACATTTTGTTGTGTAGCGTGTTGCATATACTTAAGCTCTCTATTTCTGTAATTCTTAAGCTAGGAAACCAATAACTTTTAATTAGTTTATAGGTAGATTCCTATAACCGACTGACGATCGGTAACACAGATTTATTTCTTCACAATAGTTTTTGGCTTAGGTTTTGTCTTCCGGTAGTCTGTCACTTTTCACGTGTAATTGGCTCGAACGCTTGGCAATTTATTAAGTGGTAATTTTACGTGCTCGTTGCGATTTTTGAAACAAGTAATTTCACCATTTTGGGATATTTTCGCAACGTTACTTTTCGATTTTCCATTTATGTTTGGACGAGTGCATATTTTTATGGTATTGGAAATCGATTGTCTTCATTGGAAGGATCTATACGTAAAAGCCATTTTTGCCAAATTTACACGAGGCCAAGGACATCCAAGGTCAACAACATTTCTCTAGGAAAACCCTCCGAAACGAGGTAATTATTTTATTTTTATATTCAAACTAGCAAAATATCACTTGTAGTAAATTGTTCAATGGTAAAAATTTATTTTTAGGGTTTTATTTTCACCTACGGTTTCGTCTAGGATTTCGTAGTTTTTCATACGATTTTTTTTTGTCTCCTAATACGAACGAATAACTTTTTTCCACTGGTCTACACGTACTTATGTTACTTCTCCTTACTGGACTGGAATTTCTTTTTTGTGGAGAGCCATCCATTTTTTTGGGTTAATTGATAGGCTGGAAGTTGCCCGTTCCTGAAAATTGAGCCGAAGCTGAAGCCCTGCTGCCTGCAGTTTGTATCCTTCTTGCGCCATATATACATTGAATTTTTCTTAAAAATATATTATAAATTTTACTAAAAAAATTTCACCACTGTACCTATATATATATTTTTTTTTAAATTTTGCTAAACATTTTATGAAAATATTCTGTCAACTAATTATAACATCTATGATATTTGTTGGGGGTTTAAGCACTTACGTAAGACGCGTATACCCAGTTAGATATATTTTTTTTTTTTGTGTGAATTTGTCTACCATCCCCTACGTTATTGTACTCTTGAATGTTATAAAGTTACTTTGTTTATTGTTATTAAAAGATAAAACTGAATTTGAATTTTTCATTATCGTCTCGCTAAGTAATTTATTTAGTAAATTTAAGGTTACATTGTACTTGAGCTGGTATTTGGAGAGGAAAAATTTACTTGGCGCCCTGATACATCATAGTAATTTAGAACCCCGACCATCTCCACTGTTAGTCGGCCGGCAAATACCGTTATGTCAACAGACAACGACCAACTAGTTACGACAGATTGAGTTTTAAAATTTGACGTAGCAATATACTTATTAAAAATGGGTCAGGGATTCCTTACATTCTTAATAATAAATTTCCAAAAAAGAATATTGTTTGAGATAATTGAAATTTGATTTGGCATATGAAACTTATTAAACAATATTTAAAAAAAAACCAATTTAAGTATTTTCAATTGATGTATCAATGATATATATAATTTTCCCTCCACGTCCAATTTTGCCATATACTGAGGAAGCTTTGAGATATAAAGTGCGTTTAATTTTTAAATTATATGCCTGTAAAAAATTAAATGTGTAAATAAAAGTAAAACAAATTTTTCCTATTAAATACACAACTATTTTTATTATCACAGGGTTCGATTACTGCTTGCAACTTCTGCAAATCTGGGCGACTATTTATTTCAATCTTGTTTAGGGTAGGCATTTCATTTTTGTATAAGAAACTATGTATTATTTGTCGAATAGAGTTTGTCATTGTTTCATCAAATATGGTAATAATTCCTAGTCTGCCTCCAAGTTTTTTTGGCCTGCGTATATTTCCAGTCTTTCTATATTCCTTTATCGTACGGAATACAGTTGATCTTGCAATTCTTAACAGTAAAAGTGTTTAAAATAGGTATGTTACAAATCTTATATTGTTTAATATCTCACCCACTGCATTCATAATTGTTGATACGATTTCACACATTTTGACCTTTGTTTTTCCACTCAACATCTGTTTATACATATTTATTACACATTACTTCTCAGATAATGCTAAAGCACCCAAATCTAATCGTTTGCGGGTCTTTACTGGTGAAACTTCCACTAAACTTGAATTTGCCACAACATCCATTTTGAAAAACTTCCAGAATATATATATAATAAATATGAATAACATATAATTAGTTCTGTACATAACTGTTTCCTTTTGCTTTCAAATTTCTACAAACGAGAATGAGTGATGATAAATAATTAATGAAGACACTTTGAAATTTGGATGAAATATTCAACTGACATGTATGTCAAAATTTACGATTTGGCCTAGTGTAAAACTGGCGAGCGCGCAGCCAATCACGTGTATGATTTAGCGCGGCAAATTCGAAAGAGTCCTTCTGGTTTAAAAACAGACTATAGTATATCTAATGAAAGTTAAAGAGAATCAAATTTTGAATATGTTAGTGTATGTACAAAATCGTTTTGATAAAGAGTGAATGGAGATAAAAGGGAAAAACATGAAAATTGTCATTCTCTAATGATTTAGGCAATAGTGACATTAAAGGTTTTTTGAAGAGAATTAAATTATCTGTAAAATGAGCTCCAAGTGACCTGACGAATGATTCGCGAGTTATAGCCGTTTAAAACTACGAGCAAGAATTTCTTTTTTATTATAAATTTTATTATAAATTAATTAAGAAGAGTTGTTGGTGCTTCTTAGTTTATAATAAAAAAGAAGTCTTTGCTCTTAGCTTCGAATTCTCTACAAATTTCATTTGAAACATTTTGCAATCAGAGTGACTATTTTCGAGATTTTAGCGAAAACCGCGCCTGTTTCTCAGTTACGTTGCAAAACTGTCAAAATTTCAATAAAAATCTATTTCGGCTCCAATAGGTCGTACAAAGTTTAACCGTTTAATAATCAATGCTTGTCATCCATATATTTTTAGGGCTTTTCTTATAATAAAAAATAATTAACAAATGCCCCAATATGCTTGTTCCTATACAAAACAACACATCAGCTTAGTGAACGCATTAAAAATAATGAAGTCCGATAACGTTAACGTGACTAGATCAAAGCGTAGATGCGATATCAACGTAATTTCCCTACGTCCAACTATTCCGTCGAATCAACTAGAAATATAGTCGCAAATATAGTCAAGTACACATTTTTTGGGCACTCAAAAAACGCAACAAAAAATTTACGCCCTCATTATTATCGCCGTTGGCCCATGCGGCTTGGTGTTATCAAGCAAGCCGACGCACGCTAAAAAACTTTAAAGTCAAGCAAATCAATTTGCGGTCGAGATAGCGCAAAGAGGAATGGCATTTTAATGAGGTCGTAAAGTTTTTTTTGCGTTTTCTGAGTGCCCAGCAAATATTTACTGGTTTATAAATATAATTACATGATCGGTTCGATTTGACCAGATATCTAGTAGTTTAATATTTTAACAATATAACTAGGTCTAGCTCTGCTTTCGGTCAACTCCCTTGACTTCAATAACTATTCAGTCATAATAACCAGGGGCCGTATTTTCGAGCTTGACCGAGGCGATGTCGTGCACGAAAATGTGAGATTGTCGCATGAAAATATACGTTTCGTATTTTCGAGCATTATGAACTCGTATGCGAACTTTCTGCATGTGACTGATTTCGGGCGAGATACAACGGATGGGGGTTTAATACACGATAAAGCGATTTCGTGTACGAATGTATTCAAAGTGATCGTTTTGGTTTGTTTTATTTCGTGCCATATAACCTCTATGTATCAAGTTAGGTTTTTGCTGTGGTTTGTTTGTTATTTAGGGACTTTAAAGTAGACTTACTTGAACAAATTTTGGTGACTGAAAATGGTCAATGGCAGCGTTAGATGACTTAATACATTTAGCTGCTATCAACGCCTTGGAACAGGTAGAAGGTTTGGCAGAAAGCGATCATGGATGACAATTCCATGCCTATGAAAATCCATTTAAAGATTTAAGGGATGACAAATTTGTCAAATTGTATCGTTTGGCAAAACCAATGACAGAATGATTAGTTGACCACTGCTTCTGGGAGGGCGTTTAGTTTCAGGGATAATTGTGGCCAGAGGGCTTAGTCCATTGAAGGAGTCGGACGAACTACCGAATGTTTGCGCCTCGGACTAGACAATGCCCCCACCCACGTTTTCAAGGGTGCTGAATCGATCCCCGGGGTCAAACCAATTTTTCCACCTCGGCAACCCCTTCAAATTGGTCAAAAACCATCTCCAAAGTCCCCTTTTCCGTGAACCCATTTATTTTTCCCAGTTATTCAACTAATTGTTGTTACCTCGAGGAATTTGACCTCAGCTACCCCTATTCCAGGCTTCGATATTTGTTTTTGCGAGAAAAAAATTAATATTTGTAGGAGGTGTTTCTTTGAGGTAGGTGGTGACGAGGATTGTATAAACATCCCCAGGGGTTGTTTTCACCTTTTAAGGGAGTGAAATGTTTTTTCCATCTATTATTGAGAAATAGTATAAAAAATATGTTTTTATATATTGATTTTCCACCCCTTTGCAGGGTGGAAACAACCACCGGGGCCGGTTACATAACCCTGGTCACCTACCACTTTCCTCAAAGAAAGGCCTCTTACAAAATATTAATTATTTCCCAGAAAAAGAATAATGTTCTACTCCTTTGAAGGGCGAGAACATCCTCCGGGGGTGGTTACACAACCCTGGTCACCTACCACTTTCCTCAAAGAAACACCTCCTATACAAGGGCTGGTAGCCTGGGCCAGGGGTAGCTGATCAAATCCCTCGAGAGACTTTCTGTTCTACTGGAGGGAACACCAATTAGTTGAAAAACTGAGGAAAATAAACGGGTTCATGGAAAGGGAAATATAAAGGTGGTTTTTAGCCAATTTGAGGGGGTTGTCGAGGTGGAAAAATTGGCTTGACTCCAGAAATCGATTCAGAACCCTCGAGAACGTGGAGGGGGGGGGGGGGCATTGTCTAGTCCGAGGCGCATTCGGCAATTTCGTCATAAATTCCAATTCTTTAAATGGACTAGCTCGGCCATTTTTAAATGTAAAATTTGAGGTAAATGTACCACTCTACAATTCCGGGTGCGAAAATCCACCATTTCCTTTTTCTGGTCTGCACTAATAATCCCACCCGCTTATCCACGGATTGCTGGTGCATTATAATATTCAGTCTTGTAATTTAATCAACACATATAACAGCTGATTAGTGACATTAGTGTTTTCTAGGGGTTTCAAGTCCATTTGGTTGCACAAAACAGCGTTGCCACATTTGCCATACGACATTTTAACGTGTGCGAAAAACAAATCTGGGATGGTGTTCGAAAATATCACCTCAGAATTATAAGCGAAATTTTTTAAACGAGTCGGGTGTCTAGTATTTCGCATGCGACAAATATCGATTGAGCTCGAAAATATGGCCCCTGAAAAGTAAATAGAATCCCTACAATTAGAAATATCTAGTTAACGTTAACTAGAAAAAGTTTTAATGTGAATAACTATAGTTATTTATCGCTGATTGTCAAGTTGATCATTATTTTAACAATGAGTATTTCGGTTAATGAAAGAATTTAAATTTTGATATTATTAGGATGTGGTGCTGAAACAAGCACGCAGAAGCAGGTACCCGAAATATTCAATACTAAGATCCTGATCGTCGCATTTCTCAGTCTCCGGTTAGTAAAGTAGAAAACAAGTTTCGTGAATTTGGAAATGTCACAGATATCCCTAAATGTGGTAGGAAACGCATTTTAGATGGAAAGAAATTGGATACATTGTTAGATATTCAAGATAATTCACATAAACCTACAAGGATAATGATGTTAGTAATACGCCCATATTGCGGCAAATAGATGCCAAGATGATCCGTTACTTATAAAAAAACTTTTTTTTTCTAATAAAGCAACATTCGTCTTAAATGGAACAGTCAACAAACAGAACTGTAAATACTGGAGTACAGAAAATCCACATCGGATGATGGAGGCCAATACTCAATACCCTGAGAAGGTGAACGTTTGAGCTGAAACTATAAATTCTCAAATTATCGGACCATATTTCTTTGATAGCACATTAACTGGCGCTCGTTATTTGGATTTCTTATAAATTTTCTTACTTCCTTTTCCCAGATGATGACAATACTAATAAAATTGATAGACATATTAGGTATCAGCAGGACGGAGCTACATTTTGTATTGGAAGCGAAAGTCTATCTCAATCAAGTTTTTCCCAATAGGTAGATCGGTAGACGCGGTGAAATTGAGTGACCTGCCCGTTCTTCCGATTTGACCCCGCGGGGTTATTTAAAATCGAAAACCTACTTCAACAGACCAAATAACATCGATAATTTTAAAAGGCAGAATAAGGCAATAAATTATCAAATCACTCTGGAAACAATACAAAATGTTTTAGAAGAATTTCAGCAACGTCTTCATTATTGTCAAGAAGCTACGCTGCTCAGTTTGAACATTTGATTTAAGCTCTTTCACCAATACGAGAACACTTGAAAACTAATCAAATACGCCATTTAGCGTTTTGGTAACCATGTTAGCATTACCAGCTGATAGTAGTGATGAAGGTATTAACCGTAAAAGAAATTTGAATAAGAAGTAAAACGAGAATATAATTAAAATGCTTTCATTTGAAGGAAAGGAAACTTGCAACTACAATATATAATATAAAAATTAATCCGTACAAGATATTCAACATAAGTAATGCTCGTCTGATTTCATTTTGCAAAATTATCTGGAATAGAAAATAGAATCACCAATCAATCACAGTCCCTAAATTTCCCCATTTGAGCCCTATTTTTTATTTCTGGAGACGTTTAAAAACTCCAATTGGGAACATGGAGTATTTGAGCAATAGGATAGCCGAAGACTGGCATTTTGTTTTGGTTATTTGTCTTCTGTACTTAAATTTATTAAGATTCATTTCGATTCGACAGCACGGGTTTTCTTCTGAGCCTTCAGTCCGTCTGAACCTCAAGTGATTCTCTTTTTTTTTAAAGAAAAATGTCAAAAGAAAAACCCGCACCACGCCCATGATGGACTCCAATTGAATTTTAGAGCCAAAATTATCCTAAGAAGTTATTACTTACTCCGAGGTTCGCTAAAAATCTTCACCAATTTCGGACATGTTAAGAAAAATCAAATACCATCTTTAATAAAACCAACACCGTGATTGTGAAGCGAAGCATATACTTTTTCATTTAAAGTATTTGCCTTAAAAGGCGTTCCGTGATCATCTCCTAAATATTTCCGGTGTTCTTAAGCATGACTAAGTAACACAAAAGAATACACTCTTCAATACCGAACTTCCTCTTACACAATTTCATCGTAATACAAAAATTAATCCCTATACGATGTTCAACATAAGCACTGCATTCCTGCTTTGATTTTGCCAATTAAGGCCTGACGCGGAATAAAAGGATTCCGGGAGCTTTATACTTACAATTATATGTACAAGATAAGGGTGGTCCCATATGTTGCAGGAGCGAATACCCCAAATAAGTCAGTACGCTGGTCAAAGGGATTAATTAATATTGTTGTGGATTATCCCAGGGTGTTTGGGTTCTGCGACGTAAATCTTGCCAATTTTAATGCCGCTATGGCTAATATAAATTTAAGATGTTTCACTGACTAAGGACATGAACGAAATCAAATTTAGTAATATTTAGCAAAAATCAAAATAACATTGCAGAAAATATGTAGTGCTTAGAAGATAATTTTTGCTCAGATGATTATTTATTTAAGGGCATCCATGTTTAAAAACAAATACTTAACAGACTGCAACAGGAATGAATGCGTACTGAAGGTAGTTGATTTTACAAGACTTATTATAACTAAACTAGTACCATAAATAAATAAACATTTATTTGCCCAACAAGTACAACCCAATTACAAGGCAAAAAATATGCACAATACTATAATCATAGATTATTTGTTAGAAGCAATTATATGAAAAATTTTAATGTAGTAAAATTCTATAACATGACTGATAACATAAGCAAGTAGAAAGCAAAAAACAAAACATATCTATGTATTATGATAAAATCTGTCTTGCACATTTTATTAATTCTTTTTGGGAACACACATATATTATTGTAGTAATTACACATTATAGTACATGGGTGAATTTAAGATCATATTTGTATTAGCCCGTTTATAGTAAAACATATTATTTTGACGGGAACGCAACCTTGGAACGTGAATATTTAACTGGACAGGCATTTCCGGCGAGTCAATTTTGCTATGCAAGAAATTAAATGTGCTTAATAAATTTCTGTTATTTAAACCTCTTTCTCAGGATCTAAGTAAATACACAAGTCTTTAATCAATATATCGCGCTCTAGTATCGTTTCCTTATATAATAGTCCTACTGAAGTATGTTCTTCTTTTTCGTGTATGACAGAACTTTACATTTACCGACATTTAGATCTAACTTATTAAGTGAACACCACTTACTGATTTTGTCAAGTTTCCTTTGAAGTTCTTTACAGTCATCTTCAGATTTTTAAAGAGTTTTAGATCATCTGCATATATTAGTTTGTCACATTCAAGAGTTTCGCATAAGTTATTAATAAATAATAGAAATAGCAAACAAACAATACAAAGTGACATCTATTCTCCAGATATGATCAAAAGAACATTAAATTAAAACCAAAGGTATCTGATTTGTTCAATAATATTCTATCGGAAGCCTTAGAGAAGTCTGTGTACAACGCATCTACCTGTCCTTGATCATCGATGACATTTGATACATTTTGCGTAAAGTAAGTTTGTGTGGACGATCTGTTATAGTCCAGGCGATAGAGAATATTACCTAAAAAAAATAGGAGGATTTAGTTTTATAAGCTTACCTTATGTTTTTTGGGTCGCTGATTTGGAATTTTTTACTTCTCACCAAGATTTCCTACCGGAAATACCGCAAATTTTAAAAAAATGGCGCCAAAAGCGAGTATTTTCAAAACTGTCTCATTTCTGTAAATAAAAAAAACAACGTATGATCATTATAAATTGATTAGAGGAATTCAGAAAAGCTAAAATCATTTAATTTGCAAAAAATTTAGGATAAGGTTTCAAACTGCTTGAACATCAGGAAATAATGAAAATATTTAAAATTTAATGTTGCAAAGTTTATTTCAAGCCTTTCCACTTAACATAATTTTTCACTATAAAGTTCATTCCTCCGGCGCCGTTTTACAGCTGTTGAAGGACTAGGCTCATCAAAGGCCTCAGTTTCTGGGCTAGAATCACTTTTATCAGCTTCTGAAACACGAGGAAAAACGTCACGATACTTAATGAAAAAACATCCAACCTACATATATTGTTTTCTTTTACAAAGACAATAAAGTCAGCCTTGGATTACTGACTACGTGTTGCACACTTATTACTTTTAACACATTTTTACGTCTAAGACAGGCAAGGAGAGAGATAAAAGAATTGAGAGGGGGAGGGACAGAAATAGAGTGGGAAGCATAGAGAGGAAAAGGGAGGAGAATGGAAAAAATCAACTCACCTATCAAATTTGTGTGTTTTCTGTGTCTGATCTTTCCCCTAGGTCATCGTCAGATTGCTCCACTGAGTCTTCTCCTCTGTCCATCTCCTCACCTAGCAATTCTAAATTTATTTCATCAGGGTCATCTTCGTCATTCTCCATCAGGTTCCCGATGTCTCCGTTTGGAGCGTTTTAACAGGTCTTGTTGCATTGAAGGCACATCACCGAACATCGCAGGCCACTTTTCCAGCAGCCGCATGCTGCTCGGCAACCTTTCTTGCATTTGCTCTGGTGAAGCGAGAGGCATTGAAGTAGTGACTGGAGATAAGCCTGCTGTGTTCTTTTCCAGCCCCATTCTTCAGTTTTTAACCTGTTTTGTGCCTGAACGCATTTAAAGTTGAATTTCCAGCACTGCAGCCATACAAGCGGAGTAGGAAGTGATTGCCCGTGTTTTTAGTGGCTTGCGGATCTGCTTTTGGTGTGAGAATGAAAAACTTGAAGATAGCAGTAAATCAGGATTATTAATTAATGCACTAATAAATTTTCTTTTACCTTTTCCAAACAAAGCAGATGTTGTATCGCATCAGCTGAATGTATGTAAAAATAGAATGTTTTCAGCAAACGAGCGCCGAAAGAGGACACGAGTAAATCTGCGGAGTTGCCGATGTTCGTTGCGCGCTTGCCGGACTGCGTCTCGAAGCGCAACTTTGACGACGCACTAGTGCCTTTGCGTTTGATCTTTCAAAAAAGCATTTATATTTTTTGTATATTTTCAGATTTGCAAGCCATTTTTCAAAAAGAAATGAACAAAAATTGAGTTATTTTCAAAAATAAATTCGTTTTTGGCGCAATTTTTTTAAAATAGAGATATTTCCGGTGAGATTTTTTGGTGGGAAGTGAAAAATTCGGAATCAGCGATCCAACAAACATAAAGTTGGACACGCCTTTTACAGCATTTCGGGATTTTTTACGTTTTTAACGACAGATTAAAAAATATTATATATAACGGAGCTGATAGCACATAATATGCATAGTCTTTGACCACGAAGGGTGGTATTAAGTCTGGACCTGATGAAAATTTGTTTTTTATTTTTTGTATAGCTTCTTATAGCTTTTAATGTTCTCCAAAAGTTCTTATTTGTATTGTTTATCGTGTGATTTTGAAAATACTGAGCTAAAGATCTTACTAAATATGTCAACAATTTCCTTCGAATTTTCATAGGTTTTATCCATATATTTCACTTTACCTGGTACCTTTGTGTATTTTCTCTTTGAATGGACAAATGCAAATGTTTTCGTTGTTATAGAAAATTACATACGAAAACCTAGCATCTGAATCTTAATCTCTTTCGTATCAAATCCAGTTACAGAATTAAAAGTCGAATTTACAACTTTATAATTTGTTATAAGGCTTTTAAACAAGTGTTTTACTTGAAATTTTGCACTATATTTTGGTTTAATAAGGGGCATATTTTTGCCAAGTATGATTAATATTGACCTACGATAATTTAAGATATAACAAACTTTAAAAACCAGTAATTTTTTAGAATAACTATAAATATTCAAAAGAATAGTTACAATACGCACTTATTGTTTCATTAGTTTTTTTCAGATTTCTCTGACATATGTCAAGACTCCTTGATAATGGTCGCAAGGCTGATACATATGTCATAGAAATCTGAAAAAAACTAATGAAACAATAAATCAAGTGCGTATTCTTTTGAATATTTACAATTATTCTATTGAATATATTTCATCAAGAACCTACCGCAGACTCCATCCAATTAATAGTATTTTTTAAATTTTTTTACAACTTAACAAATCAACAAAAGGAAACTTTTATTGCTTCTATTATGTATAAATGTAAGTAGGTTCCAGTATTTTTATGTATAAGTTTATGGAAATAGAGGAAAATCTTCTTGTCCACAGAGACAGAAGTTTCACGATATGGTCAACTACGGCCATTACAAGTTTCAGCGCTTTATTGGGTATTGTAAAGACTTTGCAATTGAAAGTACTATGAAACTTAAAATATAAATCGTCTAAATCGTATAAGCGAATTGCGAGCAGCGATGCAAATGTTACAAAAAAGGGGACATAATAAAAGAAAAAAGGTTAAAAGCACTAGCTAAAGTTAGCAAAGTTGAGACCCATGCTTTAAGTAAAAAGAGACGTACACAGAGCATAGTAAAAGTTTTTAACGAATGCTGAAATGTTTTTTCCGTGACATACTGCTTACGCAACTTTTTATGTTCCTGTTTATCAGGGTCCCTGAAAGATTTATATTTCTAGGAAGGAAGCACGTACCATGAAATTTTGCTTATTTGGATTTCTTTCCTTAACATAATATATAATTTTTGGTGCAAGAAGGTAACAAAGTAATTAGTAAACTGGGAAAATATACTTTTCTAATAATATAAAAGGTGATTCAGTTTTTAATTTACGCCCAGAACTGATCTGGGGCGTGAAATTGAGAATAAAAATTTATTCATCAGCTTGTGCCTTAAAAAAACTTCACTATAAAATACAGAGTAGAAATAAATTATTATTTTTGTACCTCGAATCCAAAATGCTACTTTTGCGTTGGAGTACGCAAAAGCATTTCGTATTCGAGAAGAATTGAAATGAAAAAAGGGAATCACTACTTCCACATCCAGATATTGTATCCAAGTCTTATACAAACTAAATCCCAATGTAATATTTTACTCCCTTTAATAATAGGGTGGGGGTGGCAATGGGGGTGATAGAGATGGTGGCTAATGTCAAAATAAATTTTAAAGGCTCTTGGTTCTCGTACACACACTAGATCCCAATTTAATTTTTTACTCCCTTTAATAATAGGGCGGGAGTGGCAATGGGGTTTGTAGAGGGGGTAGCTAACGCCAAAAATTTTTTAAAGACGTTTTGTTCTTGTATAAACTAAATCACATTTTAGTTTTTTTTTATTCCTTTTCATAATAGTGTGGGAGTGATAGTGGCTGATGCCAAAACAAATTTTGTGACCTTGACTTTTCGTACATGCCCTAAAATACAATTTTATGGACGCTTACCTGTTTGTTTTGTCTATTTACCCTTATTTATCCCATTTACCCCCGAACCCTTCAACGGAATTGAATCAAAATATAATTTAGTTCAAGATTTCATTAGAATACATAAGTGTATCAAATTTCAAGTCAATATCATAAACGGTTCCAGAGTAAACGTGCGCACCAAGAAAAGTTACAGAACGACCGATAGATAGAAATTTTTTTTTTTTCTCAAATTTAAAATCTCTACGTTTCATAACATTTTAAGTCTATTTCAGCAAAATAAAAAAAAAATTGTGTTACTATACTTCCACTGGACGTGGAAGTAATTATGGAATTATGAACACTATTTTACAGTAACGATAGATAAATAAAAATAAAGAAAGAAATACTCAGCTATTTTTTAAGAAATCAGTAGGCATTAAAATTGATGAAAATTAGTTGAAAACAATATTGAATGATTAACCAAAAAACTAAAATTTTAAAGTCCCTTGGTCCTCGTATATACACTAAATCCCAATTTAATTTTTTACTCTTTTTAATAATAGGGTGGGGGCAATGGGGGTGGTAGAGGGGGTAGCTAACGCCAAAAAATTTTTTTGATACGTTTCGTTCACGTATACACATTAAATTACATTTTATTCTTTTTTACCCCCTTTCATAATAGTGTGGGGGTGGTATTGGGGGTGACAGTGGGGGGTGGATGATGCCAAAAAATTTTTTGAGACCTTGACTTTTCGTACATGCTCTAAATTGCAATTTTATGGACTCTTACCTGCTTGCTTTGTCTATTTGCCCTTATTTACCCCATTTGCCCCCAAAACCTTCAACGGCATTAGATCGAAATATAATCCAGTTCCGGATCTCGTTATAATACATAAGTGTACCAAATTTCAAATCAGAGTAAACGTGCGCACAAAAAGTTACAGAACGACAGACAGATTTTTTTTTCGCTTAAATATAAAATCTCGACGTTTCATAACATTTTAACAAACAAAAAAAATGTTTGCATTACTATATATGCACTGGACGTGGAAGTCTATAAACTTATTTAAGTTCGATTTTACGTCTAATAAAATGCCGACGTATAATAAATTTTTTAAGATGTATTATTATTATTATTATTAGCCGTTACTCGAGTCCGAGTATAAAAATGTTACAGTCGATAAATTGTGTACAATAAAAAACAAGTAAAAGGTGTAGTCTATTGTAATTCCCATTCATCTACGGTGCACACGACTATGGCTATAGAGGCCAATTTGGGAGAGCACATGTCGACCGCAGTCAGGACAAACATAGACCTGGTTAAGTCTTGGATTCGGCCTTCTTGCAGCAACATTTCCTTGATAGCTGGCCACAACCCCTCGCCATTCGGTCCTGTTCGCTGCAAGTTGTTCCCATTGCTCGTCTGCAATACCGCAGGATTTTTGATTTTCATGGAGAGCGTCTTTGAACCTCTTTCGTTGACCGCCACGCTTTCTTCTACCGCTTAGCAATTCACCATAAAGTGTACATTTAGGAAGGCGGTTATCATGCATACGATGAACGTGACCTGCCCATCTTAGGCGTGCTCTTGAAATAAGCACCTCAATTGGAAGGCTGTTTGCTCTCCTGAGTACTTCCACGTTTGATATGTGATGGAACCAACGGATTTTCATCATACTTCTGAGGTGTCTTTGCTGAAAACGTTCTAATTCTTTCACATGACGACGGTAAGTGACCCAGCTTTCACATCCATATAGCAGTGTTGGAATGACAACTGCTCTGTAGACAGCCATTTTCGTTGACAAAGCAAGGTCGTGATTGTCAAATACTCTCTCTCTCTAAGTCCCCAGAGTGCTCTAGATGCAGCGTTAATTCTATTGCGAATCTCGCTGTCCATGTTTGCTTTGTCATTAACAACGTTGCCTAAGTAATTGAACTGATCCACCACTTCAAGAGAATTTCCGTTAAGTGTAATGTCTATTTGGTTCACTTGATGAGGAGTTGACATAATCTTAGTCTTTCCAATGTTGATTTTAAATCCCAAGGAATCATAGCTCTGGGCATACACATCTAAAAGTTCTTGAAGCTCTTCCGGCGTAGAGGCTAAAAGTGCACAGTCATCCGCATACTGGAGATCACAAATGAATCGTGTGCGTGTCTTCGTGAAAGCTCTAAAGCGCCCTATGTTAAAGAGACCGCCATCAAAACGGTATCTGAGACCTATTCCTCTGACTGTCAGTTTGTTGTCAACAATAATTGTTAGAGCAGTGGTAAACAAATTAAAGAGTAGGGGTGCCAGGACACATCCCTGCCTAACTCCAGTGAGGGTTTGGAAAGGTTCGGTTGCCTCATTATTATACATAACCTGGGCGTTGTTGTTTGTATGTAGACTGCGACATACTTCCACAAATTTTCTAGGGATACCTAAGCGGAACATAATTTTCCAGAGCACTTCCCTGTCCACCGAGTCAAACGCCTTGGTTAAATCAATGAAGGCCATGTGAATTTCTCCTTGATGTTCGAGTGCTTTTTCTTGAAACTGTTTAAGTGTGAAGATTAATTCCGATGTGTATCGGTTTGGTCTAAAGCCACTCTGTGTTTCAGGAAGTAACTTTTCCGTAACAGATGTTGGCCTATTTGCCATCGCTTTAGTGAGTATCTTCCCTCCAACAGCCAGGAGAGCTATACCCCTGTAATTTCCACAGTCCGCAGCGCTCCCTTTGTTTTTGAAGAGGTTTATTAAAAGTGTATCACGAAACTCCTGCGGAGATTGACCACTTTCCCACACGACATCAAACAGTTTTTTGAGGTAGGGTATGAGCTCTGACGACACAGCTTTAAAGATCTCAGCTGGGAGTGAGTCGGCGCCGGGAGATTTGTTATTTTTTAGCTGCCCAATGGCGGTTAAGATCTCTTCCGTTGTTAGTGGTTTATCTAAGTCTTCGAAGGTGTCATATTGAGTGATAAGATTTATAATATCGTGATCGGCTTGACTTTGCTGGTTAAGAATGTTAGAGTAGTGTTCTTTCCATCTGGCTCTTATTTCCTGGTCTTCTATGAGGAGATTTCCATTTAAATCTTTAATAGGGCACATATTTTTCCGACTGGGGCCGTACACTGCTTTTACTCCTTGAAAGAAATTCCTGTAGTCGTGTGAATCGGCGTACCTTTGAATTTTTCTGGCCTTGCTTGCCCACCACTCGTTCTTTATTCTTCTGATTTCGCGTTGCGTTTCATACTTAGATTGGGTAAAAGCTTCTGCTTTTGATGAGTCGTTGGGGTGGTTGATAGCGTTTTGGAAGGCAATATGTTTGCGGTCAAGAAGTTCTTGTATAAAAGCTTCATTATCATTGAACCAGTCCTCCTGTTTTTTACTTGCTGCAGTGCCAAGAATTTCCTCACTCGCACTTTTTAAACTGTCTTTAATTTGTGTCCAGGTAGCAGCGACATCTACAGAATTGGTTTCTTCTAGTGCACTCAAATTCTCTTGAACTTTTTGCTTTAGTTGTTCGACGGTTTGTTGGTCACGCAATTTACTAATACAGAGACGGAGTCTACGTTTTACTTGAGTTCTTCGGTGTTTGAGTCTCATAACAATTTTCATTTTAGAGACAACAGGACGATGATCGGTCCAACATTCGGTATCAATGCGCGCCTTTGTGATTTGGACGTCCTTGAGATGCTTCCTACGTACGATAACATAGTCCAGTAGATGCCAGTGACCTGATCTGGGGTGGCGCCAGGTGCCTTTAAATTTATCCTTTTGTCGGAAAATGGTGTTTGTTATAACTAGATCATGTTAGGCGCATTTAGTTAGGAGTAGTTGACCGTTAGCGTTCATGTTGCCCAAACCGTTCTTGCCTATGATGCCTGGCCAGGTGTCTGCATCTCTCCCTACTCTAGCGTTAAAATCGCCAAGAATAACGAGTCGTTCCGTTTTTGGTATTCTACAGAGGGTTTCTTCCAGCTGTTGATAGAAGCTTTCCTTGGTTTCGTGACTTGCATCCAGAGTGGGAGCGTAGGCGCTTATTAGATTTACCGCGTTGCCATCTGACAGCTCATAGCGTAGCAGCATTAGACGCTCGGATAGGCCTTGTGGTACTTGTGTTAAGTTGGATACAAGTTGATTCCGAACGGCAAATCCTACTCCATGTTGTCTTCTTGAATTGGTGGGAAGACCTTTCCAATAGAAGGTGTAGTACTTTTCTATAAGAGAGCCTTCCTCCAAAAATCGAGTTTCGCTGAGAGCTGCAACGTCAACATTGAGTCGGTGAAGTTCTCTATCTATTAGAGCAGTTCTTCTTTCAGGACGATTGGTGCGAGTGCTGTCGTTCAAAGTAAGAACATTCCAAGCGCCGTAGATGAAAGAATTAGTTTTGTTAGATTTAACTTGTCGGTGCTTTTTCGACATTCGATGAGGTGTCCCTGTGGGCACCCTCCCCCGGAGATCCGATCGGGAGGGTATTTTACCTCCGGATGATTTTGTCCCACTTGAACGCTCCATCATTTTTTTTTAAGCCTTAATCGACTGAAAACGAAGCTGCATTTGAAGTTTTAGCTGGAGCAGGTATGCAACTGACTAGCTCGGTTGCGGAAGGCGAGTGGTGTGGTCCCATGGCACAGAAGGAGACTGCGACGATGGGGTAACCAAACGATTCCAAAAGCAACCTTTGTGTGCGGTGGGTTAATTTTTACCGCACTCTTCGTGAGAAGGTGGATGTGCTCACGGCAAAAGGTGGGCAAAAGGTGGTAAGGGTTATTCCGCCCTTACTCGGTCGTTAGAGCCTCGTTAGTAAAAACAGGGTGCACCAAGTTCAAATTGAACTCACCGCGAAGGTGAGGTTAACAATTGAGTAGGAGAGGCTATAACTTGCGCTTCACTACCCCATTACACCCAGATGTATAGGTATACAGGGTAATGTTAGCAATGGTAATTTTTTTAAATATGTCCTTCATGATGTTCGATTTGATATGTCTACTATATTCCTTATGGCTCTTTTTTGTATTTTAAATACTCTGTTTAAATGGCTTGATGCCCCCCAGAATAAAATTTCATGACATATAAGCGTGAAACAAATTGGGCATGATAGAAAAAGTGAAGAATATTCTTATCAGTAATATTTCGAAACATAACGATGAAAGATTATTACAAAGAAGGTCTGTGTGCATCACTTTAACGCATTATCTATATGAAGTCCAAGAAATTTTGTGCTATTGATTTGAACGATCGATTTATCCTTCATTTTTAATAATTGACTTTCGTTAATGATGAACTATTTCTTGATGTAAAATTTATGAAGACTGTCTTAGAAGTGTTTAGACATACTTATTCCTATTTAACCAATCTATGAATTTATTAATCATCATTTGTAATTTAACAACGGCATCTGCTAGGGTTAAATCTTCATACAAATAAGTATTGTCATCGGCAAACAAAACGAAGTTATTTACAGAGTTTGTTATTTCAGGAAGATAATTAAGAAAATAAATATCAAATATAACAGTGGACCCAAAATAGAACCCTGGGGGACCCCGACATTAACATATGACTCATTGGAATAGGTACCATTTATGTCTATAATTTGTATTCTATTATATAAGGAGGATATCAGCAAATCATTTATTTTTCTTCGCAATCCATAGGTAGGTATTTAATTTTTCCTTAAGTAAGGTATGGTTGACTAAGTCAAAAGCCTTGCTTAAGTCCATAAAAATAGTTTTATTACCATTCAGGTTATCATATTATTGACTAATATTCTATATTTTTTCTAAATCTATGTTGTACACTAGCTAATATAATAAAAGATGTCAAAAAATTATTTATCTGGTCAACCACAATTCTCTCAATGATTTTAGAAATCGAACTAAGCAGTCCTGTATTCTACAAAACAAGTTATTTTCTGGCACAAACCTTTTTGATATTATCGAATCTTTTTATTACTCTGCTGTTATATTTTCATAATCTCTTACTAGAAATCATTCAGAATATTGTGAATGAAAGTACATATAAGGACAGTGTAAAAAATTGGGTTCAAAGAAAAGATCTAAATATTAGTATGTTTTTTTTTAAATAACCATTCGACTCCAGGCTTATTTCTTATAATCACAATTTTCATTTCGTCATCTAAAGTAGTAAGCTTGAATATACATCAGTCATCTGATCACCTATTTACCAAAGTTCTGAAATTCAGGTAGAGAGTCCTTACAAAGACGTATAATTGTGAAATTACATGTTTTTTTTTTTAATATAATGAGTTTCATTTCGGAGGAGGCACTGATCATAAATCATAAAAATAATTAAATGAATTCAATTTAAAATTAATTGAACTTGGACAGTTTTATATTTATTATAAATATTCAAAAAATAACTCTTGTTCCAATGTGCTACCGTACAGAAAAATAATATTCTATCAATTATTTTTGGGGTTGCACTACTACACAGCGACAGACGAATCAATAAACAAACACAACTTGGAAAATAGGCAAAATGAAATTGTAAAGGATGGTTTAAAATGTTTATATGATATTGAAAAAAAAATCAATCATGCCCAATTTTGTTCATAACTGAAAAAAGCAAATAATATAATACCAAAACTCTAGACGTTTTTCTCGCACTTGTCACCCTTTTTTCCAATCATATTAGCACCATCAATGTCATACCAAAGGCCTCAACTTATTCATCACGAATATGTATTTCTTTGTATGAATTCTCTGTCGTAAATTTAATAATGTCTAGTTAATTTTACGTTGATTTTGCCTTATAAATATAGGCAAATAAATGAAATCTACATATCTGAAATCATTAAACTAAAATATCGAACGTAACTCATCTCAACATTCCGTATCCAAGCTACAGTTGTTACTGAGATAAAAAAAAACGAGACGGAACATCTTTTAATTAACCAAATCAATTTAAATAGCTCTAGAAACCTTCATAAAGTACCTGTTTTTAAAAATAATTCACATCAAATTTCAATCTGTTACCTATTTATTTACTCGCCAAGAAAAAAGCGGTGCATTACTGGCTGTAAATAAAGCTGTATTTCCGTCATTGCGCCTTGCGAATGTAGGGTACGGAGAGGTTTTTGCTCCACCACAGAGGCGTACCCTCTAAAACAAATAAATATAAAACATTTTACCAACGGGATAAATAGTTGAATTGAAAAAGGTACTCCAATTTGAAAAGCGGGACAATTAAATTTTTAATCGCCAATATTTTCACCAATTGACGCTAGTTACACAGGCATACATAGAAAGGTCTTGTAAAAGTATATTAGATTCATTATTTTGACATTCGGAAACCAAGTCCGACATCTAAATTGTCACAATTTATCTCTAACTTCAAAAAATAGCTCAAAATTAGACAAATTAATAGTCTAATTTCTATGAGACTAAAAGTCAATTTCAGTTAAATACGTAAGGAGAATTGGATCTAGTCTCATGTACAAGATCTTTTTATTATGTGCCTATGTTATCGATAATTTTACACATGCACATCATCACTTTAGTTGAAAATTAAAATTATCAACTCTATCAAAATTAAGAAGAATCAACTTTTAAAGTCCTGCTATTTATCTCACTATTTTTTAGGAGTTTTAAGTAAGGAAGATCGGTACCCTAAAAAAAATATAAATAAAATATTTAACGGAAAATAAAAACATCAACATCAACAAACCACACAAAGTGCGATGATTTTCAAATCCAAAGTCAAGGCTGTCTGGATGAGGGGATGAGATAAATATCCACTATCAGCCAATATTGTTGGAGTTGATTAATATAGAAAACGAGGATCACTTACCCTTGAACAAACCGCCATCATGGAATCAATCGCTAGAAATCGAAAAACTACTGCATCTGAAATAAACGTAATAAGCAATGAATAATGCTGTTACGGACCGGAAAGGCTAACGGTGTGAACTACTAGAGTAAGGATGGAAAACACTCTACTCTACTCTACTTATGAAATGGAACGTGACCATATAAATACCGTTCCCTATAATTAACTCATCAAAGAGTGCAGAAGAATAAAACTTTGCAGTTCTATGCACAATTTCTGCTCGAACAACTATAAAAACACATAGGAAACCCACCAGGCTACCAGACAGTATTCATCAAAGGTAAGTCAACGGATGGCCATATGTACATCATCAGAAGAATACTGAAAGAAAAATGTAGATAAGGTACAAAACTGTAGATAGTTGCAATAAATCTCTAGAAGGCATTTTATATCATCAATTACAAAGCAATAGTTAACACTCTACACAGCAAAGGAGTATCACACTTAGTAAACAGGATAAAGAGGATAATGAAAGTCTGCCCTACGAAAGCTCTGCAAATCAATAATTCGAGAAAACAACGTAAATCAAACAAGAGTGACTATTGTCCCCCCGACTATTCACCATGGTCTTAGACCGACTAAAGTCATACAAAGCATAATAAAGAAAACATCAAATGAAGTTACAGAAACATTGAATTGGGTTATACATGCGTCGATGATCACCTAATCGTCACACGAGAAGATTAGGATGTACTCAACTTCTTAGAAAACATTTGGACATATCTGTATTGGAAATAAATTTCAAGATCCTGACAATGGTACGCGATCAAGCACAAACGAGAGTCAGGTCAGTGAAGAAGAAAGGAGATAAACTGTAAAAAAGGAAATCAAAACGGCATACAGAATAACTATCTATTTTTCATCGAATAAAGTAAACACAATACGGACCCCTACCAAGAGAATATGCATAGCCATCTTATTACAAACAATGGCATATCGAGCAAATAGAAAATCCTGAGAGTAGAGCTACAAAATACATCGTACAATTATTTTCAAAAACAATACAACTAAGGAAAGTACTGTGAACATCAGCACTATTAGCAAGAAGAAAACAAATATATTAACATTTATTGTGGTGTTGTTAAGCTGGCAAATATCATTAAATACGATTATTTTCTTAAGACTTGAAATTCATCGGAACTGAATCATTGCTCCCGCTTCTGCCTCTCAACATTTCAAATTCTCAAATGTCATCGATAAATGCGGACTATGAAGTATGGAGAAAAGGACCATACACATAACACACTGAATTTTAAGTATGTTCGTAAAAGGAAAAAAGAAAGCTTGCGCTACTATCCACGATTAAGACAATGTATGCAAGTGTAGTTACTAGCTAGATAGATATTTCCTTGTTTGCAGTTTTCATTGAAAATCTACACAAATTCTCGACAATTGAGCGATTACTACCACTTTTGCTCTCCAATCTTTATAAACGTGTGCATTTACCCTCATTTTGGCAATGCAGTTCACTACACTCTTTTTGATAAGCAAAAATAATTATTATCACTTCATATTATTTATTTTTACATTATTATGTGAAATCTCAGTGCTTCACAATGTCTTCACCTTGTGCCAGGGGAATTAGACGGGGCCTGAATGGACGACTAGAAGATGTAGATTATGCTGACGATACTTTCGTGCTGTCATGTTCATTCAACGATGTGGAGCTAAAGCTTACATGCCTTAATTGAAGAAGCAAATAGTTCGGATAACTATAAATGTAAACAAAACAACTCCGTATTAATACCCAAAATGTTAATCATATTTAACCCAATCGAGATTGTTAATCAGTTTACGTATCTGGATAGCATCATAGATCAAAAGGGTGAAACAAACAAAGATGTCAAAGTAGGAATTCAAAAAGCTAGAAACGCATTTGGAATGCTCAACAAGATTTGGTGCTCCAGGGCACATTCAAGTTATACAAAGTTGTGTATATTTAATACAAATGTCAAATCAATTCTATGGCTTGGAAAGCATAAAAAATTTATCGAAAGCTCTCCGGATCTTAAACGAAGAGCTTTGAAGGAAGTCAAAACAACAGTTTACAGACATATAAGTACGCAAACATATCTGTGATACCTGGGCAACACTCTCAGAAGGCCAGATCATAATATTTCCTATATGGCCCTAGAATGAAATCCACAAAGAAGCCGTAGAAGAGAATATCCTGAAACTACCTGGAAGAGAACAATTTTGGGAGGACAAGTGGGAAAATCCTGTAGCGAAATGAAAATATTAATCCAATTTTTAAACATTAGAATAATTTAGACATATCGTGTTAACGTTGCTTAAGTAAAATGTATTTAGAACGTGTTTAAAAGTTGCATACCTAGTTTCCATGTTTTTATTTTAGGTACTAAATGTATCCAAACTGACATATTTTCATAAGATTCAATTTGCAACAGTTTCATTCCACTTTACAATTAAATAGTGCTTCTTCTAGCTGTTAAGTAATTTTTGGCGTATCTACTCTGTTTGAATAAAGCACTTTTTAAAAATGCTAAAAGTAGTTAAAGTGTGATCAATGTTTATAACATGACATACACTAAGACTGTAAAAAATATGTATACAATAAAATCAAGCGCCGCTGCATATGTAAAGAGATACATTTCAGGTAGATATCATAATATTGGAGTCCATATGATTTTTTCCTAATAAGTAAGTTTTATCGTTGGGTAATATTTTAGCAAATATTTATATTAGTCATAGACATATATGTTCACATTGTGTCTAATATGCAAGTGTATACTTACATAAACACATTATACACGGTGTAATGGGGTAGTGAAGCGCAAGTTATAGCCTCTCCTACTCAAGTGTTAACCTCACCTTCGCGATGAGTTCAATTTGAACTTGGTGCACCCTGTTTTTTTTTACTAACGAGGCTCTAACGACCGAGTAAGGGCGGAATAACCCTTACCTTTTGCCGTGAGCACATCCACCTTCTCACGAAGAGTGCGGTAAAAATAACCCACCGCACACAAAGGTTGCTTTTGGAATCGTTTGGTTACCCCATCGTCGCAGTCTCCTTGTGTGCCATGGGACCACACCACTCGCCTTCCGCAACCGAGCTGGTCAGTTGCATACCTGCTCCAGCTAAAACTTCAAATGCAGCTTCGTTTTCAGTCGATTAAGGCTTAAAAAAAAAATGATGGAGCGTTCAAGTGGGACAAAATCATCCGGAAGTAAAATACCCTCTCGATCGGATCTCCGGGGGAGGGTGCCCACAGGGATACCTACCTCATCGAATGTCGAAAAAACACCGACAAGTTAAATCCAAGAAAACTAATTCTTTCATCTACGGCGCTTGGAATGTTCGTACTTTGAACGACAGCACTCGCACCGATCGGCCTGAAAGAAGAACTGTTCTAATAAACACATTATAGCAAACATTTATTTAAATAGTCGGAACTCAAGTCTGATTTTTGCATGATAACTAACTGTACGCCAATACAGATAAATTTTAGATGATGATCAGTCCAATCGGGATTTTTTGGTTTCATTTAAACACATCATAGAAATTGGCGATATTTTTTTAGGATAGGCATCCATATTGGAAAGAAAGTAAGAGAAGAATGATAATTTTAAAATTCAATACCTACTTTATATCAAGACATAAATGTTAATTAAGATATCAATTCTGTGTCACAAAAAATACTTTAGGAATAGTATTGTTATTAAAAATTACTACTATGTTATCTCAACACACCAAAAACACTTCCACGTTACACTCGATACACTAGTCGACGCGCTAACCATGTTGACTTCATCGGGAGATGATTATTAGTTCCCTTTTGCAGTTTTTTCGGGTCTATTTTACCTCTACTACGGGGTTATATTGAATGAAATGCACACGCGGTAGATTTCAGTTGACCTTGGTATTCATCAAGAGATCCAGAATAGATGTATTGATTGTACTAACAGCTTATTTCTTGTCGCGAATGACGTTAATAACGGAAATAGGCCATCATCGAAGTGTAAAATAATTCGCGGTTAGAGTAAATTTTTCGATAAATGAAGAGGAGCCTTGAAATTAGTTAACTGCTAATTGACATTTCATTCAGCTCAGTTAAAAAACATTTTCATCTCTTTAGCTTAGTCTACGCCACTGTTCACGCCGGCACGTGCGTATAGAGCGTGGGTGTATTCTATCTCTTCGCATCTCTTGCGTTTACGCGCATCGATCATTCAGATCCTGCAAACGCCGACGCCAGAGGAGCCTAGCGTCGCGACGCTGAATCAGGGTGATCGCTGGCTCCACTGGGGACATGACGACGAATTAGCGATTACAGATATATGCATGATAAAGGGGTAGATTTATTGCCATCTCCAAAGTGTGTGAGAAGTTATCTTGGTTTGACAAATAGCTGAATTTAGGTCGATATTTTAGATAGAGGGTTTCTTTCTTCGGGGAATATTAAATTTAGAATACGATAACTCCCACCTTCAACTGCATAAATAGTGCGTAATAATAGTGCGCAGTTCTTGGATTTTTAGTAGAACACATCGTGTCAAAAATGTTTATTTATGGTATTTTATAAACTAAATAGAATTTAGAAAATCGAATTATAGAAGTAAAGTGACCGGAATGATATACGGCATATGCATAATTTATACGTATAAAAATATTTGAAAGGAAAATAACTTTACTTGAAATCATATACTGGATGATTCACCGAAAACAAAATAGTCATGTTGTCTGCTTATATTATCGTTTGCTCGGACTGGTCGATTTTATTACCAAGGAAGACAATTTTATTGGATATTTTCACTCGATGTACTTCAACTCTTAAGTGGTGGTAGAACACACACCAAAAATTTTAAATGGCAAAGGGTAGTCTAATAGAAAATTCTGAAATTGCGTCAAATCATATTATATTTTGAAACCCAATATACAGTGTATCTCACTTTTCACCACTACATCTCAATATCTCGGCCATTTGTTAATCGATTTAGATCAAATTTGGTATACTTCTTGTGTATCAGATTGATTAAAAAGTTATTTGAAATCTTTTTTTTTTTTCGAAATTAAATACGCCTACTATGATCAAAAGACATTGGCAAAAATTAGGAATATAAATTGAGATCGGGTTTTTGTTTTTACAGAATCTTGTTCGGCGTGATCTAAAACCCTTGTATACCAAATTTCTTTAAAAAATATTCATTCCTTTACAAAAAAAATCATATCTAAGATTTAAATAATAATCACCCTACTATTCGAGTTACTTATTGTCGGAAATTTACATAACTTGATAGTCGCGTAATAATGACGCTAATTAAGCATTAGGACACATTTTTATATCCAAAACACTATTATGAAATGAATATTGATTGATGAAATGAATATCAAGTTGGCGACAAACTCGGACTACATTGTATTTAATAATATACAAGCCGACACAAAGTGGATAAATTATTACAAAAATAATAAATGTGTAGTAAAGTAATAATATACCTACTACGACAGTCCAATATTCCACTGTTTCCTATGAAAGGAAATCAATTCATTGCCACCAATTAAGGTGCACAATGTGCGTCTTCAAATCAATTGAAAATAATGTCCTATAACTTGCAACATACTATGTCTTCAATCAGAGAACGCAAAATAAAATCTGATTTCAATAAACCCCCAGAATTAATCCTAAAGAAAAGACTCCATCCAGCGCAGGGCTGTTGTGGATCGCCAGCCGTAGACTAATTTCGAACTTGTTAGCTCTCCGAGTTTGTCACCAACTTGATTGCAATAAGTCACCACCAGATGGAGCTATTCGCAAGTTGCAAACACCTCGTGTCTGTAATTTGATGACTATAGAAGACCAGTGAGGTGTTGTTGTGCATTTGCCTATGTCGTACTGACGAGAGCTAACAAGCTCGAAACTAGTCTACGACTGGCGATGCACAACAGCCCTGCATTGGAGCCCTCTCTTTAGAATCAATCTGCCTGCTGGGGCCTTATTGCCATCGGATTTTATTTTGCGTTTTTCGATTAAAAACGTAATATGTCTGAAGTTATAGGACATGATTTTCAATTGATTTGTAGACGCACATTGTGCACCTTGATGGGTGGCAGTCAATCGGTTTCCTTTCATAGGAAACAATGGAATACTGGACTGTCGTAGTAGGAATATTTTTACTTTACTATACATTTATTATTTTTGTAAAAACAGAAAAGTTGGTAAGTTCTGCATCCAAAATCTGTATGTATCAAATGGAAATCTAGTCGTACCAGATTTCGATCTGGCCTTACAAAATCGTCTATAATTAAATTTACAAAATTAGTTTCAAAATTAACCTCTAACGTGAGCACGTCTATTTTAAATCTAAGCAATTCAAACTTACCCAGACTTCAAGACGATAACCCCGCTAATTAATCCGAATAAATCGAAATTTCAATTAAACAAGCCAAAAAATTAATTGAAAATAGGTTAAATTTTGTTTTTGATCCGGTATCAAACCGACTAGCAACCACGTATCTTTTAACTAAATTAATCGCTAGCAAAGTTTTCCGCTCAATTTCTTGATTTAAAAAGGAAGTTTGACGGTTCTTGGTTAATATTTATAACCATTTTAACCCACAAAAACAAGAGGAAAAGACTTAAAGTGAAAGTTCGACAATTCGGGTGTCAGAGTACCAACTTGAGAAATTACAAAACCAAACTTTTTCGATCATTAACTATCTTTACAGTATCATTTTGTAGACAATTCTTATACGCTAATTATAGTAATAGTTTATATTTTAGATTTCCATGGCATACACAATTATGTTATAACATGGTAAAACTTTATCTAGTAAGCCATCGCTAGGCAGGAGGTGGTAATTTGGATAGGAAATTAGAGCGTTGTGACATCTATCGCTGAATGTGTAATTTATTACTATAGATGGGTGAATTGATCTACTATTATTAACTTGGGGAAACCAGCGAAAGATGGTACGTCACATGATCTACCGCATCTGTGACAAAATCAGTTGTTAGCAATTGCACAAAATTGTCTACACCATATACATAAAAAACGTCAAATTTTATTATTTTGGATATAGAACTATATAAAATGATATTTTTAATCGCAAACTTCTCTACGAAATCCTTATTTTACTATAAGGAACGTAACCAGACTGCAACCAACAGCTACTCTCCGGGCTATGTGCCCCGCCGAGTGCTGAATTACAAGTTACAAGCCTGGTGCGTTAAGTGTAATAATTGCATATTACCATCAAAGCGCTAATGCTTCGATTGCAACAAATACCAGCCGAAAGACTGATCCTAGTTAAAGGAGCTCTCGTGCCAGTCGTCACACACCACTTGCAGACTGCAGTTTCGAGCTGTTGGCTCTCGTCAGTGCAAGGTAGGTATGTCACAACCGACACGAGGATCACTTGATCATTTAGTACATTTCGGTATCTTTGGGATAGCGACATGTAAAATAGTCAGCAGGCGCCATCTAGCGGTCCAGTGTCTATTGCAATCGAAAAATAAATAGCCTGACTGGGTTTAGAATAGTTCAAATGTGCTTTTAGAGGACGGAATATTAAAACATAATATTTTTAGTCGCAAAGTCCTCTATAAAATCCTTATTTTACTATAAGGAACGTAACCAGACTCCAACCAACAGCTACTCTCCAGGCTATGTGCCCCGCCGAGCGCTGAATTAATAATAATAATAATAATAATATCATAATAATAATTTATTTTCCTTAAAAGACAATATACAATTGTATAGGAATAGTCAATAGGTAATTTCAAAAATTAAAAAAAAGAAAATTGATATTGTAAAATCAATTAATTATGTAAAAACAGACAAAATAACATCAGGTAATTTAGTCAGGTGTAAACAGATAAAAATCTGATATTGTATAAAAACATTGCTCCAACAAAAACAATTTAAGTTTAGATTTAAATAAATTTATATTTTCACTAGACTTTATATAGTCGGGTAAATGGTTGAAAATTCGGGTACCAACGTGAGACGGTGAGTTTTTGGCAATTGTATATTTTGCGAATGGTATATGTAATAAATTTTTTTGTCGTGTGTTAACATTATGAATGTCTTTAATTAGCTTAAAATTGTTTTTATTAGAAAATACATAAATTGATATTTCTAAAATATATAAACAGGTAAGAGTCAATATTTTATACCCGCCGAATAAGTTTTTACATGTATGGATTTGGGGGATATTTCCAATACAACATAAAATACATTTTTGTGCCCTAAAAACGTCTTTAGCCATAGTAGAGCTGCCCCACAAACAGACACCGTATCGTAACCTTGATTCGACCTGGGAGTAATATACACTTATTAGTTGATGTTCATGCAAAACAAGTCTCAAATTTCTGAGCATATATGTAATGGAATTTAGTTTAGAAATCAAGTGTGAACAGTGAGATTTCCAGCTTAAGCATTCATCTATATGCACACCCAAAAATTTTACATCAGAAAGTTTGCTTTGAAGAACAGTATTGTTAACATTGAAATTTAAAGGTTCAATCACTTTGTGATAGTTATGAAATCGCAGCACTTGTGTTTTATTAGTGTTAAAATATAAATCATGAGAGTTGAAATAATTGGAAGTTAAAGTTATAATTTGTTCACATTTATTATTAATCTTTTCGGTATTGTTTGCAGAGATAAGTAATGAAACATCATCTGCATTACAAGTTACAAGCCTGGCGCGTTTCGAGCTGTTGGATTTCGTCAGTGCAAGGTGCCAAGGTTTGCGAGTAAAAATATTATGTTTTAATATTCCGCCCTCTAAAATCATATTTGAACTATATAAAATGAGATGCGTACGTTTTAAATGATACAAACAAAGTACAAAGTGTGCGAATTCTTCATAAACATTTAAACAAGAGTATTAAAAAACGACTAATCTGATTTGGTAAAATATTTGTGATTGAATTACTTTCATTAGTTCGATTTAAGATACGTTATAAGCTTGATAAAACGACGACAAAAATGGATAGACAAACGACAGTTAGATTTCATAACCCTATCCATAAGTCATGCTATAAGCACTTAGTTCTGTATTAGAGTACATTCGGGGATATTGGATAGTGGTGTGATAAATATTTTGTTATCTTATCCCGGATGTAATCTGTGAAATATCTTTCAACCGTTCCTCTATCAAGAACTAATTTTTTCCTGAGCTCATATCTGCCAAGTTAGCTACATATGTCCATAACAACAGAATGTGGGAATGGAAATTAAACGTTGTCAGTATATTACAAAGGGAAATAAATGCCTTAGGATACGGCCACGCATGAGGTGTTTGCTGGAGAGATGAGAGCGTGAAGTAAAGCAGTAGATATTAACGTATTTAATTTAAAATTCGGTATTTTGTACTGTGCATCGAGGAGTTGGGGAGTAATTTTTATATCAAATTATATCAGCGTATTTATGAATTGTGAATTGTTTCTTTACAGCAATATTTTTCCATCCTTATATTAGAACTGATTTAACGCTCCTATCGTTATCATTAGGTGCATTTTGATGGTATATAATCTTTAACGACTATCTTAATACCATTTCTG
Source organism: Leptura quadrifasciata (assembly GCA_963675555.1). NCBI lineage: Eukaryota > Metazoa > Arthropoda > Insecta > Coleoptera > Cerambycidae > Leptura > Leptura quadrifasciata. Next base: position 136,348,892 of record OY776676.1, read on the forward strand.
AAAAATCAATACCAATCATCAATCAGAAATTTCCCTACAAATAAGTTATAATACATTTTCGCGGTTCAAAACATGTAATATTTCGAAAAGTGAGATACTGAACGGCTTTCGATCTTACTCTTATGGATTGGTAGTAAATGGGTCTTATAAACTTTACTATATTATTCGGGGATTGTTTTTCCCGTTAGTTGAAAGTGGTGCACTAAAAAATAATAAATATTATAATCGATAGAATCATATACTATTCAGTTTCAATATCCACTAAATTACAGAGACTTCAAATTCTTTAATGTCGTAAATCTTTCACAAAAAGATATTAGCATTGTCAAAAATACACACATTTTTTTTTAAAAACTACATATTACAGTTTTGCATATAAAAAACGAGTGTCTCCAAACTATCTTCTAAGTAGTAAAATAACGAATTTAGCAAAAAACTACTAATATCCAAAAATAGTGCCCATAAAATGGATATAGAATGAAATTATTTATTTATAAAAAGTACGATTTTACAGGTGTATTGTTACATGTAAATATTAGATTGATATACAGACATAGATCAGAGAACACATGATTTATTATATGTAAATAAACAATAACCTTACAAAGGCTTAGCCTGCGCGTGGGTCTAGTTTCGGAAAATAAGCAGCATGTGAAGATCATTAGTGACATAAATAAATAAATAATATATAATAATAAATAAATAACACCACATAAATTAGACAACCCCCAATTCCAGAAGCCAGAGAATTGTGCGGAAGGGAGTTATACATTGAAAAAACGCAGACATACAACCATTTCCTCCGACAGGAGCCGGAGCCGGGAATCGAACTCGGTGGTGCGATACCTCGCGCCTTAACACGGCTATCGGCATCGGCTATATAGTTTGTGTTTGCTCATTAGAGCATGAAACTAATAATATTTGTTAAACAATCATAACAATAATTATAATAAACTCTGGCTTACATATAATAAATAAAATAAAAATAAAGATAAAATAAAAATAATACGTTTAGTTAAAATATCGAAAGTTATATCGAATGAATATTTATCCATATCCAAAGACCATTACCAAATGCTAGATAAAGAGATATATCCAAGGATATATTCACACATTTATCCATTTACTTACTTATTTATTTATTTATATTACTACTTACAGTATAGTTTGCCAAGACTAGCTTGGCACACGAAATGCTCACAAGAGGGAAAGAAAGGGGTCAGTGTCGACAAAGAAGGAACAAACTGATTTATTCGAAAGTACAATCTGAAATTCGAGATTATATTGAATACGAGGTAGATTAATTAAAATGTACGATTTCTTGTAGTAGTAATATTGAGTCTTGACAAACTGTACATACACTTAAATTAGGAAATATCTATATTAACTATGTCAAATTATGTATAATGTCCTGTTTAAAATGAGAAATAAACAACTTTACTTTTTTACGAATTTATTGTTAGTTTTTTATAGTTAAACCAATTTATAATTTAGACATATCATTTTCCACTTTTTGTTTTAGATTACCCCAAGAATTTTCCGTATAGAAAATAGCTGGATCATCAGCATAACTCACATTTGTTTCACTAATGTTTTGTCTCAGTAAACTATTTAAATATATAATAAAAAGAATAGGACCTAGTGCGGTTCCTCAGGGCACCCCATACTCTACGGTTCCTTCATTGCTAAGTGATTTCTTGATACTGACATGGTTTCGGATTATGCAAGTAGCTACACATGAATTTATATGCATTGTTTCTAAAATCTAAGTCATGCGATGAACTTGCTTTTTTATTTACTTCTGTATGGTTAGTAGTTTAGTAGTAATGGTAGTTTTAAAATGATATACGAATAATTTGACGATGAAGTATAATGTTAAAATGGTAAAAAGGCAAACTAATGACACCTACATTGAAAATGGCATTATAAAAATTAAATGGTCTGGCCGATAACTGCGTTAGTTAAGGCGTGAGGTGACGATCGCGATTAATCGTACGAGTATCTCGCCACCGGGTTCGAATTCCGGCTCCGGCACTGTAGGAGGAAATGGTTATATGTCCGCGTTTTTTAATGTGTAACCCCCTTCCGCACAAGCCCCTGACTTCTGGAATTGGGGGTTGTCTAATTTGTGTAGTGTTTATTATTTATTTATTATTTAAAGGATTAGGAAATGAGCTTTAAAGTGAGCCCTTACCTATTCCTCTGCGTTAAAAATCTAAAATGTTATGATGGAAGAAATGTGTGATTTAAATTTTTTTATAAACGTCGCCATTTTCTTGTTCGCAATAAGAAATCTTAAATACTTTTTTCATTAAAATATATCATCTAGGTGTACATTTTTTAAAGCCGTTTAAACCACCTGCTTTGAAAGAATTTGGCTTTAAGTTATATAGAAGTTTTAGGATTTTTCTATCCTAAATGTTTACACCACACCCCTATGTTTTATCATGGATAATAAAATATTTACACTACTACTCCAGTAATTAGAACCACCATATATGTAGATAAATTGTATTAAATCGATAATTTAACCTTACCCTAACCATACCTTTTACACTCTGTATATATCGTTTTCCTATACTTATTTTTTTCTATCTAATTACTATTTCAGACAATGACTAATATGCTCGGTCAGCAGCGTTCGAGTAAACCCAAAAGCAACATATTCCCATTTACCAAGAAATCCTAATGGCGTATTAATTCGCGAATAGTTTTTGCCTAGGGGTGGCAATGTCTGAGCGTCGGTAAAGCAGGTAGCGACTATATGAGGATGGGCAGAGATGTGCGAGGCCAACTAGTCTTTGTAAACTACCGAATGTGAGATTTATGAGCATCTTCACGAGCATACCAAGTATACAGCCCTTTTGGGAACCCTGCTTGACTCTTCTAACTGATCCTGCCTTGTCTCTCGCCAGCCGTGACCCAATTAGGAGTAATTACTTAATTTGATTAAGTCGGGCTTCAGTTCTAATGTTGTTTATTGAGTAGGGAGCTATTTGTCTAACTGGAAAGTACGGTTGACATCGGAGGATGCTTTCTCTGTATATTATTCTCCATTGAATTACTATTAAAATTCAATCGGTATATTGATTTTGTGAAGACTCAAGATTACATCAAAGGAAAAATAAATCTATTTATTATTGTTTCGTCATATGCACTGCGAATAGTCATCCCTTCAACGCCCTTGCATGAACTATAAGTAAAACCATTGACGTATTATATTACAGAATTCGATCTAATACTCTGAAATTATTGAAAATTGTTGTAATGGGTATCGAATGAAAGAAAAATCGCTTCTATTTTAATTACGCAACAGGTTTTTTTATTCAACTCTATTATTTTGTTGCGTGTGGTTTGGTAAATCGGGTAATAGTTTGTATTTTGTTAGATAAAATATTAGAAACCACTCTTTACTAGTTTACTTCGATTCATGGTAAACTTATTGAAGGAAGACCATATTAAAAGAAATTGTCAGACATTTTGGAGACAGAAATTAGATTTATTTGAATAAAATTTAAAGAGATAACCTTATATGTTACTAAACGGGAATTAGTGAGTACCAAAACCCTTCATATTTTTTTGTACTAATATTGACTAATCCTCAGAGATGAAACAACAAAAACAACGTTACTTTTTGTGTTAAGAGAAATATAAATTTTAATAACTTCAACATATTAATAGAATCTCAGAGCCTCATAAAAGTACTGAAGGAACTATAAATATACGGAAGCACACTAACTTCTAGAAGTTTTTTTGACGGAGGGGAAATCCTTCATAAACAGCTGGTGCTAGAATCTACCGCACCAGGTAGTGTCGGACTCCTACTGACTAAAACCCCTCCTGAATAAATGTTTCCACATGACCTGGAAGTGATTTCGCTTCCCTCCTTCTTCATACAATAGTGTTAGTGCTTTTTCCATGTTTACTTTTACATAGGCGTCCATTATGGACTAGGTTTCTGCTTCCCTCTTCATTTATCCTGATTATGCGATTTATCGTATCTGCTGCTTTCTTCCGGTTCCCCTCCAACTCCAACATGTACCTAATTAGATTACCATGGTTCTAATGGTTCCCTCATTCTCTCTCTATCCTCCACTAATTGCAGTAGAACACGATATGTTCTACGCCGTCGTTCTTCCTATAGTACATACACTCCCGTGAGTCAACCTTTCTCACATCAGACGGATATTCCCCAAAATTACCATGTCCCGTCAGGGCCTGGGTAATATGAAAGCTCACTTCTCCATGCCCTCTCTCCAGCTACGTTTTTGTGTTTTTATGCCGGAGGAGCCGGTTCCTTGATCTTGCTTCCCCATCCCATCATATACCTCTTCCTTTTCTTGTTAAATAGATCTGTCAGATGGATCTCCGTCACCACCAAAATTGTTTGTTACGACACAGTTCTCTGTATGCACTGCAAACTCTAAGTGCAGCACTGCGCTAAGCTCTCTCTAGTCTCCTTCTTATCCCCTGCACCTCCATCGAACTCTCCTATACTGGGGCTGCATACAGTAGGACGTAATGCACCACACTGCATAGTATTTATTGGTCTTTGGCTTATTCATATTACTCATGAGTCGGTTTTCCCCACCTTTTCTGCTGGCCTCAACGCATATAGCCAATAGGTTAACAGCTGGTCTAACCATATTCCTAGATGTTTTAGGCCCCTGTTAGGTCCGACTCCCGCTACCCTACTCTTACTGTGAAGGGCGGAAGAATTATTTTCCTAGTAATAATGATACATTTTGTTTTCTGCTGAGTCAGTTCTAGTCGGCACTACTCAACTACCGGTTCATTCTCTTGATGGGTTGATTTACGCTGCCTCCTGTAGCCGTTATGGCCAGGTAATCAGCATACTCTATCGCCGTGATGCCGTCCTCCATGGGCAGCTATAGAATGTCGTTGAATATCCGATTTCACAGGGTCGGACCAAGAACCGATCCTTGTGGTACCCCGCAGGTCATCTTCCTCCAGTGCGCAAAGCTTTGTATCTTCCATCCAATCAATCTCTTATCCAAATAGCCCTTAATGATTCTAAGGAAGTACGGAGACTGTTCACAATCTCGGCCCTTTTCACCCCGTTAAAGGCATTTTCAAAGTACAAGATAACCAAAACACATATCCCTTCATGGCCTCTTTGCAATCTCTATAATCCTCCTTACGTCATCTACAAAGTACTCCAACAACTTGCTTCGTTCGTCTAATAGACACATTGGCCTGTAAAAGGACGGTTTCCCTGGCGGTTCACTCCCTCTTGACAGTCTTGCCTTCGTCCTGTGAAAAAGAAACCTGCCTCTCTAGGGAGTTATTCATAATTCTCAGGATAACAGTGGGATACTTCTCTATTTTAGAGGCTGCAGCGCAGAGACAATTTTTAAGAAAATGGAGCAAAAAAGGTTCTTTGAAGTTTGCTCGTTTCTAAAGCTAGGGAATTGAAGTAGGGAAAATGGGAGATTACTAACCATCAAAGTAGTGTATACTAGAAAAAAATGTCTAAAACGTTTTTGTAGAGTGTGAAATGATATTATATTTGTAATAACATCGTTTGCCTTAAAGTGATGACTTTCTTCTTAAGGCAATGTTTCAACGTTACTCTTTTCCACACTACCACTGAGGGAGAGGTCCAGTAGGCCCAGTAGGCCCAAAATAAACATTTGGTGAGTTGTGATATATTTTCCGTCGCTGTATTGACAAGTAATCGATCATTTGAAGCCTACCTTTCGCATTAGCTGAATCACAGTATCCCTTGCATTTGCAAACAATTAGTTTCAGGTGCTTTTCTGGAATATACAAGTTCTCCTAGGTCGGTTTTGGCTTGGTTTTCCAAAAGTATATATTGGCTGGATAAAATAAATGTAATTTATCGACGAAATTCAATAATTTTAATTTTTTGGAAAACGGGCTAGGAATTTTATTCTTATTTGATAAATCGATATGTAATCATGCATTTGACTCTAAATAATCCACAAGGAGCAATTGCGAGTAAGGCTACAAAACCATTCGCTTTTGGCTTGTGATATAAAGAAATATACTAAGAACCACTTTTTGGTCTCATCATTTCGGCGCAAAAGTTTGAATCCATCGTAGAAGTATCATTTATTAATGTCAAATAGTGCAATGTTATGAAATACAGTAAAGAAATAATAATTATAAATGTAATATTGATTTATAAACAAGATCAAGGGTTAGTTAGTAGATTTTTTGAATTTCTTAAGGCTTTCTCCCGATTAAAAATAAACATATTATAATAAATATTTTCTAATAATTATTTGTTTTATTTTCAGTTTATCAATTGCTCTTTTACTTGTATTAATTCAAAGCGAGGTGCCATTACAAATAATTAAATTAATAACCTTACTTGATTTTCGTATACCGTTGATATGTTCTAGCGCGGAATTGTCCACGCCGAGTGCCTAAATGTTACCCAAATATTCGCGATCTTCTTCCTGGAAAAGGCTCAGCGTACTAACATCGTTTCTTATGCACTAAAGCTAGGTATAATTCTTGGTCATTGTTGAACATTAACATCACAAAACAAACTAAACTATGTATATAAATCGATTACAATACTGAATCACGTTCTTGGATTGAACATCAAATAAATTACGCCACAGACATGGTTTTTGTTATCAGATATTAATGTCCGATATGTCCTCTGCACCATTTTTTTGGAACTGAATTAGATAAAAATATTCGGTCTCATGTAACCATGATTTATTTGATAATGTTTATGCAAAAATACAATGGACCAATCTAAATTATTGAGCATATTTTATGTACGACTTGAGCTTTAGACAGTCAGAGGTGTCAAAAACGCGCAAAATAAAAAAAATCGAAATTAGAAAAATTTGTATTTTTCTATGATTTCACAATTTGTAAGCTAATAATACTAACATTACATAGCGGGATTGGTCATACAAAAAATTGATAAAATCCAAAAATTTAAAGAATGATGTAAAATTGCCAAAAAAATGTTTCAATGAACTCTCGACAATCTTAAACTTACGAAGAATTTGCGAAAGACATTTTCGTTGCAATTTTTCTTTCATAATTCATTTTTTCATATTTTTTAATTCAAAGAATTATTATTCTTATTCCCTAGAACCCCCCCGAAGACCCGACTTTAATACCATTCAAAAGTATTCTGTCTTGGACCTCCCAGATCTTATGTGTAAAATTTCAGCTTTCTAAGTCGAGCCATGTTCTAGAAACAGGTATACTTACAGACAAACATACAGACAGACATACATGTGGTATGCCGATTCGAATATATTTAATTTTTTTGAGATTCAAAACGTGTATTACCGTCATTATAATCTAGTATTTGAAATTTTTATGATACTGATACTTTCTCGACGATGAAAAATTATTGGAATATAAACATAATTGCCAGGGAGCTGGTGGCAGAAATTTTTATATGATCTTATTGTGTGAGTGAAGTTGAAAAGTGTAAAGACGTCACAATAAGAAGTCTGAGAAACCATTTCAGTCAGTATGGCGTTGCTGAGTTTTTAATTAACAGTTAATTAAAAATGCAATAAAAAAACATGCTACTATCCCAAGCAGCACAATTAGTTAGTTTTACCAGTTTAAAGGCATGATAATCTGAGATGGTCGATATAACGTAATTAAAACTATTGTTTTCAGCTTTGAATACATATGGACTTACCAGTAATTTAATAAGTAATATTTAAGTAATATGTTCTTAAAAAATATCTGGTAAGTACATTTACAAGTCTTTGGTGTAGTTTAGAAGAAATATTTACGTAATTGTTTCTTAAAATTTAACCTTAAAGTTAAAGCGCATGTTAAGGTTTATCTATAAGGAAATATTACGCAATTTTAGACTGAATTATTAACTCTAGAGCCGCTGTCTATTGTCTGAATAAAAACAGGGAAATTGTATAAATTTTTAACGTAAGTAGAACCTGAGCTTTATCTTGTCTTTGTAGTCAGATTTAAATTAAAACTTTAACCTCATGATCAGAACTACTTCAGGATTTAGGTAAAATTTACATGATTTTAACTGCTCTGCTTTCTAAGCATATGTGTTTGACCTAAAAGTAAGTAGTACTTCATAATAAGTCCTGAAAGTTATTTTTACTTAAAAATGAAATTAGGTCTTCTCTCTGGAAGGCAAAATTACGTTTTATTTGCCTAAAGTGCTTCAAGGTTCTAATGACTATTTTATATGTTGATGTCATTCCATTATCTAGTTATTGTTTCTTAGTTTAATGGTGGAGCATGTAACAGTTAATAATGGAAATTGCATTGATGTCGAATTCTTTTTTTGTTTAAAAATGTAACAATTTTAAATTGATATTGGGTCATTATGATTGCAGTATAATTAATATACCTACAAAAATAAGAATTATTTTTTATTTTTAAAATTTCAATCCAAAGTTACAATCGTATAGAAACACCTTCTATTTTTATTTATTTTTTTATATATATTTGCCTACGTCTCCAGCAAAAAGTAACATTTAATAATTATTGTAAATTTCACAGGCAACCCGCCATAAAACGTCGACAGCCGCTGGTGAGATCGAGTGTATTTTTCTTTTAGCTGCTTCGTACCCTAGGCTTTCAAGACAAGAATGCTGATTGGCTGATGAAGGTTGGAAACTGACAATTGAGAACCAATCACAATTTTGACTTTGAAATCTTCAAGGTTCCAAGCGCTTAAAAAGAAAACATGTGTACTCAGTTGTCGTTGTCTTACTGGGCCGATTTCTTTGCAGTTTTTTTTATTTTTTATTTTTTTTATTAGCCGTTACTCGAGTCCGAGTATAAAAATGTTACAGTCGATAGATTGTGTACAATAAAAAACAAGTAAACGGTGTAATCTATTGTAATTCCCATTCATCTACGGTGCACACGACTATGGCTATAGAGGCCAATTCGGGAGAGCACATGTCGACCGCAGTCAAGACAAACATAGACCTCGTTAGGTCTTGGATTCGGCCTTCTTGCAACAACATTTCCTTGATAGCTGGCCACAACCCCTCGCCATTCGGTTCTGCCCGCTGCAAGTTGTTCCCATTGCTCGTCTGCAATACCGCAGGATTTTAGATTTTCATGGAAAGCGTCTTTGAACCTCTTTCGTTGACCGCCACGCCTTCTTCTACCGCTTAGCAATTCACCATAAAGTGCACATTTAGGAAGGCGGTTATCATGCATACGATGAATGTGACCTGCCCATCTTAGGCGTGCTCTTGAAATAAGCACCTCAATTGGAAGGCTGTTTGCTCTCCTGAGTACTTCCACGTTTGATATGTGATGGAACCATCGGATTTTCATCATACTTATGAGGTGTCTTTGCTGAAAACGTTCTAATTCTTTCACATGACGACGGTAAGCGACCCAGCTTTCACATCCATATAGCAGTGTTGGAATGACAACTGCTCTGTAGACAGCCATTTTAGTTGACAAAGCAAGGTCGTGGTTGTCAAATACTCTCTCTCTAAGTCCCCAGAGTGCTCTAGATGCAGCGTTAATTCTATTGCGAATTTCGCTGTCCATGTTTGCTCTGTCATTAACAACGTTGCCTAAGTAATTGAACTGATCCACCACTTCAAGAGAATTTCCGTTAAGTGTAATGTCTATTTGGTTCACTTGATGAGGAGTTGACATAATCTTAGTCTTTCCAACGTTGATTTTAAGTCCCAAGGAATCATAGCTCTGGGCATGCACATCACAGTTTTTTTAATAGGTAGATAACGAAAAGAAAGAGTTATTTCTCCCAAATTTAATTTTAACTCCAGAATAGACTAATATTTCTGAGACTACAATATTATTTTAACCTAAATAAATTTTATTTAACTTTAAAGTCAATGATATAAGTTTTAATAACTTCGACTGAAGCAAAAACGTTGGCAAGGTCAAAAACATTGGCAAATAATACTTTGAAGTCGTGCAGTACTATGTTCGCCATATTTTTAAAGAGACCATTTTATAATGAAATTATGAAAACTGATTAACTAAAATAATTATTAATATAGGGTTATTTAACTGATACTAAATACAATATTATTGTATTTAAGCTCCAAGAAAGTCGTATAAGAAAATTTGTATAGGTCTTTTGAATATATTTTAAAAACGCATTCAAGCTAAAAAAAAATTCTTTTTCATATAATAACTCAAAATACTTGAGGTGCGTTGAAATTTCTGAGGTAAAACGGGTATCTTTACAATGAAAATTGCTTGACCATAAAAATCCAGGCAGAGGGTGGAACATAATTTCACAGGAATTGTGATTATATGAACTATATCTACCTACGCCATCATTGTAATAAATGTCTGGTTTTCTATTTATGTTTTACAACTTATAAGTAAATCATTGCCGTAGATAAACCCTTTAGTAAACTTATTAGTTATTAGTTTTGAGAAATAAAGACTACAGTTGAAAAAGGATAACTGGTTTGGTAGATATTACGTATTAACGACCACAATTAAGCGCAATGTTTAGGTTTAAATTACCTATTCAGGGAAATATGTCTTATAACTAATGGGCCATTATAACTGAGGGGTGTTATTTAAGACGTACTATTGACGTAGTCTCATTTCCAATTTACTTATATTTTACGTAAATTTTAGGTTAATTTAGTTAGGTTAAAAGTACGAACGAGACGAAAATGAGGTCTGTATTACATTCTGACATAAGGTGCTGCTTGGGATATACTTTGTTGTGTCAGCGGCTTGCTTTAAATATTCTAATGTTTTTACAATTATTTTCTTTTATTTTAAATAATTCTGTAGTAATTCAAAATATCGGAGTAAATACATTCGTAAGTAAATATTTTATTATTCTTGTTAGTGTCAATGTCATTGTGATACCAACCAATGATTTCTTGTCAAAATAATTTAATTGACATAACAGACATAAAAATCCTTATTTACAACAGACTTTTCTTTGCAACTGTAGTTGGCATTGAGTTCAGACGCTTCGTTTTTTGATATTACTATAAAAAACTCAGCAGCAACCAAACTCGGTAGCTGTTCTAATCGGTTAGTTGTATCAATACCTTCATGCCATATTACTGCCAGCTGCAATAAAATCATATACCCATATTGCACCACTTCCCTAGCTATGAAGCTTAGGAAGCGATAAATAATTTGTGTTCATTTAAAATTTCTGTAAGATTAATAGTTTCGGATATATGCTAATTCAAATATCGTGCTTGGGGCGAGCGTGGGTGCGTCTTTACTATGTACATACTTCGATATGCGATGTAAAGCAACGTAAGGCGCAGTTAGTAGTTGGATGGGTGACCGTTCCAACGAAGACCGCATCCTCGCCTCACACATCTTTCAGCGGCTTGTATATCAGTGTATGCGCGGAAGCTATACAACCTTAGGCGAGGGTTGTATAGGGGATATACCATCCTTCGGAGGGGGTGTAAAGTCGTCGGTCCCTTGTCTATTAAATGTTAGGCAAGTAAAAGATCCCTACTCTTCTTAAGGGAAGAGGTTCGGCAAAATTCCTGGTTGGGGGTAGCTAGTCTACAGGCGTCGGTGTTAGGCCTCAGTAGTGAAAATAGGCCGACGTTAAATAAATGTATAAAAAAAAATATATGGTGCTTGAACCTTTTCAGTGAAGTCACGAAATTTTGCTTAACTATATTTTTTGGGCAACTGGGATCTGACAGGATTCCTGAAGTGTCATCTCGTTATACTCATTTGTCAATCTTATTTTTTATTTTTGCCGTTTTTACTTCACGGCCTCATATATTACTTTACTTGATCATCATTAATATTTAAAATATGTCACGGCTTGTCAATAAACTATCGACGTTTTCATTTGTTTTCGTTATTAACTTGAAAACGAATTAAAACTGTCAGCCTAGTAGGCTTCTTGCAAAATGTTGTCCATGTTTCCAGTAATTTGTACGAAACAATTTTAAATTGTTTTATTTTACTTTTGAGATAGTTGTCTAAAAAATGTTGTATGCTTCTCGTGCAAATGATGTACCTCGGCCTTAACCAAAGTTTGCAAACTTTGAATTCAGCAACTTCACGGTCTTGATACACAAATAACTATTGTGAAGTGCGGACGTGAAGTAAAAGCGGCCGAAAAAATAAAATTGACAAATTAGTACAAATAGACTTTAGGAATGCTGTCAGATCTTATAAACGTCATTTTTTGTGATAGTTGTCTAAAAATAACTATTATAAGTGCTTTAAGAATATCAAAAAATGTGAGCATATTACAGAAATAAATAATTTTTTTTTAAATTTTCATTCCATCACAAATTTCAGAAAGATATAGAAAAACAAACTTGTAGCGGGAACACAAAATAAAGGATGCAGTGGTTGCCATGGTCGGTTTCTACTTTATCACAAGATTTTTGGTCGGTCCGTCAATCTTCATTTTATCAATATCCAGTGACAAAACAACATAACAGATTTTTTTTTTACATTTATTTAACGTTCTATTTCCGCTACTGAGGCCTATCACCGACGCCTGTAGACGAGCTACCCCCAATCAGGAATTTTGCCGAACCTCTTCCCTTAAGAAAAGTAGGGATATTTTACTTGCCTAACATTTAATAAACAAGGGACCGACGACTTTACATCCCCTCCGAAGAATGGTACATTACCTACACAACCCTCGCCTAAGGTTGCATAGCTTCCGGGCATACACTGATATACAAACCGCTGGAAGATATGTTAGGCGAGGATACGGTCTTCTTTGAAACGGTCGAAGTATGTATATAGTAAAGATGCATCTACGCTCGTCCCTCTCAACATAACAGATATTTTACAAGATATGCTGTTACCCCGCCTAATGCGTCGGCAATCTCAAATGTTTCTGTTATATATGTATAGAAAGAAAGAAAATATTTTACTAACAAATCCTACCACAATTTCTATCCCACATTTCCCAACGAAAAGTAGAAATCGAATAAGGAGAGATTTAGTACCTAATTTTTTATACTCGTGACATTTACCAATTATTTGAATTTTTGCATGAGTCTTTAAGCTCAATACATTCTTATCCAATTAACATATAAATGACCTATTAATAAGAGGATTGGAACATACTTAGCGGTATTCGAAATATTATTTGAATTTCAAAAGTAATAAAACACACAATTTAAATAAATTTAATATCCTAGTTGAATAATGAGCGAAATACGTGGACTGAATTTTATTAGCGTAAGTTAACACGGCAAAAATTATACATAAATTTGCAATAAATACTAAAATATTTTAATATTATGTTAATACTTTGCTTAGCTATTTAGAGTTGTTAACGGATAATTAATAATTTCAGGTGTAAAATTTTTTGTGACCTTGATATTTTTTAAATTATGATTTTGCTTATATTATATTTGTTTTTTATAAACACATTTATAAGTGATAAATTTGTAGAATAATGATTATATTCTATTACGCTTTAAAGAGTGATGAATACGTAAATTTCTATAAGTGAAATTCCACAATCTATAAATACAGATTGAATTTGCCACATGATTGTTCATACCAATAATGTTTGAAATAAATTTGATCAAAAGTTGTATTATTTAAAAGTACATAGGTAACATAAAAGTTTTCAATCATAGGAAGTACTGGACGAATTTACAATTCCCAACAGTTGGTACAATTACAAATCCCAATAGATGGTATATTAAACGAATGAATGATAATATAGCCAAAGTAGCCTTTCTATATTATATTTTTTTATATAAAATACATTGAAATATTTTTAAACCGATTGTTTATGCAATTTTTTCTATTTTGATTCGACTAGCAATCACATACAAACTCAACCTGGCAAGAAATAAACTTCCTATCGCTGAATTAGTGTTACCAAATCATTTTATTCTTCTCTTTCTAACAGCGAGACTTTTACAGCTAATTGGGCAGTTTCTTGCATCCTAAGCACCACGCTTTCTTGTCCATCCTGTAATTCTCATTCGTGTCTCTTTTCCCAATCGCCTCCATCACTACTTCTATCCATTCTTTCGCAGATCTTCCTTTTTTCCATCTTTCTGTATGAGACCACTGCCATAATCGTTGAGGCCACCTATGTGGCTCCATATGCCTTAAATCTTCATACCGCAATAGCATTTTTTCTCTGTCTTCTATAGTTGTTTCTTTCGTGTATATTCGTTCTCTTACAGCTTCTCCTCAACGCATCCATTTCCACCGTAAGTAGTCTTTTTTATTTCTTTGTGTCAATTCCCATCTTTCAAATCCATACGTCAAGATAATTTGGAAAATACTTTTATAAATTCTTTTTTTTTTGCTAGTTTTACAATTTGTTTTAACTTCTGAACAGCCCGTTTGCCCAGCATTATTCTGTTGTTTACATACTTGCATTCGTTATTTCTCTTCCATTTACATCCATGTCAATCCCTTTGCCTTCTATATTTGGTTTTGTCAAAATTAATTTTTAACCCCCATTTGTTGTAGGTGTCCGTCAATTTTCTCATCATATAGTTGATGTCATCTTCATGTGACACAACAACTACTTGGTCGTCCGCAAGGAGAAGGGAATGCAGGTAATCGTGGTTTACAAATGCACTCATACTCTTGCATTTGGCCATTCTTGTAAAGCCTTGCCTATATACATTGTGAATAGCGTCGGTAATGAACAACATCCTTGGCGTAATCCTTTCGTGTCTTCAAATGTGTCGAATACTTAATTTCCAATTTCAAATACAGTGTTTTTCCTTCATATAGGTATCTTATGGTGTCGAAGTATTTATAGTAAACTAGGTAGTTATACAGCACTTCGAACAATTTCTGTAAAGGCACCGTGTCATATGCCTTTTATAACTCTACAAATACCATATGAGTCTTTCTACTCCTTGCTAATCGTTTTTGTGTTAATTGTCGTAGAGTAAATACACTTCGCCGCAAAATTAAATGCATATTCATGGAACTCGTAGATAACTTTTTTTTGTATTCTTTTTTTCAGCGATCGATGTAGAATAAAAAAAAATAATTTCCAAATTGCGCAATAGATTCAGAATGTTACAACAAAGCAAATACGAATAGTCTTAAATTTAAGTTTTTTCCTGCCAGTATCGTGTGTTTTCTCCGCGTTCATTGATGACTGCTTGGCACCGACTCCTCATACTCATTATAAGAGTTCTTATTTGATTTTGATCAATAACCTCCCAAATTTCGACCAATCTCTCTTTCAGCTCATTACGAATAACTGCCGGCCGCTGTAGCGCTCGAATATGTGTCTTTATATTGTCCCATAGATGCTCAATGCGGTTTAAGTCCGGACTTTTCGCAGGCCAGTTCATAACGTTAAGTTTCACTTCCTGCAAGTACTGACGGAGCAAAAGACATATTTGGGATTCAAGAATAGTTCTTATGTACCTATCAGCCGTTATAATCCCTTCGTCAATGATTATCAGTTAAAAAAGTGCCTCCAAACTGATGCCATCCCAAAACATGACTGATCCTCCGCGAAAACTAATAGTTCCCACGATGTTACACTGTGATATAGATCACCTAGACATCTGCAGACTCCCATTCGTCTGTCGTTGGTAATCGAACGAACTCTACACTTATATGCGAATAGCGCCCGCCTTCATTCAGCTTCCCCCAATTAACATGTTTTCGAGCAAACTAAAGTCGAACTCTGCGATGATCTGAAGTTAATAGAGGCCCGTAGCTGCCCTGTATGGTAACGAATTGTGTTTCCTTCACCTTCGTCTAATGGTAGCTTGACTAATTTATACATTATACACCTGTAAGAACTCGTGTCGAAGTGATGTGCTTGTTACCTGATCTTCTAGCGTGGTTACCCAAGGAATCATTGTAGCATTCTGACAATTGTCGGTTGTGCCACATTTCGCTCCCACCTTTGTAATTTTAGACAAACAAAAAAAAAGCAAGTAATAAATAAATGGAGCGAGGATATATAAAATGTTTACACTAAATGCCTCTTAAGTAAATGGTATAGCCTCGCATTTTGCTTTTATTTTTTCTTCCATAATATTTTTGAAATGTTTTGACACCGACCTCACCAACTAATAAACTATTTTTACATTTTGAGTCTTGTTCGGATCTTTTATAGCTAGTTCTGGAAACTTTTGACCCAAACCAACGCTGAAATGGACGAATCAGCTCTCACCCGAGCTATTTTAACTCGAGCCATTTTTGATATATTATTGTTACCAGAATATATTTTAGTAACCATAGCTATCAACCAGTTTTATACATGTAGAATTATCATTTTCTATAAGATCGGCATCACCCACTTTCATATGTGTTACACTTCTCAGCAATTATTGCATCATTATCAAATCGAAGCTTTCCCTAAAAGGTCTTTAATCATTTTAACTGCGCATACACCATCGTCCCCATCAACCAACGGTAGGAAAATTAAATATCACAGTAAATTTAACACAGAAATAAAACCTTCAGAGGAATTAATTAATTACTTATATTCCTCACTTTCTTTTGGTTCAATGTGTTTCAACCCTTTGATTTTAAGTTTTAATTATCTCCTGAAGATGATTATTGAAAAGCAGGTCGAGTAATATTTTCTAGTGTAGTGTTCAAATATACTTATGTTTTGTGAAATTGATTCCTAGACATTAAACATATTGATTTGTGTAAAATAGCTCTCGTATGAAACATCCCCACACTTCGGAAGCTGACCTTGCAAAGGGGTGGGTTCTTTACACAGGAAAGTAGACCATTCAAGTTGAAGTGGGTTCTCAGCCAACTTTTCAAAGCTTCAGTAGCTACTATCCGCTGGTCAGATTGCCATCAACAGAAATAGATACTGGAACTTATCTTCAAGATAAATATTGTCACGAATATTCTTGAATTGTTCCTAGATTCCTATCCAGATTCAAACATCACTATGGAAATTGCTTGGCTTTAATGTTGGCAGCCAGAATTTTCTTTTATTCTTCCTAATTTCTACATTGCAAGAATTTGTATCTTCTTGCCTAATTCCTACATTAATTATACAGCTCTCACATTTTGATTTATAAATTATTATTTCTTCTCTATGAATTTCAACAAAATCCTACCTTTGCACGAATTCTTCTGAGCACATTTTTCTCTCTCTTTCCTTCCCTCTTTCTCCCAGATATCTTAGGCGAGTCTTTAAATCTTCAGTATGTGTTGATGCTTCCTTTAGGATGCTGTCTAACTCTCGACATATCTACCTAAACAATCGCTTTAACTCTGCCGTCGCTTTCTCGTTACTTAAATTCTCTGTTTCTATCTTTAAATTTTACGTTTCAGTTGCCAACTGTTATTTTTGAGAATAATTAAACTTTTTCGAGACAGTAATGTCTTCATTGAAAATAGATTGTCTTTAATGTAGTAAAATTTGTCTTCAGAAATAGAGAACCAAGGGTACCAATAAACCACATACACAGTACAAAGCAAATTGAGCACGATGTTTATTATTCCTCGACTAAAATCTAGTTTATAAAAAAAAAATATTGACTTTTAAATGCAATAAACAATTTCAAACTAATCTGTAAAAAGTTATTAGTATACAGGGTGCCACGGCGCTATGGGGCAATACTTAGGGAACGTATAGTTTGGGTCAAAGTAACATTAAAAGTAAGTATAATTTATTTTTTTAGGGCGCCCCCCCCCTACGGAGATATTACCCTTTAAAGATTACATATTCAAGAAGGTTTTTTGCCTATTACTTCCAAACCGTTCTATGGATTTTAATAAAATTTGGACTGCGTACATATATTTATTAAGCATATTTGTTCCAGAAATATGGTACCCTTCGTATCTTGTTTAGGAAGCCAGGGGTGGAACACCCCTAATGCTTTTTAGTCCTAAATTTTGACATAAATTAATTTTTGAAAATTAAGGTCATATTTTTAAATTCCTTAAGCGATTTTCTAAAAAAATAGATATTCTTGTTTGACATCGATAAAGCGATCCATTTTTGAGAAAAATTCATTTTACGGATAAGGGACAAAGACTGCTATTTCGTCAACATATAACTACAATAGACACAAAACTATAATAACTACTTAACTAAAATAAATGTTCGATGTGAGCACCCTGTACAAGAATACATTCTCGTAAGCGAGATAAGTTAGATCGCTGTACCGGTGTTTTATACACTTAATTTTCGAGATGACCCCAAAAGAAAAAATCTAATTGTTTTAGATTAGGAGAACGAGGAGGCTACGGTACTGGACCTCCTCGGCCAATATATCGGTGGGGAAATTTTTTATCTAAATATTTCCTGACTGTGATGCTGAAATTAGGAGCAGCTCCATCATGCATGTATGTCATGTTTCTTATAGTTGCTAATGGCACATCTTCCAATAAACCATCTACATTTTCTTGCAGAAACCTCCCTCCTCCCTATTTAATCGATGTTCCAAAACAAATGGCCCTATTAAATAATTTCCAATTATTCCTTGAATTGTCGTTGGTGATGAGTTTGAATAATTGCTTGAGGATTTTCATCGTTCCAACTATGGTGATTGTGAGATTTTATACACTATCCCTTCGAAATCTTGCTTCATCCGTGAACAAAACTAACAATAAACTTGCGGTCTTTCTGTTGCTTTTGCAGGAACGAATTAGCATATTGAACTCAAGCAGGGTAGTCGTCCGATGACACTGCATAAACTTTCACCTTCTTGTTTCGGTTCCACGCTCCCTAAAAATTAATAGGATTATTTTTTTCAATAGTTATTTATTCTTTAATTTTTATTATTTTGTTTTTTTATTGGTAAGATTGATATCTACTTGTTTCTCGTACTCGACGGTTTACCCATTCAAAAGTTTTCCTGCTTGGAATAACTCTGTTGGAAAGTGTTCCCCATAAAGCCGTCTGGCTTCCGAACCATTACTGGCGGCAACTGCGTACATAAGTTGCATGTCGGTATAATCACCAGATGAAAAATTTGCCATGTCATCTATTTCAAACAAGAATATTCATATACATATACCTAATTAATATAAATGTTTAAACTTAGTTTGCAAAACAATATATAGTGGTAGAGATAATGATCGGTAGGATAGGTAACAGAGTAATTGCAAGATTTAGAATTAAGTACATAATCAATGTATAAACTGTATTAATTAAATAAAAGTATTAATAACTAAGCAACCACTTCATTACAAAATACCAAATATTACATGGCATAACATTTAATGATATGGGAAATTAAATCATAATGGAATCAAATCATGGATGGTTCTGAATCTAAAGAAGATGTAATTATTGCTCAGGCAGCAAGTGGAGATATAAATTAAAAAGCAATTCCACTTCATTACAAAATACCAAATATTACAATATCTTCTTTTAGAAAATGGTTTAAGGAATTTAATAAATTTTTATTTTAATAAATTAATTTATGTCAAAATTTAGGGGTAGAAAGCATTAGGGGTGTTCCACTCTTGGCTTCCTAGACAAGATACGAAGGAATAAAGATACTCATTTAATATGTACACAGTCCAAATTTTATTAAAATCGATAGAACGGTTTGGAAGTAATAGGCAAGAAACCTTCTTGAATATGTAACATTTAAAGGGTAATATCTTCTTAGGGGGGCGACCTAAGAAAAAAAATTATTGGTAGTTTAAGTGTTATTTTGACTCAAACTGTACGTTCTCGAAGTATTACCCCATAGTGCTGGGACACCCTGTATATTATGCATAATTTATATTTTAAAAAAATATATTTTCATAAATGGATACAATTATTAAATACACTTAATTAATTTCATAAGTTTAGGATAATTATTAGTCTTTTATTTGTTACTTATTATTATTATTAGCCGTTACTCGAGTCCGAGTATAAAAATGTTACAGTCGAAAAATTGTGTACAATAAAAAACAAGTAACAGGTGTAGTTTATTGTAATTCCCATTCATCTACGGTGCACACGACTATGGCTATAGAGGCCAATTCGGGAGAGCACATGTCGACCGCAGTCAGGTCAAACATAGACCTGGTTAGGCCTTGGATTCGGCCTTCTTGCAGCAACATTTCCTTGATAGCTGGCCACAACCCCTCGCCATTCGGTTCTGTCCGTTGCAAGTTGTTCCCATTGCTCGTCTGCAATACCGCAGGATTTTAGATTTTCATGGAGAACGTCTTTGAACCTCTTTCGTTGACCTCCACGCCTTCTTCTACCGCTTAGCAATTCACCATAAAGTGTACATTTAGGAAGGCGGTTATCATGCATACGATGAACGTGACCTGCCCATCTTAGGCGTGCTCTTGAAATAAGCACCTCAATTGGAAGGCTGTTTGCTCTCCTGAGTACTTCCACGTTTGATATGTAATGGAACCAACGGATTTTCATCATACTTCTGAGGTGTCTTTGCTGAAAACGTTCTAATTCTTTCACATGACGACGGTAAGTGACCCAGCTTTCACATCCATATAGCAGTGTTGGAATGACAACTGCTCTGTAGACAGCCATTTTCGTTGACAAAGCAAGGTCGTGGTTGTCAAATACTCTCTCTCTAAGACCCCAGAGTGCTCTAGATGCAGCGTTAATTCTATTGCGAATCTCGCTGTCCATGTTTGCTTTGTCATTAACAACGTTGCCTAAGTAATTGAACTGATCCACCACTTCAAGAGAATTTCCGTTAAGTGTAATGTCTACTTGGTTCACTTGATGAGGAGTTGACATAATCTTAGTTTTCCAATGTTGATTTTAAGTCCCAAGGAATCATAGCTCTGGGCATACACATCTAAAAGTTCCTCAAGCTCTTCCGGCGTAGAGGCTAAAAGTGCACAGTCATCCGCATACTGGAGATCACAAATGAATCGTGTGCGTGTCTTCGTGAAAGCTCTAAAGCGCCCTATGTTAAAGAGACCGCCATCAAAACGGTATCTGAGACCTATTCCTCTGACTGTCAGTTTGTTGTCAACAATAATTGTTAGAGCAGTGGTAAACAAATTAAAGAGTAGGGGTGCCAGGACACATCCCTGCCTAACTCCAGTGAGGGTTTGGAAAGGTTCGGTTGCCTCATTATTATACATAACCTGGGCGTTGTTGTTTGTATGTAGACTGCGACATACTTCCACAAATTTTCTAGGGATACCTAAGCGGAACATAATTTTCCAGAGCAGTTCCCTGTCCACCGAGTCAAACGCCTTGGTTAAATCAATGAAGGCCACGTGAATTTCTCCTTGATGTTCGAGTGCTTTTTCTTGAAGCTGTTTAAGTGTGAAGATTAAATCCGATGTGCCTCGGTTTGGTCTAAAGCCACTCTGTGTTTCAGGAAGTAACTTTTCCATAACAGGTGTTAGCCTATTTGCCATCGCTTTAGTGAGTATCTTCCCTCCAACAGCCAGGAGAGCTATACCCCTGTAATTTCCACAGTCCGCAGCGCTGCCTTTGTTTTTGAAGAGGTTGATTAAAAGTGTATCACGAAACTCCTGCGGAGCTTGACCACTTTCCCACACGACATCAAACACTTTTTTGAGGTAGGGTATGAGCTCTGACGACACAGCTTTAAAGATCTCAGCTGGGAGTGAGTCGGCGCCGGGAGATTTGTTATTTTTTAGCTGCCCAATGGCGGTTAAGATATTTTCCGTTGTCAGTGGCTTATCTAAGTCTTCGAAGGTGTCGTATTGAGGGATAAGATTTATAATATCATGATCGGCTTGACTTTGCTGGTTAAGAATGTTAGAGTAGTGTTCTTTCCATCGGGCTCTTATTTCCTGGTCTTCTTTGAGGAGATTTCCATTTAAATCTTTAATAGGGCACATATTTTTCCGACTGGGGCCGTACACTGCTTTTACTCCTTGAAAGAAATTCCTGTAGTCGTGTGAATCGGCGTACCTTTGAATTTCTCTGGCCTTGCTTGCCCACCACTCGTTCTTTATTCTTCTGATTTCGCGTTGCGTTTCATACTTAGATTGGGTAAAAGCTTCTGCTTTTGATGAGTCGTTGGGGTGGTTGATAGCGTTTTGGAAGGCAATACGTTTGCGGTCAAGAAGTTCTTGTATAAAAGCTTCATTATCATTGAACCAGTCCTCCTGTTTTTTACTTGCTACAGTGCCAAGAATTTCCTCACTCGCACTTTTTAAACTGTCCTTAATTTGTGTCCAGGTAGCAGCGACATCTACAAAATTGGTTTCTTCTAGTGCACTCAAATTCTCTTGAACTTTTTGCTTTAGCTGTTTGACGGTTTGTTGGTCACGCAATTTACTAATACAGAGACGGGGTCTACGTTTTACTTGAGTTCTTCGGTGTTTGGGTCTCATAACAATTTTCATTTTAGAGACAACAGGACGATGATCGGTCCAACATTCGCTATCAATGCGCGCATTTGTAATTTGGACGTCCTTGAGATGCTTCCTACGTACGATAACATAGTCCAGTAGATGCCAGTGACCTGATCTGGGGTGACGCCAGGTGCCTTTAAATTTATCCTTTTGTCGGAAAATGGTGTTTGTTATAACTAGATCATATTCGGCGCATTTAGTTAGGAGTAGTTGACCGTTAGCGTTCATGTTGCCCAAACCGTTCTTGCCTATGATGCCTGGCCAGGTGTCTGCATCTCTCCCTACTCTAGCGTTAAAATCGCCAAGAATAACCAGTCGTTCCGTTTTAGGTATTCTACAGAGGGTTTCTTCCAGCTGTTGATAGAAGCTTTCCTTGGTTTCGTGACTTGCATCCAGAGTGGGAGCGTAGGCGCTTATTAGATTTACCGCGTTGCCATCTGATAGCTCATAGCGTAGCAGCATTAGACGCTCGGATAGGCCTTGTAGTACTTGTGTTAAGTTGGATACAAGTTGATTCCGAACGGCAAATCCTACTCCATGTTGTCTTCTTGAATTCGTGGGAAGACCTTTCCAATAGAAGGTGTAGTACTTTTCTGTGAGAGAGCCTTCCTCCAAAAATCGAGTTTCGCTGAGAGCTGCAACGCCAACATTGAGTCGGTGAAGTTCTCTATCTATTAGAGCAGTTCTTCTTTCAGGCCGATCGGTGCGAGTACTGTCGTTCAAAGTACGAACATTCCAAGCGCCGTAGATGAAAGAATTCGTTTTGTTGGATTTAACTTGTCGGTGTTTTTTCGACATTCGATGAGGTGTCCCTGTGGGCACCCTCCCCCGGAGATCCGATCGGGAGGGTATTTTACCTCCGGATGATTTTGTCCCACTTGAACGCTCCATCATTTTTTAAAGCCTTAATCGACTGAAAACGAAGCTGCATTTGAAGTTTTAGCTGGAGCAGGTATGCAACTGACCAGCTCGGTTGCGGAAGGCGAGTGGTGTGGTCCCATGGCACAGAAGGAGACTGCGACGATGGGGTAACCAAACGATTCCAAAAGCAACCTTTGTGTGCGGTGGATTATTTTTACCGCACTCTTCGTGAGAAGGTGAATGTGCTCACGGCAAAAGGCAAGGGTTATTCCGCCCTTACTCGGTCGTTAGAGCCTCGTTAGTGAAAACAGGTTGCACCAAGTTCAAATTGAACTCATCGCGAAGGTAAGGTTAACAATTGAGTAGGAGATGCTATAACTTGCGCTTCACTACCCCATTACACACATTATTAATTAATACTTATAAAGAATCAACATTATCTTGAAATGATTCTACTGAGTTTTTACAAAATTGTTTTTATGTCGACTATTTTTGTCATAAACATATTATGGACTAGTTTTTTTTATTAATAACAACAACGATACATGCCAGTAAAATTATTTCATGAATATTCAAAATCGGGGCTTTTTAGAAACTAACCTACTCTAGTATCAATTTCAAATCACTTCCTAAATATTACTAATATAAATGTAAATACTTAATAGGTTATATATTACGTAATAACATGGCGAACCGGGTATAATAAAAGTCAGACCGTTTACATTATTATACCCCTGCGCTGCGAAATATTTTGATATGTAAATGTACCTAAATTAAACTACAGCTTTAATTTATAAACATGCAATTTGCTCTAGTAATTGTAATAACAAGTTTTACTGCCTGAACATGAGGATATACAGTTTTAAATTATTCTTTCGGCCAATATCAAAACCACAACTATTGTATTAGACCATTAAATAGTCAATCAAATTTGGTATAACATATTATTTCACAAAGCAGATTTACATATTTTCTAAGCATTTCGAGTTTTATCGATTTACCACAATAATTTTCTTCTTCCTTGATCACGGAATGCATTTCTAGGTAGTAAATCTAGAAATATTTAGTGTCCTATTAGAAATTGGTTCAAAATAATTTTGGAAAGGATAATTTCAGCTATAAATTATAGGGGTCTGCATATATTATAACTGGAAATCATAATATGGCTACAAAACACCATAGGATACCAAATAAGATTAAAATTTGTACTATACAAGGAGTCCATATGGGCGAGCGTAGGTGTGTCTTTACTATGTACATACTTCGGTATGCGATGTAAAGCAACGACAGGCGCAGTTAGTACTTGGATGGGTGACCATTCCAACGGAAACCGCGTTCTCGCCTCACACATCTTCCAGCGGCTTGTATATCAGTGTATGCGCGGAAGTTATACAACCTTAGGCGAGGGTTGTATAGGAGATATACCATCCTTCGGAGGGGATATAAAGCCGTCGGTCCCTTGTTTAATAAATGTTAGGCAAGTGAAAGATCCCTACTCTTCTTAAGGGAAGAGGTTCGGCAAAATTCCTGGTTGAGGGTAGCTCGTCTGCAGGCGTCGGTGTTAGGCCTCAGTAGCGGAAATAGACCGACGTTAAATAAATGTATAAAAAAAAAAGGTGTCCATATGGTCTGTAGAAAGAGCTACTACATAATCCTGAGTTCTATCTAAAAACGCTCCATTAAGGTGCTATAGACCGACAAGCGTCTTCAGATATACTGGGTGCCTACGATATGACTAGCCGGCTTATATCTTTCTTGTAAAAAAAGATATCGAATCCAAATTTTGGGAATTGTATAATTGATCAAATACATATTTTGATTGCTCTAACATTTGATTTTTATTTCCGGTTTAACCAGAAATGGTATAAACTTTGTTTATTTTTAATAGGCCATATACAGAGTGTACAACAATTTAATTGGTCCATTTTTTTTATAGAAAATTTGGCGGCAGCTAGACTGTTACAATTCTTTAGGAGCACTTTTACAGGGGTACTAGAAGAGCTTGTTCCCCTCAATTAATACTTTGACATGTTTCTTCCATTAGATGGAACTTCAACTCATAACGCTCTTATTGTACGGGAGTGGATTAATGATCATTATTACAAAAGATGGACAGGTCACAATAGCCCCTTCATTGGGTGGGATCTCAAGTATCCAGACATCATATCCTTAGATTTTTTTGTGGGGAATGCTTAAAGAAATAGAAAGAAACATTTTTCAAATTCTTCATTTACATCAATCTTCTGGTCGTTAATAAATTTTCAGTTAGTACTTTCCAAGTGTTGGTCCAAGATAAACATACCCTTCAGTATATATTCTGTATTTGATGGCTTCGTTACTTTAAATTTGCCTCAGTAACTTCACCGAGATTACATTGCCTTTTGATCAGAAACCAAGGACTGAATACCTACATTTGTAAATTATCACAAAGCCTAATATCAAATAGATATAGATATTGGTTCAAAGAACCAATCAAAGACAATATCTAGGTTGGTGCCAAAGTGGATTTTGAAGGCTGAAAAAAAAATTATTAACAGGCAAGTACCCGCCGGAAAATTTAGATAAGGTTATAATTAAGAGAAAAATCATAAATTAAACACGAGATAAAGTCAAATTGTAAGATGGGGGTGCTGTTTAGGGGTTGAAAGTGTTTTTTGAGATTTTCGGCGAAACGTGACCTTCTAACGGAAAGTGTCCCTCACATTCTTCATCCAACTCTTTAATTTCTTCTGTTTCAGGTACCAAATCTTATCTTCACAGTTAAAGCAATTTAAGCCTTCGCAGTACTTACATGCTACAGTGCATTTTAATCCCAGTTTTTTTACAAGAATATGCTCTAGTCTTGCACATACTACCAATTGATTTGCAACTGCATACAATTGAATCTGGTAGTGGTTTAACGTTTCTCGGAAGAGTCACAGGTAATAAGCCACTGGAGGTCATGTGCCATTCGTAGTTGCATGCAGGCTTACTATTTTCTGGGATCAACCACTATTGTATTAGATAATACACTCGTAAAGAATGTTAATTTGCAGCTTGTGGGGTGAGTGGTAGCGAAGTCACCTTACATGCTGTTGATGTGTATTTTTGAAAATAATTAAATCTCAATTTTTTCAAACTTGTTTTTTTAATTGGGCTCGATCCGTATAACCCTTGTATGCAATCTGCGGCTGCTGCAAATAGCATAGTTTCTGTTGATTCAAAATCATAGAAAACAAGTGTGTCTTTTTTCAAAAAATTATATTCTTGCAAAGTAAGATAAATTTTATTTTTTCCAATTCCTGCAAATGCTGACGTAGAATCGCAACCACAAAAAGCATGTATAAATAACACATGTTCTGTTAAATCTGCTTTTTTGAAAGAATATTGTGAATAATATTTGTCTTTCATTTTTCCTAGTTTTTCCTATCATAGTTTTATAAAAATAAATATTTTCTGATAAAGATGAAGCAAAATGTGTTAACAAGACTAGCAAATCTATATCTTGACCGCTCCTCGGAGCTTAAAATTGCTTGAAGCGTATCTACTTCGTTTGTATTATGCAATAACAAATTTTACGTTCAGGCAAGGCAGATCCCATGCACGTGTGAGTACATGGTAATAATACTTTTTTGACTCCGAATCACTGAGGAACCGGTTTAGGGCAAACCCCGTCAAAACACATCATTTCCCCGTCAAATCCGACTGCTAGGAAATGATGGGGGTCCCATGTCGCTAAGGGCTATTTTCGCTATAACTTCCGATATACTTTGAATAGTCGTTGGACTAACTTGTCCTCATATTCAACACTTCGTAAGAGTTGCAGTGCTTGACAACGTGGATTCGTAAAAGGGTTTTTAATCTTGGAAATTTGGAAGTTCAAGTCCAATTTTATTATACTTTCTAAAATTGGGTGGTCGGGGCGACATTACGTCCCTGTGCAGCGACATTTACTACACTTACCAAATTAACGCTCCTCGAAGAGTTAGCGAAAATTTGGCATAAAAAACGCTCCGAAGAGCAAAAATATATTTCCAAGAATTAAAAACCTCCTCCACGGCGTTTTTACGTGAAGCACGCTTTTCTTACGAAATATTTCCTAAGTCGGATTTTGTTACAACGTCGAAAAGTATATCAGGGTTATAGCGTTCTTTAACACTCCCCTCCTTTCCGTGAATCTTTTTGTGTAACGTTTGGTAAATTGTTTGTTTGAAAATAAAATGGATCATTGGATGTAGTCTCCCATGTGTTGTATTCGGTTATAGTCCAGACCGGCCTATCTGAACAAAACATAGATGCAAATCTAAAAATGGTGATAATTTGAACATATATCGACGCATAGCATTCGATTGAATTATTGAACATTGTGTTTCAAAAATGGCATAAAAAAAAGAAAAAATCGAAAATCCTCAGATTCTCGATGACACAACACAAACACTTTCGACGCACTTATCTTTCTTAGTGTTCTTCCACTAATGCGGGCTTGCGTCTGCTCCTCCTCGTGTCTATGCCTCGTTGATCACCTTCGGTGTCGAACTGCCTTCTGGAACAGCTTAGGTGGTCCTCGGACTGCTTGGCTCCAGCTATACTATGGCTCTGCTCAGTTTATATGAAACAATATAAAACAAAATTTTAGTAAAATGTTTGTTCATATCCCGTCTGGGGATCTGCGACCGATAACATATCGTCGTCTTTGAGAATAGGAACACTGAATTTTGTTGACTTATATTGATTGAAATGTTTTCCGTGTAGATAAAATTCTCTTCTTGGGAGAAATCTGCGACCGATACCACATCGTCGTCTTTGAGAATAGGAACACTGAATTTTGTTGACTTATATTGATTGAAATAGTTTTTATTAAAATCTCTTCTTGGGAGAAATCTGCGACAGAATCTGCATCCGTCGGATCGTTGCATCTGCCCCTCCAGCAGACGTGGCGGCATCTCGCCCTTGAGTTGCTAGACTCGTCTGAATCGCGCTCTGCGTCAGAGTTGTCGTCTTTCCATGCCGTGCCAATGGAACATTTGTTTGGACCCTTTGGGTCGGACTCTGCTTACAGATGAATGTTTAATAACATTTGAGGACTTAGAAAAATTATAAAAAAATACCAACTCTGCCGGACACGGTCAGAGTTGCTGCAGTGAATTTGGAAGATTTGTATGGACGATACAATATCCCCAATGAAAATAACTTGTAAAAAATGCATAAAAAATACCAACTCTTGCCTGACACGACAAGAAGTTGGTATGGAAATTTTGATATAAAATAAACCTAGCACTAAGTTAAAACTTAGCCTAGGTTGAAAAATGTTATAAAAATATGATTGAATCTCCAGAACTTGATTCTGAATCAGAAGTGGAAGCATCTCGTGGCGGTGCATGAATTTGTACAACCGTTTGCTCCGGCGGTGGAGGTTCTGTGGAATCGTCTGAGAACGGGGAATCATTTCCATCGAGTGATGTTCCGCCTGGACTAGCATTTTCTTCATCGGAAGATTCGATTTCCAAGTTGTGCTCCTCTGGCGGGGCTGGTCTCAAATCATCGACATGTACTCTTGTCGTTACCTTTCCCTTTTGCACGAGATACACCTCGTCTGAAAACTTCTTCAGAATTCTGGTTGGGCCTGACCAAGACGGTGTGAAGGTATGTACCTTCTTTTTTCTCTTACTCATGACTCTGTCTCCTACTTTGTAAACGATCGGAGTGACGGCCTCTTTCGGCGCATATTTCTGTTTGTAATTTTGTTGGGCCTGACGGGCTTCCTTGATTCGCTCGTATCGTGGAAGCGTTTGTTGCTTGGCTCTTTCTTGCCTCCAGGCATACAAATCCCATTCGCCTCTTTCGGCTGGATCATATCCTAACACGACCATGCTAGGTGTTTGATTTGTAGCGGCGTTCCTACGATTTCTTAAGATGTATGTCATCTGATGCACGTAGCGATCCCAAGTGTCGTTTGGCTTTTTGAATAAAAGAGTCTTTAAAATTTTCTTGCATTCCTGAACCCGTCGTTCCACGGGGTTGGACTGTTGGTGATATGCCGGAATTAAGTATCGTTCGATATCATTCCTTTCGCAAAATGTGATGTACCATTCGGAATTGAAATGACCACCGTTGTCTGAAATTATGACTCGAGGGACTCCGAATCTTGCTACTATTTCTTCGTCGATATATTTGGCTATCGTTCTGCCGTCGACCTGAATGTATGCCTTTGCCTCTATCCATTTACTGAAAACGTCTTCGACGATAATCATGTATCTGTTTTCGGCGTCTTTAGTCCTCTGCAGCGGGCCAATTACGTCGACGCTCAAGGTTTCAAATGCATTTTGTGGTGCATGACTTCTAAGTGGAGCATTGGGTTGGGCTTGTCTTGTCTTTACAGACTGGCATATCAGACAGTCGTTTATGTATTTGCCTACGATCCTGGCCATATTATTGAAATAGTAGCGTTTCGCTATTTTCCTGAGAGTCTCGTCTCTTCCTGGATGACATGCTTCATCTCGGTCATGATAATGGTAAATCAATTCTTTTATTTTCCTCTTTGGAACTATCAATTTAAAATTTCGATCACAATCTTTAAAAAGTACATCGTCTTGGACGTGAAAATTTTTTCATAAAAATAAGATCCGCATCGGAACGTTGTTCCTGTTGAAATAGGTTATTCCAACGGCGGATCTTGTCTCGAATATCTCTTGAACTCAATTGAGCCTGTACGATATCTTCGTATATTTCTGAGTGCGTTAAAACAGAAATACGTTCTGGACACTTATAATTTGGTAGGAACATTCTTTCCTCTTCATCGTCTGTCTCGACATACTGATTTTGTGGGTTACGACTGAGAAAATCTGCTAACAAATTCTCCTTTCCTGGACAGTGTTCAATTTTGAATGCATATTCTTGCAATAGTAATGACCATCGTGTAAATTTTGTTTTGTCGTCCTTATGTTTGTTTAACCAAAGTAACGCCCTGTTGTCCGTCTTCACCAAGAACGGTTTGTCTGCTAAGTACATCTTGTACTTTTTAATATAGTTCACCACCGCCAAGCATTCCAGCTCGTTTATGTGGTAACGTCTCTCTGCTGGAGATAACGTGTTGCTTGCATACGAAATTATATATTTTTCGCCGTTGTCGCCTAATTGATATAATACGGCCGAAAGGCCTTGGAGGGATGCATCTGTTTGCAAAATGAATTGACGTGAAAAATCCGGCCGATGGAGTTCCAGCGGTCCGGATAATAATTCTTTTAATTTTCTAAACGCTTCATCGCATGTATGGTTCCAGTGAAAACGATTTTCCTTCGAAAGAAGTTTCGTTAGTGGCTTCGTGATCATCGCCACATTTGGTAGATATTCTCGTACCCAGTTGCAAAGCCCTAGGAAACTTTGTAGCTGCTTTTTTGTAGCTGGAACGGGATAATTTTGAATTTGTAAGACATGTTTTTCTAATGGTTGGGAAGTATCAGTTCTAATTGTATGGCCTAAATATTGAATTTCATTCGTCGCTATTACACACTTTTCCGGTGACACTTTCAGATTGTGCAGACGTAGTCTTTCAAAGACTAACCTCAAGTGGGACATATGCTCCTTCACGTTTACGCTGTAAACGATTATATCATCTAAATACACTTTACAGAAATGGTGCAGGTAACCCGTTAAAACGTCCTTTGCCATGAATTTCTGAAAGGTACAGGGAGCTGTCTTGAGGCCGAAAGGCATGACATTGAATCTGTAAGCTGCCCCATCAGGAGTGGTAAAAGTCGAGAAATCTTTTGATGCTTCATCTAGCGGTATTTGCCAATATCCACTTTTTAAATCCAACACAGAAAAAATCTTCGAATTGCCTAAATCTTTAATACTTTCGTGTATTTTTGGTAAGACGGAAGCCTCGTCTTCAGTCATTTCATTCAAATGGCGATAGTCGATGCAAAATCGTGGTTTCTTGTCCGAGCGTTTTATTATCACGGGTGGTGAACTATATTGGGCAGTGCTAGGTTCGATGACGCCAGCTTTCAACATCTCTTCGATTTGGTCGTACATAATTTTCTTAGTACTCGGAGACATCGGATATGGTCTGATATTAAATGGTTTCGTGTCTTTTACTGTAATTTTGTGTTTCACAGTCACTGTGGTTGCTTGAGTCGTTCCGCAGTGAACAGATCGACAAATTCTTCGAACAGCGGCCGTAGAAATTTGTCTTTAATAACAAGCTCTTCAGGAAGCTTTGCCTGCTGTCTCTCCCTCTGAGAAGCTTGATTCCAGAAGACGGTAATACGCTCTTCCGTGCCGGCATATAGGCATTTTCGGCCATAATCATATGCGACATTGTTCATATATAAGAATGGTGATCCTAATATTATTGTTACGTTCAAATTTTCGATTACTTGAAAATCAATTTCAAAAGAGGTGCCTGAAATTATTACTTGTAATTTTGTCGTGCCAAGAGAGTCCACCATTCGATCTCCGCACGCCATAGCAAATGATCGACGTGTCGTGAGATTTTTAAAATTATCCAACATCCTCGGATGGATAACGTTTCGCGTCGAGCCTGAATCGATCAGTGCGTCGACCGCATGTTCATTAATTTGAACTTTTATACGAGGCAAAGGGAACGCTTCGCTCATATAATTTATTGACTCTCTTGTCTTGTGCATAGGAGCGTCGTAGTGGTCATGAGTATCGGAAAAAATTACTGGACATTGCTGCCGCCTTGGTTCGGCCGTTGTGCCGGGGATCTTGCAGATGGACCCTGGCCTGGGTCTCTGGCCCCTCGAAAGTTTCCCGGTCTCCTGTTGAGATGCGGGTTATTCGGGCATTGGCTATGGAAGTGCCTCTGCACTGTGTCTGTACAGTATCGGCACGGGGTTGCCGGTCGGTCGGGTACTCGGAATTTCCCCGATCCGCCATTGAAATTAGTTTGCCTGCGGTCAGGATTCACTGATCCGCTCGTAGAATTAGGCATAAAAAAAGGACGACCAGGCGCTCTGCCTGGACCGTCCTGTCGAGATACGTCCTCTCGGAAATGCACCCTCGGTGCTGTCGGAGTTGGGCTTCCATTGCTCCTTATACTTGAATTTTGTGGACTTAAACGTCCCGGCTCTTGATAGTAAGACGCGCGGGACAGACGTTGATCTATAAGCTGGATTAGCGACGTCTGTTCGTCAGCTGAATCCCGCTCGACGTTAGTAGCCGCTGCTATTAACATCTCTGTGGTTGAAATTAGGTTGCTTCTCAAGCGTGACCTAATTTCTGGACGCAGTTGGTCCATGATGACCCGAGCTCTGATGGCTTCGGATTTAAAGGGATCAATACGATCGAAAAGACAGGTTTTCCTTGTGATAAACACTGCCGTGTCGTCTAAAGACGTTTGCTTGACGGCATACAGTTGAGCAATAGCTCGTGACTGAATGTCGGGAGAATTAAATCTCGTAAGGAATCTTTCCTTGAATAAGGCATACGAAGTAGTCAACGTCCTAAATTGTTCGGACCATCGTTGAGCTTCGCCCTTGAGTTGGCCGGTTACGTTATGGAGGCGATCATAGTCGTGGCTTATGCGAGCTCTGTCGAAATATTCCTCCATAATTTTCAGAAATGCTTCTGGATCTTCATGATCAAGCCCATGGAACGTCACGTTCGGACATCTTTGTCTCTCATGGGGCGTACAGGTCGACACGTTCTGTATCGCCTGCACGAAGCCCTCTGCCATTTTCAGAAACATACTTTCCATCGAATTAGCAGTTTGTGGCTGTGAAGCAGATAAATTTACATTATTTCCCTCCGGAAACAGTCGCTGTGGTTCTATCCCTCTAGAACCGTCGTCGACGAGCGGTGCGGTGACTCGCTCGTAAAATTCTCTTGGGGTCGACCCCTCGGAGTCTTCCGCCATGAATGAGAAAGGATTTGTTGGGTTTGGGGACGGCATGGTCCCTGCTCGGGCGCCATGTGAACGATCCATGCTTTGATGGAAGTCTGAAGGACGTATTTTCTGCTCGAAAAACTTAGAAAAATTAAAAAAAATAGGAAAAAGAAAAAATTAATTTTCTTTTTCCTCAACCTTTTCTAAATTCTAAATAAAAATATTACGTTCACAAAATTTTTAGGGTTCAAAGTGACTGTTTCAGACGGAGATTAATGGATAAATCATACTTACTGTCGTTTATGCTTAACTGCGGCTCTGATGGTATCAATTGGAAGACGTCGTAACACTATAAATCTAACACTGTCTGTTTCACACTCTCTTAAAATTAAATCTGAAAGGGAAATTTTGTTAGAAAACACAAGTAAAAGACAATATAAAGTTCAAAAATGTATATTAAATCTTTAAAAAATTTATGTTTTTACAACAACTTCTTCAGAGAAAATGTTAACAAACAATGGTCTGACCCGTGTACAACACATGGTGAGGAACGGGACGATTCATACGGTACCAACTACCATCCAATATGCAGTTTGAAAAGCTAACGATGCACAAAAAGATTCAAGGAAAGTTTCATGTAACTGAAATTTTGGTGGGCTTATGCTTGCCTGTCTTATAAACGTATTTATTAATTCACATAAATTTTGGTCGCTCCTCGGAGCTTAAAATTGCTTGAAGCGTATCTACTTCGTTTGTATTATGCAATAACAAATTTTACGTTCAGGCAAGGCAGATCCCATGCACGTGTGAGTACATGGTAATAATACTTTTTTGACTCCGAATCACTGAGGAACCGGTTTAGGGCAAACCCCGTCAAAACACATCATTTCCCCGTCAAATCCGACTGCTAGGAAATGATGGGGGTCCCATGTCGCTAAGGGCTATTTTCGCTATAACTTCTGATATACTTTGAATAGTCGTTGGACTAACTTGTCCTCATATTCAACACTTCGTAAGAGTTGCAGTGCTTGACAACGTGGATTCGTAAAAGGGTTTTTAATCTTGGAAATTTGGAAGTTCAAGTCCAATTTTATTATACTTTCTAAAATTGGGTGGTCGGGGCGACATTACGTCCCTGTGCAGCGACATTTACTACACTTACCAAATTAACGCTCCTCGAAGAGTTAGCGAAAATTTGGCATAAAAAACGCTCCGAAGAGCAAAAATATATTTCCAAGAATTAAAAACCTCCTCCACGGCGTTTTTACGTGAAGCACGCTTTTCTTACGAAATATTTCCTAAGTCGGATTTTGTTACAACGTCGAAAAGTATATCGGGGTTATAGCGTTCTTTAACAATCACTACACAGTCGCATTATCTATAATTTTAAATATAGACAAAAACAAACAGTCTCTTAAGCATGTATATAAAATAGAGATGGGAGAATTAAATGATCTATTAAAAAATGAGTATTGGGACGATGTAATGAATTGTATGAATGTAGAAGTAGCTTATAACTTATTTATCACTAAATTAAAAGGGTATATAGAATCGGCAACAAAAACAATTAAAATAAAAAATAGACAAAGAAAAATAAAACCTTGGATTACTTCTGGCATAATAAATTCTATAAGAAAAAGGGACGATATGAAAAAACACATCATAAAACATTTTTCGAACGATCTCAAAATAAAATATAAAAAATACCGAAATTTTATTAACAAAATAATCAAGTTAACAAAAATTAATTATTATAAAATAAAAATAATAGAACCTAACCTAAAAACGAAGAAGAAAAAAAAACGGAAAATAAATTGAAGACAACAAAAAGGGATTCAACAGGGACACACGCTTCACGTCCTGGGGTCTGTCAGGACATTTAAAAATAGACAATACAGGGAGGACCACAGTTGACAGGGGAAAAACAACAGAGGGAAAAACATACGGTAGCCAAACATAACCTAAAGCTTAATACATGTTTCTTTTACGAAATCAAAAATATACGTATAAACTTTACGAGATCCTAAGGACAATAAGAAGAGCATATTGCCTCTCTGATCACTACACAGTCGCATTATCTATAATTTTGAATATAGACAAAAACAAACAGTCTCTTAAGCATGTATATAAAATAGAGATGGGAGAATTAAATGATCTATTAAAAAATGAGTATTGGGACGATGTAATGAATTGTATGAATGTAGAAGTAGCTTATAACTTATATATATAAATAAAAAATAGAGAAAGAAAAATAAAACCTTGGATTACTTCTGGCATAATAAATTCTATAAGAAAAAGGGACGATATGAAAAAACACCTCATAAAACATTTTTCGAACGATCTCAAAATAAAATATAAAAAATACCGAAATTTTATTAACACAATAATCAAGTTAACAAAAATTAATTATTATAAAATAAAAATAATAGAAGCTAACAATAATTACAAACAAATATGAAATATAGTAAATGAGGTTTCAAATGACAAAAATAAATCAACAAAAAACATTGAAATAAGAAATATCCATGGAAATATTATACAGGATAAACAAGAAAAGGTAAGTGGCTTTAATGATTTCTTCATAAATGTTGGTATCAAAATGTCAAGTACAATTTCCCCCAGTAAGCAGAAATGTAAACAAAAGAAAAAGACAAATAAAACCATATATTTAAGTCCAGTGACAGAAAATGAACTAAATAATCATATAAGCTCGTTAAAAAACATGCATAAATATTTATTAAAATCCTTAAAATACATAATAAACACACAAATGTAATACCAAAAGACTGGACATCAATTGTTACACCAGGGTATAAAGCAGGTTATTCCTGGAAATTAACATTTTTTATTTTTTTTGGCTTTCGGTCGAAGACCATACTGCCAGTCACGAAATATCTAATTGAGAGTCACATAAGGTTAAATTAATTTATTAAATATACTTGATTGATAATGATACCAAACAGTATGAGAAAATATCCTATACCTAATTCTAACCTAAAAACGAAGAAGAAAAAAAAAACGGAAAATAAATTGAAGACAACAAAAAGGGATACAACAGGGACACACGCTTCACGTCCTGGGGTCTGTCAGGACATTTAAAAATAGACAATACAGGGAGGACCACAGTTGACAGGGGAAAAGCAACAGAGGGAAAAACATACGGTAGCCAAACATAACCTAAAGCTTAATACATGTTTCTTTTACGAAATCAAAAATATACGTATAAACTTTACGAGATCCTAAGGACAATAAGAAGAGCATATTAAAGGGAGCCAATATATTGCAGTTTTGTGTAATATTAGTGATTCATGTATTAGAGGCATTTTGATATTTCACACATCCAAAAAATATATGGTCGAGATCTGCTATGATGTTGCATTGATCACAATTTGGTGAGGTATATATACCAATTTTGTATAGGTGTGCGGGATAACAGGCGTGACCAAATTTTAATCTAATAAGAGACGTTACATATTTTCTCGATGCTTGAAGGTCTTCATGCCAAAGTTTGTTAGGGAAATTAACATATTATAGACCCATATGTGTAATAAATAACTTTGGAAAATTATTTTAAAAATGCGTAAAAGACAGACTTGTAGGTTCTTTAGAATATGATAATATACTTTACAGTAAAAATTTGGTTTTAGAACTGACAAAAGTACCGAAGACGCAGTTTTTGAACTAACAAATGGCATTCTGAATCATTTTAATAACAATAAAAAAATCTCTTGGTTTATTTCTAGACCTAGCCAAGGCCTTTGACACCGTAAGCCACAAAATTTTACTAGAAAAACTCAATGATGTCGGAATTAGAGGAAGTCCGCTGCAGTTATTTGAAAACTACTTGGCAAACAGAATTCAAAAAATGAAAATAGATAACACTATAAGTAGTGATCAGGTAATTGTAGCGGGTCCCACAAGGTGCTGTCTTGGGCCCGGTTCTGTTCCTGGTACATATTAACGAAATGGGAAACCTTCTTGATAATGGCCGTGTTATCTCGTATGCAGATGATGTAGCTATTCTATTCCAAGCTGACACTTGGGAAAATGCTTATCAGGAGGCAGAGCGGGGACTTGGTTAGGTGCGAACATGGCTTAGTTCCAATCTCTTGAGACTAAATATAATTAAAACTAAATATGTTACATTTTCCTTCACGGCTGCTGATTAACGTCAAAAAAGTTATATTAAAATACATAATTGCTTAAATGTCATAACCAACAATGCACAATGCAATTGCCCATCCATAGAAAGAACCAGTATTTAGCGGTAATGGTTGATCAACACCTAAAATGGACCGACGATGCAGATCATATCTCAACAAAAATTAGAAAGCTTTATATTAATTCTACCAGCTAAGAAATATTTTAAGTAATAAAATTAGAAGAATATTATACAATACCTTAGTTGAACCAATTTTACGCCACTGCATTGTCGTCTGGGTTGTGTATATGATAATTCTTTTAAAAATGTATTAGTTACTTAAAATACCATTCTAAAAATCATTTTCAAAATGGATCGTTTATATAATACGGAGATGCTATATAAACAAACTAAAACTCTAAACATCAGAGGCCTATACATTTGCTCTTGTCTAAACGTTCTCCCGAAAATACGCAGCTTATATCCAACAACTATCCACACGTACCAAACTAAATCAAAATCGGACGAATCATTAAAGTTGCCATTCTATAGGAAATCTCATATTCAGCGATATGTTACCTACTTTGCTACAAAATTTTATAACTTACTACCTATTCAGATAAAGTCTCAACCACTCAAGATATATAAAAAAAAATTAAAAAATATTTTCAACAAAATCTTGATAAAATAATTTTTAAAACTAAGTAGTCTATCTATTTTTTAAATCTTTTTTTCTTTTAAAATTATAAAATAAACATGTTGAACTTGAATACCCTCTGAAGGGATAACTGACCATTACTATACTTATTTTTCACTTGCCATTTTATTATTGTTTTTTGAGGAGGGAAATTCATACACAAATTGCATCTGCAATTTAGGCGAAATTCTTTCTCAACTATAAATTAGTAGGAAAATATTTTACAGTTATGTATAGTATTAT
Organism: Leptura quadrifasciata; assembly: GCA_963675555.1. NCBI lineage: Eukaryota > Metazoa > Arthropoda > Insecta > Coleoptera > Cerambycidae > Leptura > Leptura quadrifasciata. Next base: position 136,386,878 of record OY776676.1, read on the forward strand.
AGTAAAATATTATAGTTATAGTTATTATAGGCTATAATGTTTTGTAAATTACTAAGTGTGTGGTTGTAAATTTTGTTTAACAAAGAAAGAATAAACTGATTGATTGATTGATAAATCGATTGATTAAATCAATTAAGATTTGAGCGTTACCAACTGGCAACTAACAAATCTACTTTTAAATTGGAAAAACTTCTCTCAACGGAAGGAGCAGCTGCACAACACTCCTATAGAGTTTATTATCAATTGCAAACTTGGCTTGGTTATTTGGGCAACGAGCCCGATAACAAAAAAGCTAAACAATAGAGCTGGAATGAACATCTAGGTAGACTCGTGCCCAAATTTATCCCAGACAGTTCAGACTTAATTCCCGAAAAGTTATTAACAGTTCCAGTTGGGAAAGTGGTTGTAATAAACAAAGATGTAGCTGCCGAAAACACAGCTTAAAATGTACCAATGCAGTATTTGTCATGAAAACTGTTCAAATAGAGATAAAGAAATATTTGAAGACTTAAGTGATTCGGAAGAGATTATTTGTGAAATGCTAGCAAAGAATCGCGATATTGAAATTGAAGAGCTCGAAGAAAATTACATAACAATGAATACGTAGCGAATCAATATTTGTAAAAAAGTTTCAATAAATTAATTGTTTTACTTAATAATTATTTATTCAGATTATTTTATTCAAATACACCTAAAACAGATTACTCATCGTTATACCATTTATTTAGTAAGAAGATAGTAAAATATACATTAATAAAAATGCACACTGGGTCAGTGAGTCTTAACTTTAGCTTACGACTTTCAGTACGGTACGGTGCATTGCCATGAAAAACTTAATTTTCAGAATGATTTCCGCCACTTTCTTTATTTAAATTCGTTCAACTTTAGTAATATTACATTGTCAATGTCAGTCAATTCTGTCATTGAAATTTAATCCATTATTTACATAAATAATTTTTAAAAATTGAAAATAATATATCGAAAAATTCGTTATTCGAGAAGTCATTTTTCTTGTTTTTCTCAATTTTAAGCGGTTACTTCAACGGTTAAAATGAGCCCGGATAGAATATCTATATAAATAAATAGCAATAAAGTTTTCCGTCGAATATTTTAGTTTCTTTTTCGAAAAATATAAATATCTCGGAAACTACTTGTCTCCCAGATTCCAAAAAAATCATGCTTGTTCAATGCAGAAAAAGGTATACTTTCACATAATTTCATGTAAATTAAATTATTTTTACGAGAGAAAAAAATTAAAAACCGACAAATCGGTTTTCTGCCATATTCTCAGGAAATTTCAGGTTATGTTGAAAAATGCTTGACTTAGAAGTTTTAGATTTCTTTAATATCTACAACTTTTGTAAAAGACATTTTCCGCTAGGAGGTCACATTTCGCCGAAAAGCGCAAAAACCATTTTCAATCCATAAATAGCGCCCCCATTTCACAATTTCACTTTATCTCGTATTTAAATTGTGTTTTATCTCTTAGTTATAATCTTAACTAAAATTTCCGGTTGATCCTTTCCTGTTAATAGTTTTTTTTTTAAGTATTGGCACCAGCCTAATCGGATATATCGCTTTCTCAACCTTCGTCAAAATACATCTTTTACGTAACAAGGTGAAAAGGATGAGCACTTCAGTATTTTGCACAACAAATATTTATTTTAAGTTTCTACATATTTTCTAGTGCAAATTCAATGTAGGCCTAAATTAATTAATTATAAATACAGTGAGAAAATATGTCAGATATTTATGAGCTGTTACATCAGTTTTGTTTGTCAACCCGATATCATTTCCGAGAGCAGCCGGCGATTTTTCAACATTTTAACGGTCCACTTAAGTGTCTTGGTATCGTAGGCAATAATTACATCATACATCATTTTTTTACGTACGTAAAATCGATGTAAATGTTATTTGGTCTAGGTACCTACCTATACTTATGTTCAATCAGATAAGGTATTTTAATAATTGGCCTAACAGTACACAGCATTGTATACATACAGGTTTTAAGCATTGCTTCGGGTCTGTTTAAATTAAGGCAGCTATTTGAAACAAATCATTTTTCTAAGGTGTGTAATTTAAAAATATACAGCAACATGTGGAGGTAATTTAATGCAAGTGTCTTGCCGCTCTTACGAAGGCGGATTACAATATAAATTGTTCATTTTATATTTATTTTGTTAATGCTTCTACTTTTTAGAAGACCATCTAACTGTGTAGTTACAAAAATATCGTTTGGGACTGCCAGGATGATTAAACGATCTCGCATTATGAAACGTATCCAAAATGAGCATTAAGTAATGTTTCAAATGTATTTGTTATAATCTTTTACTAACTTACTGGTTAAAAGATTGTGTATAATTTATTATTTTTTCTACAAAAAAACTATTTAGCTGCTGCTCTTGGTGTTTATCTAAATGTCAGTAAATAAATAGCACAGTAGAACGTTACTAGGCAATTTTTACTTTCCCATATATGTAGTATATAATGAAAGTATGGTGATCGTGCAAAAATTCGATTTTGCGTTTTTGATAGGTTTACACGTTTTCAGGTCCCCTGAACCCAAGAACTTGGTTTCTAAAAATGCATGTCTGCCGTCTGTGGTCGCACCTAGAGCCCAAACTACTGGATCGATTTTGTTCAAATTTTACATGTGTATTCAAGACGGCCACACCTTGATACGAAATCGCAAAATCGATTCTAACTCAAATGTGGGGGGTGTAAACCCCTAAAAACAAGAAAAAAAATAGAAAATAATTTTTTTCTCTAAAACGGCTCTAACCATTTTGATCAAATTTGGTACATGGACGCTCCCCTAGTACCGATATGAAATGATATGACTAGTTGCCCTTAGAAAATACCTGGAAGGAAGCAGCTGTGGGGGGGGGTTCTCAAACGGATCTAACAATTTTAATCAAATTTAACACATGAATACTGACTTACTTAGTAGTAGCATAAGGCAACCAGACCGCTCGTACCTAAGAAATACAGGGAGGGTAGAAAATGTAGGGAGGGAAGCTGTGAGGGGTGAGTTCGGTCTACTCCTAAATGGGAAAATTTGTCCGAGTTGTCGCGGACCGATTTTTTCTATTTAACAGGAGGAACGGCACTAGGTAGGAAACTAATAGCAGTAACGTCGTTGTTAGCAGTAGTCTATTTGAATAAATGGAATTAATGTTGAATTCGTGTATTACTGAATATGCTTCATCAATTTCTGTTTCCTCTAGTGTACGATATGAATATTCATGTGTACAACAAGCTTACTGCTTCTGATTTTGAATATTTGTAAGTCTAGCAAGTTTAAAATGATGCTATAATATTTTATTGTCTCTTTGGTCCCCATGACATAATTCTTTCGAAATATTTTTTCCTTTCAATTTCTTGACATTTAAGAAAATCTATTTTTTGGGCAAAAATACAAATTCAGCCTTTACAGAACATTTCTTAGGTACGCTTCAGTTAAGTTATATCTTTGTTGAAAGTTTTCCCTTTTATTTCTAACACTTACACTAGAGTGCCACTAAACACAACTACTCTCTTACTCTTCCACTACTTTTATTTTTATTTCTTGTGTGTCTAGTAGCGCATATGTGAAATATTTTTATGTCCCGTTCAGTTAATAGAGGTGTGACTCCATCCATGCTCTGATGATGGTGTTTATGTTGACTCCTTTAGCCATCCATAGTTGTTTATTTGTCTATTTCAGGTGCAGCATTGGTTCTAGCTTCATCCATTAATAATTGATACTCGGTGGTGGTTTGTTCAAGAACCATTGTTTCGTTCTTTTATGTATTCCTTGTTCATTCTTTGAGCGTCCTTCATCCAGTATCTTAGTTTCATGATCCAGTGTGTGCATCGTTAATTCTTTTGTATCGATATATATACACATATAGGCATATGCAATTCACATACAAATATATACACATATATTCTTTTTCTCTAAGGTGTTTAAATATTTCGTTTAGTTGTTACCCTGCTCCGAGGGTTCATACGTTTTTTTAAATTTATTTTTCATTGGCCAGTACAAAATAGCACAAAAAAAGCATAGGATTCGCCAAAAAGTGAAATCCACTGTAAATGAATCCGCGTGCTAAATATGAGATATACAAGTAATATATTATATAATTGTATAAACATTATACAATTAAGAGACTAAATACTAAAAATAATATATACATAAAACAATCTATACACACCTATATACATGCAGGAAGAATGTAGGTATCGAATAGAATGATAATAAATGATGAAGAATATACACTAATAAGTAAAATATTCGTCAAGACTGTAGAAACAATTTTCCATTAGGAAGTTTGAGACATTCTTTTTAAAAGGCTTAATATTTGTGATATTTTTTAGATTTACAGATAATTTATTAAATATCCTGACACCCACATAACACTAGCTTTTTTCATAGGTTATTAAGTGATGAAGGAGAACTAATAAGTCACTACCTCTGCGTTTGGAATAGTTGTGGAAAAATTTAGATTTCGTGAATTTGCCTTACATAAAGTAGAATTTCTATTATATATATATATATATATATATATATATATATATATATATATATATATTGCGATGTATTTGCATATTGGACGATTACGAAGATTGCATGTTTGTGGTATTTGCTGAATCAAGGTTTGAATTTGTTTATTTCCTTTAGATGGTTTTCAAAATTTATTTAAATTAGCTAAAGATCCGAAAGATATGTGTTTTAGAATGTTAATACTTGTTTAGAGTTGTTTTAATAGTTTTAAAGTTTTCATTTCATGTCAACAGTAAGTTTGATACTGACATCTATGTTAGTGGTTATTAAGTTATTGTTGAAATAATTTCTAACATTTAAGTCATTATGACATTTCTTTTAAGTAGGAAATTTTATTTTATAGTTGGTAAATCTTTTCCTGGAGAAAGACAAGGAGGTTTAAGTTAGGTTATGTTTGGCATGAAATTAATCAAAATTCATATGGTGTTTTGTTTTGTTTATTTTGATATTTAGTGATATAGAACAATAAACAACAGATAAAAGAGAGGTTGTAAAAATGGAAAAACGAATTTAAGAAAAAAAAGAACAAGTGAAAATTAGGGAGTGAAGAAGAAAAATAATAAACAAGGATTAAGAATTTTGAAATTGAATTGAAAGTCAGAAATTGCGGAGATCAGCGAAGAAGAGAAAAATAGACTGTAAATAAGAAGGTAGAGGTGTTATTGTGATTTGGAGTTGCAGAGGAGATAAGGGCGACATAAGGTGAAGAATTAATGAAAGGAGAATTGTTGGATTTGGAAAGAGAAGTGCGTAGCTACGAAGAAGGAAGGTTTTTGTGTGTTTAATTTTGGACAAGGTCGTATATTAAAATTTCAATAGTGTACTTATTAGACTTTCGAACCTGTTATAAAGCTAAATTATCTAAATATCAAAGAAAATAAATTATTTATGTCAGATTAAAAATTTTACTTTAATAAAAATTTCATTTTAAATAGGAACTGAATTTGAACCTGCTCCTGAAGGGAAAGATAAGCTAGCCGGCCCATTAAATATTTTGACATACTTTCGGATCAAAAGGTAAGAGATTTTAATTTGATCTTTTGGTTTTAAAGTTTTTTTTTATCTATTGGAAATAAGCAAGTTAAGGTTTGATTAGTACTGCAAATTATTAAGTACAATAAAAAGTAGAACAGCACAATATATATATATATATATATATATATACATGACAGGGTAAGAAGTTTTAGGTCTCTAAATATATTTCTACACGATGTCCCTCGAGAGACACCAACCATGTTTCTAATGACCCGTTCCTACATTCTAAAAACGCTACAACTAAAACTAGATGATCCTCAACGTAGGACAATCTAGACACAAATTGCGAAAAGTAATAGGACCTAACAATGCACTCATTTGTGTGTTTCCTTAAACGATATATTGCAAATCAAATCTTTGAAAGTTTGTTACATAAATTGTTGACATGCGTTTCCCAGAATTGCCAAGGTGTATATACCCAAGAATTTCACATCAGTTACTTGTTGTACTGATTTTCCGTTGGTTTTTAATAATTGACTTTCTTTAATATGACTATAAAACTGTTAATAAAAACTGTTTTCAATTAATTTAAATAAAACTTATTTTGTTGGAACCAGGCTACAATTTATTTAACATTAGCTGTACCATTTTCTTAACATCAGAAAGGGACAGATCAATACACAAGTAATTATTATGATAAGCATACATAACTAATGAATCAGATTCATCAATGTTTGGCAAATCATTTACAAACAGGATAAATAATAAGAGTCCAAGGACTGATCCTTGTGACACTCCAGATTTTATTTCCAAATTTTCTAACCTTACGTTGTTGATATCAACAAACTGTTGTTTTCCTGAAAGATAAGACGATATCCAACTGTATATTTTTGCTTTTAGACCATACTTGTATAGTTTTTCTGAGAGTAAAATATGATTGACAATGTCAAAAGCTTTGCTCAAATCCATAAAAATACCAAAAATTTTACTACCGTTATTTAGGTTATCATACATTTTTTGCAAAAATTCTAGAACTGCAGTTTATGTGGAAATTATTATAAAAAAGGAAATTATTTTCCCATATATATTTTTTTGTAAGACTTTAGATAAAGTGGAAAGAAGTGAAATAGGTCGGTAATTTTCAAGACATGTTGGCTCTCCTTTTTTGTATATTGGAGTTACGCGTTCTGTTTTCAATGCCTTCGCAAATATACCTTCTTTTAAAGATTTATTTTTTAAGTAAGTTAGGGGCTTAACAATAAAGTGAACTGTGCTGTAAAATATTTGAGTTTATAAGGTCATCTTCGGATGAATGAATTTTTTTAAAACTATGTATACAATTGTAGACTGCTGTTTCGGATACAGGTTCAAGATACATTGTGGGATATATTTTTCCAAGATTTAATTGAAATTGCTCTTTTTCACTAAGTACAAATTTATCATTTAATTTTTTTGGTACATCTATAAAAAAATTGTTGAAATGGATGGTCATTATTGCTGGATCATCTATGATAGCTTTATTTACTAGAATTTCTTTCACTTTATTATCACTCTTCTTTTTGTATTATTATTAATTATTTCCCATGTAACTTTGGATTTGTTATTTGCTTCATTATATATTTTATCATTAGACATTTTTTTGCTGCTTTAATAACTTTCCTATAACATTTTTTGTATTTCTTGTAGGTAATAAAATGCTCAACATTTTTTGTTTCAATTGCAATTTTATAAAAAAGTTTTAATTTATTACATGATTTGCGAAAACCTTTTTTTAAACCATGGATTTTTTTTTTTGAATGTTGTGATAGGGTAGCTAGGTTTATATAGTATTTTAGAATGTTGATAAAAGCGTCAAAACCGGCATCTACTCTATGAGTATTATAAATATCCTCCCAGATTTCTCTGCTAACATGATAAAGTAATGTTCACAGTTGTTACCAGAAAAAATTCTACCAGACAAAAAGTCAGAATTTATTTGATTATCAATATCTGTTTAATTTCAAATACTGAGCCGAATTTCAAAGAATACCCTGCATTTTTGTCATTCCTCTAGTTTCTTGGTTCAATGTTGTGGTGTGTATCTCACCTCATATGTATATCAATGCCTCTTATAAGTATAAACACATATCTACATATATACAAACATATACATCTATATCTTTTAATAATTGTTATGTTTTCTTTTTGATAATGCTTCGTATAGGCAATTATTATCATCATTATCATCATCGACTTCTTGCAATGATAGTGTGTTTTCCGATTCATTGACCCATTCTTTTGTCTTCTTAAAAGGAAATATTATTATTACAGTTATTACTATTTATTTAAAATTTATAATTGTATAATTGCAATAATATAAGTAAATTCATTATTATCATGTCATTATTATTACTATTTAGGGTTTAATTTAAATTCAATTTTGATAGAGATTTCTTCTCCATGAATATTTGACCTATTTATTGAGTTATATTTTTCAGCTTATAGATTATTGCATCATTTATATAGTGTCTCTTCCGATTCCCTTGAAAGTTAAACATTAGACAGCTCATAGTTTATTTTACCTCAACATTTGTTCATCCATTTATGCACATTTTATTAAATGTAGATATGAGGTCAAATAATTAGGCAATAATTAGGCAAGTCAAAAGTTTTCTTATCTTTAAAGCTCAATGTAATGCAGTTCCTGCTATTTTCCTTGTTTCATTTCACTACGCTATAGTTACACTGGAAACACAATAAACCACTTAAGCTTCATAGATTAAAACATGACCGCGTTCCGCAAATGTCGATAAATGTGCAATAATCATGAAAATATTGCATTTCAAAGTGTATCTGAAAATGACATCCTAAATGTTACAGGAAATTTAAAAAAAAAACAAGATGACATCGGGTCCCTTTAATATACCATCCTTTATTGTAACAATTATATTAATAGGTGTTCTAACTGTTCTGTTGCGTTAAGAAGAAAATCCATTGCTAGTTGCTAGAAGTTGACCAAAATTTATTCGATGTTCAAAAGGATCGTTAATCGTAATTATAAGGTTAGGCTTATTCTTTAAAAATTTTCAAACATTTTCGAAATTATTTTATATGATCACATCTGTCCCTTTGTTCGTAATCAAATATCTCCTAATCAACATGTTGGGCTATAAAGCTAATTTTATTATTAAATTATCTACAGCAATGTGTTCTGAACGTTTATTTTAGAAAAATTGCTTTGAGGATTATAAATGGGTGTTCTGTTTGAGAAAAACTTTTCAAATAATGCATAGTATCGGTTTTCTTGCAATGATTGTGATTCTGAAATGTAAAAATGTGTAAACCAAATAATATACAATTATTTTGGTTTCATACTACACATGATGAGTTCAGAGAGCCTCGTGGAGCGTTCCAGCTGGTATCAAAACTTGTTGCAAATTACTCTCCAGAGACCCTCTTGAAGAGCTACAAACTCATCATCATAACGGACTTTTTGTGTGGGTCCTGAAAGTAGTAGACAACTTTGTATAGAAAATTTATTCCGAACCGCAATGAGCTTTTTTAAGGTAGCTCCTAAAAAGAGTAACGAAAAATTTGGATTTTGTTGCAGTTCCTAAATGGAACTACGAACATCTAAATTTTATTGCTGTCCCTAAAACTCTAATTAAATTTGAATTTCGTCTTAGTTCCTAAGGATTCAAAAATGACGAAAATACGGTTTCTGTTTATTCCTAAAGGAAACAACGAATATTTTGTCAATTTTTATTATATTTCCAGAAATTTTCTCGAAGGTATTTTTAAATGACGCAAGTATCAAATTTTGTGGCAGTTCCCGAAAATCTCTTTGATCGAAATTTTCATGATATTTGAACGGATCGAATTTTACGGTTCTTTGGTAAGTTCTAGAATAATAGCACAATGTGACATAGCCCATGTTCATTCTAAAAGAGTAATCTATCAAGCAGTGAACGTTAATATAATGAGTACAAAAGAAGGACATCTGATAGCAGTAAAGCACAAATAAATGAAAAATTTATGCAGACATTTTTTTTTTTAACTTTTAAAACTCTTATAATAAATATAATGTATGAACATAGTCCTTATGAGGTGGGTGAAGCAACAACTATTAAAATTTGTTTTATATAATACCCACAAAAAATATTAGAAATTACACAAATAGATGTTTTAAAAAACTAAAACATTAATTATATTTTAATAAACATTTGTTAAATAGTGAGATAACATCAAATACTAATTTCAGTGTTAATAAAAAAAAATTACACATATTTTTGCAAGAACAGGCTTGAAAGTTACCGACAGAATGTAATAAATGTGCGCATATGGCAAATTAAAATATTGCAGTAAGTTCCCCAAATTCAAACGAACTTTAAAATAAATTACAGAAAGTCGAAATAGTTGCTTCCCAATGAATGAAACATATGTTCTCTCAAATGTATGCAAGTCCATGACATTAAATAATTTCTAATTATTAATTTAATTCGACTAAGTCTTTAAATTGTCAAACGGATATTAATATGATTTATCGAATTATGCATATTCTATTTAAATCTGGACCCTATAATGTAAAAAATGACCATAGAAGCGTAAGTAATGGAAGTAACGGATATTCATATTTATTTTGTACATTTATTTTATACGTCAAATGCCTGTAAGGCAGTTAGTTATTAAGACCTATTCCGTATGGCCTCATGTAAAATTTCCTTCACACGCAATGGTGCATGATGGTTTTTGAATATTAAGATTATTAAATTGATTATCGTTAATAATATGGGCTAATTTCATAGGAGAATAATATTGATCACAATCTAGATTAAATTGCAAGAAAAAAAAGATTATAGTATAATTTTAGATATTTCGATGGAGTCCATTAAGCGATAAGAATTCGATTACCAAGCGCGTTTGATGTTCAAACAAGAGTTCAAAATGTTTATATTGTTATAGCGGTATGCTGTAAATTGCAATTGTATGCAATCGCGATCTGTTCGGTCTTGTTAACTAGTATTTTACATTTAAATGGTTTTCTTGAAATGTAGTGACTTGAAGAAAATATAAATGTAGTCCACTTTTTGCACCATTTTATCTTCATAAACACAATGAGCCGATATCACACTCGAGAAGAGCTAGAATGGCAAAAATAATCAAACAACTTCGAACCGCTATAAAACCCATTGAAAATGCTATTACTTGTTTTTTTATTGAGGCTTTAGAAAGGAACTGGAGCCGCTAAATCTGGTGGCCGTGGCGGCTAGTAGGCAATTGCGCAACGAGAAGATAATCGATCTAGAAAGTCAAAATTTTTTTCCTGTCGATATAACATCATCCTACTGGTCCAGTCTGTTGAGAGTTATCCCTTGCAAAGTTCCGATTTTGCAGTTTCGTCTCAAGGTTTGACCATTCTGAATACGTGTACAAAATTTAACCAATTCAGCAGTTTAAGCTCTAGGTGCGACTGTGAATGATCCATGCTTTAGGTGTTTGAGGCACATTTTGTTACTCTACTCTACAAAATTTATACTTACTTTCTATTTTCCTTAACTGCCTTAACCAAATGGTATTAATCGGACGTCACTACACTATCTACACTGTCTTAATGCTAACACACTAAATCTAACATTTCTTAATTAACCCAAAAAAAACAAATGTTATTAGTATTGACTCAGTAAGACACAATGAAAGAGGATGAAGAGGTCTTTTGAAAAATTTCTGTTAGTTACAATTTATGTATATTGGTATAAGGTTACCGAGAGTGTCGGTTCATACCACACATGGTGAGAATTAGGATGACTAGGACAATTCAGCCTCCAACTGCCATCGAATGGTTTACGTTAAAGCAATCGACTGACACCAAAAAGATTCAACTGAAAATTTAATATTTCCCATCTTTGTGGGCTTTTAAGTTGCTTGTCTTTATATGCATTTGTAAAATATTATTAGTAATTTCGGGCACTCTGTTATCGAGTTATTTTTAAAAAATTACATTTTTAATGTCACTCAGTAAACAAAAGAACTTGAAATAGTTTAAATCAAATGTTAAAACTGGGCGCCCGTAGCTTTTTGACAATAATGGAGGCATTGCTGAAACTCTTCTAAAACATTTTGTATAGTTTCCGGGGTGATTAATTTCTTGCCTTATTCTGTGTTTTAAATCATCGAAGTTATTTGATCTGTTGAAATAGACTTTCGGTTTTAAGTAACCCCATAAAAAATAGTCGAGCAGGGTCCAATCGGGAGAATGGGCAGGCCACTCAATTTCACCGCGTCTACCGATCCACCTATTGGGAAAACTTGATTAAAATGGGCTCTTACTTCCAATGCAAAATTCGGTGTCGCTCCGTCCTGCTGATACCAAATATTTCTATCAATTTCATTAAGGTTGTCATAATCTGGGAAAAGTATTCTTAACACTGAAACTAAGAAATTTTGCAAGAAATCCAAGTAACGCGGGCCAGTTAATGTGCTATTAAAGAAACATGGTCCGATAATTTGATAATTTATAATTCCAGTACAAACGTTCACCGTCTTAGGATATTGAGTATTGACCTCCATTATCCAATGTGGATTTTCTGCACTCCCGTATCTACAGTTTTATTTGTAGACTGTTCCATTTAAGACGAATGTTACTTCATCAGAAAAAAATAATGTTTTTTATAAATAACGGATCATCTTGGCATCTATTTGCCACGATTCGAAAAATTTCAATTGGCGATCAGGGTCATCGTCGTTAAGTTCTTGAACCAAATGAATTTTCTATGGGTGGTATTTTTCATTTTTTAGAAGACGCAATATGGACGTTTTACTAACATCATTATCGCCGGCAACTTGTCTTATAGGTTTATGTGGATTATCTTGAATATCTAACAATATATCAAATTTATTTTTGTCGTCTAAAAAGCCTTTCCTACTAGATTTATGAATATCTGTGACATTCACGAAATTTGTTTACTACTCTACTAGCCGTAGAGTAAGAAATGCGACGGTCAGGATACTTGGTATTGAAGATTTCCCATACCTGCTTCTGTGTTCTTGTAACAAATAAAGAAATTATAATTTTTTCTCTTATTACTTCTTTCTTTTTGTTGGGTATTTTTCCACCTGCATATTTGAAAAAACGATACATTTAAATTGAATGTTATGACACAGAATTAATTTAAAAAGTCAGATTTGACAGATATTTGGTACATACAATAGTTTAGGATACATTTAATTTTATTGATGAAGAATATAGAAAATTCAAAAAATCTTATATTGCCGAATAGAGAATAAAAAACCTTTAACATGAGCTACCACACGCGCCCTCGTAGCTGTAGGGGGTTGAAGGGAGAGGTTAGAATTAAAAATTGATGTGTTTTAGGATTTTCCTCATAAAATGTGGCAATTAAACTAATTATTCTTTTCTGTTGGTCCATATACACTATTTAAAAGACCTTTTTAATTTGGAAAAAACTTCTTAAATTACTTTTGGTTGCCAGGAACGTTCAGTATTTAATATTTCAATATTAACTCTAGGAACAATGATGAAATACTAAATATTAACAATAATATGATTATATTATAAAGGAATTCAATACTCCTCTTAATTACGAACAGGAAAAAATACATATTTTATAAACTTAAAAAAAATCATTAAATGTCATTAAAAAAACAACCTTTTGACATTTATATATTTTTTGTCGAACAATAATCGATATAAATTTATGGACCACTCGTCTTTACATGTAAGAAGGAGGCGGAAATGCAATCCTAATTTCTACTTTGAATAAAAATTTAGAATCGAATAAATTTTGTCGAGCGACATCAACAGGTTGTAAATTATCTAACTTCGAATTTTATTACCTGTGGTGTAGCTTACAGTGGGAAACATTAAACTGAAATGCTTAATTAAATATCTAATTATATATTTTATTAACACAACATCGTTAAATCAAAATATATCAAAAAGTTTAATTATTCGGCGATCATATTTAAAGACGCAGCCATAAAATAACAAATATTTTTATCTGGTGTATGAAACACCTTCGAATTTTAATACTCCCATGACATTTATTAGGTAAATTTCGAAACCAGGTTGTTTTGAAAAAGCGTTCTTCATTAAAATAAGAATATATAAAACGGGCAATAAAAGTCTCAAAGGAATATAAAAGTATCACACCTACGTGTAATCTAAGTCCTCATGTACGCAATTTAAAAATAAAATGAAAATAACTCGCTGAGCAATGGCTTGTGTCCAAAATGTCCTATAGCCTATTTACATCTGTAACTGCCTGTACATATTATTCATCTCTCTTTAAAACGGCATTTGACTCTTACAGGATGGCTCTCTCCAAGAAATTAACGATGTATTTTACTTTATCAATTTTTCAAATATAAACATATAGGTAATAATGGTGACGTATGAAAGAGAATGGGTTAAAAAAATGCGTTTTTCTTACAGAGGACATTTGGACCACAGAAATCCTTTGCTCTTGGCTACATCCTTAACGAAAGCTTTCTCTTTTGCAAATCTCTGTTCATCCAGACGGAAACTTATCAGACGATGAATTAAGAAATTAAGAACAACCGTATGCTGCACAATGATCTGAGTTATTAAGAATGTAGTACCAGTAGTGTTGGTATCTTCTCTACAGCCATCGAATTCTAATTTAAAAAATGGTAATTATTCATCAGTTTCAACTTGATAGCTGAATTTAACCGAAGTGAAATGGCTATTTAATTTGAAGACAAAATTGTCTATACCTGAATTTTTTGTATCAAATGCTGCGGACATCCTGTTACGTGTTTACAATTTCCATTAAACACCCTGTATGTAGGTTCAATAAATTGCAACAAAAATCTTTACAAATCCTTGAGTTTGGTGTCTAAATTCGTTTTCTCTGATTGGGCTTCTTCCACAGAAACGGACCGTACTCTGTGCCACAAGGAATCTATATAAGCGGCCTCTACCTGAAGTGCATGGAACAATAATTCACTATTAGTCTTATGCCTAGAGAGTCTAAGGACCCGCCTGATTTCCTCGTTTTTTATGCCATCAATAAACGTTTCAACTGCTAATTGCTCCTGGAACTGCCTTGGAGCATCTGGGTAAGCCAAGTGTGCCAATCCCTCTACTGCAGTGTCAAATCCACGTAAACTCTCCCCAGCGTTTTGCATATGTGATTTTAGCTGGGTCCGATATAGTTGGGAGAAATTTGGTCGCCATATCTCAGATCTAGTGCAGCCATCAAAACTTTAAAATCCTGTTACTGCACCACTGGAATCGCCTGAAGCAACTCCGATGCTTGGCCCCTTAATGCTAGCACTAATGCCATAGCCTTGTCTTCATTACTCCAGTTGTTTGCGCGTGCAGCTACCTCAAACTGTCTTTTATACGTCGTCCATGAAGTTTGACCGTCAAAGGAGGGCGGTTGTAACCGAGGGCCTGATGATGCTACTAGCTGGCCTCCTCTTTCCCTTAACTGTCGCTCTGCTCCCTCTTCGATCATATTTACCTTCCCTTTGACTTCACTAACCTCTCCTTCGACGTTACCAAATTTTTGTTCAACTTTATGCACTTTTTCCTTGAGCTCATTAGTGGCTGACAGAATAGCATCTTGTTGCACATGTGTAATTTTTCTCAATTCTTCCTTTTCTTCTTGACATCTTTCTTTTTCTTCTTGACGGCGTCATTCTTGTTCCTCCTTTTCGAGTTCTTTTTCTTCTTGACGTTTTCTTTCATGTCCTTTTTCTCCTTGACGTCGTTTTTCTTGTTCTTCTTTGTCTTCATGACGTTGGTCTAACATAATTTTTCTTAATTTTGCGAACATCTCTTGTATTTGTTTTTCGGCAGCCATGCTTCTTGTTTCTATCAAAAAGTTCTTGAAAAATGACAAATATCCTATAATGTATCAATAGTGCTAAATTGTAAAATAGACTGTTTGCTCTTTATTACTCTTCTTTTTGTACTTTGTTATATAGTGATTTTGTATTTGTTGCAGTCTAAGCTGAGCCCCGCCTTAATAAAGTCATCTTTCATTGACCAAAAAATCTTGTAAACTATTATAACAATTTGAAGATTCTTATTGAAGAATAATTTATAAAATGGAGATAGTATGTGGAAGAGAGAGATGTGGAATAACTCGCAGAATCAGTGTTTTATTTGGTTCTTGCGCCATCTGTGTGCCCAATCTGACAGTAGAGCTGCAAGCCAAACAAGCATTTGTCCTAATCAGTACCTGGACTTCAAGCGCGCCGATACGCGTTAAAAAAATTCAGGTTTTTTCAGTATGTCTTCAAGAGGCTGTGATATTTCTCCCGATTGCTTTTGTCTTATTTGCGGCGAAAACACTGTCAAAACGCAACGAGGAAACAAGTGATTTTGTGAAAAAAGCTTATTTAGCATACTTCAAACTGAAACTTGAGGATGAAGAAAATGCCTGGGCTCCCCATAAACTGTTGGAAGGAGATGCGAAGAAGATCTCCGCTTGTGGTATAAATGCATGAGCCAATCTTTCCGTTTCGCTGTCTCAGTGATATGACGTGAACAACAGAACCACTTTTGTTCGATCGTAAGGCCTTCAATAGACAAAACAAAAAAGGAATAACTTGCTGAAACCTAACTTTAGGTATTCGTCCAGCTCTATACACCAGATAAATGCCAGTATCATATCCACCCCTTAATTTGGATTATATCAGATTTGCCTTAGAAGAAGATGCAGTACCACCAATGGAAGATTCAGGCTCTGTGGATGAGAGGTTTCAACTTTTTTTAGAAGAGTTAAACGATCTTGTTAGAGATTTGGCCCTTTCGAAAGATGGATGCTGCTGAATTGTTGGGATCAAGACTAAAAAATGAAGAAAAATTGTTACTTGGAACGTCGGTATTGTGGTACAGGCATGGAGAGAGGGAGGTAGAGAGAATTTACATTGTTTTATTGTAAGGAGGGAAATCTCGTTTTTTCTCTCTCGTTTCTCTTTCTGATGTCCCTGTACCTATGAGGCAATTTGAAATAGAATATGAATCATCCCAATGGCGCTTATTTATAGATTATTCCAAGACAAGCCTCAAAGCTGCCTTTCTGCGTAATGAAAATGAATTTGTATCAGTCCCTGTTGGACACTCATTGCATCTGGAGGACAGTTATGAAAATTCGTGGAGATCACAAAGTACTAACCATGTTGTTGGGCCATGAGTGAGACTACACAAAGTATCCCTGCTTCCTATGCTTGTAGGATAGTTGGTCCAAAGATCTTCATTGGAAAATAACTGTTTGGCCACTTCGAAACGCCCTAACTTCTGGTGAAAATAACGCCATCAATAAAAACATGATTCCTCGTTCTCTTACCATCCCTTTAAATTAAATTGGAACTTATGAAGCAATTTTATAAATATTTACCAAAATATCAGGAATATTTCAAACACCTGTGCTCCAAGTTCCCAAAACTGTCTGAGGCCAAGTTGAAAGAGGGAATTTTGTAGGACTCGAACTACGTAAACTCTTTTTTGATTCTTTGTTTCCAAAGTTCATGAGTGAAACTGAAAGAAAAGTGTGGGATTCATTTAAAAATGTGACGCACACATTTCTGGGAATTAACAAAGATTCAGATTATAAAAATATTGTCGAACGCATGTTAACTAAATTTAAAGCTCAAGGCTGCAACATGAGCTTAAAAATCAATTTTATACATTCACACGTGGACTTCCTTCCTGAAAATTTAGGAGTCTATAGTGAGGAGCAGCGACAAAGCTTCCATCAGGATGCTATGGGAATGGAAAGGTGTTACCAGGGAAGATGATATGTGATTATGACAGCTCACTACTGTTGGATATTTTAAGCGAGAGATAAGGAAAAACGACAGCGCACCAGGAGAAATATGAAAAAGAAGAAGAAAAGTGTTACAAGCCAACAGAGTCAAAAATAAACAATCAATCAATTGTTTTTCATCGCTGACACACTTAATTATGATTTACTTTATAAAATGATGCTTTTTTGACAGGTCAGTGTTGATTCAATACTATACTTTCTTCTTTTGCAAGAAAACTCTACGCGATAAAAAAATGAACGTCAGATTCACGTTAGATTCAGTACTCCGTAAAACATACAGGGTGTCCCACCGGAAACTGAATCGATCGATATAGAGAAAAGTATGCATCAGAAAATTTTGAAAATTTAGAAATTTTGAGCAATTATTAAATTAAAATGGAATCATGTTTTTATTTGATTTTATCTCTGCTATTTTAGTTCATGCCATATCTTCAATTAGATTAATACGCATGTTACAGTGTTAGTGTTATTTTGCGTTCTTGTGGATATCGAGTAGCAAATGTGCTGCAACTTCTTGATATTACTTTATCACATTCTTCATAAATAATATACAAATTTAAAAAGTTTTCGTTGGTATAATTTAAATGTGCTGGCATTTCTTGACATAAGATAAATGACTGATTGTTTCTAATCATGGCTATTTTGAGAAATGATTACAACAATTCATGAATTTCTAATAAAATCGCAAATATTTCAAAAAGTTGTAACTTTAACCCCCACAATGCTAATATCAGAAAAAAGGGAATTCAATTTTACACAGCTTAACGTAAAAAATGCAGGGTGTTCCATTTGACCTAAACAAGTTTTCGCGGTTTAAAGTTGACATGATGTAACGCGAAAAACGGAACACTTGGTATGATATTATTGAATTTATTTCAGTTGTGGAACGTAGCTCTCCTTGTGTTCTTTTTATGTGACAAGAAGCAAATGAGGATCTTTTACACGAAGAAAGTTATAACGGTTCTTGCAAACCGTTGCACCTGTCAAATTTTCTATAAAATGTCAAATATCTCTGAAACGGCTAGGTTTAGGTATAGGATATGCTACATAGTTTCGACTCAGAATTTTATGCTCTTTTCGAAAACCCTAAAATATATAGGGTGTTCCATTTGAAATAAGCAAGTTGGTATCGACTTCCGGTATAAGCGGAAGTGCCAGCAGCTTGAAATTATTTTAGTTGGATTGGCTACACCGACATTAGTAATTATCTAAATTTTCAAAATTTTCTGATGCGTTCTTTTCTCTATATCGATCTATTCATTTCCCGGTGAGACACCCTGTATAGTTCACTAAAAAGAATCCATGCAGCTGATTTTCTTGCAAACCTGCAAACTGGCGTATAACTAATATTATGATTGATGTAATGACCATGTTCTATAATCAATTCGTCTAATACTTTTATTTTGAAAAGGGAATTGAAGAGGAATCGCATAACTAATAATTGTGATGATGTAGATTTTATTTTGTTTTTTAATTGCCAAAATTATCTCATCGATATTAAACCGTCTTATATCCTGTTTGTTTTACTTTTACACATTATGTATTTAATAATCCGAAAGTATCCAAAAATTATTCTGGAATAGATCAAAAAAATTATTTTAATAAACATGCAAATGAAAATATTTCAAAAGCTTTACATCAAGCAATGAATCATTAAATAGAAAAAAATATGACCGAAGTCATGGAATAACGAGAAAAAATTTATATTTTTTTAATGTTTTTTATATAAGCATTAAACATTTCAACAAAATTAAACCTTTGAATGTCAGTCCTCCAATAGGCATCGTGAGTGATTACAAAGCCAACATAAAAAAGCTTTCGTTGTAATTGAAAAATACGTCCGGAATCTGATCAATACTCGTTGCATTCCATAGAGAAAGATCAAAGATGCTACAATAAACTGCGTGGGCTTGGAACATTGCGTAAAAAACATACGCACACACACGCATTATACAAAAATACACTGCAGCCTCCTTAGATAAATTACATACTAACTTACATATGCGTTGCAAAACACATATTTTTGTTCTCATTCTCAGTGTATTCTTCAATTTGTTTTAATTTTAGGTACGTTACAAGGTGGCCCACATACACATAATATGTCTAGCCGCACTAGGCGTGGCATCTATGTAAAGAAAATTGTACGTATTCATAGTTAATATCTTATGGAATTATAAAATATGAATGAAGTTGTGTCGCCATAACAAGAATTGATTTAGAAAATTGCCCTTGAAATTTTTATTTTATTTGTTATAGGATATACAGTAAATAAGGTTTTTTTCCTATAGAATATAATAAAATTCATTAAGTGTCAGCTGGTCACTTAAGATGATAAAATTTGAAAATTTAATGCACATGTTTCTGATATTTCGATGGTTTCTTCTTTTGCTTTTTCTTTGGTTAACCATGGTACTCTGAAAATTATTATTATTTTTATTAAATGCAATTTAAAATATTTGCTTAGAAACCTTGGTCTCAAATTATAGGCATAATTATAGGTTTTTACCTATATTTTTCCATAATAACGAGAAAAAACCTTATTTAAACAAAAACACTATTTTTTTTTAATTCTAAATTTTTCCTTTATAAACAAATTAACGTTATAGTGCCGTTCAAAGCTTTACTGCAAATAGAAAATACAACAAAAACTTTACGAGCTAATTATTAACGCCGGCCCGCGCACCAGTCGGTACGGTGTCACCAAACAAACCGACGTACCCTATACGTGATTCAATTTGGCGGCGGAATAGTACATACAGTAACGGTATTTTAATGAGGGCGTAAAGTTTTTATTGCAGTTTTTATAAGCAGTAAAGCTTTGAACGGTACTGTACTCTTTCGACTACAATAAAAAGCAAAAATATGACTCAATACTAAGAGACCAACAATCTAAAAAAGAAAAAGAAAGCTACAAAATGTTATTTGAAAACGAAAATATGAAACTTTTTATATTTTAATTGTTTGTAAACAAATGAATTAATATTTTAACCTAAAATCACAATGGTCTACTTTATAGATCTTGTATTAATATAAAAATTATAAATAAAGAACCCCTTTTAGTACTCATTTATATGAAATAAAATTTACTTTTTAAAATACTAGCGGCAAAATTTACGCGAGGGGAGAAAAACCTCAATCTCTCGAATACTTATATAAGTATTACTTTTCTTCGTTATTTATAAACGTAGGAGAATATCTTTTTGTTTTCAAATAGTAGCTTTTTTCTGCGCTTTATTTTGAAATTTGGTACACTTATATAATGCGTGATTGTTCTTTTTTAAGTAAATTTTTTTCTCCACCACTTCCGGTTTCACCGGAAGTGACATCTACTCTGTTATTTTAAATGGCACCCTGTATATATTTTTTTACCTATCTGATTCGTCTCTGGATTCTCTTTTCAACCATGTATCGGAACACGGCATTTGTTTTTAAAATGACAGTTAATATCAATTTTAGTTTGTTAAGTCTAGGTGGCCCTGATATGAACCTTGGCAGATATTGATGCGTAGTGTGCCGTGATATCGAGAGACCTCTGGTATGCAAATTTGTGCCTCATATTTTTTTGGGATTAACCAGTAGCTGAACAGACTAATAAGATCTAACTTATTTAAAAAATATATCTTTAAACAACCCACGATATCATAAAAACCAAGATAGGAACCCCATTTTTTATTTCACCTAGTTAAAAAACACTTATTTATCTTTTATTTTTGTCCAATACAATTGCTGTGCCTATCCTATTTTACTTTCTTCATTAAAATTAGTATCGAATGTTATTGCATAGTAATGAATATTGTACTTCAACAAAAATATTTAGTAAGCAGGCGGTGGAAACAAAATAAAAGTAGGTAAAACGATTTTTTCAATAAATAAGAAACATCAGTAAAACACATTTGAACAATATTGATGAAAAACCATAAAAACATTTTTACAACGAATGAATGAAATTAAAATGAAATATTTACTGAAGTACTACATACAAAATCATTTTTACTGCAGATGCTCAAAATGTTGTCCGTTATTATCTCTGCACAATCGTGTTTTTGTGACGGTAGCCCTAAGCACGTTATCTAACTGAAATTCAGTAATCCCATCGATTGTTCTTCTGACTCTCATTTCCATGTCTTCTCTGTTTGTTGGTGGAGTTCTATAAACGTTTTCCTTGAGGTGGCCCCCTACCAAAAAATCAAGCGGCGTAAAGTCTGGTGACCTTGCAGGCCATCGAACGGGCCCATTTATTCTCATCCAGTTTTCTCCAAACCTTTCATTTAAATAATTCACCACAACTCTACTGTTATGTGGTGGAGCCCCATCCTATTGAAAAATTATTGAGTTAACATTAGGTGGCAGTTCTTCCAAAAAATCTTGTATCTGGTTTTGCAAAAATCCCAAATATCTTTCTCCATTTAATGGATCATCAAAAATTATTGGCCCAAAAATTCCTCTGCCAATTACTCCTAACCATACATTAAAACTAAATCACTCCTGATATGCACTTTTTCTCATATTTCTGGGATTTTCTTGTGCCCAATACGATTAAATAATCTCAAATTAGTGAACCTGGACTCGTCGGAAAATAAAATTTGTTCATGAAAGTTATGGTCCAAATTGTGTCTGTTCAGAAACCAATTGCAATAGTTCAATCTTCTTTGAAAATCATTTTCGTATAAATGCTGGTGTATTTGGTACTTGTATGATTTAAATTTGTGTTTTTTCAAAATGCGTCGAGCTGATTCCCGATTTACACCGGTTTGGTGTTCAATCTGTCTTATCAAAATCGTGGGATCTGCCTCGACAATTGCAAGTACATTAATTTCCGACTCTTCATCGATAATGAAATTATTTTTCGGTACATCTGGTTCACTTCTGAATTGCTGTTCAACTCTTACAAAATAGTTGTTTGGTGGATGAATTCTTTCGGAAAATCTTTCTTGATATAAGTCAGCAAGCAGCCCGCCTGCTATTTTTCTTACATTCGCCATAGATTAGTAGCATATCTACTTTTTTATTTCGTGAATACATGGCAAAACGGAGTTAAAAACGTGATAACTTAGGTATAATTTATTTAATGAAAAATACTTAAATTGCTGCCAAGTAAACAATTCTTAATTATCAAATCAATATGACGCCTCGTTTTACCTTCTTTTGTTTCCACCGCCTGCTTACTATTTTCGTTGCAGTACAATATTCATTATTATGCAATAACATTCGATACTAACTTTAATGAAGAAAGCAAAATAGGATAGGCACAGCAATTGTATTGGACAAAAATAAAAGATAAATAAGTATTTTTTAACTAGGTGAAATAAAAAAATGGGGTTCCTATCTTAGTCTCTATGATATCGTGGGTTGTGTAAAGATATTGTTTCAAATAAGTTAGATCTTATTAGTCTGTTCAGCTACTGGTTATTCCCAAAAAATATGAAGCACAAAGTCGCATACCAGAGGTCTTTCAATATCACGGCACACTACGCATCAATATCTGCCAAGGTTCATATCAGGGCCACCTAGACTTAACAAACTAAAATTGATATTAACTGTAATTTTAAAAACAAATGCCGTGTTCCGATACATGGTTGAAAAGAGAATCTAGAGACGAATCAGGTAGGTAAAAAAAATATACAGGGTGCCATTTAAAATAACAGAGTAGATGTCACTTCCGGTGAAACCGGACGTGGTTGGAAAACAATAAAAAAGGACAATCACGCATTATATAAGTGTACCAAATTTCAAAATAATATCTTTTTAAATAAATATGCTACGGGGTGTAACATGTCTCCTGTGTCACCCGGTATATTCTAACTATAATTTTATCAGAGGCCACTATCCAAATTTATACCACATTTAAAATTGTCTGAAAAGGGGAATTTTATTAATGATACGAATCAGTCGGGTAAGTACGACCACACGAGTAAAAAAAACACATTTTAGTCCCGAGTTAAATACAAAATTTTTTGCATCGCCATTCGAAATTAGAAAACAATATAATTTTGTAAAAATACGGCAAAAAGTGTGAAATATCTTTATTTCACAATTTTTCCTTTATTTCTTAACTTATCAATAATGACATTGTTTTGATTAATTGAAGCTGTCAAATAAATGAAAAATTACAAAAATATATTATGACATTAATAGATCTTAAATTAACTTTCGGCAGTTTCTCTATGGTACAGAGTTACTCACTATATATTGACTCCCCTTCTTTATTTCTATTATTATTGAAAATAGAAAAAAAGTTTCGTATAAAAGTTATAGGATCTTACCTATATTTTATTGAAACGTGATAAAAAAGCAATATCATGTATAGGTCACGTGATACGAAATAAATATATTTTTTGAAATGGAACATTATATATGTTATTGCATTTACAAGTCACTTACCTTTCAGATTTACAGGATTGTAAATTGCCAAATTAAAAATGTATTCGATTGCCTCTCCCAACTCTACCTGTCTCCGTGCATATAGTCTACAGGTCTTTACCAATATGTTGCATGAAAACTGATTTTGCTGTTGGGTAGTTTTAATTTAGGCTTGCAAAAATTCTGTAACGGCAACTCACCGGCGTCTCCTTCCGAAGAATATCACATAATTTGACACGTTGAAGATACATCAATAAAATAACTAGCAAACCAAGAAGTCCCAGAAGTTTATTTGAGAATTCTGACTGTACGTATGGAAAGTCAGAATTCTTCAGTTTCAATCATCTCCAGATGATGCTGCCATAATTGGCGAAAAATATATATATAATATTCCATTAGAGTTTATTGCTTTGATTGTAGTGGGAATTTATTTGGGAATTCTCTACCTTTAATAGAAGGTCTAAGAATTTTTCAGTTTTAATTATATCGAGATTATGCCAATATAGTTTACGAAATCCGCACCAAGCACAATATTTCAGAGAAGTGTTCAGTGTTTTGATGGTTGTAGAAACTACTTTGTTAGAATGTATACGAAAGAAAAATTTCCAAGTATATGCGATAGATTTTATATGTGCCCATGATATGATGTATACCACCTTTTGCAACCACAATTATTTTTATAAAAAAATGGCAGATAAGTTAAATAATACCCCTCAATTTTTCCTAGGCACCAGATGTAAAAAGTGCACACGATAAACGACTGTATGAATGAATCAAAATGCGGTAAATATTTTTTGTCAAACACAAAACATTATATAACATAGTGTTTTATATCCCTTCATCGATTTTGCAATATTTTATCAAATCATGATATAGATTATAAATATTAGCCACACAAATCGGAATCGGCAACGCCAATTGCATATTTCCTCGTTATTATAACCAAATAGTAATTATAACACAATTCTATATTACTAGAGTTGTTATATAACATTCCATGTTGTTTAATGAATATTAGACCATTATAAGATGCTGCAAGAAGCAGTAAAGCAGTAGATTGCTTGTTCTGATAAATCTGTTAATATCTATAGTTGTTAAGTCTTGCATCTGAAATTACTGTCATGCCTTGAAGTGGAAATAGCAAGTAGTGGTAGCTTATCGACCATCACATTAGAACAGCAGCGAAATCAGATAAGCCATAAAGTAAATTCATAATAAGTTTTAATTATTTATATTACGTTTTCTTTGTTAAGAGACCTCTAACGTTAATTTTGTTTAATATGTACACTGCTAGACAAAACTAACGAATATTATTTATGAAACAAGGCCTTCTATCATAGAGGTGAACTAATAGTAATAAATATTATGAAGTTGATATCCTCCGTCTATATTTGATACAATTATACACTGAAACAATTGATCGAATTGAATTTACGACTTTGTTATTTCTTTTATACATTGTTATAAACATCATTTCAATGATTTAATTCCACTAGAAGTATATTGTATATTGTTCTAGAGCTTAATTAAAATATATTGTTATGTGCCGCCCTCTTACGGAGAGAGGTTTAATCCCTGCTATTAGAGTGAAAGGAGGAATGTCTAATTAACTACCAGTAAAACGGTAGTTTGCCAGTTGTCCAGAGATGGTGCCATTATCACAGATAAACTAGAATCATTCCGAATGACAGTTTGAATAATGTCTGGAGTAAAATAGAACGAATCGAGAATAAGCGATATGAATATTTAAGTAATAGAGCAAACGCGCTGGAGTCAGTTATAGTTCTGAATGAGTTAAGTGATCAGATAAGATAAAGTTGCGAATTATTACTAACTATTGTTAGTCCGTAAATAAAAGTTACAATTAGTGCGTTATTATAAGGACTAATTATTGTAATTTAGTGATAAATTAATCAGTAGTTAATGAAAACTCTTGTTGCAATTATTGGACCTACGTTTGGACGTTACAGGGTGTAACAATTAGTGTCAGAAGCGGAATCGCAACTGGATTTCTGGAGAATTGAGGGAGTTCCAGAGTGTTCTATTTGGAAACGACTCTAGATAGTGAAGTGCTTTGAACTGGAAAGTGGTATATATATTAAATAAGACCTACTTATGACATTTCGACAAAATTTCTAAAACGCTCTATTCCGGGCTTTGTGGACATATTTGAATTGTACTTAATATATACTTTAAATAAGATTTGTTAGTGCCGTTTCCAGGCGTTTTGATGGAAACAAGAAGCATGGCTACTGAAAAACAAATACAACACATGTTCACAGAACTAAGAAAAAATAATGCCTGATCAGAAAAAGAGACAATTAGATCAGGAAAAGAGACGTCAAAGAGAAAAAGAAGAACAAGACAGACGACGTCAGGAAGAGTTGAGAAAAATGATGGAAGACCTGGAAATAAGACTTCATGAGGAAAAAATTCGCCAGGAAGAATTAAGAAATGACACACCAGGAAGAATTGAGAAAAATTATACAGGTGCAATAAGACGATATCCTGTCAGCTACTGATGAAATCTATAATGAAATTAAGGAGGATATAGGGTTTGTAAATGCTAAAGTTAATGACGTTGAAGAAAAAGTAGATAAAATTGAACGAATAGTTACTGACTTTGAAGGGAAGGTAAATATGGTTGAAGGAGTAGAGCGACTTAAACAGCAGTTGAGAGAAACAGGACGCCAGCTAATAGTATCATCAGGTCCTGGATTATAACATCCCTCCTTTGACGGACAAACTTCTTGATCCACATATAAGAGACAGTTTAAGGCTCCTGCGTCAAACATTATAATTGCCGATCCCAATGGCGCAGCAAAAGGATTTTAAAATTTTAGAAGCTACATTCGACTTAAGATATGGTGACCAACACTTTGCTCAACTATATCGAACTCTGCTGAAATCACGTACACAAAAAGCTGGGGAGAGCTTTCGAAAATTTGAGGCTGCAGTATAGAGACTGGCACACTTGGCAGTTCCAAGAGTAATTGGCAGTTAAGATATTTATTGATGGCATAAAAGACGAGGAAATCAGTCGGATTCTTAGATTATTTCAGCATAAGACTATTACCGAAGCATTGATATTGAGATAGAGGCCGACTATATGGATTCCTCATGGCACAGAGTGCGAACCGTCTCTATGGAAGAAGCTCAATCAGAAGAAATTAATTTGGATACCTATCTAAAGGACATACACAACATGTTTACTTAATTAATGACCAAGACAAGTTTCAGAAAAACATAAAAACCGAGGAGGTGCAATAAACCAGGGCATATGATGCGAGATTGTTGACAATGGAACCTTGGGGAAATAAACGCTGCAAGGAAAGACGTGTTAACTACAAGATGCATACACGTAACAATATGCATTGTTACATAAGTTATCGTCAATTGTCTAAAAATGATCGCTCTTATTCTAATTTCTTTGCAACGTAATAAATTGGCGAAAACGATGCTTGGTAAAATTCCACCCAATTTCATAACGGATGCGATAAAATTCAATTTTAAGTATCCTCTTATTTAAACAAATGTCTTTTTCTTTAATCATCGTCCATTGCAAATTTTAATTTATTAATTATTTTTTACGATGAACTTTATTAAACGTTAATAGACTTAACTCAATAGTTTTCTCTAGACAGGGCAGAGTACTCATGAACGGGTGCTCCTCATTTAACCCGGACCTTTCTCTTTAGGAATGGGTATTACAATTTTTAAGACAACTGAAAACGATGATTTAGACAGAAATATTGATTAAATTCGGTAGAGATTAGAAAATATCAATAATATTTCTTAGAAGCATAAAATTATGTTAAAAATTTTTGGTAAATTTTCATTTATTTATGTTAATATCGTTTACATTCACTGTGTTGAAGGTAGTCTCATTTAGGGAAAAAAAAAATTTTAATAAGAGTTTTCTACAATTATTGAGAGCTATGTTCATCAATTTTAATTTACTTTCTCTTAGCAGAGTTACAGAAAAATTTCTCTGAACTGAAAACGGTGACTTAGACAGAAGTATTGACTAAATTCAGTGGAGGATAGGAAATATTAAAAATGTGTTTTAAAAGCATAAAATTAATTTCATATTCTCAATGTTGATTTTAGTATTTTTAAACTTAAACACTCTGTTTACAAAAGACGAATGAAAAGCCATTAATGCACAGTTTTCAGCAGTAATTGAGAGTTATATCCATCAATTTTCATTAAGTCTCTCTTATTAGAATTACCGCAAAATTTCTCTTATTTTTGTAGATATCCCAATCACCATTCATTCCAATCATGTTAGTTTTATCACAAACTGATTTTTCATCAAAAATTGCTTTTTTAACACTCTAGTACTAAACATTCCTTGGATGGGCGCGCTATTTTGGATGACATTGGGCACTCTTCATTTAATGTTTAATTTATATTATGAACACAATTTCTATGTAGAGCGTTATGATCAATATAATTATATAACCAATGGAATGGTAGCTCAGTGTGTTAAAGCGACTAGCTAGCCTCGGCCCGGCCTTGCGATGCACCACCGCGTTAACGCGGTGGTCGCAGGGTCGGTCCCGGGATGGGTATTGGGGAGGCAGTGTTTATACCATTTTTACCTTGAATGAAGACTTTTTGAATTGAATTGAATTGACTGGCTAGGAAACTAAGTTGCCTAGCGAAGTGGCTTCGATTCCCGCAAGGCGAAACAATTTTTCATTAAAAAATTGCCCCAAGAGTGGTTCGGAGTCCACATTAAACTGTAGGGCCTCGTCTCTCTTTGCCTAGCACAAGATCCTTGAGATCTTCCAGGGGGTTACTTCGGTAACTTGAGAGGCGGTTAAGAAAACATTTTAAGAAAAACATTTTAATCACCATATTATGCAAGGTTCTCATACCTAAGAAAATATATGGCTACAAAGGTACCCATGTTGAATGTAGTTTTCAAAATTATCTAAATTCTACACAGCTCGAATTGCTATTTGATTTTAATGAAAATTTCGCTTGTTCTAAAAGTAAAGGAAACAAACGTAAATATTATCATATTTACAAAGAGAAATTAAAAAACCGCTGCTCAAGGGATCACTACTTCCACATCCAGATTTTGTATCCAAGTCTTATACACACTAAATCCCAATGTAATATTTTGCTCACTTTAATAATAGAGTGAGGGTGGTAGAGGGAGGGGGTGGCTAATGCCAAAATGAATTTTAAAGGCCCTTGGTTCTCGTACACACACTAAATCCCAATTTAATTTTTTACTTCCTTTAATAACAGGGTGGCAGTGGCAATGGGTGTAGTAGAGGGAGTAGCTAACGCTAAACAAATATTTTGAGACGTTTCGTTCATGTATATACATGAAGTCACATTTTAATTTTTTTTACTCCCTTTTATAATAGTGTGAGGGTGGTATTGGGGGATGATAGCGGGCGGGTGGCTGATGCCAAAAAAAATTTGATACTTTTCGTACATGCCCTAAATTAATTGCAATACTCTTACCTGCTTACTTTGCCTATTTACCCTTATTTACCCCATTTATCCCCGAACCATTCAACGGAATTAGATCAAAATATAATCTAGTTCCAGATCTCGTTATAATACGTAAGTGTACTAAATTTCAAGTCAATATCATAAACGGTTCCAGATTAAACGTGTACACAAAAAACTTCAGGCAGACCGACAGACAGATTTTTTTTTCTTTCGTTCAAATTTAAAATCTCGACGTTTCACGACATTTTAAGACTATTTCAAGAAAAAAATTTTTTTTTGCGTTGCCATACTTCCACTGGACGTGGAATTAATACATGTTTTTTTTGCTATTGACATAAATATGTATTTTGATCATAAAAAGTAGGAAAAATATAGTTTCTTTCTATCTGGCAGACAAATACATATCATTTTCTCGGGTGGTGGATGTTAAATAAAATAAATTTGATACAATTTCCATTCCCTCTTTATTAACAGCATAGAAATTAGCTAACAGGTGCAACTTTACTCGATTTTACTTGCCTACAAAATTTCTGTTGCTTTATAAGTTTCAAAACGAAGTGAATATATCATTTTTTACTAAATGATTAACATAAATATTTATGACATATTGAATCTCTAATCCTTATAAGTCAGCTTCTGTAAACAGATCGGTCGCGGAGATAGATTTTTATTAAAATAATAAATGGTGACATTAAAATATCATTATTTTTCAACATCACAAATTTCGTTTCATATCCTGCATATTCATAATGAATAATTATATGCAGTTTTTCCCAGGTAAATTATTTATACCGTTATTGTGTTTTCGTCCTGCATATCTAAAACTGTGGGTATAACGTGTCATATGGAAATGATGGAATGATATGAACTGATTTTGAGGCGATATATTTTGGCAATTATGATCAGTGTAGGTTAAATACTACACTGTGGGTTCTACTATTATTTCAAGATGACAATAGATTTATGCTTAGTCTTGTGTAATATTCAAATTTCCAAGCATGCAAAAAATCTGAATTCAAATTTTAACAAATTATCATATCCTACAAACGTGAGCAATGCAAATCACTAAACAATTTATAGAAAATGTTACGGAAATTAGTAATACCCTCAATTTAATATTTTATGAGACTTTTATAGCAAAATTAACCAATTTAAGCAACATCTTATTTGCTGAATACATGCTTTCCAAGTCAACTATGTTAAATATGTAACTGCCTACTCAATTATTAAACTAAAACTACTAATTTCAACACCTCTTAATGTCGGTGTCTATAATAATAATCCAGGCAATGGACACAAAAAGGGGGTTGATTTGTAAAAGGCCACACAGAAGTAAAATTTGATAGGATGGTAAACGTAGGCCTGCCGATTGCGACCTCGGGGGGTGCCGCTCGTGGGGTGAGGGGTGAAGAATTGTGCATCGCCGCACTTTTTGAGAAATTACGCCGTTACTTCGAGTGCAATCGAAAAAATGTTGAAACTAAAAATGTAGACTATAAAATTCTACATTTTTTGTGTAACCATTTTTTATCTGCGACTAATAGTTTCCCAGATACAGCGTGCCAAAGTTGAGGAGGTTCATTTGCAACTTTCAACAAAATCACATTTTCAATACGGGGTTAGTACGAAGATCGACTACAAACAATTCCCCAATATTTTTTTTTATGAAAGAGCAATTTTTTGTGAGTCTGATGATGCCTGATTTGTAAGGTTTGGTTGTAAACAACGCTAGATATGACTTAAATATGTAGATTTTTTTAATTATCCATATCTAAGAACGGTATATGTTTATATATTTTTGCATGCATGATATAAAATATGTTATTTTCAACTCGTTTCACCGCCTTTGAGATATAGTTGATCGGTGCGTTTATTTATGTGGTATCCCCAATAGGCCTAATCCACAGTCGAAATCCAGCTTTAATTTACCCTGCGACGCTTATGATGATGCAAACCAGACTTGCTTTCATTCTCATCATCTTCAGGCATCAACAATGAAGTAAGGTCGGCAATACCGTGCTGATCGAGATGTTGTGCATCGTCGTTTTTGTCATTTTTGTCGTCCAAAAGTTGGTCGGGAATATTCTCACAGGACGTCCCATTGCAGTGCAAGCACAGTACCAAGCACTTTAATCCTGCTTTACGGCATATATAAGCTGCTCCACATCCTTTCTGGCATCTGACGAAGTGCTCTTAAGGAGGACTTCTGGAGTCAGTTCCCTTGTGATCCCTGTTGCATCTAGTCCTGTGCTTGTTCTCCGCCATCCGTGTTCTTCGGGAGCCTTCTGCACGCCCCGCTAGCTCTGTACTTGACGATAAGTACACAGTGAATGTAGTTGGAAAACGTCTGATGTTGGTGGCAACGCGGCGAGGTTGAATGAATTTTTCGAGACAGTCCGCACAAAGTTCTTATATCGCAGAGAATCTCAGTATATCTGTTCGCTCCCTGCACCATACTGGCTCAACAAAAACAATTCTCCAGCAGCAACTACTTCCGCTAAATCTGCGTTAGGGTCTTCAAATACCGAACTGCATTATTTAAGATATGGCTTTTCGCTAGGGTATTGAGAAACCGGATCTTACCTTGATTAAACGGAGCCGACGTAGTGTCGCAGCCACTAAAGACATGCACAAACAAGATGTTCATCGCAACAGCATCGCTATATCGGAAACTATGGGGCGAATTCCCCTAGCTGCTTTTTGCAAATAAACATTTGGGAGATCTCTGGCCCAAGCGATCAACAATACGAGCAAATCCATGACTTCTCTAACAACGAGCACTGAAGAAAAAGACATTTCGATGGCAGTCTGAACAATTAAAGAATCCGCGTCTTCGACTGCCTGCTTAACGCTTATTTCTTCCAACTTTAAGTTCAGCAATGCAATGAGTCGCCTTTTGTTGGAGTTGTTCGATAAAAAAGTTTCTTGCGACACGGTGGGAATCATAAATATTGATATATTTCTACTCCAGAATGTGGTACGCGTTGCGTACCCGACCAGCTTTAGATATGGATAATTATAAAATCCACATATTTGAGTAGGTTGCGGCACGCTTTAAAAAATCATATCTTTCGTTATATACAACCAAACCTTACAAATATGACATCATCAGACTCACAAAATATTACTCTTTCATAAAAAAAATAGTGGGGAATTGTTTGCAGACGATCTTCGTCCTAACCAGCGATGAAATTGGGATTCTGTTCACGTCCATTCTATTTCGAGTGCCGCCATCAGTAACTCTATACCTCCTTGAAAGTCCACAACTTCTCAGGAAGTCCATTTCTGTTGCGTGTAATTTATTTGTTATTCTTTTTGATATATCCCATACTTCTGCTTCATATATCATTATACTTTGGACAATGTACTTTCATATATATTTGTTTTTTGTTTTTCTTGTAATATCTTTTTCCCACCGAATTGAATTTAGAGCTTTTGTGACTTTCCTGCTTTTATTGTTCCTTTCTATAATTTCATTCTTGCTTTTATCCTGGTTGTTAAATATGACCCCCAAATATTTAGATTTTTCCACTCTTTCCACGCTTATACTTTAATTTTCTAGAATGAGGTCATTTTAGTTATTTGTACCTATTACTAGGTACTCACATTTATACGTATTCATTAATGAACCGGTCTCCTCGTATTTCCTTCTTCCTTCCTACTTTAGCTTTGTAATCATATACTCTAAATCCTCTTCATCTTCTGCAATCACAAACTGATCGTCAGCAAGGTACAGGCTACAGAGTGTGTCATTTCCTACTTTTAATCCTACCTGTTGGAATTTGCGTGTCCACTCTACAAGGGCTCTGTCCAAATAGACTTTAAAAAGAATAGGAGATGGAGAGCATCCCTGTCTGAGACTCTTAGTGATCATGAAACTAACCGCTAGTCCTGTTCTCCGTTTCACTCTTGCTGAGTTATCTCTATAATAGTTCTGAATGGCCTGCGTCAGGGTTGGTCTGATCCCTTGTTTCTTCATTTTCTCCCAAAGTTGCGATAGAGCGACGCCATCGTATGCCTTTTCTAAATCAATCACGGCTATGTCATTGTGTGTTTCCCTGTTTCGTTGCATGCGTTTCTCCAAGACTATCTTTAGTGTAAATAAATTATCGATTGTTGAACGGCCTCTTCGGAATCCCAATTGTTCCTCGCATTGCCTCTCTTTAATGTCGTCCTCTATGAAGGTTTTAAATATTCAGGAATATATTCTACCTATCGTACAGATAACCACGATTCCCCGGAAGTTATGTGGTTCGTCCCTTACGCTTTTCTTATGTATAGCTGTACATATGTTAGATTTTGAATTGAAGATTTAACTTTTTAAAAACATTTATTTTGTTTAACACTGGAGTCAACGTTGACTCTTTAAAAAAATACAATAACAATTTTGATGAGGATTATTAAAAAGTGAGTATAAGCCTGCTTTTCAATGTGGTCGTTAGTAATATATATAATGTTTTGAGAACAAAAGAAACAGTGTTGCTGATTCGGCACAATCCGAATTACCTAGAATTGGAATACTATGCTCATGCAGTGTGAGCGGTTATTGAGAAGAGCTGTTATGCAATATGTAATGCGATACTACTAGGAAGATGAAGCCTGTCTCAGTAACATTGTGTATAATGTTATATTTCTAATATAACAGCTTCCCCCTTATTAAAAATAGTTGATGTTATATACAGCAACTTTTGAAATAAATATAAAATGTATAAAAAGGCAATGCAATTTGGAAAATATAAAAGAGTACAAAATGTAAAGTTTAAAATACAGAATATAAGCCTAACATCTAAAATATGAAATGCAAGCACAATAAGCTTGAATCATAAAATAACATAAAAATGTTAAAAGTTAAAATATAGCTTTAGCAAGAAAGCGTAAAATACAAACATACTAAGTTTTAATTGTAAAATGGGATAAAAATATTCCCAGGATTAAAATATAGCTTTACTGTGAAAGCGTAAAATATAAGCATGATAAATTTGAATGAAAATGACGTAAAAATGTTAATACGATTGGGATTAACAATGGATAAGAAAAATAATGAAATATAATGGGTAAATGAATAAAATAAGATTCAATGAAGGGTCCAGCACTAAAAGTCAATAAAAGGGCACAAAACAATTTGTCTTTAGGTCTATGTCTTCGGCTTCATTGTCTTCTCTTCTTGGAGTAGATCGACTTCGTGAAGGAAATAGGCTAGCAAATGTCCTTGAAGGTTTGCTAGGCGTCGGTGGAGATGGGGGTGATGCAGAAACATCGATGGCTAGTCTTCAACTTTTTGTTCAGCACTTACAAAATAGGTACAGAAATAATAGTCCAAGTATTAGCACAATGATGAAGTAGGTGAACCAGGATATATGTTTTGTTACGAAAGGTTCATTGATCAAATCGTCCAGATCTCGGGAATATTGGTCCAACTTGTGTTTGTCAATTTCGAGATCTGTATTGAAGTTGTTTAATTTTAGTGGTTTGAGGTTTGATACTCTGATTTTGTTTGGGGTGAGCGTCGTCTTTTACGTCGGTTACTTCGTTGGTACTAGCTTGAATTTTTGTGATGCCTATAAAGAAGTAACAATTGGGTTGTAATTTTATTATCGAATTTTTATAAATAATTTCAGTTTCTGAACTTCTTTCTGAACTGTTAATGGTTGCTTGTAGTTGTTCTCCGTTGATAACTAACCACGTGTTTTCGTCTATTTTTTGGACGTTGTAACCTTGGCTGATGATGAATGACGTCTGGCAGTTTTCTGGCAGAGTTTTGAGGCTTTTGAAGAGACGAGTTTTGCATATGGCATTGTTGTCAATGGGGTATGCAAATAAATTTGACATAATTTGGTGTTTGAATAAAGTGGTTTGTATTCTCCGAGGTTTGAGATAGGTATGTATATTAAAGAATCATTATCTCACGCGATATATTTTTGAAAAGTTGATAATACATGATATAAACCAGTTCTATTGTCCAAAATAGGGATAGGGTATAGTTGAAATACTGAATATGCTTGACACAAATATTAGGTCTGAATTTGTTTGAAAAGCTTTCAGTTTTATAATGTCTAGGTACTGTGCAACTTTTGATAATTTGATTGGAAGCGGCAAATTGTTCCTTCGTAGGTTTTGCGAAATTTCCTTTAGCGAATTTACTAAGTCCTTTGGATTTATAATTGACGTGTGAATTATTGTAAGCCTCGCGAAAGTGATGGAATTTAGGATGTCATTTAGGTTATCTTCGATAAATAAGTAACTTGCCATAAGTTGCAGTACGTCTTTAGTCATGTCTAAAATTGAAGTTTTGATTTCTTTAATATTCTTATTGAAAGTTTCTTTATTAACCTGCAGTTTTTGAATAGTTGCGTTGAAATTTTTGATTACTGAAGTGACAGATATTTGATTTTTAATTAAATTTTCGATTTTGTGTTCGTGATTATTTAATTTATTGATGCAATCAGAATAAAGCTGACCGTCTTCTGCGTCTAAATTTCCGGTTATTGATTTGAAAATAGTTCCGATGCCATTTAGTATTCCTCGTTTGTATCGTTTCGTGTCAAGACAAATTTCGTCAAATTTTGATTTGTATTGATTGGGAAATCTGCGTCAATAAGCTGAGGTGAGTTTTTACTTCTCCTAAAAAGACGTTCATGTAATGATACGTTGAGTCAAGAGTATTGTAGAGTGTTTGTAAGATCTTGTCGTTTTTGTCGAAAGTTGTCTTTTGTAATAGTAAAGTCCATTTTTTGTAAGAAATCACAATGTCTGTGGTACTCAATCGGGAATATACTTGGCTTTGCCGATATCGTCTGGTTTACAGACGGATCTAGATCTGAGGGTGGTTCCGGAGCGAGTATATATGACGAGAAACCCAGTGCGAAATTCACCTAAGCTCTGGGTAAATTCGCAACGGTATTCCAGACCGAGATATTCGCTATTTTGGTCTGCGTACACGAGAATATCCGCAGGGAATATTCTAACAAACACATATATATATATATGTAGTGACAGCCAAGCTCCCCTCAAGGCCCTGGCATCAGTTAAAACCAAATCTTCTTTGGTTCAGGACTGTAAAAAGGCGCTTTGCGAACTTGGCTCATCCAATTGGGTCAGGCTTCTCTGGGTGCCTGGGCACAGTAACATTGAGGGTAATGAGCAGGCAGATGCTCTGGCCAGAGACGGTTCTCAACAGCCTTTTAAGGGCCCGGATATGCCGCTCTCCACTATTTTGGAACCTCTTCACCGTTAATGCAGCGTTCACATAAATTTTTCAACATAACTATAAGTTTCTTTGGGCCATATCTTATAAATTCCCGGTGGATTCCGCCAAGTCCCGGAGATCCTTTAAATTTTGTGGCATTGATAACTTTCTTAACTACTTCTTAAACAAGAGAAACCTGATTCGTCTGTTCAGCTACTGAATAAGCCCAAGAAAATACGAGACACTAACGGAGTTCTTTCGATATCCCTACACACTAAGCGTCAATATCTGCCAAGGTTCATATCATGGCCACCTAGACTTAATAAAATAAAATGGTTATTAACTGTCATTTTAAAAACAAATGCCATTTTGTGACAGGAAAGAAAATTCAAAAACGAATCAGATAGCTAAAAAATTAGACAGGGTATCATTTAAAATAACAAGGTTTAGGTCACTTCCGCTTAAACAGGAAGTTGAAGAAAATGTTTGATTGGCTCAAAATAAGGAAAATCATGTAATATTCAACTCTCCCAATATTCAATATTTTAACTTCTTAAATAGCAAAGTTACAGAGTGTTGCATGCCTCTTGTGTCACTCGGTATATCTTCATCGATCACCCGTCTCAGTCATTAGTACTTTTTTTGGGAACGTGCAATATTTTTGAGTCACCACCTTGTATTAAGGACAATAATAATTAAGGCAATTAACAATTATGCAAAAAAATATAACATTTATTTTAGCATATTTTACTGTCAAAAGTAAGCAGTGGAAACTATTAAACAATTTATAGAAAAGGGTACGCTTAAGGAAATGTTACGAAAACTAGTAAAATCCTCAATTTGGCATTTTATGAGACTTTTATGGCATAAATATACTTAAATTGGCTGCTTATTTCTTGAAGAATACATACTTACCAAGTCAGATATGTTAAATTAATGCAAATTTCAATTGAAATAAAATATCTTGTACACCGGACAGGTTCATAAATTTCATCAAATGTCAACTATATAAATATCTAACGCTAACTATATTAGAGAAATTTCGTTGTAATTAACAAACAGTATGGCTCATCTGTACCTACTTTCTAACGCGACAAATGTCCTTATATCGAAATGATATATATTTAATTTATGTAATTATTTTAGTCTGCACTCAAAATATTTAAAAGTTGAAACCAGTTTCTAATCAAGATTCTGGTAATAAAGTATTAGATATATACATTTACAGTAGGTAGATACTCGAAATTACATCACATCGACTTTACTTTTCGTATAACAGGTGGCAACAAAATAAAAAATACTAATTTATGTCCTGTCGGGTCACTAATGTTCACCAGAATAAACGGTCTAGCCAAAGAGTTTAACATGTTTACTGTTTTTGTAAAAATTAAAGTATGAATACACGAAAAAAGGTTAAATAGCTTTAAAGTTAATTTAATTGACGAATTTGATCTTAGAATGAGGAAGGAAATAAAGTACGAAATAAATAGTTCTAGTTTAAGAGGTAGATTGTATAAATTGTTTCAGGGGTCCCGGCTCTGAGTAGCCATACTTCACTTCGATTTAAAAGATCTTTTGTGATTTACCTTACATACAGTTATTGCCCAGGATTCCAAGTCTTTTTACAAAGCTTGTGATTTTCCTGAGGGCTAATTTCCCTATGTATTCAGGTGTTTATTCCGCCTGCTGTAGGAACTTTAAATGAGGTCGTAAAGTTTTTTTTGCAGAGAATCTCTGAACGGTACTAACATATATTTAGAACAAAAGATGTCGGAGGATAGGACCTTGAGGGACACATTAAGTAATATCTGTTTTCACAGTGAAGTAATAAAGTGTTATTAAATGCTTTTATGAATATTACATTCTTATAAGAATCAAGTGAAAATAAAAAAGTGATCGAAATACTAGAGGCCCTCGTCAACTATATTAGTACCACTAGGAAACAATTAAAGGTTTAATTTCAATCATCTCTAGATGATGCCAGCATGATTAACGAAACGCGCATGCGAATGTAGTATTAAGTGTTTTATTATAAAAGGTATTTCAAACTATTTCCCTAAGATTATAAATTTAACATATTGTTCATTAAAACTGCTCAATATTACAACTCCTTGGTAAGTAATGGATTTATATGTTTGCCAATTTTGCCGCCACTTTGAAAATCTAAGTATTACTGAATATATACACAACACATTTTTTTGGTCACCTGTTACACTCTAAGTAAATCAACTTTGTCTTAGTGATCGAATAAATTATGTCCCGTCTCTGTCATACAATTAGAAATGATACAACACATGTAAGCGGATGTATAAGGTTACATTGTTCGCCTTTCTTTGTCCATTTTGGAATCTCCGTGGGGACATTCCAAATCATAGATTTAGTACATTTCACGTTAACTGTACATCTTAAGAATTCACCATTAAAATGGTTTATTGTAGGTAAATGTTTCGAAATCGTGTAATAAACTTAAGTTTTCTCTAATTTAAATGTAAGGTGTAGGTAGGTATTGTGTTTTATAGGTACCTAAAAATGTGTACTTGCACTTCTTAAAAACATGTGTTATGTTGTATTTACACATATTTTGACGCTATGCTTATTTAAAATATAAAATTACGGACATAAATTAACTTGAAAACTCCTTGGTGATTATGGTAGAATCACATAAAATTTATTTCTTTATTTTACTGTATTAAGACAGTGTTCACCTAAATATTTGAAAAAAAGCTAAATATGCATAATCTAGTGATAATATTATTGAATAAGAATGTGAAAAAATGCAGAAAATGGCATTAAACAGGTATAATTCGCTACTGCTTATCAAGGGTAGGTGTTAGAGGTAAATAAAAATCCATTAAACGATTGAAATAAAGATTTGATTTGATGATTAAAACAAAGTCCGATGTATACAGAATGTTACAAAACAGGCATTCTTGTTATATTTAGATGAAAGCTACTTTTGTTATTTGATTTGAGTGCAGGACATAATTATTAATATAATATAAAGGTACTAACATTGGGATTATTTCAGTTTTAATATTTTTTTGTCGTTCACTTTGTCATTAGCTTCGAAATACATATGTAACGCTATACCAAACGTAAATGTGATAAATTTAACTTCCTACATGTCTCATAAACTTTAGTAAGGACCAGTTGACATATTTGGGCGCCCCTAATTACACATACTATAATTATTAATGCTATATATCCATATTTATATTGTTAGAAAGTTTGCTCCTCATATTTGATATTGAGGATTATTTATTTTATTGTCGTTTAAATATGACAAATTAACTATCACAGAAAATAATAACACTCTATTTCCCCAAGGTTCCTTTTACCTAAAAAAAAAACTGGAACCATATTAGTATTTCTTTATTTGCAGAATACCAGGATTCTTCGGTTGGTTTATACTTATTTTATTTGTCTTTTG
This sequence comes from Leptura quadrifasciata, assembly GCA_963675555.1. Taxonomy (NCBI): domain Eukaryota; kingdom Metazoa; phylum Arthropoda; class Insecta; order Coleoptera; family Cerambycidae; genus Leptura; species Leptura quadrifasciata. Next base: position 136,426,648 of record OY776676.1, read on the forward strand.
ATGTTGCACTGAATATTTTCAAGATTTTAAAATGGAAAGAGGGACATTGAATGCACCAAACTTGGAATAGAATGGGATGGGATGGGAAGAGATGGGATGGGATGGGATGGGATAGAATAGTATATGATGAAGGGGAACGGAACGGAACGGAACGGAAGGAGTAAAATAAGAGGAAATGGATTAGAATAGAGTAGTAATAATAGCCATAACTCGTCTCCGAGCATTACAATTAAAAATTCATAATCCAATTACATTATAAATGAATGCATCTGTTACAGTGCCCAATTCTAAATGTGATTATTAGTGGAGCAGATCTGGCTTTGGAATAAGGAAACGTCCTATTATGATTTTTTCATTTGCCAATAAGTAAAGTTGGGTCCCCTCAACATTCCGACGCATTTCTGCAGAGGTAGTCAAAGGGGAGGAGCGCGAAATGACATGTTAAATATATGGAAAAATTATTTTTCGAAGATAACTCGGTGGCTTTTGATCTGACGAAAAAAATCTTCAGACCAAAAATGAAGAGCTCATGAGAATAAGCAAATTTTGTTCCTAACCTCATCGACGTCAAACCATTGATTCGCGAGATATCGCGAATCCAAAGTGCAAAAATTAAAAAAATTTAATTCATTCTTTGTCCTGGAGGAGTGGAGTTGAGGACTCATTTATTTTAATAGAAGGATATTGGCGGTGAGATGATTAGGAGGCTAGGGAGAGGAGAAAAACGAAAATATTTCACATGCTGATAACCGTGTAATTGGCCTATCGTGGTCAGACCGATGTACATTTTTTTATTTTTATGTGCTACAAGATAGCACTCTGTTAAAATGCTTTTTTTTGCAAACAAACGCTTAGCGAGCGAAATAAAAATTGCACGTTTTTTTCCACAGTTTCCAAAATCCTTTTGGCCACTTGATAGCTTCTTTATTATCGTTTAATTTCCGCCCGGCCAGAACACGACAAAATGATTAAGAAGGGAGCCAGAGGACGGCAATGAAACTGTTTGAAAAAACCTGCAATTTTTATTTCTCTCACTAATCGGTTGTTTGCAAAAACAATCATTTTATGCGAGTGCTATCTAATGGCAAATAAAAAAAATGTACGTCGGTCTGATCGCGATAGGTCTATTACACAGGGAGTTATCAGGATGTGAAATATTTTCATTTTTCTTCTCTCCCTCTCCTCCTAATTATCCCACCGCCTCCAGCCTCTGGCCCAACAGAACCCCTCTATTAAATAAAAATGGGTCTTCCACTCCTTCATGATGAAAAATGAATTTAATTTTTTTAATTTTTGCACCTTGGATTTGCGATATCTCGTGAATCAATGGTTTGATGTCGATGAGATTAGGAACAAAATTTGCTTATTTTCGTGAACTCTTCATTTTTGGCCTGAAGACTTTTTCGTCAGATCAAAAGCCGCCGAGTTATCTCCGAAAAATCATTCTTCCATACATTTAACATTCCATTTCCCCCTCCCTCCATTTAACTTCCACAGCAAAAATGTGTCGGAATGTTAAGGGACACAACTTTAGTTAATGGCAAAAGAAAAAATCACAAACAGACGTTTCCTTATTCGAATCTGGTTTCCTCCCAGATCTGCTCCACTATATGCGACCACATTCGGGGCATTGGAAGTGTCCAGGCGTGTAGTTGTTTCTTCTGCGCGGAAGTTGAACTCGCTGCGCGCTCTTCTCATCTATCTACAATATTGATGGCATTCATCGCTTGATGGACAACATCATTATATCTTTTTCGTTGATCTCCTTGCTTACGATTTCCTTCGCATAACTCACCATGCAGTACACATTTCTTAAGTCGGTTGTCTTCCATGCGACTGAGCTTCAATGGTTGTACATTCAGCACTTCTAAGAACTTCACTGTTTGAAACACGGTAGAACCATCGAATATGCATGATTTGTCGGAGGTGTCTTTGTTGAGTACGTTCAAATGCCTTTATATGTCTCGTATAGGGGACCCAAGCTTTACAGCTATATAGAAGAGTTGGTAGCACTACCGCAGAATATACGGCAATTTTGGTATCTAGAGAGAGGTCGTGGTTCTCAAAGAATCTTTGACGAAGTTCCGAGACGGCCCTAGAACCCATATGGTTTCGTACTTCGGTATCAATATTTGCCTATGAGTTTAGAATGCTACCGAGGTGATTAAAATGCTCATCTCCCTCCACTTGTTGATCATAGACTTGAATTTGAGTATCACGAACTATCTGAGATATTGACATAGTTTTCGTCTTTGTTGTATTCAATTCAAGCCCAACAGCTCTATAGGCTTCAGAATAAATTTCTAGGATTATCTGTAGTTGTTCCGGTGGTCGGGCTATTAGAGCACAGTCGTCTGCGTACATGAGCTCCGTAATGTAAGTAGTATAGCTCGAACGAGGGCCAGATTGAAGAGACGATACCTAATACCCACACCTCTCTCATCTAGTTTCCTATCTACGATTATAAAGAGCATAGCCATGTACATATTGAACAGAAGCGGCGCTAATACACAGCCCTGCCTTACACCCATATGAGTTTGAAATAAGTTTGTGGTTTTCCAGTTGTGGAGAATACACGCATAATTTTCTTCATGCAAACTTTTACAGATTGATATGAATCTAGGTGGAACACCAAACTGTGGCAAACATTCCATACCGCATTTCTATTTATTTGCTACGATTTACACGTACATAAACAAATGAATACGTTGGATATTAATGGTTATAAGATATTATATAAAGAAACTTACTTGGGCTACTGTAGCGTAGCAGATATCGTAGACACAACTTACCCCGGATAAGTGATGTAACGTGCCCACGATAAAATTTCACTAGCTCAGACTATCTCAGGGCATTAAGCCCAAGTTTACATAAACTATGACAAATTATTAGCTTACTTACTTACACAAATCACTGAGGGTTCCATACGTAGTGGTCGCAGACGAAATAATGACACTTTCTTTAAACATGAAATGCACTATATTACGGAATTTACAAATATTGGTTATCTAGCATGTAACCCGGCGATGTTCAAAAGGTGTGGCAAATTTCTTGATTAATAAGTTACAACATTAATAAAATGCCTCGTGTAGCTACACATCGATTTACAACGTGAGGATAAATGGTAATAAATTCGGACACAATGGGTCTGATTTAGAGAACCTCCTTAAATAAATATAAATGCATAAAATCTTCAAATATGTACAAGTTAAAATACAAAAGTAACTATGAATGGATATAACCGCGCAGAACCATTGAAGGTGGTCTCCGGTAAATCAAAACACTTATCTAGGGTGGTACGATGCCGACTTCGACGTTGATGATACTGTAGCACCACGGTGGTGTCTTCGGGACGAAAGTAATTGACCCGAGGATAGGGTTGATTATAGCCTCTCCAGCCCTGGAACTTTCTACTATGTGTGGATGCCCCGTCCGTGGAACTTCACTACTGTGTGTGGAAGCCCCGTCCGTGGAACCTTAAAGATATCCCGATTTTAATTTGTATGGTAGGAAATGCACGTGAAGCGTGCCTAATCTGAGCAATTTAAATCTGACATAACCTACAACAGAAATATAATTTACCTCACTGATGAGGGAACAATCCACCAATGTTCCTAGAAAGGCACAGTTGGATGAATGGGGTCGAGTCCGCCCTTCAAGTCGACACGATACTTCCAAAGGAAAGCCTGTAAATTTGTGAAAACACGTGGGTAGAGAACGGGTAAGATGGCGTGAAGAGGTTAGCTTACCTTGTGTACTTAAATACTCACAACAACAAAATATTCCGCTAAACGGAACAACAACAAATGGAGAAAATTTTCCTGTGTTGACAATCCCAAAATCCACCAGGATGCTTTGAATAAACCGAGTTTTGTAGGATTATCAACTATATACCGCCAACAAAAATGTCTCTGCCTTTCACGAGCCGGAAGTATATCGCCCTCCCATGAACAATAGCGAAACTCTGCTACGGACGTAGCGATTGTTATTATGCGGCCCACAAAACGCTAAGGCGTATGGTGGGTCGTATACACTAGAGGTCCGCAACATATTGAACGAAAGCTTTTCTTATATCAATGAAGGCGATATGTGGATTATCTCGTTGTTCGATTGCTTTTTCTTGTAGTTGGCGAAGGATAAAGATAACATCTGTAATAGATCTGTTGGGCCTAAAGCCACGTTGAGTTTGGGACAGAATTTTCTCGATGTGCTGCAGGAGTCTGTTTGTTATTATCCTAGTGAGAACGTCACCTTTGTTCTTAAGGATATTCACTATTAGGTCATATCGAAAGTCCTGGGGCACTTCTTCCTATTCACAGATTATATCAAATATAATTTTCAGATGCGCTATTACTTCCGAATCCAGTGCCTTTAAGATTTCAGCTACAATTCCATCTTTTCCGGCCGATTTGTTATCCTTCATTTGAGACAGAGCTCTTGATATCTCTTCTATAGAGATAAAATCGTCAAGTGCATTGCTCCTTTCATATTGGGGTATTTATTCGATTGCTGAGTGACCAAAAGCTCTTTCCTGAATCAAAATAGTGGTGTAATATTCTTTCTAGTGGTCCAGAATGTTCTGTTCATCCTTGAGTAGGTCGCCAGCAGTGTTTTTGAGTGAGCATATTTTTTTATGAACTGGTCCGTATACTTCTTTTGTAGCGTTGAAAAAACGGCGACTGTCATGCTGATCTGCATACATCTGTATTTCTCTGGCTTTTTCTTTTCAGCAGTTCTTCCTGATATTTGTTTTAGGGCATTCGTTTCACTCCTGACATAGTCTGCAAGAGTAGCGGCGTTATTCGGTTTGTTAGCTCAGCATTTACGTTCTAACATATCGTCGATCTGAACACTGCAGCTATAATACAAATCTTCTCTCTCTTTCTCTCTTCCAGTCCCACAATATTTTTACTGGACTCCACGACAACACTTTTCATCTGTTCCCAGTGGATGTTTGGGTTAGAATGAATTGTTTCCCTGTTAGTTGTGCCCAGGCCTTCTCGAACATCAGATTTCAGTTGCTTCCTTACCTTAGGATTAGAACAGAATAGATTAGAGCAGAATAAACTTTATTTAGCACAAGCTGTTTACAACACTAATAGCTTTGTGCATAGTCATTCGCTATAAAGTTTTTAAGCTGTATCAATGCCTATGAAATTTTAACTGAAGATTGTACTCTATAAGAACTACATTTTCTTTGCAAATATTTATATTGTATGTTTATATAGTCGAAACTAAAAAACTCGATTGTGAATTCAGCATCACTCTCTAAACACGTTAAAATTTAAAAAAATGCTCGGATCAGACAATTCTCATTAGAATCCTGATTTAACTACAGTAATCGTAAAAGGAATTATTTTTTCTAGCTCATGGTATATCGCATTGCGTTTTATTTAAAATTAAAGATATATCTGCAAAAACAAGAAACACATTTATTACACACGATATTTCATTTGAAAACATGTCGAATACATATTTCAAAGGCTTCTATTAACTCAAATAAGACCGACAAAGACTTACAAATATCCTTTAACATAAATAATAGAGAAGGTTTCACCTCGCAGCTATTAACAAAATTTATGTACTGAATTTTGAAAGAAATATCGATGCTGATTTCTAACTGTAACTAAACTTGAGTTAGGTAAAACACGAATATTGGCATAATGAAAAACACGTTTAGTTTTTATCAACTACTTAGGTAAAAAAGTAATTTAAGCTGTAAAGATCCAAAATATTTTAGAATAAAAATATTGCCAAGTCAGAAAATGAACAATATATTTTACTATTCATTACTTCTCGTAGGATATAAAGCAATTTCTGTCTCAGATATCGCGTTACAATTTAATTTATAACATATATAGTAAATATTACAGAATTTTGGAAAAAAATTTATTTGCGAACTAACCATAATAAACACCTTTATTTATTTAAATACACCACTCAGCAGTACCAATATCTAATTCCAAAGTGAAAAAACTACAAGAGGTGAGATTAACAAATAGCAATATACGTGTATAAATGAGTACATTAAAATTTATAAGATGACGAGAAAAAATACACAATAATAAATAATAATAATAATAATAATAATAATAAATAAACACCACAGAAATTAGACAACCCCCAATTCCAGAAGCCAGGGCTTGTGCGAAAGGGAGTTACACATTGAAAAAACGCGGACATACAACCATTTTCTCCGACAGTGCCAGCGCCGGAGTCAGGATTCGAACCCGGTGGCGCGATGTGGCAATCGCGATGTGATTAATCGCGATTGCCACATCGCGCCTTAACCGACTCGGCTATCGACCAGACAACAATAATATCTGAGAGAATTTCAGAGCGTTTTTTCGTGAGGTAGGAAGTTAAAAATTAGTATGATTACATATTTCAAATGAAGTCACATGAAAATTCAATTAAAGTTTTTACACCAACTTTGATCGGGTGTAACCAAATGCCAATTAATAGATTTGTGAAATATTTAAGGATCGGGCTGGAGGGCTGACAAACGTTCAACATTTACAGTAACAAAACAGTCAACTCCATCTCCAGGACTCTGCATCTGCTTAACAAACAAAACAACAAACTGGTTTACATCATGGTGATTCGCCCTTACATACGCGGTGAAGGTGTGGTGCAGTACGTCGGCTACGAAAATGAAATAAATAAAAGTTTTAGAACATAAGTTTATGGGTCTCATATCAATTTCTGGCAGAAACGCCTCTCTCAGAGATCTCTATGGATGTTGTCATCAATAGAGGACTATATCCAAGAAATTTCAGAAAAATTGTACACTCTCAAACTAAGGGATAATTTACTAACCAACTATATAACACAAATTATACAGCATAATACCCTGTCCAGAATTAAACACACCCTACTAGGCCAGGCGTTGTTCATCTTTCAGCAACATCTATAACCAAACCTTCGTCTACTCTGCTCTTTCCTTATAAGATACTGAATCTCTCATATGTCTTCCTTCGTCTGTTTTTGTTTCTAAATTACCTCCTCTACTCTACCCCAACTGTACTTAATTCAAAACATATCTTAAATCTTTTGAAATTGAAGCAAGTGTTTTCATTTAAGAATAAAAACAACGAAGGGCAATGCCATGAGAAACCGTAATTATAGGATCGACATCTTTGAACGGAAGTGCAACGATATAAGAACCTGGGGTTTTGATGAGTGATCCTTAAGAAAAGATTTTTACAGAGGTCTTCCGGAGTAGATGAATAAAGTTGTCGTACGTCTTTAAATTTCCAATTTTTAATACAATCATCCAACAAAAACTCAGGAGTACTATAAAATCAGAAAATATTTGGGAGGAGAACTAGAAACTTTGCCCATTAAGATCCAATCAAAAATTTTACTGATTGCTGAAGGTTGCTGTCGCTGGCTTCACTTTTTTAATCTCGAGATACAGCAGATCGATTGTTGACTGCAAAAAATGTAGTAGGAGTTGGTGTTTTGAAATATTGTTTACTTATTTACCTCCATGCAAAATAATTCATCACGGTTATATATTTCTTCTTGGTCTGTGCTGTTTTAAATACATATAGATTCTTAAGTCTTCTGTAGGCATACACATATTTACTAAAATTAAAGACCAAGTAGTATCAAAATTACTAGAAATAAGTAAAAACAATAATGATCAAATATACATGAGAAAAAATGTGTAAATGTTATATATGTAACTATGTACGTTGTTACCTATTTATTCCCCTTATTGTTATTATGGTAACGAAGCAAGAAATGCGTACGAATAGCTGATTTTAACCGGAGCAAGGAGTCGTGGATTTTGGTAACCTTTAAGACAGGTGAAACTTACCCTTTTTGTATGTGTAACACATAAGACGAATTTTGTTTTATTTCTGGAAAAGAGACAATGAAAAATTGATGTTATTTGGGCACCATCTATAGAGATTAATGAGTTGTTTTGTCTCTTGTCCTATAGACGAGACTGAAATTTATGGTAAGGAAAAGAAATAATTATTAAGATGAATAATATCATATAAATAATTAAATTTTACATGAATTTAAAAAAAAATAATTTATGAAATTGAAATTTAAAAGTAAATCTTAAAAAAATATATAATACCAATTTCCTATGATACAAAATTTGGTATAGTTGAAGCTAGGACGTCTTGGTACTGCACTACAGATTCCAAATATCTCAGAATATCGAGTCTCAATATTTTTGACAATTTATTTTCGCTAGCCAACATACGACTTTAATGCAAATTTGAATGGAAAGATCGCAGAATGACTTCTAGTATTGTCGAATAAAACATGTAGGCTTAAGCGTCTTAGCAAAAACCGAAAAAATAATTAGCTTCAAATAAAATAACAGTAAGCTGGCTAATTAACCAACGGTTGTTCAATAATTAAATCAAGTTATAACTCAAATACATAAAGTGGATTCTCAAATAATGGAAGCTGCTTCTTAAAGTCAAAGTTGAAGATGCAGAAAGTTAAATAAAACTAAAGTTGTTAATGCTCTCAATATGCTTTCGATACGCTGATTAGAACTAAATTTCCAAAAGAGTATAGAAAAAATATTTTATTACCATGTGGTCATATGCAGAATTTTAGTTACATAAAATTAAAGAAATTGAATCTAATTTATTTAACAAAAGTGAAAATATATTAATAAAATAGCTGAAAATTATGAAAATGAAGTAATTAATAAATAAAATTTACCAGATGGTGTTCCCTAACACAGTTTAATGTGGATTGTGGATAATGTGAATGTAATAGTAATTATTGGAGGATCTCACAATCGAAAAGTTCTACGGAGTTAATCAGATCAGATTTGTAAGGCACATGGCATCTTCGGATGATTAATTATTAAGGTAAACTTTTCAATAGTACAATTTAAATTGCGGTACCAATATATAAAACTTAAAAATACCTTTTAAAAATAATATATACCTACGCTATATGTTATATTATTACCACTTTACTATTATCACGCCATCTGTTGATGGGCAATTTAAGTGCACAACTGGATTACTTTTCCAGTTAGATTTCTATTCCCAATTAAATTACTGACATGTATTGAATTAGATTAGATTAGAGAAATCTTGTAAATATAACAACATAACCTAATAAGTACAAACTGTCCAAATAAAGCAAATTATTTTCAAAGCGTATTGCAATGATCCAATAAATACATTACATTAAATAAGATCACGATATAACAGGTGTGCCTGTAAGAAGTTTTAGGGGCAAGAAAAATAACTACATGGTACAGAGTAGACAAAGTAAACAAATGAAATTTAAAATAATAATAATTGTTTTGCAGTCATAGGATCAACAATTAGAGACTGACTGCAACAGAGGTACATATCATATAAATTAGTGTTCAAAATACATGACTGCGATCCAAAGACACAAAAATAACTATATACAATAACTAAATGTGAAGATAGCAGTGATACGAAGATAATTCTGCTAATTTGAAGTAGTCTCACTTACAAAAACCAAATCAAAATGCTATACAGATTCTGCAAACATAAACAAATATCAGTTATTTTAACAAAGTTGTTAAATGAACATAGACCATGTAACAACGTATTAAATAGCCTGAAAAAGCCAATTATATCACTGGAAATGCTACCTACATCGATGCGATGGTCTAAAAAATTTAAAAACTGAATTACCTAAAGGTTTATAGAGAGTTTTGTACGTACTATTACAATATTATGGCATCATACGGATAGTTGTGTATGTTCTATGTAAAATAATATACTGTCATATGGTACACTCGTAAATTTACTGAAATAATCCTTGCCCTAGAATATCGTGTACACGATTACATTCCAAATGCGTTCAATATTGACTATCGACTGTCAGCTAGTCAACAGGGTATCACTTAAGCGTCGAAAGCTGAAGTGTGCACCACCATAATTTGATCGCACCGTTATACCACACTACTAAAATAGTAGTTGTGAACGCGGCCACGTGTCTAACCACGTGGTTATTTCTGTATCTCACATGTAACCAGTAAGACTTTCTCGGGATAAACTGCACAAATCGAGTGGATTTTAAATTGATATTGAGGTGATAAAATTGATTTTAAGCCCATAGAAAATAAAATGTACTTTCCTATTCAACAACTTCTGTTTTTCTTTTTTTTTAGAAAAAAGAGTCTCAAGTCTATTCTTGGAATGGAAACTCGTACATTTCCTAATGAATGGAATATTTCAAATTCATAGAAAAAGCCTATTACAATTATAAATTTTAGTTTTGGCAATTAGTTCGAAATCGTCCTCAATCCTATACAATAGTCAGCATGGCAATATCTCTCAACAGTTAACAATAATAAATTTACTTTACATACGCAGTACCTACCTACTTAACTGAAATTATGAATGATGGTGATATGGTATATGGATTTCTTTAAAGCTTTCGACAGATTTAATCACGGTGTGTTGCTAATAGAATTAGTTTGTTTGAGCTTTAACTTTAAGTTAATACGTTTCTTCGAATTCAATTTTTTTCAATGACCGGGGTCATAGGTCTATGGAAATTACGTTTCAAATAGGAGTTCCACAAGGTTCGGTATTAGGCCTTTTCTTGTATATAATATTCACAAATACCATCGCTATTGATATTCGTTGTCTGATTTTATATGCTGATGATCTGGAAATATAAAATCGACCATTTATTGCATTGCAGCAAATTACAAGCAAGCTAAGACACAATTCATAATAAATAGTTTAGTAAGTTCAATTACCATCATAAGTAAATCCAATGTGGTTTTATTTTAAAAAAAATGAGCAACATACAACTTGTCTTGGTACAGCAACCCGGACTCCAATTGTCTCAAGAAATCTAAACGAAGTTAGGCAATTTAATTCCATCGCTAGAAAGCGTATTATTCCAAAGGATAGGCTCTTGTGGCTTGAAAAATTGTAGAATAGCTTCTAATGCAGTATTATAAATTCTTCGTTATTTCAATAACCAGGTATTAATTAATAAAAGTTAATGAAAAAGCTAAAGGCCTAAGTATCTTAGTATAAGTCAAAAATAAGTTATCTAACCTAATTGTTTGATTAAATAATATATTTAATATTATTATGTAAGTAAATAGCTAGATAATTATTAAAGTGCTAGGTAATCATGAAAATTGCTGATTGCGAACTAAATTGCCAAAAGAAATAGAAAAAAATTTTATTACCATGTGGTCACATGTAGAATTTTAGTTACATAAAATTTGAATCTAATTTTATTTAAATAGTGAAAGCACATTAATAAAATGTTTAAAAATGATTCAAATCGAATTAAAATTGAAATAATTAATAAATAGAATTTACCTGTATGTTCTAACACAGAACAAAATGTGGATAAAGAATGTAATAAGTATTACTCGAAGATCTCATAGTAGAAAAGTTCTCAGGCGTCAATCAGTACAAATTTGGAAGGCAAAGATAATGAAAGCTGTAATCTTTACGAGCGTCTCACCATCTGTTGATGAGCGACTTAATCAATTAATTTAGAAGTGCACTATAACCGAATTCCTTTTCTGGTTAAGTTTCTATTCACAATTAAATTATAGAACTGGTACAGAATAACTTAACCAAATAATGAAGTGTTGACGTGCAAAAAATTGAGTTTCAGTTTTTGATGAATTCACATAGTTTTAGGTCTCCTAAAGCCAAAAAAGTGGTTTTAAAAAAATGTCTGGCTGCCGTCTGTTGTTTGTAGTCTGTTGTCTGCCATCTGTGTTTCGTGTTTCCAGCGGTAGTCTAACCGCTTTGGGACCCCTCCCATCTCAAAGAATCTCATTTTATAAATCAGGTTGGGTAGTCAGGCAAAAGATGTACAAGTATTTTTTTTATTTGAAAAAACAAAAGAAAATGGAAATAAGAAACAAGTCAATAAAACTAGGATTTCGGCGCGGACTTCAGGGGACAAAATAAAAATATTGCTATTGCATGAAATATCGGGTGTCAATGTCGACGAGAACTGAGAGCCTGCCCCATTTTCAGTCATAATCACGTGCGGTTTTTGGGCCTGTTTTCAGCGTCCAGGGCCCCTCAACATTCAAGGCCTAGGCTCCAGCCCCTAAACCCCCCTTAGTCCGCCTTGTGTGTTTCCCAGTTGTCAATTTATAAAAGACAGTCAGATTTTTTACATACACTAAAATATTTATTTACGAGGTATTGAAGCCAAAAACATGCTTATATAAGCAAGCTCAGCATACAACGACTAAGCTGTCCAGACATGTTTGATAAATAACGTCACGCGTGTTATAGTACGACTATGACGTTCACGAATGTGTTAAAATCTCTCCAACTGTTCCCAAAATATCATTACAGACAGTTGCATCATACGTTTAGCTAGATTTTTAAGAGAATTATTAAACCATATACCTTTAGAGATTAAATCATCTTCAAGATGGTGGACGACCGACAGCTACTTTTTAAAAGATGCTATAACTGATAAATGAAATAAAAAACCTACTTGAATATTTTCAATTTTTATCAGTGGCACAGAAAATATGCGAGTCGTGTTCTAATGCCCCAAAATTAAACCTAAAAAACTGCCACCTGTGATATATGTTAAATGATATGTGTATATCAACATTTTTTTGCTAATTTTACATTTAAATAAAACATTCCGTTACTCAAGTCACACAGCGATGGCAGTATTATGTAAATTTGTTTTTTATTCCAAAAAATATGCGACATAAATTATTACTGAAAATAAAAATGAATAAACGTATGTCCTAGAAAAAATATGCATAGTGAATTATTTATTAAAACCCACATTCAATCGTTTATGGTATATTTAAGTTTTTATTATTTATTGACAATGTTTCACGTTATAATTATTTTTATTCTAATCAGTTTTTTTTTATAATGCAAGTTACTTCTAATCACCGTAAAAACGGTTTAAAAATCGCAAAGATTAAAGTAAAAACTGCACCTGAAGTTTTTTACAGCTACTTATTATTTCTACCACTATTTCTGCAGATGTGAATTGTTTATAATATTAAATGCAACATGCTGCTTTATGTATTTTTATAGGCTCGAATTAAATTAAAAAGATTTTAAAAGTCAGATTTTGTACAATTTACTCACACCCAATAGTACACGCACAATACGTTTGCGTCCTAGAAGTAATAGCAGGAATGCACCTCATTAGAGTTCGATAGCAGGGAAGTGCTTTAGTCCCCCGCGCTCGCAGGATTTATATTTAAATTTACGCAGTAAACATGTTCATTATGCGTGCCGATTACTGTTTTATAAATAATTCCCGGTATTACTTCATATTTTGTTGGATTATTTTCATTTCATTTGTCTATACGGTGAATCCGTTAAAGTCAGAGTTAGAGAATTCTGCATCGTGTAGTGTATTCCAGACCTAAAGCTATTTAGACACGTAAAATTAGTTGATTTTTTCACAGGTATTGGTTTTGCTATCTGTCACATCCCAAATTGATGCATTTCTGTTTCTAAACTCTTCTTCTTCTAACTTCTTTTCCTGCTAAGTTTTTGTAAATGCAGCTTCATTTGTTTCCTTTCTCGTCGAGTAGATTCTTTTGGGTTTTATGGACATTTGCGTTCTCCGTAAGTATCCATAACAATAACTGTTTTACCCACCATGGTAAAATTCTCATACGCTCTGTGAAAATTTGGGTCCTTCTTTTTAAGTGGTGTCCATAGTAGCGGTAGCTCTTTTACCTATCGTGGTAATAGGTCGATGTGGGTTAAACTACAATAAAATAATTATTAATATGAATATTTGGTATAATTTATTGTATTCAAATGAGTACTATATTTTATTATATAATTATATATGTATATAAATCTTGAAATATTATTCTTCTGTCATAGCTACCATTAGCAGCGGACCTAGATACCAAAGGTATCTTTCTTAATACAAAAATAAAAACAATAAATAACTAGTAACAATAGTAGATACGGTACAATACTTTGCCTCTTATAAAGAAGCAGTCAAACATTCAAATAATCAACTCTTTTTTTAGAAATTGAATTACCTACATCTGGGTTAACAACGTTTAAAAGATAAGCAGGTTTTACTCTGTCTATACTAATTGTGGACTCTGCTCCATGATTATTTATACAAATAACTTTATCAGTACAAGATACCACCTTAAAAGGCCCTTCATACATCGGCGATAAACAAGGTTTTAATTTCTCTTTCCTAATAACAATATAATCATATTAAAACATAATATTTTTAGTCACAAACTCGAGCTGTTGGCTCTTATCAGTGCAAGGTAGGCATGTGACGACCGACACGAGGATCACTTGACTATTTAGTACATTTCGGTATCTTTAGGATAGCGACATGTAAAGCAGTCAGCAGGCGCCATCTAACGGTCCAGTGTCTGTTGCAATAGAAAAATAAATAGCCTGACTGGGCTTAGCATAGTTCAAATGTGCTTTTAGAGGGCGGAATATTAAAACATAATATTTTTAATCGCAAACTCCTCTACAAAATCCTTATTTTACTATAGGGAATGTAACCAGACTGCAACCAACAGCTACTCTCCGGACTATGTGCCCCGCCGAGCGCTGAATTATAAGTTACAAACCTGGCGCATTAAGTGTAATAATTGCATATTACCATCAAAACGCGAATGCTTCGATTGCAACTGCAGACACTGGACCGCTAGATGGCGCCTGCTTACTGTTTTACATGCCGCTATCCCAAAGATACCGAAATGTAGTAAATAGTCAAGTGATCCTCGTGTCGGTCGTCACATGCCTACCTTGCACTGATAAGAGCCAACAGCTCGAAACTGCAAGTGGTGTGTGACGACTGGCACGAGAGCTCTTTTAAGTAGGATCAGTTTTTCGGCTGGTGTTTGTTGCAATCGAAGCATTAGCGTTTTGATGGTAATATGCAATTATTACACTTAACGCGCAAGGCTTGTAACTTGTAATTCACCGCTCGGCGGGGTACATAGCCCGGAGAGTAGCTGTTGGTTGCAGTCTGGTACGTTCCTTATAGTAAAATAAGGATTTTATAGAGGAGTTTGCGACTAAAATATTATGTTTTAATATAATCATATGTTTGTGTATCAGAATTAACAAATAATTTTTCTAAAATCTGATGTTTTGAATCTGTCACTTTGAGATTATTAAAATGTTCATGCTATTTTTCTATAAAAATCGGCAGATCTGTATAATCGTGAGAGTTAATAAAAAAATTCCTAAGAAGACGTAACGGTTGACCAAAAACAAGTTCCGCAGAAGAACATTGTAATCTTCTTTTGGTATTGCTGGCAAATCGAATAAAATGATTGGTGGTGCACTCTTCCAATTCCTGGAATTGGATCCGGCAGTCGACGTTGCTTTTGGAGTTCTGTGAAATCTTTCAACTAACCCATTACTTTGAGGATGAAACGTAGTAGTATATATTCTATGAAATCCTAGGAATTTTGAAAATTGTGAAAATAACTTAGATTCAAATTGAGCGCCCTGATCTGTACCTATGTAAAGCAGGACATCATATATATTTTAGAAATAATGTTTCGGCAACTGTTCCTGCTGTAATTTATTTATTTAAAATAAATGTTAGCTTACGGTTTAACAATGATATTTATTCAATGGCATTAATTCTTCCTTTCAATTATTTTATAACTGTCATTCGATATTTTTATCAATAACATTATTCAGCTGTTTCCATAGTATTTTTCAAGTTCTACTTCTTGAAGTAAATAAACATAGTGATTCTGTTTCTTAATTGTTTACAACTGTCAAGATTGTTGCAAGTATTGGAAACAATTCCTGGTTTTTAGAATGCTGACGAGGGTACCGACTTGACCGGCGCTGAATCTCGAAAATTTGTATCAGTCTAACATTAATATCGTGCTAATTAATATCAAATGAATCAAAATAATTAGCTTCAAGATTAATTGTCATCTAGAACAAAATAATGAGAAAATTAATTATTTTCAGTAACAAGGGAATTGAAAAATTGAGAATTATTATATTTTGCTCCGATGGAAACCCGCATAAAGTTTTTTTTTATTTTTTAAAAATTAAAAAGTCTACATAGAGAGTGTTACGCAAACTATTAAGTTCATACTTAACTCTTTAAATTGAATGAATACTTTGTAATTACATGCCCAAAGGTAAATTAAAATAATGTCATCAATTTCGAAACCACCTTAAAATGTGATTTATCAATTTTAATTCATTCAACAAATCCATTGGAAGTTTTAAAATGTATTGGGGGCTTAAAAATAAAACATTCCCTTTTCGTTATTAAAAGAGCGTGCTATCGTTTGTCACATATTATAAATCTGAAACAAGAGAACATTAGAAGAATACTTATGTATAGCGAATTTTTAATATTTTTCATACAGAAAAATAATATTATCACAACAACAAATTGAATTTCGAAAAAAAAGGTCAACTATTTATGCAACATATCAAACTATAGCCAGAGTATCAAATAATAGTAATGACACTGGCAATGAATATATTTCAAAGATATATAAACAGTAGAGTAAACGAAAATTTTAAAGTAAATAAACTAATTAGACGAAATGGAAAACTAAATACTGGCGATTTTTACGCGATTTCACGAACAGATGGATTGATCAGTAAATAATTTTAGATTAATTACAGACCAAAGTCGATGTATCTCTACCAAGAAAGTTAAATGTGTTTGAGAACAATTTTAAAGCACAATAGGCCCCGCATCAGGAATTATATGAGATAAGACTGCAACTGGAGCGGCCCCTGGCAGGCATACCTTCCAGTAAAAGAAATTCTCCAAAATATAATATCGCGGTTTTAAGAAGGTATCATAATGCCAACTCTTACTTTAAGTAATTTTAAATAAAAATCGGTACAAAAGGGCTGATTATTGAGATTACTAAAAATAATCAATATTATGAGGAGAAGGAGGGGTGCGTCTTTACTATGTACATATTTAGATATGCGATGTAAAGCAACGTCGGGCGCGGTTAGACTTAGATGGGTGACCGTTTCAAGGAAGACCGCGTCCTTGGCCTACATCTTCAAGCGGCTTGTGTATCAGTGTATGAGCGGAAGCCATGTAATCTTGCGCTAGGACTATGTAGGGGATATAAAGCTATCAGTCCCTTGTCTATTAAATTTGAGACAAGTGAAAAATTCCTACTCTCCAAAAGAAAAGAGGTTCGGCAAAATTCCTGGTTGGGGGTAGCTCGTCTACAGGCGTAGGTGTTAGACCTCAGTGGCGCAAATAAGCCGACGTTAAATAAATGTTAAAAAAAATTAATATTATGGTTTATACCTTGAGAGATTATGACTAGCAAAACTATTGAAATTATATAAAACTCCTTAACAGAATCGATTTTGTGATATGGAATCGTATGTGATATATACCAAAGAATTGCCAAAATTGTTCAATATGAAATTTGAAGTATAAGGCACTGCCTTTCTTTCTTTAATTATTTGACCTCATAAGCCCTTCATCTTTCAAATTTTTAATGTTTATAAAAATGAAACAAAATTTAATAGAATTGTTTTACTTACGCAATATTTCACATTTTAAAATGGCTTCATTATATTAATATTTTACAGTTTTTACAGTCTGTATATTATAAAAACAGGTAATATCGATGGGCGGAGTTATTACAATGGTAAATTGGATTCGTTCTCAATTCTAGTAGAGGCATAATCTACATGTATTTCTGAAAATTTTGATTGGCCTCTCTACATTTGTGATCCATCCACCTAATGTTCAACTCAATATTGTGGATAATCTTATTATTTAAGGTTACAGTATATGTGCGATTATTAGATAAAGAAGAAAAATGTTTCCGTTTTAGTTTTACTTAGTGACGTTTTATTTCAAGCAGTATTAGTTGTTAAATTGAATACGTTTTTAATAATGCCTGTGAATAATTCATATGCCAATCGGTTTCTACATGTTTCAAATTACAACGTTTATAGCGTAGTTGTTAATAATTTATACTTTAAAGTTAATAATCCTAAAATAAATTTTATATTTTTATAGTCGTCTTTATGCGACTTAAACAAGCCGCTGAGAAATTTTAAAGTTAATAGCGCCTAAAGAATTTAAATGTACAAATAGTTCCAGTTTATTGTTTAGCTATTTCACAATCATCAATTGTAAATAATTGCCACTTTTGAAATAAAGTCGTTGTCAAAGTAAACCCTCGTCCTCGAACATTATTGAGATTATCAACTTCTCAGAAAATTTGGTTAGATCAACCACAGTTTTCAACATCTTCCGGTGATGCTAACTTAATGGATGAAATATATATAAAAAATGATAATAATCACGATCTCCGTATCGACAAAAATTATTTCAAGCACATTCATAAACATCGTAATGGTATCGAGAATGTCTACATCCATGAAAATTTTAAGATTTTGACCATATTGTGAAATGCCGTTGAAATATCTGAAACAGCTACATTTCCCTGCACTATTATCATTCTTTTTCCTATCGAGCACGTTTCAGCCATCATCAGAGAGATTTCACGACGTTAAGACAATTCTAGTAATTCTGTGGGGTTATTTGCCTCAGGAATATCTGGATCACCTTGTCAGAATAATTCACAATTCATACGCGGAAAACATACGAGATACAAAAAAATAATAAATAATAATAACAGACACAAGATATAGCTGACAACCTCCAAATCCAAAGGCTGTCCAGAAAGGGGTTACACATTTGAAAAATACAAACAACATCCAATACCCACCGACATTGCCAGTGTTGTTACCGAGGATCGAACCCAGAACAATGAATGTATGAACAATTGCGTTCGCCACTCAACGTGCTAATAATAGTAACAATAAATACTTATTTTTTCATTCAGTACAGAATGTGATGGTAACTTTCTTATGAAAGTTCTTCTCTGTTATCAACACCTGCCACAGTAAAGTTAGTTAAATAATAGTATCATTAATTGTGGACAAGTTATATGGCAGTAATATAATCAAACATGAAAGAGTAAAAGAAATAAATACTAGTAGTTTATTCCTATGAAAAACAAAAAGACAATAAAAAGAAGTAAATATTCACCAAACTACTTCTATGTTGTAGCATCTTGCAGGTCGTAAAATTTGAATCAACGGTCGCCAAACACCACCAATCCCTTCAGAAGGATTACAAGGACCGAGCCCAAATTCGCAGTCCTACGATTTCTCTCGAAGAAGCCAACAGCCAGCGTGCCCAAGGAAACGCCAAGCCTGACAATCTCAGTAAAACTGGAAAGAAGTCACTTCATTGCACAATGAGAGCCTGCATTCTACTATTACTGAACTAACCCTAAATTTAATTCTATCTATGATACCCTATTATAGCGGCAATATTTTGGGAGTTCTTATTATATATGCAAACAGCATTGTAAGCAACCTTCTTTCCAAATGAGGTAGTTCTTTGTTTATATAAATATAATATAATAAATTGCAGAAACAAGTAGGGCGTTGGTACATATCATCACCCGTCGCCAGCTTTATAAATAAGTATTCTGGACTTCGCGTTTTAAAATATTATACCGGGTGTTAGAAAGGTATGGGAACTTTGGAAAATCTCGAAGTTTGCATCAAATCGAAAAATAAAAAAATACGTGTCAAAAATTTTTCAAAAAACTATCTACTGATACCAAAATGACCTCCCCACCCACCACCCTGTGGGTGGGGCGAAGGGCAACTTCAAAATTTAAAATGGAAACTCCTATTTTTTATTGCTGAATCGGATTCTACGGCAAAAAATATATAAATTTTATTCCGGACATTTTTTTCGATTCTTTCATGATGTCGCTCTAATAGCAAAAAATGAAAATAAAATATACTGTTTTAAGAGTAGCGTCTTGTGCCAATGAAAAAACGTCCAATTCAAAAACTGAAAACCACGTATTTGTTGTTCAAATGTGCTTTTAGAGGGCGGAATATTAAACATAATATTTTTAGTCGCAAACTCCTCTATAAATCCTCCTTTAAGTAGGATCAGTCTTTCGGCTGGTGTTTGTTGCAATCGAAGCATTAGCGTTTTGATGGTAATATGCAATTATTACACTTAACGCGCCAGATTTGTAACTTTGGTTGCAGTCTGGTTACTTTCCTTACAGTAAAATAAGGATTTGTAGAGGAGTTTGCGACTAAAAATATTATGTTTAATTTTCACATATTTGTTCTTTTTACGAAATCTATCCAATGATATTGGATTCGACTCTCCCACCTAACCCAGTGGGTGGGGCGGGGGGCAACTTTGAAATTTGTAACGAAAATCCCTATATTTTATAGCGGATTCGGATTCTACGGCCAAAAATACGTGAATTTTATATTGGGCATTATTTTCGATTCTCGCAAGGTGTCGCTGCAATCGCATAAAATTGAAATAAACCTTAAGCGTCCATAAGTTTATAAATATTTACAAACTCTAGCTACTCGTGTTGACAAAAAACATTCAGTTTAAAAAACAATATCTGTGATATCTTGGTTTTTATGAATGTTTTTTTTAAGTGTTCTTAACAACAGTATTCGTTTTATGAAATTTCTACGAGAACGTTCAGTTCCTTCCAACTTTTGTAGAGGCAGGAGCGCACTTTTGTACGGAAAAAATTATTTAATTTTTCATTAGTTCTCGCGTTTTTTCTGCATAATGGCTACTTTAACAGAGGAAGAGAGAATTTCTATTTTAATGATGCGATGGTGGGGTGATAAAGAAAGGTCCTATGGTGAAGTTGTGATTTTATTCAACGAAACTTTCCATGTAGATCAAGTGGGAATCTCGAAATCTACTGTGTCCCGTACCATCAAACGATTCCTAGATACAAGGACAAATAAAAATCGCCCAAAATCTGGAAGACCAAAATCTGAAACATTGGAAGCTCGACAAATGGAAGTGGCCAGTCAGCAGCTTGATATGAGTGCATTTTCAGTTCATAAGAATTTGAAACTTTTGAAATTTCATCCTTACAAAATTCACCTTCACCAAGAGTTAAATGAAGATGATTGTAATCGGCGACTTGAATTTAGTGAATTGATGATGGAAAGGAGTAACCAAAACCCAAATTTTTTGTCATCTCTACTTGTCTTCTCAGATGAAGCAACTTTCGAACTCAGTGGAAAAGTTAATCGCCATAATTTCAGATATTGGAGTGACGAAAACCCTCACTGTATGCTTGAAACACACACGCAGTATCCACAAAAATTAAATGTTTGGGCAGGAGTTTTCAGGGATCGAATCATAGAACCGTTTATCATAGATGGAAATTTGAATAGAGAAAAATACCTGGAAAGGTAGACAAATCAAATAGTTCCCGCAGTACATGAGATTGTTGGTGATAAGTTCGATAATGTTTGGTTCCAGCAAGATGGGGCTCCTTCACACTATCGGGATACTGTTAGGGACTAACGATGGATAGGTCGAAGAATGGCCAGCAAGATCTCCCGACCTCGCGCCACTTGATTATTTTATTTGGGGCTGCCTGAAGGGTAAGGTTTATTTCACTAAACCTCGTGATTTGGAAGAGCTGAGGCAACGCATAATAAACATTTTTGCAGAAATACCACCTCAAATGATAAGAAGTGCTATAGAAAATTTTTACGTTCGTCTCGGACAATGCCAAGAAGTCAATGGGCACCATTTCGAATACCTGCTATAATCTTGAAATTAAAACCTGCTAGTGTAGCAGTTAAGCTGTAAACTAATTGCCTCAACTGGCCGAAATCCTCACCTTGCCTTAAATACCTGAGTTACCTCCTTGCCTTCACTGGCTGGGATCAAGGACTTGTCTGAAGTAGCTGAATGAAGAGGTAAAACCACTGTTAATTTTTTTAAATCGAGTTTTTTATTGCCCTGTAAAAAAATGTAAATTGAAAATTACTACCTAGCTGCTAATAAATTTACAGAATGTTAATAGTTGTTGTAATTTCCGTACGACCCTGTAAAATCACTGTTCTCAAAACAGCTCGGGAAATCATTCACTCTGAGATCAGTAGTTTTACTTTTCGTATTTTTTTAAGTATGCGTTCAAAACTTTCATGTTTCCAGTCAATTTTTTGCGATTGCAGCGACATCTTGCGAGAGTAGAAAAAATGCCCGATATAAAATTCACATATTTTTGGCTGTAGAATCCGAATCCGCTATAAAAATAGGGATTTTCATTACAAATTTCAAAGTTGCCCCCGCCCCACCCACTGGGTTAGGAGTGGGAGAGTCGAATCCAATATTATTGGATAGATTTCGTAAAAATAACAAATACTTGTTTTTCAGTTTTTGAATTGGACGTTTTTTTATGGACACAAGACGCTACTCTTGAAACAGTAATGTTTTCTTTTCATTTTTTGCGATTACAGTGACACCATACAAGAATCGAAAAAATGTCCGGAATAAAATTTACGTAGTTTTTGCCGTAGAATTCGATTCCGCAATAAAAAATAGGGGTTTCCATTTGAAATTTTAAAGTTGCCCCTCACCCCACCCACAGGGTCGTGGGTGGGGAGGTCATTTTGGTATCAGTAGATAGTTTTTTGAAAAATTTTTGACACGTATTTTTTTATTTTTCGATTTGATGGAAACTATTTGAGATTTTCCACCGTTCCCATACTTTTCTAACACCCGTATGTAAGACATGCCATTTCTACTTGATAATATTTTATTTAAATTTAACCATTTAGTTCCGTAAAATTTATTGGATATGTAGCCAAATTTACGGAGATTGTAACAGAAACTTGCGCAAGCATTTTGCATTCTCAAAAAGCTAACCTTCTTTCCCATAGCTAAGGAGGGTCAGTAAGCCACATCAGAATTATAGATATACGGACAACTCACATAATTTTAGTTTTTCATTCACACTCAAAAAGTCACATATAAAATAAATATTTTAACCCACTATCAAAAAGAAATGAATTTATTCCCCCGCAGATAAATAATTATTGAGTTTATAATCAAAGGAATAATTCTAAAATAAAATATTTCCCGGTTTATTAATATTTTCATCTTAAATTACTTTAGATTGGGAATAACCCAATTAATAATTTTACCTGAAAACCAAATAAATCCAAATGGTGAAAACCAACGGCAGTGGAGCCTGATCTACAAATCCTGTGAGCTGGGGTGCCTAGATTCTTGTGGTTTCTTTATCAATCGACAAATTTGTATAGTTACGATTCTCCTGGCTTCTCTACCAATCGACAAATCTTTTAGATTCTCCGGCTTTTGACTATCGATAAATATTAGATTCTCCTGGTTCCAAAATTACATGACTTGGAAGAATTACAAACTGCGCCAGTTAGGGAGTGACCTTGGGATGGTCAGAGGTTCCTTAACATTTTTGGAATTTTCACAACGTTTTTTTCAACAAAGTTTACAATTTTCACTCATTTCACTAATGGATGTTAGTATTACAAACATTGATTAAGAACTAAACCGTATACAACCCTACTGTATTAAGCCTTGTCTCTATTATTTTATGATAGCGGTCAAAAAGCTTGCGTCACATCTTATCCTTATGCTTGCAGTGCACAAGGTAATGAAAATAAATAAAAGAATCTAAGGGCACCAGTGGTGGCTACCAATTGTTTCACTTCGCTTTGTTTTGCTCTTGCGACCAATGAAACTTCGAATTCTTTAAATAATATATATCATGGTTAAAGATGTGTCGCCAATTTATGAATAAATCTACCATAATAGCCGACCATACCTAAAAATGCTTTAAGTTCTCTTAATTTTTTGATGGTGGGGCTGGAGATATAGCTCTTACTTTGCCATCTAGCTTTTGCAACCCATTTTTTGAAATTTTATGACCCAAATATTCTATTTTATGTTCAACAAATTGGAACGTTTTTTAATACTGCATCTAGCAGGCAAAATATCGAAATGAAAATAGCGATTATAGAGTAACTGAGCATATTTTAAAAATTACTGTCTACTGTTTCACGCCTTACCTTCTTCTTCTTCTACTCTTATTGTTTTTTCCCCTCTTGCCATCTTCTCATTATTTTCTTCTTCTCCTTTTTCGCCATTTCTTCTCGTTCTCTTCATCACATTTAATGTTCAATTATCTCTCATGATTTTCATCTTCACTGTATAAATGTTCTATCTTCTCCAGTTTTCGTGTAATTTTTTGTTTACTTGTACCTCTTCTCCAATCTCAGCATTCTTAACAATTCTGAATCTCATAGCCATAATTTGTCTTTCTTATTTCATTATTATTTATCATATATCACCCATGATGCACTTACATTGTCGTTGGTATGGCTGCAGTTTTTTATAAATCGCACGTCGTAGATTTTTATCAATTTTTAAGTAAATAGTGCATTTTTAAAGAGATTTCTGTCCATATTTTCCGTTAAGAACGCCTTACGTTACCAACGAGCACGTCTATGTATTTGGGAGTTATTTTCATACGTTTCAAATATATTTCGAGCTAGTGTGGTAGAGTTAATTTATGATATCCCTATCTAGGGGTACTAACGTTTAAGCAATGACAAATGATGGCGTATTATCATAATGAATTGAATAAAAAATGTAACTCATGCAAAATGACACTATATTATAATAGGAAATCGCTTAGACATTTCTTTAAAGTAAGATCAAAAGGACAATATATCATGAAGTCATTTTATAAAGTGGTGGATTATTCGTAATATCCCGGCACTTTCCGTAATGATGTCATTATTCATATTTTCCTACTTTTCACAATTTTACTGGTAATGCTGGTATTACTATCATAACTTACACTGTAAAATATGGAGGGACTTAAACTTTTATACGTGAAATTTGAATTACTGACCTCAAATCAGAAAACTCACTTTTATTATAATAAGATAAAATTTAAACCTTTCACTATAAAAGAAATGAAATCTAAGTGTTTTGGAATTGTAATTTTTAATAGAAGTGTATACACCACTACATATGACAAATTGTTTTTTAGTGTACAAGAATGTACAGTACAGATAGAGTCGCGTCGGTAGGGTCTTATAGAAAGAAAATATCAAAATAAATTATAATACGAACAAGATTGCACAATATTTTCCTAAATATAAAACAACATAGCATTAAACATCCAATTCGAAAATAATTCCTACGAAAGGTTTTCTTGTTTTAATGGCTTTATTTGCGACTCAATATGGCTATCTTAGGTTTTCCCCCTCAGCGAAGTTCTGGAGAAGGAGTGTGGGGTAAAAATGTACCTCCAAAAGTGGTTTTTCACTTATAGCTCCAAAACTAATGAAAACATTGAAAAGTGCTCGAAATAAAAGTTGAAGAGCATTAAATTCTGTGTCAAATGAGTTTGGACCAACCGTTACCAAAATACAGCAGGTGAAAGTTCGACCAATTGTCAATCAATTAAAAAAGTTGGTTTCAAGAAAATATCTTCAATCACACTGCTGAATGATCACGCTGAAACAATTTTTCGTCAGGCCTCCAAACACAATGTTTTTGAAAGGTGCTCCGGTTTTTTTAAATGCTGTTATTGGAATCACACCAAATTTTCCTACAGTGCTTGCTCTTGGAACAGTACTCACTCTAGCTAAAGCTTCACCAGTTGAAGACGCAGAAATCTCTGAAATTACACAGTGGATACCGCTCATAGCATGGAAAATATTTGAGCCATCTATGGTGTCAACATTAACATCCAGATTGTCCCACACAAAATGGGAAAGTGGATGGTTCATATATGATACCTCAAACATCCTGGCTACCTTATATGAACAGCAAAATCCTAGTCCACTGGCTATTTGAATCAAATCCGTTGAGCCATATTTCCCAGACAGGAGGGCCCCAACCCCAACTTTAGGGGTTAATGGAACGACCTTGGTCTGGTGGCTGATATTGCTGCTTGGGCGATAGAAGTCACTTTGTTTTCGTTTTCTCGTTTGTCCTTCAATTTGATCGAACCAAGCAATACCTGCAGAGTTTGTGGAGCGTCTTCCTCGCACTTTTCAAAAAAAACTTTGTGGGTCTGGATAGGCATCAAGCAAGTACACTTTTGCACGGATATCTTCCTGATTATGTCAGCTGCAGCTCTAACAATGTTCAGATTCATTAAAAAATTTTGTATCCAGTATTACGGAAGCAGGCTGGATTTAGGCCTAACAGGTCATGCTTTGACCAGATCAACACACTGCGAATTATCATTGAGCAGTCACAAGAGTACAGATCCCCGCTGTACTTAACCTTCGTTGACTTCGAAAGAGCTTTCGATACCCTGCTACACTCAGCTACATGGAACACGCTTCTTGAGAAGGGTGTACCAGACAAAATTATAAACATTATAAAAGCTCTCTATAAGCAGGTAAGCTGCCGAGTCATGCACAAAGGAAAAGTGGGAGAGAAAATAGCAATCACGAATGGAGTTACACAGGGATGCGTCTTATCCCCATTACTGTTCAACATATTGCTAGACTCCGTTCTAACGAAAACAAGCATGGCTGAAAGGGGAATACGGTGGACTTTCACAACACGCCTGGAGGACCTGGACTACGCAGATGATATTTGCGACGACATGAGGGAAAAACTAAAATTTCTGGTTCGCGAGGCAGAAAAAGTAGGTTTGAAAATCAATATTGGCAAAACCAAGGAAATGCGGATAAACACAGACATAGAAACAAACCTACACATCAGCGACCAGTACATAGAAAGAGTGGACGAGTTTGTGTACCCCGGCAGCGTAATAGATTATAAGGGTGCCACAGAGAAAAATGTGACAAAGAGAATCCTAAAAGCTCGTAGAGCTTTTGGAATATTAAATTCAATATGGAGCTCGAGGAAATACAGAGATTCTACTAAACTCCGGATATTTAACACGAACGTGAAATATGTGCTGTTGTATCGATGCGAAACATGGAAAGTCACCAAGTCGATAACTGAAAAACTCCAAGTATTTATAAACAAATGCTTACGCAAAGTGCTGCCTATTTTCTGGCCAAATACAAACGAAGAGCTATGGAGACAAGCTAAGCAAGTTAAAATCGACTTGGAGATCAGGCACAGAAAGTGGAGTTGGCTGGGCACACAATCCGCATTCAAAACAGCATTGCGGCGCTCGAATGGAACCCGCAAGGCAGCCGAGGAAGAGTATGTGGAAAAGGTCATTATTGGAGTAGGCTAATATGATGAGCAAGACATGGGGAGAAGTAAAGCAACTGGTTCATAATCGGGTCAGATGGAGAAATTTCGTGGATGCCCTATGTTCCACCTGAAGAATAACGGGAACAGGGCACTGTATCTCGGTCTTAACAAACTGATATGATAATTTCAATCCCATAATGGTCTTCCAACCTTCTCTTCAATGATTTATCGTTTGGTTTAGGGCCAGAAAAATCTTTCATGATCTCTTTCATAGAAAACTGGCATTCTTCTTGCATGCTCTCAATGTAATTGCGAACATGCTGAAAAGCAGCAGTGATGCTTTCATCCTGAGGCCAACCCTTGGAACTCGTTGCGTGTACGGGTATGACAAATTATCATGCAGTTCTGATGGTATCTCCTGCCATTGGCAACCAAATCACTTACTGTAGGCAAGCGTGATTTGACATCTTCCACCCATTGGTTCTCCCCGGGAAGATGCAGTTTCTAAGATGTCGTTCTTGAAATTTATAGTGGTTGCTAAACTGACTTTAACCCGCTGATTAACATTCAATCTTAGTTGTTGGGAGATGAAATCATCACTGGCATCCTTGTTCTGATCTGTTCGAGATTGACGTACTCCACTCCCACTAGCTCTCATTGCAGCAGCCACATTCTTCTCTCTGGTGCAAGATTTATGACATGATACCTGTAGTTTTACAGTGTTACATATCTGAAAGCGAGTTCCCATCACTTCGCTTCTTACTGCACTCAACCAACATTCTGATTTCTCTTGCTTTCACACTCACTACCTCATCCTCCTCTATTGTTTGACAGTACACGTGCCCGTCATGTTGTATCGCACGGAAACAGGTTGATCATCGATGGGTTACTGTCGTATACTGAAATCAGAATGTGGGCTTATAGTTCGGCAATTCGGCAGTAAGAGGAAAAAATGCGGAAAATTGGTCCAACTTTGACCTACTGTCGTTTGGTAACAAGTGGTCTCTTGGTCTCATTCACGCAGAATTTAATGCTCTATAACTTTTATTTCGAGCACTTATTCAAAATTTTGATTAGATAGGAGATATAAGCGAAAAGCCGCAGAAACGCCCCTTTTAGAGGTACGTTTTTACGCCCCACCCTTTTTCTACCAGTCTACCGAGGGGGAAACCTAGAATAGTCATATTGGATCACAAATGAAACCATTAAAACAAAAAAACATTTTGTAGGAATTATTTCAGAATTGGGTGATTTTTGTGTCTACCGCTACTGGCCTAACAGAAGAATTTCAAACAGCAGGAGCATACACCGTTTCAATGTCCGTGCGTTTACATTGGAAAGATTATATGACATACAAACACCAGTTTTAAAGCACACAGTCACAGAAAAAACATAAATTTGACCAAATTAGTAGTTGCTAAACATGCAGAAGAAATCTAATGTTTTACAACATTCGAAAAAACCGGGAAATTCAACATCAGATAGTGTTGGCCAAGAAGATACAGAGAAAACATTAAAATGTGAAAAGTACCTTGTCACACAGGAACACAATTATTATACCAATATTCCACACGACCAAAGAACCGGAACATGCCCCCACCTCCTCACCAGGGGCGTAGATAAGGGGGGTAGAGTTGGTAATTCCCCCCCCCCCAGGGAGGGCTAGAACAGAAAAATTCAGGCGGGAGTTAGAGTGGCTTATCTGCAGATTGAAAATTATATTAGGCTATACTTTATTTTGGTTTGTACTTTGTAGCCTGCTTCCTCAAGTTAAATTTATTGCCACTCGATGCTTGATGCTTCATAGAAAAGAGAATGTCAAACCCTCATAAATTGTAATTCTGTCCTGACCCACTTAAAAAGGTACCCAGGTCAACTATTTTATACCGGGTGTTAGAGAAGTATGGGAACGGTGGCAAATCTCGAACAGTTTGCATCAAATCGAAAAATAAAAAAATACGTGTCAAAAATTTTTCAGAAAACTATCTACTGATACCAAAATGACCTCCCTACCTACCACTCTGTTGGTGGGGCGAGGTGCAACTTTAAAATTTCAAATGGAAACCCCTATTTTTTATTACGGAATCGGATTCTACGGCAAAAAATACGTAAACTTTATTCCGGACATTTTTTCGATTCTTGCATGGTGTCGCTGTAATCGCAAAAAAATAAAAGAAAATATTACTGTTTCAAGAGTAGCGTCTTGTGTCCATAAAAAAACGTCCAATTCAAAAACTGAAAAACACGTATTTGTTATTTTTACGAAATCTATCCAATGACATTGGATTCGACTCTCCCACCCCTAACCCAGTGGCAAATTTAAAATTTGTTATGAAAATTCCTATTTTTTATAGCGGATTCGGATTCTACGGCCAAAAATACGTGAATTTTATATCTGGCATTTTTTTCGATTCTCGCTGCAATCACACAAAATTGAAATAAACCTTAAGCGTCCATAAGTTTGTAAATATTTACAAACTCTAGCTACTCGTGTTGACAAAAAAACATTCAGTTTAAAAAACAATATCTGTGATATCTTGGTTTTTATGAATGTTTTTTTTTAAGTGTTCTTAATAACAGTATTTGTTTTGTAAAATTTCTCCGCGAACGTTCAGTTCTTTCCAACTTTTGTAGAGGCAGGAGCGCACTTTTGTACGGAAAAATTTTTAATTTTTCATTAGTTCTCGCGTTTTTTCTGCATAATGGCTACTTTAACAGAGGAATAGAGAGTTTCTCTTTTAATGATCCGAGGGTGGGGCGATAAAGAAAGGTCCTATGATGAAGTTGTGATGTTATTCAATGAAACTTTCCGTGTAGATCAAGTGGGAATTTCTAAATCTACTGTGTCCCGTATCATCAAACGATTCCTAGACACAAGGACACATAAAAATCGCCCAAAATCTGGAAGATCAAAATCTGAAACATCGGAAGCTCGACAAATGGGAGTGGTCCAGGCATTTGTTGAAAATCGAAGGTTATCAATCAGAAAAGTCAGTCAACAGCTTGATATGAGTGCATTTTCAGTTCATAAGAATTTGAAACTTTTGAAATTTCATCCTTACAAAATTCACCTTCACCAAGAGTTAAATGAAGATCATTTTGATCGGCGACTTGAATTTAGTGAATTAATGATGGAAAGGAGTAACCAAAACCCAAATTTTTTGTCATCTCTACTTGTCTTCTCAGATGAAGCAACTTTCGAACTCAGTGGAAGAGTTAATCGCCATAATTTCAGATATTGGAGTGACGAAAACCCTCACTGGATGCTTGAAACACACACGCAGTATCCACAAAAATTAAATGTTTGCGCAGGAGTTTTCAGAGATCGAATCATAAGACCATTTTTCATAGATGGAAATTTGAATGGAGAAAAATACCTGGAAATGTTGACAAATCAAATAGTTCCCGCAATACAAGATATTGCTGGTGATGAGTTCGATAATGTTTGGTTCCAATAAGATGGGGCTCCTCCACACTATCGGGATATTGTTAGGGACTATTTGAATGGTACTTTCGAAAATCGATGGATAGGTCGAAGAGGAACTATTGAATGGTCAGCAAGATCTCCCGACCTCGCGCCACTTGATTATTTTGTTTGGGGCTACGTGAAGGGTAAGGTTTATTTCACTAATGATTTGGAAGAGCTGGGGGAACGCATAATAAACACCTCACCACCTCAAATGATAAGAAGTCCTATTGAAAATTTTTTATGTTCGTCTCGGATAATGCCAAGAAGTAAATGGGCACTATTTTGAACACCTGCTATAATCTTGAAATTACAACCTGCTAGTGTAGCAGTTAAGCTGTAAATAATTGCCTCAACTGGCCGAAATCCTCACCTTGCCTTAAATGGCTGAGTTACCTCCTTGCCTTCACTGGCTGGGAACGAGAACTTGTCTGAAGTGGCTGAATTAAGAGGTAAAACCACTGTTAGTTTTTTTTAAATCGAGTTTCTTTTTCCCTGTAAAAAATGTAAATTGAAAATTACTAGCTGCTAATAAATTTACAGAATGTTAATAATTGTAATGGGAGTGGGAGAGTCGAATCCAATTTCATTGGATAGATTTCGTAAAAATAACAAATAAGTGTTTTTCAGTTTTTGAATTGGAAGTTTTTTTATGGGCACGCTACTCTTGAAACAGTAATGTTTTCTTTTCATTTTTTGCAATTACAGCGACACCATGCAAGAATCGAAAAAAATGTCCGGAATAAAATTTACGTATATTTTGCCGTAGAATCCGATTGCGCAATAAAAAATAGGGGGTTTCCATTTGAAATTTTAAAGTTGCCCATCACCACACCCACAGGATGGTGGGTGGGGAGGTCATTTTGATATCAGCAGATAGTTTTTTGAAAAATTTTTGACACTTATTTTTTTATTTTTCAATTTGATACAAACTGTTCGAGATTTTCCACCGTTCCCATACTTTTCTAACTCCCGGTATAATTATTGTGTAATCATTTTAAGAAATGGGCGTTGAACCCCGTACCGAGAATCTTGGGTGGTATTTTAAATATGTTACGATTATATTAGGTAGGTACTTCGCGGTAATTGGATAAAATAAAAGGAGCAAACCTTATATCCTCTTTAAAGTCGACGTTTCAACAAGTTTTATTGTCGTCTTCGGGACAATGAAGCTTGTCAAAACATCGGCGTCGACTTTAAAGTGGATATAAGGTTTCCTTTTATTTTATCCAATTATCGACGAAATACCTCCCTAACATAACATTTAATGAATACTAAACTTATGTGCTATGTTATAATTGTTATATTATGCACATAAAATACCACTAGGAATGACTGATTTGATAAAAATGACCTAAAGAGTGCCAGTTATTAAGTGGTGTGTATTACCAGCAAAAATATTAACGGATTGTGTTTTTTTTTTCAAAAGCGATGTGCTTAAATGTATTGTAAAATTACTTCACAAGAGGGTTAACATAATGTTAAAATAGTAATTATAAGTCATCTTAGTAGAATATTAAAATATTATTTCCATAAATTTTCCTGCGAAAACGCGTGGCAAAAGGAAGGCCCCTGTGCAATATTTACTGTTTTTATTTTTATTAAACTTTCACAGCCTTACGGACAAATTTCAAACCTATGCTACGTCGATAAATTGTTTGCCAACCTTATTATAATTAGTTACATATTAAGTGAGCTTTCTAATTATTAACCATACTTATATATTTAAATTTCAAATGGGACAACTATCTTAAAATTATTGCAGAATAAATTACAGTAATAGTTTTATTCACCTAATAATCTACTAAAACTTTGATAATAAAAAAACAACTTCTCATGAAGCATTATCGAGTCATTTGGAATATCTATTGGGGACTTGTCCATTAGAAGGCGACTGACCTATCGTGAACTCTAAAGTATTTTATTTTTATGAGAATAGTATGCTATATAGAATTTTGTAATAAAAAAAGTCGATTAAACAAAACCAGATTTTAATTTACTTATGCACGGTCTTATTTCCTCTTTTTTGTTTTACATTAATTAACTTAGTTTCTGCTATGGGAATATGTTCATCGCAATGTATATTTGGTATAGGTAGACCCAATTAAAATTAATTAATGGTAATTGTTCATAAACTTATGAGACTTGAGGCAGAGGTGGCTCGTGACATTTTTTAAAAGGAGCAAAAAAATTTTATTCTGTGATCCGCTTAAATAGACCTTAGTGTCTCAGGAATTATCGCCTTAGAAATATGAACAAAATATATGTATTTTTTAAATTGAATGTTAAATATTGAAAACCACCCCGATATTTAACCATATTTATAAAAATGTGTTTTAGAGTAATTGTTTTTGCCAAAAATACAATCAAATTTTAATAATTATTTATAATATTCGCTTTACACTCTATAAAACAGCAACACAAACTTACAAATTATAGCATTTTATTCCTTTCTTCTGAAAATTTTATAAACTAAAACTGAAAACATCTTAAAAATACTAATGACAATTTAAGAATGTATATTTTACGTTTAAAAACTTTAAAAAATTGTAATTCTACATATAGATGCAAATATTAAAATGATCCTCACAAACTAAAATATTTTTGTAATTTATTTTTTTTGTATTTTAGTAATAAGCTTTTTGGCTCTTTTTCTTAGACCATCCAGTGTAATGCTTCGCCCTAATGGACTGATAATAATTACGCTGAAAAGATTCCAATATATAATAGCCTAATAAAATGCGAGGAAATTTGTCGATTTGGATGAAATAATTCAGAACGGGCTGAAAGTTTGGGAACAGGCTTATTTTGTGGCACTTTTTAACAAATCAAAAGACCCCACCCCTAGATGCCTGCGGAGGTGAGGGGGGAGGGGGGGGAGAAAATAGGTAAAAGAAATCGTTTTTCAACAAAGAACTCGGAAAGTATCAATTTTATTGTAAAATATGTACATATGAAAATTATAGGTAATAAAAATCCGCACAATTTCGTTTTTTTTTTTAACTTCGTATGACCTATTGGTGCTGAGATAGGTTTTATTGAAATTTTGACGTAACGCAACGGAAACGCGCGCGTTTTTCGCTAAAATCTCGAAAAAGATCATTCGGATGGCAAAATGTTTCAACTGAAGGTTGCAGAGAATTCGATTATGAACCATTTCCTTTTATTTTTCATTTCAATTCGATCAATATTGGCAGAGATATGAATTTTTAAATATCTTTATAGCGCGCTATCAGAACACTTGTTTCATGATAAACGATAGGTTGTATAGTGTATACGAGCTTAATTGAAACCGTATAAAAACCAAAAGCCGGCAAAAACAGTCGGCATCTCTTTATTGTACATGGACGGAGGTAAATAGAAATGCTTGTCATAAGAAAATGATAAGATTTTCGGGCATTATTATATTATCCGCTATTTCAAATGGTCTCCAGAAAGCAATGGTAAATTAGTAATTAATTAAAATATTTCACATTTTATATAGTAGTAAATATTTATAAATATGAACAATAAATAACTAAAGTCCTACGCTTGATATTATAATAGGTATTTATACACTGCACTGGCACATTGACAGCACACAATCTCGACTTCTGAGAAACGATTTACGAGTTTTTTCATGCTAGTATCCCTGCCCGTTTTATTATTTTTAAACCAGTGCAGTCGTAGATGGTTCATTCAGGCTGATTACATTGCCAGCCTCGGACTCGCCTGCACAGTTTCAACTACCGTTCGAATCTCGATACCATTGCTAAATATATAGGACAAAATATCAAGTTCAGTGCGCACGGTTCTGTGCTTTAACACTGACCAGTTTCAATTTTGCCCGTATAAAGTATATGCATATAGTATATCTAATGAAAGTTAAAGAGAATCAAATTTTGAATATGTTGGTGTATGTGCAAAATCGTTTTGATAACGAGTGAATGAAGATAAAAGGGAAAAACATGAAAAATTATCATTTTCAAGTGCATTTTGACAAATAGGTATTTTTTGACTGGCTTTAGGCAATAATGACACTACAGGTTTTTGAGGAGAATTAAATTCTCTGCAAAATGAGCTCCAAGTGGCCTTCATACGATGAATGGTTCACGAGTTACAATTGTTTAAAGCTATAAGCAAAATTTTTTTTTTATTATTATAAATTATGATTTTCCTGCAAGAACTGTGCATAACAATTTTTTTTAATTGATTTTGACCTATTTTTATTAGTTTATATACATATGAAAGTAATGCAATAGCATAAGTCGTTCGCAAGGTATATTTTTTAAAACCATAAAAATAACAATGACAAAGACTTTGGATCTGAATGCTTTGAGTCAATTTTCATTAACCCCTGTCAAGAGTAAAAACATAATGGAGCATTTCGAGCATTTGGAGCCTTGATTCAAATAACGACAGAACAGTGAGTTGAGTTTTGTTAAGCCGGGTACAGACCACAGTTGCAACGTGCAATGCAATGTGTGATGCAACGTATAATGCAACCTGTCTTGTACATTGGCTTCTCCAATTGTGATCACTAAATGATTAGTTATATGCATAGACATGCAATTCTAGACAAGCTATTCTAGCAGTACATTTTTCCGGATTTTCAAATTTGTATCTACCTTATTTACCTTAGCTACCCTTAATGCGGCGACACTGATTTGAAAGTATCAGCGGATAATAGAACTTGTAAACGCCTTTGTATGTACACTCGAAATTATATAAAATATTTATTTAAAATGGGACAAAAGAACGAATAATACTGCTATTTAATTACTTAATTGATCTAAACAGAACTGCATAAGTATTAAAATAGAATTTTATTATCTCCCAAAATCATTACGAACGTGATATAGACAAGACGGTGGACAAGATACCTTAAAACTGATCTTAAATAAAATATATTTGAGACATAAGACGTACAGATAACAATAATATAGCATCTTCAGTTATTAGGTACTTTTGTTGATATTAACGCCTTTATTTGGGTATCCAAGAATAACTGCTGGGGCGAGCGTAGGTGCGTCTTTACTATGTACATACTTTGATATGCGATGTAAAGCAACGTCAGGCGCAGTTAGTAGTTGGATGGGTGACCGTTCCAACAAAGACCGCGTCCTCGCCTCACACATCTTCCAGTGGCCTGTATATCAGTGTATGCGCGGAAGCTATACAACTTTAGGCGAGGGTTGTATAGGGGATATACCATCCTTCGGAGGGGATGTAAAGCCGTCGGTCCCTTGTCTATTAAATGCTAGGCAAGTAAAAGATCCTTACTCTTCTTAAGGGAAGAGGTTCGGCAAAATTCCTGGTTGGGGTGAGCTCGTCTACAGGCATCAGTGATAGGCCTCAGTAGCGGAATTAGGTCGATGTTAAATAAATGTATTAAAAAAAAAGAATAACTGCTGGGTGGCGAATTTACACAGAGAAAAAAAAACGATGATGCATACAAGCAAGTTGAATTAAAAACAATCTTGATTTGTTAACAGCAGTAATATGAAAAATATTGAATTAATAGAATTCTCAGATGTGTTTCGGTTTTGATATAGCAATCATAAATTATGAGGAAGCCGCCTGACTGCTACTAATTCATTCTGAAACCGTAAGTCGCTCATATATGATTTGTGCCATAATCGCCGACACCAGTGACGTGTATGTAACAATAAACTTGTTTTAATTGACTTTCTTTATTACTCTGGCTGCTAGGAGCAAACAATGGCAACTTTCATAAGAATTATTTAGGAATTTAATTATAACACTATAAACAATAGAACAATTGATTAAGGCAACAGAAGTACAGTACACGGTACGTTACTGACCAAAACGGATATGCAATCTTGTACATGCACTTGAAAGTGCATTACCGCCCACGATGCTGAAATTTGCGCCTCTGTATGTTTAGGATAGGCTACGTATTTCAAGCAACTTCATCATAATTGACGATTGCTATATAACTTACATTGGTTTTCTCCAGTATTACTAGTATTAGTATTGTTACTGTTATCCCTGGGTTGACTACAAATTTTCTGGTTGTTGTTTGGAATGTTGGGCGCCAGTAGTATTTCAGGGGTCTAGTAAACTTCGTATAATTGACGGTGGTTTTCTCAGGGTCGATTTAATAGCCGTATTGACGCTGTGCCTCGTTGAAGTTGGGCTATGAACACGTGGTCACACGGGGGCCACGTGGTCGGGTCAACGATGACGAAATTTTCTTATAAAAAAAACGTGATAAGACACGTTTGGTGTAACTGGAAAGGCAGCTGTGCCTTTTTACTAGCCAGTCCACGTTTGTGGTGAAAGATATTGCTGGGAGGTGACTTTACCTAATTACTAACCAGCAACGCTCTCTCATGTGAACACGTGGTCGCACGGGGGCTACGTGGTCGGATCAACGATGACGAATTTTTCTTAGAAAAACACGTGGATCACGTGTTAAGGCACAAAGAGGTGTAACTGGAAAGGCAGCTGTGCCTTTTTGCTAACCAGAACACTTTTGCGATGAAAGATATCACTGGGAGGTGGCTTCACCTAATTACTGACCAGCAATACTTGCGATTTTGGAGTAGGTACTAATGAAAGTCACAGTTGATTTTAACGATAACTAAAAGCAGCTCTTACAGTCGTTCGTTGCACTAAATCACACGAATATTTAAGCACTACTATTTATAGTATTCGATCTACACTTGTAAAGTTCGATTTTCCTGTGTAGTCTTAAGTGTGGGGCACTGTATGTGCTAAGCAGGTACGTGTTGATTGTCGGAGCGATTGAGCGAGACTGCCCTTGCCGCCGGTATCCAAGTCTAAGCCAGGGGCGCTTGAGACTATAGATGGAGCTTGACGTCTGTACTGGTCGATCGGTCGATGCGAACTGAGAGAGAATCGAGTCTGCGTGCTAGTTTTATATTAAAACCGGGCGCGGATAGGCGACCGGCGTTTGGAGCGTTGTGACCGGGCCTCTCGGAATATCGAATGTGTGTCGTGTCAGAGTAGCGTTTTGTCGTGTTTAGTCGAACTATAAATAGTAGTTAATTTTTTCTTAAAACGGATACTAAAAATAATTAAAATTATGAATTGAATGTTAATGATTTACCGAAATTAGGAAGATCGGTAACACCCCCCTCGTTTCGAAAAGGACGTCTGTTAGGGCTGCTTTTGGGCGTTATCTGGTTTATTGATAATACAATGGAAGGCGTAAGCTACAGAATATAAAATATGATTTAGAGCTAGTGACAATGATGGAGAATATGATATAGTATGAATAATAAAAATATTTCTTAGAACTACTTACAAATGGTGTGTATCGGACATAAAGTTTCGCGGTCACTGATTCTAGTGTCTTTCGCGAGGAAGGAAAAGTTACGTATAAAATAGGCACTGGTTTAGCGTTTTTGACGATAAAATATTCGCGTGAGCACTGGTTTAGGCACTTGCGCGAATTTACTTACACGGCACTGCACAGAGTGTCCTAGGATTGGGGCGTGGTACTGTGGATCGTTCTGGATTGAGTTGGTTTGAGCCTCTGGTCCAGAATCGACAACTGCTAGGTGATTCCTGCGTCGGCATCTCGGCGACGCGCGGATTTGATGACCTGGTGGCTGCTGAGAGGCGATGTCTGCTTGGGGTTCGTCTAAATCGGAAGAAACTGGAGACTGTTGCTCGCTTGCAAAGTTCGACTTCAATGTCAAGGCCGTCCGCTCCTCCATGAGCAGTGGCCCTTCCTTGGGCGGCACGCCGGCCGACTTTTTTCCCTTGAACTGCTTTTTCACTATTGGCTGTTCTCTCTGGGGCTGCTCGTCCGCCGCTGGTCGTGGCTTTGGATGGTCGTCGTCATCGTCACTAGAGGACTCTGTACTTTCGTTTGTTTCCTCGGACTGGTCGTACTCACTTTCTGTATCAACCTGGGGTTCCTCGTTTCCGGCCGGCGCTGGTCGGAGATGGTCCACGTGTACAGTGGATAGGTGACCGTCCCGGTCAACCTCGTACACCTCGTTACTGATATGCCTGACGATGGTGTGTGGCCCTGTCCACACGGGATCGAAAGCTCTCTTGCTTTTCTGTAACATCTTGACCAATACGCGGTCTCCTACTGCGAAGGTCACTTCAGGCGTGGCATCTGGATGAGAGTATTTTGTTTGATACTGGAGCTGTCTAGCGTATATCTGCCGTACGCGGTGTTTCTGCTTTGGGGCTGGTGCTGCTCGCGACTTCTGGTACTGGGGAACGTCCCATTCCCCCTTTTTTGGTAATTCATACCCGAGTATCGCCTTGGCTGGGGTCATGCCTGTGGCAGCATTGCTACGCGTCCGTAATACATACAAGGCTTTT
This sequence comes from Leptura quadrifasciata, assembly GCA_963675555.1. Lineage (NCBI taxonomy): Eukaryota > Metazoa > Arthropoda > Insecta > Coleoptera > Cerambycidae > Leptura > Leptura quadrifasciata. The sequence continues at coordinate 136,465,451 of OY776676.1, forward strand.
GCGAGGTACTTGTCCCATGTGTTCCGTTGTTTCCCTAACATCAGCGTCCGTAATGTCTTCTTCAGCTCCTGGACGCGTCTCTCGGTAGGGTTGGCCTGCTGGTGGTAAATTGGCGAGAATCGTTGGCCAATATGTTGTTTTTCACACCAGTTTGTCAAAGTGACGCCTTTAAATATTGATCCGTTGTCGGAAATTATTGTTTTCGGCGGTCCGTAGCGCAAAATTATTTCGTCCTCTAAAATGTCGACTACAGTTTTTCCCAATACGGCTGAGTAAGCTCGCGCCTCTGTCCACTTGGAGAACACGTCTGTAACGATTAAAACGTATTTATTTTTGAGGCGTGTCTCTGGGTATGGTCCTAGCACATCGATGCTTAACATTTCGAAAGGGTATTTAGGGCTGTGAGCCTGCTGCGGCGCGGCCCGTTGAGGTTGCCTTGTTTTAATCGTTGAACATACGATGCAGTTTTGCACGTACTCCGCTACTTGCTTGCGGATATTACTGCAGTAATAACTCTGTGTGAGGGCACGTAGCGTCTCTTCTCTCCCTGGATGGGCGGCATCTGTCGTGTCGTGGAAGTGGTGAATTGCTCTTTGTATGCGGCTTCTTGGCAATATTAAGAGTTCCCTGCCTTGGTAACGTCGCCATAGTACCCCGTCAATGACGTGGTGGTTTCGATGGAATACCTCCTCCTTGGGGTTCTGTGCTCCGTAGCGTTCGATTGCCTGCCAGAGTGTTATGTCATTCTGAATGTTTCGTGATCTACCCTGTGTCCGTAAAACGTCTTCGTAGAGCTCAAGGTGATCTATGGCATGTACGGCCTCGGCTGTATCTTGTTCGGCGGCCTCTCGTCGAAAAGATGGTGGGACTAACCGTTCTTCGTCAATATCCTCACGGGCATTGTAGGGATTTGGATTTCGGCTGAGGAAGTCTGGCAGTTCGTTCTCCTTCCCGGGGCAGTGTTCAACGGTGAATTGATACTCTTGCAGGAGGAGCGACCATCTCATTAGTTTAGTTTTTGAATCCTTATTTTTATTGAGCCATGTCAATGCTTTGCTGTCCGTCTTGAGGGTGAATGGTTTGTCTTGCAGGTACATCTTGTAGCGTTTAATGGCCCAGAGTGTGGCCAACACCTCTAGCTCGTTGACGTGGTAGCGCATTTCTGTCTTTGTCAGCGTTGCGCTGGCGTAAGAAATGACTAAGCGTTCTCCTGTGTCGTTAAGTTGAAAGAGCGTGGCGCCCAATCCACGTAATGAAGCATCCGTCTGTAGATAGAAATGCTTGTCGAAGTTGGGTCTATGCAAGATGAGCGGTTCCTTTGATATCGCAGTTTTCAGCTGTTCGAATGCTTGTTGACACTCCGCAGTCCACTTGTATTTGACGGTCTTTGATAATAGGCGAGTGAGTGGCCTGGTTAACTGTGCGGCTTCAGGTATGTATTCTCTCACCCAGTTGCAGGTTCCTAAAAAGCTCTGTAACTGTTTCTTGGTCTGGGGAGGTGTGAAGTCCAATATCGTCTCTAAGTGTTTCTTCTGTGGAACCGTCGTATCACCAAGAATGTGATGCCCTAAGTAGTCAAGTTCTTGGGCGGCGATTGTGCATTTTTCCGGCGAGATGTGTAAATTGTGGGTACGGATCCGTTCAAATACTTGTCGCAGGTGGTTTCTGTGATTGTCGATGGTATCGCTGTAGATTATGATGTCATCTAAGTAGACATTGACGAATATGTGTAAGAAGCCGTTGAGAACTTCACGTACCATGAATTTCTGGAAAGTTGCCGGTGCCGTTTTCAAGCCGAATGGCATAACAGTGAAGTGATACGACGCTCCGTCCGGCGTAGTGAACGCAGTATATTGCTTCGAGTTTGGTTCCATGGGTATCTGCCAATACCCTGACTTGAGATCAAGTAACGTGAAATATTTGGCGTTGCCGAAGTCCTTGATGGATTCGTGAATTTTCGGTAGTACCGATGACTCTCCTTCGGTGATCTCATTTAGTTTACGAAAATCCACGCAGAAACGAGGTTTCTTGTTCTTCCGCTCGACAAGGACTGGTGGCGAGCTATACGGCGATCTGCTAGGCTCGATGACTCCGGCTTCGAGCATTTCCTTAATCTGTTCGTTTAGTATCCTTTTCTTTTCGGGCGACATGGGATATGGTTTCTGGTGAATGATTTTGTCGGTGACCAGTTGTATTCTATGCTTAACGGTGTCCGTCGTTGCCTTTGCTGGTATTTCTTCAAACAGGTCGGCGAACTCGTCAAGCAGGGGGCGGAGAAGTTTTTCATGCTCCTGTGGTACTTCGATATGAGTCGTGATTGTTTTTGAGGTGTTTCGGAACGTCCTGGATTGGTCCCAGTAGATCGTGCTGCGTATATCTGTGCCAGCATATACGCATTTAAGGTTATAGTTAATCACGGCGTTTTCCATATGTAGAAATGGCGAACCTAGTATCACCTCTTCATTTAAATCATCCATTAGCTGAAATGGACCGTGTGTAGATAAACCGTCAAGACGGTAATCTATGGTGACGTTGCCGTGGGATTGGACGGCTGTGGAACCACAGGCTAAGGAAAATGATAGTTTCTTCGAGTACTGGGGCCTTACGTCTATTAGGCCGGTGCGAAGAAAGTTTCTTGCTGCTCCGGTGTCTACAAGGGCCGTGAATTCCTTGTTTTCAATGACGATTTTAATGCGAGGGCGCTGTTGGTAGTCTGTGGCGCTATTCAGAGAGATCACTTCGTTCTGAGCGCTCGAGGGGCATTCGATCGGTTGGTCACTTCCGAACTGTTTTTCGAAAAGCGGCGTTAGATCGATGATAAGATCCGAGGCTGTACAGCGGTTTATTGGTCGCTCGCTGACATCTGCGCTGGTACGCTTTCCTCGTTCTGCCGAATGGCGTGAATTGGCTGGCCTCTTCGGGCTGTCTGTTGGGGACGGCGAGAATTTTCCCCAGCCCTCTGATAGTTTTCCGGCCGTTGTCGTTGTTTTATGGGGCAGTCTCGGTGGAAGTGCCACTCTCCACAGTACCTACACGGCGACGAAGGGAGTGCTTCGCTCCCTCCCGTACTTTCTCGCCTTCTTGTTGTCCCTTTTGTCTGGGGTTCGACGTTACGAGATTGCCTTGCAACTACGGGGGTGCTATTATTGCGTGCACGCCAGTTTTCGTTGGTTGAGGAGAGGTATCTAGGGCGCGCTCGCCAGTCGTGGTGGTGATCTTCATGTAGATCTTTCTCGATCTCCATGACTATTTCTAATAGTTCCTCTGTATTTCTCACTCTTGCTGCTCTCATCCGTGAGTGGATTTCTGGGAGCAATTGTTTCAGAATCGTCGCTGCTTGCATGCGGTCGCTCTTCTCAGGATCGATTCTTTTAAAGAGGCAACACTTTCTCCTGATGAATGTCTCGGCGGTTTCATCTGCTCTCTGATTCTCGCCATATAATTTAGTTGTTGTCTCGGCTAAGTATTCTGGCGAATCGAACTGTTTTAACAGCTGATCCACGAATATCTCGTAGTCATCCATGTAATCACGGTGTGGTTCGAACCACCTCCGGGCGTCTCCTTGTAATTGCTCGGCAGCTATTAGGAATTTCTCATAATCGTCTACGAGTTGTATACATTCAAAGTATCTATCCATCCTTCTCACAAAAATTAGTGGATCTTCGTGGTCCAGACCGCTGAACCAATGTAGGGGTTTGTTCGGCGTGTTTCTGTGCGTCATATTTTCGATGGCTCTTGTGAATGTTGCAGCTACGTTATTAAACACGTTTTCTATATCTTCTTCACGTGCACGTTGTCGGCTATTTGAGGAGGCGACGCTTGCATCGTCGCTCCTTGTTGATTGTGACTCGGGTACCGATGGCGGTACCGTTGTGGGTAATGATTGTTCGCTTTCGTGCCGTCGTGCTGGTCCAGTTTGGGAGAACGAGTACTGTTGAGTATTGTACTCTGTAGGGGGGCCTCCTGATCGTAGCGTCAGCGTGGAGGTATCTGCTACTGTCGTAGGGTCCGTATTCCTCTCCAGGAATTGCATTGAGCGTAAGCGCGATTCGAGGTCGGCCATGCGTGACGAGGTCGGTGTGTCTCGATTCATGTCGGTTGTTGTTACACAAAACACCACTAATAATAAAATTTCTAAAAAAATGCTCACCTGACCTATTACTTCTTGGCCTATCGTCGCTTAAGCTTCTCCTACCCACGTTCAGGGCGCCATGTTACTGTTATCCCTGGGTTGACTACAAATTTTCTGGTTGTTGTTTGGAATGTTGGGCGCCAGTAGTATTTCAGGGGTCTAGTAAACTTCGTATAATTGACGGTGGTTTTCTCAGGGTCGATTTAATAGCCGTATTGACGCTGTGCCTCGTTGAAGTTGGGCTATGAACACGTGGTCACACGGGGGCCACGTGGTCGGGTCAACGATGACGAAATTTTCTTATAAAAAAAACGTGATAAGACACGTTTGGTGTAACTGGAAAGGCAGCTGTGCCTTTTTACTAGCCAGTCCACGTTTGTGGTGAAAGATATTGCTGGGAGGTGGCTTTACCTAATTACTAACCAGCAACGCTCTCTCATGTGAACACGTGGTCGCACGGGGGCCACGTGGTCGGATCAACGATGACGAATTTTTCTTAGAAAAACACGTGGATCACGTGTTAAGGCACAAAGAGGTGTAACTGGAAAGGCAGCTGTGCCTTTTTGCTAACCAGAACACTTTTGCGACGAAAGATATCACTGGGAGGTGGCTTCACCTAATTACTGACCAGCAATACTTGCGATTTTGGAGTAGGTACTAATGAAAGTCACAGTTGATTTTAACGATAACTAAAAGCAGCTCTTACAGCCGTTCGTTGCACTAAATCACACGAATATTTAAGCACTACTATTTATAGTATTCGATCTACACTTGTAAAGTTCGATTTTCCTGTGTAGTCTTAAGTGTGGGGCACTGTATGTGCTAAGCAGGTACGTGTTGATTGTCGGAGCGATTGAGCGAGACTGCCCTTGCCGCCGGTATCCAAGTCTAGGCCAGGGGCGCTTGAGACTATAGATGGAGCTTGACGCCTGTACTGGTCGATCGGTCGATGCGAACTGAGAGAGAGTCGAGTCTGCGTGCTAGTTTTATATTAAAACCGGGCGCGGATAGGCGACCGGCGTTTGGAGCGTTGTGACCGGGCCTCTCGGAATATCGAATGTGTGTCGTGTCAGAGTAGCGTTTTGTCGTGTTTAGTCGAACTATAAATAGTAGTTAATTTTTTCTTAAAACGGATACTAAAAATAATTAAAATTATGAATTGAATGTTAATGATTTACCGAAATTAGGAAGTTCGGTAACAGTATTTAGACAAGAAGCTTTCTTTGACTGAGTGTTATCAAATTTTCATTATCTTTTGTAGTTTTTTAAATGTCTATAATACCTAATTATGTTTTGTACGTATCACCAAAAGCAACAATGTAAGGTTATGCAAAATTACAGGTTGTTTTGCAATAAGTTTCTGTCTCTAGAGCAGACTTTATTTTCACCTAATTCATTTTTGTGTATTTAAGCAATAATGAGTAATTAATTAATTTTTACTATACGGTACAAATTTTGAAACCTGATGAATCCGTGATTCGATATTTTATAGTTGACAAATCCTAATAAACTTTTTCAACTCATAAATATTTTACACAAGTGTACTTTCACAGAATTTATTTAGTCAACATAACAATTGTCTCTCTAAACATTAACTTCTTCAGATGTGGATCACACGACTAAATTGCAAAAAGAGCTATGGTCACTTAAATCCCTGAAATTTATATAGCTATAATAGATATAAATAAATAATATGACCTACCCTAATTTAAAGAACATTTCTTCCTATAAATATAATTAAAATATATTTACAAGAGAAGAATTATTTGTTTGGGTGATTTATTATAAGATAATAAAACAATTCTGTCCATTAAATACTTCTAAGTGTTTATCAAATATACTTGCCAATAATTTATGTAAATACAGTGTTGTCATACAAATTCCTCAACTTCTGACAATGATCCGTATCTGAGGACAGCCCATCTGAAAAATCATTATCATCTGCCCCAACCTCAACTATTATATCATCAATAGCGACATCTAGCAAATGTGTGCAAGCTTTATATTCAGATTCATATTTATTTGAATTTTCTACACGTTTTCTCCACTCGTCCACATAAAATGAACTGAAGAAATCGTCACAAAGTTTTTGTATTTGGCTAATATTGAACGTAACGTTTATTTCTGCTATATATTGCTTTAGCGAAGCCCATATTAATTCTATAGGATTTAGATCCAGATGATAAGGCGGCAGTCTTAAAATGTCGTAACCATGATTCTTTAACATTATGTCAAGATTACGATACAAGATTTGGTATTGACTTTTCTTCCAGTCAATTTTTGTAGTTTTCAAAATTCATTGCGTCGTGGTAGTCTCCCGTTTTCATATTCGATTCCCATGTCAAATAAGGATCATTTATAAAACCTGCACTTCCACTGGCGTGGACAATTATTAGCTTTGATCCTTTTGACACTGATATTCCGTAAATAATCGTGGCGTAGTTGACCTATATCATGATTCTCCACCAAAATTTTTCGGTTGGTTTTAGTTTTGCGCTATCTAAAACCAATGGCATGAACTTACTTCCTTAAAACAGCCATTATATCAAATATATTCAGAAATTTTGTTATGAATTCTTTTATGCAAGGAATCTTCTTTTCCGTTATATGATAGTCTATACTAACTTCTTAACAACTCTCGATCAAATCATCTTGTCATACTTTAAACAAGAACGAATTTGTATAATAATATGTATAGTTTTTAGATTTCCGGGTGTAATCCCGCGTGGCTGATACGGCCCTAAGAATGGAACTGGTTCAATTTGAGCAACAAAGAGCACCAGTAAGCAGCTGTCAGAAAGAACCTGATGATTGCAGATGTGATTCTGCCGAAACGTGATTTAAGAAATCAAGTCTAGTAGCCAATAAGCCTTGCGGGATTACAGCATAATAACCATAAAATGTTCTACATATAAACTAAAACCACTGTGCATAGTAGTTGAGAAACTGATATTAAAACAAATTAAATTAATGTTTACCTTAGTGTTGTTAATTTTCCTTTTTTTTATTTGGTGTAGAAAATAAGGATTTCTCCCCATGCTGAAATTTTCTGCTATCGCGTTTTATGGTTTGAATGGACCGCAGGGAAACTCAAGCTGCCTCCAAGATCGAGCGGCTAGCTCGTTCTAGGATCTTCGATAAAGGAATTAAAAAAATTGCCAGATTTAGCCTTCTTCTGCATGAATTTAATTACGAAACTTATTATTTTGCGGCTTTGACTAGAAAGCACTTTATTTTTCAATTTGCTCTTAAATATCGAATTTTACTGCAAAACAAATTGTTATTATACAAGGTTAACAATGATTGTAATATATTACTACAAGATATTATGAAGATGTAGATTTGTAGTTAAAAAAAAAACTGTTTCAATCAAATTGAAATCACAACTCGAAAGAAAAACACGATTAGAAGAAATACTTTTTTTAACAGATTGCGCTAATGTGTCCGAAACGGCAACTAGCCTCAACTGAACTCCTACTCTAAATTGTAGCTCTTACTGCGCATCCAAAAGCATCCGTAGAGCTGCTTTCTGTGCCATGTACGTGTTTACATTCTCTAGTAAACACCCCACGAGTAGGTTCAATAATTGCAACACGAATTGTCACTAACCGCTGATTTATTTAACACTAAATTAACTTACAATAATTAGTGCTTACAATTACACATTAATTACAACTTCCAGCTACTATAAATCACTCTTGTCCCTATCCTTTACTAGTCAGTCACGTTCCGTCTCTTGATCTAAACGCTTTACTCTTCGAATTAGAACTGCTCTGATGCGTTTCTTATATAATCCATGGTGCTTATTTCAGATCAATGGACGCTAAAAGTGGGACGTCATCATCACGCGGTAAAATACGAATTGTGTTCCAAGCCATTTAAGAGCAATCCTTATGTACTGCCGCTATTAGGGTCAAAATTATGAGCACCTTTCTAAATATGGTTATTTTGGCGTTATTTTTCATATTTAACTATTGACACATGTTTTTATGTAACTATAACTAATTGATACAGATACTCCACCAGTTAAAAATGTTTTAATTCGTTGGAATAATAATTAAAACAATTATTTATATTTCAAATGGACTACGCATGTGTACGATCGAACGTCCGTCTTAGCTTATTTTGTTTTTGTCTGTAAACTTTTGTCAATATTTACAGTATTTGAGGTTAAACTTCTTTCGTAGACTAATCTTTGCCTTTGTGTACTCTTTAGAAAAGTGCATTATAGTAGATAGCTTTATAACATGTTTCTCTGCCATTTTAATATTCAAAACAATTACAGTATTGACGATAATAAGCCGATGAATTACAGTAAACAAGTTAAATAACAACTTTTCCGTAGTGTCCGCGTCAGAAAACAACGTGAACAAGCTTCGAGTCACGTCCGACTTGATAAGTGCATGCGTAGTAAAATTACAATATTGCTAAATCTTAATCCAGAATACTTTTTAATACAGTATTAATATAGGAAGAAATAAATTTCACTGGCAATAATTAAAAAAAATATTTCAATACTTAAATATTTTTATTGAGTAAGAAAATTGGAAATATATTTTTATGTGTATGTATATTAAGAGGCAATAAGGTTCACTATTAATTCAGTATGGAAACATTGAGGTGGGGATGAAACGTCACACTAATAGCGTCTATTCGTTCTAGTCACTCGAGACGGTTCAATTCTAGTTTTTCTATGATAGCAAACCAATGGCGCCATCTCTGTGCCGACTACCGAACTAGTAGTATTTTACTAGGCTCTCTCTACCAAGAGATTAAACTTCTTTTTGTAAGAAGGCATGCACATAACAGGATTATTATATATTCATATTATTCATTAATACTTCTATAAATAATTCTGATACTGGTAAAAGTTTAATGCAAATAAATATTATTACTATTATTACCCGAAACGAGACGCCGTGTTTTCCAGATCTGTCCATTATATCGTGAATTCGCATTTATTTCAATATAATTTTCAGAGACGCTCTGTACGTACAACCTTGTATTACAAAAACATGTTTATTGACATAAGGAAACATATTTTATGAATATATGTGTAATGAAATGTTAACACACTTTAAAGTACGGCCAAGAATCCTTCAAATCTCAATAGAGAACATCTTGTAAACAACATAGGAAAGCCCCAAATTCAAGCAATTGGTTTATTTTTGTTTTGCAAGTATGCAACCTACATATAGAACTAGAGTGCTTTCACGTTATTAGTACCCACTTCAAAATTAAATAAATGTAGTAGGTTATAACAGAAAAAATTCGGCATTTTGTTGTAAACTTCACATTTGTACTTAAAGTAAATGTGTAAAATATTACTTTTTCTGCTGAATTTGTGGAAGGAAGGTATATGTATATTATATCATAGTATAGCATATTCACTAGATGGCACCACCCAAAGTTTTTTACTTTAAATAAATAATTATCTTTCTCTTCCGTAATAGTAAACAGTTGTGATTTACGTATCAAATTGATGAACTATTGAAAAATGAATTGGGTAACTATCCTGATCTAGATTAAAGTACTAGGAACCACTAATTATGTCTTGTCTTGCTTAACATAATGACATCAACGTAAGTTATAATTATTTGTAATTCAATGTAACCATGATTAATAATGTTGTAGCAATTTATAGTAACTATAATAATGGTATACACCGGCAAACTAGATCACTCGGTTCTTAGCCTTAGGATTATCTATTTTATTATCGAAAATAGTTTTATAAAAATTATTTGCCCTAGAAATAGCATGGAGTCGTTAAACGACACTTCATTTTTAGAATTAATAAAATTTTCTAATAGTTTAACGAACTCTAGCTATTAATAATTTATTAATTGAATTTAACACATGTACAATGTACATATACGCATAATTCAAGTAGGAAATATCTGAGACAGAAAAAATATAACAAAATCTTTACGGCATCATTATTATCGCCGCCGGCCACAGAGGGATGCCTAACATCAAACTATCAAACGACTCACCGCTCATTAAAAACCAGCGAGAGGCTTTGCGGTCGAGGTAGTACAAAGAGTAATGGTATTTTAATGAGGTCGTAAAGTTTTTGTTATGTTTTTTCTGTCTTAGATATTTCCTACTTGAACAAGGAAGGCAAAGAAGGATAATAATGAATGACGCCATAAATGTTTTTGAGACACAAAGGGTAACTCTGCGTTCTGTAAATGGAGAAAAATTGAAAGAATTTTGTTGATGCTGTCTACAAAATAATAAAAGACTATAGCCGGGTAACGGTACAAAAATGGTCTCAGCTCGGATTTCGCTAATTTCGTAAGTTTAACTTGAGTTCAAGTTAGGGTGAGGGTGGCAATGTGGGTGGTAGAGGGAGTAGTTAACGCCAGACAAATTTTTTTAGATGTTTCGCTCTTGTTTACACACTAAATCATATTTTAATTTTTTTTACCTCCTTTAATAATAGGGTGGGGATGACAATAGGATGGTAGAGTGGGTAGCTAACGCCAAAATATTTTTTTTAGATATTTCGTTCTTGTATACACACTAAATCACATTTTAATTTTTTTAACCCCTTTAATAATAGGGTGGGGGTGGCAATGGGGGTGGTAGAAGAAGTAGCTACCGCTAAAAAATTTTTTTAGACGTTTCGTTTTTATATATACACTAAATCACATTTTAATTTTTTTTACTCCCTTCATAATAGTGTGGGGGTGGTATTGAGGGTGATAGTGGGGGGGGGGGGGGTGGCTGATGCCAAAAAAAATTTCTAGACCTTAACTTTTCGTATATGCCCTAAATTGCAATTTTATGGACGCTTACTTGCTTGTTTTACCTATTTACCCTTATTTACCCCATTTACCCCGAACCCTTCAACGGAATTAGATCAAAATATAATCTAGTTCTAGATCTCGTTACAATACATAAGTGTACAAAATTTCAAGTCAATATCATAGACGATTCCAGAGTAAACGTGCGCACAAAAAAAAGTTACAGACAGACAGACCGACAGGAAGTTTTTTCGCTCAAATTTAAAATCTCGACATTTCATGATATTTTAAGCCTATTTTAACAAAAAAAAAATTAATTTTTTTTTGCGTTACTATACTTCCACTGGATGAGGAAGTAATTAGCGAAATCCGAGCTGAGGCGATTTTTATACCGTTACCCGGCTATAGCCTTTGCCTAAAAACCAACAAAAACAATTTTTTCACACTTACAAAAACTTTTATAGTTTCAATTACGATTTCTTTTTTTGGATGGATTTAAGATGCATACCTGGAAATATGTACATTCTCTTCAGAATGTTAATGAAATTATCGAATTTTGGAATAGTAGTAAAATTTTCCTTTATACTACATTAAAATACGACAAAACTTTAACGCATTAATTTCCTCTTTTTATGGGTTTTTCTACCATATATAAAACCCATAAGAAGAAGATATGAACATGAACAGAATACCATAATTAACATTTAAACAGTACTGTGACACATTAACACGATGTCTATTTATTTTTATAGGTACTTTTAAAGAGTATATTGGATAATATATTTTCAAAGTTATTGTTTATGAGACATTGCTCCAATTTTGATTTGAATCTTCTATTTGGTTTGTTTTTGAGATGTTGTGATAAGTGGTTACATATTTTCAATAATTGCATCACTCTATTTCTTTGCACTTGAGTGGAAGAGGTTTGAGGTGGACGCAGTAATATTTCGCGGCATGTCTCTTCTTTTTAGATGTGGAATATGCTTCTCAGGCATGGCTTTTGAAGTCTAAAGATTCTAATAGTCTCAAATGAATTTCCCCAAAAGACGATTTCATATTTCAATCTTAAATTTACATACGTATTGTAGATACTTAATGCAGTTGCTTCATTGAACTGATTGGATATAGTACGCAGAACATAGATGAATGAACTTATTTTTCCAGCAAGATAATGTATGTGGCATTTCCAATTTAGTTGGGAGTCAATTTCTATGCCCAGGAAGTATACGTGACTTGTAAATACGAGATTCTGGTTTTTGTATGATATTATCATGGCATTTTTATTATGTTTGTTTTCCCTATATTCTATTTTAAATTGTTCTGTGTATACCATATGTTCTGTTCTGTATATGGAGTTAGTCATTTCTACTATGCACCCTTATTTCGAGTTTGTTCTTATTATCAGTGAATCATCATCTGTAAATAGTATTAACAGGTGATTTGTCATCTTGAGTATATCACTTGGGTAGAGTAGTAATAATATTGCCCCGAGTATTGACCCTTGTGGTACACCTTTCTTAAATGTTACCCAATTAGATTTAATTTCTTTTCCTGCTTCCATTGTCATTACGCTTTGTCATCTATTATGTAGATAAATAAAATATCAAGTGTTTTCCCTCTGAATTCTATTATTGTCATTTTTTAAAATAGAATATCGTGATTGACACTATCGAATGCCTTTGACAGATCCATAAATAAATCAACCACGCAGTCTCCTACACTGATTTCTTCTAAGATTTCATATAAGGCTAGATAGATAGCTCTTGTTGTAGGTCTTTCTTTAATATAGTCACTTTGCATTTCTGCTATTAGATTAGTTTTCTCTGTGAAGTCAAGTATTCTATTTAAAACTACCTTTTCAAATATTTTGGTTGATATTGATATTAGTGTTATAAAAAAAAATGTTTTCTTAACCGCCTCTCAAGTTACCGAAGTAACCCCCTGGAAGATCTCAAGGATCTTGTGCTAGGTAAAGAGAGACGAGGCCCTACAGTTTAATGTGGACTCCGAACCACTCTTGGGGCAATTTTTTTAATGAAAAATTGTTTCGCCGTGTGGGTATCGAACCCACTTCGCTAGGCAACTCAGTTTGCTAGCCAGACGCTTTAACCAACTGAGCTTATGGATGGATCTATAATTAGAAATATCTTCTTCGCTTCTATTTTTGTGGATTGGTTTGATTATCGTTTTTTTTAATTCATCGGGAAAAACCCTATTAATGATCTGCGACATTGTTACCGACAATTCTTTTGAGCAGAATTTTATTAGTTTTGTTCGTATTTCATCTGATCCAATAGACGAGGTGTCTTTCAAAGAATGTATTACATTAAATGCTTCTGTGAGTGTTGTGTCATATATAGACATGGTATCACGATCTTTGTAGGCATTTTCCAAATTTGCTATTGAATTTGCATTGCCATTTGCGCATGCATTTAGGATGAACTAATTTGCTTCGTTCAAAATTTCCACGGTAGTTTTATTTGTACCCGCATTTAGATTTTCCATTTCGAATTGTATATTGCCATCTTTGCCAGTTATATCTTTTATCAGATCCCGTGCCGCTTTCACTTTTTTGGCGATATTGATTAAGTTCTTGAGTTTGTTAGAGTACTGTTTATATAATACCCTAGTCACATTTCCTCGTAACATTTCATCATACAATCGCCTTTTTATTCTGGTTTTTATTTTGATATTTTCATATATCCAATTTACATTATCTTGTCGATTGCCAATGCATGATATTTTAGGATAAACCTCATTCAATATTACCCTGAGTGCATATGTTTGAATCTCTATCAAATAACATATCCGTCCAATCAAGAGAATCCAGTTTTTCTTTGAATGTAGGCATATAATCATTTATAATAGCTTTCTTCATCGTTTTCACTTTTTTATTCTTTTCAATGTAATATGTAATTCTATTCAATGCAAAGTATATTTCTTGGCGAACGTAACCAGAAAATCCGTTTTTATTTACTGAACTCTTATAATCAGGAATATTTATGAATAGGTAGGTATATCATCGATTTTTCTTCTTCTCCTAGTTTAGTTTTATAAACTTTTGAATGATTATTTCTGACACCTTTGGTGCCATTCTGTAAAGGTAGAACCAAACTTTAGGCTCTACTCCACGAAATTGTTGGTTTTTATCAGTATTAGCTATCCCAATCTCTCTTTACTGTAGTTATCTTTTGCTGTTTGTGTATACCTGGATTATCATAATCTTCATTACTTCCTCTTTTTCGTTTTTTTCTTCATTGGTATATAAATCCATCGTCTCCTTCATCGTGTCTACTATCACCTTCGGTTCTTCTTTCACATAAAAAACAAATGATAATTACATGAAAACCGAAGAATAAGAAAAAATATTTAGGCAGTGGAGATGGAAATCATGAGAAACAATCGAGCCTGAAATGTGAAAAAAAGAAGAACAGAATAACAAAAGAAGAAGGCACGAAGCAGAGAAGAAGAAGAAGAAGAGTCATATCGTTATGGGGTAGGATAGGGATAGCTTGTTCATTCAGTGGTATAGAACTGCAACACCCCATAAAAAATAGTTCCCACGTAGGTAACATACAAATCTAGTCTATATCCACCTATCCACTCTATATTTTTATCTCTCTAACTTGTTCCACTAAGTAAAACTTTCCTTACAAACTGCAGAAACTTTATGCAAATTCCGCTGGTGTATTTATCTATTCCATTATGTATCCTCAGTAGGTCTAGATCAGAAAGAGCTACCAGTTATAGTGTTATAGAATGCAAAATATAATCATTTGGGAACACCGGCTGGCAAATTCATTAACAAAATACCGTTGATAAGAAGGTCGCAATAGATTTATTGTTATTGTTGCAAGTTTTGGTAACTGGAAAGATTTTTCAAATCTCATCAATTTAAATTTCGGTTTATATGTCACCTTTGGTGTCTTACATAAATTCATATTCAAACACACACCTGTATAATTATTTATATTAATTATTACTAGAACATATGTAGATTTTCTGATAACAACATTTAACGGAATAAATATTTGGGGTCAGGTACAACCTGTGATTTTGTTTTGTACTAAATTACGTGATCATTAATATTTAAACTAAAATAATGAAAAATCTGTCCAAGGGTATATTTATAGTCTTAGAGTTATTGATAATTAAAAATTTCAATCAAATGTCTGCCTAATGGGTGTGGTAAAAAATTAATTTGCATTTCATATTCAATAGTCTAGACTAAATAAAATTATGTCAACTTAAGTTTCTGTTTTTTCTTGTTTGTTTGTTTTTTGTTTGTACAGTTGCTCGCAGTACTATCTATTAATCTCCAAATTGATTGTACATGTAATTTTTATGTATACAGGGTATACCAAAAGTGTATGTTCAATAATTCAAGGCAGATAGGTCGAAGTAAAAAGCACCAGTATATCACTTTTTCAGCTGCCATCCGTCTCCATGCTCCTGAATTATTGATTTGAATTCATGTGACACTCTGGATGTGCATATTAGTTTATTGAATTGGTTTAATGACCCTTATATTTAAATTTGTTGTTAAGGTCATCAATTTGAAGAAAACCAGTTTCTTAATTAGTCGACGTTTCATGTTTATTTGAACACATCCTCAGGACTCTGAACATAAATTACATTATATGCAATAAAATAATATATAAATAAATATAAATAATTTTATAAATTGCATATTTTTAGATATATGTGGTTGTTGTATATATTTATATTCCCGACGAAATTCTGAATTAGGACAATTAAAAAAAAACAAGTTTTTCGGCATTTTTCTTGTATTCTTGTTACTTTTAATTAGGAGATCGAGATCTGTAACATACTAAAAATTAAGAAAATTTAACCGAGAACCATTTTATATAAGAAAAAGTGCGGAGTCCTTTATCTTACACGAAGTTTCAATATGAATATTTCAAAACCGGTTACTTTAACGACAAAAACGCCCAAGAATGAATTTATAGAACGGAATTTTCTCTATAAGATGCATGTCTAGCGGGTTTTAAGGCAAGTGATTTTTATTTACTTTCTCCTTTCTTCCACAAAGATGCGGTTTTTCTATTTATGCTCGTTTCCAAATCATCCTTGAGGTAGAGCTCTCGCTGCGTTTTTTAAAAAGTGGTTTCCCCCCCCCTGTAGGCCTGGTCCACTAAAATTCTATCTAATTTTACTCAGAGGATTCTTCATCGGCGAACTGTTCTTCAGATTCGGAATTTAAACATTCTTACCCAAGGCAATTAGAGCACATTGTTGAGCGGCGCAATCCAATCTTAACACAGCTGCATCGTTTTCCGCAACCCTTTTTGCAGTTACACGATACTACCTGAAGGGTGGAAATTGGTGCTGGTAACTTGGTGGTATACAAGACAAGACAAGTATAATGCTTGTTAAAAAAAATTATACTGGTATTAAAAAATGTTTTTATAATTACTAACATAGTACCGATGAATAAATATGGCATGTGGATGTATCGTTGAAAAGGGAGGAAAATACTCTATTTAATGGCGTCACTTCCCGCCCGTTTCAAAATAATTTTTTTAACAGCCTGAAAAGTAAATCTCAAAATACAGCGGTTTTGAAAAAAATTAGATAAAACCTCGTTGAAACACTCTATTTTGCAAGAAGTTTTCGCTTTAGAATTTTTCTCGTATCTTTTCAAATAACGGAGATATTTGGCCTAGACGTTTTCCGCATTTTCGATATTTTCTGCCATAACTCTTAAAGTAGGCCATGGATTTCAAATGTCTTTAAACCATTTTGTAGGTTATATAAATCGACACAATTTTCATAAAAATAATTTTTTTTGAACGACCGATATCAATTGAGATAGTCTCGAGTGCCCTGATAAAATGGACAGCCTGTATAGCCTTAATATTTTGAAGCTGTTTATATGTATCGTCTTGTCGAGCTTTGATAACTGCTATAAAATTCACCAAGCCTTTCAAATCTGTCCTCTGCCACCTCAATATGTTCTACATTTCGGAACAACTCTTCTAGAATATTAAAATACTGCCGGTATGGCTGACGACGATCGGGATATCTTTCATAAGATAGACGTGCGGCCGCATGGGCATTTTTCTGATATTCGCCATAAATTAAAAGTAAATCTACCTTTTCATTTTGTGTATATTCCATCGTAAATCGTATCTTATTTTGAATAAAGCACCTAATTATAAATTTACAAATAATAAACACGCCTCTTTTTCACTCAACAATAACGTGTTGACATACTGTGTGCAATTTTTCATCTGTTTTTCATGGCTTACTGCAAGTTATGGACAAAATTGGAAACGCTTCTACAAAAAGCTTAATATTTGTTTTAATTTATATTCAATTTTTAATCGGGGAAAACTAGTCTAAAGCAAATTTACCACTCTATCTGATAAAACATAAAACATACAGGGTGCTATTTGAAAAATTGGAATTATGACAAATTGAATTTCCATGAAATGGAAAAATGGGAAAAACTTTTCTAAATCCAAGCAAATGAGCAAACTAGGCTAATTTTACAATTAATTTGTTGGGCAATATCCTTTTATTCAGATTCAAAGTGTACTTCGAAATTTTTTTAATTTGTTCTTGAATTCCAAAGCCAACTAGAAATAGCAAATAAATGCCATTGCCAATGTTATCTTTCATCCGATTTTAAATCAGAAAAAAGCGTTGGAGAGAGAAATTACAGGTTTATGAGAAAAGTGACTTAAATATATAGGGTTAAATGTATAGGGTATAGGGTAAATTTTAGAATTTTATTTTTAAAACTGTAGAAAGAAGTAGGGGGTAGGGACTTTCTGGGTCACCCGGTATATAAAAACAACTAGCTTGACTAATAGTCGTTATTTATAATCAAAATCATATTTTTATATTCAGAACAAAATGTATATTGTGTATCGTGTTTAGGGGCTTTCGCAGTTCTCTGTTCTATTTGCCTTTTCTTTAACTTCGTGATCGTAAAATGGTGCGGAAGTTCGCTTAGCACACTACGACCAATAATCATCATCACTTTCGTACACAAAAAATATACAATATGGCATGAGCACAAAACTTCAATTCCCCATGAACAGATGTATGTATAATTCGAAGAGTAAAGTAACAACAAGAAGCCAGTTTTGGTGGGCGTGTAGAGGGTGTTGAAGGTCAAAAACTAAAAGCCTCGCAAGTATGTCCTAAGAAGGTCATATGGCTGTGTAGGTAAAAGAAATTGCAGCATCGGGGTTGCAAGGGGTCGACGGAGGGAAGTAATTCGATACACCAGAGTCAAGCATTAGGAACTGCATTGCGTTTTACAGGCAGCGACCATACCATATGTCGCAGTTACATTTCACTTTTCGTTTCTAGCGTCAGTGGTGTAGTTAATTCTAACATATTTTTGATACTACCCGAAGTAACAGATAAAAGTTGTTAAATTTGTAGAATAGATAAAGAATAACAACTTATAGGTGACTGATTAGGGTACGGAATAAATCTGGAAAGCGTTTTGTCTTAAATAAATATTCAATGTGTTGAAGGATGAAGTATCATACTCTAGTAAACTTTCTTATTTTCGATTTTCCTAGAAAAAGTCACTCTTTACAAAAAATTTTGCTTGTCTTAGGAAGTTATAAACAGTTGTCAAGCTTAAGATAAGTTACATAGGGCATCCTGAAAATTGGAAAATATTAAGTCGACTTTAAGCAAACTAACTTTCTCACATTTTTAATGAAAATTTTCAATTTCAAGAAAAGCTTAAATACAAAATTTAGTTGCAAAATTTTGATCTTATTTACAATTAGAACTCGAAGATTTATTAATAAATCTTCGACTTGTTACACGAAATTGAAAATTATAATTAAAAATGTCTTTATTTCTTAATTCGTTTATTTATGGATACAGTTGCTGAGGCAGATAAGTATCCAATTAGAGGACAGGAAATGTACAAGTAAATATATATAAAATACAGAATTCAAACATTACAATAAATATTTTACAAAGTAAATTAGAAATGCTATTGTCACCTACAGTGTATGTTCTCCCAAAAATTAATTTATGAAAGAAAAATAGTACATTACTCTTAAATATACCAAATAGTAATACGATTAGTTTTGCAAGGAAATTAATTCGACATATACTTCATATGAAATAGGCAATGAAATGGTTATAACCCGAAGTTTCTTAAAGTTTTGTATCACAAGTTGAAAATTTCGACTTATAACTCGAAGATTCGTTAATCTTCGTCTTATGGCTCGAAGTACGTTTTTTCTTATTACAAGTCGAAGATTTGTTATTTTTCGTGTCACATGTTGAACTTACAAAAATGAGTCTATTATGACCCGTCCACATCTTTGTACTCTTCAGATGAAATACTGATTTAAAGATTCTAAAATAAGTGTTTCATAAGCAGAATAAATAATACTAGTAGGACACCAATTTTTTTAAGATTTCTGGATTATAAAATAACTCATGCTTATATCCACGATTCTTTTTAATATAGAAATACTTTTTATCACAATTCACGTTAGTGTCAAATTCATGTTACCTATTTTACTTGGCAGACGTCCAATAGATGAGCCCCGTTAGTTTAACCCCATTTCTCCTAAAGACAATGGAAAAAATATTAGACCAATATATTAGAAGCGAAATCCTTACAGGAACACCGCTTCACTCCAAACAATTTGCCTATCAACCTGGCAAGTCAACAATAAATGCTCTAGACGGTCTGGTCCAAGATATTGAAAAGATATTTATGCCTAAAGACTTTGTGTGCTTACGTAGATATAGAGGATGCTTTTGACAACACCTATGAACCATAAAAAGAGTCGCCGAAGAAAGGCGAATACAGCCACCAATAATAAAATGGATACAATCCATGCCAAGAAGCACAATAATTATCATAAGTGTGGGGAATGAGTCGGCCACGGTGACTATCCACAAGGTGGAGTCTTTTCGTCCTTGCTGTGGTCAATGGTGGTCGACGATGTTCTCCATAAAATGAGTAATTTTTTTGGTTTCAACGTCCAGGGCTGTACAGATAACCTGGTTATGAGAGAGACAGACATGATGTTATGATTTCAAACCTTGCGCAAATTGCCTTAAATATAATATCCAAATGGTGCTCGTCAAAGGGGCTTAATGTCAATTTGCGCAAAAGAGATATTGTGCCATTCACTAAAAGGAGAAAACTCAATTTTAGAACTCCTATACTGAATGGAACAATCCTGAACTTCCCCAGTGAGGTCAAGTATCTAGGAATAATCCTGGATCAAAAACTTACCTGGAACTCGCATTTGGAAAGGATACTTACTAAAGCAACACTATTTGGACATCGTAGGCTGTTTGGTAAGACTTGAGGTTTAAAACCAAAAACGACACATTGGTCCTACCTTGCGGTTGTCAGACCTATGGTAACATACGCATCATGCGTATGGTGGTCAAATGAAAGGGTTAAAAATATATTTTTTGTAATGTAAATATCAATTTAAAAAAATAGAAATATGCCTGTCTAAAAGTAGAATTCAAATGATTTTATTTGGGGGAATTACTTATACATTTCCAATTTCTTTAAAATGATTGAATATTGTGTACCCACATGTATATAGAAATAATGGAAAACTATTAATATTTGTTCTTAGTTCTGTAATTTACACAAAGCTCACGGTGGTAACATTGGATGAAAACGGCCATCCCAGCTCTGCTTCTATCTTGCTTCTTTTGTAAATAAACTATTATTAATACATATAACCGAGTTCAATTTTGTGAAAACAGATTTGCCAAAAGTTGATATTTATTGTTTACAGAAAAATTCAAAATTACATAATACGCATAATGTGTAATAGAACATCTATAATAAATTGTATTAAATTAAATAAACAGATTAACTAATAAAGCCTAAACTGTCTGTAAATAAAATAATAATTATAACATGATACACTTTTTCTATATACAAAATTTAGACTTTTTGTCAAAAATTGAAAAAAGTGAAAATTTAAAGGTCATCAGTGCCATTTTACTAGCCGCGTCAAAAAATAGAGCCCTGTGTATATCCATAAATATATTTCTATTAAGTTAATCGACATAAAATATTATTTAAAATCTCTGTTAATTTATTACTTTATATAAATAGCTTTAAATCGAGTGTAGTAACTCAATAATTGTTTTACGCTTTATTATTTCGTACCAAGTATTCAGTTTCTTTTGATAGATAGCTATCTTGTCCCACGCCACTGTTTCACCTATCCTTCCTATTAGAACATTTCCGCAATAATATATGTTCATCACTAGCAACCAGATGATTGAAATAATAAAACATGAGTTTTAAAATGATAAAGCCCACTAGGAAACATTTTGTGAAAAATATTATTTTCATTCATACCCAATGAAGACGAAGGATAAGATAATTATTTGTTAACTTTTTAAAAAGTTTTATTGTAACAATATATATACATCTTATATTACAGATGACAAGGGATAAACAGCGATTTACTGTTGAATGAAAATGTGCATTTTTTCCACGCTTTCATTTTAGAAGCTACAAATCTTAATACCAAATTTATTAATTGTATTTTGTTTTATATCTTAAACTGTACGTCGTTACGTATGTTTTGAACATCACCTATTGGTTTCAAAGTTAGTATTTCATCGCTGCAATATATTAGAAGACTGTATTTTCTTCATTTGTGTTGTTATTTAACCCTGCCTTTATCAAATGGTAGATATTGTTACGTGTTTACAGTCTTCAGTAAACACTCTGTAGGTTCAAATAACTTGCAACAAGAATCTTCACAAATCACTATTTTATTAATCACTTAAATTACAATAGTAAATACTTAAAAATCACACAACTAATATAAATTCACTACTTTTAAATCACAACTGTACTTTACTTTTCTTCTTAAACTTGTCGACTCTTATCTAACCTAAAAACTGTCTGCCTGCTCAACTTCACTTCTTTATATACATACACCCATAGAATGTACCAGAATCCTATTCCATAACATTCTAGAACAGGTTGGAATCCTCCATAGTTTTCTACTATGTGCTAGATGGCTGTTCGTCAATCGGCCCAGAGATGGCGCCACCCCACCTACCGGCCATCAAAAGAATAACAGGTTTCCCTTCACTTTGACCAGGGACTTAATCACATCTCTTCCCGTTAGAGGGCAACACATAACAATATTTTTACATTACAGCAAATATATGTTGTTTATTTTGTATCATATTATAACAGCCCGTCTCCCATTTTTTTTTCAAATATAGGTAGGTACTACATTTTTTTAACTATCGGCTTATGGGGTTAACTTAAATACTTCATTATACACAGTTTTACCGTTATTTTGTGATCGGGTTTTTATCTTTAATTTCATTATATATCATCAATGTTTCAAAATTTACTCATACTGGTTGACTAGCGCCTATAATAGCAATCCCCATTATTCAGAAACATACTAATCATAACTAAAGTTTGAAGTTTAAAAACTTAGAGAACCACAGTTTCCACACAAATTCATCGTGATTGACTTTCAGTATAATTTTGCGAGCAAAAATTAAATTTGCCAACACTTTTTATCACTTAGATTTTAGATTGTTTCAGGGGTCGCTTGACTCTGAGTAGCCTTACTCCATTTCGACCTAAAAGATCTCTTGTGAATTACCCTACAACTAGTGGTTGCCCAAGATTCCAAGATTATGCGAGGCTGGTGATTTTACTGGATGCTAGTTTCTCTATGTCTTCAGACGTTAATTCCACGTGCTCCAGGTACTTTAGCCTAATGCAGATTAACACCTTGCATTCACAAAGTATATGCTTCGCAGTTTAAGTTGAAGCATCGCAATATCTGCATTTATCGTCTACTGCCTTGCCCATGTTCTTGAGGTGATATCTCAAGAGGCAGTAACCTATTAGAAGGCCTGTAATCAGCCTAAACTTTTTCGCTTGTTGGCGTGGAGTATTCCTCCAGTAAGACTTTCTCTGTTCCTTTTCCTATGTTTGGATTTCTATGCATCCCTTAGATAGGCCACAAGACAGTTCGAGTCCGAAGAATGGCGTTTCATCTCCTTTTTTGTGAGGCTATCAGCTAATTCATTACCTTGTATTCCCTCATGCCTTGGCACCCACGTCAAGATAACTTTGTTGATATTAGCCAGTTGCTTCAGGGATTGTCTACATTCCCAAGCAATTTTAGACTCGAAGGTATAGGCCCTTGGAGCCTTGAATGCTGCTATCTGAAAGTATATATATATATATATATATATATATATCTTCAGAATGCCTTTATTTAGACATTCCTGAACACACAGATCTATAGCACAAATTTCTGCCTGGAGATTGGTTGTTGTGTTACCGAGGGCTCTGGATAGTCTACATTTAAGCCATGCTATACCCACTTCTACCTCTTCAGTCATCTTGGATCCATCTTTGTACCAGTTTTATCACTTAAAGGAGTGTGGTAGCAAACTATCATTTAGTGACAATCAAGTTTCTATGTTATATAAATGACAAAATCCGCGATATCCAGAAATATATCTCTTTAATTTTAGGCGATTTCTGAATTTACAAAAATAAGCTCCTACAGGTATGTGTCTAGAAAGTCTTCCTAAGAGAGCATATGCGTAAGGAGTAAGACGCGCATTATCAATTTAATTTTTCATTCAGTTTTTTTTTAAAATTTTGGTACCAGGATATAACTTTCTTACAAAATTACACACAAGACCCTTTGTGTAGAACCAATCGTTCTTTTTCAAAAACTGGTTTAAAATATTTATTGCTAGGTAATTTTGTATCCCAATTTGAATTAAAAATCTGAATAAACTGACTTCAATTCAATACAATATCATAATTTGGCAATCGAGTTCATAAAGTGCACAGAGAAACTTCATCAATGGAAAAAGTCTGAAAAAGTGATAGATAACACTTTGAAGTTAAATCACTAGTTGAAATTGAACCACAAAATGACAACGCTGTTTTAATCCAGTTTTTGTAATAAAGAACGGTTAGCACTGCGATGTCTAATAAAAAGAAAATTGTACTATTTAAATCAGGGACCCATACTGTGACACCCAAATTTAAAAGAAAAAAAAGAACAATAAATTTTGGATTAGAAAAAAGGCCACACCACTGGTTGAATTTCATTTTGACCAATATTATGAAATATAAAATAACGTATCAAATCTCAATGCTAAAGGTTCTTGAAATAATATATAAAAACGTACTTTATCTAGGGCACTGGGCACTACCTTCAAAAGGTTCTAGCTTCCTTGGGAAGTATTTCCCGGCATATAAGTATCAAGAAATTCTTGTCGTATTTGCTGCAAAAGCTGTAATTATCCAGGTATTTCCGGGCACTGTGTATAAGAAAACTCTCTGACGAAAATATTTCATTTGGTATACGAAAACTAAGTCAATTTAGGTCTGGACGCAAACATATAATTTTAACAGTCTCTGCTGCCGTTTTCTTGGATGGAGAAGTAAAGGCAAAGTTATGGCCAAACTTAAATAATATCACATTGCAAGAAGCCGCATATGTTGGCACACCAATCCAACTATACGACGAAGTAAAGATGTAGGCCGGAAGTCCAATGTGTTTCTAATATAACAGCTAACAACTGCATCTGGCCCTATTACTTTCGCACTTTACCATTTTTCTTTGCAGACCCTCACAAAACCGCTTTAAAAGCACGTAACTAGCATTAATATCCGTCAGAGCGAGAAACTAGGTATTTCGTGTTTGCAGGCAAACAGAATTAAATTTTACATTTTACAAGAAACAAGTTATATAGCATGAGCAAACACCATACAGGAATTCTTTGAATAAAAATTGTTTTATATTATTATACTTTAACCGATATTTATATTAAAATATGAGAAAAAGTTTTACCTACTTAAAAGAAAAAGCAAACTTGCCAATAAATCGAAATTACTTTGTCCATAAAATTGTAACTTTTTATTTTTTGCAATTAAGTGAATATCCAGAAGTACTTGATAAATCAGTTAAACTTGGCACACTACTCCTTTAAAAAATCACCACCATCAAAGTTCGTATACAGGTTGTCCATTTTATCAGGGCATTCGAGAATATCTCACTTAATATCGGTCGTACAAAAAAAACATATTTTTACGAATATTGTGCCGATTTATATAACCTACAAAATGGTTTAAAGACATTTGAAATCCATGGCCTACTTTAAGAGTTATGGCGGAAAATATCGAAAATGCGGAAAACGTCTCGGCCAAATATCTCCGTTATTTGAAGAGATACGAGGAAAATTCCAAGGCGAAAATTTTTTGCAAAACAGAGTGTTTCAACGGTTTTATATATATATTTTTAAAATCGCTGTATTTTGAGATTTACTCTTCAGGATGTTAAAAACATTATTTTGAAATGGGCGGGAAATAGCGACATTAAATAGAGTATTCCTCCCTTTTCAACGATATATCACATGCCATATGTATTCATTGGTACTACGTTAGTAATTATAAAAACATTTTTTAAAACCAATAATTTTCTTTTAACGAGCATTATACTTACCGTGGAGAAGTATGATTAAATAAAACGATAAAATAATTCAATGAGTTGTTCAAATCTTTGCTATAATAAAACATTAACACAATTAAGCAGAATAAAGTAAATTCAGGTAACAAAATCAAATTAATAATAAAAAGAATATAGCACACAGAACATTAATATTTATCTAATCCTCAAAATAATTTTTAAGATATATCAAGTGTTCAAAGTGTCCACCGCGATGTCTTATGCACAATCGAGCGCGGCGAGGCACTGCATTTAAAACATTACTTAGCATTTCGGAGGTAACTGTAATACATGCCTGTTGAATTCGAGCTTTTAGGTCCTCTACATTTTGCGGTGTCGTCGAAAACACCTTTTCTTTAATATACCCCCACAGAAAAAAATCCATTGGGGTTATATCTGGAGAACTAGGGGGCCATCGAATAAATCCATTGGTACCTATCCAATATTGAGGCAAAATTTCGTCCAAATAATCTAGGTAAATCTGGGAATTGTGGGAAGGAGCTCCATCTTGTTGAAAATATTGAAAGTTGTGTCGATTCCCTAAAGGTAACCGGTAACCATTTTTCTTTAAAATTTCTCTAACACTTATTTTATTTATATGACAAGCAATTTGAATTTCTCTTAATGATGTTTCCAAATTTTTTGTATTTTTATTTCTTACATAATTAATAACTCGGTTTACCTTATTTACATTATTAGTAACACTGTTCAACCGTGTCTTCTTCTTTAAAAATGAACCATTATTTTTATTCGTCTGTAGTGCTTGTGGAAATCTGTTTCTATATTGTACTTGAGCTAATCCAGAGTTAAAATTGCATTGGCAATATGTAACGAACATAGTATAACGATCAATGTGAGTGAAAATCATTTTTGAAAATTCTTAATTCTTAAACGAGTGTAATTGAGTGAGGGTTTAAGTATTAACTGAGATGATCTGTCAAAAAATTAAATTGTCAAGTTTGTTCATAGCTAACTATTTTAAAATAAAATAAACAAATGGATATTATACTTAAATTAATTGGTAAAGACATTTTAACTTCTGAGCAAGGAGTGACGCTTTTATGGAGGGCCTCTATACATTGGCATAACTGCGAATACTCTTTCCATAATTGCTCCATGTTGCTTTCTTGATTATTATTCTGTTTTTGTTACCTGAATTTACTTTATTCTTCTTAATGGTGTTAATGTTTTATTATAGCAAAGATTTGAATAACTTATTGGATTATTTTATCGTTTTATTTAATCATACTTCTCCACGCCAACTATAATGCTTGTTAAAAAAAAATTGTTGGTTCAAAAAAATGTTTTTTTAATTACTAACGTAGTACCAATGAATAAATATGGCATGTGATATATCGTTGAAAAGGGAGAGAAATACTCTATTTAATGGCGCCATTTCCCATCCGCTTCAAAATAATTTTTTTAGCAGCCTGAAGAGTAAATCTCAAAATACAGCTGTTTTCAAAAAAATTAGATAAAACTTCGTTGAAACACTCTGTTTTGCAAAAAATTTTCGCCTTAGAATTTTTCTCGTATCTCTTCAAATAAAGGAGATATTTGGCCTAGACGTTTTCTTCATTTTCAATATTTTCCGCCATAACTCTTAAAGTAGGCCATGGATTTCTAATACCTTTAAACCATTTTGTAGGTTATATAAATCGGCACAATTTTAGTAATTTTTGTACGACTCGAGGGCCCTGATAAAATGGACAGCCTGTATACATATTTCGAATGTTGATTAGACCTCTGCCTCGTTACACTTGCGTCATAGATACATAGCCTTTGTACTGCGTTTTTTGGGTGGTTCATCTTAAATTTTAAAAGTGTGGCTTGTATTAGTATTATTGTATTATTGTCATTATCAACAAATACTGTTTCAAAAGTAGTTATATTATTTTTTCAGCAGACGACCTTGTCAATCTAGACTGTTCGATATGTCGATGTGATTAAAAATAAAATACCATGCAAGATTTCAGATGCAACATAATTGACCTTCTGTTATATAACTAAACAAAAATGTATATGTTACGCAGAAAATTGTAAAAATATCGTTTGCTGTTTACCAAGATCCTTATCATATTTAGCAATTTATGCAAATTTTTGCAATTAACTGAAATTAAAACTGATTAGTTACGACAATGTAAGATAACATCAATGAAATCTAAATAAACAATTAAACACATTTATAAATTACGCAGTCATTAAAGTATATAGTGTGTTTCGTTTATCACAGTCAGACTCCTGTGTTTGCCTCGGATATTTTATGATCGATATAAAATTTTGATCAACAGTACCTACACTTTGACGGCTATATTTACAATTTTAAAAAAAAATTATTACGGTAAAAGTTAATAAGTTTGATAAATCATAGCAGGTTTAGGTTAAGAAAAAAGTTATTTAAAAATTCACAAACGACATTAGAAAAATATTGATTTTGTTATTTTCATAACATAAATATGAGGCACATCACCATCATAATTCGTAGAACTATAATTTCAATCTACGAATTATTATTATGAAAGAAAATTACTGAAAGTTTTAAATAATGCTTTTATAAATATTGCATATTAAAACATAACATTCGATATCTAAATTTTATTCTTAAAAAATCAGTTCAAGAGGTTTAAGACGTATAACTATTAATAGGGACTATTTTACACATATTGTATGACAAAATAAAGATTAATGAACCATACCTGAACTGTTAATAATAAAAAAGGTATAAGAATAAAATCATTTATTCTGCGTGTACATATGTAATGTTGTTTGACAATGGCAATTAAAAAGTAATCTACTGGAAGAATGTATTGTATGTATTGCCGAAAGATAACATCTCAAGCAATATCTGGTTTGCTTTGGAGTTGGAAATGGATTGTTCCAAGGACATATCTTCCTAAAAGGAAAGCAACCTAAAATAATTTCCTTTAAAAAATATACATATAATGGTCCTACGAAAAGAAATATGGTTATCAAAGTTAAAGATAAGTGAGTTCTCTATCGAACTGGTTCAGACACATATGGTTCAGACACAATAGTAATACTAAGAACCACATGAACCAACGTGGTTCAACTTGAACTGAGTTCAAAATCTAAGGTTACAATTGTAGCAACAATAGTAGTCAAAGATTTTGAACTGGGTTTAGGTTGAACTGGAATTGCACTTCGTTGGTACATCTGGCCCTAAGTAAAAATGTGTCTGAACCATTTCGATCGAGAGTTTACATAGTTTTAACTTTGATAATCATCTTATTTTCGTAGGACCTTTCAGAACCGAGATATTTGCAAAACAAATAATTTTTAAGTGATATTGCCCCAAAATTGGGGTGTTCCGGGGGACGGGAGGGGGGTAAATTAGTATGTATAAAAGAGGCCTATAATGAACTGGTTCCAACAGTAAAATCTTTTGTCCGGTTTAAAACTGTATGTACGCATTCTCAACTCCCTGACGACTGGCTTATACCGTCTTAGGACTACCGCTAGTGAACCATTTTGAAATAAGTTTTTATACATCCGATTTTCATCGCGTTGTATCAAATGAATCAAATTAGTTCACATATCAGATAAATTTTGCACAAAACTATTACCTTCCATAGCTGTTATAATTTTAACAGAACCTATCAGAAAGACGTGTAAAATAAATATTATTTAGGCACTCATTATCTAATCAAGTGCGAAAATTTCTCAAATAATTATTAATCATTACTGATACTATAAATAAGACTTATTTAATTACAAGTAAATAATATTTCCTTTTTGTTTTAAGATATGATTTATTCAAACTATTATTAATTTATTCTTAACCTTTCATTACTGACAAAATTAAAAGGTATTTAAAAATTTTGGTATATCATTAAATCACTAATAGTGATTTATGCATTTCTGTTTCCTTTTGCCTATGATCATGTACCGCTATGATAACTATAGACGTGATTCTATATATCCAGTATTCGTCTTTGTTGCGGTATTTTCTATGAGCTGTTTTTTTTTATTTAAAGAAATATACATTTTAATGGTCATTCATAATTCAAAATATACTGGTTCCAGCAAGTGCTTGAAACATATTTAATATAATAGGTGTGTTTTTAAATTGATATGCATGCGAAATGCTGTATTTCAAATAAATCATTAAGACGTGTTAATGATGCTTGTATTATTGTTCGGTAATTAATTATACTAAAGACAAATCATTTAATTATAATTTTACATTTCGAAATTATCGTTTTTTTTACGAAAATGAGTCTTTTGAGCATGCGTCAGCTATACGGTAGACGTTTATTGAAAGTTTACGTAATATTGAGGAAAACGGGATTTTATTAGCAAAGTTATATTAGGTACCAATTGGCGACATACATGCGCAATCCTAAATTATAAATAAAAGAATACCCTTATAAACCCTACATTACAGAAACTGCAAAAGAAATCAATTATCTAAAATATTCCACATACAAAAAGTACGGGAAAACAAAATCTTCTGCTTATAACTTTAATAATAATAATAATAATAATAATAACTTTATTTTTAACCCAATTTTACAATATTATTTTTACAGTTATTCTTTATTGTATAAATGCACCTGATTTCACAAGGAAATCGTTTTGTGTCTTAATATTTCACTAAGATATTATTATTAACAATATCAATGTACATATCGTATTTGTTACTAGCTAACAACTAAAAACTAAAACTAACAAATAAAAGACTAATAATGAATTATTAATAATTATTATAAAATTATGGAGATTAAGTGCAATAATTGAATTAGAAGTTATGAGAATATTTGTTCAAATAAATGTAAATTATGCATGATAAATATTGACAGCTTTTTACAAAATAATTTGTAATTATTTATTGCTTTTATGTATTCGGGAAAAATATTATATATCTTTGGAACCGTGACGCCAAGAGATTTTTTGTACAAATTAGAATTTGGTCTAGGTGTAAAAAGCGCATTGCGTTCATTTTGCCTTGTATTGTGTATGTGGTTTGTTGGTACTCTTAGTTCCCTATTTCTGTAGATAAATTTTGCTACATAAAGGATATATAATCCATTTAAATTGAAGACATTACTATCTAGAAAAAATTGTTCTGTAGAATATCTTCGATTTTTCCACAGCATTACTTTAAGTATCCATTTTTGTGTTATTATTATATTTTTCAATTGGCTGTTATATGTCCTACCCGATATTATAATGCCGTAGGTAAGTATGGATTCTACCAACGATTTATATGTCATTTTTAAAATATTAATTGGAAGAATGTTGCGAAGCTTATAGAATACATGGACAAGTTTTCTTAGTCTTGTATTAAGATATTCGGTATGGTCATTCCATCTCATTGTCTAATTTATTATAAGACCCAGATATTTAATGTTTGTAGTGTTCCCAATTGCGTTCTCGCACGTGCAGTTTATTAAGTCACATTTTTCGTGGAATTTTAAATTGCCAATTTTCGGTTGTAATCTTGAACTATTGCTGAAAGTAATGAACTTTGTTTTTGCATGATTGAGACTTAACAAATTATTGTCCATCCAGCATTTAATTTCATACAGTCCCTTTTCGCTTTTTTTGGTGACCTCAGACCAGTCTGTACCGTGGAATGTTAGAGCAGTATCATCAGCATATGCGATGATATCTCCACTTATATTTAATTTCAGCATGTCATTTATGTAAAAAAAGGAATAATTGCGGACCTAAAACTGTTCCTTGTGGAACACCATATGTCACATTTTCTGGACTACTTAATATTTTATTAATTTTTACTAAGGCTTTTCTATTTGATAAATAGCTTTTTAACCAATTTAATGCTACTCCTC
This sequence comes from Leptura quadrifasciata, assembly GCA_963675555.1. Classification (NCBI taxonomy): domain Eukaryota; kingdom Metazoa; phylum Arthropoda; class Insecta; order Coleoptera; family Cerambycidae; genus Leptura; species Leptura quadrifasciata. The sequence continues at coordinate 136,496,655 of OY776676.1, forward strand.
TAATTCCGTATTTCTCCATTTTTTTGCTTATTTGCAATTATATAAAGATATCTAACTACTCGTTCATATCAAGACGAATACAATCTAAATTTCTTAAAAAGAGAAGAGCATATTCTCTTAATAAAGGCTTTGCAGGCTGAAATATAATATGTATTTCCAAATATATTATTTCATATTATTTAGAAACATCTAAAGGCAATACTTACTTGAACTTGAATAATTATTATTTTCAAGATGTTTCATAAGAATCCAACTACATAAAAATCATACACAGAGAGTCATTATAAATAACGAAATCTCTTGAGATCTGCCTATTACATCTGGTGTACCCCAGGGCTGAGTCTTGGGGCTTCTCTTATTCTACACTTTCGATTTGCAGAAACAAGCAAATCCCTGTAATGTGCAGTTTTTGAAGACGATACACAGCTTTACCATCGTCTTTCGACAAATACAATACAATGACCTATCAAATATCAATAACTGCTAATAAACATAACCTAAAATTGAATCCTTTAAAGTCTAAACTAAGTTAAGAAATAAGGTGAAAATTTATAATCAGTTGTATCCATCAAGATTGATGATCAAATTATACCCTTTGTAAATATAGTAAACATTTTGGGAGTAATATTTTGCGAGAACTTCAGATTTATAGATCATACCGATGATATTTTAAAGCAGTACTATGTGAGACTAAATTTACTTTATTCCAGTAGCATATTTTGAATAAAAATATCAAAAAAATGCTGTGCAAAAGTTTAGTTCTATCTAAGATGGCTTAATGCAATATCATGGACAATTGTACAACCATGATCTTGACGCAATCAACACAGACTGCAAAAAACCCAGAATACTTGCTGTAGGTTTATTAGTAATTTAAGGAAGTATGATAATGTAACTAAGGCTTTCGCGAATTTGCAGTGGCTAAAGTTAAATAGTCTATATAAATATCACTTTCTTGATTTTTTTGTGCAAAATCGTTTTAAAAATGAAACACCAAAATATTTAAGGGAAAAGCTTGTATCACGGGAAGTCATTCATAATCTAAATGTTCGTTATCAAACAATGTTAACTATGCCCCAACATAAGAAAGCCATTTTTGAATGTTCCTTTACGTATAATGCGGTGAGATTGTATAATTACTAAGTGCTGATATTAAAAGTTTATCTGTTACTTTATTTAGGAAAATACCTTATTTTAAATCAGTGAATTTTAAGAATATTTATTTCTCTCCCTCTCTCTTTAGGCTAATAACTTTAGATTAATGTAAACTAGGTTAGGGAGGGTTAACTGTAAGGCTAGATTTTGGTGGCTAAACTTCGTCCAAATTGAATCTTTTACTATTGTTTTTATAATTATTATATTCAGTGCATTTGATTACGTGGATACCTATATAACCGAATTCGACGTTCAGATTGGCCCCTCAAGTTCCAATTTCCTTTTAACCTTATAAAAATTTGGACTATTATCAGCCCAAGGTTCTCCAAGAGAACGGAAGGGGAACACGCAAGATATACTGGGCTTGCTCCAGATCAGAGGCAGATTTTCATAGGAGCTTTGCTTTTGTGTTAAGATCCACCATCTCGACACTGCTAGGTTTTTGAAATTTTCGTTACCTGTGGAGTATATTGCACAAAGAAAAGATTTAGTCTCCTCAAAAGCAGACAAATTTTAATCTTCGTCTTTTACCAACAAAGCTAAAGCCTCCAAAGTTGACGTGGATGATTCCAAGAACTTCTTCCAAAAGCTGACGTAAAATTTTGCCTTGAAAGCTTTTGTAACATGCCCCTGATAGTGGTATATGAACCTGGAAGTGCGTTAATGTTCAATGTACCAACAGTATTATAAATCGGTTACAAAGGTAACTGACGATTGCTCGAGTCAATGTTTACGAAGGTAGCATCTAATAGTAATAGTGGAAACCTTTTCAATGCCAGTATTAATATATCAGCATCTGGCAAATAAATTATTGCTATATTTGAACCTCATTTTGATGCGTCCACAGAATGAAAAATAAACTTAGTGCTAGTTTTTTCGTGGGTACTTGTTAGATAGATGTGTCACATCATTGAATACACCTGTAGCATTTATTGTATCTTTGAAAGCACATACAACCTTTTTATTACATCTGTTTCCTAAGACTATCAGTACGTTGGAAAAATACTCACTAGGTAAACTATATACGATTGGAATTGCAACCGTATAAAAACTAAAAGCCGGCAAAGTCGGAATCTCTTTATTGTACATGGGCGGAGGTAAATAGAAATGCTTGTCATAACAAAATGATAAGATTTTCGGGCGTTATTATATTATCCTCTGTTTCAAATTGGCCTCCAGAAAGCCATGGTAAATTAGTAAATAATTCAAATCTTTTACCTTTTATACAGTAGTAAATATTTATAAATATGAACAGTAACTAACTAAACTCCTACGCTTGATATTATAATAGGTATTTATGCGCTGCACTGGCACATAGACAGCACGATATTAGACTTCCACGTTCCAAGATAAAGAAATGATTTACGAGTTTTTTGTGCTAGTAGGCCTGTCCGTTTTATTACCTTTAAACCAGTGCAGTCGTAGATGGTTCATTCAGGCTGATTACATTACCAGTCTCGGACTCGCCTGCACAGTTTCAACTACCGTTCGAATCTCAATACCATTGCCAAATATATAGGACAAAATATCAAGTTCAGTACGCACGGTCCTGTGCTTTAAAACTGACCAGTTTCAATTCCAATCGTATATAAATAATAATCTGGTTGACGTATGAGCCACCAGTTTTCTCATGTTTATACCTCTCAGTTGTATTATGACAACAATGTGATATTCCATGGGTATGACACTTTTACTCGACTACTTCTTTCTGGTAATTTGAGATTCTCTCCAATATGTGTCAAAAACTACATGTATTTCTCAGTATTGAACTTTTTTTTTTTTTTAAACTGTTCTAAGTCAAAGACAGCAAAGACACTAAATATATTATTGTAATCTCCAGCGTCCACGTTTGTTTGAGTTGTTGCGTATTTGTCGTTCTCCTGTAGTAGATGTATCAATTTGCTTTTCCTTGCCCGTGGATCATAGAACCGACTGGATAAAATAAAAATCTTAGTTTTGAATTTAGTTCAAAATTTCTAATTATCTGTTTGAAATCTATATCTCTATACGGCTTCTGCAGATTAGAATGCATCTAAAGAATAAATTTACATCCTGCTTAAGCTCCACCACCCTTGCTTTAGTACTGATGGCAATTTTTTTCAGCATAGATCTATTAAACTTGAGATTAGATGATTTTATAGGATCTCAGAAATTCATTGATTTGTTTTTAACTCTTCTCTCAAAGAAATCGTTTTAGATACTTTCACCTCCTTTGACAGAGCACATATGTATTTTCAAACATTTTCGGTAGCGATACCTTTTGTTACTAAATTTACAAGGAATATCCATTATAAGTAAATGAATTTGTAAAGTCTTGTACAGTTTTTCTTAAAGTTCTTATATTGTAACTGGTTCTTACTAATTTTTTTTGTGTTTATTAATTAGTGATGGAATATAGAACGTTGATCGTCACAGTGATTGTTAAGTATCGAGTGAGAGAATTTATTCAAATACAGCATGTTTAGGAAGAATCTGGTAAGAGCCTATGGTGTTCCAGCGTTTTGCCAACTAAGCCTCCGGAAACTTTCATTTTCCTTTTCTCTTGTTCAAGACCTTAATCAACAACAAGCAGACAAAATCCCATACCGCTTTGTTTACACTAGAACTTAAATAGTCCCATGTAACTGCATCATCTCTTCTTTTAGTGGCTAATTCAGACAAGTGGTATGAAATCAAGGAAGCGGAAAGATAAGCAAAAATCATTAAAGGAACTGAATTTATTATCCCCAAGAACTTTACAAGTGACATTCTACTCGATTTTTTTAATCAATATTACTCCTTCAGTATTTTCGCACTCCCTCCAAGTCCACCTCTATTGGACCAAGGGGTGGTTTTCCCTTTGAAACCTAACAAACGTTTTGCATTCTTTATTAACATATATAAATATCTGAGAACTTTCCAGGTTTTGCATATGTCAAAAGGATGCTAAACACGTTTGACAGATTAAAAAGTATAAAACTATTAATATACATAAGTCAAGTGTATGCTTCATAAACTAAAACGAAGTCATTTTGAACTAATTTCAATAATTTAGACACAATCCACGTATTCTGTTGAATTAGAATTAATTTATTAGCATAGTCGGTATTTGTTTTGGGCTGGGTAAATCGGGTAGTATGGCAGATTGTTTGTTTAATCGCTCCTAAAAATCATAGGAAATGATAATTTCACTGTGCGCTAGTTTGAAAACGTGGGTGTAATTTTTTATTAAACAAAGTGTGAAAAAAATCCTAAAAATTCCGTTTTTTCTTCCTATTTTTTCATGTATCTCAGTAACAAGCCAAAAATCTGCCATACTACCCGATTTACCTAAACATAGGTGATTTTAAGCAGATACCGCCTGGGCTATATATGCAATAGAGGTGGTTTTCTCCCGTTCTACGCACCTGCAAAAAGCAGTCCAAGAAATGTCGTAATCAACATAAATGGTGCTACTAAAACTAAATTTATTATTATTATTATTACAAGACTTTATTACAATTACAATTTGCAAATTACAAATTGCAAATTACAATACAAAATAATAGAATTAAAAAAATAAAAATTTAAGGTGCACCTAGGTGAGTAAACACCTGTATGTGCAATATTAGACAGAATATCGTATATCCAATTACATTATTATTCAGATTATTTGAAGTAAGCAGGAATAGGAGAAAATAATAGAGGAGTTGAAGATGAAGAGAGTAAAATAGTGTAAGAAATAGTTACAAATTTTTATAAGAGGTTATTAATGTAGTTCCTATTTTGATATATAAAAGTTTTACATTTTTTAACAAAAAAATTGTATTTAGTTATTGTTCTTATTTCATGAGGCAAGATGTTATAAATTTTTGGTGCTAAGATTGAAGCAAAGCGTTGGTTGGCATCGTATTTTCTAAATGGTATAACCATCATATTGTTAACATTTTGTCTGGTTAGATAACAGTGGTTCACAAAATTTTTGTTTATCGATTTAAAGTAAAATATACAAATATTGAGATAATATAAACATCGGACATTTAGTATTGATTCATTATATAGAAGGTTACCTGAGTACAGTCTATCTTTGAAGAAGATAATTCGCAAAACATAGTTTTGGACCACATTCAATTGTTTTAAAGCATTGTTATAGAGCCAACCCCCCCCCCCCCCAAACAATGATACCATATCTAAGTAGTGCTTCCACTAAAGACTTGTATATTTGAATTAACAATTTTTTAGGTAAAATATTACGTATTAAGTAGAACTTATGAATTAAACGCCTAATTTTGTTGGTTAAATCATGTATATGGTCGGTCCATTTTAAATTCTTGTCAATTGTGATGCCTAGATATTTTATAGAGTTAGTTTCTTTAATAATAAGGTCAGATTCGTTTAATTTAATGTAATTAAAATTCGGTCTATTTGCATCAGTTATAGAATACGCAGTGTAGAATATTTTATCAGAATTTTAAGTTAATTTATTTTGGTCAAGCCAACATTTGACTCTTTCTAATCCTTTTATCACCTTATTTTTCACATGTTCCCATGTTTTATCCTCAAAGAATAAAACAGTATCATCTGCATATGAAATTGAGGTGCCATTTATATTTAAATTCAGCAGTGAATTTATATAAGTAATAAAAAGAATTGGACCGAGTACCGTCCCTTGTGGTATACCAATCTTAATATCCAGAGGGTCACTAAATATGTTTCTAATTTTAACCATTTGTTTCCTATCAGCTAAATAATTCTTGAAGACTTCCAACACCGTACCCCTGATACCATTATGCTCAAGAGTATCAATGAGCATTGTATGGGGTACAGTGTCGAAGGCCTTTGCTAGATCTAAAAAGACTGCAATGCCCTTTTGGTTATTATCGAGGCAATTTTTTATATTATTTATGAGTTTGAACATAGCATCATTTGTACTGATCCCTTTCATAAACCCGAATTGGTTATCATTTAATAAATTGGTTGAAGTAAGATAATCAAGTAACCTTTTTTTTAGGCACTTTTCAAATATCTTTGCAAATGTAGAAATAACACTGATTGGACGATAGTTTGTAGTATTAGTTTTGCAGCCCTTTTTAAATATTGGTGTTATAATCGACATCTTAAATTAAGAGGGAACTTTGCCTGTTACAAAAATAAGATTTATAATATGAACTAGAGGATCAAGAATGTACATATGGAACTTTTTAATAAGTTTTGATGTTATGCCATCTATGCTTGGTGCACTATTATTTTTTAAAGCGTTGATATGTATAATTAATTCATTACTCGATACCGGATTTAAGGCCATAGAATTCATTAAGTTAGGATAAACTATATTAACTTTAGAAATAGGTTCCTTTATCACTGAAGCCATGTTCACGCCTATATTTACAAAATAATTATTGCAAAAATTTGCCATTTCAGTATCATTTGGGAATTGTGTGTTATTATTATCAAGAATGGTTAAATTGTTGTTAGTTTTATTTTTAGTTTCATTGGCAGCGTCAGAGATTATCTCATAGATTTTTTTTATATTCTTAAGGTTTTCATTAATTTGGTTAGTGTAATAGCTGTTTTTTGCCTTTTGTATGATTCCATTGAGTCTGTTTCTATAATTTTTATACTCTTGAAGTAAGTTAATATTGTTTTTATTTCTTAAAACTAGTGTTTTTAGTTTATCTCTATGCTTAATTGACTCGATTATGCCATTTGTAATCCATGGTTTAAGTTTCTTGTATTTCCTACATGGTACTGATTTGGTGGTGGTACAAACTTCATGTAAGGACATAAAAATATCAATAAATTTTTGATAGGCCAATTCAGGATCACTTAGTGTAATAATATTATCCCATTGTAGTGAACTAATCTTATTTTCAAATTTTTTATCATCAAATTTGGTAATGTTTTTTTGTTCAATACCTTTTTTATCATTACTATTTTCATCAAGACTAACATTTAAGTAGATCGGGAAGTGGTCAGTAATATCTGTATCTATAACCAATGCATCGAGTAATAAATTACTCATTTCAACATTCTTTCTTATGAAACTAAATTTTTATTTGTTTATTTGTACAATTGATGGTGCTTTATTTGTTATGCCTATAGTTTCAACTGTGCATTTAATATTGACGAACATTTCACATGTCTATAAGTTATTTAGAATCGGACATAAATTGGGTAAAATATAGACAGTGCACATTTCTAAGAAACTTAAGAATGAAATTTATGGGCATTTCGTAACCAGTTACTAAGTACTGGCATCAATTAGTTGACGAAAATAAATTTGCCGATTTATATTGGACATCACACTTGGCCTAATTTATATTTAAATTAATCCCCTCATCAAGCGGCTTTGATACTTTCAATCCCCGGTATAAAATTTAAATATTTCCGTCGTAACTATGCAAAGAATTTGAATAACAAATAAACACCTAGACGAGACGACCGGCGAATTCGAAGCAGTATTGCACCAAGTCATAGCGGATTGCCTGGCCAAGAGTGTGGCACTCGTAGTTGTTATTAGCTAACTACATCTAGTGGGTGGTGCTTGGAAAAATAGTGGGAACTACTTTGCGATTGCGATATACATACCTCCTTGTGTATATTTTATAAACTTTTAGAAAATAACAAATATATAAATCATAGGAAAAATGTTACTGTTTACAGGAAATGGCAAAATAACGAGGTTGTTGGGGGTCACTATTAGTTTTTCATTAGTAATATGGTAATAATAATATTGGAATTCCAAGATAATCACAGAAATTAAATTGTTTTTACCGTGGTCATATCAAATGCGTCTGTCATCGCCCATCGATGAGATGATGATAGCACTAGCCTTAAAATATATTTAATTTGTTTACAACACATTTTTTTCAGGTATAATTCATATTTCCAGCATTTATCAACTTATCTTTTTAAATCTGAAGTGATTAATTTCAACGTATTCTTTTAAATATACAGGGTAATTTATTATTAAGGTAATAAACCTCAATGATGAGATTCAAGAACTAAAAATGATACGTAAAATAATTCTCTTAAGATGGGTTTCAAGTCTTTACGTCCATATCGTTAGATTTGAAATGTTTTCTATAAATAGCTCGAAAAATAAGTATTTACCGATAAAGTTGAAGTTTATGTTAACATATTTTCGCACCCACTTTTGAAAAAATTGAATGAGATACAGCTTTTGAAGTTATACTTATTTATTTTTCCAAATACGTGGTAGGTAGTTATATAGGAAAGTATTATGATCGTGCAAAAACTGATATTGAGTTTTTAACGAATTTACACGTTTTCAAGTGCCCCAAAGCCAAAAAAGTAGTTTTAATAGGCTGCCGTCTGCAGTCTGCCATCTGTGCGTCGCACCTGGAGCCTAAACTATTCCTAGAGCCCTTGAAGCCAAATTGCATAATCTAATCTAACTCAAATATGAGGGGTTAATCCCTAGGAATCGATGAAAAAACGAAAAATAATTTTTTTAATAAAAGAACAGCTTTACCAATTTGATCATATTCACACAGAAATACTAAAGTGTATACGAACTTAATTGAAACCGTATAAAAACTAAAAGCCGGCAAAAACAGTCGACATCTCTTTATTATACACGGGCGGAGGTAAATAGAAATGCTTGTCATAAGAAAATGATAAGATTTTCGGGCGTTATTATATTATCCTCTGTTTCAAATGGTCTCCAGAAAGCCAAGGTAAATTAGTAAATAAACAAAATATTTCAGCTTTTATATAGTAGTAAATATTTATAAATATGAACAATAACTAACTAAACCCTACGCTTGATATTATAATAGGTATTTATGCACTGCACTGGCACATTGACAGCACACCTCATCGACTTCTGAGAAACGATTTACGAGTTTCTTATGCTAGTAGGCCTGTCCGTGTTCATTCAGGCTGATTACATTGCTAGTCTCGGACTGGCCTGCACAGTTTCAACTACCGTTCGAATCTCGATACCATTGATAAATATATAGGACAAAATATCAAGTTCAGTGCCCACGGTCCTGTGCTTTAACACTGACCAGTTTCAATTTTGCCCGTATAAAGTATACCTCAGTATTAATATGAGATGGTATGACCTGTTAGCCTGAAAAAGTACAGGGACGGAGACTGTGGGCAGGTAAGGATAAAATAATCATGTAATTTTTTTCTCCAGAACGATTGTAACGATTGTGATCAAATTTGGCACATGAATAGTTCCTTAGTATCACCACAAGATGGCATGCCTATTTGCTTGTAAAAATTTTAGGGAGGGATGTTGCAAGGGGTGTGGTTTATAAAATTAAATATGTTTTCTCTAAAACGACTCCAACGATTTAGATCAAATTTAACACATAGATAAGCCCTTAGTAGAAGTGTGAGATGGCATGACTCGTTGCTCCAAATAAATGCACGGATGCTATGGGGGATCAGATTTAAAGAATTTTTTTTTTCTAAAAGAAATATGCATATTTCACCTTTTTCTACGCACTTGTAGTCAAGGATAATTTACTTAGATCTTCTTTTAAAATGAAGTGCACACCTTTTCATCTTTTTAAATTTATATTAATAATTGAAAGAAAGAAAATAAATATTAAGTATTTAGGTAACTATATCATTCTCAGACCTACAGCACAGAAATGGAATAAAAAGTATTGGGATTGTTAATATTGGGATAATTAAATTAAATACAAGCTGAGATTAATATATAAACTTTTGCATAAATTTCAAGTCGAAAATTCTCATTTACCACCTGTAATAACAACCACTTCGGAAATTACGGGCTGGTCTTAAGTCTTCGTTTGGATGTATACGCGTGGAAGAAAGTGGTATGTATCTCTCTCTGTCTAATGTTCTATTGCAGACACCACTTTTACAAAACAATCATTATGCAGCATGCAATTTGGTATAAAATTGTCCCCCGATATTCTTAGGATTTTTATTGCATCCAAACTAGGTATAGTCTTTAATGTAAATTATTTTCCAATAATGAACAATTGAAGAAATAAATAATTCAGGCACTAATTTTCGTAGTGTTGCCGAATCCCCTTCTTACGTTTACGGGTCTGGTCTAAGAATGGCGTCAAAGTTTAGCCTCTAATTTTAATTATTCATTTATTTTTGAAATCTCTTATGAAAAATTGCAGGGGCGCTCTGGCAGACGAGACATCTCATGGCACTTTATTTAAACACCTAAAATCACTTCTTGACACCACATGTAATAAACACCCTCCAAATTCAAAGCTAAGTCTGTCCAGAAAAGAGTTAAGTACACTTATAAAAAATTTAGATGCACATCTATTACCCACCCACTTTGCCAGCGCCGGAGCTGAAAATCGAACCCTATATACGTTAAATAGTTGACCAAGCATGCTCGTCGCACAACTTGCTGATTACTACTGATTATGCTAATACAAAATTTAATGAAAATTGATACTAAGTCTCTCAAAAGTGAGTGTAAGCATCGAAAAAAGCACAAATTTATTTAAAACATAAGATCCCTTGTTTTGATAGGTGGTAACCCCAAATTTTGACGGAATTTGAAGGCAATTGCGACTGAAAATTTGTAAAATGTTCTTGTGGACAAAAAGAGTAACATATTTACTTTTATACAATGAACATACTTACCTTAAAAAAAATCGTAGCTCAGATATTGTTAAATTGTGTTGAATAGAGAACAATAATTTTGGAAAATAATCCCAACTCCATGCATAAGAAATAATAACCGGGTTATAACAACACCTAGGATAATTATTAACGACATCCATCTTGAAATATTTCTTAGGTGTTGAAGTAATAGGATTATGGGAGAAATTCAGCGAAACTCGCTTGATTGTAAATATAAATACGAAACTCTGATCAACCACAAGTCAATATGCTAAAGTTACTTTTTAGACTCTACAAAATCGTTAAGTAAAATGCCATAGGCTGTCCAGAAGCAGTGTGTGTGTACTGGCGTAAAATCATGAAAGAACTAAGCAGACCTCGTAGACATGTTGACATAGTCAATTTTAATATAAGCTGACATAAGCCAGCTCCAAAAAACAATCGGGCGTAGCTAATAATCTATGTTAAAGATAGGAAATTAAACTTATCAAAAGTGGCACCCCGTGAAATTTTGTTAAGCTATGACTTACATCAAACTTTAAGGGATGACTGCCAAGACCAAATGAAGGCATTTTGTGGAAAATAATATTTGATTGGAATTTGCGAAATTTGCTTCCAAAAAGTGTGCTGCCTACCCTGGGATTTATGAAAGTACTTGTAAAATTATTTGCAACGTATTTTTTTCCCAGAACAAGGAAGAAAATATAAGGATGTTTTTAATTTTATCCAAAAATCTTAATTTTGTTATAAAGTTACACCATTTTGAAGTTTCATTTTACACTTTTTCTTAATTTATAAAATTTATAATAGTATAATTTTATAATAAATCAAGATTTTTTAATAAAATTACAAACATATCCTTGTATTTTCTTCTTTGTTCTGGAAAAAACACGTTGCAAATATTTTACAAGTACTTTCCTAGATCCCAGGGTCGTCAGCGCACTTTTTGAAAACAAATTTCGCAAATTCTAATCCAATATTTTTTCTACAAAATGCCTTCGTTTTGTCTTGGTAGTCATCTCTTAAAGTTTGATGTAGGTCCCACGCTCTACTACTAAGTTATAACTTACTAAACTTTCTTGTGCTGCCACTAAATTAATATTGTCTTGGCAGGATCATCCACACTAACTATTAATAGCAACGAATGTATAGATTTATTCAATTATTCTGTAGCTTAAAAAAAGTTGCACACTTTTCTAAACTTACTTTTTTGCCATCTAAAATGGACGCCATATATTTTTTCATTCCTTAACTATATTTATATAAGCGCCATAGGCATATACAGAATATATACATATTGGGGTGTAGCATGTATCTTATATATACATATGTGTATAATATGTGTTGTAATATATACTTTCTGATATTTCGTATATACAGGGTGTCCTGAAACTCCCGCCTTCCCCTTTAGGTGCTAATTCTCCATGCAAAAATAGTAAGAAAAGTTCCTATAAACAAGTGTCCGAAAATGCTTCCTAAGGGAGCTACGGACCTCTAAGGATGGCTATTTTTCAAAGTAGGCGTTTATAATTTAAAAAACAACCTGAATTAAGATTATTATTATTATTATTACAAAATGTGCTCAAAATGTCTTCCTTCCTGCTCGATGCAGGTCTCAGCACGGCGAACAATATTATTTGTGGCTCTTTGCGCCATTTCCCTGGTAATAGTGTCAAATACCGCAATTATGTTGGCACGCATGTCGTCCTCACTAATTGTCTCATTAAAATGAACCAAATTTCTTATTTGACGCCATATAAAACAATCTATGGGATTTAAATCCGGCGATCGAGAAGACCAACTTATCGGGCCACTTCTTCCTATCCAGCGCCCTCGAAAAACTCGATTCAAATGACGCCTCGCTACCTTACTAAAGTGCGCCGGAGCCCCATCGTGCATAAAAATCAGATTCAAGCGAGAAAGCAGCGAGATTTCAATCAGTAAACCGGGGTAGTTGTCTCCGGTCCATTAAGTCGTGCGGGAAGAAATATGGGACCAATCTGCAATATTGGTGGTAAATATTGGTTTTACTTACCTATAGTAGTAGTCTAGCAGCTCGCCTAGTACTCAACCTTGGCTGATCAGCAAATGCATCACGAAGCATCTCTTCTTCAGCTACTGGAATCCCTCTTGGGTGACCGTTACCTCGTCTATTAGGTAGGACATTTCCACTGTCCCGTACACGATTGAGGCAGCGCGTGATAACTTTGCGTCGGGAAAATGTGCTCGTTGCGGGAATCGGAACGCGTACAGTCGTGCGGTTTGTACTGCCATACCATAACAGATAATCATATCAAGATACTCCTGTGAGATGTACTCAGCCATTTCTGTTACTAAATGATATACGCCTACTTTACGAATACGCAATATTTCGTTTAGACCGCTATTACTCGAAAACAGTTTGTCATATGGCTAATTGTAAAGAGGACCTTTTTTGCAGAATTAACCAGGGAATCATAAGCAGGTATTAAAATACTAAAAATGTCAAATGGAAAAATAAATATGTAGAAAACAAGATCACCGGCCCCTCGTTTCTCCGCCCCTGGATGAAATTAATTTTGGCTAATACTATAAAACAATAACCTACAATAATCTAAAATAGTTTCATAATAGTTCATAAAGTTGTCCCAAATCGTTTCCGAGATAATTAGTAAAAACACCTATTTTTGCGCCATCCTTAGAGGGCCGTAGCTCCCTTAGGAAGCATTTCCGGACACATATTTATAGGAACTTTTCTTACTATTTTTGCATGGAGAATTAGTACCTAAAGGGGAAGGCGGGAGTTTCGGGACACCCTGTATATACAGGAAAAGATGTACCTACATATTCTGGTATATTGTAGGTATATACAGCTAGATACGTATACATGTGTGTATGCGTACATACAGAAAATAATATAACCTCCATATACATCTGGATATACTATTCTAATAGGGTATATATCTTCCGCATCATGGGTGAAAACGGTATATACATATCATGTCGAATATGTGTGGATGATGATGATGATGATGTGTGTCAAGACAATCACGTTTTTAATCCATATTCATCATCCTAATTTTATACGAAAGACAAAATAAAAGTCGAAAAGCCGGTTATTTCTACGGATTTCAGTAAAACGCTCAAGTTTTCGAGTTTTTATTTTTTCATCGATTGGATTAAAATAAAAAATCTTAAACGTATTAATATACCTTATATTTTGCGTACTATATGAAGAATACAAATATAATAGAGATAGAGAAACACACTAAAAAATTTGAGCTCATATGGAACCAATTTTGTGTTTTATCGTGATCTGCAAAATACTATTAGCCCCTCAACTTCAATACCGACAGATAACTGAAAATAATACCAATTTTTAATCATTTTAATTGCTTACTGGCAGTGGATAATATTCATATCTCTGAATTAATATCCAAATAAATCTATAAACATTACATTGTAACTGACTATAAAATCGTAGTAATCTCGTAATCTGATATTCCTAAAAACCATATTAATACCTGTATAAGATGTACTAATTTTAAAATATCTTTTTTAATATTGTATCTGCCATCTTTAGGAATGTTTCAAACATTACACAGTCAATAACAACAGTTTACAATTACCATTTACAGAACACATTAAATTTATAAACGCAACATTTGATCGTCATCTGGTGATCAGATGTTGAACTCGTCGATTTCAAATAACTCTCCCACACAAAAGCTGTCTGCTAATAGTGGAGAATCAGAGACGAGAGTTCTATGTGCCTGGATGTACCACAAGATGGCCCTGTAACGCATAAAGTTGCCGGCTTTAAACTATATGTATTTTATTGTTTCCGTTCTAAAATTATCTCGATTTTATTTATAGTGTTTACTGGTATTTTTCAACAACTCTGATAGTAATTGTTGCCTCTGTATTGTAATACTACCAATTACTAGTATTATACTTTAAACTGGTTTAACATTTTGGACGAATAATCTTTCCAACACGTTTTCTATTTTAAATAATTTGAATAAATCGGACTTACAGCTTAAACAATCATATACAGTAAGCATGTGATTCAAATTATAATATTTAAAAAGTTTGAATAATGGCATTTTTTTCAAGAAATACTTTTTTATAAAATGTGTCGTATTGCTACAATGTAATGTTAGTCTTATTAACTATTAATACAATACATCTTTATCTTAGCTATATGCCTGTTTTATGTTAAGTTACGCTAAAATAATAGTTCCTTTTTCCGTTTCCGTTTTTAAATGGGAATGGCAGTTATGTGGCTCACGCCTTTAGTTGCCTTTCCTGTATTGTATGGTACGTCTCACAACTTCAGGATATTTGTCGCGGTTGTCTGTTAGGTTTTCACTTGGTCAACATAATGTTTTCAAGGGCGGTTGTGTTAAGAGATGTTAGTCTCATTAACTATTAATACAATACATCTTTATCTTAGCTATATACCTGATTTATGTTCAGTTACGCTAAAATAATAGTTCCTTTACCCATTTCCGTTTTTAAATGGGAACGGCAGTTATGTGGCTCACGACTTCAGTTGTTTTTCCTTTATTGTATTGTACGTCTCACAACTTCAGGCCATTTGTCGCGGTTGTCTGTTAGGTTCTCACTTGGTCAACATAAAGTTTTCAAGGGCTGTTGTGTTCAGAGATTAGAATCTACTTTTTCCTGCACTGCAAATTGTTATATATACATTGCATTGTCTGCAAGGGCACCAAAGTAGTACCTCACACTCACCTTTGCTTTGCATCTCTACCCCTATCAATTTTTGACCCACACCACTCACGGACAGTTTAAGACACAATAGTGAGAATTCTATAACTACATATTAAATTTTAACACACTTTAAAATTTTAATGCCTGCAAAAAAAATAAGTCGAACGTGTAACAATTTTATTTAAATTTTATTATTTTAATTTTATGGTGGACATATCCAAGAGAGAGAGAGAGGGAGAGAGAGATCCAATAATGAAATATTTATTATTTTTGGTCATAAATTTTTTAAAAATCTTTTTAATACACATATTGGTTAAAAAAGTATAAGGCTACCTAAGTAGTATTATGACAGGTGTCATATGAATTTTCACTCAATAATTTCAGTTGTTTGCAAAATTAGTTAATTTAAATTTAAAAAATAAATGTTTTTTTAAATTTTTTTATTTTTAGTCATACTTTCATTATTTATAACGTATAGAACAAATTTACATAAATTCATTCATTGCGAAATATAAACATAACGGCAGTCCCTCCTGCATTCCATTATGTCTGACCTAGTCCGGTTGCCAAAATCAATACCATAAAATTTTGTATTAAGTATTTTTACTTCTGAATAAGTACAAGGACATAATAAGCTTCAATAAAATGGATGACGACATTTTGTCACCCTTGGGAAACTCGATATATATGGCGGCCATAAACTATTTCAATTTGAAAATGATTTTTTCATGCAAGTTTGGTATGTCAAACGGTATGTTTTTTAGGATGCGGAGTTCAAAAACACCACTGAAATTGTATTAGGAGATTAGTATACAAAAAAAAAATATTTCTCAAGCATATAAGCAATGTAATTTGTGTAATATTGATGACAAGTATAATATGGTAATTTCTGTTGATATAAAAAGAAAACATTCATGAATCAAGACTAACAAAATGTTGTCTAGAGTCTAGATAGAGATCAGCCCTTTTTTAAGATATGGAATCAGGTGTAGTCTCTTCAAGATCACCATTAATTACAAAAATGTCGTCTGCAGTTTGTTCATAAACATAGTCTACATCCCGTTTTGAATAGCGAAACTTTACACCTAAAGCAATCTGAAGATTCGTTGCTGTATTAGATAGAATTACTGACACTATACTTCCAATAAGCAGAGCTGGTGAAGTTTTATTTTTGTTCATAGTGCTTTACATAAGTACTTCAGGGACATGCTGGTTTGTTCAACAGCGTTGTCATGACTAACGTGTAATTTCTCTTTATTATTATTTTTGAGTCCTGCAATTTCACGTTTTATTTGTTTTGCTACTTAGTTCATCATCACCGTCATCAGGACATAATCTTAACATTGATGTTGCTTGCTTGGAAAAATGATGATGTGAGCATAACCTGGTGCAGTCAGCACAACTAGATCGCAGAATTGCTGTTGCATAGCCTTTATCAAATTTGATCTGCTAAGTTTACATCCCCCACTATCAGTATACAGTTTATGTACTTCAACAGAGTCCCACATACGTTCTTTATCTGCTTAAAATGCTCTCACAGTTTCATTGAATGGCATATCTACAGCTCCTTTATTTTGTACCTTCCATTTTGCATCTTCAACATTTTTCCTACTCAAGAATTTATTTCGACAATCTACGTGATACCTTGCGTCAGCAGCGTTTAAGTCATTAATAACACCAGATAACCGAAGTCGAACTTCTGAGGCCCAGCTATCGTTTCTAGTAGGTATCACATGTTTCAATAATTAATTCTTTCACTAATTTTTTCTTTGTTGCCAACTAACGAAACTAATACGCTGCTCTTTATCTTTCAGGGTGTTTCGGATCCTTCTTTAAATAACAGTTCTTTCCACAGAAAAATCAGTGTTTCTGGAATTTAAACGCTGGCGTTTCAGACCTGCGTAGTTTCTTTAAATGAGAGCAACTTGCTTCTGAATCAGCTGATCTAGTCGACAGTATTGCCCTTTTCAGATGTGTTTTAGATGTGTAGGTGGAAACACAGCTTCTATGACACTGTATGAAGTTATCATCATCTTGTACTTTCTTCTCCAGTTATCACCGTATTGGATGTTACATGTTATAATAATCTTTATTCGCTGAGCGTCCACTGCACTTAAATTTCCATTCAAAAAAACACTTTTCTTCTCCCATATATTATGTGGTGACATCCAAATCTGAAACAAATTTCAAATTAAAGTAATTTATAGCCGCCATATTGGCCGTCATATTGAATATATCGAGTTGCCAACGGTGACACAATGTCATCATCAATTTTTTGCAGCTCAGTATGTCGTTGTACTAAGAAATAAAAGAAACTTAATACAATAATTTTGGGTTTATATAAAATATATAGTTTGGCAACCAGACTAATCAGGCGAAAAACCTTTCCTATTCTACGTTTTGCCGGAGGTGCCACTTGGATAGCCTATTTAATAAATTTTCACCCTCGCTCTCCCGACGTGCGGATATTAGCAAAAGAAACTGTAAAATGCTGTATTGTCATCCGATCTTAGTAAATGTGTATTTTATCAATTGATTTTGTCAGGAAGTGTGTTAAATAAAAAAACATTGTGAAAACTGAAAAAGAAAAGAAAAGCAAGTAAAAATAGTGCCAATCTTCATAACTTGTAGTTTTAAATTAACTAATTTTGCAAACAACTGAAATTATTGAGTGAAAATTCATATTGCTACATCCATCATAGTTCTACTTAGGTAGTCTTATACTCTTTTTTAACCAATATAAACTGCTGGCCACTCGAACTTACACATAGAGAATTTTAGGCAAAATTTAAAGTTCAATATTTTCAACAGGAATGCAAATTTTTGAACGCGGCTTGCAAATTTTGAGAGCTAGTTTTTTTCGAATTAAGCTGCATGACGTATATTTATCGTAGGAACATAAGTTTATTATATACGGGGTGATCAATGAAGTCATGCAAAAAATCAAAAAGTTTGTATGAGTGAAATTTCCGCAAAAAATTTTTTTGGTCGTTGCAATATGGTTCGTTACTAAGGTAACATCAATATCTCTAGACGGTTTTGTCAGTTTTTGGATTAAGGCCCTTAGGCCTTGTACAAACTACTCAACATAAAATTTGGATACCGAAATTTTTAAAATGCTATAACTTGACATTGGATTGACGGTTCTTGATGATTTTTGCGGATTTGGAATCCTTATTTCACGTAGATTTTCTATGGTCTAAGCATTTTATTTGAGGGTTGAAATTTACACATTATGCCGGGTCGATAATAAACAAAAACGTAGGGTACGACGCGCTCTAAGGTTTACCATTATTTAAGTTTTTGTAAAAATAAATTCTCACCTCAAGTTGTTTTTATTTAATGTTCCTCTCACTGTTCTGTCCGAAACTCACACCCCAGTTTGTTGGCTTAAAGAGTCATTCAGTTTTACAGAGTTCTTTGTCCACCCCCAAGCCAATAATTATGATCGGGTGTAATTTCTACGCGACGCGTCAATTTCAAAGTAGGCATTGGAAAAACAAATTTGTTGCTATGCAATTAAAACCTGTTTACATTATTTTAGAAATAATCTGTCACATTTCAATGTTATAATTTTGTAAAGTTTAATTAATATGAGGCGTTTAACCACGGCTGAAAGGGAAAATTGCATTCGACTTCTCAACGAAGGAATGTCAAAACAGCAAATTGCGCACATTTACAATGTCAGCCGAAAGACAATTTATAATTTGATCCGCCGCGTCGAAACTACTGGTGATCATATTTATGGGCATGGGGGTGGACATACAAGAAAAATAAACGAAAGAACCGAAAGAATTTTAATGAGAGAAACTATGCGGAATAGAACAAAGAACTCTAGAAAACTAAATGACTCTTTAAGACCACAAACTGGGGTGAGAGTTTCGGACAGAACAGTGAGAAGAACATTAAATAAAAACAACTTGAGGTGAGATTTTTTTTTAAAAAAACATAACATAATGCCAAACATTTTAAATCTTGTACATTGTAGAATATAATGTAATAAACTTGTTTTTGTCGCTACGTTTTTGTTTATTATCGACCCGGTATAATGTGTAAATTTCAACCCTCAAATAAAATGCTTAGACCATAGAAAATCTACCTGAAATAAGGATTCCAAATCCGCAAAAATCATCAAGAACCGTCAATCCAACGTCAAGTTATAGCATTTTAAAAATTTCGGTATCCAAATTTTATGTTGAGTAGTGTGTACAAGGCCTAAGGGCCTTAATCCAAAAACTGACAAAACCGTCTAGAGATATTGATGTTACCTTAGTACCGAACCATATTGCAACGATCAAAAAAATTTTTTGCGGAAATTTCACTCATACAAACTTTTTGATTTTTTGCATGACTTCATTGATCACCCCGTATATAATAAACTTATGTTCCTACGATAAATATACGTCATGCAGCTTAATCCGAAAAAAACTAGCTCTTAAAATTTGCAAGCCGCGTTCAAAAATTTGCATTCTTGTTGAAAATATTGAACTTTAAATTTTGCCTAAAATTCTCTATGTGTAAGTTCGAGTGGCCAGCAGTTTATATGTATTAAAAAAAAGTTATGGCAAAAAATAATAAATATTTGCTTATCGGATATATCTCTCTCTTGGATATGCCAACCTTAAATTCAATACATACGCAACCTAAATTATTTATTATCCACCAAAGATTTTAAGGGTATATACCACATGTGTGATCCCCATATAGCATACATATATTTTTGGAATAATTTTTTTTATTGTTTCGATTTAGCGTGCCCAAGAATTAAAGTTCACTCAAATTCAAATAACAATAACAATTGGTTAAATAAAGATATACTTGAAAAAGTGAAGAACTAAAAGCTCAATTTTGGATGTATAAAAATACAGGGTCGGGGCAATTTCGTAAAAGTTATCTAGACAAGAAAAAAGGATTTTAACCTTAGAATCAGAGAAGCAAAAAAAGATTTTTATGACAACCTTTTAATAAAATCATCAAATACAAATAAAGCAACTTGGCAAATTGCCAATAAAATTACAGGTAGAGTAACACACAAAATAATTAAGCAGGATAATAAATCAATATCAGACTTAAGTACATTAAGGAACACTTTTTGCGAATATTCTTCATCAATAGCGGAAGACAACATTAAGACACAGTTTGGTCAAGTCCATAACACAGCTTGTACAACGTGCACTCAAACCTCTCAGTTGATGTTCTTTCAAGACATACAACCAGATGAAATTTTTTCTGCTTTATCTGATATCAATAATAGAACTTCTGTAGGTCCAGATGAAATCACATTTAAAATCTTAAATTCTTGTGTACATAATATTGTAGAGCCCCTATGCCATAAATATAATTCATCAATATCTAGTGGTTTATTTCCATCGCCCTTAAAACTAGCACACGTAACACCAGTTCTAAAAAGGGGGAATAAAAAGTTATTAGAAAACTACAGAGCTGTTATGCAAAATTCATATATCTTAAAAAATTTTGAAAAAATAATACACCGTATTATATGCAATTATTTGAACAAGTACAGCCTCCTGAGTAAAAACCAACACGGCTTTAGACCCCAGCACTCAGCTTGTACTGCAGCATTCGACTTCGTACAATCAATATACGAGTCTCTAGATAAAAATCATTATTCTTTGGGTATATTCTTTGACATACCCACAGCATTTGATTCGATAGATCATATATATCTACAAGAAAAATTAGACGCGCTTGATATTCGTGCGAATCTAAATGAGTGGATTTCCTCATTTGTAAGTGATAGAAAATTAATAGTAAAATCAGGAGAATATTTTTCTAAAGAGAAAAAAGTAAATATTGGGGTCCCTCAAGGAGCCATCTTGTCACCATTGTCATTTATATTATTTGTTAATGACCTAGAACAACACCTGCTCTTAAACAACGCAAATTTTAAATTAGTTATGTATGCCAATGATGTTTCTATTAAAATATCAGCAGAAACACCCAAGACTCTCCAAAACATGTCATCAAGTCTTTTAAAATCATTCTCTGAATGGTGCAATAAAAACAGACTAATACTGAATTTATAGAAAACCACGTATATATTATTTCAGACTAGACGCCGACAATCTCAAATAAAACTCAAAATAAAAGACTTTCAAGTACAAAAATGCTCAAATATTAAATTACTAGGTATTGTGGTTGATGAAAAATTAAATTGGGCGAATCACATCAGTGTAGTAAGTAATAAATTAAATTCGGCTTTCTTGCAATTAGATATTTAAAAAATATTCTCTCTCAAGCCTTGTGATTCTCTGGGGTTCTACTACTGCCTTAGATAGGATTTTTATCCAACAGAAAAGGATTATTCGATTAGTTTTCTCCCTCGGCCCTTTAGACTCCTGTAGGCCAACTTTCACAGAAAATAATATCCTAACATTAGCATCCATATTGATTCTAAAGGCCGCTATTTTCGTATATAACAATAAAAGTAAATTTAAAAGTAACATTCACTCTCACAACACCAGATCGGTAAATGATATCCATACAAACCACTATTCACTAACACTTTTCACGAAGAGTCCTTACTATACTTGTGCCACCATCTACAACAAACTACCACAAAGAATAAAAATCCAAAATAGTGCCCACAAATTTAAAAGATATTTAAAAAAATTTCTTATAACTAACTGTTTTTATAGCCTACGAGAATTTTTCGATTTCAACGATTAGACAGATCTCTTACAATCATGATATATGTAAAATTTTGTATCAAAACTATTTTCAACTATTTTTTTCAATTCTTAAATTTCTTGTGTCATGAAAGTGTACCATTCTTGTAGATTTTAAACGTTTTGTTTTTGTGCCCTATATTATATTTACTGTATTTCATTATTACATACTGTATACTTCTGTTTAGTTTCTAAGTAACCACATTTTATGTACTACTCCTGACCTGTCCCTATCCATTGCTGGCAAATTGGAACTAATAAAGATAACTATCTATCTAACATTACTTCAAATAAATCTTCTTAATTACTTTCTGCAAACAATTTTAATATTTTGTTGCTAAATTAACATATTTAAAGGTAACTTTTATAGTAGTATAAAAGTAACAGACTGCTAAATTTAACGTATGCAGTTACAGAATACCCATAAGTATCCCACAATACCAGCAAGTACACATTGAAACGTTAGAGATTGACTGTAGTGATATCAGACGAGTAGACAAATTATTCGTAGAATTAATTCTTTCAGTTTGTAAACCTTCGGGATAATAACATAAAACTTGCTAAAAACTTATTGGATGGCAACAGCATTAGATTAATCAAAAAATTTTGTCTTCAAATTTCATTGGCATGAGATCCGCCGCCTGGCTTTATTCGTTTTGCCACAAAATTTGTATAAAGTCGGGATAAATAATATAATGTACACAAATGAAATAAATGAAGTATACAAAATGAATTGTTAAATAGAATAAAAATATTTTTAATGGTTAATGGTTAATGGAATCGAACCAGCCAGCCCTAAGAATCTGGACTTATACTCCGACAGTTTTATTTTACTGGCATTTTTTTATCGACTTATTTCGATTCTTGACCAAGCATTTTTCAATATACTACAAAATATAAAGTATGTCCTGGGTATATCTTAGAAACAAAAATATTGAGAAATGTTAGTAAAAATGTAAATGCTAGTGTAAATATAACGTTCGATACAAGGTGTTCCATTAAAATTATTGAAGTAATTTGAGTTTGAAAGTCACATTTTGTAGTACTTCCGATGCGACCGGAAATTAAATTGTTATGGTTTTATCAAATTTTATTAACCACAAGGTTTAACTAACCGTAGTAGATATTTCCTAATGTGCAACGTGTTTTATACTTAAAATATCCTGAACAATCTAAATTTTTAATAATATACAGGATGGTTGATTTAAAAAATAGTTTATAATACTTCTGGTCAAACCAAAAATAAAAATAGATGTTAGAGCAATCAAAAACTGCATCTTATATTCAATCACACAATTTACAAAAAATTGAAAACGGTAGGTCTCTTTTCTAACAAGAAAGTTATAGGCAGGATAGTAATATCGTAGGCATTCTGTATACTGGAGCGCCTACATCACCATACATTCATGATATGTACCTGGCAAAGTAGATTATATCTGCTGATGCTGTTCCGAATTCCTCTTTATCCCATAGACGCCAGCACTAACTCAGCAAGTTGTAACCAAATTCATCTACCAATATCTATTGCAAACATGGAGAGTATATGTATTCGGTGCTTACATGTTAGGCTTGAGACCAAGGAGTCTTGGGTTCGAATCCTGGCTAGAGTATGAATATTTAGTGGCTTTTTCACGGTAGCAATGAGCTAGACCCCAGTATTCGAGCCTCAGCTAAGACAGATTGTTGTCTTAGTGTCTTAGTTGACTTTGTATGTGTTCTAGTAGGTGGTGGAACAGCCATGGCTAAACTCCGCCAAGATGTTAATATAAATAAGGCGTTTATGGAGTTATATCCATAAATAAAATAGATATATTTGATAGTAAATAGTAATTTATTTCATGTATCATATATAAAATTAAAATTCAAAATTATTATTTTTATCTCCATGACACTTAAAAAAATTATATAAAACAACTATGGCTGAAGTAGCCTATGTAAGCGAATACCATACATATTACTCCCCTACGGGTGTTCGAGCGAGATCGATTTTGGCAATTGGAACAATATTATTAGTAGTAAAAGGAGTAGATTGAGTTCGGAAAGAGTTAGTATAGGTCTGCAACTTAAGTAATCGTTGTTTGATTACAACCCGATTCAACATTGACTGGAAGTTTGTGGAAAAGATATGGAATTGATTAAGTAAGTCCGATGTTGTCGGCGATGAATCAGAAGTAAGAGGCTTCTCTGACTGTTGACTTGTGACATAACGAGGTTTTGACAAATTCCCAAATTTTGTCAGCGATGGAAATAATTGCTTCCGTATTAGTTTTACCGGAGGCAGTAATGGCAACAAAAATCGTTTGACCAATAAGTCTTGACTTACAATAAGTGAGCCGTCAACAATACCCAACATATGGCTATAAAATTCAGATGGTTTAGGATCGCTCATCTGAGAGCCTGTTAACAAGTCATCTAGACGTTCTTCTTGGTTAGAAGAGAGACGTACTATTATGATGTCTTTGACAGTTAAAAATATATAAAACAAAGATGGCCGAAGTAGCCTAAGTAAGCGAATATGATACAGCGGTCAAAAGAAGAATACGTCTTAACTAAATTCGTCACGGGCATATATATACGCATGCATAAAGTACTTGTCGAGGGTGTATACTTGTAAAATATATACATGCTAGTATATCGCACATATATACAGAAAAACTCTTATTTATTATATTGGAAGTGTATACAGTGAAATAAAAATACATACCTATGTGTGTATTATAAATGCCTACATAGAGAAAATAATGTGACCTCCATATACAGGGTGTTTTAACTAAAACTACATAGATCAGATATTGTAATTTCAACGTTTGTGCTATCGAATAATTATTTCTTAACGTCGCGACGCCCAAACTGCAATAGATGACGCCATTATTTATTTCATAAATAATTGTATATAAGTGTCACTACATAACCCGTCTCGCAGATTTCAAACATTTTCTTTGGTTTGGAAGGTATTAATCTGTGCAATTTTAGGTGAAACAGCCTGTATATAAACTTTTTAAATTATATATTATTAGAAATTGATAGGCACTAACACTGCCAATTAAACTAATGATACAAGGTGCAATAAGGAAGATAACAGGCTGAATCGTTGTACTGCGCCTAACAGGCAATGGGCAGATGGCGATAAAGACTGGGAAAAGACAGTGAGTGCATGCAATGCAGTGCAAAGTAGTAGCGCCATGATGATAAGATTTTAATAAGTATATACAGGGTGTCCCGTAATAACGTGCAAAAAATTGAACTGTAGATTGCCTGTCGAAAATTAAGACGGGTTCTTCGTATAAAAGTTTTCAAAATCCCTCTTAAAGAGGTATGCCAAAAAACGGTTTTTAATTTCTATCTCAAAATAACCTAATCGGAAAAAGGCGAAATTTGGCACATCTCGGTTACTTATCAAAAGGCATCTAACAAAATCATTGCATCCACCTAGCGTGTACAGAAAGGGGTAAAATTAACTACCCTTCTTGAAATTTTGCAAATGTCTTTCTGCCTGCTATTTTTTCAATTAAAAGAAAAGAACCAAATATTAAGATTCATTTAGAAGCTTTTTAATTTTTTGAAAAAATTTCGTAAAATCGACCATTTTTGACAAAAAAATTAAATTCTGCCAATAATTGATCAATCAATAGCGATGAGCACAATAATTATATTAGCGTAGTAAACTAAAAAAAAACTAACACAAAATACACAAAAGATGAATGTAAATAGTAAAAAAATTTAAACATGAAGACAACGATTGTTGTTTTTAGATATTAAAGCATTTGTTCAAAATGGACGATCTCCAACTTGAATACACGTTTGCAATCGTTTCCTAAAATTACCATAAAAGCTATTTAAAACATGTGGAGAGTTTCGAACTTCATTACCAACATTAAAAATTCTCTCTCTTAAAACTTAGAGACAGGTGTCGAGTAAACAAAATTTTTCAAGTGGCCCCAAAAGTAAAAATCTAATGGATTCATATCTGGGGACCGAGGGGGCCATTTAATTGTGGCTTCTCGCCCCCTTCCAATCCATTGATTTCTAAATGTTGAGTGTAGCCGTTCTCGAATCTCTAAAGAATAATGAGGTGGCACACTATCCTGCATAAACCACAGTGTTTGATGTAATGCAAGAGGTAAATCGTCTATAAGTCGATACAGGTAATTTTGTAAAAAGTTTAAATAAGCTGGACCATTTAGGACCGAATTTCCATACCCAGTACTTAAGATTAACTGTCAGTCAATGTTCTAGTTAACGTTGTGGTCGTTTTTCCAAGCAATATTTAGCTTCCAGCTAGCTAAATTTTGGCTAGCGAATTTACGACAAAGATTGGCAATCCTTACAGCTGGAAAATCAAACTTACGCATGCGCTCATAGCTTATCAACATAAGTGTTAACGCTCAGCCCTATTCTATAACCTATAAATACTGGTACGATTTGGCGGATGACAGACAGTGACAGTGTTTTTATATAGTCGTGTTTGCAGTAAAGTATAAGTTGAGTGAAATATTTGCTGCCCTTTGAAAATAATGGATAAGTAAAACAGAACTCCAAATTTTAGTGAAGCTAATAGATTTAGTTCATCCTCGCTTACAAAATCAAATGCTTCCATATTAGCACCGTTTACTATTTATTTACTTCGAATAGAAATTAAAAACAAATATGTTAGGTTAAAATCAAAGAAGGTAAACAAATTAACCTCTCATTTTAATACAAATAAAAGCATTACCGCGGCGTCACGCATGCGTTAAGTACATAGCCATCAGTTAGATTAGCAAACAGACACATTCAAGTGTCAGCTACTTTAGCCGAAAATTTGGCTGGTGGTTAGGTGAAACTGTGACCTGAAAACGGTTTGAATGGCGGTTAAAAGTTAGCTGTTGGTTAGATTATCTTAACAGGGCATTGAAAAACCGGCCCTTAATCTGTTTGGTAACTAATTTATTAATTTAATGCCTATGATGATTCCGGCCCAAATATTGATTGAAAAGTTGTATTAATATCTTCCTTTTACAACAGTCAGCGTGAGGATTATTGTCGTTCCGTAAATGCTGGTTACGAAAATTTAAAACTCCATGTCGAGTAAAGCAGCATTCATCTGTGAATAGTACATGTCTTGTAAAATCTAATGGCTTTCTAAATATAATTCTACAAAAATCAAGTCTTACTGGAAAGTCACGAGGAAACAGCTCTTGTATTCTCTGTAAATGATAGGGGTAAAGTCGTTTGCCTTTTCAAAATCCTTCATATTGATGTTTTTGTTATGTGGAATTGAAGAGCAACCTGCCTAATGCTACATTCAGGATGTTCACCAAAATAATGTAATATTTGTGCCTCCATTGCATCTCCTATTTGTTTCCGACGACCACAATCATCACTTCTTTTTTAAAACACCCCCATTCTCTTAGTCTCAAATGAATATTAGAAAATGTACGAGTAGGAAACTTACGACAATATCGTTTTTTTGCCGCCGAAGCATTTCCTTCACATTCACCATAAATTAAATGTATCTCTGCATATTCATCATTATTAAAACTATGCATTTTAAAATCTGATTAGAAAACTACTAGTATTAAGTATTAAGCAGTAAGGAATGATTATCTTATTATTTCAAAGGCAGGAAACAACGTAATATTGTCAAATTATAACTTGACACCATACACACTAATATATTGCGCTCATCGCTTAGGCAGATGTATTTTTTTAAAATGGTCGATTTTACGAAATTTTTTCGAGAAATAGAAAGTTTCTAAATGAGTCATAACATTTAGTTATTTTAGTTATCTTTTTTTATTAAAAAAAATAACAGGCACGAAGATATTTACAAAATTTCAAGAAGGGTAGTTAATTTCACCCCTTTGTGTATACGCTAGTTGGATGAAATAATTTCGTTAGATGCCTCTTGATGAGTAACCGAGATGTGCCAAATTTCATCTTTTTCTGATTACGTTGTTTTGAGGTAGAAATTAAAAACTGTTTTTTGGCATACCCCTTTAAGGAAGTGTAGTTGTACAGGAATATGTTATTTTGAAAAATTTTATATTAAAAATCCGTCTTTTTCAACAGGGAATCTACAGTTAAATCTTTTGCACGTTATTACGGGACACCCTGTATATACTTACAAAGTTGATTCATGACTACAGACATCAAGTTATTAACTGGCAGTTAACTTAATCTAAAAAACTGAATTTATTCCTTTTAAATTCAATAACAAATTCCACTATTCATATCCAGTTGTACAGGTGTTGGATAAATTGGACGTATTCGCAGTGGGCAACTTCCGAATGCAACTTTTGAGTACACAAATAAATTCTCTTTGCACATAAGAGACGTAAATAAAATATCATTGAACATTATGGGACATAAGTTACACGCTATGTTAAGTTAATTATTTTTAGACCGATCTCTGGCATAGGATATATAGTCTGCCTTGACGATGAGATAGTTTCTTAGCTAAATATTAAACTAACCGCCTGTGATGTGGACACATTTTACTTTCTTAATTAGTTGCACATCAAAAGAGACAATCGACCCATATCTGTGATAAACCAATTATTTTCAAGCCATCGACTGTTCAGAGTGCTTGTTAAGTTTGTTACGTTTGCCTAGTGAAGTGGTTAGTGAAAGAAGTAAACTGTGATATTTAAAAACTGAAAGAAAATGATGAGGAAAAAGCATCACCACCCGCATCATCATCACCACCATCCGAAAAAACATATTTATATACCATTCTCTCGGAATAGAAGGGTAATTAAATCCTGTAATTGGTGTGGTTAACACTGAATTTTGTATTTATTTTCTTGCCTTAACAATCGCAATAAAATTGTTTTATTGGTTATGTAAAACGTTTGCTTTGAATTTGGCAAAACATAGTGGCTATTACATGTATATTTAGTCATCATTATCTGTCTCCCCCTTAAAAATCGACTGGACTGAACCTCCAAATACTTGACACAAAAGGTTCATGTAATTTTAGTTCGAGTTATTTGCAAATAAAAATTTGGTGTACAGCGGTAAATAAAACGACAACGCAAATTAATTATAGTTACACTAATTTCAAAGGTTATGGACATGTAGTTCGTAAATAGACAGCACGTGCTCTTAGTATTTTGTTTATTTTGAGTTGTACCGACTTCACATAACCATAAAATTTATATTAATCGTATACAATGTAGTATTTTCAGAATAAGTAACTCTCATGAAAAGAGAGAAACTCTGACAAAAGATAGGTTTCGGCCTAATTAAAGTTGGTGTTTATGCAGTTATTTATATTTATAACCTACATGTTCTCTATAAAAATATTTTTCATTTTCGTTTTCAAGAACGTATTGGTATTGGAAATTACAATACTAGTACACAATGAATTGATTGTTCATTTCGGCAATAATTTATGTGTCCCGGTACACGCTTTTTGTTTCTAAAACATTTCTGAAATACAGTAATTTCTCTTACAGTATTGCGTCCCTTCTCTCAAAAATATTATATGAATACTCCATAATCCACGAAGTATTTGGCATTTCATATATGTACAAATTAGCTCCATAATATAATAATAAGAAGAAATACCTATACTATTTTACAAGTGAAAAAAAATCTCATTAAACAAAAAGAAAAATTTAGAAAATTGAGGATAGTTTCCCAATCATTTAATATAAAATTGATAGTCACTTATTCGTACGGCATTAACTTATACCTACAAGACCTTGGAACCAGTGTTCGAACTGACGTTAAAGCATCCTTTAATTACATCAAAGAAAAACAGTTATCGTCCTCTGATACTACAGCTTTTTATAATAACAACACCATAATTCCGGTGGATGAAGTTCCTGACACATTTAGCAGATACTTCTTATCTGTTTATTCAGACGTACCTGCATCATATTAATTATCCGATGTAGGCAATAGTTATTATGATATGCCGCATATTAAACGTACCTCTGGATGTGACGGTATACGACCGTATAGCTTAAAAGATTGCGCTGAATACTTTAAATCACTCCTACATATTTACAACCTAGTTCTAAAAAAGAATACATTCCCTAACCTATGGAAAACATCACTAATAAGTCCGATTCATAAGTTAGGTGATAAATCAATTGTACAAAATTACAGGTCCGCAAAAGTACTCGAGCAAATAATATATAATTTTTTATGGAATCATCTCAGTAAATTTATCAGTGAAAACCAGTATGATTTTGTTCCCAAACGATCGACTTCTACTAACCTAATTACCTATAGTTATCATATCCTCCAGGCTTTTGAATTTGGAGTTCAGGTGGATGCAGTATATACGGACTTTCGAAACGCTTTTGATAAAGTCGATCATGATATATTGCTTAACACATTATGTATATATTCTGTAGCTGACTTTGTACTTAAGTTAACCGCCTCATATTTAGAAGATTGGAACTATGCTGCTAAATATAATGGCATGTTTTCTAATATATACAGCACTCACTCGGGGGTACCCCAAGGCTCGAACCTGGGACCTTTGCTACTTCTTTATTTTATGAACGACTTGCCGGACTCGATATCTAATTCAAGATGCCTATTATTTGCAGATGATTTAAAACTGTATAAAGAAATCGTATCCCAAGATGATTGTGCATTATTACAACTTGATATAGAAGCCGCATATGAGTGGAGCAAGTTAAATAAACTTGACTTTAATATAGAAAAGGGTATATTATATTAATTCACATGCAATAAACAACCAATAATGTATTCCTATAGAATGAATCATATATTTCTGGATAGAGTCGAAAGCTTTAAAGATCTAGATGTATCAATTGATTCCAAATTCTCATTTAAATTACAGTTTGAAAATATAATCACACCGGCATATAAGTCCCTGGGTATTGTAATTAGTGAATTAAAAAAAATTCAATAACTTAAATGCAATTACCACACTACATTACACACTGATAAGGCCAAAATTTGAATATTGTTCTATATTGTGGCATTCACAACCATACATGTATGTTGAAAGTGTTGAAAAGGTCCAAAAAAGTTTTTGAAATTTTTGTATTTTAAAAATATAATAGGCCACCCGACTATAATACTGTCCGAACTAACCTATGTACAGAATTCGAAATAAATACTTTGTATAATCGGCACAGTAGTTCAATCTTGTTTGGTTACAAAATATTAAATTATTGTCACTTTTTCACTAATATTCTCCCTAGAAATACCCGATTATAACAGCTATTTTTTGTTACTACACGCAGAACGACATGTTGTGTTTAGATTAATCAACCAAATTTGTTCTAATAATAACTATATAAATTTTTAATGGCCAACCAAGTTGATAAAATGATCAAAAGTATTTTTGATTTTGATTTCTTACTCAAACCCGAATAGGTTAGAATTATAGCTGTATATGTAGATCTAATATATTTAACCATTAAGTTACTTAGCAAGTTAAATTCCATTTATATGTTATTGTTTTTTAAATGTACACTGTATTTCCCTGTAATTAGAAACTTTTGCCTGTTCGAAAATAAATAAATAAATATTGTGAAAATAACGTTCCCTACTATATTAGGGGTATGGATAATCCGAGAAGATTCCAATTTCTTCTGTCGTTCCTCTAAATTTCTCGCTTCCATCACGGCCTTTACATCCTTTCTCCAACTTCTTCTCGGTCTTTTCCTCTTTCTTCTCTCTGGCGGTGCCCATTTTAATATTTTCCTTTGTCATCTTTCTTGACTCAATCTTTGTTTTCTTTTCGATTTCATCGGTAATATCTCTCTCGATGTTCATAATTCTCTTAATTACTCCATTTCTCTCGCGTGCAGCTTCTTCTAAGGAAGTCCACCTCTATAGACAGTAGTTTTTTTTTTTCTATTGACCTGGCTTAGATTCCACACTTCTGCACCGTATGTCATAACACTTTGAGCTATGGTTTTGTAAATACGCATATTTCTTAATATCTCTACCCCATTTAACTGAGCTGAGCGCTCCGATGGTTTTCCAACGTTTAGTTATTTTTTCTTGGACGTCAGCTTTACTTGTTGTAAAGTACTCCCAAACATTTACATTTCTCCACGCCTCATATCATTCCATTATCTAAAGCTAAGTTGTTACGTTCGTCACTTCCTATCATCAAGTACCCGTATCTATTCAAGTTCATTTTAGACCTGGCTCTTTCCTACTCTTCATGAAGTTTTCTAATCATATAGCTAAAGGCTTCTTCGTCTTCTGCGATTACTACTTGATCGTCCGCAAAACAGAGACTATAAAGACTGTCGTCCCCCACCTGCATGCTTTTGCATTTACGCATCCATCCTTTGAGGGCCTGGTCCAAATAGATTTTGAGTAGTGTTGGAGATAGGCAACAAACCTAGTTGTGTTTAAATATTCAGACAGTGATGTACTACTAATTTTTATTGCGGTCAAGTTCTGTAAAGTTGAATAGCTTTGACTAATGTTGGCTCTATGTCAAGTTTTATCATCTCCATCCACAACTGTGATATTGGAACACTATCATATGCTTTTTTCAAATCTATAAAAGCTATATGTTTTCTCTATTTCGCTAGGTCCTCTTTTCTAGAGCTATGGTTAGCGTGGATCGGCCTGCACTGAATCCTCCTTGCTTCTCCGGTTGTTTTGTCTTCAATGTCTTTTCCCACCAAATTCCTCAGTATTCTAGAGTACATCTTTCCTATCGTCGGTACGACAGCAATACTGCGATAATTTTTTGGGTCATCTTCGCGCCTTTTTTATGAATAGTGGATACATAGGAAGTCTTCAATTCTTCCGGTGTTTCCTCCCAATTAAGGCATCTTTCGTATAAAACCATTAGCATCAATTTTGGATATACTCCTCCAGGTCTGGAAACTTTCTCAGCGTCGTGTGTGCTACTACTTTTTAACTTGATTAGTTTGGGGAGTTATACGAGTTATATTATGTATTTTGTAACGTTGTTGTGAGTATTCAGGCCCTTTTCTCTTCCGACAGATGTTTAAAATGATGTACCAGGACTTTGCCTGTTACGTTTTCCAATTGGAGATTTATTTGTTCGCTGTTCTTACAGTTTTATAGTTTTTCAGGCTTCCGAACTTCGTGTTCCTCCTATATGCTGTCGATATGTTAGCATGTTTGTATCCAAATAAGATAATAATAGATAACATTTGTTTCGTTTTCACTAATTTCAACATTAAATGAAAAATTTATATTTTTTTACTTATTCGCTGTCACATTATGTCCGATACGGTATTCAGAGGTCCATTGTGTTTACCAATTTAAATTGGAGACATAGTAATGCAGTTTTTAAAATAGCGAATTTTTTTTAATTACATATATTTTTAAATCGGTTGTGAAGTATGACGAAAAATTATAATACTGCACAAGATTCTGTATATATATTTTTTAATATACTATTGTAACAGTAAGTGAATGAACAGTGCTTGGTTAGACTACTACACTAATGAACTATCCTAGATAAAAGCCGCTGCCCACCAAAAAATTTTTTTTAGATGTTTCGTTCTTATATACACACTAAATCACATTATAATTTTTTTTTGCTCCTTTTAATAATAGGGTGAGGGTGGTAATGGGGGTGGTGTAGTGGGTAGATAACGCCAAAAAATTTTTTTTAGACGTTTCGTTTTTGTATACACACTAAATCACATTTTAATTTTTTTTACTCCCTTTAATAGTAAGGGGACGGTGGTAATGGGGGTGGTAGAGGGGGTAGCTAACGCCAAAAATTTTTTTTAAGACGTTTCGTTCTTGTATACGCACTAAATCACATTTAATTTTTTTTTACCTCCTTTAATAATAGGGTGTGGAGTGGCAATGGGTGTGGTAGAGGCGGTAGCTAATGCTAAAAAATTTTTTTAGACGTTTCGTTTTTGTATATACACTAAATCACATTTTATTTTTTTTTACTCCCTTTCATAATAGTGTGGGAGTGGTATTGGGGGTGATAGTGGGGGGGGGGGTGTGGCTGATGCCAAAAAAAATTTTGAGGCCTTAACTTTTCGTACATGCCCTAAATTGCAATTTTATGGACTCTTACTTGCTTGCTTTGCCTATTTACCCTTATTTACCCCATTTACCTCCGAACCCTTCAACGGAATTTAAAAAAATGTTTGTCTTCTTAAAATGTTTTCTTAACCGCCTCTCAAGTTACCGAAGTAACCCCCTGGAAGATCTCAAGGATCTTGTGCTAGGCAAAGAGAGACGAGGCCCTACAGTTTAATGTGGACTCCGAACCACTCTTGGGGCAATTTTTTTTAATGAAAAATTGTTTCGCCTTGCGGGAATCGAACCCACTTCGCTAGGCAACTCAGTTTGCTAGCCAGTCGCTTTAACACACTGAGCTAAATTAGATCAAAATATAATCTAGTTCCAGATCTCATTACAATACATAAGTGTACCAAATTTCAAGTCAATATCATAAACGATTCCAGAGTAAACGTGCTCACAAAAAAGTTGCAGACCGATAGACAGACCGACAGATAAACAGACCGACAGACAGGAATTTTTTTCTTTCGCTAAAATTTAAAATCTCGACATGTCATGACATTTTAAGAGTATTTCAACAAAAAAAATAATATTTTTTTTTGCGTTGCTATACTTTCACTGGACGTGGAAGTAGAATCAGAGAGCTACAGCACCAGTTATTTTCTTCATATTGATGGGTTTTTTTAGTATAGAGTTCAGTAGGCCCAAAAAAATATAAAAAATACTCTATATATAACTTTTAAACCGTCCAGAATCGGAACCCATATGTAGCAGTCATTATTATTGGTCTTGAGGTCTTCTACCACTCTGTATGTTTTGGACGTCTATGAATGTATCATCCTGTATGTTCTAAATGCAATTAAAATTTGTTTTAATCTTCACATCTTCACCAAAATATTCATTCAAATTATAAAATCAGAAAATGAGAAAATTTTAAAAGTAAAGCAGAATAAAGTGAATTAAGTTTATAATTTGAGGTATGTATGTTGGAAGATAATTGAATATATCTATGACTGTATATAGTGCCACATTCGTTGCCTCCCTTTCACGCTAACTCATAGTAACTCTCAGAAATTACATCGATTTTTTCATTAATCTCAGTCAGCTTTAATAGAATTGTTGTCCAGGCGAAATCTTGTTGCCACATTATATCAACATCTTTATTGTCTCGTTGGCGAAGTTCTTTCAATGCACAGTAGGTCAGTAGATAGGCAAAAGTGACCAAACTTTCATGAAATTTTCATAAAACTTGGTTTTACCCCATAAAGAATCTGTTATAAAAAATTCAAAATACAAAATGGAAGTTGACAATTCAGGGGTTTTCTAGATCACTAATATTGAATTGGTTATTATAAATTCGAAATTTAGAATGGGTAAATTACAGAAATGGAAAGGACTCCTCTGCTGAAAATTGAATTTCGGTCAAATTGGGTAAATGTTTAATATAGTTCAAATGTGCTTTTAGAGGGCGGAATATTAAAACATAACATTCATAGTCGCAAGCTCCTCTATAAAATCCTTATTTTACTATAAGGAACGTAACCAGACTGCAACCAACAGCTACTCTCCGGGCTATGTGCCCCGCCGAGCACTGAAATTACAAGTTACAAGCCTGGCGCGTTAAGTGTAATAATTGAATATGACCATCAAAACGCTAATGCTTCGATTGCAACAAACACTAGCCGAAAGACTGATCCTAATTAAACGAGAGCCAACAGCTCGAAACTGCAGTCTGTAAGTGTGGTATGTGAGGACTGGCACGAGAGCTCCTTTAAGTAGGATCAGTCTTTCGGCTGATGTTTATTGCAATCGAAGCATTAGCGTTTTGATGGTAATATGCAATTATGCAAATATGCAACGCGCCAGGCTTGTAACTTGTAATTCAGCGCTCGGCGGGGCACATAGCCAGGAGAGTAGTTGTTGGTTGCAGTCTGGTTACGTTCCTTATAGTAAAATAAGGATTTTATAAAGAAGTTTGCGACTAAAAATATTATGTTCTAAATGTTTAATATGTTGTAGATTTCGACTTTCTGCTCGAAAACTCACGTGAGCCCAACTCTATTCTACATCTAGTTTCTGAGATCAAGAAAGTTCAAAAAATGTACAAGCGGTATATTTTGTACAAAAAAATTGTTTGTTTTAAAAATACATGGAAAAATAAATTTTGAATAATTATGGTGAAGGTGCCAGGAATTCGACATAGAAAAATAACTAGTGCAAATAATATTACTGGTTAAAACTTTTTTACATAACGTTTTTGTCTTCCTGATCAAAAAACTCTTATTGAAAATCTTACAGAAACAACTTTGACTCCGAATACTTCATCGCAAAGTAATAGATCTTAGACGTTCAATATGCCCAGAATACTTTACGCATAAGTACAAAGCATCTGTGAATTTCTTTGTTTTCGTTCATGTTGTCTGTGGCCTTTTAGATTTTTGGTTATATATTTTTAACATTTTGTTGTTATATTCAATACATGTTTTGGTTTTATATGTAATACTGATTTCTAGGAGTATATATTTTATTTTAGCTGGGTATCTGGCTTTCGTTATTTATTTTAATGAATTTATTCGTCAATTTGACTTATTTTTGATCGAAGTCCCATACCAGCGCCTCCACTATAATAATCGAAACTCGTATGCTATTTTTATTAAAACAGAAAGTCTTTTAATGCAAAATATTCTAATGCACTATTAGAAAATATCACAATATAGAATGTATGAAAAGAAAATCATGAATTCGAAATTTTTTGACTTGAGCTGTAAAAATTATGGAAATGGGATTTTATGACCTCCACTTACCTCTCGACCTCGACATTTTCTGGACAGGGACACTCCTAGTTCTCAGAGATATCTTGGTGAAAGTACAATTTCCATAGGCCACATTTTCGAGTTTTGAGATTACTTACGTATTTTGGCAGATCAAATATCACAAGCAAATTTAATTTTTTTGGGAAGAAAGCATCGACTACTAAGATCATTAGCTAACAATTTTAATTACAGCCTATTTTAGACTTATACATTTCAGAATATCTTATGTTATCTTGTGTTTTCAACTTCATCACTATAAATTCAACAATATAAATACAACTAAAGCAAGTTGAGGTTAAAATTTAAATATCTCCATTCCAAATGAACATTTCTAAACTTTTATTTAACTATAGATGTTTTGAAGTACTCTTAAGCAATGTTTTACTGTTCACAGCATTCAATAAGCCATACAGTAATGTTAATTTATTTTACACTGTCGTTGAATGATTATTTCCCGAACTCATTTGCGGCCGGTAAAATGAACATTACAGTATCTGATACCGTAATGTCTTGCCTAGCAACACTGTCACGTGATTGTTATTAGGAAGCAATTATTATGTGTCACTTTTGACTTTTGACAGTTTCTCACTTAAGGAATAAAATATTTAAATACACATTTTTAGCAATTTTATTTAACACATCAAAAATTTATTTTGAAACTAACTGCAATAATTATTTATTAGCACAATTTTCAAATTCTCTTTAAAGCCGTTCAGAACTTGTTCTCTCCATAATGGTGAATATGTGGGATGGAATTCGTCAAAGAGCAAATGTTTACGTTTTATATACTTAATATACATAATACTTTGAGACAATTCGATTTTTCTTTTTATTAGGAAGGTATTGAAAATTGACAGAAAGTTCTAAAAGAGCCTCTTCAAATTTCCGAAACAAAATCTTACCATCCATTTTTAAAGCACAATTGCAAAGTCAGTCAGTTAATGACGTTAAATGACGATGACAATTAATAATATCACTAATTCTGTATAAAATGTACAAACTGAGTACAGTTTACAGTTTTTTGCCATATTGATGAAAAACAGAGATATAATAATATCTATTGATAGGTTATTCGAGAGAACGAAAGAACATATGGCTGAAACATGCATTATGTAGAGGTGGACTCGGCAATCCAAATGGTTCTGGTCTGCCAGAGCAAAGCTTCTGCGTTTGGGTACCAGCGCCTGGCAAAATTGAGGGTGGAACATGATTTTGGCTGAACGAACATATGGCTAAAATTTATATTTATAGTATTGGTCAGTAATGTGAATTCCATCGGTCCGCCGTGCGTTTTCAAAGCTGACCGCTTCAAAGTTTTTATTATTTTGAGTAGCTAAAGTTAGTATTCTTTATTATATTTGAAACCAAAATACAGATTACTTAGTTTATACTAAATACATATAATCCAACATTTTAATTAAATACAATAACAAAAATACATTAAAAACAAAAAATAAGTAATGAGCAAAATAGGTATTTATTTTCATTCAAAATAGGTATTTATACCTATTTAATAACAAAGTTCAATAATCTAACTAATGTGGTTCAAAAAATAAATTGTTTCAAAAAAGAT
Organism: Leptura quadrifasciata; assembly: GCA_963675555.1. Lineage (NCBI taxonomy): Eukaryota > Metazoa > Arthropoda > Insecta > Coleoptera > Cerambycidae > Leptura > Leptura quadrifasciata. The sequence goes on from OY776676.1 coordinate 136,535,108, forward strand.
GTTCCACATTAGATAAAACATTTCTCCGCAACTTCTAACAGCCCAAATTGTTCATTTCAAAGAGTCCAGTATTATTATATTGCAAGTAAACAAATTGAGACAGAATATTTTTACAAGCACCAGTTTTTTTTGCGAACAACTTAGTATATCGTTACGATGCGTACATTCGGAAATATTTACACAAAAGGGTAAGAAAATGTATATAAATTGCTTTTTATGTAATGCAATGGACGATTTTATTTTAAAAAATCCTATACTCGGGAGCTTCCAACATTGGCAATAACAGTCAAGATTAAAACTGCTATCCCACAAAATTTTTTGGAAAGAAAATAGATTGACTATACTATAAATAATTGATATACAATAATTGCAAATACAGTTCCTTTAAAAATATCAGATTTAAAAGAAATGACCAATTAGGAAAAATATACACATCTCAATAAATAAAATTAATTTCTGACGAAGCCGCAGTAATTCGTAGAACCGTTCATTCATATGCTGAATGAAAAGAATTAACATAGAAAGTAGGGATAAAAATGATTATGCGGTGATAGTCCAATTTTAAAAATTTCCTGCTACCAGTATTAGCAGGAAAACAAACATCATAGGAAAGACGTGAAGTCAAATAAGACACACCCCCAGTCGAGTATGTAGAGTCAGTCAGTTGTTCAAATCGATACTTGCGCATGCGTGCCACCCACCAACCCCACCTCGGTGAAACGTGTACACCCAGGGCAGGACTGAGTGGAAAATGCGTTGCGGGTAATTGACCTACGATATAGGCATACGACATAATATAGAATAATAGATAATATTAGACTGAAATATTATTATTAATCAGGCTAAATACCACTGGAATTCATAACGTAGTGTAATTATTTCTACTGATTATTTCGAGTTTATTCCTTTGAATGGAGTTATATTATTGTTTCATTCCTTTAAAATATATTTTTTAAATATAAATAACTCAATATTCTTGCTATTTTTTTGTGTATATAATGATATGAATATTATTGTAGTCTGGCTGCAGTAAGAATATTAAATATAACAATATAATTCTGCACCTCTTTTTATTAACTTTTATTTATTTTCTGCATTTGCAATTTTTAATTAACATCTATTTTCAACTTGAAATAGTTTTAATATTGCAAATATACGTTTTTAACTAGAAATCAAAGTTATTCTTAAGCACTTGACTTTTACCTAACACCCCTCCCCCCCCTAAATATAGGGATTCACAAATTGGAGCATTCGTGGGCGGTAACAAATAGTCGGTTACACCAATCGTGTATGAGTATAAGAATTGGCTATTACTATACTTTGAACAAACAAATCTAAAGTATATTTTTCCAAATTCAAGTCAACTGACTTTAAATACCTAATTTTACTGAATTTAAATTAAGTTGAATTTATCTTGCTCCTGTCTTGGGTTATTAATAATAAGTTTAAAAATGAACTCTTGAAACTTGTGCAGCGGGTCCAACACCTCCCTATAAAAGAATATTGAATTTAAATCATCTGTTTGTCATCCTTTAACATTCTAGTTGACATTTAGTCGGAGATTTTGTAAGTAATGTTATTTGGGCTACTTCCACAGGAGGAAGCAGATTGCACTTTCATTTTCTACGAAAATAAAAACACATAATATTGAGTGCAATATATGATTTTGACATAATTGGCAATATTATTAACTCTTTATAAGTTTAAAAGTCCTCGCACACTAGAGATCGGGTAGCAGCATACAGGTTGCGACGACCAGTTGGGTATATGGAGTTTTTGTGAAGCCGCCTACTAGCTCTAACGATAGGCGAGGCCAGTGATAAACCGAGCGACCTGCTGTGTATTGTCGCGGCAAACGGTACAGTAAAATGCGGTCGCGGTGAGGCGGGAGGTCGAGAAACTTTCATTGGTGCACCAATAATATAACGATTCCCTGTTTCGCTTTCATGTAGGCGAAGTAAAGGATGGACGACGCATTCTAACGCGTCCGGCAGAATGAAGTATCCATATTCAAAGTTAATTCTCGTCAATAAGATATATATTCAAATCAAGTCGCCATGTTTTCGTAATAAATGGAAATTTAAGACAGTTGTCAAAGCGTTTGCGAGAAATGTCAGTTTAGCTGTGAATATGGAGAGTTGGTCAATGTTCAACGTTCTTCTGCGGTTGAGGTTTATTAAAAAAATAACTATTCTGTTGTAATAACCCAGCGTTTATTTCGTCATCACTTTCGTTTAAATCTACGAGATCCAGTTCCTAGTCGACTGACAATTGCGAAGTGGGTACAAAAGCTTCGCAGTACTGCTTCATGTGCCAGAGGAAAGCCAAAAGGAAGAACTCATTCTGTACGCACACTTCAAAATGCTGAAAGAGTAAGAGCAGCTGGGCTACGAAGTCCTAAATGATCTACAAAACAAGCACTACCACTCGATATTTCGAACCGCAGTTATCGCCGCATTTTGAAAGTTGCTGGCTTTAAATTGCGATGCTTCACGTTACGGAATGGGAATAATTTTATCACAATGAGACAATAGTATCGATAAACCAATTAGACACTTATAAAAGTTAAGAAAATTATTCTCGGAGTAACAAGGAAGCGTTGTCTATCCATCCCTACAAAATTCAAGTCGAACCTCAAAATGTTGGGGCACGCGTTGATTTTTTGAACGTTTCGAAGCGTTATTTGGGAAAAACACGAATATCGTTACTGATGTCAGATGAAGCAAATTTTCATATTTCCGGATATGTTAACAAACAGAACTTTCGCTACTAGACGTCGGAAAACCCTCTGCAATTGCACAGAGTACCGCTAAATAGCAAAAAGTTTAATGTGTGGTGTGCAGTATCCTCCTTTGGAATTTTTTTGGGCCATTCTTCTTTGAGAAAAATGACTTGACGGTTACTGTTACATTTCAACGTTATCAACATGTATTGCGTAACTGCTAGGGATTCTATCGCAATTTTGCGAAGAACGTTTCCTAGTCATGTCATTTCGAAATTTGGGGACATCAACAACTAGCCGGCACTGTCACCGGATCTTTCAGCTTGTGATTTCTTTTTATGGGGTTACTTAAAGACAAAAGTATTTTCTAGTTGACGACAAACTTTGGAGAAACTAAAATATAATATTCAGACAGAGTTTAACGCAGTCCCAATTGAAAAGTTTCAGCAGGTATTGAGTAACTTTCGTGCCAGGCTTCAAGTGTGTCAGCAGCGAGGAGAAGGTCATTTGACTGATGTAATATTTAAAAAGTAAGATTTCCGTATTTCTTCAAGAGCCTTTTATTTAGTTTTGAATAATACTTTTTCCATTAATAAAAATAACTCATTTTAAAACGCATACATCATTCTGCTGGACCCGTCAGAAGATAACTAACTGTCTGAGACTTGGATATACAAGATCACATTGTACTTTTAATTTTATTATTTACCGATGACGGCTAGTGAAACGTTTGTTAATAAACTAAGCAATTTTTTTTGTTTTTTAGGAATCCTATTAATGCCTCCTGAAGTTCATTTTTTTTAAATAAAATGCTTGGTACCATCTATATCTGCTAACTGACTTCTTTAAATTTTTTTCCATTATTTTCCACTTTTCAAGACCATAGAATTTTTACCTCTGGAACCTTTTACAGGAAACGGACGGACGGACAGACAGATAAGCAGAGCGGTGGAAGGACAGACTAACGGACAGATATGGATAGACAGACGGATAGACATACGGAACGGCAGACCGACATTTTCAGGGCTGTTCAAAATTTGAAGACAAACAACATGATATACGCAGTTTTTTTCTATGAAGTATATTTATGATTTTAAACTGACAAATACAATATCCCCTTCGTCTCTGCGATGCGCAAAATAAAGACAACACATCCCTTCATCTCACTTATACACACCATTACGACCTAAAGTCAGGACAAGCAAACGAGGTTCCAGATCTTACGAATCCTTGTAGTGAAAACGAACAATAAAAAGAACAAGTAAAAAGAATGCAATTTATTATAAAAATCAGTAAAGTACAGTACAAATATTGAGAAGTAAACATAACAAATTCCAGGGTATTTCTCAGCTTACGCTAGTGAAAAGAATTATTAATTTAAACAATTTTACAATGAAAATTATATATATATATATATATATATATATATATATATATATATATATATATATATATATATATAATTCGTGTACCAGAGAATAGCAAATGATCCAAAAGTCCAAAACAATAATCAAAAACAGAATAGTTGGTAAGTTCTGTACCCAAAATCTAACTGCCAAATCGAAAATCTGATCTTACCAAAATCGTCTATAATTAAAGTTACAAAATTCTTCTAATACCTCTAATGTGAGCATGTGTCTATAATAATCTGAGAAATCCAAACTTACCCAGAATAATACTTCTGAACGATAAATCCGAATAAATCGAAATTTCAATTAAAATAATTCAAAATATTAATCGAAAATATGTGTGAAATATAGTTTTTGATCCGGTACCAAACCGAGTAGCAACTACTTGCCTTTCAAACCAAATTAATCACTTAGCAAAGTTTTCAACTCAATTTCTTGATCCAAAAAGGAAGTTTGGCGGTACTTGGATAATATTTTAATTTTTAACTCACAAAAACAAGAAGATATGACTTCAACTCACGCTCGACAATCGACAGTCACAGTACCAACTCGAGGAATTTTAAAAACTAAATCGATTGACAAGGACTTTTCGATCATTATTACAATCTTTGCACTATTAGTTTATATACAATTGTATGTACTAATTATGATAATAGTTTACATTTAATATTTTATGATATACCCATGTATTCAACAATTTTCCATGAGAGCTATCTGTTGACGGAAAGCTTAAAATTTAGATGGTAATTTGGACATGGAATTAGAAAGTGGTGACATCTATCGTTAAATAGGTAATTTATTACTCCAGATATTTAATTTCTTAGACTAAGACCCTTTATTTTTAATTTGTGGAAACCAGCGAGACCATGTCACAACACTGTCATTATCTTTAACTAATTAAAACTAAAATTTGTATTCGCAAATATCATCCAGTTGTCTGGTAGTGAGTCCGGCCCTGCGTACAGTCACAAAGCTTTTACTCCTGAAACCACCACGCTATGAAAGTTTGAGCTTTAAATTTCAGCAGGAGTGTACACTACCTAGCGGTAGTCACCCGCATTACTCCACATTTATTCTTATACAAAACATTACTTTTTCATTCAAAAATAACGTTCGTGATATAAATATGTTTAATGTAACATTCTGTAGTGAAATGTGGGGAGTGATTCCATGCCGCGCGGACGTAAAATGCCTCACATCTTTAAAATAGGACGTCGAAGTTAAGGCGACGATTAATGTTTTGCTTGTACAGAATATATAATTAGGTTATTAAATCTTCCAATTAACCAAATTTTTAAATATGAAAATTAAGTGTTCCTAATTCAAGTTTAGTTTGGTGACGTGTTCAGTGTTTTATGTTCATTCACGGGGACTGGGGTGGTTCTTAGTTTTAATTTGAACTGAATGGTGCATTCCTTGTGCCAAGAAATGTCGCAATATGATAGGATACAATAATTACAATAATCAAGGATACAATAAATTATTTACCCAGGTGAGTTTTCATTAGGACCAAGCCGAAATACTATTATTATTGTCATTTAATTTGGAGATGGTTATCTGCATAATTATGGGGTTGGCAGGGGGCATATAAAGCAATTCTTAGTATGTCGTGGTTTTATATTAATATTGTTAGACGCACGACACATAGGTATGCGTCAAAATGACGTCACTTTCTTAGGGTTGTTGGTAAACAATGGAAACTCAACCCCAATTACATTAGATGGCAAATATTGTTACAGCCTTATAGTTAATAATGTTTTAGTTGTGACTCGACGGAAATGAAATATGTTTTTCACTATGTAAGTAGCTTTTATTATCGAAATTTATACCCACACGGTTTGTCGCATACGGAGGTAATCTAAAGCCACGTCTATTTTCAGAAATACCATATTCATATTCTTTAAAATTTTCCTTTGCTTATTCAAGACACGTAAAATTTATATTTTCCTGGTTCTGGAAAGATATTTTTTCGGCATCAGTGCCAAGATAAAAAAAATAATAGCATGACTCTTTGAATTATAAAAATATTCATTGTGATTAAGTACCGAAATCATCCACCTGCTCTATTTCTATAATAAATGAGACGACCAAGTGTAAGTTATACGAATATATAAAATAATAAAGAATACATTAATAGTACAGGCGAATGCTTTCAAGCATCAAAGTGAGCTGGTTTGAGATTAGAAAACACATCAAAACTAGGTACAAAAATCAGTTTTTGAGTAATTCTCTCATTCTGCGTTTAAAATAGCTGTGTACAAAGTTGAAGCTAAGCAAAGTTTCTATAAAATCAATGCATGCGTCTCCCTAGCTCAATGTTGTTCAGTAAAGTGCCATCAAAGCTAGAAATTCGTCATATCAGTGTGGATATTCTATAAGGGATATGTTAATTTTAAAGCCTTTAAAAGGAGGTCTATAAAGTTAGCACAACAAATATAGCACACAACGGAATGTGAAGATAAATTTATCGCTCCATAATTATTAAAAATATGCCTTCGAATTGCATCTGAAACAATTATTTCAAATTTATTACTACCAAAACACCTTGTTATTAACAATGCAATGATCTTTCTTTTTAACATAATGTGTGTGCTGGTCTGTGCATCAAGCTAGCGCACAACAAAATCAACGTTTTTTCCCTCGAATTGCAAGAAAATTTTGGGAGTTTATTGAAATATCACTGCCAAGATTCATTAAGGATGAATAGTGCATTCTGTGAGTCGGATAGAACCTCAAAAAACATGAATTTTTTCTGGCGTAACGAGACTATGTCTCCCCCCGTTTTCGAGGATGCTGAACACGATGGGGGGTAACACGGATTTAGCAGAGAAAAGACGTCCTATCCACGGTTTACCCCTTTCGGGGTTGGTTTTTGGCCGTCTGGGGTTTGGCGGGGTTCGAGGAGGGGTCTTAACATCACCATCGTATTCAGAATCCTCGAAAACGGGGGGGTAACACGGGTTTAGCCGAGAGAACACGGCCTATCCGCGGTTTACCTCTTTCGTGTGTGGTTTTTAGCCGTTTGGAAGGTTGGCGGGGGTCGAGGAGGGTCTCAACATCACCATCGTGCTCAGCATCCTCGAAAACGGGAGCAAAACTGGTCTGGCTGCTAGGAGACGGCGGATACGCGTTTACCCCTTTTAGGGGTGGTTTTTGACCGTTTTGGGGGTGCAGTGACCTCGGAGAGAAATTTTACCACCGCCATAGTGTTCAGCATTCAGGGGGGGGGACATAGGGATCGATCTGACACGAAAAAAGTTCCGAAACGACAGTGTTTTTTCGAATTTTCTTTCGTGTATATTATGCAGTCGGGCTGCCTCTATCATCTGGTCATGTTTGCGGGCGCGAGCGGGATGGTGGAGGAGGGGGGGAATTTACATGTAAAGATAGGGAAAATCTTCTATAACATCCGCAATTTTTTCCGACAATCGCGCAGCAAACGTAAGGTTGTGTACTAATGTGTCTATTTTGAGTTCCGCTCATGTATTTTTAATTTTCGCCATAAATAAATAAATGGTTGCGAAATAACCAATTTACTGTTGTTATTTTTTTTAGAAAAAGTCATTTCACGCCAGGAAGGAAAGGGGTGGGGGGGATTTTCTTTCCGCCATCGAATGTGCATTTTTTTTTCTTTGATTTGAGCTCAACCAGATTGCGATCAGATGATTAGGAGGGGAGAGGGGGGCCCGCAAAGTTTTCGCCCTGTAGAAGGGCAAGGGAAAGGGTTAGGGACGTCGAGCTGGACTCATTTTCAAGGGCAATCAATTTTCTTTCAAGATTTTTTTTACTCCAAAGCTTTGACTTCATTAGGGCCTGCACGCGCGCGTGATACATTTCTAAAAACGAGCGCGGCAATCCAGCACCCGTGCAGCGGGATTCCGGGGGAGTAGCCTAGCGCTCCCACTTCTCTCCCTTCTCTCTCACAAATACACGTCCCACTCCGCTCGTCCGGGTCTTTACATGTAAATTTCCCCCTACCACTACCATCCCTCGCGAGTAGAGGAAGTTAGCCGTAGGTCGGTCTCCCCCCACCACTGACCTTGACCTTGACCGTGCACCTGTGGTCCGTTCCTTCAAGGCCACGGTGGCACCGTAGGTTCGCATAGCATATACCGTGACCTTGACCTTGGACGGCCGCAGTGCGTTTCGACTTCAAGGGCGCAGTGTTGCTGTTACCCAGAACGATCACTTGCTGTGACCTTGGCCTTGGCTAACACTATTAGAGAATGCAAGGACGGAGCTTCCTCCTTGCCACGCAACTCGTAATGTGCCGTGGTTTGATATTTTGTGACGTAGTATATCTTTTCTATAAAAGAGTGAAAGGAGTTAATATGGGATCATTCTTAACGTCAATTTCCTAGAGTAAAGAAGCAAATATGTATTCGTGCAGTTTTTGTGGTGCAAGCTTCACTCGCAGTGACAATATGCGACGTCATCAGAGGGAGGCGTGTAACAGTTTAAATGGTAATGGACCGCCAGCAAAGAAAGTGAAATTGGATTCGAATCCATCAACATCGGTAATTATGCAGACGTGTTATAGCTGTAATGTGACTTTAACAACTAACCAAATGAAGTCTCATAAAAGAACACTACAACACAGAACAAATTCATGTGTACGTTTGATGGATGGTACAGAAATTGTTCGCAGTGCTTTCAAATATAGAATCATAACATACCGAGTGCATAGTGATAATGAGAAACTGGACTATATAATATTTTTCAACGAAATTCGACATAAAATATTGAATTTACTAGAAGAAATATTATTACTTCATAAAACTGTGAAAGTAAACATGGAGACATTTGCCAGCTATATATTACAAGCACAAGAAATAGCTGAAATTAAATCGTTTAATACGTGTAATAAAATATTGGATCAAGGTGTGGATTTAAACATTGCACTCGACACTTTTATAGACATGATGGTTGCGCAAACTACTGAGTTCCAAGAGCGTGATTCTGGTATGTAAATATCTTCTGGTATGTGGAATAACAATTGACATTTTTTTTTTATTTTTAGGGTGGGCCCTCGAACAAATAAAATTTGTTGAAATTAATATAAACAAGTACAGTCCAATGGGTGGTTCATCATATATCAAGTTACCAAAGTTCATCGCAAATAAGAAGGCCGTAGTGAATATAGAAAACCAGGACCAATACTGTTTTGCTTGGGCAGTCACTTCAGCATTGTATCCTGCAAATGGTGGTACATCTCAAATGTCATCTTATCCACATTATTCAAGAGTTCTAAATTTGACAGGTATGAATTTTCCAATGAAATTGAGAGACATTTCAAAATTTGAGGAATTGAATAATATATCTATTAATGTGTATGGGTTAGAAAAGAAATTCGAGAATAATAAAGTAAAATATGATGTTGTCGGACCTTTGCGTTATTCTCAGAAGAAACTACGTATTCATGTTAACTTATTATTAATTTCCGCGGAATGTGATCAGAATCATCATTGTAAATCGGATTGTGCTAAAACTCACTATTGTTGGATAAAAAATTTATCTGGATTAGTATCAAATCAAATATCCGCTCACGGACATAGAAAATATTTTTGTGATGGGTGTTTGCTGTATTTCTGTAACGAACGTCAGCTAATGTCTCACCAAACAAATGATTGTAATCATATTTACACTACAACACCATCGACACAATTTCGGGTTGATAAATATGGGAAACGTGTACCGGAAAATATATTAAAATTTGAGAATTTTGACAGACAAATGCAAGTACCATTTGTAGTATATGCAGACTTTGAATCCATTTTGAAACCGATAAATACTTGCGAGCCAAATCCTGAACGCTCTTATACCAACAAAACGTTTATTCATGAACCTTACTCTTTCGCGTATTACATAAAATGTTCCTTTGATAATAGCATTTCTAAATTTGAACTATATCGCGGATCTGATGCAGCAAAAGTATTTGTATCATGTATAGAGGCTGATTTAAGGGAAATTTATAATAGATATATGAAAGATGTAATCCCCATGTCCCCGCTTACAGCGATAGAAAGAGAAAATTTTGACAATGCAACCATCTGTGGTATATGTGAGAAGCCTTTTGCAGAAGGTGATATAAAGGTGAAAGATCATTGCCACTTAACTGGTAAGATACGATTCGGTGCCGCGCACTCGATCTGTAATTTAAATTATAAACTACCAAATTTTGTACCTATCATATTTCACAACATGAGTGGATACGATATTCACTTATTTGTAAAAGAGTTATGCGCTCATAAAGATAAAGTTGACGTAATACCACAAAACAAAGAAAAATATATATCTTTTACAAAACATCTTTACATGCATGATTACGTTACTGACAAGGGGGAAACAAAAAATAAATATTTGCGGTTACGTTTCATCGATAGTTTTAAATTTATGTCAGCATCACTACAAAATTTAGGGGAAAATTTAAATGAAGGTCAAATGGTTACAATGAAGAACTTTTTTACCGATAATGCAAAATTTATTTTAATGCGACGGAAGGGTGTATTTCCATATAGTTTCGTAGATAACTTAGAGAAATTAAATAATCGTGTTCTACCCACCAAGCAGGAATTCTATGACAGCCTAAATGAAACACATATATCAGATGACGATTATGAAAGGGCTAAAAATGTGTGGGAATTGTTTGAGTGCCAGAGTTTGGGTGACTATTCAGACCTGTATTTAAAATCAGATGTCCTTCTTTTGTGTGACGTATTTGAAAATTTTCGTAAAATTTGCGTGAATAAATATAAATTGGATCCAGCTCAATATTACACAGCTCCAGGTTTATCTTGGGACGCTATGTTGAAACTAACAGCGGTAGAACTTGAATTGTTAACAGATATCGATATGATACATTTTTTAAAAAAAGCTATACGCGGTGGTGTCAGCCAGTGTACAGAAAGGAAGCATATCGCAAATAATAAGTTTGTACCCAATTATGATCCCTCAGAACCGTCGTCATTTATCACATATCTTGATGCTACGAACTTATACGGTCATAGTATGTCCCAAGCATTACCAACAGGGGGATTTGAGTGGCTGTCCGAAAGAGAAATTATCGACTTAGATGTTACTAATATTTCAGACGAGAGTCCACACGGGTATGTTTTTGAAGTAGACATACATTATCCGCAAGAGTTACACGATTTACATTCAGATCTCCCTTTCTTAGTAGAAAATATTATACCCCCCCAATCAAAATCAAAATCACCAAAATTAATCCCAAATTTGAATGATAAGAGACGATATGTTGTGCATTATAGAAACTTGAAACAAGCCATTGAAAATGGTTTAATGGTGTTAAAAACCCATAGAGTACTTAAGTTCAAGCAGTCGCCCTGGTTAAAAAAATACATCGATTTAAATACGCAAATGAGAAATTCAGCGACCAATAAATTTGAAAAAGACCAATATAAATTAATGAATAATGCAGTATTTGGTAAAACCATGGAAAATGTTGATAATAGAAGAGATATAAAGTTGATTACTCATTGGGAAAATGTTAGAAGAACTATAGGTGCAAACGCATTAATCGCTCGTCCAAATTTCAAATCTTGCACAATTTTTTCTGAGGATTTTGTAGCGATTGAAATGAGCAAATTGCAAGTAGTCTATAACAAACCAATTTACGTAGGATTTTGTATTCTTGAATTATCGAAGACGGTACTGTATAATTTTTTTTATGGTGTTATTAAACGTCAATTCGGTGCTAATGCTTCTTTGTTGTACACCGACACCGATTCCTTAATTATGAAAGTTTATACAGATAACTTCTATGACTTTATTGTACAAAATCCAGAAAAATTTGATACTTCTAATTACAGGGAGGGAAATAAATTTAATATTCCAAAAGGCTCGTCTGTGCTTGGGAATATGAAAGACGAATTCCCCGAAGATCCTATTATCAGCTTTTATGGTACTGGAGCGAAAGCGTACTACGTGCAATCGGTCGGTAATGAGTTGAAAAAAGCCAAGGGAGTAAAGAAATCTGTGATTGAAAAACAACTTACAATAGATGACTACAGAAAAATTGTTGAGCAGGGCGGGTTAATATTTCGTAAAATGAATACTTTCAGAAGTCACTTGCATGATATCTATACAGAGATGCGGAATAAAGTTGCTCTTTCTTATTATGACGATAAACGTTTTGTGATTCCCAATACCACTAAAACTCTACCCTGGGGTCACTCAGACATAACATTTTTTCAGAGTGAACCAGAGCAGAATTTAAAGTGGTTAATATCAGCCTTAAATAGTGTCGTTGAACGAAATGTTTTAAAGGATGATGATAAACTAGATGTGTTACTCAAAGCAATGAATGAGTTGAGTGATTAATTGTTAATAATGTTTCTACTTGTTAACGCAAAGGTCGACAATTATAATATTCAATTGAAAAATTCATTGTGATATTTCATGTTATGTGTAAGCCGAAGTAAGAGATATTTGTATGAAATAAAATGTTAATTTATAAATAAAGATTTAAATTACTAAATGGTATTTTTATTGTATGAGTACTGTAGGCAATAAGATAGAGAGAGACGATAGGAAGAGTGGGGTGGGAAGTAGGGGGTTAGTTAGAGTGTGTAGGGAAATAATTTGAACCAATAGGAACAAGAGTGGTAGGGAGTGGAGGGGTTAGTTCAGCGTTATGGGCTTCAGAGATGCTACAAAGATTCTTTCCGTCTCCAGCTCTCGAGTTGTAAGGAAGTGTGCAAAATAGTGCTGTCTGCTCTATTCCTAGCATTCTTTGTGTTCTGTGTTTTGTGTTTCGTGCCCGTTTCTCGTGTCCGTTTTGTGTTTGTTGTGACAATGGTAGGACAAAAAAAGATTGGTGTTTCTGGTGGTAGCGGTAAGGGAGGCGCTTTGTTGAGTGCTGTGGCTGCATACTTAATTAATTATATGCCAGGGCAAGACGACAATGGCGACGCTTGTCCGGGTAATGGTGTGGCGAACAATGGCGACGCTTGTCCGGGTAATGGTGTGGCGAACAACCAGACGAGCCCTGGCGTGGGTGACAATGGCGACGCTTGTCCGGGTAATGGTGTGGCGAACAACCAGACGAGTCCTGGCATGGGTTTACTACCGGATATTGAAATCCCGACGGATTTGACCGATTTGAACGATGATTTGCTGGGTGATTTCGATTTCTCCGAATTGGACGCGCAGGCTTTGGCTTCAGATGAAGCCAGAGCTAGTACATCTAATGGAGAGGCCTACCCGAACGCCGCGTGGTCTAGGTTCCCTACGGTTACGGAGACAAATTCTGAGGACGAATTTCAACCTGCGCAACCAAAGATTTATTCGCAGAAAGGCCAAAAGAAGATGACGACGCATCCTTCAACATCTACAAAGCAGACGCAGGTAGAGAATACCGAGAAAGATGATGACGTGTCGATTCTTAGAAGAATTTTATCGGCGCAAGCATCTGTACCTGCTCGCCTGAGCCCTATTCCCGATGTTGGCTCAGACGAGGGGCAGGTAGAGATACCTGAAAAGCCTAAGAAAGCAGCAGCTAAAAATAAAAAGCCGTTATCGGGAAGGAAACCGGTGGTTAAAAAAGCTGCTGCAAAAAAGTCGGTAGCTAAGAAACCGAAAAAAGATGCTGCAAAAAAGCCGACGAAAGTGCAACCGGTATGTTCGAGCGCGCCGTTGCCAGGATGCTCTCATGCGGTGTTGCCAACGCAGGAACCCCGTAACCGTGCTCTGGTTGTGAATGAAAGTGATTCTGATTCACAATCGGAGTTATTCTCCCAAGAAGAGCAAAATGAAACTTTCAAAAATTTCTTGAACATGTATGAACAGTTGCAGCGGGAGGATAGGGAACTTAAAAGTGCAACTGATGATGACAGCAAATTAAAGGATCACGCGCAGTCCCTCAAAAGGAAGGCGGAGATGTTGAATTCTCGGGCCGATGAAATGCTCAGAGGCATTGCGAAGCGTCGCAAAGCCTCTGAGAGATGTACAAGGAAGCTAAATGCTATAAAAAAGAAACTGGGAATAAGGTAGTGCGTAAACACACTACAGAATGTTGCATTAAAAATGTTTGTACATAAATTTAGTATTAGGTTAGGGTTAAGAGAAAAAATGTAAAAAAATATAAAAGTAAAAATGTAAAACTGAAAAAAAAATGAGGTTAGATTAGGTTAGAAAAATGTAAAAAATTTAAATGTAAAAAAATAGGTTAGGTTAGAAAAAATGTAAAAAAAAATTTAAATGCAAAAATGTGAAAAAAAAATTAGGTTAGGTTAGGTTAGGTTAGAAAAAATGTAAATGTAGAAAGTAATAACACCCCCCCCCAACCCCCCTCCAACCCCCCCCCCCAACCCCCCCCCCCGCGTCACGCGCTGGGTTATGGTTAGTTCAGGTTTATATATTAAAAAAAAAAAAAAAAAAAAAAAAAAAAACGGGTCAAAAAATTAAAAAAAGGTTTATGCGGGCGAAGCGACCGAAGGCTGCAAGCGTCGCCCCCGCCTCTGCCAAAACCCCCCGCGCCCACCCACCCACCCGGGGGGGGGGACCAAGGTAGCGCAGTGGTATAGCGGAAAATTGTTATTTAATTTTATAATTATAATTTTATAACTCTATAATTTTATAATTATAATTTTATAATTCTATAATTTTATAATTCTATAATTTTATAATTTTATAATTTACGTGTTGAAAAAAATCCCTGCAAGTGCTAGGGATTGAACTACCAAACCTTCGTTCACAAAGTTTACAAAGCAAGCCACGTTACCACTGGGCTACCTTGGTCCTAGGAAACTCTTATACTTTACTCTTATACTTACCTATAACGCGAGTTTATATATATATTTCATGGAATTTTTGGTAAATTGTGTATTTAAGTATATAATTAGATTAGAACTGTTGTATTCATCGTAGATGAAATAAAAAATAAATTTTAATACATTTATTTATACACAAATATTGGACAAAAAAAAAAATATATATATATATAAACAACTGAAAAACTTCCAAAGTACACTCAGACACGCGTAAGGGGTCATTTTCGACTAAACTGACCACTGGGAATCGATTCCGATAATTTCCGAATCGATCCGAACACTACCGAACGCGTTATTCACTGTTTTGTCAAGGATTGGGGGAATAAAAAAATCAAAACACGTTTCAGGGGAGTTCACACATGCAAAGGCTGCAATTTTAAGCGAAAAGCCGAACTCATGCCGAACACTCCCGAAGTTTCCCGAAGCCACCCGAAGACGCCCGAGGACACGCGAGGTATCGTTTTCGACTAAATCGATCACTGGGAAGCGATTGCAACCACTTTCGGAGCGATACGACTAGCCGTTCCGGGAAAAAGTCTGCTGCGGCAAAACTAAAGGTCGGAAGTGAGTAGAAACGGTACTGGAGGACAACTGTGACCTCGATACACCTTTTGCAACACTTTTGACCGACAGTCCAAATACGAATAACCAATTTACTTAAATAAGTACCCCGTTATTTCTTATATTAAAGCAATTTTTTATTCTTTACTTTACTACTGTTATTTATTGTATATGAAATGAAATAAAAAAAGAATAACTCTTAATACATTTATTTATAAATAACAAAAATATATATACATAAAATAAAACAGAATTATCCGTCCGAATCATGCTCCACCAGAATGACTGCATCCTCATCTTCATCGGCAGATTCCTCCACCAGAATGGCTGCATCCTCATCTTCATCGGTAGATTCCTCCACCAGAATGGCTGCATCATCTTCCGAGTCAGACGATTCCGCTGTGTCCGTCGATGATTCCTCCAGAATTACTCCATCCATCTCGTCTTCGGAATCATCATTGGGCACAGTGTCCATCGACCATGTGGACGGAGACCTCTCCAATGGTTGGTATTCTTCTGGTGAGGTGGTGCTATCTGCTACACCACCCCTTGTCGCCTCTCTAACGCGCTGCAGGTAGGCACGATACCTTTCGCACAAAACGAACATGGTTGAAGTGGAAGATACAGTATTGTCTTGTACTTCAGACATGTTGGAGCGTAGAAAGTAAACTGAGGATGGTGAGGGCTTTCTTATGTATATATAGCCCCTACCACCACCCCCACCTCATCACTCCCCACCTCACTACTCACACAAATAAGAGTAGAAAGTGTCCTAATACTCATATTTTTAACACCATCAATATCAATAGCACTGTCAACATAAGCAATAATCGAAGTGAAACACAGATTTCTCTAGTAACATTGTGTTACTTACATTTAAATATTTAGTAAATAAAACAAAAAATAAGATTCAATTTAACGTTTATTTAACACTTAAACTAGTTATATAATATTTACAATAAACTAAAAATTAAATATATACATTTATTTATCACTAAAACTAATTACATAATTATTTACAATAAACTAAGAGATATATACATATTTACAAAAAAAAACTACAAATTATCTGTCCATATTGCAAATATTGCAGATTTCCACTCGCCTAATCTGATAGAGTGGATCTCTGCAAGATTTGCAATATCCCCGCCTGCCTCTCATTATCCTTGTAGTGGCATGGTAGTCCACATGACGATGTCTCCCAGGATCCACCCTAGACTGGTATCCCAGAAAACATCCGTGGCAAAGATTGTATTCCATACCACCCACTACTTGGACCGCAACAAAGGTCATGGTGGTGCAGAAGATGCCATCCATCGGGTTCACCCTTGCTAAATATTCTGATGTTATCCACCGCTGCCCTCTTTGGTGGGGAACATCTACGACGATACCCTCATCATCACTTGAATCGTCTGCACCCTCTTCAGCGTCAAAAAATTCCTCATCGTCTTCCTCGTCGCTTTCCTCATCGCCTTCCTCATCGTCTTCAACTTCTACCTCGTCGTCTTCGGGAGCAGCCAAGTCGTCCTCTACCTCTTCAAGGTACCATATATTGTTGAGGACATCTAGGGATGCTAACCAGTCCAGGAATCTGAGGTTAGCCCAACCAGCAGGTACAGCAGCCATATTAATACTTGGAAACGAATATATAAGACAGTAGACGGAATGATCAACGTTGAAGTTTGCAAAGCAACTGATCTAACGTGGAGTTACACCTCCTCTTTTAAACATGTTGCTGGTGACGTCACATCATCTCTAACGACATACCATGGCTCTAATATCGGCAATTCCAGCGACTACTTAAACAAACAAGGCCATGAGGAGGAACTCAGTTATTATTCAGCTGTCATACCGTACACTTGTTTTTAAAACAGCAATGTCTTGTCCAAGAGAGTGGCAATCGAAACCAACAATCGCCGTATATCCATATAGTATGGATGGTGCAATTCTGTGCTATAATTGTTCCCAATTCTGGGCAAAGCAGCAAATTAATCCATGTACTGGACTATGTTCAAATTGTATAAAAGAAAATCCAGTGCCAGTGAATACCGTCCGAAAAGCAGCATCACGTGAGCGTCTGGAGCAAGAGTGCTACAAGTGTCTACAACCCACGACTCGTACAAATTTTGGAATTATCCGAGATGTTTGTGAGACATGCAAGGTGGAGCACCCATTGAGGCAGCGGTGTCTGGTTTGCAACAAGTACACTGGTGATTGTTGGAACAATATTTGCAGCAAATGCAGAGACGAGAAGACATACAGTGTTTTACTTTGTGAATATGTTGGACATATTTATGGAGGTGTGATGAAACACAACAGAGAATGTTTCTGTCAGGAAGCGTTACTGTCGAGACGGGGGGATTTCATCTGATTAATTCCATAAATATGTATTTGTATTTTTTCTGTATTATATACGTTTTAAATAAATATATTTAATCTATAATTCGTTGTAAATATTTTCTTCTCAATAAAATTTATTAAAATGATTTTCTTGATTTCATCTAATAATTTTTAGGAGTAAAAATTAATTCAAAAATTTTAACAAATTTGCATTTGTATATATTTTTTCGTTAATGTGTATATAATTACTAAGGCTTTGGAGTCTTATATGGGGAAAATAAATAAAACAAATATTAATGGAATACACACATTTTATTATGAAATTTCTAAACATAAGTAAAATATTAGTTGTTATAAATATACACATTTTATATAAAGAATGTGACAATATTAAATAAGAGCTGCTTCGTTAATCCAAGAGTTGTGGTCATTAGAGAATCCGAGCCACTTCACAAAAACCTTGTTCCCTCTCCTTCTTAAAACCTTTTCCACCAAGTAGACATCAGGGTATTTAGCTTTTTGTAGCTCCATTTCATAAAAGCACCCCTTTATTGGTTGGCCATGAATGTCCTGGAGTGTATATGTTGTGGGATTTGTTACATTTATTTTAACGATCTTGAAAAGTTCAGTTGAAAAATTTGGTGTGAACCCCTTTTCAAATATACCTTTATATTTACTGATTCGAACTATATCGCCAATACGAAATTTAGGTTTCAAAGCAATTTTAATGTGATTATAAGCATTTAAACGTGTAGTTGGTTTAACATCAGCAGGTTTCATACCAGTCGTACGATGTATTTTATTATTGTACAATTTTGTAATGTCGGATAGAATGTCAACCCATTTGTATTTACCTCTAGCTGAGAATTCTTTATATAACCAGGTTTTTAATGTTCGTATTACTCTTTCTGCAATTGCTGCTTTTTTCGTACTATACGTGGAGTAATGATTAATGATGTACTGTTTCATTAAAGCAGAAAAGTTTTTGTTGTAAAATTCCGTACCCTGATCGCTTTGTAGATTTTTAGGAGAATAATTTGATTCTTGTAAAATACTTCTCATAGCCTTAGTAATTTCAACACCAGTTTTATTTTTTAGAGGTTTAGTCCACAAATATTTTGAGTAACAGTCGATCACTACGAGAATGTATCGATAACCATTGTTTTCATCAGCGTATGGTTGCATTTCAGCTAAATCCATTTGCCATAAATCACCATAACCTTTGATTATTGTTCTTCTTCTACGGAAATTTCTCCTACAAGCTTTATGCAATTCGTTAACAACTTGTAATTTCTCATTACTAATCACCATAATTGAAGTTTAAGTCAGGCGTTTATATAGATAATTTAGGTCTGTTTTTTCACTTTTTTCCTAATGTAGCAGCGTTGTCCGTGACTTCAGCCACTATTTCATCTATCACTTGTTGATTACGATCGTTCCTCCCAGCTTGTGCCACAATATTTCCAAGTGATTTCTGTCGCACTGTCATACCTTTCAGACGGGATTCATCGAGAATGTGGTGCACTTTGCTTATTGCATCATATAAAATAGTATAATTGTCCTCGGTTAATTTCTTAACTCCAGAAATTTCTTTATTAATGTGTTGCAGAGCGTCATTAATCATCTCGGTAATTTTGCTGTGTACAAACTTACTATATTCAGTCCACTGATTCTCCATAAAAGCAATGTGTGACTTTTTAATGTCTTTCATACATTTATCGATATTTTCGTCTACATAGTTACGAGTTACACCATCTTTTTGATTTATTGGTTCACCAATGTTCAGTAAACGCTTATTTTGCATATCAAATTGATTATCTGCGGTAAGTTTAAAACCAATACCTGGAGGTCCATGTACGATAATCGATTTATTATTCTTACTTCTTCGTCTACCGAACTTGTCAATTGTGTTGTTTACAACAGCCATTTCTGTTTACGTCTGACCCCGTTTAAGCATTTCACAATATTTTATACTAATTAAATAAGTGTGAAATGAATTTTAACTTCACTAATAGATTATCCTTTCTTCCCTCATTTCTTCCAATAAACTGACTATTTCGTTATTGACACCATTGTTACCAACCATTTTTGAGCTATAGAGCAGGCGTAGGCGGTCCACCAGTTCTTTCGGTTTATTCCAATATACATAGTCAACACCTCTATTATTGTATAATTTATTAATAGGAACACCTAAGCCAGTTTTAGATCTCGTCACAACTGTAGAAGATACCAATGGTTCTATAATATTAGTGAATTTCTTCCATTTAGCTTTATTCAAACCCTGTTTCATATCATAATTTTTATATGGTGCTTTTGTCTGTTTTAAAATCCCCCCATATAATTGACACTCTTTGTCGCCAATAATAGCCTCATTACTACGCGAAATTTGTGGTTGTTTCATAAACATCATATCATATAACTTAGGACTGCCAGAATACGTCCCCACCTTCTTAGTTCCACGCCACAATGTGATATTTCCATTAGAAAAGCGTATTTCAGCATTACCCATTTGTAGTTTTTCTGTATGGGGGTCTAAACGTACACCGTATATAGTATCATACCTAGCATTGTCGAATTTCAGATTTTCTAAATGTGTTTGCACTATATCACATTTTCCTTCTGCGCCACTAATAGAACTTTCTGAACATGGAGTGCTCATTAACGACGATCCCGGTGGTGTTTCCAAAAAATATTGTTGACTTGCATTTTTGTCACCATCTTCATCACTAGTTTCAGGTGTTGCTTTAAATGTACTAGTACTAGCTCTTGCACTTTCTATCGGTTGTGTTGGTTTCTGAGGTTGTGTTAGCGATTGGTTATGTGAAGCAGATGATATAACCTTTAATGGTTTTGTTATGGGTTCATAAATTTTTTCGAGTGTTAACTGATTCTCAACGTTTCTTCTCTTCACAGAGTTGAATTTTTTGCGCACTGAATCGGTGGCCTCAATCAATTCACGTTTCAGTCTTATTTCTTCTCTCATGTTTCTACCTATAGCACTACTGAGTTTATTCTCACCATTGTCATTCATGTCTAACAAATGCAGCCTCACTGCTGAAGTTATCCCGATGCTATCTGTAGACCAATTAAAATTTTAATTACAATACTTCATGGATATATGAAACTATCAAGTTCTTTGCGATATCTCCCTTCATTTACTTCTCTATCCTTGTCAATTACAAGAAACCCATATTTGTCTTTCCAGCACTCTGCACACATTTCTTGAAATTCTTTATAAGTCACATCCGGTGAGACATGGTCTGAGAAAATGTGGTGTAAATTCATATCATCCTGCTTAAAAATTGCTATGAAATTACTATTATCCCTTACCAACTGTTTAGGGACGCGGGAATACGTTTGTGCCAAATAGAAACAATCTACATGTTTATGACGCCCCATTGAGAAGTATGCTCGAATAACATCTTGCTTTTCACATATAACATCATCAAATATAAATATAGACTCAGGCTCAGCGTCGGATGGTTGCACTATTTCCGCGTTGTTACTGAAGGTGTAATATCCTAGCCCCGTAATCGGTGCTAATATATCGCGTAAATATTCATACTTGGGTTGATGTAAGGACTTTGAATATAAGTAAATGTTTGAAAAACGTAGCCCAAGTGGATGAGTAAGCAAAGTTATTAGTAAATTTGTTTTGCCACAACCACTTGGACCTATTAAGAGTCCGCGAATAGTTGAGGGAAGTAGCGGGCCATGGCGTGATTCGACTTGTAGTCCACACCCTACTTTTTCATCTAAATTATCTACAGCAAGTTTCTGTTTCTGCTTCACAATGCGCATCGTAGCACGGATGGATGCTATATAAATAGATGTACGTATTGTGATTGTTATTTAAATGGTGTCAACCGAGAAGCACACACGTGAAAATCGTCGTGGTTTAAAGATTGGTAAGGGGGTAGTCAATTCTCTAATAAATAAGCTCCCATTTGAACTACACTTACCGGGAGGTTACCAGTATTGTGGTCCAGGCACCAAATTACAAAAAAGATTAGCCCGAGGTGATCCAGGCATAAACAAACTCGATGCTGCATGCAAGCAGCACGATATTGCATACGATCAAAACACCAGTAATTTAGCAGCCCGACACAAAGCAGACTATCAACTTGAACAAGCTGCCTGGAAACGAGTTAAATCAAAAGACGTAAGTTTCAAAGAAAAGGCCGCCGCGTGGTTAGTTACAACTATAATGAAGGGAAAGCAACGTCTTGGTATGGGTTGTACGTCAACAACACCCCGTACTACAAAGAAACGTATAATTAAAAAGAAAAACAAGAAAAAAACTAGAAATATAGCTTTTGGTGCTGGAATAGTACGTAAAGTACGTGATGACATACGTAAAGCCGGTGGTAAACGAAAAATCGCTAAGGACACAAAAAAAGTTACGCAAATTGCGCTTCAAGCAGCACGACGACACATGAGAGCAGCTGGTGGAAAACGTAATATTCGTACACCTAGGATAATACCAATACCGAAAGTGGGTGGAATTCTACCATTAATACCCATTTTTGCTGGATTATCAGCTTTGGGTAGTTTAGCTGGCACTGCTGCTGGTATAGCTAAAGCTGTAAATGATGTTAAAACGAGTAGAGAGGAATTAGCTGAAAAAAATCGCCATAATAGGCAGATGGAGGCGATTTCTATAGGAAAAAGTGGTAAAGGGCTATATTTAAAACCATATCGCAAAGGACTAGGACTTTATCTAAAACCACAAAGTTCAAAAAACTTCTAGATGCTCTACCCCGAAAACCTCTCACTAATATCGATCTTAAATATTATGCAGAGAAGATGAAAGTGCCCTATTTTCGGGGGATATTTATGCGGGACACTCTACCATATTCTGGACCACGTCATAATGAGTCGGCCATCATAAATCTAGACAGTATAAATGGCCCTGGAACACACTGGGTTGCATTTAAAAAACGTGGTAGTTTAGTCACATATTTCGATAGTTTTGGTGATTTACCCCCACCGACAGAATTAGTTTTATATCTGCGCAGAGGTTCAAAGTCGACCGACAAAATTTACTATAACTATGAACGCCAACAAAATTTTAACACAGTGTGGTGTGGTCATTTGTGTTTGAAGTTTCTCACTACAAAATAACTACAAACGCTTGTGAAATAACATCTGCAGACCTTGAAATGGATCGGGAAAGCATCAAGCAGATGGGTCAATCACTAATCGCATTCTCCCGTTTACGCAGTCTATTGAAGATGAGCAAACAACAACTGGCAAATATGCCTAAAGAAGTAATGATTGGATGTGCTGCACATGAAATTGCATTAGTATGGGACAAACTACCCCAGCATCTCCAGAATGATATTGATATTTTAAAATATCAATACTGTCAGGAACATTATCATGATGATGATGATGATGGCGGTGGTAGCAGTGTTGATGTTAATGATGGGCCGCCGCCTCGAAGAATATTTTGCTGCTACTGTAAAGTGCGCGATGTCAATGTTGCATCAAATAATGAGATACAAACGTCTCCGTCATCCAGCAAAAAACGAAAATTACACCACGATTATTGCTGTAGTTCACAATAAATTCATGAGAGAACACTAAATATCATCAGTCATGTCGTATACGTTCACTCTATCAAACCGATCTAGTGTGCTCAGTGCTGAGTTTTATCCTCCCATTGAATTAGATACTAATAGTCGATATGGGTTAGGATTAACAGGCTTCTATTCTTACAATTCTATATTCAATGTGGACGAAACCAACAATCGTTTTTGCTATCGAATTGGACCAAAAGTAGCCCCCACACTTATCCACATACCTTGCGGAGCCTATGAAATTGAAGAGATATATCGTGCAATACTGAAAGCTATGCCCGGTGATAAGAAAGAGGAAAAAGAAAAACTATTTCGACTGCGAGCGAACAACAATACGCTAAAGTGTGAGATTTGGTCAAAATATGGAATTGACTTTACACAAGCAAACTCTATTGGTAATTTATTGGGATTTGAATCGACTTATTTGCATCCAAACACTAATCATGAATCAACATTACCTGTTGATATTATGAAAGTAAGGATGATACGTGTAGATTGCAACATTATCTCTGGAGCATATCTGAATACCCTTAAATCCCATACCCTTTTCGAGTTCGACATAGACGTTGAACCAGGTTACAAACTTACCAGAGAGCCAGCGAACATCATATATTTGCCTGTTAGACCTGAAGGACGTCAGTTTATCGACAACATTACACTACGCATATTGGATGATAATGGAGATTTAATCAATTTTCGTGGTGAGAAGATTATCGTAAAGCTAGAATTGAAACAGTTTTAAAATCGCAAACACAATGGGTTTCCGATATAATCAACAACGATTAGCACACAATCGTTTCAATGTGATTGACGATAAAAAGACTAATGACTGCGGAAATCGACTCATTCAACGTGTAGAGCTTAAACGGTTAAGACATAACCTGCCAGCTAAAGATCGTGCATTTCTTCGATCCATCGGATTGAAACTGAGAGAAAAATAGTTAATAATGGTGACTTTTACATCTAGTGAAAAACTTGAGGTGTTCGAGGAACCTGTATTCGATCAGTCACTCGTTAGCTTACATGAGCATACATATAAATCACACGGTTCACCATATTATAGAAACTCTGATGAAGTACGCATTCCTGTCAATTTTCAGGACTTAATACTTGACATTACAGAGAGTTACATTTATATAGAAGGAAAATTTACCCCTAGTGATGTTACCAAGAAGTGTTATCTATCTAACAATGCGCTAGCTTTTCTCTTCGAAGAAATAAGATATGAAATGGGTGGTGAACAGGTCGCTGTCGTTAGGAAGCCTGGCATCACTACTACAATGAAAACTAGGGTGTCATATGGACAAACATCCCTCCCATCGCTACTAACTATAGGTTGGGGTCTCACCGAGAAAAAACAGGATATTTTAGATACTACCAGCCACGTTTTCAGCGGTAAACTCCCTCTTAAGTACCTCATGGGTTTTGCAGAAGATTATACCAAAGGTATTTTAAATACAAAACAGGAATTAATTTTAATTATAGCACGTTCCTTTAAAGACTCTTACATTGGAGAAGTTGATGCACAGTTAGAAATTAACAAAATCGAATGGAAGATAAGACATATTGTGCCTGAAGTTAGACAAAAGGTTAAACTATTAAAGAAAATTGATACGAGCAGTAATAATGCTAAAGTTAAAATGGCTTACCGTATGTGGGATCTCTATGAGCTACCCACTCTACGTGATACTGCTTCTGATATATGGGCTGTTAAAACCACTAACAGTCTTGAGAGACCTCGATACATCATTATCGGATTTCAAAACAATGGCAACTCTAGTGACAGAACCAAGGACGCCGCAAGTTTTATACATGCAGATATAAATAATATTCGGCTATATTTAAATGCCGAAGTATTTCCATATGAACGTTGGAATTTAAATTTCGATAAGAAACTCGACTCTGCAGCCTACTACGCCTATGAAAATTTCCAACGTAGTTATTACGATAAAGATATGAGTGAACCTATGATGGACCTTGGCGAATTCAGAAAAAATCCATTGTTTGTTATTGATTGCTCACACCAACCAGATGCAATGAAATCATCCACCGTCGATATAAAAATTGAATTTGAGACACGGAAGACGAAGTTTCCCGAACAAACTCGAGTATATGCACTTATACTTCACGATGCGTATTTAAGTTATAGCGCATTAGATGGTTCAGTTCAGTGTGGCATTGCTGGTGCTAAGTAACGAATACCTATTACCATGACGTCATTAGGTAGCCAATTTCCTACTTTGATAGTTGACTTGCAGGGGTTTCAATATAAAACAAATGATTTTACCGTTAAAGAATTAGCTGTTCTATGTTGTAACACTAATCAGCAAGCACACTATTTCTTCAAACCACCAAATCCTTTCTCATCACTAACCCAAGGCGAACAGACTCACTACCGATGGTTAGAAAACAACTACCATGGGGGCATAAAATGGAGTGATGGATATATTCAACTGTCAGAATTCCCACTAATACTTCATCGACTTTGTCAAAACGCTGTTAATAATTTTCGACGCAACGTATTGTCAGAGGATGTTATAATTGTATGCAAAGGCAAATTAAAGAAAAATGTTCTACAGCATCATCTAAAATGGAATAGAGTTATAGATCTAGATGACTTCTCACCCTGCATACCCAATCTAAAATCGTTAAAGGTACCAAGATGTATGGAACACACCCAACCAAAATATAGTCACTGCTCTCTTGCAAACGTTCACTTTCTTAACAAATGTATTATAGATTTAAATATAGAGTTAAAATAAATATCTTTAAATATGTTTATATTTAGGATTAATAATTAATATTTTTTAATGTATGTCACCAAAAATAATTATAAATAAATTAATGTATAATCTAATAATGTGTTTCATTTATTTCAATTTTAATTTTAAAAATAAAAACAACTATATTTCCATAATAATAATTTTATTACACCATTTACATATTAATATTATTAACAGAAGAATTACAATAAGTGATTAACTACTAATTGAGTTGTCTTCATCCTGTTCTTCATCAGATTGGTCGAGTTGATACTTTTCAATAATTTTCTTAGGTAAGTATTTTTCTATGTCACATAGGAAATGTTTTAAATTTATTTCCACTAGTTGCTCACAGAATTCTTCTAAATTCACAATACCACGAGAGAATTTACCACATAGTTGTGCACCTCTGTAATACCTCTCAGAATCCTCATTAAGCTGTTTAACTTTTTCAGCATCGAAGCAGTAATTCAGATCATAATTTATTGCATGGAGTCTATCCATACTTAAGTCGCCTAGTACAGAAGATAGTCTTTCAATTGCCGAATTAATGTCTTCTGCCCTTACCCAACGTTCTGCTGAATATTGCATCCACATTCTTGCCAGTTATAGTGAGGCTAGAAATTACATAAATAAAATTAGAACAAGTTATCAAATATATGATAAAACTACTTACATCTCTACTACTATTGTAGTGTATTTATAATATTTCAGTCTAAGTTATACTTTCACTATACCTTATTTATTGGTCTGATAATTTAAAGTATACAAATATTTTAAATAGTTTAAATCACGCAATAATTTCGAATTTTATTAGTGACCTTGATTTAGCACCGGTATAAATGGGTGAATTCTCTCCTAAATAAATCAACGCATATTTACCACTAGACGAATTTATTTCTTCTATAAAAGTTATATTTAATAGTTCAGCAATACGTTTAGGCAAAAATGATTTAAAGGTAGTACTTGTACTTTCATCAAATAAATGTACTAATATCGATTTTCCAAAACGTGTATTAAGCATTAACATTTTTTTAATGGCGTAAACCTTATTTAAAATTAACGATGAAATAGGTTTTTGGTCTAAAACTTCAGTATCTTTAATAATAAGTTCATTAAGGGCTAATAAATCGATATTGGTAGTCATATTTAAGTAGTTGAGTACAGTGAAAGAATTACTAACCAAGAAATATTACAGAACTTTGCTTACTTAAAATATTTCAGATCACAACACTATGCTCACTTATTAACTGTAGGTGAACCAGACTAAATATGATTTTGTTCTAATAGTCCGTGCTTTTTTTATAGAAAAAGTATACTACGTCACAAAATATAGAACCCCACCACATTTTACTGTGTACGTATTGAACTAATGTGATTTTAGAGGTCAAGTTGCGTGGCAAGGAGGAAGCTCCGTCCTTGCATTCTCTAATAGTGTTAGCCAAGGCCAAGGTCACCGCAAGTGATCGTTCTGGGTAACAGCAACACTGCGCCCTTGAAGTCGAAACGCACTGCGGCCGTCCAAGGTCAAGGTCACGGTATATGCTATGCGAACCTACGGTGCCACCGTGGCCTTGAAGGAACGGACCACAGGTGCACGGTCAAGGTCAAGGTCAGTGGTGGGGGGAGACCGACCTACGGCTAACTTCCTCTACTCTCGCGCCCGCAAACATGACCAGATGATAGGGAGATTCCGACTACATAATATACACAAAGAAAAAATTCGAAAAAAACACTGTCGTTTCGAAACCCAGATCGATCCCACCATTTGAAAAATTAGGCAATTTTTTCAAATTTGGCGTACAATTTCTTCTGGACTATTTTAAACAAAACATAATATTTCAGTCACAAACTCCTCTATAAAATCCTTATTTTACTATGAGGAACGTAACCAGATTGCAACCAACAGCTACTTTCTGGGTTATGTGCCCCGTAGAGCGCTGAATTACATTAAGCGTAATAGTTGTATATTACCAACAGAAAGCTAATGCTTCGATTGCAATAAACACCAGCCGAGAGACTGTCCCACTTAAAGGAGCTCTCATGCCAATCCCACACCACTTGTAGGCTGCAGTTTCGAGCTGTTGGCTCTCGTCAGTGCAAGGTAGGCATGTGACTACCGACACAAGAATTCTTTGACTATTTGGTACATCTCGGTATCTTTAGAATAGCGACATGCAAAATAGTCAGCAGGCGCCATCTAGCGGTCCAGTGTCTGTTGCAATTAAAAAATAAATAGCCTGACTGGGCTTAGCATAGTACAAATGTTCTTCTAGAAGGCAAAATATTAAAACATAATATTTCAGTTACAAACTGCTCTATAAAATCTTTATTTTACTATAGGGAAAAAAAATATTAATTTTATGTCGTTTTCACATCCAAAAGTTTATTCCAAAGTGAATAAAAATAGGAAAAGTATAGATATTGCTCTTTTATTGCATAAAATATTTTTATATTAAAATAAGCTTGTTTGAGCGTCAGGGCTATGAAATGAGGGAAAAAAATTTTTCTAAATAATTTTTCTGGGACTAACTTTGGCACAGAGGGTCATTCCCGTTCAACCTTAAGATCGGATAACATTGCTAATTTTTTCCCGAATGACCAAGCCTCTGAAACGACCAAACACCATGCAATAATACTATATTATGTAATGAGCACAAAATGAGTGTAAAATTGCTATTTTGTGCGAGTTGCATACTATATTTTTTCTACGACAACCCACTGCTCATGCGTAATATACTAACTAAATAATAATAGATACAAAAAAAATATGGACATATTTTCTTTATTGCTTTGAATACAAACCATAAGTTAGAGTGCCTGGACAGCAATGCCCAACTAGTTGAGAAAAAATAAACTATAAAATAACTTCCTACCTATTTTATTTATTTTTTAAAGATAAATTTGCAATTATTGAAAATCATTTTTGGAGAATTTGTGGAATGCTTGATACTAATATTTTCTTGATACTGGCAATTTTCCGTTGTTGAAGTCGACGGCCTTTCACGATTTTCCATTCCTGAAGTCGATGGTATGTTTGAAATGTCCTGTATCGCATTTGCAATTTTATTAGCTGTGTCAAGTTTACTTTTCTTGGATTCATCGATGTATCCTTCAGCGACTTCCGTGGACTTCCAGCCACCGTGGCGTTTTAACGTGGTTATGTCACCACCAGCATCAACAAGGATAGTTGCGGAAGATCGGCGAAAGCAGTGCCCGGTATATAATTCGTGATTTGGCAATTTTAAATACTTAGCAATGTCTTTGCCCATGGCTCCAAACTTTTTCAAGCCTATTCTTTGAACAGTACATTTTCCTTTTTGATAGTTAATGAAAAACTATAGACCATTAACATTTGGAGGGCGCAGATTTGCATTTTTTTGTAAATTTCATAGTATGGAGCGGTTACAGTAAAATTTGGTACAATTTTGGTTTTAGTTTTAGTTTTAGAAATTAGTAATTTTCATTTGATGTAGCTCATGTCTTCTGCATGCACCCATTACGCCCATAACTAATGCGACCTAAATAGTTAACCAAATTACTTATTATTATCACATAATGGCTATAATTAAACTTACTTTTGCCGCTAAATATATTTCATCTGGCGCTTCATTTATAAATGTTTTGATGTCATTTGAGGTAAAGATCTTTGACTTTTTGGGCCTGTAGCCTTGGGATTGTCGCTTGAGGAATGCTTTCAGTTTCAAATATTTGGCGATATCTATATTTTCATGAATACTAAGAGTCGTTCTCAGCATTGAGTATTGTGTCCATAAAGTAGAACTTTTGAATTTCTTCGCCAAATCGCTAAAATAAACCATTAAAACGTTCTCGGAAAACGATTTTGCATTTTGATCCCTTCTCCAATCCAAAAAGAGGTTGTAAGCGCGTTGATACATTTTCTTCGACGTTTCTGGTAATAAATTTAGTGTTGTTAACTTTGCCGCTTCTCTTATGTTTGGGGGTGTCAATTCTAAGTCATTATCACTATCACTTTCCATATTAATCATCAAATTTATTGGAAAAAACTCCGAAATTATCTGCAAATGTACAAAGATGTTGACAGAAACAATCTAGAATGACATTTCATTACTCCGTCGTTGGACGTCATATTCTCTAAGCCGCCTTAAAAGTTTTGTCATCAAAAACAGTTAAAATGAGTAAAATCTAACACGAAATATTTCATATCGCATTTGTCACTTAGCAACTTGCCTGGCAACCGATGCGAAATGAAATTCCGTGCAAAATGCAGTTACTTATGATTGAGTTTACACTCTTAAAATAAACATATTTTGATGTTGTCGTAGAAAAATGAAATTATAGAAATGCAATTAATTGGTATTGTTGCGTTCAAAGCAAGTTTACGTCGCTCATTTGGGATCATTTCAAGTGAAAATGAAGATACCAACATACCAAAGGAAAAATAATATAAAACACAAACGTCTGCTTAATTACTGGGCCATTATACAAGTACTGTAAAGAGATGAATTCAATGTATTGAATACGACGACATAACATGCAGTGCCAAAACACGCAAAGAAAATATAAAATAACACCCCACATTTTAATGTATTTGAATATTTGTTAAATGTGGTTAAGTAATAAAAAATAAATTATATATACACAGAGAAAATACTAAAGAAAATTACTTGCACTTTTTCCGGCGTTATTGAAGTAGCAGTGGCAGAAATGTCTGCGAATATAGTTCTAGATTATAAATCAAACGAATTAGCTGCAATTTCAACTCATACATGCATTTTTTAATATCAAAGATTACCGCATGGAATAGCTTGTGTCCCTCTAAATTTCAGAAGATTATGGAATCTATAATTAAGGACTTAGACGGCGTTGTCTGTTTTCTTGATGACACTTTATTGCAAAAAATTGAGCTTACGGTTGCATCTGAAAAGTGCAGTTTCTGTCAAAACTTTGTTACTTATTTAGGATATATAATAAATAAATATGGGCTTCATACATATCCTGAAAAAATATTAGCAATTAAAAATGCACCTGTTCCAACGTTGGTAAAACAATTACAATCAATACTGGGGATGATTAATTATTACGGTAAACTTATTCCAAATTTGGCTATTACACTTAATCCCTTTTATCAACTTTAAAAAAAAATCTGAAATGAATTTGGGCAAATGAATGTAATAAAGTAGGTATTTAATAAAGACAAAAATCATTTAATGTCAAATGACGTTATAATTCATTACAATCCAGAGTTGGAAATTAAACTCCCAGCAGATGGTAGTCCACATGGTATTGATTGTACCTTATCACATGTTTTGAGGACGGAACGAAAGACATAGCAAAAATTACTATATTCCTAATATACTTATAGGGTACCTTTGCTCACCGAATTCAGAGCAAAAATTTTGAATTTACAGAAGCATGCTAACTTAATCATCAGGCCAACACACAAATGTTAAAATAAAAAACAATCGTTTCGTTGTTTATAACAGGGTGATCTGTTAGTAACAAATTCAAAAAATTGTTTTACATGCGATTCGAGGGGAGATACGTTGATTTTGGTGTTGTGTGCCAGCTTGATGCTCAGACCAACACACACATACGTTTAAAAAAAAACAGTAATTCCGTTATTTATAACCGCGTGGTTTGTTAGTAACAAATTAGTAATAACTTTTTCACATGCAATTCGAGGAGAGAGACGGTGATTTTGGTGTTATGTGCCAGCTTGGTGCTCAGGCCAGCACACACATAGGTTTTTTTAAACAATGATTCGGTTGTTAATAACAGGGTAATTTGTGTTTTTTTTATATACATTTATTTAACGTCGGCATATTTCCGCTACTGAGGCCTAACACCGATGCTTGTAGACGAGCTACCCCCAACCAGGAATTTTTGCCGAACCTCTTCTCTTAAGAAGAGTAGGGATCTTTTACTTGCCTAACATTTAATAGACAAGGGACCAACGGCTTTACATCCCCTCCGAAGGATGGTATATCCTCTATACAACCCTCGCCTAAGGTTGTATAGCTTCCGCGCATATACTGATATACAAGCCGTTGGAAGATGTTTGAGGCGAGGACGTGGTCTTCGTTGGAACGGTCACCCATCCAACTACTAAGTGCGCCTGGCGTTGCTTTACATCGCATATCGAAGTATGTACATAGTAAAGACGCACCCACGCTCGCCCCAGGGTAATTTGTAAGTAATAAATTCGTAATAATTGCTTCACGTGCAATTCAACGGAGGAAACATTGATTTTGATGTATGCTAGCTTGATGCTCAAGTCGGCACACATCACATCATCACATTTTTAATAACTATGAAACGATAAATTTATCTTCACCGTAATAAATTAGCGATTAATATAGTTTGATTTATTACCATGCACATTCCGTTGTGTGCTACATTTGTTTTGCTAAGTTTATATACCTCTCGACTTGATAACATAAGTTATATTCATTATTTCTATGTTCGTCCTGAATGCAGAGATTTTCCTATTTTACCAAAGTTTGACCTGAATATACAGAGATAATGCTGTAATATTTGTTATATTTTGTAACACCACCAGCGACAAAACGAAGTACTGAGTAATGCGTTCTTTAAACATTCAGAAGACATGCTTTACAACGACATTAAAGGACTGAGAAGGTTTCGCATTCGTACGGCTACTAAAGAAAGGGTCCATCACATCTACTGAAGAAAGTCATGCTGAACATTAATTATAGATCATGATATACATGACTAACAAAAATTGAAGGATCATAAAAAATCATCTAGGAAATATTAAGCACATTTGGAACCGATCTCAGAACGAACAGCACGAAAAAAGAAGTACCATAAAGGATTGTCAATATATGAGCTGCCGGGATCAAAAACGGTGGAAACAACAAACTCAGAAGAAAAACTC
Organism: Leptura quadrifasciata; assembly: GCA_963675555.1. Classification (NCBI taxonomy): domain Eukaryota; kingdom Metazoa; phylum Arthropoda; class Insecta; order Coleoptera; family Cerambycidae; genus Leptura; species Leptura quadrifasciata. The sequence continues at coordinate 136,568,157 of OY776676.1, forward strand.
TATTAAAGTGGTAGTAAAGAAGAACAAGCCCATATTCGGCAATTACTTTGCAGTCTAATATTCACCAAATAAATTTGGTGAAAATCGATGTATAAAATTTAAATTTTTCTTTGTTGCAAACATTTTACATGGTACCTATTTAAAACAGTCGAATGACCGCAAGAAATAAACTGGTTGATTTGTCTCTTCTTTTTATACATAATGTTTTGCTAGATGTTTAGTGACCCATGCATTATTCTTGTTGACCTCCTTCTGGTGTATACTAGTGTCGTCTGTCATACCTATTAAACTTTCAACCTCACCAAAGCTCATACATAAACCCGACATTTTAACCTTCCTCTTCGTCCATTATTATTTAACTGTTCCTGATCTATTAATTGATCTATACTCACCATGTGGCCAAAGAAATTTGGCCACATGACAAATCACATTGTGATACTTTAGGTACTTTGCGTAATATATCTATTAAGTTCAAATCATTATTTAGTAATGCAGAAAGAATAATCGCAGCTGCAGCCGAAGCTACAGTACTAAAATATGTGTTAGCCATTCCCTGACTTTGGATCAATTTTAGATGTGTTTTTCGTTACGCTCATAATTTATCAATACTCTGGCATTATTTTATTATCTTAATTTTCAATGTACCTACTGATCATAGGCGACCTTTTTGTTTCATTTCGCAGTTTTATATAGAATCTTTATATGGTTTTAAATCAACAGAATTCTTGATTGCATTGCACATAAGCTTATAAAGCTTCAAAGGTATCGTGCATTTTACGTAAAGATTCATTAAAATATATATTACTGGTTGCTAATTAGTATACGCACCTTTCTTAATCAGAAACCGCACTAAAAGCATGTAATTATTTCCTAAAAAAATTTACAAAAATCAACACCATCCTCAGTACTTAAAGATAAGTTCGCGCTTATAAACTGCTGTTAGAATTGTTCAGACACAGAATTGTCACTTTTGTCAGTTTCGTAAAACTTGCAATATTGAACCTAAGTAATCTGATGTCTGTCAGTTCCAAAAATTATCACCAGAATCCTCGAATGAGGATTTGACAGAATCATCCTCAATGTTGAGAACAAGTTACTGCTATCATGCTCTCTAAACAAGATGCAATAGGATGGTATTGGCGTGAAAAATGTGCCTTTCTTGAAGCATGCATCTTTCATATTTCGTCTAATTACGAAATCCTGAAACTTGAAATCATAATCACTTAAATACGTCTAGAATATTTATTGTAGTTTCAAATAAAGTAAATAAAAAGATATAAAGTAACATTTATCGGTGTCGATGGTCGAATTTTATCCTCTTTTATCCTCAGTGACCCATCATACGAAAATATCCTTCTAAAATATGCGTAATAATAGATATGTATATTTATTTTGTTTTATATCAGATCCGGTTTACATTCCGTCCTGAATAACCTTTAATTATGGTAAGACAAGGTGGGTCTTAAGCTCTAAATAAACTAATAAATATTATTGTATAGTTTGTGTTAAGGATTACACATCGTTATTTTTTATTTAAAATTCTTGGCTCTTAAAGTATAAACTTTCTCTATACTAAAATTTACAGGCGACTTATATTGGGCTGTAATAAGTTACATTGAGAGCAAAGTAGGATTTCTAAAAGTTTCTGTTATAATAAATTTACCAAATATTTAAGTTACCAAAGTGTTTCACGATTTGTCTGAAAATGTTTATGTTGGTTATAGATTTTTTGTTTATATTACAGTAACACAATGTACAGAAATTTGCCTACACAATTTTTCAAGTTTAAAGTGTACGTAGTAAGCAGCGATACAGTACATTAAATTTCGCTTTATTTTTTTATTATTATGTAACTTTTTTTTAAAGATTAGATTCATCTTACAATCCATGTCGGAAAAACGCAAGAAAATTTGAGATTGTATTCGTCGCTTATGTTAATCTTGCACCACATATGCGCGATAGTATACTTTTTAAAATATAACTCGTGATATTTCAAAAGCTTAAAATCTTGGAAATATATTCTAATGGTAAAGTGGAAAAAGATGACTGCGCACAAACATTTGGGAGAAAATTGCTCTCTTTCAGATTTAATGTTAGCGAAGGAATTTTGACAATTGGACAATTACTTTTATTTGCATTAGCGGTTAAAGTCAATAAGTAAGTGTAAACGTGTGTGTTTTATCGTTAAGAAATGCATGATCGATGAAAGAATATTTTATTAAAAATTATCCTGGTCAAATAACATGACTTCAAAATATATGGAACATATCCCTACGTTAAAATTCTATGAAACATATACAGGGTGTCCCAACCAAAAGCAGGCACCCTGAATAACTTTGGAGATAAACTTTTTTTGAAAAATTGGTGAAACACGTCGATCTTGTTTCCAAGGGGGACATATTTTAATGTAATACTTGTATACCTATCATCATTCCTCTACCCTATACAGCCACCCCCTCAAAAAATTCAAGGGGGTCGAGTGATACATCTCTTGAAAGGTCTTTCAATTCTCTACATAACTGTGTATTTTTTTAAAACTTTTATCGAAATAAATTGTTTCACTATTTTAGGTTCGGGAAATAAAAATAAAAGAAGCAGTTTAAATTATCGTACGTATTATTCAAAATGACCACCACCGACTTCCATACAGTAGTATAATCTATTTTGAAATTCTGTACACATCTAGAGTCAATAACTCTCGTAACTCTTCCAGAGATGCGAGTTTTGTTGCAAATGCATTCGATTTTAAATGTCCCCACAAAAATAAATCCAAGGGAGATAAATTGGGTGACCTAGCGGGCCACTCCACAGGACCTCTTCTTCCAATCCATCGCTCAGGAAACCGATTATCCAAAAATTGACGGAATGCTGTAGCATAATGTGGGGGTGCCCCATCCTGTTCGCCCTCTAAAAGATTATCGTCTTCTTCGAGGATTTGGATAATCATTGGGTCGATGTTATTTTCTAACAGATCGAGGTACCTTTCGCCATTTAAATTGTCAGGAATAAAAAACGGCCCGACAATGTGATCCCCTAAGATGCCATCCCAAACATTTAACTTCTGAGGCCTTTGGGTATGAGTTTCCATGAAGAAATGTGGATTAGTTTCACTCCAATACCTACAATTGTGCCTGTTTATCTCCCCATTTAAGTAAAATGTCGATTCATCAGAAAAACGCGTATTGTACAGTAGATTGGCATTACCGTTTAATTGTTCACTAAAAATCTCACAGAGTTCAAGCCGACGATCGGGATCATCTTCGTTTAATTCGTGTACCAATTTAAATTTATATGGAGTAAATTTGTGGGCCTTCAGAATTCGATTAACACTGTTTCGTGATACACCGGAAGCTTCAGCTACTTTCCTGATCGATTGAGTATTATCCATCTGCCAATGACCCAGAACTGCCACTTCGACCGCTTCATTCCTAATCGGTCGCTGAGGTTCATGCTTTTTGTTTATTACAGAACCTGTTTTCATAAATTTTTTCAATAATTGTAAAACATACTGAGAACCAACAGTTCTATCTGGATGATTTCTATTGAATATGCGCTCCGTAGCTCTAGCACAATTATAGTTTTTAAAATAAATGCAGACAATTTCTATTCTCTCCTGAAGAGTATAAACCATTTTGAGAACTCTCTGGTAAAATTTATCTCAATTTAAAATTGGTTGTGAACAAATTAATGTTCAAGGACTATCAAATACTTATGAGTCTTTTATTATTCTAAAACTAAACGAACAAGGAGAGTGTTTTTTGTCGAAGAAACTTATGTTGATTTTAGAGCACTAAAAAATGTAGTTTTTTTTATAAATTCCGATACCCAGTGGCATGTATTTTAGATTTTTTAAATGATTCCGATTGTGTGTAATCATTAAAAATAAAATTTATTTTCCTTAAGAACGAATCGATAAAAGTTAAAAAATACACGGTTATGTAGGGAATTGAAAGACCTTTCAAAAGATGTATCACTTGACCCCTTGCTATTTGAATTCTTTGAGGGGGTGGCCGTGTGGGGTAGAGGGATGATGATATGTATACAAGTATTACATTAAAATATGTCCCCCTTGGAAAGAAGATCGACGTGTTTCACCAATTTTTCAAACAAATTTTATCTCCAAAGTTATTCAGGGTGCCTACTTTTGGTTCGGACACCCTGTATAGTGTGGAATAGCCAAATGGAATAAATTCGGTATTTCAATTATAGTGCATATTTGTAAAAATCCGGAGATTTTGGATTCTGAAATGACATCCTGCAACGTACAAATTTCGTCCCTACATTCAACCCCATTCGAGTGGCAGTTGCAACCCCTAATTCTTTTAATGGGAAGTAGGGGCTTGTGATACCTCATTTGAAAGGTCATTTCATTCTATATTCAGAAATGCTATGGGTTTAACATTTATTGCAAAAATTAACGGTAATTCACAACAGCAAACTAAAAAAAAAACTTAATTTCAATATAGTAAATGTTAAAAATTAATTCCTTGAACGCCTTGGTAGCATCGTAATCGTAAATAAAACAGTCTTACAACGTTTTCCAATATCTGAGCCGTAACCGATCTACACCCGTTATTCTTCTTCTTAAGTCAACTATATCGCGTGACTTCTTTTTGTATACCATACCTTTCATATAGCCCCATAGAAAGAAATCTAAGGATGTAAGATCAGGCGAATGTGCTGGCTATTCTAGTGATCCTCGCCATCCTATCCACCGATTTGGAAATGTTAAATCGAAGTATGGTTGGACATCGATTCGGTAATGCGGTGGTGCTCCATTCTGCTGAAACTATATTTCATCCACTGAAACTTGTGGACCAGTGACATGGTTTCCAACTATCCCCGCCCAAACATTAACCTTTTTAGGACTTTACGTATGTAATGCTCTCGTCCAGGATTTTCATTAGTCCAGTAGCGACAGTTTTGATGACTAACATGGCCATGAAGAGTAAAAGTGGACTCATCCGAAAACAAAACATTTTCCAGTTGGATAACATTGTTATCTAACCTTTGCATCATTTGTTTACAAAAATACATTCTTCTATCAAAATCGTCTTCATTAAGCTCCTGAGTTGGGGTCAGTTTATAGGGATGCATTTTATTTTCTTTTAATATGCAATTAATTGAGGAATGGGAAACATTCAATGTTAAAGCTGCTAGTCGACTTGAATTATGTGGATATTCTTCAAACTCAAGCAGTATATTATCTAATTTAGCATCGTTACTCATTGCATTGGAAGGTTCATTTTTTATCTGCCGTACATGTCCATTTTCGCGAAACTGCTGTTTAATTTTGCTAATGTACATTGGGAAATAGGCGACAAATCGGGAAATTTTTCTTAAACTAGGCGAGCATCTTTCTTCTATGATCGCTTTCTATTTCTGTAAAATTATTATTTTATGCATTTGGTTTAAATAAACCATGTTTATTTATATATTTCTGTCAATCGCTACGGCGTTTTCAATAAAACTGGCAATGCGAGTTATGAAAAATTTTGATGTTTTTATGTCTTCTTTTTATTTGGTAATGTTGAAAAAGAACATTGAAATTGTATTTACTAGCCTGCAAGAACAAAAAAACTCTGTAGTTTTTATGTTCTTCATTTGTTGTAGCAAATTCCGTCACCGTTACTTTTTGCAATAAATATTAACACCATAGCATTTTTGAATAGAGAATCAAATGAACTTTCAAATAAGGTAACACAAGCCCCTAATTCCCATTTAAAAATTTAGGGGTTACATCTGCCATTCGAATGCTTAGCCTAGAAAACATAATCATCCCAGAAACATGATCGTCTCTTATATGAACTCATCCCGCAAGGAATGGTTTTATACCACTGCATAACTCATTATCAAGAACAATAATAATTACCTACATAATTTATGATCATCCACTAGGAAACCGCAACATGTGGCCAAGTTTACATTTTAAATTTGTAATGATTATTGATTTTAAAAGTTTATTTAACCCAGAGCAGTGGGAACATACTTCAAGGATGTTTTGATTTCCTTGCGGATTAAATGTATTTATTTAATTAGTATCGTAAAGCCCGAATATTTTCCTTCCCATTTCTTTCATTTACGTATCCTATAATATGATTAGGAAATTTTGTTTGTATCAGGACAAACGTGAGTTTCCTCCAAATGTATTTATTCTTCATCTAAATTAATTTAATTTGGGTTTCAGGAATGCAAAAACGGCTTACTTTTCCGTGATTGAGTCCCATATAAGATACGGAATCCCTTTCTGAGGAATGTGTAGTCAATATTATCTGAAAACTGTGTTTGTGTTACAAAAAAGGCACTAAAATACTTATGTAAAGCAAAACCAAGGGATCATTCTAAACCTATTTTTGTCGCTCACAAAATATTAACGCTTGCATGAATCTTTATTCAAGAAATAGTATGCCTAATACATAAGAAAATATTAAGCATACTACATACCAATTCTCTGCCTGAGCATAATACGAGAGAAGTGCTAAAAAAGCGGTCCATAATAATAGTAATAATAATGTAAGGAGGCATAAGGTCACCCATCTATTTTATATGGATGACCTTAAACGTTATGCCTCTGGAGAAAAGAATCTCCAACAGTCCCTTAGGGTGGTACAGGAGTACACGCAGGCTGTCGGTATGCACTTCGGGTTGGACAAATGCGCATTGATCCATCTCAAGAGAGGACGATGCGGTGACTACGGAGAGGACGTGCAGCTCGTGGACGGAAGCATCTTACACCATCTAGATGCCGGAGAGTCGTACACCCAAGAAGTGAGTGTAGTGAAAAACGCTCTCCGCGGCAAGTATCAACACCTACTCCGACAGATCTGGTCTTCAGAACTGTCGGGGAAGAACAAGGTGTCTGCTACAAATATACTTGCCGTTCCGATCCTTCTCTACTCTTTCGGAGTAGTGTAGTGAAATGGACTAGAGAAGAGCTGCGTCAACTCGATGTAGTAACCCGCAAGAAGATGCATCTCAATAGGAGCTTGCACCCTAAATCGTCCGTTCAACAGTTATATCTCCCACGACATCGGGGAGGCCGTGGACTCTTGAGCTTGGAGAGTCTCCATAGCAGGATGGTTCTGGATGGAGCATGTAAGATCATCAGGAGTTCGGATCCCCTCTTCTGCATGGTCCGAGACCATGAAAATGCAGAGGTAGGAGCTTTTCTCTTTAAGGCAGCACGGAGAGCAGCCGATGAACTTGGTCTCATCTTCGACGTCGAGCGGGTAAACCCCAAATCTGTCACCGAATTGGAACCTAACTTTTTTCAGTTTTTGCGGTTTAATTCACAACTTATGCGTTTTTTGATATTAGTTGTCATTATCATTTTTAAAGTATATTAAATTTGTGACAATTTAAGCTCACCCACAGCCCCGTATGTGTAATAATTTTTGAGATATAACACTTCAAAAAATGGCATTTTTTCCAAAAAAATTAAAATTTTAAGTTTTGCTTTTGTTTTCAGCCAAATATCGGCACAACCGCTCATCTTACGAGAAAAATTATAACAAACTAAGTTTTAGCACATTTAATACCTTTCATGTAAGCACAAAACGGGGTAGACCTTATAGTTCTCTTGTAAATAATTGCGAAAATAGAATTTTTAAGATATGGGCCTAACTAAACACAAATTGTGGGCATTAGACGAAAGAAAGAGCCAGGTAAAAAGTTATGTCTATTGACATTTATTATGTGTGACTGTTTACTTATATCATGTACAGATTTATAAATAAGCACATAAGCACAAAACTACAGAAAGGTTACGTCGGTATGCAGCTTCATCATGCATCGACATAATATTTGAATATTTAACATTGATCAAGGCGGGGATCCAAACAAAGTAAGCTACAGAGGACGCAGACTTGCACTCTAGCGAGAACAGCGCTAGACAAAAGCAGTTCCTATAAAAAAGTAATAATAGTTGGAGAGGATGTGGACTTTTTGTACTCCTAAATGGATTGGGATCTAGTGTGGACAATGTGTTCTTCCAGAAAAGTGGCAGGACTCAATCAGGCTCTCTACAGTTTTCATCTACATCTTTCAATCACGGAGAGATATCCCCCTGGATTTGTATTATTTGCGCACACCTTCTCCGGTTGCGACACTACTTGCCCTTTTCTGGCATGGAAAGATAAAGATGTTGGGCGTCCTCCAAAAACATCCACGGCTGGTTGATGTGGCTACCGTTTTCCTGCAGCTTGATACCATGCACGAAATAATTGCCGCTGCTGGAAATAAACTTCTTGTGGCTCTGTATGGAGGAGGAGTCACCAGCACTCTTTACAGCCTCCGTTACGAAATCTTCGTGCGATCAGATGCCAACGCCAAGATTCACCTGGCTCGTCTGCCCCCAACTGAAGAGGCTACAACTCAACATGCATATCGAACATACCACCAGGTTCAGGAGTGGTTGGGTGTAGAAAAAGAACCAACCAACTGGGGCTGGACCAGTAACCCGTAGGGGCCATTACCCGTGACTTTCACAAAGGATCCAGCTCATCATGCAAGTGCTCCAAAGGTTGCACTGGACGAGGTTGCATGTGCCAGAAATCAGGGCTAAAGTGCTTTGTTCTCTGTCATTTCTGTCGGGGCAAGTCATGCCAAAATGTCCCCTACAATTGAAATAGACGACTCCGACAACGAAGAATACATCGACAAGTCTTTACCTTTGGAGGAGATGTTGTCTCAACAAGATGATCAACCGGAACCCTCAAAAGAATGTAAAATTTAATTTCTTGTAACATTTTAATTATTTTCTGTAAAATAACAAATGTCAATAGACATAACAACTTTTTACCTGGCTTTTACTTTCGCCTAATGCCCACAATTTCATGTTATAAGTGTTTAGTTAGGCCCATATCTTAAAAATTCTCTTTTCGCATTTTTTTTTTTTTTTTAGCGATTGCAAGAGAACTATAAGGTCTACTGACCCCGTTGTGCCCTTATATGAAAGGTAATTAAATGTGCTAAAACTTAGTTTCTTATAATTTTTCTTGTAGGATGAGCGGTTGTGCTGATATTTGGCTGAAAATAAAAGCAAAACTTAAAATTTTAATTTTTTTGAAAAAATGCCAATTTTTGAAGTGCCATATAAGTCAAAAATTATTACACGTACGGTGCTGTGAGTGAACTTAAATTATCACAAATTTAATATACTTTAAAAATGATGACAACTAATGTCAAAAAACGCATCGTTTGTGAGTTAAACTGCAGAAACTGGAAAAAGTCCGAACATTTTGCAATTTTTCACGTATATGCAGCTGGCACAATTTTTTTTTCTTGCAAAACGTAGTTTCATACTCCCTTAATGGGTCCAAATAACATACCAAAAATTCAGCTTTACATCGCGTTTTGCGTTTTTATTTGTAAGATATGACTGGCCTATAAACTAGTATTTGCAATACAAATTCCTTTCACACAGAGACATCTTGTTTTTGTCTGTGAATGTAAACATTTTAAGCAGTCTCAAACATTGCTACAATTACACGTTTACCAACGTCTTCACTATCCTCCTCTAACGAACTGAGTATACGTAGCCTTTTCAAATATTTTTACCTCAATTTTGTATACGATATTACAGTGTTAGACAATAAAGACAATTATTAATGTTATAACTATTATTTTGTCTCGCTTTGAAATAACTTGAAATCAAAACAGAATAGTTTTAAAATGAATATCAATACCTTCATTGCGATTTTCTAGTTGGATTACTAAGGAGGATGAAACTACTAAAATCAACCTTCTGGTTATCAGGCCAAATCCAAAAAGCTCCCACTGTCTATTTTCAAATAATATTGATCTACAGTCACTAATTGGCAGATGAAAAAGAAAATACATTATATGCTGGTTACTTATTAAGATTCCAGGTATTATCTTCCATTTACGAACAACACCTAATATCAAATCTACGATAGAACTATTTTATACACAGCAGGCTATGGTGTTTCAGAACCTCAATTAATCCAATTTCTCAATTTTGTATTTTCTCGAGAACGTTTATGTACTTTTATAACCTTTATTGAAAGACCTAACCCATAATATACAAGTATAATGTCTATGAGTATAAAGCAGTGGAATTTTTCAGCTGGAAATTAACATTGCTCCTGAAATTTGAAATGTATAAGATGCAAGTCATAGCCAATAAAAATCATCTTGACTAAGGACTAAAATATGTGTAACAGTGTTTACATTGTGATTGATGAATTATTTACTATACAGCTGTAAAATACTCATGTTGTGTAAAAGAAAATAAATTAATTGAAACATTTCATTACCTATAAAATTTATTACACGAGAAAAAATTGTGTTTATAGCCATTACTCCCTAACCCACGGTGTTATCTTAATGAAGATAAAAATATCCGCATTGTTGCATAATGCTAAAACACTTTCATCCAGAAGCTACAACCTAAAATGTGTTGTATACACTACACAAATTTCTTAGACGGCTGATATTCTAAAATGCTGAATTTTCGTCATAACGTCACATATATTAATAAAATTTACTTGGATATGATGTAAACGGTTAATATATAAATAAATTCAATCGAATTTAATTGAGATTTTGTCAATAACTGAATGTATCTTAAGTAGATCCAAAATAGAAACGTGTTTATCCGAAAGGACCCCGTACTTTTTCTTATATAAAATGGTTCTCGGTTAAATTTTCTGAATTTTTAGTATGTTTTGGATTTCGATATTCTTATTAAAAGTGTAGGTACGTATGATTAAGGACGGTTTTATATCCCCTCCGAGGGATGGTATACCCCCTATACAACCCTCGTCTAAGGTTGTATAGCTTCCGCGCATACACTGATATACAAGCCGCTGGAAGATGTGTGAGGCGAGGACACGGTCTTCGTTGTGGACACGAAAAAGCCCTCTGTGTGGTGAAATAAAAAATCTGGAGTGGTGGGGGTTTAGAGCTGAGACCCTGGAAGGCGTTCGTGCACTTATTTTTGATGTGAGAAGCCTTTGGGTTTGATTTCTGTAGTGATGGTTAGGGTCAAATGCTACACCCTGTATATTGTATTCTGGATCTGTTTTAGCACTTTGGTTTCAATTTTTTATTTCCTATTTAACACTGCATAGTCTTTGAGTTCTGACAGGGTCAACGGCTACACCCCTTATATGGTATTCTTGAAAAACAACACTTGTTTTTAAAGCAGAATGAACAATTATGTGTTTAACAGAGTTTAAAAAATAAGGGGTAATGTTTTATTTAACAAAATTTTCTTCTTTGTTGGATATAAATATTCGACAGTATAAATTGGATTTAGCCAAAATTGTTTATTGAAATATTTGATTTGATTAATCTGAAAAGATTTACTTTGGTTTGAGATTGTGTGGGCCGTAATGGCGAGAAAAAATGGGGTCACTTAAGACGAAAGACAAATAGGCGAAGATAAAAATTTAAAAGGGGGCCACTTAAGGCGAGGATATGCTAAAACAAGATGGGGCTACTTAAGGCGATTTCTTAAAACTACTCTTTTTAACCAGGTTTCGGCCTGGGAAGCTAGTTCTGAACAGCTAGTCACGAAAAGTATGGTAGGACAGGGGGTAAGAAAGCCTAACTAGTGTCTACAACTTAAGTTAAATAGTAGACCGGAAGCACTAGCAAATGAGCTTATTACACTAAAAACCACTTTTAAATAACTTTTTCCACTGAATCCCTTCGCGAGTACAAAACATAGAAGTCTGATGCCAAAACTGAACTTGCCCCGGGTAAGCTGAACTGCCTCGGGTATTTATGCGTTTATGAAAGTTTCGTTCATCGCGCCCCATCGAGTCTCGCATCCCGTTTTAAACTACCTGGAAAGCGCCCCGTGCGGGCGAGGATGAGTCATCGATTGCAACATATTGCGCAATACTGGAAATTTAAGATTTCGAAAATGAAAATTACATAGAAAAATCGGCAATGAAAAGAGGAATTTATTGAAATAAAAATGAAATTTGGATCTATTTTTGTTTAGAAGTTATTAGCGTTTAATTAACAGAATCTGACACGACCCCGTAAAGCATTAACGAAGGTCCGATGTTTAAAAGTTGAAATGAAATGATAATGTTCCCGATAGGTGCGTAGTGTCAGAAAATAGGATATTAAAATGTTCCTAACGGGTACTAGTCAAGTTGAACCGAGATATTGTATGCTATATTACGAGTGATCAAAAATCGTAAAATCTAAAATAGAAATCGGGTTGCCAGAAGTTGATGAAATTAAATTTGAACTTTAAGACACGAGGCACGGAACGTGGCTTGAAGTATACAGGGGGTGATCCAAAAGTAAGAAGAATAAAATGCGAAGTGGTTGCAAGGAAGTTATGAAATGAGTTCAAATGTTAAGTTTTAACGTAGTTACGTATACGAGGGGTGGTTAAGAAGTATTAAAATTTTGAAAATGAAATTGTTTATAGAAAATTTACGGATTGAAGTAAGACGTTGAAAATTTGGGTTTAGATAGTGATTTGGGTCAGGTTGATGAATATATGGGGGCTGTATTTTTAAGTGACATTTTTTCGTAGTGAATCTGTTATTAATGGACTTAAATGAATGTCTGAAGTTGAATATTAGTGAATTTACGTTATTTCTGAATTATCGCGTGCTTGTGAATTTTTTCAGATTTATTTGAGTTTGACTGTGGTTTTTGGATGTGAATAGTGTCAGGTTGACTTTTTTTATGTAGTTTACCATGGTGCATGGGGTGATATGATTTTTAGGGGATTTTTGGAATTTTTTGTTTTTGTTTAGGACTTGTAGCGGACATACCCTACAACAGTTGGAACGGTCACCCATCCAACTACTAACCGCGCCTTACGTTGCTTTACATCGCATATCGAAGTATGTACATAGTAAAGACGTACCCACGCTCGCCCCTTATGTTTGTTTGTCTCTTTCTTTACTCCCTCGAAGAACTTAAACTACTGGAAGGATTTTGATGAATGGGGTACGAAAAGATTCGTTATTGTGCCTTGCAATATGGTTATACAATAAATCCAATGTGGCGTGCGTAAAACATCATGTCAAAATTTAAAAAAAACATTTTATTCTATGACGATGGTATCACATTAAGGAGCTTTATTATGAGAGGACTGCAGGCCTTTCATCAATAAATATTATGGACTATTATGCTTATTCCATGAAATATTCATTTTCGTGGCCGGCATTTTTGCGTGGAAGGTCATGGTATTTTTCGCTTTAAGTCTCAAGAACTAAGTCATAGTAAAATTTTGAATTTTTGATACTCTATTAACGTACATACAATAAACACAATTTGAAAGTATTACGGAAATTAACCGACGAAATTCTGAGTTACAGGACGATTAATAAAAAAACAAGTTTTTCGGCATATATCTTTTGTTTTATCTTTTGTATCATCCTGTGGACCCCTCTAAAATTATATATAAAATAATACAATTGGGAATTTCACTAATTATGAACTAATACATTTCATTTCAAAAATAATTTTCTCAAAATTTTGTTGTTTCAGCATAAACACATTGATTTCAAAAATTCACTTCGTGTTATTGGTGGCTCACCCTGTATATAAGCGCATATTTTTATCACAATATATTATGTAACGTTACAGGAATGATATTCGCAAAAAAAAATCGAATCCTTTAATTGTTATGAATATATAATATAAAAATAGCCACTTTTAAACTTAAAATGTTTTTCATAACTGAGGAGGTGATCTGCAAACTGCAATTTTGACTTAAGACAAATTCTGAGATATTACAGGATAAGTACCGAAGCAGTTACCAAATAAAATAAAAATTGAGAAAAAATTGTAAACTGTTATTTTGGCATCACTGAATGTGTTGACTAACGTTAACAAAATCACTTAAAAAGCAACCTGTAATGAAAAAAATTATCACGGAAAAAGTTGCGTTTCGAAATTAATGGCAGAGAAAGATGCGTTTTGAAAATCAATAGATAACTTTCTTGTTCAGTTTTTGGGTATATTACTCAGAACTTCATTACTTTTTAGTTTTATTATGCTAACAAAATGAGAATTTTATTTTCACGGTTAGGGAAGTACTCTCAAAAACAATTCCTTTTATTTGGAAAGTATAATGTATAATAAAATGTATAAAACTTTAAACAATAACTTAAAATATACACTCTGAAAACGAACATATTAAAATATTAGAAAAATACAAATTAAATGCGCATTCCAATATCTTCCTCACAACAAACACATTGCACCACTTCATCGCTTCCCTGATATTCCATTAATTAATACTACAGAGCTTTCAGTAATGATCACAGGACACGTGACCACAAAAATATAGACAACCAACTATACACGATGGTATTGCACTAAACAGAAATACCCTAAATCCATTGGCATTCTAGTTAAAGGTAAAAAATTTATTATAATTCATTTATTCTTCAAATTTAAGAATAATTTTCTAATATTAAAATCAAATTTAAATGGGATGCCTTTTATCTGAATAAAAAAATGTTTGCAAGAAATATATTATTACACCTAATTCAAAATAATCTTTTTTTCCACATACAACATGAATATAAACATTCGAATCGAACAATTCACAGTAAATAAAATAAATTACATAATAAAAACTTTTGTTACATGAGATTTGAATTAGAAGATGAATGAATACATTTTAATACGAAATGGACTCTTCGTTTAATATTTTTGAATACATTCTGTAACTGATTAACAGTAATATTGCGGATTTCTCTTTCTATTGCCTCTTGTAATTTGTCAATGGTCTGTAATCTATTTTTAAAAACATTGTTCATCATGTGTCCAAATAAGAAATAATCACAGGGCGTTAGATCTGGAGACCGTGCAGACCATAGTCCCTAGCTGACTAATCGGTCATCGTAAAACTCCCGTAAAGAATCAAGTTAAGCTCTTGCTGTATGGGCAGTAGCGCCGTCTTGCTGGAAATAACCATCTTGCAGTTCATCATCATGCAACTCGTCAGAAAGGATTCTAAAATAAGAGTTTGATACCTTTGGGCATTAATTGTTTCACGAAGAAATATAGGGCCTGTAATTCGCCTTCTGGATATTGCCACCCATACACCAATTTTTAAGGGGTGTAAACTTGTTTCTAAGTGTGAGGGTTTTTTGTAGCCCATGTCCTGTAGTCCTGACTATTGACATAACCTGTTAAGTGGAACCACGCTTCATCGGTAAAATAGGTTAAATCCAATGCATTGTTGTTATTTAAATTTCCGTTAAACCAATGACAATATCTTACTCGACTTTCAAAATCAGGAGGTAATAGTTCTTCAACAACGGTTACCTTATATGGATGCAAATGGAGTTTTTTGAGTGCTTTATGGATTATTTCAACTGAAAGATCTAAAAAAAAAAAATTAATTTCGTTGATTTGTCGTTTAGGTATATTAAGACATCTGAGGAGAACCGATTCCCAGTTTTATGTATTTTTTTATTTCATTCAGGTTTTATATATAAACAAGAGTTATTAGTTGTTGATAACAATTTTTACTAAAGAAATTAATATTTTATATTTTCAAGAAAATAAATTTAAATTGTATGCAATGTATTCAGTAATTAAAAAATTTAGTGTAAAAGTACCTACCTGTTTGAACGGATAACTTTGGTATGGATTTTGTCGGGCTTTGATTCATTATTTCTCTAACATCCCTCATAACCACTTCAGTTAAAACAGTTGGCCTACCAGTGGATTTTCCCTTGCAAAGGCAGTGTTTCTTTGCAAAACGATCAACGAGTACATATTTACGATTTGAAAATAAGTCATATGGAATATTTGCGTCAGGAAATTTTTCCATAAATTGTTCGATGCATGATTGCAATGAATACTTCCATGATCCATCTTCGTTGCGAGTTCCATTTCGAAAATGAGCCATTAAAATGAAGGCATCCTGACTGGCGTAAAAACCATTGCAAGACAGGACTAGAATAAAATTTAAAAAACATTGCTTAACCTAACATTATTTTTGTCTTTATCATTACTCACTAGAAGATAACTGATGTAAATTATGTAGTTCTGAAAAGAACTGATTAGTATTCAAATTATAATTAAAACAATTCAAAACTCGTGAAAAAGAACTAATAATTATGCAATATCCACCAAAACACTACTACTACTACTACGTCTATGATATGACATTACAGTTTAAAATAAATAATTAAGTGTTAGAATAAGCCTACAAGAAGACTGTACGACGCTAAATATTCAGCGTAGACAAACCATTGCCTTATTGGTTCCGCTGGGCGTATTTAGTTTCAAAGTCAATTAAACCGTGCGTTCTGTCCAGATTTTGTGTAACTTCGTCGAAAAAAACCGTCAGCAAAGATAATTGAAAACCCACCCTTAGATACATACGAATTAAAATATCCCTAGTATGGAAGGCTCTGACATGACTAAAACATGACAAGCCTAAAAGATAAACTAAGATCTCACGTGATCATTATTGAAAGCTCTGTATATATCCTTTCATCGCATCGATCTCTCTCCAGTTTTTTTTGGTAATGGTTCAATAAACTGTCAATATTTTGCAATTTTATCGTTTCATGGCACTAACCAAGTCAATTTCTTTTAATTCCATTCTATTTAACGAACACCCCCGTTTAAGAAAACTCTTCATAGTTGGCCATCGAACTAATGTTGTATATTATAAAAGGCAATTACAGTTCTTGACACCGCGTGATATGCGCAGTGGAGCAGGTATCTGTTTTATGTGACAGATACCAGAAGATAGACGCCAAGTTAATCAGAGTGCATCATGTCTCCTTTTAGAACTAACCAAGGATATTCTACGGTAGAACATCATTGGAACTAACAGATTTGGCTCCACATGTAGAAAGAGATCTTCTGTGTTCAGATACATGTAGGGGATAAAAAAATTCTGATGTTACTACGGTTTTCTCGTTACTGAAAGCAAAAAACAATCGATCACAAGTTTATGGTTGGCGGCCGTAGCCATATGAAGATAAATATAAATGCATATTATTGGAAGACAGGAAAAGAAATGTTAGTGGAAATTTTTCATTTGTGATATTTTCAGTGAATATGTATTTACAAACTATTCTTTTGCCAGTTCTTTAAAACATATTTGTGCTTGAAAACATTAAACAAAACGAAGGTTATAAAACCAAAATACTAATTGCAGCCCACCTTGTCTTAACTAAAATATATTTGATTGATGCTATTGCCAACACAAATCAATAAGCCATACATTAAAAATATATATTGGTCGAATACCTCGGTTTAGAATAATTTTATGTTTTCTATTCTGACCATCATAATATAGTCACTTCCAAGAGTTTCTTTAGAATTTGTTTGTGGTTTGAAAATTTATGGTTTTTATTGCGCCAAGAACATTTTTAGGACATTTTTTTACAGAATGATGCAGTTCGTTATAATTAAAATATCCCTTATAGCGTCATATACTGTACAATTAATTGTTATGATCAATTAATACACATTCTGATTTCATAATATTACTATATGAGCTCTTATCGATTTTTGTAACTGCCATTAATTATTTCTCCTCGTTGGTTCAAATTTGAGTAGTTTCACATCCGGTACGGGGAAAAAATATTGTTAATCATCCTCATTAAAAAATCCAAAAGTAGATCTTCGATATTTCTTCAGCATTACTCTTATTTCTTACTCTGGGATTGAGACCCTTTACCCTTCACCTTGTAGATCCATGATAATTTCATTCCAATAAACTTTTTATACTTTTTATTTTCTTGCATACTATTACAACCAATAAGTACTTGTATCAAGTGGATTATTTTTAATGTATCTGATATAAATAGATTTAAATATTTGATTAAAACATAATATTTTTAGTCGCAAACTCCTCTATAAAATCCTTATTTTACTATAAGGAACGTAACGAGACTGCAACCAACAGCTACTATCCGGGCTATGTGCCCCGCCGAGCGCTGAATTACAAGTTACAAGCCTGGCGCGTTAAGTGTAATAATTGCATATTACCATCAACACGCTATTGCTTCAATTGCAACAAACACCAGCTGAAAGACTGATCCTACTTAAAGGTGCTCTTGTGCCAGTCGTTACACACCACTTGCAGACTGCAGTTTCGAGCTGTTGGCTCTCGTTAGTTCGAGATAGGCATGTGACAACCGACACGAGGATCACTTGACCATTTAGTACATTTCGGTATCTTTGGGATAGCGACATGTAAAATAGTCGGCAGGCGCCATCTAGCGATCCAGTGTCTGTAAATATATAAAGTAAAAATAATTGTATAAATATAGTTAATAAGAGAATATAAAATATAGTAATATAAAAAAAGTAAATATGGGATATCCTTAACAAAAAATAAAACATTCCTTTTACATTTTTTTTATCTATAAAATACCTTTTTATTTAGAATTTAATTAAACTTCGGATTCTTCTGCATAATATCGAACAAGTTTTGTTAATAAATTTTTTTGATTAAAAAATGCCTACTATGATTTTTTGATTTTTTTTTCATATAATTTAGCATCGTAGATGGCCTTTGCTCTCACTCGAAATTAGGATTACTTGCCTAATACTGATTGTGTTGTGTGATATACTAATTTAATTAATAATCCAAGATCCATAATTCAAGGGAATATCGTACTAAAGTTTAATACTATTTCTTCTACATCTAGAAAGTTATGAAATATAGAGAGATAAATTATAAATTGTAATTATGTTGTCATTTTTATGATACAATAAAACAAGAAAAGTACTTAAACAAAGTGACGCGCCGCCTAGATGTTGTTTAATGATGGAGAATAGTTTTAGTCGTTGTGAAGGGTGGCTTATTGTTAAAATGAAAGTTATATTCAAGAAAATGTTCAGCTTGGACAAGTTGCGATTATTCGTAAGTTAAGCTTATGATTAGTAATAATTATCTTCAGTATTTGAATTAAAAAGAATATATACATAATTTTTTACGATTTCTTCGGCACTGGTATCTGGTGCTCCTTTTATTTTATCGTGTTATGTTACATTTTGAAAATATTCGAATGTTAAATGCAGGATTTATTGTAAAAAATTGAATTTGGCACAACAGGGCTTTCAGATCGCAATACAAGGATATTTATTGGCTTACAAAGGGTTTTCTTCTGCCAAACTGTTGTAATACATCTGATATGGTTGGTAATATAAAACTAACAAAAATTTAACTCGACAAAGAGGATTATTTTTATTCTGCTTTTGAGCCAACGTTAGTATGCACGTTTTATATGTTTGTTCTTGGAATATCCGTATATATTGATATTGACTTTCTTAACAATCTTGCATAAAACTTGCAACACATCCATTTCCCATGCGATGTTTCAGAGCACCGTATCTAAACATTTTGGATCAGACTTTTTACAACTAATTTATAAGGCAGATATATTATCGAATTTGTCAATATAAATTTTACTCCTTGTTAAATTTAATCATTGTGCAGTATCTTTATGAAGTAAAATAGGCAGGAGATATAAAGTATTGCATATACAAAGTGTTTTCCTATTCTTGAATAAATATGTGCTATAAAAAATACTCTAAGAAAAAAGTTTAAAACAGATTATTATTTTAGTGTCATGCGAAGGATAGCTCATTACTCATTAACACAGGCACATTACCAGACATTTTTTTACAACAAACCAGATCCAGCTCTCCCAGTTTATTTTGGCCTGCTGGACCGTCCAAACTGGCCCATCATCTTCTAATTTTTATCTAGTCCTCTAGAGAAATTAGACTATAGTCGGAAATATATTTACTGGGCAGTCAAAAACCGCACCAAAAACTTCACGACCTCCTTAAAATACCTTTACTCTCTGTACTATCTCGCCTGCAAATCAAATCACTTATCTTTATAGGTTTATAATATACGTCGGCTTGTTTGATGAGGCCATGTCGAAGGGTTTACCGGCGTTAATAATTAGCTCGTAAAGTTTTTGTTGCATTTTTTTATTGTCGATTAAATATACACCTGATTATACCAGTCTCATTTTGAGGATTTTTTTGGGGGTGAAAGAGACACAGAACCGGATCTAATTTTTTATTTGATGAATTGATCAACATCAAAAGTTCAAATAAGCTAAAATAGTTTGGACTTAAAGTGTGGGTAGACAGACGAGTTATCTGAGACAGTTCATAATGGAACCAAGTTAAAATAAAATGTCAATAACGATTCTTAAGAACGTCGCTCATTTTGATTTCTATTTTTTATTTCTAATATATTTCCTTAATTTTAGTAAAAACATGTTAAAATTTAAATTTAGTAGTGGCTACCAAAATATGGATTATTTTAAAAATATTTCAACACCTCATCTCACCATTTTGGATGGGCTGGCAATTTTTCTCTATTCATAATGAAACCACATTAAAACTAAGATTCGATAATATACAAGAGAAAGATTTTATAGCTGTAAAACGAGCATCTATGAAAGCAAAGTAAAATAAATGTAAAGAAAATTTCTACAAGATTCGGCACAAGACCTACAGATCATCCTGTAAAACACAAGAAAGAATATGGATATAAAACAGATGAATCTAAAGAATTTATTTAAAGCAAGAGTTCTGGTGGTGATAATAGGGACGAAAACCCGGAAAATGGTTATCTCTCTGGAAAAAATGTCATCAGTTTGATTCTGTTCACAACAAATAAATTTGCTGTTTCTTACATAACCAATGTTCTGAAACAAAACCATTATCTATCTTTTCTAAGAGCAACACAATGTCTCTCATTTCGGATATGTAAGGGATGATAACTCTTTGGGGCCGCAAGACCATAGTAAACAACTGATTTTAAAGTTTATTTACCGTATTTAAGTATACACTAAAATATGTTTCAAAAATAATAAATTATGCTAATAGCTATAATCGCTCTAGCCATGCATTCGACGAAAAAAAAATAATAAATGTGTAGTAAAATAAAAATACTTACTACTAAAGTCCAGTATTTCACTGGTTTTCTATAAAAGGAAATCGATTCATTGCCACCAATCAAGGTGCACATTGTGCGTTTCCAAATCAATTGAAAATAATGTCCTATAACTTGCAACATACTACGTCTTCAATCGGAAAACACAAAATAAAATCTGATTGCAATAAGCTCCCAGCAGGTAGATTAATCCTGAAGAAAGGACTACAGTGAAGGGTTGTTGTGCATTGCCAGCCGAAGACTAGTTTCGACCTTATTAGCTCCCATTAGTACGGCATAGGTGAATGAATAACAACACTTCGCTGTTCCTCTAGTCATAAAATTACAGACAAGAGGTGTCCGCAACTTGTCGATAGCTCCATTTGTAGTAGGTATTTTTACTTTACTACGCATTTATTATTTTTGTAATAATTTATCCACTTTGCGTTGGCTTATATATTTTGCTAAAATATGTTTCCATATTGTTTCAGTTTTGATACTAAAGTCATAACTTAATAATTTTAGACTGTGAGAAACTTAAAAATATTTCATATTGTTAAATTGCACAGGACCACAAAAAAAAACAGAAGCACTTATTCCTATGTATTTTTGTATTTTATAACGGAATATAAAGTGCCAAATTTAAGTGCCCAGTTTAAGTGCGTTTCCGTTGTCAGCAAAGTTTTTTGCCGTATATGTGATACTGATCAAAGTTTGAGCATTTTGGGGTATTTGATATAACTCTTAGGTATTACTAGTGTTGCCGCCATTTTATAAGGGGACACGCACACGCAGATCACATAACAACTATTCTCCGTAACATTGTCAAGTGCAGTAGCTGAGATTTGAACTCAGGAGAAATAAGAACGATTAACCGTGTTGTCTTTCACACAACCATTTCTAATCCACTGTTACTATCTCGGTAACACTAAAAATGCAATTAAACATCCACATCCTAACCACATTCTGACACGTAAATACAGTCTGTTTCCAATATACAGGGTGGGGCAATAGTGCGTCGGACCTCGATATCTCGAGTTCTACGATAACTAGAAATTTTTAAAAAAATTGGAAGTAAACTAGATAAAAAAGTCTATAACTGGAAATTATTTTCCAACATACACGGTAAGCCAAGACGAAATTACAGGACCAAGTGCCTTTTTTAAAATGGAATGCTATGTATAGCAGTACATTTTTTGAAGCCTCTTTCCATATATTTAATATGGATACTATTAAAATCAGGACGGTTAGCAGCAGGTCAACGAGAATACTATATAATTCGTAATGTCTATTACATTTTCAAAGCTTACATAAGTTATTTAGGTTTAAGTTCTATTTTGTTCAATGTAGATTGATTGTTCTAATATTACAGTAAATTAAGTGTTAGGACATGACTTTAGTGGAACCCACACTAAGCCTCAGTTTAAGTTTCTATAAAAATATTGACTTTATTCTGGGACCCAGTATTTCTTATCCAGATCCCAAGTCGGTCCCTTATAGGCACAAGTAGAACATTTTGATCGGGAACCTTCAATTAGTCGAGTCACGATTGTTATGTGATAATGATAGTCGAATTTTCTGATTAGAAACTGTCATTACTTGCTTTTCTTTAACTCACAATGTATTTTCAATGATTGTCTAAATCTTGCATCCTTTATTTAACACATTTCCTGACATAATCAATTGATGAAACTTTGCACAATTACTAATATCGAATGACAATACAGTATCCTACCGTTACTTTTGTAAATATCCGCATGTAGGGGGCGCGGGAGTGAAAATTGATTAAACATACTATCCAACCGGCACCTCCGGCAAAACGTAGAATACAAAAGGGTTGTGTTTTTTTCTCGCCTAATTAGAGACTTCTACAGAGGCTGCCACAATATTTATGTATAATAATAATTTAATTAAAGTGTGACTAAAAAGTGGAAAATAGACAACTTTTAAAAACTTGCTTTTCTTAGAAAATCGTACTGAAAAGTAAAAAATTATTTTTCATGTACGACTGCCAGAAAATACTTTGTATGATTGTACGCATGATTGTATGAAAGGGGAAATACAAAGTGCGCACGCTTTGCTTTTCTTGAAGTCGTACATGAAAAATTATTTTTTACTTTTTAATACGACTTTGTAAGAAAAGCAAGTTTTTAAAAGTTTTTTTTTTATTTTCTTATCCGGGAAGCAAATAACCCAAGATACTTAAATTTTGATAGGTTTCGATTACGTAACGAAACAATATGCAACTGCATATAAATACGCTCCCCTTCTCGTAGGTACAGAACTTTTATTTTTCTTTGTGGCCCTGTGTTATTTTTAATAGCAATCTTTTTATTTTTAATTTGATTTTATCTGCATATTTTGATTTGTATTTGATTTACTCCAATATTCTAACATAAATATTGTTTTGATTTTCTCAACATTATTTCCCTTTATGTTACTTATCAAATATTTTACTAATAAACATTTATCTAGAATACAGAGTTTCACAGCCATTATCAAATGAAATGGTTTCTTCTAATTAGGTTTTACCATGATCGCAAAACTCGACTTAAGGTCGGCATATCCAAGCCAGAGAGATCCGATAGGGAAATTTTTACTGTTTTTGACCATAACTTCTTATTCTAAAACACATATTGCAAACAAACTATAAGACTATCTAAGTAGAACTATAACAAGAGTAGAGGTATAAATTTTCACGCAATAATTTCAAACATATGCGAAATAGTTATATTTAAATTTAGGAAATACGAAGATTGACATAATTTTCAAAATTGAATCTAACTATTTTGCAAACAACTGAAATAATTGAGAG
Organism: Leptura quadrifasciata; assembly: GCA_963675555.1. Taxonomy (NCBI): domain Eukaryota; kingdom Metazoa; phylum Arthropoda; class Insecta; order Coleoptera; family Cerambycidae; genus Leptura; species Leptura quadrifasciata. The sequence continues at coordinate 136,591,856 of OY776676.1, forward strand.
AAAATTCATATCACTATACCTGTCTTAGTACTACTTAGGTAGTCCTATACTTTTTTACCAATACATGCCTTTAAAAAAAAGTTATGAACAAAACTAATAAATATTTACTTATCGGATCTCTCTCTCTCTTGGATATGCCCACGTTAACAGTTCATACTGTCAGCTACTTCAGAAAGATTCCAAATCCCTCTGAAGAAGCTGACTCAGATACAATTCCTTCATTATTCTTTATATATTTCTTAAGTGAGTATTTCTGAAAAATACGTGGCTGATTCTCTGTATGATGTAAGTATATGGTTTACTGTTAAAATTGTCGTGAATAATTGTTCTTCACAAGTCCACGCTAAAATTAAAACTCAGCAATAAACAGCAAACCTCCTAGGCTGACAATTCATTTCAGTACAATTTTTTATGTAGGTTATTGTTGTTAATGCAAATATGTTGAAAAAATATTGATAACATTAATTAATAAAGTAGTTAGTTTTTTAAATATTCCAAATTTCAAATCGCGGTCCACTCTTCTAGACGGGCTTACAAATATTTTCATTGATTTTCCTAACGTATTTCATCGGTCTTAACTTAACCACGCTAAGATTAAAACTAAAAAATTATTTAATCCAATCAATACAAACATATATATTGAGAATCAGGACCGGCGGAAGGGCCAGACCCGGGCGTCCGCCCGGGACGCTGACTACAATGGGCGCCAATTTGATAAAAACTTAAAAATACTCTATGTATTTTCAGAGCTTAAAAATTTGCACAAAAATGTATAGTGTAAACAAAGTTTAAAAAATCACAAATTATTGTATTACTGAAGCTAGGACTTAAAATGTCTACTAATTTTTTGTAAATTTCCCATTGCCGCCGCTCCATCTAAATGTCATAATAATACAGTACTTACGCATATTATCCGCCCAGCTAGAGTCCACAGAGTCCACTGGAGACCAAAGGGTGAATAACTTAAAAAAATGGTCATGTTTGAATATATCTTCATTGTAGACATGGGAGTGCTATATCGCTAATCTTAAAGGATCATGTAAAAATTCGGTACAAATAATTTAGGCAAATAAAAAACAAAAGAAACTCCACCACTGAGAAGTATAAAGTTGTAAAATTTAATGAGGTACGACCAAAAAAATTTATAATTTGCACCCTTCAAATATTCGTGGTCTATAACCATCGATTTCCTTCAAATGCTCTTATCATTACGTATTTGAGCAACTTGCAACTTCGGACGTCGGGTTTAAGAAGATTGCCAAATTGAAGCAAAGTTAAAATTAATCAAAAATTATTTGCGGTCATCAATATCTCAAGACCGCTTAGTCCGCTTATTAGTTGGGCTAGCGATGATGTCTATTATGACATATTAAGCAAAATTAATTATGAATCTGTAATTAATGATTTTGCGGAAGTAAAGGCGTACAAAGCTATTTTTTCTTGAGGAGATACATATTATAATAAATACATACCTACCTATTTACATTTCAATAAAGTGAATAGTACATCTAAAATCTGATTTTACTTTTTTCCTCGTTCATATGCTTGTTTCCGTAGGGATTTAGGAAGAGGGCGCCAAAACAGGTATTTGCCCGGTATGCATATTTTTCTTCCGCCGGGCCTATTGAGAATTTTTTTATATTGCAGGAGAAAGGGTCTCATTATAATTAAAATTTTCGACTTCGGACCTGTAATCCTGTAAAATCAGTTACGGAATAACTTGTTTTCTGTTGGTTCTAACAAAAAATTATTCCTATAAATTACGTTGAGGATACAATTTTTGATAATTTGTATCTATAATTTTTTTATAAAATTAATAATTTAAAGGTTACAGCATCGCGAAAGTTTAACAATTTCTTTTATTTCGGAAAGTGACAGTAAATTAATAATAATTTTATTATGATTAATATTCGTTAATTATTAACTATTTTGACAATCCACAGCTGAAGTGGCAGTGCATCTTCAATTAATGTTCATTTAGTTTGTTTACGAGGTCCAGGTTAGTTAATATTTAATGCATCTACACCTGTTTCCGTGAATTGAATGTCTTTGTCATTTTTATATGGTAATAACGCCTCAATTTCATCTTGCAATGGCCCAATATTAAATCATGAATCTTTTTGCAACATCATAAGGTATATCCTATGTGATATTTACTTACACTATTGAAATGCAAGTCACTTTTGAATTATGAACACCGTTAGAATATTAATTGAAAAATCTGTAAATTGTATCTGACATATTATTATGTACCCATATGATTCTCTCTTAAAAAAGTACAAATTAAATTAATTTAGTTGAAAATTATAAACCCATTGCATTATCAAGTCCACTGTTAAATTAATCATATGTACTAATATCCTTCTCTCTTAAAAATAAAAATACAAATTAAATTTATTTATTTAAATAATATAAAAATTATAAGCCCATTGCATTATCAAGCAGTAATTACTGCATTGATTCACCAACATATACTTCAATTGAATTACTTTCACTAATAACTACATAAGTACATACATATTTACCTATTCCACCTGTGTATCTGATTCATACCCGCCCAGTCGCTGCTACTGTTCGATGCTCTAGTACCTTGATCGGTCAGATATGTCGCTGCACAGAACTGTGAATCGAGGCCTATTATCGCTGCACTTGTGATCCTAGCATTTTCAATGCTAAAAAAATAATAGAATGATTATGTCATTAAAACAAATTAAATTCTCGTTACGCTGTAACTTTTAAGCTATTACTCATGCAAAAACATTTCATTATACAAAAATTGTCAAAAATTTTGTTTTACACAAAGTTTATAGCTACTTTTCTTTGTAAGATCAACAAAAATAGAGTTATTCCGAAAAACCTAGCTTTACTCCCCCTTTATGATAAAATAGAAACTGAAGTAGCCCCCCCCCCCACGAAGTCGAAAACTGTTAATACGAGCCTCCCCTAATACACTAAAACATTGTCCTATATTTAAAATCGACAGTCTATCTGGAGTAATTTGTAAAATAAATAAATTTTTTAATAATCCCAACCATGTTTCTTCTGCCACCTAACCTAATATTTTTTCTGATGTATTTATTTTGTTTGTTTTGTTTATATTCTCTAAGCCCACGGCTTTACCGATTACAGTCTTACTTTAAAATGTTGCTCTGGGTGATTTGACACCCATCCAAGATTACCATTTATGATGGTATTTTTCTCGACTTCGTTTCAAATCTATGCAAATGTAGTTAATTTTGTAATATTTAACATATTTTCCTATTTATGGGGTAAGCAAAAATTATTTATGACAACATTTTTGGTTACCTTGTAGAGGTGGGGGAGAGTAGTAAAATTTTGAAGGTCATTCGTGAGCTGACGCCTTTGTAATATTGTCGCATGCTCGCCAGTGGCACCGCAACTAACCTATGTCCAAGTACACATCTCTGGTAAGATATGGCACAATTTTTTTGGTTCAATTAATGAAAGCAATGTTCAAAAACGAGTTTGAATAACGAAAGATTCATGAAAGAATAATTTCCTTAATATTTCAAATGAGAATATTTTATTCAAAATCGTTTTTTGAATTAGTACACGCCACCTTTTGCTTGCTGCTGCACGTTTTATATTTTTAATTGGTATATGTTTAGCATTCTGGTAGAAATGGAAGGTAGATATATAATACTTCTTTTAGACATGTTTGTTTTGTTCTTCTAGAGTCGTTAAAAATAAAAATAGGCGTCATTACACCAACCATTTATAGTCCACCGTATAAAGAACAAGATCAGTGCGTACTTCTTCAATGTGCTAGTAGTTGGAAAAGATTGTTGTATGTAACCTTATCATTAAGAAAGATATGATATTTTGTCATGAAAAATCATTCTAAAAATATCAGGAAAATAGGTAAAATACTATTATTAACTTGAAAAATAAACAAATATTTCGCTCATAATATACAGGGTATTTTGATGGACCAGCTAGCGCAAGGTGGTAGATGACCTCAATATGCATAGTCTTGACTTTCATATATGTTAAGCGAAATTTGTTAGTTTCAATTTAGTTTAGTATTACTTTAGTTATTTATGTTTTCACGTATTTTTAACTATACTCAGGTTTTGGCCACAAAGATCGTCATTATATGGCTTAACCATTTATTAACGTCAAGATACTTTTAATGAACGTAGGCCAAAAGTGGGCCTATCACCCTAAAAATGATTTTTTTATTGGAACTGAAATTATTTGGACAAAAGAATCTTAATATATGTATTATTAAAACAAAAATCATTCCTTCACTTTATAAAACTTTAGCGAAAAGTTAAAAGTTATAGAAAAACTAAAAATCTTAAAAACTTCTTTATTTTATTGACAATCAACCTGACAAGCCATTGTTATTAGAGTCTATTGATTTAAAAAAAATATATTGTGCTTACTACTGTAAGCATAATTGCGAAATATATATTATTATTAGAAAAATACTAAACTCTTTTATCAAACAACAAAAATCCAATATAGTCGACATTAGTTGTTACATTTTTAGTTAACCAGTACCCTTAGCTACTATTGCTCTTATCGATAAGATAACCTTGACATTAATCAGACATTGTTAAACAGATTTTTATAGTAAAGTATTACTTAACTCGTAATTGTTAGTTAACCAATGATTGGAAAACCGGCTATTATTGGTAAAATCTTATTTAAGGGGAATATAAGGGTTATTTCTCTCTGTTAATGCTGATAAAACAGATAACAATTTGTTTCAACAATGACGAGCAAAGGTAGTCCATTCTTTGTGTAATGGCTATAATATTATAGTTGGAGTGATCAGTTCCCGGCACATAAAAAACGCAACAAAAACTTTACGACCTCATTAAAATACCATCACTGTTTTGCTGTCGCGACAGCAATTGACTCGCTTACCTTTATAGGTTTTTAATGTGCGTCAGGTGGCTTGATGACAGGCATGCCGCATGGCTTGCGGTGATAATAATTATGTCGTAAAGATTTTGTTGCGTTTTTTGGGTGCAGGAAAGTCCTTACTTGGACTATACTGATCTTTGAATATACGAATATATTTAATAGTAGAGGGTGTAAGTTCTTAATCGTTACTACTTCAATGTAAATACTTGAAAACTTTTGCATTAATTTTCAAAGGTGTACATTTCGTCTGTTGCCGAAACTGAATATAATGCAAGAGGTTCCAAGTCTTTACATTGAAGTAGTAACAATTAAGACGCTAAATGCATTCATTTCATATACTATAAGAAGATTTAATTATGGGCTTACCCACTAAATAAAAAAATCGAGAGAACTTTATTTAAAGCAGACAGTTTATTGCAATTTAGTTATTTCTCGTTTTTGTGTGATAAAATTCTATCCAGAAGTGCTAAAAAACCATAATTTCGCTAACAATAGAAAAATTTTAAATTGCTGCATCTAATTCTTGTTACATAGCAACAGAATAATAGTGTGTTAAATCAAAATTTGTTCACTTTAGAAATGGCCCATTGATATTCTGCATATTTTTCAAGTAAATGACGAAAAGTATAAGTATGTTCTACTCAATGTTCAGTTAGAGACGCATCGGTCTCTAAGGGCAAGTCATTTTCAAAGAAAAATGTATTACCCTTCCATTTCCTTATTGGAATCCAATGTACTTGTACCTACTATATATTTTTACGTGTCCTTGTCAAAAAATATAGAAAAAATATATTTTTTTCAAGCTTCCCCCAAATAACTAAAACAAGGTTCAATTTTTCAAAGTTTACAGGAAATCCAAAAGAATGTTTTAGTATACACAAATTTTAAGATGAAGATGAAAGTAAAAAGAAAGTCCAATTACACTCTGGTAACTACTCAAAAGTTCTGATTATCCGTCAAGAGTAAATCAAAACCGCCCTGTGTATTATTCTAATATGGTGCAAGTAACAAACTTAACATCTTTAAAGTAAATGTGTACAATTAATTTATAAAATTTTCCATGAAAACGGAATAATACTGATCTTGTTTTTATTGTTCCATAGAGTTTTGAACTGCATAAATCTCTTTTTAATTCATAATAAACCTTAGATTGTTCTTTAGAGCATAGTATTACCAACTGCACAAAAACTAGGCAAATAATAAATACGTACTAGCTTTTATAAGACATCTAGTTTTCTTACACAGTCATTCATCTCATAGTGGTCATCGTCATTAAATAGGTTTTGGTAAAATCATAACAAAATGGCACATACTTTTAAGTAAGATATTGTTAAATTCAATGCAAAAAGAATGGGCCATGGTTATCTATAGGATTAGTATATTGATTATACATACTAGTATTTCTTTCTTAATTAAATACTGACATCCAAGGTAGCTTAATGAGGTATTATTTAATTTAGCTCTGTTTGGTAAATAGATCTATGAATTTTAAGTAATCATTGCTTTAGAAAATAAACTTGGTGTGAAATTATTTCGAAATTTCGCTATAAAAGTGATATATCTCTTATTTCTATAAATAGCTTGCCTGACTTTAAATGTATTTACGTGAAGCACTAATTTTGTTCGAAATAGAATCCACACTTTCTGAGTGAGAAGCTTTATAAAACGTATACATGACTACTTAGAATACTGACTAATGCATTTGGTTCGGGTTGTATGATATACATTTAAAAATGAGTCATTTTTTAAATGACATTTAAAAACCCGTTTAATGTTTTATCTAAAACATTTGACATGAAGAAATGCACGTATTATTTGAATGAATAACTAAAATTTTATATATTACAAATATGCCCAAACATCCAGTTCTTTTATAGGTGTTAAGTGTTTTATAATTTTGGCTGGTTTTTCAACTACAATAGATGACAGAATAAAAATCTCGAACAACAATATGTAGTTATCATTGACTTTTATGGAGAAGATAGAAACTAGTTAGTGAATAAGGCTAAATTGAAATCCCATAGAATATGAATGGGGCCAAATGAAAGCATGATTTCAAGCTGTTTCAAAAGTAGCACTGAACCTTATTCCGTTCGCTATCATGCTGCGCTTTGATTTCCATTGCCATATGTTTTAAAAAATTTCATTTCCATTTCGGGTCCATAGTAAATAATTATATTCGTTGTTTATTTTGTCTATTCCAGATGCAGTATTTCTTCTAGTTTTAGCCATTAGCCTTTCTTCCTCTGGTTTTCTGGTCCAGTGCAGTAGAAGTATATATTTTCTCTCATGCGTATTATTTCTTCTGTATTTTTTTCATATATCTGAAGGTTTAGTTTAGGTGTTCTCTGAACGTTTTCTGCTTTCAAAGAACATCCTGCATTTTTCTCCTTTTCTCTATATCTCTCATTCTTCTCTCAATGCTGCTCCTAATCTTTCGTTTATGTTCTGTGTCCATTGTTGTTTATTCGTCTTGAACTTTTTTAGCTATTTATCTTTACTTACCGCTTCCTTTCTTCTTAGGATTATCTTAATTAACATCAGGGGCGGTAGCTCAACTCGTCTAGCTTTTTCCCTGAGTTTACCTAGCCAAGTGAATTCGAACCTCATCTACTACTACATAACTTTCAATCATGAATTATCGCCAAGAAGTGGTTCGAATTCCATTACATACTGTAGAGTCCCATCTCCTTTTTTCATCTCTTAAACATAGCAGGATCATTGACATGATCTGAAGCGCGGTTAAAAACATTCTCATTTGAGATTTCTCTATGTTGTATTAGTAAATTATTAAAGTATTGTAGAACTGTGTAAAAAAGTATACACTCCCATAAGAAGAATTTCGAGAAAGTTATTAAAATATGATAAAACTACATTCAAAGGTTTTGTTTCTGAATTAGCATAGTTGGCTATGGAAACAACTGAAAATTGACATTGTAAGTAATGTTCTAGTACCATCTTGACGAATCCGACTCGAAAGAGAGGGAGAGGATGATCGTATACGGCACTGATGAGAAGTAAACATTTCGAAACAGTTTCATGTTTTAGCTAAAGAAAGTTTCGTTTTTAAATAACTACTTAATTCATTTTTATAAAAACAAAGTATCTTTAGTTTAAATTAAAAATAAATAACAATTATCAATAAAAAACTACTAATACTTGAGAAAACTAACAATTAAAAAAATAATCTTCGACGTCATTTAGAGGTGTAAACTATTTCTTTTAGATAGGGCCAAAGGAAAAAATCCAACGGTGTAAGATACGGAGATTTTGGATTCATCTACCTGAATAAGCTGTATTCTGTATTTAAATAATTTGTTACAATTATAGCATTATGTCGCGGTACACCATCTTTCTGTAATATCAGGTTATGCTAATATTTAACGGAACGTCTTCTATGATATTTCTCCAGTAAGTATGCCTTAGTAAAACTTGGGTCTTATAATTTGTCCGTTAAGAATTCCGCACCAGATGTTTTGGAAATTAGTTTCTCTAAGCCACTGAGGATTATCCTGAGACCAATAATGGCAGTTATGTCAATTGTCTATTCCATTATTATGGAAACGGGATTCATTTGACTACATGATGTGTCATTTCTTGAGCAACTGCCAACCATGCTACAAAATTTAGACGTATCTCGCTATCTCCAGAAACCAAACCCTGATGTAAATGTATTTTATATGACCGCAGTTTATTGTCTCAGAATTCTTTGAATCGAAAAACATGAAATATCAGTTTCTGTCGCTAATTGATGAATAGAAACATGCGGGTCTACAAAAACACGGGCTAAAACTGCAACTGTCTGTTCTTCATCTCGTGCGTTTCTAGGTTTAAAAACGTTTCTTTTATTCTCAAAACTTCCGCTTTCGCCCATATTTTTTGCCAATTTGTCAAAATTAAATATCGAGACGTTTCATTTTTATTTATATTTCAAAAGAAAATCAGTGTTAGTCGAACAAAAATTTGACAAGAACATTAAATTCAAATCCAAACTACAACATAAGTTATACATATGTATATAAATTTGTTTGTCCAAACTACTTCTCAATTCTTTAAAGTAGAAGACAGAGATTTGCAACTAAAGGCATTGCAGAATTTTAGAAGTCATAATTTCCATGTCATAATTTTCATATTCGGACACATAAATTTCAGCGGCTCAAAAAAGGATTTTATGAACTTGATGGCGATTTTGCAAATGTTTTAGTGAGATCGTAACGAGCGAAATAGAAAAGGTAGCGAAATTTTTATTTAGATGAAGTTATTAAAACTCCTGAGAGAAAGCCTGCAAGAGAATACAAGTAAATATACGTGTTAAATCAGTAGAGCGTATAATTTGTAATATCTAATAAATATTACTTAGTAAGAGGTTTTAACACCTGCCTGTTTCGACATTTTTTTTTAATAATGTTCCATATTTCAATATAATATATTCATAATTGGAGAGGAGTTTCGTCTTGTATAGTATTATTGGCAATTAATTATTCATAGTTCTATTTAACTCCAAATACCTTCCTGTAACTGTCTCCGTTATCATGAGCCTTGGATGTTATCAGTATTTAAATCAAAAGAACATTAGCTAATAAATCCTTTTTGGTGAATTTCAGGGCTCTGCTGATTCTAACTATTCCCAGCCTTCTTCGGACCTGTCGCTCGACGAAGAAAAAGAGACGCTTCGACGGGAGAAGGAACGACAAGCACTTAGTCAGTTGGAAAAAGCGAGGGTGAGCAGCTCATTTTGTTCTACCTAGAAGCCCGCTTATGTTTTATTCTATTTACGGATGATGTGGGAATTCTTGAAAATTTAAATTTGAGCAGAAATGCATTAAGTATAGTTAAAATCACGAATGTTGTCATTCACGTCATTAATTTGTGCATTTCTGCTGAAGCTACAACAGAAGTTTAAAGTATAACGATGCATTTTACAAATGAATAATACCGCTAGTTGTAGCCGCAGCCAACGTTCAGCATTCGGTCAATTCAGTAGCATACAGCGGACACATATATTAAATATATTGATTGTACATTTCTTTCTGTTTTTTTATAAACTTTTAATGTTTGTTACTGTGATATTTTAAGTTTCTTGTAATTAGGTAAATAGTTTGTTAGTTTATTTTTGTGTTTGTAAAGAAACTATCCTCAAAATGGCGGCACTTCATTGTATTTTCATTTCAAAATACTTGTCTTTTGCATACGTTGAAAATTATAAAATGATGACGTGATTGACAACATTCATGATTTGAGCTACACATAATGACAACTTTGTATAGAATTAGTAGACTGTATATCGAATGGTTAAGCAAACAAAAAAAAGCGAAAGTTCTAAATTAATATAGAAAATCTCCGAAATTCAATAAATCTCAAAAAATAGTAGAACTTTGTCTAGAACAGTTTATTTAGAGACCAACCCGCTTTGAGTAGCCTCACAATACTATAGCACCACACTTGAATTCACTATTATAGACGCACATTTCGCTAACCATATTAGCATCATAGGGAGATGATTGCAAATTGTTTTCAGTTTTAATAATCTCCCGGTGATGCTTACATGATGCACATCGAGTAGTGTATTTGAGTGTAATGTTCAAGTATTATCATGTTTTGTGGAAATAGTTTTCAGATACTAAACTTATTGATTTGCGTAAAATGAGTCTTAAAACATCCCCACTTCTGGGATCCGGACACCGCGTAAGGTTCTCTCTTATATAGAAAAGAGAGAAACATTTTCTTTAACTTCGGTAGCTTTTGGTCTGCTACCTCAGCCAATACCGCAAATCTGGCCCATTGTAAATAAGCTATCAACTTGCCTTCACTAACAAACACGATTAATATCTACATTTCCGAAGACTTAAGATACGTTTCACAACCAGTTTTACTATATACAATTCCTTAAAACAAATGGATCTCATAATAATGATAATAAAGTATATATAAGAAAATATTAAGAATTATACTAGATCTAGCAAAAACATGGCGACATCTCCATCATAATTTTTCGATACCAGTCATACCACCACTTAGTGGTAATTGGTAAATTGAACACTAGTTATATGGAATTGTATATTTTCAATATTAGCCCAATAAATAAAGTATTATTAATATATATCTATGCCCGTTTATAAATATCAGTATTAGCTTTATATGCGATACGTATATGTATCTTTCAATGTTATCTTAAATTTTTATTATTAGTAACACGAAATATGTGTGTTTTACGACGACATTGCATGACTTTTCAAATGTTAAGTAAATTATTGGTGCAGTGTACATCATCTTATAAATATCCATATTTGTTTCATATTTTATACATAGATAGATAGATAAATAGAGGAGCTGGTTGTTTGGCTTTTACCACCCCGACTTTTTCAGGTCTATTATAGTCTATTGAGCCGGCAGTGCCCAGTTAGAAGGCCCACTATTTTCTGGTGGCCTTCCTATTCTGGCTTAGTAGATCTTCCGTGAATTTGGCCAATCGTTAATGAACTGTCTGGCCTGTCTCTGTCATGGGAGGTTCCTCCACCATTCCAGAGATTTATTTTGCACCCATTCCTTAGTAGCTGCTCGTATGCATAGCTTTGCCACGCCACAGAAGGGCTCCGGTTCTATTGGTGCTTTGAGTGCGCCTTCTTTGGACAATTCATCTGCCTTTTCGTTTCCTGTGTCCCTTATGTGTCCTGGTACCCATGCTATATTCTGGCTTTCCAGCTCTCGTCAAGCAGTCCCACACTAATCTTGAATTGATTTGCATGGAACTGATTGTTTTTATTGCCGCTTGGCTGTCATAGAAAATGGCAATCAACTGGTCAATCGCTCTTACTCAACAGTGTATGGCAAAGTAAGAGAAAGTTTTACTTTAGCCCATTAATATGCACTTTAAGATAAAGATGGACGATGAATAGCTTCATAAACTTAAATATGCCTTAATTCCAACCTGAAAGTGAGCTGACTGATCAAAAAGTGCCCCTTTCCGTAGATACATTTGTGTCGTTTCCAATTGCCGATATCGCCGGTGCAATTCACGATGCGCTTAATATGCCATCCCTCCTCCTCTCATCGCGGTATCATGAGGTTTTCCAGCTACTGCCGTTTGGCGTTTATATCGGGTCAGGCATTCATTCAAGTTGACAAATGCGAGTAACTTGAAAATAAATCATTTTTAAGAAAAATGTTTCGGACGGAAATATCATGATTTTAAAAGAAGGATCTAACGAATTTTTTGAAAGCTTGGAGGGCTTCAAGGTCATAGTTTGAAAATTTCCCGAATGTCGCTATAGCTAAGGAGTTGGCAGAAATTTTTATATGATTTTATTGTGTGAGTGAAGTTGAAAAGTGTAAAGACGCCATAATAAAAAGTCTGAAAAACCATTTCAGTCAGTATGGCGATGCCGAGTTTTTAATGAACAGTTAGTTAAAAATGCAATAAAAAAACATGCTCCTATATAATTTTATTGTTTCAGCCACTTGTTTTAAATATTCTAATGTTTTTACAATTATTTTCTTTTATTTCAAATGATTCTGTAGCAGTTCAAAATATTGAAGCAAATATATCCGTAAGTAATAAGTTTCAAACGAATTTTTGGCCTTCTAAATCCACGTACTATTGCGGCCGAGAATAAGTAAGCAACTAATTTTCCTATTGTAAATATGGTTCTCACCAGTGACGCATCACTCATAATATATTTTATTATTTTTATTAATATCAATCTCATTTTGATACCCACCAATGATTTCTTTTCAAAATAATTTAATTGACATAACTAACATAAAAAAAACCTATTTACAGCAGACTTTTTGCAACTGCCGTAGTGACATTGACTTGAGTTCAGATACTACGTTTTTGATATTACTATAAGAAACTCAGCAGCAACCAAGTTCGGTAGCTGCTGTAATCGGGCAGTTATATCAATACCTTCATCTCATATTATTGCTAGCTACAACAAAATCATATACCCGTATTGCCACCGCCTTCCTAGCTATTATTTACATTCTGCCTTGAAGCGTCAACTTTACTTTAAAGTGAGGTTAGAATTTCGCGAAACGTCAAAAAATACCGCTTGCTGTACACTCCTACCTCGTTGAATTTTACGAATTGACTGCGGATTTCATGATGCGCACCACCTGCCAACCGACATCGTAATGCCTTCTAGCTTACATAAGAAATAATATATGATTTTAAAATTGCATGTTTTCGCTTTCAGTCAAATTTCGTTTCATCATAATGCGCAAGAGATTTCGGCGGATATTGCTGTTTTCGCCTCGAACCATTGTGGAATGTGATACCTACCCAAAATATATACGATCCTTGATACCTATTGATCCCCTGGCTATAATATATATCTGAAAAAGTGTCTTGGAGGGCATTTTCGTATTTGCCGCAAAACATATCTAGGAGGTGAAAGGCTCACCTGACGGCTCATCGGTCATTTCCTCCTATCACCAGTAAAAACTATTTTACCTTATACTATATTATGTAATGTATGGTTATATATGTACCCCCTCTAACGAAGAAAGGTTTAATCCCTTAGTAGAGAGAATCTAGCAATATGATGCTAGTTCGCCAGTCGTTTCAGAGATAGAATTACTGTTTCATACCATAGAGGTACTAGAAAAAGGAGAACGGTCTAGTTACCCATTAGAATGAAATGGAGATAACTGGAATATGCACCATTGAATATATAAGAAGCGGAGCCAACACATCAGGCCAAACAATTTCGTAGTGAATCCGTCGCACAACTAGTTGCCTCCCATCCTGACGATCCACATTTTGCCCCGCGAATTTTCAGCCGCAAAGCCACCCCTATCCCACCCCTAACCACCCCAGTTGGTGTGGCGGTCTCTGACCCTGATAAAGCTGCTTCCTTTGCCAATTATTTCTCCACCGTCTTTCAACCTAACCCAATTCCCCAATTTACCCTCGATATCGTTACACCCTTTGTTGACACCCTCAACCAAACTACCCTAACGACTGGTTACGAACCAATTTTTTACTCGCCTTCGGAAATTCGAAGGGCACTCAACTCCATGAGCGGTAAAAAAGCCCCTGGTCCCGACGACGTCCCTACATTCGCCCTCAAACACCTACCCATTTCCGCCTACCTATTCCTAACCAGGCTGTACAACTCGTGCATGCGCTGCCTGCACTACCCGCGCGCATGGCGAGAGGTCAGACTGGTTAGTGTCCTTAAACCTCGTAAATCACCCGATTTACCGTCTTCCTATCGCCCCATCAGCCTTGTATCATCTTTGGCAAAAATCCTTGACATCCTTATCCTTAGTCGGGTCCAGAGCAGTCTGGATGCCTCTGGATTTTTAAACAAATACCAGTACGGCTTTCGTACCAGTCATTCCATTACCCAGCAGCTCTATCGAGTCGGCGAAATTGTCACAACCAACTTCAATCGGGGTCAATTCACAGGGTTTGTCGCCCTTGACCTCGAAAAAGCCTTCGACAAAGTTTGGTATCCTGGACTTTTGTATCAAATCCACGTCGCGAATATTCCGATTCGCATCATTAAAATGATGCAATCATATACATCTAATCGCAAATTTCGAGTCAAAGTCAATAAGGATTGCTCTCCAATCACCCCCATATTATCTGGCATCCCCCAGGGGTCATCCCTTGGTCCCGTCTTATTTAACCTCTACATCAACAATCTACCCCCTCCCTTAGATCACCGCACTACCCTCTGCTTGTACGCAGACGACACCGCCATCCTCACCACATCCGTAAATCCTGCCGTCATGACAAACTTACTACAACGACAGACTGACATCACAATATCCTACTACCAAGACTGGGGACTGACGACAAACTATACTAAAACTCAAGCCATCTACTTTTGTAAAAAACAGAAACCTGTCACCACATTTTTATCACTCAACGGCCACAACATCCTCTGGCAAGAGGACATCACCTACCTCGGTGTCACTCTTGACAAAAAATTATATCTGAAAAAGCATGTTTCAAATGTCACCGGGAAATGCTGGCGGCGTACCTCTCCCCTATTTCCTATCCTTAAAAACTCCCCCCCATCCCACGTAGCCATTTTAATCTACAAATCCTACCTCCGTCCCATCCTTACCTACGCCTCCCCTATTTGGTACCCCCTTATCGCCCCATATATATAAGATACTAAAAATTTCTCTGCATTTACCTTCACGTACCCGCAGCACGGACCTTCATAACATTACTGGCACTCCCATGCTCTCAGATTTTATTCTTAAAAGGCTACTGCCAAATTTCGCGAATACCTTAGTTTCCTCCACCAATCCTACCCTGCACGACCCCCTTACCCCTAAATTCCATTCCGCCCCCAAATATCCATCCTTAAACTACATTTTCACCCCCTAATAATTGTATATGTTGTTTGAAAAATAAAAAAAAATACAAAAAAATAAAAATAAAAACTAAAAAATAAACCAAAAAAATCATACATAAAAAAAAAAAATTCAACCAAAAAAAATATAAAAAACAAAAACAAAAAAAAAAATTCTATTATCATTATTATATTAATATGCCCTTCAGGCCGAATCACTGAAAAGAGCCATTTAAATTTTATGATTCGTTTAGTCTAAAAGATGCCAATACCACACCAGTACAACTAACATCCTAATAATAATACATACTAATACACATCATCCATTCTCACACGTACCAACACAAGCATGCTCATATTCATCTTACACACCAGCCAGCCATGAGCACGACATGTCATATACTTTCAATGATCAGGCCAATACTAATGTAACAAGTAAGGAACAAGTAACCCGACTGGTAAAGTGCAATAACAAGAGTGATTTGTAGTAGATAAAAGTTGTAATTAGTGTGTAATTATAAGGACTAATTATTGTAAGTTAATTTAGTGTTAAATAAATCAGTAGTTAGTGACAATTCGTGTTGCAATTAGTGAACCTACACTTAGGGTGATTAGTAGAGGGTGTAAATACGTAACAGGGCTATTACAATGCGATTTTTCAACACAGAAAATTGTGTAGAAAGATGAAGTTTCATAGTAAGTGTGAAGAAAATTTGTTTCCTACGATTTCTATTAGAAACTTCCGGTTTAATATAGCTACCTATGTGCTAAATTGTACAGGTATATATAATACAAAGTATAAGCTACATCCAAGTAACTTCGTAAGCCAATTTCAATTTGAATAAAAAGTAAGATAATATAAGTGGATAAATTTGGAATAGGATGTATAAATTATACTAGTGCGATTAATCAAACTTGTTTGTTATTTTACATTTTTCCTAAGCTCTTGACATGCACCAGTCCCAAAATAAATTTAAAATTCAAGAGTGGAGAAGTAATAGTGTATCTAATTCACACACAATCACTTAAAGAAAAATATTACGACCTGCTTGCCGTTATAAGACATTATGATTTGCATGGAGAGGTTTCTTTTATAGAAGTATAAAAACATTTATTATATCTTAAGTATAAAAGAAAATCAAAAAGAGACTACAAAAATAATATAAACAAAAACAGGTCTTATCGGTTCATCAGGGATGCATGGATATTTACACACTACTAAAGGACCCTTTGAATTGCATTGATTTATATTTATTTATATCATCAGCAAATACCTATTTAACATTTTACCATATAGGTAGAATTAAGTGGTTTATATGGAGGGGACCATATCGACTGTTTAAATGGAAGAATATGGAAACTGATCTATAAGTTCTACAACCTAAAAATAAAACAGCCTAGTTCAATCCATAATTTTATATGGCATTACAGTATGGGGTTCCGCTTATAAAATAGTTCTACGACCCTAACACAAAACTACATCCTTAGATTAATTTTTAATAAAAAAAAGCAGCGAAAGCTTCTGAAGCGTCTTTACTGAAAATGAATTGCACGATATTGCGGGTTTATACATGCACACTGCTATGGCATAAGTAAAGTACATACCAAGAAGACTCTTGAATCCATTGTTGAACATCAATATGAAACAAGAACTAGGGCAAGCAACGCATATAAGGTACCATATTATAATTTAAAAAATCTCTTATAAATGCATAAAACGCAACGGAACCAAGTTATATAATAAACATATTAAAAAAATTAGAAAAAAGCGTTTCAGGATAGAAACCAAAAAACTGCAGCCCAAGGAATCACTACTTCCACATCCAGATTTTTTATCCAAGTCTTATACGCACTGAATCTCAATGTAAAATTTTATAGAGTAGGGGTGGTGGAGGGGGGTGGCTAATATAAGAAAATGTTAGAAGCCCTTGGTTCTCGTATACACACTAAATCCCAACTTAATTTGTTACTCCCTTTAATAATAGGGTGGGAGTGGCAATAGGGATGGTAGAAGGGGTAGCTAACGCCAAAAAAGTTTTTGAGACCTTGACTTTTCGTATTTACCCATATTTGCCCCATTCACCCCCGAACCCTTCAACGGAATTAGATCAAAATATAATCTAGTTCCAGATCTCGTTATAACACATAAATGTACCAAATTTCAACTCAATATCATAAACGGTTCCAGAGTAAACGTGCGCACAAAAAAAAAAGTTACAGACAGACCGACAGACAAGAATTGTTTTCGCTCAAATTTAAAATCTCGACGTTTCATGACATTTTAAGCCCATATCAGCAAAAAAAAATATTTTTTTTGCGTTACTATATTTCCACTGGACGTGGAAGTAAAATATCTGATAAACAACTACACTAAATTTTTACCCATCTTATCGTGATCTAACACAAACGCACAACACACACTATTTCTTATACTACAATCATTATGATGTAAAATTATGCCATTTGAAATTGGGAAGAACGTGGAAGAAGTAGCCCAAAGATAGATAATTGTAGAATACCGGATGTAATAGATCTGTTATCTATATCTAGTAAATTATTCTCTGTGATTTTAAAAACAGTAGAAAGTATTTCTAGATATACCACAATAATTAATTTTGCAATTATAATAATTAATATCTAAAGCGTCAAGAATTTTAGTCATATCAAGTAATGGTGAAAATTTGGTCATTTATATTACATACAAGTGAAGAGGTACTAAAGCCCTTTCGAAATCCGAACTGATTAAAAGAAGTTACTAAGTTTTGTACCACGTATTTAGAAAAAGGTTTGAATATAGCTGATTTTGTAATTTTTAGACGAACGGATAGCAAGCTAATAGGGTGTAGATTCCAAGTAGTCCTGGATTTCGTTCCTAGGCTTAATACAGGGATAACACCTATTTCTAATGATATATTGGTAATATAGGCCAGAGGGGCCGATACCACTGTTAAATCAAACTGTAAAGTTTTATCTGATATTCCCTCAGAACCTATGGTGTACGGCTTCTGTTTATTTATGACATCTACAATTTTTTTAACAATATACAGTTTTATAATAAATTTTTTGAAATCAGTATAAATTATTCCAATATTTCAATATTAATTATGGTAAATTGGAAATAGTATTTGAAATTGAGCATTTGGGTTTCTAGTATTTTTTCAGATCTTCGTAACACTGTAATTTATTATAACTTTGCGCTTTTCTTATAGCTGTGTTTGTCTGCTGTCTTTCAACAAACTTTTTATTATTATGTGCATCATGACTCGCAATCTGTCATTTTGTAAATTTATTGGAGACAAGTAAAATAAAATACAAATGCATGTTTAAATAACTTATTACCGTTGATTAACAATTTCTTAAACACCTTGTACAATGATCACAATAGTAGCACTTAACGCTTTTGTTTGGCTTTTATTGTGAAAAATATGTATATCTAAACACATATTTCCATAGTTGGAAGTAATAAAAAATTTAGATAGGAGCTATCGTGAATTTCTGTGACACGAATTCTTAACGTGGTTTTTCAGTCTATTTTTATACACACTGAAACATTTCTACAATCAAAGATAACAGCACGCAACGTTTAAATTTACATTCACAGAAAATTTTATGAATTAGACATATTTATGGCGTTGGGGTATTTGTCCGATATATCTGTATACATTACAGACACTGTGTCACAATTTTTTCACTACGTTAGTTGCAAAATAAGCAAAATCTTTTTCAAAAAAGCAGGGGTTCTGTATAACAGTATAGCTAGTGAATATGTTTCCGGGGCGCGTATTTCTATAGTATTATCAGAACCGCTGCGTTCTGGATAGCGGCAGGATTTGGAAGAGACAAACGCGCTATATTCTTTTCTATACTATACTAATACGCAGCTTTAATTTCGCATTAAGGTGCTTTCCCGATGCAAACGACAGCGACCGGAGATATGTACCACGCGACAAGCTAGAGACCAACGACAGGGAGGGCTATTCTCCCGATGCATGCACGCGACAGCGACACACAGTTGTGAGTGCGTTGAACACACACGTTCAATACACTTGTACGAGTGATGAACGAAGACAAACAAACTGCAGCAGCGCGACGCGACAGGAAAAGGTGTCGCGGCACCGCTACTGAACCAGTCCAGAGATCTACTCGAGCGACAGCGACCGGAGACCGAGACAGTTGTCGCTCGCATCGGGAGAACTCCTATTTAATTCCACTAAACCAGTGCCCTGCGCGACACTTGCCGCTCTTTCCGGTCGCGGAATCCAGTCGCTGTGGCTTGCATCGGGAGAGCACCTTTACGCTAGACCTAGTTATACAAAAAATTAAAATGAATACACTTGTCAAGATCTTTAAGTATATGAGTGTAGTTATGTGCATATACTTATTATGATTTAAAATAATGTTTAGTAAGTGTATGTAGTGCAAAGATATTATGCTTATTATTTAATATAACTTTGCATTATTTCGGTTGTTAAAAATATTAAAATCGATGATATTCTTTAGTGGTGTAGAATATTTGTTTAAGAGAATATTTGCATTTTTGATAATCACCCTGCTTGAATTCTGTTGAAGCTACGTGATAGGCGTGTTCCGACCGTTGGCAAATTCGGGTAAATACTGAAATCTCACGCTGCGCTTCACAGAGAATAGGATTGTAACACCAATATCGGTCAGGGGCAACCAAATTCATATATGAAGGTACGTGAAATGCTTAGGGGTTAGACTGGACCAATGACTAACGTTCAATACCCGCATTAACTAGACAGTACAGATCGTTTACGCAGTGTCCACAAGTACAGAGAAGTACAGATCTACTCCTGGTCAGGGGTAGCAGACACGATAAAATAGAAAATCGATTTATACCATGGTGGTCGGGCCGGCCATCACATACGCTGCACCGGCATGGCGCAGCACATCGGTCACGAGAGTAAAAAGAATTTGAAGCACAAATGTATGCACCTTATATCAAATTCTAGCATCTGCTAGGTGTATCTACCTCAGAGACCTTCGTGCTCGTTGTAACGATAATGCAGGAAATTTCTCAAAAATTCTATACATTCAAATTGGATGAGAGCCCGCTAACTCGTAACATTATACAAATTAGACAGCATAATGCCCCTTTTACAATAAATGACACTCTACCGTACCGGGCGTTGCCAATTTTCCGCAAATCCCTTTAACCAACCTTCCACTTTTTTTTTTTTTTTTTTTTTTTTTTTTTTTGACGAGGAGGGGAAACCCTCATGGGCTCCCAACCTAAGTTGGGTCAGTGTCAGACTCTTACTGACTAAAACCCCTCCCCACAGGGTCGTCTGTAACACTCCGAGGGCACTGCAGCCTCTTGGGCTTATTGTGCACTCCCTGTTCCGATTTACACTGCCCATTTTAATACTCCTGTGCCACTGACAAGGTGATACAGGTCTACGAATGGGCGAGTTTTAACGCTTTGCGGGTCTGTTTGTGTTTGCCCGTAAATATTATATCTTCTGCGGGCCAGTGCCTCGCATTCATATATGATATGGTCTACTGTCTCTGGTACCTTGCCACATAATCTGCAGTCAAGGTCGCCATCGAACTTGCCAATTCTATGCAGGTACTTCTTAACGGGAAAATGTCCCGTCAAGAGGCCTATTAAAATTCTCAACTGTAGCCTGTTCTTTGGGAGCAGTTCTGCAGTTTCTTTTGGGCATGGTCCTTCAATAAGTGTTTTCCCATGTCGGTTACCTGGTATGTTCCTCTAGTAATCATTGTGTTTATTCCTGACCCAGTCTTTAATTACCCCTCTAGCTGAGCACTTGGTAATGCCCAGCACGGGTTCTGGGCCATAGAATTTGTTAGCTGCCCCTTGTCTAGCAAGTTCATCAGCTTTTTCGTTGCCATCTATTCTGGTGTGTCCCGGCACCCAGAGTAGTTTAACTCTGTTCTGCTCACCCAGAACTTCGAGCTCTTTATGGCAGTCCCATACCAGTCTGGAGGACACTTTGTTAGAGGCTAATGCCTTTAGAGCCGCCTGACTGTCAGATGCAATGCAGATCTGCTGGTTCACATATCGTCGTTTAACATTCTCACGTATACACTCAAGTATAGCCAGAATTTCAGTTTGAAATACAGTAGCGTGAAGTCCAAGAGAAAGGCTTATACTTGCCCTCGGTCTCACTCCATGTATTCCTGCTCCAGCTCCTGATTCCATCCTGGACCCGTCAGTGTACCAGGCCAGGCCTTTGCGTAGTAACTCAGGAGCTCCTGTTGACCAATCCCCTCTCTCTCCGATAGAGATACTGAAGGGCTTGTTAAATGTGATTTTTGGGACCATGTAGTCTGACCTCATGCACAATAGAGGATCTACTACAATGTTGATTATCCTCATATGTCCTGACTCCCCTGTGTGGAGAGCCGCATCACGTGAGTTTTGCACCCTGTATGCCCCCATTCTTGCCTCTCCCTGAATCACTACGCTGAGTGGGGGGAAGTCCAATAGGGTCTCCATGGCTGCTGTGGGGGTGCTTTTCATGGCACCCGTGATTCCCAAGCAAGCCAGTCTCTGTACCCGGCTTAGCTTGTTGGCTGCAGTTATTTGAGTGGCTTTAGGCCACCAAACTAAG
The DNA here is from genome assembly GCA_963675555.1 of Leptura quadrifasciata. Taxonomy (NCBI): domain Eukaryota; kingdom Metazoa; phylum Arthropoda; class Insecta; order Coleoptera; family Cerambycidae; genus Leptura; species Leptura quadrifasciata. The sequence continues at coordinate 136,613,664 of OY776676.1, forward strand.
GCAGCATATGTAATGGAGGGTCTTATTACACTGGTATCGAGCCAATGCACCATACCAGGCTTGAGCCCCCATGTTTTGCCATATAATCGTCGACATGTGGCCAGTATGGCCACCGATTTATGTGTTATCCTGTCTAGATGTTGGTTCCAGGTGAGTTTAGAGTCTATGATAACTCCAAGATACTTTACCTCCCCCGACATCCTCAGTATTGTACCTTGAAGAACCAGAGGACCCAATCCCTCCAGGTTTCTCCTTCTGGTAAATGGAACGATATTAGTCTTTGAGGGACTTATTCTCAGCCCCTCTTCATCGGTCCATTTCTTAACCATATTCAGGGCCCTTTGTAAACGGTCCCTAACTATGTTGTTAAACTTTCCTCTTGATATGATGACTATATCGTCAGCATACCCCTGAGCTTCAAACCCCTCATTGGTAAGTAACACTAATAGGTCGTCAACTACCAGGTTCCATAGCAAGGGAGATAACACACCCCCCTGCGGACAACCCCCTGCAACTGAGGCACCTAAAGTTTCACCCATCATGGTAGTAAATACCATCCTGCCCTTGAGCATGCAGCCAACCCACCTGCAGCAGGTGTCCTCAACGCCACGCTCTCTTGCAGTTCTGATGATGGAGTTGAAGGAGGTGTTGTCAAATGCCCCCTCTATGTCGAGAAAGGCACCCAGTGCCACCTCCTTATGTTCCAACGTCTTTTCCACCCTTCTAATTAAATGGTGAAGTGCCGTTTCTGTGGACATGCCTGCTCTGTATGCATATTGGTTTTGATGTAGTGGGCTTCTAACCAATACATCATCCCTGATATGTCTATCAAGCATTTTTTCCATCGTCTTAAGTTGGAATGACATAAGACTTATAGGTCTTAAGGACTTGGCGTGAGTATGGGAGTTTCTCCCCGCCTTTGGTATGAATACCACCTTAACTGGTTTCCAAATTTTTGGTATACAGCCCAGCGCAAGGCTGGCTCTATAGAGCATACATAGCTTTGATGCTAGCAAGTCTAACCCTTGCTGAAGCATTATTGGCCAAATTCCGTCATATCCCGGAGATTTGTACGGTTCAAACGAGTTTATTGCCCATCTGATTTTCGATTGATCAATCACCTTTTTAGACACTGCCCAGTCCACCCTGGTGACTCTGTTACCAGTTGTCTCCAGTTCCGTTCCTAGCCATTCCTCTGGTGATTTTTCAATTATTGTGGAGCCAGGAAAGTGCACGAGGAGTAATTCCTCCATTGTTTCTTTACCTGTTTCAGTATATTTCCCTCTCTCAGTTAAGAGAGAGTTTACTACGCACCGATTGTCCTTTGAAAGAATTCTCTGGAGTCTGGCACATTCCGAGATACACTCGATGCTCTCGCAATGTTTCCTCCAGGCGTCTCTCTTGGCCTTCCTCAATGCTCGGTTGTACTCAGTCAAAGAGGACCTGTAATCATCCCAATTTGCTGATCTTTTTGCAATATTAAATTTCTTTCTCACTTCCTTCCACTTACTATAACTTCGTCTTGCCCTATCCATTCTTTCTAAGAAATTGAACTCTTTCCTATCCCCTTCTTCATTTCTGTTTGTTTGTTTGTTTTTGTTTACTAAATTGTCTTTTCACCAATCATATCCTGCCCTATTGAAATCAAAATCTACCTTAAATCTGTACGTTAAAATTATATATTTGGTAGCTTGGATGCTGTCTCTTTGGTAGTTGCCTTGGAATGGATTTTTTTCTTCCAGCTTTTTCCCGTATCAACCACCCAAATTGAATAATTGTGCGCTTACCTTTATTAGTCGTAAGTTGTAATTGTTTTAATCCCTTTTTTTCTTAGAATTTTTAATTGTATCAACTTTTTTTTATTTACTGCCTAGGCGAAAGGTGTTCAGTTTTATCTTCTGTTTGTCTACTTGCTGTATTTATCCTATCCAGCCTTTCATCTACCTGGCTCGATCCAGGATAGACTCGGGGAGGACATTTGCATTTTTAATTCAAATAAAATTATCTTGAATTGAACTGAATTGTTAGACCATACGTCTTTTGCTATTTCTTGCAACAGAGGTTGGTTGTGCATTTATGATTTTGCCACAACAAACAAATTAATAATTTGGGCAGACATTTTTACTTTTTCCACCATTATTTCCTTCGGAGATATTAATTGGACTGTCGTAATATGCAGCACTAGACGTTGGAGTTTCTTGTAGCTCTTCTGTGTCTTCAGTATCCGTAATAAATAATAATCAATCACACCTATTTTCGCCATGCGCGAGCAAATATTTTTTGTTACCTGAGTCAACGTTGCAATATTCTTCAAGTGCTACATCATCAATAGAATACGGTACTTGATCACCACCTAAACCAATTGAAAACATATTTATTCGCTTCAAGTTTCCTACCGCAATCAAGAGGGGTAAAGTTGTTGGGTTCTTCAAATGAGCATTGGTCAAGATTTGTAAAATGTAAGCTGATCTGAGGAGGTGTTCCCGGAACTCTGATAGACAAGGTGGCAAAGAAGGAGAATCCAAACTCTTAACGTTTTCGAAAAATAATTTTTTATCCTTCATACGGCCAAAGCAGCACAGCTGTCGGCTGAATCAATCAAAACAGATTTATTCAAAATTCCAATACAATAATACCGCCCCAGAACCCGCCCGGGGACCGGCCGTGTAACCACCGCACTGATCGCAGTGGTCGATTGCAAGGCCGGGCGGACCGGATCTGGCTTGGTTAAAAACAAATTTTAAGACTTAAGCTAAACACCTTTTAGCAAAGCAAATAAAAATAGGTAATACCATTAAAAACATCAAATACCTATAAAAGATTTTAAAAAACTTAAAATTACACATACTTTAAACAACTTGTTCACCAGCTGTCGGCTGGTAGGCTTAAGGTTACACGCTCGGTCTAATTTGAAATTACTTTCAAATCATGACTTGTATTAATTTTAGTATATAATTGACAGTAAACTTTTAAAGAGAAAAATAAATTTCCTTACCGAAAGTTACCATCCATAATGGACTATATAAAAGCGTTTATTAACACATCTATAAAAAAACTGTCTATTCTTTAATATTAATGGAGGATATAATTGTCATGATTTGATTATGTATTGCAATTTTGGTAACATCTGCCAAAGATTTATAGTACACGGATTTTAGCAAAAATACAAGAACAAAATTATAATACGCTGATATTTTCTGAATCGACAGTTGATGTGGGTAGGAATACAGGATCAAAAAAGTTTCCATCCCTAACTGGTGAGCTTCATCCCTTTCTCACCCTTATAATGACACCGTTCTGGTTTTCAATAATATTTTGAATATGTGATGTTCTATGACAAAAATAGAGGTATCGAAAAATATTCAGAATTAAATTTTCTATAAAACGCGTCTTATAGGTCGTTTGCAGATTATTAATATTTATCCAGCCTTGTAATATTTTGTTTTGTAGCATTCGGTTTCAACAACTTTTTATAAATTATATAGAATTTAATTAAAAAAAGAACCAAAAATAGTCATTAGCAATTTCTAAACAAAACTCGTTTCCACACCACCCAGGAGGTAGAGTTTGTCGGTGCGTGTTTTTTTATATGGTTTCCCCTTGACACCTAATCCACTAAGGGCCGGTTATATAATATATAATATTCATAACCTCAGAATTAATAAAATTCGGTGTATATTTGATGGATGTATTCGAAATATGTCATTCTTTACAATATGTTGATGACAAAAAATTATTAATACGCTCAAATATCAGGCCTATAGTTACATGGAAGTATGTAACGAGAAAACTTTATAAGTTGATTTAGATTATCTAAGCCGTCAGTTATTTTATTGGAACCAATTGAAAATTTATTACTACATCTGAAGGTAAAGATTTATTTTTGATTGCTTCACTGTTCTATGCATGTATGCTTATTCAGAGACTTTGGAAGTGTACACAAATCACAAATGTCTCTTGTAGAATTACAAATGTTTCTCTAATAAAATTATCTCGTACTCAGTAAAATTTGTCGTTCTTCTATTTCCCTCCATTTCTTACAAAAATAACTTAAAAGGTCATGTCAAAATGTCATAATCAAACTACATGAAGTTGAAGTTTCTGGTTAACAGTAGTGCCAACTATATAAATTTAAGTATATTTTTAAAAAACAGTCATTTGTAAAGTTTAAATCATCGTTTAATCTTAAGTTTATACTTAAGATAAACGAATGGTTAATCTGACATTATAAAACTGGGCCTAAAGGCTTTATACTTGCTCAAATTCAATGTCGTCGTTCAGTTCCGCATTAAAGCATGCTTGTCCGTGACAGTTCATACACATAGCCGAACATTTTAAACCAACCTTTAAACATCCGCATCGCTTTCTGCAGCCCTTTTTGTAGGCACACGAAATTAGCGCTAAAATTCATAAGGGAGCTGCTGCTTCAGTAGTCCAAAACAGGTGTTAAAATATCACCTGATTTCTTCCATCCCCATTCTGACTCTAAAATATTTCCATGCCAAGCCTAAATTTGATGGTAAACCCCCAACGAATGTGGTTGCAAAGTTGCGAACGTCGGGGCGAGTAGCTTTGCCAAAGTAACCGTTTGACTAGAATTGCCAACCGAGGTGTTAAACAGGACATAACTCTGATCATTTATTGAAGTTTAATTTTTTTGTGCTTTATATAGTGCAAGAGCAAATATTTCCCCAACCTCAGTAATATCCTGTTTTATAGCATTTGGTTTGTTAAAGATTTTAACAACTTCTTGTAAATTTGTTTTCGAGTTTAATAAATTTATAGTTTGACGTTTTCCTTTTCCAAAAAAGCAGATGTAGTGTTACTACCACTAAATGCATGAACAAAAAGAACTGTTTTTCTTGAGTTCTTAAGGACTGTAAATCTTTAGATTTAATAACATAAAAAGTAATAGAAATATCGATACATAACATACAGCCTTTTTTGTAGAGAATTTTGTGACAAACCTTTTTCTATACTTATGTTTTTTCCCTAAGATACAGCGTTTAAAAGATATTGTAAAAAACCAGTGCGGTGTCCCTAAAGGGGGCGAGATAGGAATGAAGCTTGCCCCTTAGGGGTGGGAACTTTTTTGATATGTATTCTCACACACATAAGCTAACTATATAGACATTTCAGTTTATTAAAATTTTTTTCTTCTATTCCACATAAATTTGCCTAATTTCCGTGTACTATTAGCCACCTTTCAGCGGAGGTAGAATTTTAAATTTTTAATCGAAATTGTGCATAAACTGCTTGTAGACAAAAAAGTCAGCTCTGTAGATTAATATTCCGCAGCGGAAAATGCAAAACTTCTCCGAGAACCGCAATAGCCCAAAGCGCAGCGGCCGCAGTCACGTGCTTGCATTCCATTACGTCTATCGGGACTTTAACAACATGAGACTGGTAGACTGTATTTTATGGATGTCTTACTAAATAAACTATTCCAGCGTTATAGGTATAAGTCAGAAGTTTTTTCCACACTTTGCGTGAGTGGTAGACCTGACATGACAACGCTTCTGACGTGGTAGAATATTATTTTCCGGTATGTTCTTATGTCATATGTGAGCATATAAATTTCAATCTTGTAGATGTAATACATTTATGCAAATATTTGCAACATGTTGCTTAATTTTTACCCATTATTGCAACAGTAAAAGTTTGGTAGACTTGCACTTTTATCATTGATACTGTCTAAACAATCATGGGAAAAATCTAGCTTTATATTATAGACATTAACGCGTAAAATCTGTCGCTACCTCCCTGGCTATAGACCTTACTTGAATTTTAATATTGGATCTCGTTTTGACTTTAACAAAAATATAACCTGGGGTCCTCTTGAGATTCCGGGCCCTAAAATCGTCCCAGCACGCCCCTGGTGAAACTGCATAGCAGTGTAGTGCGAAAAACAAAACGGGGCGTTTAATTCTTCCACTACCGCTGTCCAGAGCGCAGGGGTTCTGTATGACAATATAGATAGTAAATACACTTCCGGGGCGCTGTCCAAGACACGTATCTAAAATAAAATTTCTGTTGTTTTTAGCGATGGGAATTAAATTTGGGATGTGAAAATAATATATTGTTTTATTAGGAGTAAAAGTGGCTTTTGCTCCGAGTAAGACATGTTATTTGTTCTTCAAAGGTCGATTAGCTATAAAAAAATAAAGAAAATTTTGCTGTGCGTTGCCATAAGCAACGGAAGTAGAAGTCCGTTCGAGCAGAAGAAAAAGTACTTTTACTTCCGTTGCTACTGGCAACGCACAGCCGGCTGAAATGTTAAACCTTAATGTCATCAAATGAGTAAGAATTTTCATGATTTCCTGACGTTTGAAGAAAAAAGTGTTTTTTGACATAATTTTTTTGTTAGTGGGTTTTATGTAAGCGGTTAAAAGTTGCTCATCCACATGCAAAAAGCTCATATTTTTTTAGGGGCTTAGTCAATACCTTTATCATTCATATACACATATTACAATATTTTATTACTTATGACCTTCGTTATTTGTGAATGCTCATTATTTTCATCGGGATATAGATCAGATGTATAGACATCTGACAACGCGGTATGATTATATATAAATAAAAATATGGTAGCTCTATTTAAAAAAAGTAGTTGCGTACCACTCAGTATGATAATATCTATATGGGTTTCACAGATATGAACACTTGAAATAAATGTATCGTAAATAAAGGCTCGTCCCAATTTCGGTTTCTGTAGCATGTCAATAGTGCAATAATCATGTAATATGCTAATTTATCGCAAGAACCGTAAAACCAAAGAGATAAATAAATTAAAATAAATTGTTATTATTATTTACTCATCTCTTGTTTTGGATTTTTGTTGTTCTTGAAACACATGCCAAGTATTGCGTATTAACCAACTTTAATTTCCACAAGTATTCAATTGATTGTATTTTTTTACAAAAGGACTTAAGTTTTTATTTATTTATTGTTTCCGCACCGCACCGCCCCGCCCGACCCTATAATTGTCAACACGCTTCGCCTCGTTGAATTGAATTAGCAATGGAATACATCCGAGTTCAAATCCTGTTGTCTTAGCCTGTTTTTTAAAAAATTTATTGATTACATCAAAAGTTAAAATTATTCCTTCTAAAAATGTTATTTTATTAATTCGCGTCTATTTTTTTGTTATATTAATATTGTTATTTAGCGATTGTTACATTCGTAAACTGTTTGAGAACCACTGGCATTTCTGGCCCATCGAATACATTCTTATGGTGGAGTCAAAAAGAGTACATAGTACAGCAGAAAATCAGGGGCATTCTCGTCTCGGATTTAGCTGTTATTTAATACCGAAGCGGGATCTCGTTCTACCATAGAAATATATTAAATTTTATCCGTTTTCGCCTCCTACCAGAAATGAAAACCACGACTAGGACATTCTGTGTAATTGCCATAGTCGACCAAATGGGTTGAATGTGTGAAAGTGTCGTGCCGCATTTGTACCTAAGAATTTGTTGAAATAAAACAAAAAATAAACATATTAAATTTGCCAAAAAGAAAAACTGGAGTTCTTTTAAGCACATTTTTAATGGCAGGCATAATTTTGTTTAGGAGTGGAACATCTACGAAATCTGACATCAAAATTGTAGAATGTTTGATGTCTATAAAAATTTACACAAACTTCAACCATGCCAGCTGTTCTTATTGCCCAGCAAGGACCAACGTGGGGGCATGAGCATACCCCTTGCCAGGAAAGGATGGTGATAAGATTGTTAATAATTAGGGAATAACAGGTTTAAAAGAAAATAAATAACTACACTGGCAAGTTAAAAATAAATAACTGTACTAACAACATAAATGAACTTTCTTGTTAAAATAACAAAATGAAAAAGAAAACTTACCAACAATCATTTTCCAGAATAAATAATTCATCTTATCACAATCTCAACATAACACTATCACAGGTTACCACTCACTCATCACTGTCACTGTCACTATCGCTGTTGACTCCTGCATTTATAACTATTAGCTCAATTACTTACTGCGTCAATCCGAATATCCGTATCCCACATCTTTTTTTTCAACTTCTTTAATGTGCTCTATACATTTTGGCCAATAATCAGCTGTAACTCTTTTTAATGCACTAGATAGAAGGCCTTTTACATGTTACAATTTAAAGGTTCTATTTTCCCCTTTACTTCATCCCAATTAAGCTCAATGGGATTCAGTTCACAGTGGCAAGGCGACAGTCGTAATACCTCAATACCTCCAGCATTAGCCATTTCATCTACAATATATTTCTTATATATCGGCGAGTGCTGTTTCGCTAGGATTAGCAGTTCGGTTTTAACCGAAGCGCGATCGAATGAGATACCGTCTAACCATTCTTGAATTTACACTTTTCGCCATGCACTGACCATGACAATGTTTTCAAAAAGTCTTTAACGCCAGATTATGAAAGGTCATTATAGCCAAATGACTTTTTTATAGTTATGAAAACGTCAACATCTCCAAATTGCAACTAGCTATTCTACTTCAGTAAGCAAAATGGGTCAACATTTTTTTTTACTATATAGAAAATCCACAATGTTTTAATTTAAGACATGGTAGCTCATGCATACCTAATTAACACAATCCGAAAACTTTCATTTTTTCTAAATATTTTGGAAACATGGAATTTACGAAATTCGTAAATCCGCTTGCCCCTGGCACTACTATTTACTTTTTTCGGTAAGACTATAGTTCAGGCGACGATGCGACCTTTGGACTCAGTAAGTTAAATTATATTCGGCTTTATTTCTATTCTTTTGCTTAGTATCACTTGTAATGGGTTAATGGCTGTCGAAAATTATAGTTTTATAGCTAAACTTTGCTGAATTTAAAAAAATACATTCAGGATTTCTTTTAAATTTTAGTCTAATTTAAATTATAAAACAGTCTTCCAACAAAGCATTTTTTAGGGAATCCGTCAAGAATTTCAGCGTTTCTTGATTACTGATTAGTTACAAAAATAAGCACTGAACGGAAATAACAAGAATATGCGGATATTATTTCGCTTCATACATTTTTGCGCTACGAAAATAGATCAAGGCTAAAACTCTTGAGCACTGACCCGGTTTGATGTACAACATTTTAATAACTTTTGTACTTAAGTGTGTCTGCAATGCGTTAGGCCAAGAAAACGTATTTTCGACTCCTCAGTAACCCATGAACCATTTGAAATCTTATAAGCTAGTTGTGATCTGGTAGTGACTAGATTTATGACAACATTTATAATAATTGCATTCACGCATTGCAAACTACGAGACGGCTTAGTGGATCATTAGAGTTGAGTCTAAAATTTATCTTCTCACGACTGCTGGTATATGCCGTTTAGCAGTGGCGCATAAATATATACACTTTAAAAATGGGCCTGTTACAAAAAAAAATCGTGTTTTTTTGTGGATACCCATTTCCAGAAATTGCAATGTAAATATTAATATAAGAAATTTACATTTAAGGTAACTAGCCTATACAATCTTTATTTATTTATGAAATATAATTTATCTGTATAAATTGTTGCTGTGAGGGGAGTTGATAATTAAGACTTAAACATAATTAAGTTGCATAAGCAATTACTTATTTTTTATAATATATTTATACAACAAAATAAATGAAAAGGACACGATTTTGAATAAATCAGAAGTTACTTTTTCAAAATGATGAAACGCGAGACATTTTCAAGAAACAAAATCCATCTTTTGCTATAGCCAAAAACTTGAAAAATCCATTATATCGTAGATCAATTTAAGAATTTAAAATCAAACTGCATAGCTCATTAAACTCCAAACAACCGAACTAAGAATACCATAACCTTTTTATACTAATCCCATAACCATATAACCCTATATCTACAAGCCCCATAATCTCATATCCCAGTAACTCCATAACTCTGGGACCGAACGAAAAATATACGATCTAAGTGGAAAGCAAAACCCATGATCCCGTAATTCACAACACCATAAATCCATAACCCTATAAACCCGCAAATTTAGAAGACTTCCAATAACCACTTGACCCAGGAGTTATGCGGACAGTAGAAAAGATATATAACCATCAACTGAGGTAGATGCTAATCTCTTCAATTTATAAATAAAACGACAAAATACACATAGATTTTTGCTTTATATTATTATTATATAATATATAGGCGTCACGGTAATAAAAATAACAAGATTTTAATTTTTCTAAAAAATGTTAATACCATTTTGACGTCCTGAACATACTTTCGAAAAGAAACATTTTGGTCCTAATTCAGCGATTACTACTCCTTTCAGCTTATTCTAGTTTTTACGAATGCCTTTTGGATCACGAAACGCTGGACAAACATTTCAACGCTTCACGAATGAAGTTCTCAAAGAATTGCCTTATATTTTTGTATACTTAGATGCCATTTTAATCGCAAGTAAGAATCAACAATAACATTTATTGCATTTGTGTACAGTATTTAATGGCCTAGAAACATACGGAATCAATATTAAACCAACAAAGTGGTTTCTGATAAAAACATTATTAACTATTTTCCAAAAACTTCAATTTTTAAACAACTTTAACGATTTATAGGAATGGTAAATTTCTGTCATCGTTTTGTTCCTAATTTTGCAGACTCGCGGACTTTTTTTTTTGTTTTAAAAGGTAAGCATACTGTATTAAACGAGACAGTTTTGTCTCATCATAATTACAATGAAGACGTAACACTTACTTTATCTGTTGATTGATCAAATGTATCTATGGGTGCTGTATTAGAACAAAAAAATGGAAATCTGGCTACACCTTTAGTCTTTTCCTCTCGCAAATTAAATAACGCTCAGAAAAGATATTCCGCTTTCGGCAAGGAATTGTTGGCATTATATACATCAATTAAATTTTTCAAGCATGTTTTAGAAGATCGTATATTTAGTTGTTATACAGATGACAAGCCATTGATAGAAGCGTTATTTTCAAATGCAGAAACAACTTCTCTCCAAATATGACACTTGGAATACATTTCACAATTTACAAGTGATATACGTCATATAGGTAAAGAAAACGTCATAACTGAGACTTTATCGTGTGTAAATGATTTTGCCTTGCTTCGACAACGTATTATTTTATCATCCACTTCAATTTCTCCTGTAAACTCAATTAATTCCAATTTACAGTTATTGAAATACGTTCAAATTGACATAAATTGTAAAGTCAATTACTCTTTACAAAGAATTAAAATTACTGATTCAAATAATGAAATTTTGTGCGATGTTTCGTTTTCTAAATGTCGCCCGTTTGTATCAAAATATTTACGGCGCGCAGTTTTCGATATATTTCATAATTTAATCTTTGCTGGTGTACGTTCTACCAACAAAGGAACCCGCAAACTTCTTATGGAAATCCGGCTCCTGTTAATTTTGCTCATTTTTTTATATGATTTTCTACACATCATCCAGATCAAAAGTCCCAATGGGCAGAAAGTCCTAGGACCCCAAGGTTCTGTGGTACATACCTTCAAAGATCACTTATTTTAGCCATACGCTAACATACGTTCTTGAAACAGAACTAAGTAAAAACAGCGAGGTAGCCTATCCAGGACATTGTACGGCAATTAATTTTTTTTTTGTAACACTTTAGTGTATTTTCTAGTGGTTCAACTAACGGTACTTAGCGACTCATGGTAGTACTTATAAGAGTACTTTCTGTGAGATTTTTGGTAAAACTTCTAAATATTTCTGGTCCAAAATGAACACAGATTGGACCTTGTGGACCAAGTTTTGCATAAGTTGTCAGACTTCCAAAGTCAATAAGTATACGAAAACTCAAATCGGCAATTTTGATATTCCCAGAGGTCGTTTTAAGCATAGCCATATAGCTTGTTGGACCATTACCACCTTTGCATATTTTTTCTTACATAATATAGTAAAACAGTCCACTTGCTGACCGGAAGTTTAACCTAAACCAAAACCGTTGTTAAAACTTTATTTCGAAATTATATCTGTCGTTTTGGCATTCCACTTCGTGTCCAGTTTGAATCAAACTTATTTCATGAATTTTCAAAAGTTTTGGGTTTCCATCGAATTCGTACAACTACATACCACCACAGAACAATGGTATGGTTGAACGATTTTATAGAACATTAAAAACTACATTGCTTGCCCGGATTAATTCCGTTCACTGGTACGATGAACTTCCAATAATATTATTAGGTTTGCGAGCCATGCCTAAAGATGATTTACTTTGCTCATCTCTTTTCTCATATCATTATTTATTAACAAATTATAAAATTATTTTGACAACTTACAATTTACAAATCCTAAATGAAATCTTCAAAACACATTTATTAGTCCTGACATTAAATCTTGTAAGTACATTTTCATTCGAAAAGACAGGCTAAAGCCTACTTTTCCGCTTGAGAAGAAGGGCCTTTTCGAGTGGTTCCTCGGACAAGTAAACTTATTACTGTCCTTAAGTATGGGAAAGACCTCACTGTCAGTATTGACCGAGTCAAACCTGCCTATTTATTAAAATAACACGATTTTAATTTTTCTAAAAAATGTTAATACCATTTTGATGTCCTGAATAAATATTCGAAAAGAAACATTTTGTATTCTAATTTTATGGATAATAACCCATACGTTCCGTTAGTTATATAGCGTTCAGATAAAGAAGTAAATTAGAAAAATGAAAAACCCGATTGATGAAGTAGTTTCTTCCGGATCTTGCCGTGGTCGTTGAACTTGACTTGATGTTTCGCTGATCATCCTGTCAGGTTCTTCAGAAGGAATCTAAACACTGAATTTGTTGTGTTATACTCCTTGTTATATACCTAGGCGCCGCTTCGCTTCATTGGTCATTGGTCCTGCTTGGTTCGCATCGCTGCTCATTCGTCGTGTTTGGTTGACCATGACTTACTACGGTACTGGTACTTGGCAATACCAGTCTCCACGTGTTACGAAATCGATACCCATCCTCTCTGTTAAAGTTGTTCACGTTTTTCATAATTTCCAGTGATTCTCTAATGATTCGCGGATAATAGCGCGTATCCCTATCTACATTTACTTTCTTTTTGAATAAAATCTTCTTCAGCCTATCTGTGACTCCCGCGACGTAGGTAGACATGCATACCGTGTTGGTTATTGCTGTTCTTCTTCTGTTGTTCTCCTCTAGTTATTTACTATGCATTGTATATTGCTTTGACTGTATCCGTTCTTCTCTAAAGCTTGTTGGACATTCTGTAGTTCCTCGGGTTTGTTATCGTCGTCGCATATTGTGTTGGCTCCGATCGTTACCTACATGCGACATCCCGCCACCATCCACAACAGAAGAGAGCGTTAATTAGAACCTTGGTCCACAGAGCCAACACAATATGCGACGACGATAACAAACCCGAGGAACTACAGAATGTCCAACAAGCTTTAGAGAAGAACGGATACAGTCAAAGCAATATACAACAAATAGTAAATAACCAGAGGAGAACAACAGAAGAAGAACAGCAACAACCAACAACGTATGCATGTCTACCCTATGTCGCGGGAGTCACAGATGGGCTGAAGAAGATTTTATTAAAAAAGAAAATAGGTGTACGGTTTCGAACAATGACGAAAATACAGCAGATGCTTCCCTCAATCAAAGACCCTGTCCCCAAACTGTTATCAAAAGCTGTTTACCAGTTGAAGTGCACATATGGTAAGAGATACATCGGACAAACAGGACGGAGTATCAAGTGCAGAATCAAAGAACACCAGAGAAATACCAGATTTGGATACACGGATAGATCGGCGATAACCATAAAATCTACTAGGAGGACGTCAATGTATTAGACAGGAATACGCACTATTATCCGAGGATCATTAGGGAATCACTGAAAATTATGAAAAACGTGAACAACTTTAACAGAGAGGATGGGTATCGACTTAGTAACATGTGGAGACTGGTATTGCCAAGTACCAACACCGTAGTAAGTCACGGTCAACCAAACACGACGAATGAGCAGCGAAGCGAACCGAGCTCGACCAATGACCAGCGAAGCGAAGCGGCGACTAGGTAAATAACGAGGAGTGTAACACAACTAATTCAGTCTTTAGAATCCTTCTGAAGAAGCTGACAGGATGAACAGCGAAACGTCAAGTCAAGTTCGACGACCACGTCAAGATCCGGAAGAAACTACTTCATTAGACAACGGCCGCGAAAACCTGCATTCCACTAAAAACTCGATTGTGTGTTAGTATTACTATTATTATTATTATTATTACGTATTTAATAGTTTAATACTATACTCATAGTATATGTGTCCACGAGATATTTGTTTTCTGATATATCACAACAGCTCCCCGGCATATTCACTTGTAGAAACTTTATTTCATGGTTTTTAAAGTTTCATTTATTTTATTGTTTATTTCAAAACATACATCATACTTCTTGTATTGCGGGCTAAAAAGAGTTATTATTTACTTCCTTATAAGGACTAAATTTGTATAAGATCTGCATGTTTATTTATTTTTTTCAGACAAAGCCGGTAGCATTTGCTGTTCGAACTAACGTAGCCTATGACGGCAATTTAGACGACGATTCACCAGTCCACGGTTACGCAGTTTCGTTTGAAGTTAGGGATTTTTTACATATTAAGGTAAGTGTCCAAATTATACAAACTATTTTTTATATAGAGCATGCAAAGTTTTCTCAAGCAAAGGTCTATTCTAATGCCTTAAAATAAGAAATAAAGTGTCTGTTTTATATCCTAGGAACAAAATGTTTTCTTGAACTCTCGATAATGGCAGTGAGAGTGAATGTATTGGCACTTTCGTTAGTTTCGTTCCTCAAAATGTGGTTATATTAATTTCATCTATAATATAGATATTGCATTAGAAATTTCTACAACTTAGAAATTTGTAACTCAGTATCTTCGTACTCTTGATAAAGGCCTAATAAGCCGAAATACAGTGAATAATGTTTCACAAGAAACCAACGACAGACATTCAATTCTAAATGTAGTAAAAATTTGAACCGTTTGCTTCCGATAAAATTATCGTTATTATTATATATGTTGTGATAGGTTGGAAATAAAATTTGATAAAAGAATCGAAAAGAGCAGAAAAAATTCACCATTTGAAAATAAACTCCCACGTTATAAGGAAGAATAGTAATAGTTATGTAAGCGTTCGAGTGATAGAGTTCTTCCCTCCAAGCACACATTTTTCCGATAATGCTTCAAAGAATACAGTTGAAATCACGAATGTTTTCGTTCACATCCTTTAATTTCTGAACCAGATCAACTCTCAAGGTCACACAGAATGTCCTGCATGGGCGTATTAATAAACACAAAAGGGAAGTATTTTGTAATGAAAATGTATGGACAATGATAGCATGCAATTTAATGAATTTTAACACAGTGCTTATTTATATTTGTATTTGTCAAATATACAAAAATAAGAGTTAGAGAGAGTATTTTTTTGAGAAAAATTCAAAAGCACGACAGACGTTAACATGTTTGTTCCATATTCAATATCTTGTTTGCTAGCAAAATTATCACTTCATTTAGAGAACAATTTATTAAAAATATACATACATTTGTAGAGCATACTTCATTCTGATTAATAAATATAACAGAGTAGAAAATGCCTTAATAATAAATTACCCTATTAACTATTAGAACATTATCTTAAAGATAAAGTATATTTGGTTTTAGTACATTTAGAGGGACGCGTAAAACTCTTTTACATATAACACAATTTTAATGATTTTTCACATTCGAAAACAAATGCAATTATTATTATTTTTTTTTAAATCGTTTTATATTCTCAGGAAGTTAATTGCATAGAATGAAACCTTTATAAAACAACATTTTGGCTAATCAGTTTGATTGAGTAGTCTCTATAAAACTTCATCTACATTTCAGGTATTATATGTGTGTACATCTCTCAACAAATTTAATTTAATTTTTTAAATAACCTGTCAATTCGTTTTCCATTTTAAAAATTATATTTAGTGTTCTGAAAAAAAATCGCTGTTTAACATTTATAAAATGAAGTACTGATTATAAATGTATTATTTTTTTTAATACAGCTAAAATGCAATGAACACACAATATAGTCTGCGAAAAATTGTTAAGTGGCAAATTTCCTTAGACACATCGCATCATTAAAAAAAATACATTTAATAATTTGAATTGAATAAAAAAAATTAGCCAGTCATTAGTCTCTGTGAAATCGTCATCCGAACTACTGTCGTCCCCAACGTTAATAATAATTTGTGGGACATTCTCCAGAATATGCTCTCTCATGGACCATGTGTTAATTAAAGATTCTGTATGTTTGACAACAGAGGCCCATCTTTCCACAGTACATATCTGTAGAGATTTTTTCCACATAGCCAAGCACTTTGTCATCACTATATCCTTCTTCACCTATATACGCGTCTTTTGCCAGGCATTTTGGTATTGTTCTTTTTAACACTGTAAAACTAAAGCACTTACAAACTATTTTAAATAATTACAGGAAATTTAAAACGCACGGTAAGAACACAAAAACTTACAAAAAACGAAAAGAAATAGAAAATGAATAAACTTGATTGGTATATGCATCCACTGCACGCCGCTGAATTGACAGAGAATTGACTGAATGCTCGACGCTGGTTGCGGCTACGAGTAGCGGCTTTATTATTCATTTGTACAACGCATCGTTACGCGTGGAACTTCTGTTGTAGCCCCTGGAGACGCAACTTTCTGCTTTTTAGCTCATATGCGCTTTGTATTTACATAAATAGAAAATTTGCGTGTCGTTGATAAGTACATAAATTGATGACGTGAACGAAAACATTCATAATTTCAACTATACGTGTATGATCTTCCATTTCACAATGCTCGCTTAGATTTGGGACACCCTGTAGCTCATTCTTCAACATTTATCAATAACTTTTGTCCGCCTAGATAAGGGTTTCGACACACTGTGCGTCGTCTTGGAAAAATCTTCAATATACATTTTAAGGCCAATATTGCCAAACTTAATCAGCCATTACCTTCGATTCCCGTCATAGCGACCCATAGCCCGATAGCCGTGTTGATTAAGGTGCGAGGTGGCAATCGCGATTAATCGACCAGGTATCGCACTACCGGGTTCGAATCCCGGCTCCGGCACTGTCGGAGGATATGGTTGTATGTTCGCGTTTTTCAATGTGTAACCCCCTTCCGCACAAGCCTCTGGGTTCTGGAATTGGTGGTTGTCTAATTTCTGTGGTGTTTATTTATTATTATTACTATGTAACGAAGATTATCCTAACTCAAAATATGCCCAGTCTGACATATGTATGAATATTTATATTTTAGAAAGACAGCCGTGTACTTTTGGTCACCAGCATTACATGCTTCCAATATAATAATTCTAATTGAGAAAAGACAAAGCTTTTTTACAATTTGTGTATCTAATTGCTAGTCTATCACCTGTGCACAAAAATTAATATTCAAAATATTTTTTAAATTTAGTATAATCGTTAGGACTTAGAACATGTAAATTTGAGTGTTTTTCTCAATTTAATTGGAAACGACTCACGATAGTCAGTGCGTGGGTCGATTTGGTATCTTGAATTACAATAGCTCTGTATAAATGATTATTATTTTCACGTTATTGTACCTGCCAAGCTACGTAAGTAAGCATACCAATTTTACATGGTGGAAATTTTTTCATCATTATTCTGAATAACAATTTACAACGTTTAAGTATTAGGGTCAATATTTTCGTGTGTACCTAATTAAGATTTCGTGATCTGATAACACTGCATCAATCTGATTATAAAGCTGGAACATACTGCACCATTTTTTTGTTTCGATCACGTACATTGTGTAAGCCAGTTAATGTAATCACTGATTTCAGGCTGACGGCTAATTTCACACGATGCTAACGAAATACGTATAAAAATTTAAATAAAAGCATTATTTCAACAGTTTTCGTTGATATATGAAAAATGCAGTGAGTAATAAAGCAAATTATTTTATTTTGATTTGATATGATTTACCAACGTACTGTAAGCATTGCTGCCACTTCTGAAAAAACACACGATGTGCCGGCTACACTACACTGGGATGGAGTGAGGTCATTCTTGTTCTTATTGCTCTTGTTCTTGTTACCAGCAGCGCAAGCCATATAGCATTGAATTATAGATAAATAGAGTGTTTGGCGCTCATCTTTTGTGTATTTGTCTTTTCCTCCGTTTCTGATTCTAGCAGCACATACGTTATATGGCATTATTTATGGTATTCAATTGTTGTCATCTGCCCATAGTATAGACTCTCTATTTTTAGTTTGTTGCTGTTGGATGTGTGGGTTTTCTTCAGTAGATGTGTTCATTTCCTTCTTGGGCCATGTCTCCAGTACTTCAATGTGTGTGCGTTTCTATTGTTTTATAATTGTTTTATCTCCTAATAATTTTGGCGTTTGCTGTCCTTTCTTCAGCCCTATTATTTTTGCAACTTGTTATGTGATGACTCTTTGAGTTCTTCTCAGGCCTCTACTATTGGCTTTTGTTGCACTTTTAACGCAAGCTTTCATGTCGGATTTCATAGTTAGTAATATGACGGCTGTATATATTGTGATTCCGTGTTGAATTATTTTCTTTCATGAAGGGTAGAAGTTGCCTTGTACAGTGCCCTTGTAATTTTATATCTAGGTTAGTTATTCATTATAATTTCTCTCCTTTTCAATTCGTTTGCCAAATGAGTTCCTAGGTTACTCTCTCTTATTAACGGACTCTCTTTTGTTAACGAGTCTTCTTGAAGTTTATTTTCAGATTTATCCAGATCCTGTTTAATGTTGAAGATATACCGCTTAGTTTCCGTGATAATTAAGACATCATCAACTTATGCTACTGTGATGGAGATTTTCAATGATTGACGTTTTCTTTATTGTGCCTTGTGTGACTTGATTTAGGACTATATGGTCAGGAAATAAAGTAAATGTACAAAAATTAACAGACTAGTTATTAACTCGTTTTCTTCTTGTTCTTCGCAACGTCATGATATAGATTTTGGAATGAATGCATTGAGTGCACATTTATTTTATGTTAAGTATAACATCTCACCGAAGTTTCTGTCAGTTCATTGATGGCACCACCCCAACATATTAGAGGACGTCCTATCTTCTCTGGTTTTCCCTGGAACTATTGACTGTTGTGTTTCATTCGGTTGATTTGGTCAAATAACGATAGAATGATAATACGATGCTGCCTTTGTTGTTGCGTTTTTTATTTTCACAGTTAAATCGAACTCGACTATACCATCATAGTACCGGGACCCATTTTTTTCGGAATTTACGAAGTTGGACCTGGGAGTCAGACCTTACCACCAAAATTGTCGTTAAGGGTATCGTTGGATTTTTCAGGATATCTAAAAATATGTATCACAGGGACAGCAAAACAGTCCGTAAAAATCCGATTTCAAATTTGAATTCAAATTTAACAAGAAACATAACCGTTCCTACCGTCCCGGGCTGTGACCCCCCCCCCACTTCCCCCTCCTTACATGTATTGGAGGGCAGCGTAAGTCGTTGCCAGTGTCCGCTATCTCAATTTAGTGGACGGTAATAAATAGTATTACATAATATCGTTATATAGAATGACTATTTTTCGCTATTGCGAAAATTTTAACGTCTCGTGCAATAAACGGCTACCTCTTGCACTAGTTCCATAAACAACTTTGATCGAAAATTAATACTATAATTTGTGAAACCTTTAAGTTTAAGTGAAGGGGTAGAAATATATTGATATAGTCGAACTCAGATGTACGGTGCATTCAAAAGAAGGCAACAAACACTTTACGACTTCATTATTATCGCAGTTGAACTATTCGGCATGGTGCTATCAAACGAGCCAACGCGCATTAAAAACCATCGAACGAAATAGTACAGATCCATACTTAAAATTCGTTATGTATTTGAATAGTCATATTAATAATACTAGACCGTAACGCACTGTTAAAATTAAACGACTGAGTTGCTGATCTGAATATTTTAAGTGCGTACCTTGGCGCAATTACTTTTGCGACTAGTTTAACGGCATTTGAATGAGGTCGTAAAGTTTTTATTACCTTTTTTGAGTGCATCGTAAATCTGAGCTCGACTAAAACTAATTTCATTAACTGTACAAATGGTTTAAAAATTATTTAATTTGCATCTTAGGAAAAATACGACAACAACTGGTGGATAGGCCGTCTAGTCAAGGAGGGATCCGATATAGGCTTCATTCCTTCTCCGGTGAAGTTAGAGAATCTTAGACTGCAGCAAGTCCAGACGAGGACGACAAAACTCTACTCAAGTAAAACGAGTTCCAGTTCTAATATAGGGGCCGCTGGTAACGATGTTTCCAGAGGTAGCACTCCTCCCACGCCTGGTATGTCCCATCCAAATCACAACGATTTTTTTAATTATTATTATTGATGTTGTCGTGGATGATTTTTGTTGTTTTTCGATGTTAACCTATTATTTATTATTCTTTTTCTAAAATTTTCCTATCGACCTCTGCATAGGTAGTTCTTGAAAGTATCTTAAAACAAGAATGTCGGTCATTTTCAATTGTGTTTGTTTTTACGGTAATAAGTTTAGTGATGCAAGAATACGTGTATGTAGTTTGTTTGTCCACACGAACTAAGCATAACTAACCATGTCCATTTGTATGCATGAGCCGACTGGGCGGATTTGGAAGTAAGCAGAGATTAAGTATGACAACAAAGAATAATACAAAATGCGATATAAAATACATGGAGGAAAGCAATTTTAGGTACGTTAAATTCACCTGGACAAAATCTAATTTTATGGTGCAAATGTTTAGGACGTATAAGGAAGGATGTTGTGATATATGTTTGAATGCACGCGACAACAATATTTTTTTATGAAGTAAAAAATTAATTAATACTTCGCTAAAAAAAAATGAAAAATAAAATATTTGATAGTATAAATTGTTAAGTATGGTCGAGTTAAACTGATAATAATAATAAAATCTGCTGTTTCACTACTACTGGTACCTTTTTCTAGGGCTTCACGAGGTGTTTTTTAGTAGTCTAGAAAACGATAATAGTGTCTAACTTTAATCCCCAAGACCCCAAGATAGTCTTTTACTGCTCAAAAACTGATTGCCGCAGTATTTTACCCTCAAATATTTTAATAACTCGCTTAGAAATATATTCCATACCTCTGTTTAATCTGCAACTGGTGTGGCATTAATAAAATGATTACCTCTTTTCAACATTATTTATTACTTAGAATTTAAAGTGAGTACAAATATGGGGAAGTTAATTGTTCTTTCTTCTCTTAACATGATTAGGTACTGATATATACATTCAGTCACTGGACAAATATGTTTATGAGGGTTGTTACCAAAATAGATGTCACCACAATTTTATTTCCCTCTATACTTGAGATTAGCATCATCATCATCTTTGCAGGCTTATATAGTTTTAAGCTAAGCTTAGTTTAGTTTCTGATTAATTTCGGTTAACTCAGGTACTTTTTCTCCGATCTTGGCTACATAGATTGACAGATAGAAGAGCAGGTTGTTTGGCCTTTACCATCGCGACCTCCTAGAATATATTTCTTATAGTACCTCATCCAGCTTTGTCCTTTGTACCAGACTCCACAGCTTTGATAAGGGCCCTTTTGTGTAGTTGTCCGCCATTATTGGTTTTTCTTCTCTTAGTACTTAGAATGCCAGTCTCGCTAGACCCTCACAGTGGCACAATACGTGAAGTGGGTCTTCCTCTTCCTCTTTACAGAACTCGCATGTTGCATCCTCTGCCAGGCCCATTAGACTCATGTGTCTATTGAGCCGGTAGTGCCCAGTTAAAAAATCCACTATTATTCTGGTGACCTTCCTGTTCTGGCTTAATAGATCTTCCGTAAATTTGGCCGATCGTTCTTTAATAAACTCTTTGGCCTGTCTCTGTCTTAGGAGGTTCCTCCACCATTTCAGAGATTCATATTGCACCCGTCCCTTAGTGACTGCTCATACGCATGGCTTTGCCACGCCACAGAAGGACTCCGGTCCTATTGGGGCTTTGAGTACGCCTTCTTTGGCCAACTCATCAGCCTTTTCATTTCCTTTACGCTCTATTCTGACTTTCCAGCTCTATAATGTCCGTCAAACAGTCCCACACTAATCTTGAAATGGTTTGCATGGCACTGAATGCTTCAATTGCCGCTTGGATGTCAGAGAAAATGGCAATTGACACTGGTTGACAGTGCCTTGTCCTATTGTCTCCCTTACGCAAAAATGTATGGCTATCATTTCAGCCTGAAATACCGTTCCGTATTTCCCTAGACTATCGGGATACTGGCTTTCGACCTTGTCCCGTATATCCCGACCCACTGTTCTGTCTTAGAGCCGCCAGTGTACCAGATTGTTTGTGCTGTTAGCGGGGAGACCGTTTTTCCAGTCCCCCTGACAGATATGCCAGCCTGAAAGTGCTTATTGAAGTTATACCTTGGGACCATTACGTCCGTGGGCATACCTAGAATGGAATCTGCCTTCATCTCTGAGTATAACCTCTGGTACTCCATCCCGTATTGCTGGCTAATTGGCATTTGGCCTTGCATTAGTCTGTGCACCACTGACCGAACTTCGTCTTGTATGAACATGCGTAATCGTGGCAAGTTCAAGAGAACTTCAAGTGCCTCCATGGGAGCAGTTTTTATGGCCCCCGTGGCGTACAGGCAAGCAGCCTTTATACGCCATTTAATAACCTTATTGCTCCCGATTAAGACGATATCTTAGTGCACTATACCACTGATCCATAGGTTATCATGGGTCTCACTACCCTGATGTATAACCACAGGTTTATTTTGGGGTTTAGCCCCGAGTTTTCTCCACACAGTTGCCTACACCTTCCCAGGACAATTGTTGCTTTCTGTGTTGAGCATGGCAATTACATGTTAATTTTTGGCCAAAGATGACTCCTAAATATTTTGCCTAACAGACAAATGGAATTTCCACTCTGTTGAGCTTTAGGCATTTCAGTGCTCTTCCTCGTGTAAAGGTGACGATTGTGGTTTTGTGGGCATTTATAGAAAGTCGTTCCTTACAACCCCATTTGTCGACAACATTTAGGGCTCTTTGCGAACGCTCCGTTGTCATGTTCGCAAATCTCCCCTTAACTACTATTGCTAGATCATCAGCATATCCTAGGCAATAGAAGCCTTCTGTCGACAGTTTCCGGAGGAGTTGTCCACCAGGGTTGCCCATAGTAGTGGAGATAGTACTCCCCCTTGGGGGCAGTCAACGTTAAACATTCACAAACCGGTTTTCCTTTATGCATGTAAGTCTTCAGATTTCGGATTGCTCTTTCTTAAAGGACAAAAATTATGAAATAGATGGCTATTATAAATATTGTCCGTATTCTGAATAAATGTGTAAGTGTGTAAATGTAAGTAAAATCAATGATAATGTTTTTCATTGACATGCATTATTCTAAGAATATTTCAGTCTAGATATAGCAGTAGTGATGCATATGAGCGTATAATCCAAGATGGTTTGATTCAAATCAGAGTAAAAGTAAATGTTTTGATATAGCGAGTGACAACGCGATTAGTCCTGTTCCAATTTCGTTGATTTTAGGAATACAATTTTGAACTTACTAAGTGAAAAATATCACTTCCGGTCCAACCGGAAGTAGCAACAACTTTTGATTTTTAAACAGTAACCTATATTTTTGCATATCTAGATTTAAAATTTCTTGCGGGAGTACATAACCCATTTTTAATAAAACCTGAAATTTTTTTTGAATATTAAATAGATTTGAAAATAACGTCGAAATTAAACCTGCTTTAGTGCACAAAAAAAACTACAATAAAAAAATAAAAGTAAACTCTAATAGTTTTTGAAATTTGCATTTTTATAAAATGATCATAAAACTATTAAAATTGCAGAAAACGCCAGAAGGTTATATGTCCGCCATTTCTTTTATATGGTGGCCTAACGGTAAAATGTTTAGCAACTTTTATTTATTCATTGTAAAGAAAATTTGATGCTCTACAGATTTGGTAACCTTAGTTTTTTCTGCCAGAATGGCCCAAAGTGAAATAAATGCAAAAAACGTAAAAAACACCAAAATGGCGACAATTTTTCCAGTATGGCGGCCTTAAGCTGCCAAATCCAGAAGGTTATAATACACCATTCGATTCCTGGTCCAAACAGGAATTGAATGAGTTATGGTAACCTTACTCTGGAAGAATGGCACCTTCGCTCAACGGTTACCACCCGTTCTAACATTTGTGCAAGCTTGGCGAATTTTGGTTTCCAACTCCTGGAGAATTCTTGAAGATGATGAATAAACTTGTTTTTTGACGTACCCGCACAGGAAAAAATCCATAGGGGTTAGGTCAGGAGTTCTGGCAGGCCATCTTGTGCGCCCATATATCGAAATGACTCTATTTTGAAATCTGTTTTCTAAATAATTAGTGACATCTCGAAGGTTAAATGGCGGAGCCCCAACTTGTTGGTAATAAGTGCTTCTTCTCAAATTCATGGGTAATTCTCCTAAAAATCCGTCAATTTCATTTTCCAAAAAGTTCAGGTACCTAATTCCATTTAGAGTCCCCTGAAATAAAATAGGACCTATGATCCTAGTACCCTCAATTCCTACCCATGCATCTATATCCCAAACACTTCTTGGTTATTTCCTTCTCTAAATTCATGTAAATTTTCCTGACAACAATAACGCAAATTATTTCGTAACTTGTTAGTGAATCGACTTTCATCTGTGAACAGAATTCTAGGAGCAATATTTCTATTTTCTAGAAACCAATTGCAATAATGAACTCCCTACCTACATCATCTTCATATAAATGGTGATGAAGTTGATATTTATATGATTTATATTCATGTTTTCTCAATATTCTTTTAACAGATTCTCGACTAACATCAAGAGCACTTCCAATATCACGTGTACTTGCATTTTTATTAATTTTTGCTGATACTAGAACATTAATCTCTGTGGCCTCGTCAATAATAAACATATTTTGTTCGTTTTTATTTGGCTGGGCCCTAAATTCTTCTTCTAAAACCTTAAAATATTTTGTACAAGGATGATGCCTTGAAGGATACCGCTCTGCATCATTCAACTTGATATGCATTTCTTTTAGATTTCTCATAAATAAGTAACATCATGTCCAACTTTTCATTTTGGGTAAATACCACCATTCTGTATTTTTTTAAAACTTTTAAGTAGTTATGTTAGCAAATAAATCACAAGAAAATTAAAAAAGCACTACATAAACTTTATCAAATAATAACTTAGGCAAATGCTCGAAAAGAAATGCCATTTTGTCATGCCATGCTTGTAAAATTTAATACATACATTAGTACATACGGTTTCATTAATTAATTGAAGAATAATATCCACAGAAATCCAATAATTTCAATGTAAATTAGTACCCAAATTAGACATATTATACATCAAATAAGAGGTTAATGTTTTGAGCTTTCTTGGTGCAAGTAAAAAATATGCTTATCATTTGAAAAAATTGAATAAAATTCATTTGTTTCTTATGTTTTTTCAAAACATTGTTTTTCAATGGGGAACATTCTCTTTTATTTTATCCGCCAGAGTGCACCAGCTGTACTCGGTTGTTTCTCCGTCAATGTCAAAACGAAAAAATATGTTTTTGTCACTCTTTAGGATGAAAAATGAAAACTTGTTGCTGTGTACCAAAGTGATCTAACACGGTAGGACATTTATTTCCTAAAAATGACCGTTCCAACAAACTATTTAAAGATTATATATGATACAAGTTGAGAATGACAATAATGACATTAAACCGAGTACGCATGTTGTCATCTATTGAATATGTTAAGAACTGGTTTGGATTGTTCCTCATTATTTTTATCAATTTGGCTCATTTCCATGAATAAGAGATTGGGAAACTCTCAGAAATCGGGAAATTTAAACAATTTAAAAGTTATAATATAACTTTTAAATTGTTGTTTAATGTCATTTTCAATTTGTATCATAATATATTATATGATACAAATTGTGGATAATATTAAACCGAGTACGTATGGCGTCATCTATTGGATATATTAGGAACTGGCTTGGATTGTTCCCCATTCAAAATAGTGGTTTTTGCACGAAATAAAATTTTATTGAAATACAACAATAAAAATGAAGGCGAAACAACAGATTCAAACACAGTCTTGCAGTTTCCAACTTAGCTTTTTCACTCTCTCGAATGTATGACGCCATCTTGAAAACAATTATCTACTTGTAATACATCGCTGTAACGAGAACTTTTTGTTGAATCTAAATATGCAAGAATATATATAGGTTGCTATTTAAAAATCAAAAGTTGTTGCTACTCCGGTTCCGGAAGTAATATTTTTCACTTAATAAGTACAAAATGTGGCTTGTTGTGTCGCAAATAATATGCCAAAATTTGAAAATATTATTCCTAAAAGCCATCGAGAAATTTGAATGGGACTATTTCGTTGTCACAGGATATATGTTTGAAAAGTGATATGGTGTCGAGTAAATGAAAAATGGAAAAAAATACTACCAATGATGTTATGTTCATAACGATATCATATCCTTCCAAGTTTTTATACACTACAAGAGTTTCAGGTCTCTCCTCCAGCATAGTTAGGGGTCGATTTGCTTTAGCTCCTCTGTAATCAAAATATTTTGATTGCAGTCGCCTCTTGGTAATTTCCTTTTTTACTGTTTAAAGTCGTATATACATACTATTTCACAAAAATTTCAATTGGTGATAATAATATTTTCGCCATAATTGTCTTCATATATTGGTGAATTTTTTGATATTGACGGCAAATCCTTATTCATATTCACGTATAAAATAATATAATGGAAGTTTTACAATATCGGTGGGAAATATTGTGCGTCTACGTTCTGTTTTTATTCCACTATAGTATTTGGAACTTTCAAGTACTTATATATGATGTCCTTTTCTCTTGACAAAATAATAATAACTTCTCTTGAAAATTGTCTGCTATGAGCCGGAGAAAAAAAACTAAAACTTTAGTGGAATGAAAGATTAATATGTAACCAAAGGAAATGTGTATGCATGGTCAGGATATTGAAAAGTTACAGCATTAAAAGGCGCTATTTTAATTTAATTTTTAAAAACCCAGTGCCTGTTGGACAATCACTCTGTAAGTTTACTTCTATTTTTAGCCTGGAAATACCTGTACATTTTAATGTTTTAATATTGCCATGGATTTTTGTCAGCCTTTTAAATGCACGTATTATTTTTCCGATTATATATATTTTATTAATTTTTAATTGTCTGTGTACTGTTTTTTTATTATTTTTTTAAAATATCCTGTCTCTACATTCCAAATTGTCCCAAGCTACAGTTAGAAGTAGATATAGTGAATATGTAGAATTAGTTAACAAGTGGGATCTAGCTAAAAAGAACAGACAAATTAAGAATTTCACACAGCTAGGTTGATTTTAATTCGCCTTGTAAACTAATTAAAAATAACCTCTATATCTGTAACTGACAACATAGCTTTGTAAACCTCATTTCAAGTAAAATTTTGCCAACATATCAAAAAGTATGTAACAACTGTCAACTTCAATGAAATTGATTCCTTAGCACTCTATCGCAAGGTAATGAATTTTAGTTCTTTTTAGACTAAGAGCCTTTTAAAATAATTGTCTAGTTTGGTGTCAACTACTGTATATTTCCTAATAATTCAAGTTTTATACACACTGCTTTCTCACATAATGCTAATAGAATTCTAATAGAATTGGGCTCTGAGTTTAACAGCATCTCATCTGTATGAAAATATAAAAGCAAGCTAAAAATATAATTTGAGACAACTTTAAGCAAATATGTTATTATCTGAAAATCAACTTCTTTAAAAAAAATTAACAAAGGCAGGTAAAGAATGTTTTAATTTGAAGCAATTCCGAAAAATCTGAAATGATCGTTTTTCTCACGCGTGTGGTAGAAACCTAGCTATAGTCGTTTGCAATTTTACTCTGCAGATAAAAAAGGCAACAAAAACTCTACTATAGTCTGAAAAAAGTAAATAGTAGAGCCGGAGGCATACGGATTTACGAATTTCGTAAATTCCATAATATTTCGAAAAATGAAAGCCTTTGGATTGTGTTAATTATGCATGAAGTATTATATTAACATATTACGCATTCTCTATATAGTAAAAAAAATGTTGAATGATGAAATATGAACAATATTATTATTTTATATATCCTCCTGAGACCCGAGACTTTAGTTATTGGGATTTTTTTATGAAAATTGGAAAAATTGATGGTTTCGAGGTAAAAAAGATGCTAATATTTTTTTAAAATTTTTATTTTTTGATTATCTGACAAAAAAAATGAGTCCATCCAAATGGACACCAGGACTAAAAGTAAACAAATTATCTTATATGAAAATCCCTAAAACAGTTATTAGTGCCTGTCAAGCAAAGATATAACAAGCATGATTCACAATAAACTTTGGTTTTTCCCTTACATCCTGTATTTTTACATCTGACAGAATTTTTTAAGTCAGAATTCATAATGGGTAGATGTTGAATTTTCCTTCTTGTCCCTGAATTGGAAGAAATTCTTGGAGAACCTCTTGGACTAGAGGTGCTTCTAAGAACCAATGAGGGGATGTTAGTTAACACATCTGCGTTTTCCGCATTGTCATTGTCCTTGAGAAGACATTCTGCAACATTTATCTTGAAGTCCAAATATTTCATAATTGTTTTTGCACTGTCTCCAAGTTTCTTTTTGTCATTTCTGTAAAAAATCCAGGCGTTAGCAATTCCGAGGTCAAACAGATGAAAAATCGCTTTCACTGTCCATTTCTTGCTTCTGGTTCCCATTCGGTAGTAACTGATCATTCTGTCAATTAGATCAATTCCACCCATGCACTCGTTGTACTTTTTTACTATGTTCGGTCTAGAAACATTTATATATTTCTTGTCCTTTTTCGACCATCTTCTGCACGTATCCTGTGGTTCTATTTGCAAAGCAGTGGACATTAAAAGGACATTTTTCTTGTCGTACCATTGCACAACATTATTTTTTTTGTCAGACCTTATATTTTGCTCTGAAGACCCATTCCTATTCGTGCCATCGTTTTATCTGATGTTATGTTAACAGCTTTTGGTATCCTCGACTTCATGATGGTTCCCGTAACTAAAATATTTTTTTGCAACATGTGTTCAAGGAGTGGCATAGTGGTAAAATACCTGTCAACAAAAATATGGGTACCTTCTAAAAGCGTTTCAGACAATCTAATCACAGCTGAAGGGCCAACTCCTAAATGTGTAATATTTGGTTGCAAAAATGTTGTAGGCATTAAAACCTGACGTCCATTGAAATGGACGCAGCCTTTTTACAGCGAAAGAAAAAACAACAAAACAAATTTATTAAAAATAATGATTTAAACATGTAAACAGAACATTAATCTAACGTTAATTGTAAACAACAATTTAAAAAACATTATAAAACCTTCCACTTACCGTCTAAAGTAGCCTGCCGAAAAGCCGCCATTTTATCAACTTATATTTATATAGGTTAACAAGTTGTAATGCGCTGAATGTTGGCTGCGCCGGCGTCATTCACCTAATATGTATGTCCATTACAATGTACCGACGGACTTGCTGCTGTAAATTCAAGTGCAAGGAAAATAAAAAATAAAAACGATATGTCCATTTAAATGGACGTTGGGCCTCAGGAGGATATACCTATATAAATATATGTGTGGCGCCACTGGATGACGAGCTACCAGAATACTTGACTTCGTCTATAAAAACTCCGCCTATTTCACAGCAGTCAACAAATTATTAGGTATAAATGCAGCATATTCACACATTCAACCCATTTGGTCGACTAGGGCAATTACACATAATGTCCTAGTTGTGGTTTTCATTTCTGTTACGAGGAAGAAACGGATACAATTTAATATATTTCTATGATAGAACGAGGTACCGCTTCAGTATAAAATAACAGCTATATCCTTTGACAAAAATGCCGCTGATTTTTCGCTCTACTATGTACCCACTGTACCTCTTTACAATACTGTTACTCTCTGTACTATTTCGTCCGCAAATTGAGTCACTTACCTTTGTAAGTTTTTAATATGTCGGTCGGCTTGTTCGATGACACCATACGGAATGGTCCAACGGCGTTAATAACGAGCTCGTAAAGTTTTAATCGCCTTCTTTATCTGCAGAGTAAAATTTTAGACGACTATGCCATACTTGTTACACCAATATACTATTACGAGTATTATCGTCTGGCAATACTGTCAGTTTTTTGTCAAATGATTTTCTTAATTCCAGGTTATCCAATTACCCCAAAAGTTTCAGATTGTAAACCTGGGAAAAATTACAGTAATAAGGCTGAAAATTGGCACAGTTGTTCTATTTCGTTCGCTTGAACTCCGAAATCTCTGGATAAGTGGGAGCAGGCGACACTGGAATTTTCATTACGAATGAATAGTTGAACCCAAGGCCCCCAAAAAGTTCAAATAAAGTAGATCACGAGCTATCATTCAGCAACGCTGGCGCTAGGTAAAATTTTGCTACAAGCGGCACTTAAGAGTGGCGCCCATAAGGGGAGGGATTTTTAAGTTCCATATTAATATGTTTTTATTAAGCACCAGTGCTGGATCTAGAAATTTCTTGAGGGAGGCAAGATTGGATTTTGCCGCCACCCCCCCCCCCACACTGGCTACTCCAAGCATGCCCTTGTATTGCCTGTACCTTCTGCCGGCCCTGTCATTCAGAATAATTTATCCGCCAGAAACTTTGTAAGATTTTAAAACACTATGTGTATTTAAAACAGTAATAAGATTCCTCTCTTATAAAACAAAGTGTTTCAATGGGATTCTATATGCGTTGGGCACTGAAAATGGCGTTAGTAATCCAAATTGAAATTTTGATTTTGAGTGTCTAAAGCGTTTGAAATTAAAAAATATCTCACATTAACTTTTTTTACCCACACTTATTCAGAGTAGTTCAAGTCCTTGAAATTCCAATAGAAGACACGGGAAATAAGACTTTGAATATAATGTTAAGCACATCAAGTAAACCAACTATGACAATTTTCAGCATTACAAAAATCTTTTCCTTGGAGTGACTCACTATTTTAGACATAAAATTGGAGTATATATTCATTATACCAAGACCGTTCATGAGTTTTTTTATTTCTTAGTTACATTCTTCCTGATAAAAATTTTTGAGGACACCCTTAATACCGATAAGACAAATAAAAACTTGAAACATGAAAGCAATACATCCTAGCCTTTGTGCTTTAAAACAATTTAAAAAAATCATTTAAAACAAGAATCAGAAATATTCTAAAAATTGAAGAGAAAACAGATAAAAGTCAAAATTAAGTATAAATTGTTGACTATTCCTTGTTAAACTGAGGGTCCACTTTGGATTTCTATTAGTGGAGTTATACATTTTTCAGTTAGCTACATTCTGAATCATTTGGGTTTAAATTAACTTCGAGTAGGAAAGTCAAAAGTTAATATATTATTAAAAAACTTAACAAGCAAAAGACATGACCGGTAAAACGGAGGTTCCTGAGTTTCGAACAATTTTCCTGATCTTTTGGTTATTTGGGGCACTAAAGAAAGTATTTTCCCATCGTAGAATTTTGTGTGAGCCTGCTGGGTGTTATGCAAAATCATTGTCAATTTATCCCTTTTGGACGAGACACACAAATTATCATTTTTAAACGAATTTCTATAGGAAATTAATACATTTTATACTTCAAAACGAGCAAGGAATGTCGAAAAATATACTTCTTAAGCACTCATATACAGGGTGTACGTAATAGTCTCAACCATACCAGTATCAAACTTTTTCCACAGCCTGAACAGCTCAAAGTCATTTTACCTACTAGAAAACACCGAAAACTTCTTATTTTAAGTTCAAAGGTGATTCTGTTAAGAAATACGCCTTACTTAAATCTGATCTAATAGTTGCTGCTGAAATGGATACGTAGTAGACGTGGAGTATGCGTATTTTCCAGATGTCCGTAACAACGATGCCTCTATTACTGAACACGATATGAAACGAGATTAGGACAATGGGTTCAAGACGGTGACATTTTTATAGTAGATCATGGAGACAGAAGAACAGACAGACAGAACTTAACTTAAATTGCGAAATGCTTCTTTACCGGCTTGGTAGATCAGTCGGTTAGAGCGCATTGTGTGGCAAATTAGCTTTGTTAGACTTTGCTGTGTTCTGAGTTCGATCCCCGGCACCAACACTGGCAATGTTTGGGGTGTTCTTCAAATGTGTAATTTTCTTCCAACAGCTTTGCCTTAGGATTTCGGGGTTGTCTACTATATGTGGTGTATCCTTTTTTTTACCAAAAAAATCAAAGACAATTTACAACGAAGAAGCCAACCGCTCAAGAATTTTAATCAAAACCTGATGGGCAGTTGAATCCAGAAACGGACATCTAAAATCAATATTTAAGATTTTATGGAGTTAATTCGTAAGGAGCAACGTCTGCATTTAACAAACTTCTTAAAAATTGCTTGTGTGCTGTTGAATTGACATGAATCTATTTATATGCAAGATGCCAATGACCAACTAGTACCCTAATGTCAACTAAGAACCACGCTCACGAGAAGGACCTTGGATAAATATACACGATTTTGACTTGGAACAATCTCATATATTAGATATGGATTATTTAAGATTAAAAATAAATACTAAGTACTAGGTCAAGCCAAACCATCACCGACATGTACTCAAGACACCTCAAATGAAAATGCAAATAATAAATTTGTTTTCCAAACGGAAGTTCATGAACCAGAGCAAGAATTTATTTACGCCTTGCTCATTTGGTAAAGCATTTCGTCTTCGTTTCTTATAATGAGAATCCCAATACAACTCAAATGAAAAATCTCATTGAATAAACTTATTGTAGTTGTAAAATAGGAGCAAGAAGCCCTGAAGTTTGTGGTTTGTGCTCATGTTGCTACTGGTTTTTTAGGCGTGCCTCGCGGTGTCGATACCTGCGAGCGTGGTGAGACGCCTCAAGTCGAAGCTGCCTCGATGCAATCCACGTGTGGTTAGTTTTTGGCTCGCCATAATATGTAGACCGTTACTATCAAAAATTTGACAGTTTGAGGTTTAATAATTTTATAATTTATGAGCAACGAACAATGTCTGGAGTTAATAGACCATTAAGTATAGAAGTAATTGGTGAACTAATATATTTTGTCGTTATAAAACTGACTGCTCGCTGAATAGCCCTAACCCGTGACTTTATTGCGATCTGCCCGTCTAAACATCACGAGGCACGCCTCGCACAATCGATACACATCAGGATTGGCCTGAAATTAACAAACATTCACTATCCGTTAGACAAACTTTTGATAATAGTTTTAAATGCAGCTCACAAAGATATCAAGAATTAGATATACATATACTTTTAAATTATTTTTTTGTCTTTACTAGTATATTTATTTTAAAATAAATATTTTGAACAAGGCTGTCACTATTTTGTTTCACTCTGTATGAAATATAAAGTAGAATGACAATGTCAATTGCAGTGTGTATTCGTCCAGTTAACGAATAATTAAAACACGCATCTATAAAAAATTAGGTATGTGTGTGTAATAATTTTATCTACACCCTATATACAAGTATTTAAAAATATATATTTTTGGATATTCTTTCATCCTTTTCAAGTATAAAAAAATCCATTCAAAAACTACAATCTGTTAATAGCGAGTCTCTTCCACAGATTTTCTGTATGCTCATACAAAATTCCACGATGGAAAATATCCTGTTTAAGAGCCCAAAATAATTTAAAAATTATTCGACACCCAGGATTCCTCTTGTTAGCGAGCCGTGCCATGTCTTTTGGTTCATATAATTGAAACTAAAACATACAGGCCAAGAGAATTTAACTCCTCATTTTTCCCAGGAATGAAATTATCACAAATCAATCAATATATAATCTCCTCATTCTCATACAAATTCTTTATATGGTCAGTGCAGATATTTTAAAAACATTTCAAAATATTATTAAAGGTTATATTTAATATTATTAATCATACCATCGATTTAAATTATCACTTCTAATTCCCTTTCGAATTCTCTTTGGCCTAATGGTAAAAACTCAAATTTTATCGACATTTACAATACATACTGGACTTTGGTTATGCCTCATGAATTTTATTTGAAGTCACATACCAAGAATTTTTATTTTTGTTAAAAAATTAACATATCGCTTATTTTGGGTTACAATACATAAATGACCCAGTTCAGAACCAAATTCCAGAGAATTCTTAATTCACTCAAAGTGATTGTCGTAGTTGTTCTGCTGATGAAGTAGATTGTATAAGTTATTGAAATGTTCGTGATTTATTTATTCAACAAATCTTACAGGAGATGAATCCGACTCTATGGGAAATGCAAGGACTGGAAAATCGCTTACGACACCTCCAGCCAAAGAAAAGAAAAAACCGTTTTTCAAGAAACAGGAGGCGACGGCCCCATACGACGTAGTTCCTTCCATGCGACCGGTAGTTTTAGTAGGTCCTTCACTGAAAGGATACGAAGTCACTGACATGATGCAAAAAGCCTTATTTGATTTTTTAAAACATAGGTTCGAAGGACGGTAAGTAAATATTTTCAATAATTTGCATTAAACTTTTATAATTAATTTGTACAAACCTAAAAATACCCATTGTGCAAAGCAGATTTAGTCTACATTTTAGGCACATTTTTAGATCATAACATGATATCTCGTAACTAGTATTTACATATTTTTTCTTAAAACTCATAATTCTGACTGTAGTGATATTTTGAATATGCATCTGCTGATGGCATTATTTCAACAAAAAAAGTCATTACATACAAGTGATTTAGAGATAGTCAATAATCATGTAGAAGTGAAAGGAGCCTGGAAAGAGTCTTCAAAAATGCACTGATATATAGCATTCCATTTTTAAAAAGCTCCTGTCCTGTACAATCGTGTCAGTTTGCTCCGCATATTCGAAGACAATTTCCTGTTATAAACTTTTTTGTCTAGTTTAGCTTCAAAACATCTATTTTATTGTCACAGGTGCCAAATACTTATAGAAATGTTTTTTATGTTTTACATTGTAGGTGAGATTTTAATTTTTGTAAGCAGTCGCACAAGGATTTCAAATTAGGTTTATCCCAAAATAAGTTTTTGGTGATCAAGTGATGTATTGTCCTTCCATTGCGTTTGGTTAGTGCTACTTCCCCTTCTGTCAAAGTTTGACTATTCAATTGACTTCTTACACCAAATT
The DNA here is from genome assembly GCA_963675555.1 of Leptura quadrifasciata. Taxonomy (NCBI): domain Eukaryota; kingdom Metazoa; phylum Arthropoda; class Insecta; order Coleoptera; family Cerambycidae; genus Leptura; species Leptura quadrifasciata. The sequence goes on from OY776676.1 coordinate 136,648,898, forward strand.
TTTCTTCTATTACTTTAGCGATACCTTTACCTATTTTTATATCGGCCGAAATGCAGTGAGCTAGCGAATATTCACTTGCTGTGTCTAAAATATCAATAGTTTTTTCCTCTATTCTTGATTGTGAGATTTTCATTTCATAATCAATCTTAAAAGTCATAAACTTCTGGAAGTATTTTTCCCTGTTGTTTGAAAGTTTCGCCTCGTCAGATTAAAGGACCTGCTTGTTTTGAACTGGATATTCTGGGTGAGCGATTTCTTTCCTTGGCTATGTAACTAAAGTCGAGGCAAGAATTCAAGCGATGCACGTCACGAGTGATCTCATTAAAGAAATGTTAATACTAGCATAATTTTTAATCATTAATTACGTTAAAGAGAGTAATTCTTGACACCCGGTTATTAAGCTTTTTTCAGAAATAGGTACAGTTTAATGGGGCTTCATGATTCTTAGCAGTATTGTCTTATTTATAGAATCGATCTGTAACGTGCATCGCTTGAATTCTTGCCTCGACTATATTTGCTTTCTGTTGCTTATCGTTACACCGTGGGCTTTCCTTATTTTATTTTCCCTAGAGGATAGGATATTCTGTTCTTTACAGAGTTTGCTAAAGTTGAAAAAAATATTCTTACGACATTCTTCGTGGTAAGAGTTTTTATATTTAAAATAATTTTTGTGTTGACTTTTGCCACATTAAACGCATTCGTACTTATTTCTTTGATTTTCTGTTCATCTGATATTGAGACTGCTGTTATTTGATTGTTGGTTTTCAGGTATATTTTCATAGCATCTAGATCTATAACTGATTTGTATCTTTTGAAGAATTCCATTCCTAGTATGCCTGGGACTGATGAATTTTCGATAACGATAGCAGTGCTAGTTAGATCTCCTACTCTGAGGTTAAAGTTCGTCTCCCCTAGAGTCGGTATTTTATACCCTCCTGCTACTAAGAGGCATTTTGCATAGCTTTTCTTCGATGAGAATGTTTTAGTAATCCCTTTGTTATTATATTTTTCTCTGCTCTTGTATCGAGGGGTGCCGTGGTTTTATAGTTATCGATGTTTACTTTAACTGCTAAAACGTTATCTCCTGTACTTGTGCTCCCTTTTTGTACAAAGACGGCGCCGGGACTTAATTGCGCCGTCCGGTTACGTTTGGGTGTTGGTTCTGATTTACCCGGCGCCTCCACCAAATGTCACGACCACCGCTAATGGTGGCCACAACGAGGGATTGTTTAGAATGTATGAGGTCAAAATTAAGATTCAATTAAATTATTACCATATATTTAATATATTCCTTAGCCTGAAGTTAATAATCAGGAAAATGTCAAATATATTAGTAAACATAATAACATGTAAAACAATATAAAATAATGTAATAAGTTTCTTACCCTACATCCAGGACCAGAGGAGATGTGTCAGCAAACAAGTCCCAGATAGTACTTAGTTTTCTATTGATTTGCAAATTATTTATATTGTTTCTAAATGCATGCTCAGCACATTCACTATACAGTAGATCAGTGACTATTATTGAATAGAGTAATTGTGCTGGCTATTGGAAATTATGATTTATTAACTGATGCTTTGTAATGTAAAATGTAAATTTAATTAGTATATTTATTTAAACGTAATAAAAAAACAATATCACGTATAAGTCACGTGATATGAAATAACTATATGTTTTTTTTAATGGAATACCCTATATATTATTGCATTTTCGAAAAGCCCTTTTCCCCTGACTTTAAATATATAACATTGTATAGGTCTATCTTAAATACTTCTTGACATATTTGACATTCAAAATGCAAATGAGCTGCTTTATTACAAGAAGAGTGAGCCATGTATGTCAAAACACAAGTGAAACAAAAATAACAAGGTAGGCCACGAAAATAATTATTTTATTGTTTATTCTATTTTGACATGTCAAACTGTCATTATTAACTCCAAAGCAACAACCGTAAATAGTTGTCTATTCACTAGTAAAATAAAAAATTTTCTCTTTAAAAAGTGCTACTAACTACACACTACTAATTACGCTTGAAAATTACTGATTTCACATAGCGTGTGATAAATGTTTAATGCACGCTAACAGTATGTGAATATGATATTAGAATTAACTACATATTTAATTTATTAAAAAACAGATTTAACAAAGCAAGAGTAAACTCGTTATAATAAACTAATACTACATAAGTAATCGAACAAATAAATTGTTCAAAGTGGCTCATAGCGTCTTCTTATGTTTACGAAAATATTGCAAACAGCGTTGTTATGGTTTCTGTTTAAGTTGTTTCTTCTTCAATTTTTTCTTTAATGGCCTGGAAATCGTGGTTATGATTAAAATTGACTTTGTCTTTTAAACATCCCCATAAAAAGCTATCTAATGGCGTCAAATCAGGGCTATCAGGGCTCCGACCTTATGCTAAATTATCCTAGCCAATACGTCCATAGGGAATTCTTGAATTAGACGATCTACTTCTGGTAAAATTATTTCGAGATATTTTTGTCGTGTCAAAGTAAAATCATAAAATATGGGCCCAACTACTTTGTTTTGAAAAATTCAGCACCAAACGTGGATTGATTTTCTCCCCGATTTTTTTATTTGCGACCTTTCTCTCTATCTTTGGTTTTTATTCTCCCAAGAACGTCTGTGTTTTCTATTAAAAACTTCCGCCGTGGAAAAACTTGACTCATCTGTCCACATCATTTTTTTTTTAATCAAGATTTTCATCTAATTCATGGAGCATGATCTGACAAAACTCCAATCTTCTATATTTTTGGTCTTCATTCAGTTCCTGGACGGGTAAATATTTTGTAAGGCTTATATTGTTGCTTTTTCAAGGTTCTTTGAGTGTTGGAATAACTTTTTTCCATTTAACAATAAGCATACAATAAACTATTAACCAAATTTTCAAATAGTAAAATAAGGTATCGATCTATTTCTACAATAAGTTATTTTTTACCTTCAAAATATAACAATATATCTAGATCCTCTTCCTCGTTTGCTGTAACGTTACGTCGTTTTCTTGAAAAGCTATGGGTCCTATTAACATGACGATACATATTCAAAAACGTGTTTTCACGAGTCGCTCGATTCGGATACAATGTATTATCTTTTTGCGGCACACTTATTTTTATTATTTTTCACATAAAGGGCTCAAAAAGTGTATTTTTTACTTTATTTATTTTGAAAAAAATTATTTTTGAAGACATTTTTTTCTTTTTTGTATTTGTACTTTTCATTGCCCTACTATGATAAAGGAGTCATTTTTGTAAAAAGGCGTAGTTACAAAGGCTCAAAAAGTGTATTTTTTATTTTATTTGTTTGAAAAAAATTATTTTTTGTTTGTATTGTACTTTTATCGTTCCACAATGCTGATTTTCTTCTACCAAAGAGGCGAGTTGTAAGGGTAAAAAAGACGAAGTGGCGTAGATGTAGTCAACTTTTATTTGAAATACAAAAAAAATAATTTTTTTGATAACTCATGCTTAAAACAACACCTACAAAACTATTCCATTGCCACATATGGCAACTTGGTATACAAACACCATATGAATTTATTGCCATCTGGGGCAACATGGGTCTGAAGGAGTTAAGATAGATGTATACAATATTATATATTTGAAATCAGAGGAAAAAGGGCTTCTCGAAAATGCAATAATATATAGGGTGTTCAATTTAAAAAAAAAACATTTATTTCGTATCACGTGATCTATACATGATATTGTTTTTATTTTATCACATTTCAATAAAGTATAGACAAGTTCCTACAACTTTTATACGAGGTTTTTTTATTTTATTTTCAATAATAACAGAAAAATATACAGTGAATAATCCTGTACTTTGTGTATGGGAAATTTATCAATAAGTTCTTCTATTAATTTATTAACACAAAAAATTAGCTATCAGTATTTGGCATATGATTATCAAATAATCTTCAAATAGTATTGGATTATAAAAACTAACGCAATTTTTAATTTTTTTTTCAGAATAATTATAACTAGGGTAATGGCAGATATTTCTTTAGCTAAGCGTTCGTTACTAAATAATCCTTCTAAACGGGCGATCATGGAAAGATCGACCACCCGTTCGACGTGTCTCTCTGAGGTCCAAGCCGAAATTGAAAGAATTTTCGAGCTTGCCACAACATTACAACTCGTGGTGTTGGATTGTGATACTATAAACCATCCTTCGCAACTTGCCAAAACTTCATTAGCACCATGTATTGTATATCTTAAGATTAGTAGCCCTAAGGTAAGAATTACGTGGAGTAAGCGTAGGTAATAATATCGTGACCTTGAATATTGCAAATGTCTTTCTTACAACTGTCACAAAAAAGACTTCAATTATCGGTAATAATAGAAAAAAAATTGTAAACTTATTTACAAAAACACATCAAATGCATTTTTAAAAGCACTAAATTAAATCAAAATCTAATTTAAGGTGACTGATCGCAATTTACTCCTTCGGAACATTTTCTGCATCCAAGCACATAAACATTTTTTGTTAACCTTCGAGTCCTAATTCACGAAATCGGGGATCATCGTTCTCATGATATAAATGGGTGGTTCTCCTGAAATGCCTAGAACCGTATTCTTGAACACTGTGCACTTGTCTTGCTGCAGAAAGAACCCGGTTCTCATTATTTGGCAAAGGGCAGCTTTTGCCTCAGGACCTGGACAATCTCTAAGTGGTCATTAAAATTGCTCGATAGTAAGAGAACACCGCTTCTCCTAATATTTTTAAGGGAACGGAGCAATCGCGTAGGAGAATACCAATGGAGTTTAGCAAGTGTCATTTCTACTTGTTTCTAACCTTAGATTTATATTTTATTTTTATCCAAATGTGTCAAAAAATGCCTTTTTTGATAGAGTTGTGCCGCCTTTAATTTTCGATTTAGCGGGTGCAATCTACGACGCGCATAAAATGCCCTCCTTCCTTTTTCTATCGCGGTACTGAACGATCTTTCGGCTACTGCCGCTGTTACTTTATAACCATTTGAAAATTACATGTTTGAAAAATTCCCAAATTTTATCTGGCAACATTGCTTCATCTGTTCCCTTAACGCGATTCATCGCCTATGTTCGAGAATACCGATTTCAGAGCCAAAGGGATGTGAACGATCATTTTGGTGATGTGTACGTTCCCGTTCTCATATGCTCGAGAATAAGGACCCAGGAGTATTTTTAGTTATCATTTAATTTTAGCCAGTTATAATCAGAAACGATATTTTTCACCAAAAAATTCAAAAATAATAACATTTCAACACTAATTTCAATAAGTCAGCTCCGAACAGATTTTTAAGATTCCATTATTTAATATCATCAAACTGAATTTTAGACAATGAATATTTCAGTGATGTGTTTATATATTATTATTTTAGGTTTTGCAAAGGCTTATTAAATCCAGAGGAAAAAGTCAAGCTAGGCATTTAAATGTACAAATGGTCGCATCGGAGAAATTAGCTCAATGTCCTCCTGAAATGTTTGATGTTATCCTCGATGAAAACCAACTGGAAGACGCCTGTGAGCATATAGCAGAATATTTAGAGGTGAGACTAATCTATCTACTAGTGCTAGATTGTCAATTTTCAAAAACCTCCAGAACACGAAAGTACTGCCCTAATATAACAATTTCTTCAAGGTTGGCATTCTGAAAAACTGTTGCAAAAAAATATGGCGGATCAAAGATGGCGGTGCATGACTTTTTAAACAAATTCTATCTGACTATCTCCGATATTTCTTAACGGATTTTAAAAAACAAAAAAAGCAAGTACTTATTTTAAGTACAGCTTTTATAAAAAAAAATAGTACTGTCATATAAAGTCATGATATTTTGTAAATTACTTATGGCCAGTTTCTGAAACGTAAAATAAAGTTATCTATTAATAAATGTCATAGTAACAATTGTTGTCACAATTGTAACTATGACAGTAAACGAATAATTAACTCTATCTAACGTTTCAGAAACTGGCCATTAGATAAATGAAAATATCAGAGTTAATTTTTTTAATTTATTGACTCTTAGCGGAAAAGCCATTGTAGTACATCAAAACTCTTCAAATGTAAGTTGTAAAGAATTTAATGCTGATTTTAACTATGTCCTCACTTTTATGTTCACTTTAAATAATAATTGTTTTAAGCATCAAAAACCTTGCGTGTGTCGTTTTCCAAAACGAAATAATCTGACGGTGCAGTAGCCGTTATGGATATATTTAATCGCAACAGTTCTAAACTTTTCAAAACAAATTACTTCTAACAGATGAATTATTATCTATTATCCTGAATCTAGCATTGAAACCCCCGTTGATTACAGAAAGAAAAGTTTTATTTTCATAAATGGCATGTCACACCAGTGCTTTGTTCATGGATTGAACCATCAATCCATGAACAAAGCACATGAGATAAAATTTTGTAGACTGCCAAGCGTTTTTCTAAAAAGTAGAAAATTATTATTCTGCTTATAATAATATTTATATTGTGTTCGATGTTTATAAAGAAAACTCATTATAAACCAAATGAGAGGAAAAAGATCTAGAGGAAAAAACACATATTACAGAATAACTGATAATATATTGATCAAAAACGTAAGTCTTAAAGATTTCTTATCAAGTATTAAAACAAAAAATGAGTTAACAAAATAGCTTGATCAAAAAATTATGGAACATAATTTCAATTCAAACAAAAATATTGAAAATTTAGTCGTATCATACAGAAATAAAACATATTCGAAGTCTTCTGATTTCCCCCCGAAATTTAGCTGAGGCAAGACGCATTTTACTGGAAAATTAGTTTGGCACTCGGTTTTGCATTATAATTTGAAGTTTTTATGTACAATACTCTGAATACTCGTTACAATATGCCTACACATTATTTAATTCATATCGAATACGTTTTTTAAACGTAGTATTTAATTTAAAAGAAAAATTGAAAAATCTAACATATTTAGCTTGGCACTCGGTTTTGCAGATACATATATATAGGGTGTATCACGACGAACTGCGGCGATCGATATCTCGAAAAGTAGACATCGGAAAATTTTGAAAATTTGGTAGTAAACTAAATTCTAGGCCGATTTTGTGTCCTATACCTAGGTCTCTCCGTTTTTGAGATATTTCAATTTTTATGTCAACAATGACGTTTGCGGGCCCTAAAAGAATTATAAATTTTTCCTATAAGGAAGCCTTTATTATCTAATTTGGGTTCGATTCTTTGTTGAAAAAGACCTACTTTAATAGAGTTTTTATAATATTTTGATAAGTATTAATACAGAGTGTTCAAAAAATAAGAATAAAGATGAAATTGAGAAAACTGTCAAAAATCAATTTTTCCAAATGGAAACCCCCAATTTTTATAATCTTATCTTATTCGCCATTAAAAATAAGGGTAAGTTTGTATATGGATGTCTATTCCAAAAATTTTTAGTTTTCGAGATATTCCCAATTCAATATTTCTATATGGATATTTTGTTATGGATTTTAAGTTAAATTACTCTTAGTTGACTATGACGGCGTTGAGTGCTAAACAAATGTATGTAGCTGTCACTTACCAATTGACAAGTATTAATTATCATGCTGGGGCGCTTAAATTATGCACACGAGGATTACTTAAATTTGTTTATAATCTATGGAGAATGTTACAAAGTTTTATCAAAAACATGTGAAATATTTGCTAATAGAACCCTGAACTTCCAAACATTTTTCGCACCTCTTGATTAGTTCGTCATGGGTGGCCGCTCTAATATAACCTGGAGATAATCTTTCAAAAGCATTCCTTACTCTTGCCTGACAATCTTCCATTGTTGTGACTGAATTAAAATAAACCATATCTTTTATTGTTCCCCATATAAAATAGTCTAAGACAGACAGATCAGGAGAACGGGGAGGCCACAGAAAAGGTCCATTGTTAGCAATCCACTTATCGTAAAAAGTTTCTTCCAAGAAGTTGTTAACTATGAAGCTGCTGTGTGGTGGCGCGCCATCGTGTTGGTAAAATATTTGCCTGTGTTCAGCTAGCGGTAAATTGTTCAAATATTCATTATCTAAATCTTGTAATATATTCAAATATCTTTCACCTAAAAAAAAGTTGATACGTAATTTGAAAAACAGAAACTATTTAAGTATTAATTCATTACCATTTAAGTTTTCTTCATAAAAATTAAGTTTTACAACTCCATCATTTCTCACAGCACAGTACACATTAAATTGCCAGGTTTCTTGATAATTTCGCAATCTCACGGCATGGGGATTTGAATCACACCAAAAGTGGGAATTATGTCTGTTGAAAAGTCCATTTTTCGTAAATTTTACCTTGTCAGTCCAAATTATGTTGTCCAAAAATCGAAAGTTGCCTTGTAACATTGTTAAAATAAATTCGCAAAAGTGAACTCTTCTGGTCAAATCGGTGTCCTTTAGGTGTTGAACCATAGAAATGGAATAGGGATGGAATTTGTGTTTCAAAAGAATTCTATATTCTTGGAGATTCCTGTTGGTAAGGCCACTTGTCTTAAGGATGTCATAGGATATGCCGCAAAATATCCCAAAATAGCAATTTCGATATTTTCGTCATCGACAATTGGTTTTATTTTATGAACTGTTGCCTTAACGGTGCCAAAATTTTTGAAATTCTCCATTATTCATTAAATACTGTTCGGAGACGGTTTTTGTTTCTCTGGATATCTATTAGCAAATATTTCACATGTTTTTGATAAAACTTTGTAACATTCTCCATAGATTATAAACAAATTTAAGTAATCCTCGTGTGAATAATTTAAGCGCCCCAGCATGATAATTAATACTTGTCAATTGGTAAGTGACAGCTACATACATTTGTTTAGTACTCAATGCCGCCATAGCCAACTAAGAGTAATTTAACTTAAAATCCATAACAAAATACCCATATAGAAATATTGAATTGGGAATATCTCGAAAACTAAAAATTTTTGGAATAGACATCCATATACAAACTTACCCTTATTTTTAATGGCGAATAAGATAAGATTATAAAAATTGGGGGTTTCCATTTGAAAAAATTGATTTTTGACAGTTTTCTCAATTTCATCTTTATTTTTATTTTTTGAACACTTTGTATTAATACTTATCAAAATATTATAAAAACTCTATTAAAGTAGGTCTTTTTCAACAAAGAATCGAACCCAAATTAGATAATAAAGGCTTCCTTATAGGAAAAATTGATAATTGTTTTAGGGTCCGCAAACGTCATTTTTGACATAAAAATTTAAATATCTCAAAAACGGAGAGACCTAGGTATAGGACATGATACACAAAATCAACCTAGAATTTTGCGTACAATCCAAAAATGTAATAATATATAGGGTGTCCTATTTAAAATAAGCAAGTTGGTATCGACTTCCGGTATAACCGGAAGTGCCACTATCTTGAAGATATTTTAGCCGAGTTTCCCCCATCGATATTAGTTTACTACCAAATTTTCAAAATTTTCCGATGTCTACTTTTCGAGATATCGATCGCCGCAGTTCGTCGTGGGACACCCTGTGTATATATATGCAGATCCTCGTACAGATCTGAATTACACGGTTGATATCTCTGTACTCTTAAATCTGAGTCTTACACGTAGAACAGGTCATTAGTGTCAAATCCAAATAGCTGCGCATGCGCACGTTTCCATTGGAAATCAAGACAAAATGGAAATCTGGTGATTCTGGTGTACAAAATCCGAGCAGCGGTCTACTCCTTGGCTACAAACATTTGCCGCAATGTTGTTTTTGTGCTGTGTACCCAAGAGGATCAACTCTATGAGTTGTTTTAATGTCCATGTGAATACACATATCTATTAATTATTTACAACAACAGTTGTTTATCCTTACCCATATTTTTCTCGATGATTTCAGGCTTATTGGAGAGCGACGCATCCAGAAAGTAGTATTCCAAATGTACCTCGACCAATAGGAAGTTCTCCTCAAGCTTCACCTAGTGGGGACCAAGGAAGGCCCACATTACCAGGTAAAAACAGTAACTTTATATATACAGCTTGTTAGTTTTGCAAAACATTCTTCCTTTACCACTTTAATATCATTTCAATTTTCATCTGCTTAAGTCCTAAGCCATCAATATCTAAGGTAGATCAGTAAAAAAAATTTGGTTCTATTGCAGCTCGGCCTTCTAAAACCGATTTTATTGGAACTATGGTATTATTTTTCAATACACCACAAAACTAACATAAAAGTGGCATATTGGTTTGCTTGAACGGAAGCATAATAATATGAGGAAAATAAAGTTACTTTTAACACATACCGCACAGTATTTTTTTATTACTATATTGTGCTGCATTTCGATAAAAATAATGATTTGCATTAAATTTAAATAGAGGGCTCTGGTATGGACATGAATTAAGGTCCTTGAATTGGGGAATTGTTTTAGGGATCTACTGCAAGTTTAATCACAATTTGTTTGGTTTCCAGATGTAGAGCCTAGTCTCCACGTTAAAAAAGTTGGTCCTTCATAACTCGAAGAAGCTTTACCATTTAGGAGTAGGTCGGCGTTGAAAAATAATAAGGAATAGAACTAGATAGGCAAAGCCGTTTCTGGGCCACCAAGTAGAGGAACACTAGGGTTTCTCAATGACGTCATGAACTGGATGGCATGTGTCTATCAAGAGTACTTTTAATTTAAGACCTATTTATATCCATTTAAGACCTATTTATAACTATTTAAGACCTGTTTATAGCTATTTGAGACCTGTTTATAGCTGTTCAAAACCTGTTTTATATCCTGATGGGCACATGCCATCCAGTTCATGACGTTATTTGCAACCGGCGTTATTCCTCTACTTGGTGGCTCAGAAACGGCTTTGCCTATCTACTAATAGATTTTGTTGTTAAAAATTTCATTTCATCCGGCCGCCCTGGGTGATTGCCCCCTACGCCCCCTAGAAAAATACGTTCCTGCTCCACAGGCAGATGGCACAGACCTCTCGGGTATGTATGGTATTTTTGGGCTTCAATATGTCCATTGCCATCATCTAGAAATTGGATTTATCTTATTCCATTTATAAATGAGACGATAAAACCGAATCCTTACCATTTTTTACAACATAGCGGTATTAGCTCTATGTGTTATCCCAACAAATTGTGATTAAACTCGCGGTAGACCCCCAACAACCTGTCAACAATTCAACGACCTTGATTTGCTTTCAATATTCTAACCCTATATCTGCTGGCTTATATGGCTCTACAGTAATTTCATGTTATTTTTGTTTAACCCGATAGTTAATTCAGTCAGTAGGGAGTTTTGCCCTGTAAAAGGTGGAGTAGTAACAATTTTGTTAAGATCAGGGCCGTGACAAAATGTCCAAGTTTTCGACCTTGGAGGAACGCTCGAGTCGCCATCTTGAATAGAAGGTACAAAAAATTAGTTTTTTGAAAATAACTCCGCAGCGGTTGATCCAACGACGAAAATGTCTTGATCTTGAACATAGTTAAAGAAGACAAAATTCCTTACATTTTTTTTGTATAGCTTTTTTTTTGAAGTCTAATATGTAACGAGTTACAGCGGCGGGAAAATAATAAAACCCTATTTTTGTAATTTTTCAATTGTTTCTCGCTATACAGGGTGATTCAGAATTTATCCGTAAAAATTTAAGGGGATGTACAGCGCACCTACACAAATACGATAGCGCAAAGCAAATATCAAAAAATCAGCTTTTAAAATCGTTTAAAAATATGTACTTGTACGCCACTAGTATTTATTTGTTCGACTATACTTTAATAAAATCGTATAAAAAGTGATAGGGATACAATTGGGCATCGTGCAATATGCACTACACTGTTGATTGCAGTCGTCCAAGTAAATAGTGTTTATAATACCATAACGTTAATAATGTTTGCGGCCATTCTGTTAGACTTTTATTATATATTTTTTGTGATATTGACTTAAACTTTAAGGGTGCGTATCAACTTAAATTTTTACGGATAACTTCTGAATCACCCACTATATTATATAATTTTATTAATTTTGTAAATTCAAAGAATAGCCATTTCTACACCACCTTGAAGTAGAATAAATGGCATGTTTTTTCTACTGTGGTATCGTCGATAGGCCTAATCCACAGCTTCGCGATCTTAGATGTAAATGACACTTAGCGTTTTCCCTTTTTTGATGGTCCTGGTCAGTTGATGTCCTCAATGTTGTCATCATTGGTGCTTCTGAGAACCCATTGTTCTTCCACTGATACATCTTCGTCCTCACTGTCGATACCAACCTCCGGTACATTTTTGTATGACTGACCACAACAGATGTCACACACAACAGAGCACTTCGCAACCCCGCTTTCCTGCAACCACATGTTCCGCCGCATCCTTTTCGACAAGTGCATGAAATGAATTTCAATAAGTTCTTGGGTGATGGTTGCTCTGTCATTGTAAGTGGAGCGAGCTCATTGTTGCCAAGTTTTCAGCCCCAGTCTTCTGGATTTTTTTGGATCCCATACCATTTTTGAACTTGGTGGTATGTGTTGAACGCATGATATCACGCAGCATCCTTCGTTGGTGACAAAGAAGCAAGACTGAATTTGCTTTTTGTTGTCGATCTAATGAAATGTTTGTAGCAGACTTCTTCCAAAGTTTCCTCTTCCATGTTGCCACCATACAAAGCAACGAGAAAGCGTGCTCCAACCTCTGCAATGTGTTTGCTCGATGCTGCAATGCTCTGGTCTTGCATTCTAATCTTTTAAGATGTTAATGGTGGCACTGAGTCCTGCGGTTTTCTGGACTAGTGAACAGAATTTTATTTTTCCTTGGTTGAAGATGGACGATGTCGTGTCGCAGCCACTAAACGCATGGGGAAACAGAATGTTCTTAGTCACTTCTTCACATTTCAAATTATTCGCGGAATATAGTCTTTCAGCAATTCTGCTTGTTCCTGGTAGATGTTACTTTGTGATGGCACTAATGCTGTCAACAGAACAAGAAGATCGAGGTCTTCGCCAATGACGAAAACAGCATCAAATGTTGAGCAAAATGAAATCGCTGTGCTGGCAATCAACACATCAGCATCTTCTTTCGCCTATTTAATATTAATATCAGCCTTTCCATCTTTATTGTCAGTATCGAAATTAGAAGGGCTTTATTGTTGTCATTGCCTAAAAATCGTTCTTGAACTGGCATTGTTTCATCGAAGAGAGCATCCGCAGATATATGCTTCTTCGATCGGCGAAGTCTTTCTGCGGTCTTAGTATCCTTTCGCCACCATCAATCAGATATCCATCGAAAACAACTACTGCATGTGAACAGTAGTGACTTCGTACATATTGAATGTACTTCTCGCAAATTGACTCAAAAGAATCATTACAATCCCATACAACTTTATGTAAAAGGTACCCTCCATCCAAAACATTGATTTGGTTATTTCCGAGTTCCACACCTTCTGGAAGTTGTGTGAAAACTTTATGCAATGATGTCGTGCCTTTGCGCATTCCTTCTTCCGAAAAAAGCGACAGAGGAAATGGGGCAAGCTCGAATTGTACGTTTGTACTTACGCCTGACGCAGCGACAAGAAAATTTATATGTAACAAGAAAAATCATTGTAATTTGAAATAGATATTACTGTATAATCTTATTACAGTGTGGAAAACACATTAAAAATAAGTGTAATTTGCTCTTACTAAATTTACCGTCAAAAATGGGGTTTTACTATTTTTTAGGAAACATGTTCATCTTTCCGCCTTGTAACTCGTTACATATTAGGCTTGCAAAAAAAAAAAATTACACAAAAAATGTGAGGATATTTATCCTCCTTAACTTTGTTAAAGACATTTTCATCGTTGGATCAACAGCTGCGGAGTTATTTTCAAAAAAACTAATTTTTTGTACCTTCTATTCAAGATGGTACTTCGAGCGGTCCCCCCTCCAAGGTTTGAAAACTGTTACTACCCCAGTTTTTGTAAGGCAAAAGCCTTTTTAGACCCAAATTGACTGGATTAAGTGGGTATTTTATATATATAAGACAAATCCCGTCGATGATGTAATAGATCGTATAAAACATCATGCAACCGGTTGCAGTTGCAACTAGAATTTGTGAGATAAGATCCCATATTAACTGTTATGCACTCACACTAGTACCATTTATCTTAATTGAAAATATCGTATTGGAAAGAAAAAGTGTATCCAACAGTTTATAAATGACAATCTTGTTTCATTCTTCTGTCTTAGCGTAATTACGAGTTGCAATATTCATCAATAACTGCTGGCTATAACAAATTTTGATACTACCATGCACTAATACTACCATGTAACTTTTCAACAATAACTGTGGCAAATGTGTTAGTCTCACAAAAATAATACATTAACCAAATTTAACAACCTAACATTTCTTTTCAGCACACCATGATGTATACGGATACTCCCATGATTCTAGAGGTAGTCATGCAGGTGTTAGATACATAGGATTGCAAAGTTGGGATTCTGTAGACTCTTTAGAATCACTGTCTTTTTTATGAATCACTGCATGATTGTCTTGAATTATGCATCTTTTCTAATAACGTTGTAATTCGCTTAGTATGTCTATTTCTTGCATTTTATTTTATACAACATTTTTAAAAGTATGTATTTGCCACGAAAAATAATTGAATTAATTAGCTTATACCTTACCCTGCTAAGAGAACATATATTTAGATATCAAACGCCAAATCAAAAATAGATTTTGTTCAATGATTTTTCGTGGGGTATGTTAATAATTAATTATTATTATTATTACATTTATTTTTATTTAGTATTATTTGCGATAGTATTAAAATGTACCACGTGGGTCCAACAGATTATGTGATGAGAATAAATTTATGAAAATGAAATTAAGTTTTTTCTTTATTTATTTTAATTTCTCACGATTTTTCAGATTTTGCTGGTTCAATGACACCAATTCCATCTAGTTATTAATTTGCAAAGATAATATTAAATCAGGTTCAGTTATACTTTTGCACGGTTTTAATATAATTTTTCTTTTTTTTTTCGATCTTGCTTCGCTACACTACATTTTAATGCAACGCTTTCTCGCTAATTGCACAAAATAATAAACTGCAGAATCACCTGGTAAAATTTGGCGCGCAGGCTCGACCGACTTATTTGCTTAGCTGGTGCCATTTTGTAAGTTTGAGTTTGAGTAGAAAGTAATTTTGTACAAGTTGGTAGTTTTCCAGTTTTTAACTATTTACAGATAATAGTTGAAAACCGTTGACGTTTTGAGAAATTTATATAGCAGTGACAAGTTTTCTTTGTAAAATTAGTTGAGTTACTTTTTTTGCGTGTTTACAATCGATTTTGTAAATAAAGATACCCATATATTTTTAATTAGATGCTAGGTAGTTTTTAAGTGGGGGTTGGAACCTTTGATTTTGGCAATGAAGTGGCATTCCCAAACACCAAAACGCCGAATAATCAATTCGACGTGAGTATTGTCCATCAAGTTGGCATCATTAGAACTTCATGTAAAGCCGAGGTCTAATCGCCCCAGATGATATATTTCAGCTTGGTTAATATAGCCCAGGCGGTAGAGCAAATTTAAAATTAACATTATGGATGTAAAATAAAAAAATATCTTCTATCTAAAATTAAAGAGCATAAAATTGTGAACAAAAAGTTTGTCCCATTGCGCCCACAAAGCCTTCTGTCCAAAGCTTTTGCTAGAAGCGTCTTTTCATTTCGGTAGGATTCTTTTTCCTTTGCCTTCAATAGTGGTCCAATCTCGTCGTCATTCAGTTGTTCCTTCCTTACAGCTTCCTTTGTCCAGTCCTTCGAAACCTCAATCTTAACTGCCTTCATTTCTGCTACATCCTGTTGTTTCTTTCGATCTTCGGCATTCACTCCCTCTGGCGACAGTAAGTACCTCTTGACATGTCCCAATTTGTCGCAATTATAACAGCGGATTCCTTTTGCCAGACTTTCATCACTTCTCTGCTGCTTCGGCTCCTGTTTCGGAGGTTGCGCTCCTGTATCAGTTCCGCTAACGAACTTAATTCGTTCAGTACTTGCACGATCATTTCTTTTACCATAGCCATCAATTTTGTCTTATCGGAGCAGGTTTCCTCTTTTCTTGCAGTGTTTCTTTCCCCAGGGTTCCATTTTTGACAGTCTCGCATCATATGCCCTAGTTTGCTGCACTGGTAACACAGGCGATATCTCCGCTAGGCTTTACATCTCCTCGTTTTTCCTGTTTTCCTGGAAAACTTGTCTTGGTCATTAATTGAGTAAACATCCTTTGTGTGTCTTTTAGTTTGGTGTCCAAATTCGTTTCTTCTGATTGAGCTTCTTCCACAGATACGGCTTGTACTCTGTGCCATGAGGCCTCTACTCAAGTCTCTACCTCAAGTGCATGGATCAATACTGTAACGTGTTTACAATTTTCAGTAAACACTTTGTGGATTCAAATAACTTGTAACAAGAATCTTCACAAACCACTGATTTATTTAATCACTAAAATTACACTAGTAAATACTTAAAAATCACACAACTAATAATAACTTACTCTAATATAAATTCACTACTTTTAATACACTATGTACTTTACTTTTCTTCCTAAACTTGACAACTTTTGTCTAACCTAAAAACTCTCTGTCTGTTTACTTCACTAAACTGCATACTTCACTCAACTGAACTGTTCCCCCATCTGCTGGATTCACCTCTTTATATACACACTTGGAATCCTTCCAGAACTCTTTTCTAGAATCCTCCATAGTTTTCTACTATGTACTAGATGATTGTTCGTCAATTGACTCATGGACGGCGCCACTCTACTACTGGCCATGAACACAATACAGGTTTCCCTTAATCACATCTTTCCTCGTTAGAGGGCAGCACATAACAATACTTTGCTACTAATCTTATACCGAGATAGTCTAAGAACCTGCCTGATCTCTTCGTCTTTGATGTCATCAATAAACGCGTCAACTCCCAATTGCTCCTGGAACTGCCTTGGTGCATTTGGGTAAGTCAAGTGTGCCAGTCTCTCTACTACGGCCTCAAATTCTTATAAACTCTCTTCAGTTTTCTGTATAAACATCTGATATAGTTGAGCAAAGTGTTAGTCTCCATACCTAAGTCGAATGCAGCTTCTTTAAAATCCTTTTGCTGCGGCACTGGGATCGTCTGCGACAATTCTAAAACTTGCCCTCTCAATGCTAGAACTAATGCTATAGCCTTGTCTTCATCACTGCAGTTGTTTGCGCATGCAGCTGCCTCAAACTGTCCTTTATATATCGTCCATGTAGTTTGTCCATCAAAGGAGGGCGGTTGTAACCGAGGATCTGGTGATACAACTAGCTGGCCTCCGTTTTCTCTCAACTGTCGCTTAAGTCAATCCATTTCTCCCTCAACTACACGAACTTTTCCTTCGACGTCAGCCATTTTTCCCTTAACGTCACCAACTTCCATTTGGACGCCACCAACTTTTTCTTCAACTTTATCTTCTTTTCCTTTCACTTCACTTATTTCAGTCTATGTTTTGAGGTCTTTAGTGGAAAAAAGGATAGCATCTTGTTGCACCTGTACAATTTTCCTCAATTCTTCCTGGCGTTTTCTTTGTTTTTCTGCATCACTTTTGTTCTTCTCTTTCTTCTTGACGTCGTCTCTCTTGCTTTTCTTTTTCTTCCTGACGCCTTTTTTCCTGATCTAACATATTTTCCTCTTCATATTTTTCTTCTTGACGTCCTCTGTCTTGTTCTTCTTTCTCTTCTAGACGCCGTTTTGATTGTTCTTCATTTTCTTCCTGGCGTCTCTTTTCTTGTTCTTTTTGTCTTCTTGACGTTGGTCTAACATCATTTTTCTTAATTCTGCGAACATGATTTGCATTTACATAATTGTTAACTGCATCAAACAAAGGTAACAAATGATAAGGAAATATTTTGGCTATTATTTTTACTCTTCATTAACGATCTTGTTACGACAATTCAATCATCTAAATTGTTATACGCAGATAACCTAGAAAAATTTAATTCGTTATATTTAACCAAAATTTATTTTTTATTCCTCGCATAAAACAGGTTTTTATCGCGCAATGGAGATTTTAGGTTTTGTAATCAGAAGCAACTTTGGAAAACATATTATATGCTTATGTGCATAGCCAAACTACTAGAGCATGCTTGTGTTCTGTGGGCTCTATACTGCAATGCTCATATTCTCTTTCGAATGCAAATTATACTGAATTTGGCTTGTATCCTTGTAGACATTTCGTATTGTAAAAGGCTTCAATTATGTGGCTTCTTTAGTATGGAAATGAGACCATATTTTTTGACGTTCGAGGAAAAAACATATTAAAACTTTACTTAGGTACCTTAATCTAGCGTCTGGACTATGTATAAACCAAAAGCCACTTACGTCTTTTGTACTTCTTGTAAACTGAGTCTGATATTGCTCTAAAATTACTAGTTCCTGAGTTATTGTAAGATTGTGAAGAAATACTTTTAGTGGTAATTTATAGTAGTAAATTTTCATAATGGGGTTTGGGTATGCCTTGTATTAGATTTACTGTATATACAAATGATTTTATATACACTTTACATAGTTACTTATTTTACACAAATTAGGACAGAAATAACTACATGCAGTATCTAGTAATAAATTGCAGTATAGCTTTGAATTATTAAAATTATTTATTAAGCGATTGGCTGTATGGGACTATAGGCCCAAAGCCAGCCAGAGAAAATTACAAAAAAACTAATGAAAATTTAGCTTCACACTCATACACTACCAAACATTTATAGGTTCCATAACCCAGAAGGAGATAAATGCAGTTAATTTTATATGTACTGTAGTTTCTGTACTACCAAAGACCATGCAAAGAATAATGTGTTAAAACACGGAACGAAATTGGATGAATATTTCTTTGTACTTTATTCAATAAAATTTTAATTGTTGAAAACCGAACAGTTACATTTATATTCTTATTTTTATGACGAAAATTTGGTATAGAGACAAAATGGACAAAATTTTTTACTATCCATTTAATACATGTAACTCTCAATAATCTTCCATTCGTGGAACATTGCGATATCACTATAAGGTAATTAACGTTAACTATTTATTTACTTAAAGCAGAATATGGATAATCGATAAGATGACTCATTAAACGAATTCCTTAAGATAGGCTCTTATATTATAAATTTTATATAGATTTATTTGCTTTATGTGAAAAAATATATGGGTATAACATTGTAGTTATCAAGAGGTTTCGAGTTTTCAGTTTTCATACATTGGTTTGATTGTGCTTTGGGTTTAAGTTTAGAAGTCTAAACATTTTGTTAATGTACTGATTAATCTATTCTATGCAGTTCCAACTTTTCATACTGGCCACACGCGGAGTGTCAGAACGAGGTTAGAAAGAGACAGGGATTATGAAGATTATACAGATAGAGAACATTTAAATACTCATGTTGCACCCCATCATCTGCAAGTAGGCGAAGATTACCGGGAGCGTCCTTTAGACAGGATACCTTCCCGAGAACCTAGAACTAGAGAAGAAGAATACCCTACTCACAGAGGATCGTCAAGGAGGGCACTTAATGCTATATAGTGGAGGCTATCCACGGAGCAGCCTATTGAAGAGGAGATTCATGATGAACTATCACCAAGAGCAGAAGCCTGTTACAAACCTCAGATTCCTAAGGCGTACAGTGACGACAGGACAGAGAGGGAAAGGAGATACGATGATGATTTTGCGGAGAGGAAACGATCTGAGGAGGAGAGAAGGTACGGTGACAGACGCACTGACGATAGGCCTAGGTACGCTGATGACCTAAGGTACGAAAATAGTAGCAGAAGACATCTCGATGAAAGAAAACCATTAGCAATAGATAAGAGCAAATTAGAAGGAAGAAATTATAGGAAGGAGTTGCTAGAGAGGTTTGCTGATATGGATATTGAAGATCGTCATGAGTTCCCTAGCCATCAAAGATACTACGAATAGGAAGAATCTACAAGGTATTTTTGGCCTAATTAAAAATGGTGGATAAAGTTATTTTTAGTTCTATGCCTGAAAATTGTAGGGCCGATATCAAGATTTTTCAACTTGTTTAAAGTTCCTCATTAATAATTGTGTACTTTCATTTTATTTAAATAACATTGATGTAGGTACCTATAAGAAAGTTTAAGCGATATTTTGGTGGGCTGTATAACATTAGCCATATGTACTTTTATTGCCTCGTGATTCTCCTACAGAAATTATATTTGGTCTGTACAGTCCTTCACAAAAGTTCGTGTACTAGTATAGCCTGGAATTTATCGTTGAAAGTAACATTACTCGATGGCGATTCAAATTCTGTGAAAATATTTACGAATTTATATTGTTAAATTTTTTAGTTGCTACTCAATTTCCTATCTACAGAACCACTCACAGATATGTACCTAGACTGATCTTTTATCAAGGAAGCATTTATGTGCTACTTAAAAACAAGGGCGTAACTACCACTATATTAGCTACTATATCCATGATACACGGCCCACTGGCAATACTGTTTTATAGGTAGATTTTTAATCTACCTATTGCAGCAGAGTACAGCATATCACGACTTCGGGAAAATTTCACTACAGTTTCTTCGATTATGCCCTCCAGAACTCAAAAATGCCCCCTTTCAAAAGTTTATATATGCTATATAATTAAATTTGTAAATACACTAGAGGGCGCATTTCCCAACGGATCAAAACGAAATGTGAAAGACATATACTTTGGGTTGATATCTCGGTTAAGTTCGAAGATACGCAAAATGGCCTTCTTCAAATCTCAAAATTTTATTTCGAATCAAATATGTAGATGTGATACTTCGTTGGATAGTGCTCATCTAGCCCTACAAATCTTGTCTAAAACTTTTTTTGCTGAAACGCATAGAAGAAATTTAAAAAATGGCGGCAGTTCAAAGTTTTCAAAAAATCCTCAATATGTTATTTCGAATCAAATATGTACATGCGATACATCGGGATAGTGCTTATCTAGCCCTACAACTTCTGTCTAAAATATTTTTTGCTAAAACGCATAGGAGAAATTAAAAAAATGGCGGCGGCGGTTCAGTCTTAAAAAAATTCTCAAAATTTTATTTCAAATCAAATATGTACATGCGATACAGCGTCTGGAACGTTTAATAATAGAGACCTAAAGCAGTGCAAAAACATATAGGACGAAATCTACCTTCCCGACTGCCCCTGCCATCGGGTTTTTTTAATTACAGGAGGCTACCTGTCTGTTAAAGGCCCTACTCAGTGTTAGCTGCGCTACTGCTTATAAATCTACTTATAGGGACACCCGTTTGAGTTTATGTTAAAATTGCCATTACCCATATTTCTTTTTTGTAAAGTGACTCGAGCTAGATTAGCAAACTTCTGATTATAATCGGAAGTTATTTGATACATCAAATATAATTTTTAAAGAGCAATCACTTGGCAATAGAAGTATATACTTGAAGGAAAAAAATGTAACGAACCAGTTGTACGATATAATCGATCTTCTAGATGAAGGGCTACCAAATTTTACAATGGGCGTCTGTGAGCCTCCTTCAGTGTTTTTATGGTACAAAGTCCTCCACCCTATACTGGTTTCGGGTCCTTGCGGTAGGGACGTTTTCGAATAGGAGATATTATTCACAAATCAATATCTTTTACAAAACTCCAAAACATTTGAGCACTACACTCAAATACGCTACTCGACGCGCGTTTATCTGACTATGTTGGCATCATCAGGAGATAATTAAAACTGAAAACCAGTCTTATTCGTGTCCCATTGACATGAACCCGGACCCAGCGTAGGGTTGTCTTCTTAAATAGCACTATGTATCATAAAAGCTGAAGTAGCTCTTGATCTGTTTGTCCTTATATTAACAGATGTGACACTAAAATGTAAAACATGTAATAAGAGGATAAGGCTATACTTTATTAACACAGACTGATATTTTTAAACATCATAAAATACAGGATAAATAATTGAATAAATCATAATGATAGGAAAAGACAAATATTGCTAAAAATAGCATCATTAAAGTGTAATTTATGTTGGTACGGTTAATAGTTACAATGTCCAAATTAAACTATTCATTATTAATAAAATGTTATTAATTATATTAGAACATTTTTCAAATACATACTATAGGCATCAATTTATTTTAACTACCAACGCCAATCATAGAGACTGGGAGATAAGTTCAATTTCAAATAATATTGAATATTCGCTACATTCCATTATCTTTATTGTTATAAAGCTACAGCTCGACATGCGCCTGATTTTTTTCTTAAGATCATTTGTGATTCTTCGCTATTGCTACTGTCAGTTATAGTACGGCATCTTGTTACCAAAATTCCATATTATCGCGCCATGCCCAAATCGATAACTAATCGTTAGATTGAAAAAAAAAAAATTCCTTAGTGAACAAGTCCCATAATGTTGTGTGCTGATCCAGTAGAGTAATTTCAGTCTGTAGAGCAATTAATTTTTTTTTATCATGCAATGTCCGTTCTCACTGGAATCACGTTTAAAATGTAAAAGACAACTTGAATTCATCATGAACTGATGATGTTTTGTGTATTGCAAAATTTCAATATTTTAAATTAAATCTGTAAGGTAATGTGGTGTAAAAAAGAAAAGCGCCAGGGTTGAAATTTATTGCAAACTGTTGAGAATAGTATAATAAACAGTAAATGTGTTTGAACTGACATTTCCCGTGTTGCGCAGCTGCAGAGAATGAACCGGACCGGACTGGTTTCGTATCCCTGAGCTCCGTGCCCGAGCAGCGGCGCGCGCATAAGACGGGATGCTGTGTATCTCTTGCACAGGCTCAAGGACTGTTAACAATCCTTGGAACAGACTACCATTTTTTCTTTACATATCCAAGAGAACAAGAGAATTTTTCGCGACCACTCCGCAACGTTACCATCGTCAGTCCACTTGAACTTTTTTGTTAAAAACTCATCGAGAACTAACAAAAATCTACAAAAATCACTGGAGTGTAATAAGTCGAGAATCCTGGTAACGGGCTGCCGTACTATTAGTTACCACCGATTGCCTTCGAATAATTCGACAATTGTCTACTTTTTTCTAATAAAGTCGGCGTGTCCTGTTGTGTACGTCAAACAAGTTGAATATTGTTACGTGCTTACAATTTTCAGTAAACACTTTGTGGATTCGAATAACTTGCAACAAGAATTTTCACAAACCACTGATTTATTTAATCACTAAAATTACACTAGTGAATACTTAAAACTCACACAACTAATAATAACTTAATCTAATATAAATTCACTACTGTTAAAACACTATGTACTTTACTTTTCTTCCTAAACTTGTCAACTCTTGTCTAACCTAAAAACTCTGTCTATTTACTTCACTGAACTGAACTGTAGTCTACTTCACTCAACTGAACTCTTCTTCTACAAACTGTCTCTGTAACCAGAACCACAGACTACCCAGAACTGAACTGGATACTAAACTGAACTGTTCTTTATACTTCACTAAACTGTACTATTCTGTTCCCCCATCTGCTGGCTTCACCTCTTTATATACCCACTTGGAATGTCCAGAATATCATTGTAGAACTTTCCAGAAGATACTGGAATTCTCTATAATTTTCTTAGGCACTACTAAATGGTGGTTCGCCAGTTGGCCCACAGATGGCGCCACCCTTCTGGCCAGGGAGTAATTACAACTCTCCTCTCTGTTAGAGGGCAGCACATAACAATATTATGATGTGGATGACTCACTTGAGTCAATCAAGTATATTTTTCGGTAATGCATTATTTTCCTGCGAATTTAAAGATACCTGCAACTCTATATAGGATATATTATCACATAATGGATCGAATGTGCTTCTATTAGGACTTTATATTTTTTTCAGGACTTAACTGTTGTTTATCGGTTTTAATTATTGTTCACTTTCTAGATCTAAAAGTTAGTACAGAGAGAAAACATTAACATCTTTCGACAATGGACTCTAATGCTATAAGGTTATATAAAAACAGTTCCTCAGTTAGAAATATTCAGTATACTCTTTGCAGACTGATGGTCTAGAAATAAATTGCCATTTATATATTTCGATGGAAACTAATCTGGGTTATTGAGAAAAATTAAATGCTGCCCAAGAACAATACTTTATTAAGCATCAATAATACAGATATTCTAAATTTTCGAAACAACACTCGCTATAGCGTTTCCAGTTGGACATCTCATTTATAGAGTAAAACTCACAATTCATATGTAATTCGGTATGATAAAGTCAAATGGATGCACAGTAGGCCAAAATATTTTCACGAAACTTGGTATTTAGGCCATTAAAAACGAATCTCTTACCTGTATTCAATAACATTGTTATAATTGTAGCCATTTCCTCTAATATACCATTGTGGATATATAAGATTATTAAGACATAGTTTAACTTGCCTGCGACTGGTTTGAAACAATTTCTTTCTTAATGTAACAGCTAACTCCTTTATACATTACATTATTTGCTTTTTGCATCAAAGTTATTTTTTAAATGGAAATTGAAAGAAACTGATTAGTAGTATCTTCCTCGGGTTCTTCAATGGGATGTTCCGTAAATTGTGATTCTCTAATATAAACATTAAAAATTTTGACCAGTTTGGTGCCATATTTGAGTAATAGCTCAATTTTTAATCAATCTAATTGAAATAGAAAACATATTCAAGCTTTAATCTGTAGCTGAACCTAGGATTTTTAAAATAATTTATAATGAAGGGTATTGTTGAGAGCCATAATAAATTTATGTATTTTATATATTATTGTAAAATAGCTTGAAAAGAACTGAGATATTATACTTTAAAGGAAAGTGTACTCTATATTGGAGTGGTATTCACGTTTTGCTTGATTTTTCATAGTTTCAAATTACCTACGTGATATTAAAATTTAACGTCAAATATTTGACTGATACTAGGAAAATTTAGAAGAAGTTTGCACAGCTGTTAGGATGTTATGAAAATAGTACATGCATGACGAGGTTGAAAAGCTTTTCAAAGATAGTTACAAGTTGAAAACAGTAAAACATATAAAATATTGTAAATTTATAAGAATAAAACCTTAAGTGATTTTCAGAATTTATTGCCTACCTATGGGATATCGATTGACATAGGCTTAGCATCTTATTTTAAAATACTAACGTTTAGTTTCATTAAATTATTATATTTATTTATGTGTCGTTTCTATAATTTTTAAAATCAGGATGTTTTAGTATGCCAATCGATGTATAAGTTTACTACTCTTAATGACAATCAAAGTATTTTTTAATAATTTAGAAAATAGTTTAGTAGGAGTTATTGAAGCCAATATATTCTAAAATTTAGTTAGACTAATACTTAATGTGTATAAATTGCTTCATTGTAGTGTGTTTGTAACTGAGCGTATTTAGATTAAAGATCATATTTTCCAGTTTAGTTATACCCAAATTTAGATATTCTTAAGACATGCCTGTATATCTGAAACTATTAAGAGTACAGTTAGGAAATTTTTATATATATAGGTATTCCGTGGAACACAGAAAGAAGTCCAATGATGCCAAATTGACAACTTTTATTTTGTTGATGTAAAATTTTGTAATTGTCATTATGTGTAATCTTGGATTTTATAATATTGAACCTTATATGTTCATTCAAACTTTTTTGAAACATTCTTTTTGTCTGTCTAATTTAGGACCTTGGTGCTATATGTAAAATAAACATTTTTATTTCTCTTCCACATCTGGTTATATCGGAAAGAGCAACTTTTTTCGTTATTTTAAACAAAGGAACTTATATATTTTCATATTTTTAGATTGTATGGTCCATTCTAGTGCCATTTTACTTAGCATGCCCTATATCCTGCCCTGTATTAAAAACTATATTCACTTGCTTTTAATTCTAATTCAAAAACCGATAAATAATAATATACATTTATTTTACTAAAAAGTAAAAATTACAAATAGAAATATGTAAATGTAAGGTACTTAAACTTTAAACTTTAAGTTTTTCTTAAAATTCAACCGAATTTTTTAGTAAAATAATAATAATAGTATTCAGAAAAGTAGGAAAGGTTAACCTTGCAAAAGAAAAACAGCTATGAGTAAAATTACAATAGGAATGATTTTGTTACCAATTCTTACAATGCCTTGCGATTTTGAGAATTTAATTTTAAATTATGGATGGTTACTAAAAAAAAAAAAAAAATAAGTCTTGGTTTATTAAAGTCAAAGCATACATACTGCTGCTCATGGAGATCGAACGAGTTATATATTTGCAAGACATTTGTATATTGATGCACTTGACAACTAGTGGCTACATTTGAGATGTCAGAAACATAAAATAGCAAATAGTGATGACTGGTGGGGGCAATATCCAATCTTGCCCCCTCAAAAAATTCTCATATATATATATATATGAAGTGAATTTACATATTTGAATTAAATAAAGTACCATAGAAAATCTATATACCAAAAATTTCCTAGCTGTACTCTCAACAGATGATTTAAATGTCATAGGAACATACCTAATATAGTTAAAGACATGAGTGCCATCCTTTTATTTTAGTTCTACACTGCTACTAGCCTTCAAACTAAGAAGTGGGGTATACGTGTCTCATAGTAATAATGGACTTTTTTCGCCAGTGAAAACCAATTTTTGTGTCGAGTTTTCAATAGTCCAGTACCATTGTTTCAAGTTTTCTCTAAATGCTTATCAAAATTTTTGTTTAATCGATTCAGGAATGTAGGAGAAATTGTCGAATTGCGAAATTATTTTTTTATAAACTGCACCGCCACCCTTAACAGTTCTTATTAGGACGTTTGATAACTCCAAATTTTTATTCATCATAGATGTCTCTTGATATTCTTGAAATTAAGATATTTGAGTATTTTCCAACCAGTAAATAATAAAGGAAATACAAGCTTGTAGTCTATTTGAATGCTAGAAGAGAAATAACAACATACGAAAAATATTACAAGCGGGTTTTCCACTTCTATAAAATATTTATAAAACAGCAGTTACTCAACTAGACATAAATGAAGTTAGTGCTCCAATTTTAGGGAATTTAGAATAATTTGGTTTGCAATTGTTCATTAAAATTATTCAATCAAAAATATTATCGAAAAACTCCGAACTTCAACTCCAAAATTAGGGTTATCAAAAAATTCGATTCACCAATAACAATCTACAATAATAATACATCAGTACCCCAAATGGGAATTTCTGAAAAATTCATTTTGCAGTTGTTTCCGATCCGTTTACAAACATCTGCAGTCACACTTTCTGTTTGTGACGCCAAGGCCAATTTATTTTTTTATATCTATGCAACTTTTGGGCATACTCCAAAAGTTAGGAGTTTCTGGATTCCTAACTCAATAGTACACCCTAATACCTCAAAATTGGACTTGCAGATATTTTTTTTCCGATCGTTTGCGGTTCATTCATGAATGTTTGTGATTAGACACATAAATCGACTGGTGTAACAATTCTCTATCAAGAAGTGACGCAAAGCAACCTCTTATTTTCTTTCGCTGTAATTCACATTTCTTACATGAAATGGAAGCACATTAAATGCTATTTGTGGTCAAATATACGACACGAATCATATATATTCCACAAGAAATAATACTGCAATAAATCAGAGAAGATATAGCAGAAAATCAATAGTAATTATCTGATAATATGCTAGGATATGTTTTAAAAAAACCTGAGAAAACAAAAAATTTGATTTACAACACCATTGATGCATCAAAGGTAATAATAAAGTAAATAAGTGCACTAAGAATGGCCAAATCCTAAATGTAGAGAATTCTTATCGGAGAGTTCTATTTTTGTTCAGTTGAGACATCACTTTCCTTAAGTCTCCAGAAGGGCTAATACCTCTGCTACTACAAAAAGCATATATTTTTGGCTACTTTTACAAAACTGTTTCGTCGAAATAGATAAATTTCATTCGCCTTCGTAAGCAATCAAAAATTTCCAGAATTGGAGTGCTAACTTTAACGCTCATCACAGCTAGAGTAATAATTTTATACATATCGAGCAATTAACTAATAAAATTGTCATCAGTAACTGCATTGTTCATAGTAAAATATTCCTCTTTTGATAAGTATTTAAAATTCTTAATGGGAATGACAGTATCCTTACGTTTGGTGAAACAATTAAAAAAAGAACATACTGTAACGTGCTTACAATTTTCAGTAAACACTTTGTGGATTCCAAATAACTTGCAACAAGAATTTTCACAAACCACTGATTTATTTAATCACTAAAATTACACTAGCAAATACTTAAAAATCACACAACTAATAATAACTTAATCTAATATAATTTCACTACTTTTAAAACACTAAGCACTTTACTTTTCTTCTTAAACTTGTCAACTCTTGTCTAACCTAAAAACTCTCTTGTCTGTTTACTTCACTAAACTGCATACTTCACTCAACTGAACTGTTCCCCCATCTGCTGGAGTCACCTCTTTATATACACACTTGGAATCCTTCTAGAACTCTTTTCTAGAATTCTCCATAGTTTTCTACCATGTAATAGATGATTGTTCGTCAATTGGCTCATAGACGGCGCCACCCTACTAGTCAGGGAAGTAACTAAGCTTCTGAGGAAAACTTTGAACATGAACTTAATCACATCTTTCCTTGTTAGAGGGCAGCACATAACACTGCCCCCTCCTTAAGCCTGAACGTCCCGGTCAGGCAATTCAGATTCCCCAACATACTTCATACTTCGCCAACCTATCCAAGTGCACGATCTTCATCTTGGACTTCTTACTACGTTGAATTCGGTAAACAACGTCATTGATCCGAGTGATGACTGAATACGGTCCTTCCCAGGGTGGGTGAAGCTTCGGAGATTTTCCCTTCTTTCGCTGTGGGTTATATAGCCAAACCAGACCGCCCTCCTTGAATCCTGCTGACGTTCCCTTCCGGTCATAGCGAGCCTTCATTCTGTCACTAGCTATGCTAACTTGGTTTCGAACCAATTCATGGACATTCCTCAGCTGTTGACTAACTTCGTCTGCGTAGTCATCCACGGACAGTGGCTTCTCATCTGGTGTACCAAACATCAAATCACATGGCAGTCTGATCTCGTGCCCAAATATTACACGAGCCGGTGTCTGTTTAGTCGTCTCATGAATGGCAGCCCTGTATGCCATTAAGAAAAATGGTATATGTCGATCCCAATCTCGCTGGTTCTTGTGAACTACCTTAGAAAGATGTTCCTTCATGGTTTTATTATGTCGTTCCACCATTCCATCTGACTGGGGATGAAGAGGGGTTGTCCGAGTCTTGTGAATGCCCAGCAACTCACAAATTTTCTGAAATACCCCCGACTCAAAGTTTCTCCCTTGATCGGAATGTAGCTCCAGGGGTACACCAAATCGGCATACAAGGTTATCCACCAAAACTCGAGCAACAGTAACTGCTTCCTGATTCGGAATGGCATAGGCTTCCGGCCATTTACTAAAATAGTCCATAGCGACCAGGATGTATTTATTCCCATCATCTGTCACTGGGAATGGGCCCGCTACATCTATAGCAATCCTCTCAAAAGGAGCTCCGACGTTATATTGCTTCATTTGGCCCCTGCTCTTCGTCTGTGGCCCTTTGGTAGCTGCACAAGCCTTGCATTTGCGGCACCAAGCTTCCACATCTTGACGGCTATTTATCCAATAAAATCGTTCCCGTACTTTAGCCAATGTCTTATTCATACCAAAATGTCCCCCGGACACTCCATCATGTATTTCCTGAAGTACTTTTGGGATCCGACAGCTGGGTATCACCAGACGCATAGTAACTTCCTTCCCATCTGGACTTTCCCATGCTCTCTTTAATAGCCCATCTATAACCTTAAGGGAGTCCCATTGTGCCCACAATGCCTTCAGCTCCACACTTTTGTCCGAAACATCCTTCCATTCCGGTCGCGTTCCTTTTTCTTTTGCCCTTAATATAGGACCAATTACGCTGTCATCCATTTGTTCTCGTCTTAGAACTTCCTTTGTCCAATCATCTGGAACATCTACCTGAACTGCCTTCACTTCTGCTACATCCTGCTGCTTCTTTATATTCTTGGCATTAACTTCCTTAGGGCTCCTTTGGCGACAGTACCTCTTGTCATGCCCCAATTTGCCGCAATTATAACAGCAGATTCCTTTTGTCAGACCTCCAGCACTTCGCTGCTGCTTCGGCTCCTGTTTCGGCGGTTGCGGTTCCTGTTTCAGCTCCGGTCGCGAACTTAATTCGTTTAGTAATTGTGCGACCATTTTCTGTATGTCTGTTAACATAACAATCAATCTCATCTTATCAGAGCGAACTTCCTCTTTCTTTGCAGTGTTTACTTCCCCAGGATTCCGTTCTCGACACTGCCGCATCATATGTCCTGGTTTGCTGCACTGATAACACCGAATCAACTTCCTTGGCTGTCCATCGCTCTGTTCTCTTTCCTGCTTCCTTGGAGCATCTGGTTTTGTCATCAACTGGCTTATCATTTTGTGCATGTCAGCCATCAAAGATTCCATATTTGATTTTTCTAAACGGTTCCCTTCTTCTACTTTCATGGCTCGTACTCTCGGATGTAAAGTCTCTTCATAAGCGGCTTCAACTTCGAGGGCATGGATCAAGGCTTCGCTACCAGTCTTAGCTCGAGATAATCTAAGGACTCGCCTGATCTCCTCGTCTCTTATGCCATCAATGAAAGTATCAACTGTTAACTGTTCCTGGAATTCTTTGAGTGCATCCGGGTAAGCCAGGTACGTCAGTCGCTCAACAGCTGCTTCAAAATCTTGTAAACTTTCCCCAGCCTTTTGTGTGCGTGACTTGAGCTGAGTCCGGTATACTTGGGCGAGATGTTGGTCGCCATATCTTAGATCTAGCGCAGCCTCCAAAACTTTAAAATCCCGTTGCTGCGTTACTGGGATAGTCTGAAGCAACTCTGAGGCTTGGCCCCTTAATGCTAGCACCAATGCCATAGCTTTGTCTTCGTTACTCCAATTGTTTGCGTATGCCGCTGCCTCAAATTGTCTTTTACAGGTTGACCAAGAAGTTTGACCATCAAAGGAAGGCGGTTGTAATCGAGGACCTGACGATGATAATACCAGTTGGCCTCCTTGTTCTCTTAACAGTCGCTTAAGTCGCTCTACCTCTCCTTCAACTGCACGAAATTTTCCTTCTATATCGGTAACTTTCCCTTCAACGCCAGTAACTTTTACTTCAACGCCAGTAACTTTTTCTTCGACACCAGTAACTTTTTCTTCGACGCCAGTAACTTTTTCTTCAACGCCAGAAACTTTTTCTTCGACTGTAGTCACTTTTCCTTCAACGTCGGTAACTTTTCCCTTAATGTCACTAATTTCTCCTTCGACGTTACCAACTTTTTGTTCAACTTTATCTACTTTTTCCTTGACTTCATTAGTGGCTGACAGGATAGCATCTTGTTGCACCTGTATAATTTTTCTCAATTCTTCCTTTTCTTCTTGACGTCTTCTTTCTTTTTCTTCTTCACGTCTCTCCTGTTCTTCTTTCTCTTCTAAACGTCGTTTTTCTTGTTCTTCTTTTTCTTTCTGACGTCGTCTTTCTTTTTCTTCTTGACGTCTTTCTTGTTCCTGTTTTTCTTCTTGGCGTCGTTTCTCTTGTTCTTTTTTTTCTGCCTGACGTTTCCTTTCTTTTTCTTCTTCGCGTCTCTCTTGTTCTTCTTTTTGGTCTAGCATCATTTTTCTAAATTGCTCGAACATGTCTTGCATTTGCTTTTCGGCAGCCATGCTTCTTGTTTCCATCCAAACAATTAACTCGAAACAGCACGAACAAGTCTTATTTAAAGTCTATATCGCTTCTCAGTTGAAACCACTTAAAAACTACACTAATTTCTAAACAGAATGTCCCAGAAATTTCCTCACACTAGCACAAATAAATCTTGTCTAATGTCTATATCACTTTCCAGTTCAACTCACTTCAATATCTCCAGTGGTTTCCAAATAGAACACTATGGAACTTCGTCGAATTCTTCAGAAATTCTGTTGCAATTCCGCTTCTGACACCAATTGTAACGTGCTTACAATTTTCAGTAAACACTTTGTGGATTCCAAATAACTTGCAACAAGAATTTTCACAAACCACTGATTTATTTAATCACTAAAATTACACTAGCAAATACTTAAAAATCACACAACTAATAATAACTTAATCTAATATAATTTCACTACTTTTAAAACACTAAGCACTTTACTTTTCTTCTTAAACTTGTCAACTCTTGTCTAACCTAAAAACTCTCTTGTCTGTTTACTTCACTAAACTGCATACTTCACTCAACTGAACTGTTCCCCCATCTGCTGGAGTCACCTCTTTATATACACACTTGGAATCCTTCTAGAACTCTTTTCTAGAATTCTCCATAGTTTTCTACCATGTAATAGATGATTGTTCGTCAATTGGCTCATAGACGGCGCCACCCTACTAGTCAGGGAAGTAACTAAGCTTCTGAGGAAAACTTTGAACATGAACTTAATCACATCTTTCCTTGTTAGAGGGCAGCACATAACAATACATTATTGCTTCCTGTATTTTTTTATTTGGTACAAATACACCCTATCTAATAATTTGAAGGTTAAGAACAACACGTTTTTATAAAATCTAGAAACTATGCATTAGGGGCTATGTTTATTGTGAGCCAATATTATAAAAATAACGTGACGTGGTTTGCACATCATTTTCTTATACAAGATTGTAATAACCTACATGCGAAACATACTGGTGTTGCATTTCATTTACATGACTATCTGAGAAACGAAATGTCGTTTGATAAGGTCATCAAACATAATCTACAATTTTTTTTAAAGTTGATTTATTTTGGACATGATTATTCTATAGTTCAGTCGTCAAGTATATTTTAACTTTCAAAACGATGGAAAAAGTTTATTTTTGGGTATATTGTATGTAGTACCTAGCCAGTAATTAAAAGCCCAAGTTTTCAAGCTCCCAGACCTCGTGCTTGCTCCGGGAGGTCGAAAAAAACATTAAATTATATTTCTGTAGCTATGCATCTTTACAAAAGCTATGCAGCATTGAATATGCTACAATTTTTATTTACACCAGTTTTTTCTAAACCTCATACTTGCCGAAACACAGAATTTCAAAGGTACAGTAGATTTTCAAAAATGCCGAAAAACTGCGAAAAAACACAGCATAAACATATCACAAAAACTAAGTTTCCCCTGGCCAGACTGCCACCCACACAAGACGCAGCCCAGTACCACGCCTTTCGCGCTTATCATTAAGTTCAGACATGGTTGTGAACAGAAAGGAATCGCTCAAGAGAATGGAAATACCGAAAAGTCTTTTACTGCCTCTCACGAGTGGTATTAAAAGTATTTGAAAAAAAAACAACAGTATTTAATATTTGAAGAAAAAATAGCATGTTATACATGGGGTAAAGTAATTTTTTGTGTCCGGGCTGTTATTGCCCGACTCGCTTCACTCATCCCTCAAGTACATCCTCCAACAAAAAATTTAATTTTTACTCCATATGAAATAATATATTATTATTTAATTTCCCATAAGTTGAGAAAACTTACCATTTATCTTTGTACATCTGTATTTTATAACCTTTATATATGCAAATTGTGGGAAATTTAATGCCCTACAAAACATTTTGTAGCATGCAAGGATAAAAGTTATTGAGCAAAGTCGCGTTTTATCGCAATTTTTCGAAATTTTTGAAAATGTACCGTATCTTTTGAAGGTCTGTATTTCTGTAAGTACGATGTTTAGAATGACTTTTTTGTAAGATGCATGGATAAAGAGTTACTGAACAAAAACTGAATGAGACAAAAAATATTGTAGATTTTTCAGCCTCCCGGAGTGAGCACAAGATCAGGCATGTCGAAAACTTGATATTCATTAGCGTCTAGGTACATAACGGAAAATAAACTTTTTCCAACCTGTTGTGAGCCAATCCCCGCTATTCACGACCTGCAGACTGGAGTACAACATAATAAGGGATACAAACTTTCCAAAACCATGGGCTTTGTACTAGGTATATAAAAATTTTATAGGCCATCATCATCAAGCAAATAATAAATTTAAACTTAAATTTATTTTCTATTGTCTGCTAATGATGCTGTTTTTTTTTTAATGTGCATTGTCTGTTTGGATTTTTGAAGTACAATTACAAACTAAATATGCTCAATTATCTAGTAGGTAATGAAATCTGAAAATAAAAGCTTTACAATTTGTAAAATATGAACTGCATGTGCCACAGATAGTGGTAATATCACCGACCAATTTCACTACACAAAAACAAAATATTTGTATAGTTGTAGTATATTATTAAATTATTTAGGTTTTGCACTAGGCTTTAGCAAAGTTTGAAAGTTTAAATCCTTTTAGTTGTATTAGGTATATTTTTATACGACCTCGAACTTTGCTAAAGCAGTTTTGTTTCCTAGATATGAAATAGTGCCATATTTTCCTTTATATTTTATTGTAATTAGGATTTAAAGAAATTACCTATTATGAGATGCTGTTAATATTGAATGAGTCTATTGAATATTTCAAATATAAGTAATTATTATAATATTTAAATAAAGAGCTAAACTTTGATACATTGTAAATAGCTATTAAATATTAAAAAATTCTATACTACTTATAAAATTGTGTTTTTAATTTATATAAATATTAGCTAGATAGTACGAATAAAAGAGAGACACATTAATTCAATTGTTATCGAACAGTTTTGTATCTATTGTTTATAATTTACTCTAAATGCCTTGCTATTATGATTTTTTATATTATTATCAATTTTAAGAACATTCAAATGAACATAAGAAACATGATGGAGAGGCACTGTCGATGTGCGTTTTTCTAAATAAAATAAATACTTAATAAAACCAAATTTTTATTGAATTATATTTTTACCCCTTATACCTATTAGAATTGAGTAGTATTTTTAAAAATTATGAGCTCCCGACGATGTATTCTTGATGTTTCAGCACGATGTAGCATCTAAGAACCTGCTCTAAAGAATTATCTAATGTTTGTAGCAAGATTTTTTAAAATAGAGGCATCCGTTATAAATTTATGAGAGAACATCATTAACCACCGCTATAGTAGTGAAGTACTCACCACTCAGAAAGTTGGTTAAAATATGAATCTGTACTAGGGCAAGCAATACCGGACCGAATTTTCAATCCCGGGATATCGGTATTAAAAAAAATGTTTCGGGATCCCGGTATTCAATACCGGCAGTACCGAATTTCAGGATATTTTAGATAATTCACTTTTAATAAAAAAATAGTGATATTTTATAAATATATATATATATATATATATATATTTTAAAATATTAATACGGGCAATTTATTTTTCAAGTGCACTAATAGCAGTAAAACAGAAATAAGCCAAAAATAAATATATGACATAATTAATTTTTATTTATGGGGTTGCATCCTAAACAAATATTCCTAACGTAACTACTAAAATAATGGTCAATGGCACTAGGCAATGAGCACTGTCACTGAAAAAACTTAATAAGTAAATAGAAAGTATAGTCAATACAGTTAATAGTTAATGCTTACATTTTACACTATTCTATTTTTCATTAAAATATGATCTTAATAATAACAGTGCATCAAGGGTACTATCTGCTAGGCTCCATCGAAAATACCGAAAATACCGGTATTGAAAAGTAAATACCGGGTATCAAATACCTGAGAAAAAGTTCCAGGATCCCCGGATCCCAAAATTTCCCGATCCCGGGATTGGATGCCCTAATCTGTACGTTACAAAATGCTGAAAGCTGGCATACAATATAATCAAAAACTAAATTCAAATTTGCCCAAAAATAGTTGAGTGCAAAAGGTAATTATTCGAAATTTTCGAGTTTTAAGGTATCGTCGTGAGCAAAAAAAAATAGGACAAGTCTTATAACGGTATTTTGCTAAAATCTAGTTGTGTACATCTAACTTTAATTTTTGGGACATTGTCAGTTAGTTGTCATAATTTATTGCAAGTGTGCAAAAAACTAATATGCCTCATATAAGCGATTTAGTTAAATCTGGAGTTATTGCTAAAGCTGAAGGTGGATGGTCAATGAGACAAATTGCACTGCATTATAATATTGACAAAAACTCGGTGTGTAACATTTTAAGAAAGCGGAGAATAAACGGTACGATTAGTAGAAATCCTGGATCAGGGCGAAGAAGGATATCAACTCAACAACAAGATTTGCAATTGGTAAATGCTTTAGTAGAAAATCCATTTTACTGAGTTATTCAGGCTGCTGAAGAAACGAATTTTCCTGGATCGAGTAGTACTGGTCACCGGCGAGTAAGAGAATCGGAGCTACGCTGTCATGCAGCAGCACAGAAATACTTACTTAAAGCTAAACATAAAGAAGCTAGAGTAGGATTTGTGCTTGAATTTTTAGCGCATGATGTAAATTTTTGGAACAATGTAATCTTTACAGACGATAAACTTTCCAGTCAACACACAGCGGTCGTATTCGTGTTTACCGCCCTCCGAATACTCGATTCGATGAGAAATATATATCTAACAATGATAAAAGTGATAGATTTTCTGTCAATATGTGGGTTTGGATATCGGCACCTAGTCCTGGTGTTTTGTGGCATATTGAGGAACGATTTAATAGTTAAATGTATATTAGGATTTTAGACAATATTATGCTCCCTTCTGTGTCACAATTATTTCCTAATATTTCAACAAGACAATTGTTCCGTTCATACTGCTCATACCGTAACTAACTGGTTTCAAGATAACAACATCAATGTTCTTAACTGGCCCAGTCATAGTCCAGATCTTAACCCTGTGGAAGGAGTATGGGGACTACTCGTAAGAAGTATCCAAAAACGAAATGTGAGACCACGGAATGCCGAAAAATTACTGGAAATAGTAAATAATGCATGGGAAAATATTATTACTAATGATTATTGTATAGGGTTATTTAATTCTATGCCAAACACACTTATAGAAGTTATAAATAGAAATGGTGCAATAACGAAATATTAATAGTTAGTTTCTTATTAAGTAGGATATCCTTTGATCCAGGATTTCTAATAATCGTACCGTTTATTCTCCACTTTCTAAAAATGTTACACACAAAATTTTTGTTAATGTTACAACGCAGTGCAATTTGTCTCATTAACCATCCATCATTTACTATAGCAATAACTACAACATTGAAATAAAAAATAAATTAAAAGTGTTATCTGTTTTATTTCGGCTACTCATTACATATTCAAATAGAGACAGATTTACATTAGAAAATAAAAAGTTGTCCTATTTTTTTCTGCTCACGACAGTATATGGGTAGACAACATCGTCCATATTCTGCCAAATTTTGAAAATAATATCTGTGGCGTCTAATAAAATTAAATCATTTTAAAAACACTCATATCTCCGTTTGAAATGCTGCCAAAATAATTAATTTTGTTGCATTATTTCCTTCCTCACTGATTTTCTTTAAAAGCAAGCCAAAGGTACAACAAATCCCGAACCATTAAATAGCTATAGGTATATATAGTCGAGTACAGTTTTGATGGGCAGATAAAAAACGCAACAAAAACTTTACGACCTCATTATTATTGCCGTTGGACCATGCAGCATGTTGTCACCAAACAAGCCGATGCACATTAAAAACCTATAAGGGTTCGGACTCTTAATAGACCATAAAATTCCTTGACTTTTCCATGCCTTTTTTAAACTAATTTCCAGGTAACATTACAATAATATAAATAATAGTCTTTTTGTCAATTTAGTTGCCTACAAGTCCAAAAGGCTTTATGGTCAAGTTTTAAGACATATATACTATAGGGATTTTCAATAAATTCATGTACTCATAAATACATTTGGTTTTAAATAAACCTAAACCTACATCTAAGTAAATCACCATTGACAATCGACGACATGCTCATTTGGGCTGTGTGCGCAAATAATAAATCTGTGTGCTAGTCTCAATACTAGCCTCGCGCACGAGGTGGCATAAGTAAGTCTATTAATTAAATTCATTTAAAATTGAAGACATTGTCTAATATTAAACTGTAATTGATAATTTCGTCAAAATAAAAGAGGCGTTAACTATATTTTCCAGGTTTTCAAATTTTTCCATGACATTTATCAACATTTTGAGAATTCGCAGACTTTTCCAGGTCCTACAGGTTTTCCAGGTGAGGCCGAACCTTCATAAAGGTAAACAAGTCAATTTGCGAACGAAATAGTACAGAGCCATACTTAAAATTCGTATATATTGTAGATCCGGTGATTTGTTTTGAAGAGGATAATAGTACATGTGGTAGAAAACCCAAATAATAGGAAAGAATATTCGTAGAATGCCACAAATAACTTTCAGACAATATTAGAATGAACATATTAATAATACTAGATTAAAAGTATTGTCTTCGATAAATAGATATTATTTGATACCGTTTCTAGTAAATTTAACAATCTTATCCTATTTTGTTTGCATGAAAGTAGAAATATATTGGTGAAACATTGATTACTTTTGGTACTTTGGATTAAAATTAATATTCTCTTGTTGTTCAGATCTGCCAATAATAACATAATATATCCTCGAATATATCATATTATTATTATTGCCCAAGAAGGACCGCGAGGGAGTACGAGCAGTTTCTTGCCAATAATATGGGTACAGAGCCAACATTTTCGATATTAAAACAGTCAAAATAAATAAAGCAGATCTCTAAATTCTTTAAATAAATTCAATTCTGGAAAACAAATAAGTAATTATCAGTTAGTTCGTTCTGGAATTTCTGTTAATTAGACCGTTTTTTTCCACGATTCCTTTTTCTTATTCATTTTCTTTTATATTTTTATACACTTTTAAAACCAGTCTGTGTGTGTAAACATTGTACAGAAACTTTCTTTGCAATTTGTGAACCATTACCATCCACCATATATCTTCCTGACATTTTCTGCTGGTGCTTGGTTGCGGATTTTCCCAAGGTCTAAACATGTTCACAATATTATTTTATCACACCCAGTTGTAAACAGAAAACCTCCAAATATTCACTACCTGTCAAAGTATTTATAAAAACACAACTGTATAAAATGTGTTTAAACACAGTAAAATTTCACATACCTATAGAAGTGCTGTATATAATTTCACTGAATGGAGTAAAATGTAAACAAGAGCACAGACCATAACGCTCTGTTGAAATTGAATGACTGAGTTGCTGACCTAAATATTTCAAGTACGTACCTGGACGCAATTACTTTTGCGACTAGTTTAACGGTATTTTAATGAGGTCGTAAAGTTTCTGTTGTATTTTTTCAGTGCCAAGAAGGGCTGGCCTCCACTATACCCATTTTCTTGTGATAAACATTCCAAATTAGGACAGATAATATCAGGATACAGAAACAAGTAATATAAAACTTTATAAGAAATTTCTATAGTTAATCTTTGAGAAAAAAAATATTACAGGATTGTTTGATTCTTCTTCTTAATTTGCGATGAGTTTCTGATTTTGTTGAAAATTGCAAATCAACCCCCAACTTTGGCGCGCCGTAGGATGGAAACTGTCGGTTGCAGAGGAAAAATGCAAACACCAAAATTGTGCACAATTTTGTTCTCTACATATTTCATTTGAACTTTTTTCGATAGTACTTACCACAATGGCGCTATTTCCCGAAAAGCGTTGCAACGCAGAGTTTTCATCCCCCCACCCCAGGAGGTCGCAAACTGAGGTGAACTATCAGGGGACCTATGTCCACCATCCCACCAAATTTAATTTCTTTCCGACCTTTTGCGAATATACATATAGAACTATTGGACTATTACTGAGGCATTTCATAAAAAACTTTCCTGGTAGAAACGTTTCACTACCGAATATTTTAATTGACTTTGGGTATACTATTCATGCACTTGTCAATCTGATCTGCAACAATTATTTGCAGCTTTTTAGGGATTTTTATAACAGAATATCAACACCAAGTTCTATCGTATTAAATCAACATTTATTTATGTATTTATATCTTAAAATAAGGATCAAATTTTTAAAAAACATTTTAAAATACTGGTATATTCACATTCCGAAATATATCACCAATGAAGCATATTATACAGGATATCCTGCAACAATGCATTGACCATTGCATAGCTCCTAAACTAAACAAGCTAGGAATTTTGTTCATTTATGCTTCTTAACAATAAACGAAGGGGGCACTCCAGGAAAATAATTTCTAATATAGTGCCACAAAAAAAAAAAAAATACGACACCTTTGAAGTTTTTTAAATGGAACACATATATTTGCATATTTTTGGCACACCTCATGTTCCTCATTCACATCTAAAATATTGGGGTATTCTAATACTTCATTTAGAATATAGAACCAATAAATTAAAAGGGATAAAAAACGTAATTTACACAACTAAAGGTAAACGGTTCCCTTTTTTCCCGAATGAGGATTTGAATACTAAACAAGATCAGAAACTTTTATTTGCCGGCAAGCATGAGTTATCCTAAGCTTTAAATCATTAAGATTATTTGGTTTCTCAGCTTATATAACCTACTTCTAATGACTCCGTAAAAAAATTCTAAAGAGTTCATATCAGGTGGCCATGCAGTCCACTTAACAGGTCCCTGATTACCAATTTAGTTCCCTCCAAATCTCTGTTATAAAGTGTGTTACAAGGTTCGAACTCTGCGATGGTGCTCCATCTTGCTGCCACCACATTGTGCACTCATTTATTGGAATTGCGTCCACAAGACTGTGAAGAATATTTCTCAACCTCAAATATGTCACCATTCAGGATACCTTCATACAAGTATGGTCCAATTAATCACCTATTAAATAAGCCGCACCAAACATTAATTATCCAAATAATTTGAAAAAAGGATTACTCTCTCTTACCCAGTGAGGATTTTCCACTGACCAATAATGATGTCGATTAACCATACCATTATTGTAAAATTCTGATTCATTAGTTAACATAATTTTATTGACAAATACAGAATCATCATGTAACTGTACCATAAAGTTGACAATAAATTCCATACGGGTCTTAAATTATGAACTAAACACATTTTGTAAAGATGGTGTCCATTATCTACTAGAATTCTGTGCACAGAAGATTTACTTATATGAATTTTTTCCTCAATGCAGCGAACAGAGGTATGTGGATTGCTTATTATAAGAGCAACAACATTAATGATATATTGTTCCCGTCCTGCTAGACGGGCATGCTGAATTTCTCTTGGGCTTGGAAAGGAACCAGTCCACATTTATCTCTCCACATTTGTAAATGTCTGGTGAGATGGTACACGTCTATTTGGAAATTTTTATTTATACCTTTGCTTCGCAGCTAGGTAATCAAGGCCTGCCTTATTAGTTTAAGAATATGGAACACGACTGAATATAAATTAAACCCTTGATATGTCGTAAACCATTAATGACAGGTATAGGACAGGGTTGATAAAATTTGTTCGGAAATAAAAGGACACTCGCGCCCTGATCACTTTTTATTTCGTATCTGATGCTAGCACCTCAATTTGAACAAGGCCCCTTTCGCGAATTTCATCAATTCTAAAAATTACTAAAAATACTAAATTCATCAATACTAAAAATTTGGATCGCATATGTTTTGACTTTCTAAAAATTTGCGAAGCGAAATGAATTTAGGATAAGAATGTACAAAAAGAAAACAAGAAAGACGAATGAGACAAAAAGGTTACAAACAGAAAGAAAGTGGGGGAGAGGAAAGATAAAAATACAAAAGATATGAAATATCAGTAAAGGTGAATAGGGTAAGCGGAAGTTATAGTTGGTGAAATTTGGCTACAGGGAGGGGTTGCCAGAAAATTGGTAACGTCTGGTATGGTAAAGGGTGTTTAATGTGAAATGGGGCATTATACTGCTTAATTTGTGTTATATGTCTTGTTAAAATGACCCTTGCCATGCAATATCTTTTAGAGTTAAAGCCAACTAAGTTTTCGACATAAGTTTGTTTACTGAATGGTTTGATTCGTTTCAATTTTGCCAATTATTTCAAAGGCAACTATGAGTTCCTACAGTAAGCTTATACAAACTGTTTGCATTTTAAATTTTGCATACTCATTACATAAAACATACAGAATCAAATTTATACAGGGCAGCTAAATATGGGGCACAGAAAAACAAATCTGTTTGGAAATATTTCACCTGCAATGTTAAGAGAAATATCTTTTCCAGAAATAACAGATGCACGTTAGAAAACATTCAATGTAGTTTTTAGTCAGTATAGTTGCTTTATTATATTTTGTTTAAATAAAGGCTATTTTCTACTCAGCCATGTTTTAGTTTTGCTGATTATTTAAAAAACGGCTATGAATTCGTATAGTAATGCTTGTAAAAACAAAGTTTGTATTTGAATTATATTGTATTGTCATGTTAAAATATACAGGGTGTACCATTTAAAATAAGTGAAAAAAATTAATTCCAAATTGTCAAAACTTAAAAATTTACTTCGAGTACCTTGTATGCAATGGATTTGAAGTAGTTATATTTAAAGTATCATACGGTCTTTATTAAAAAGTTTTCGAATATATCCACATTCAAAAAAGTGGGGACTAATTACCTCATATTCTTTTAATTATTAATTAATTACACCTAAAGTAGCATTAGAGTGCACAGGGGTAGGAGTAAATAATAACAAGAAGAACATGTAAATAGCATCCAATTTTTTTGTAAAATATCTACTTTATAGCAACTTTTTGTAGAGAATATGCAAAACGCAAAACAACATAAAATTAAATGCTCTAAAAAGTAGAAAATAAACTTTGAAGTAAATCAAACCCATCATTTTGTTACACTATATAATTTTTTTTATGATATAAAAGCTTGTCGAGAATTTTTCCTGTGTAAAGAATATTGCTCACGACAAGCTCTTATATCATTAAAAAAAATTATATAATGTAACAAAATCATGGGTTTGATTCAAAGTTTATTTTCTACTTTTTAGAGCATTTAAATAAAACCTTTTTTTTTATATTTTTTATATTTTTATTTTTTAATTTTTAGAAAACTCCCAGATATCGATTTTGAGTTGAATTGGATCTTAAACAGCAAAGTCGTCCGGCCATTTTGAACTAAATTTTTGACTAGAAATTCGTAATCGGCGAACCCGAAAACCCCCAGATATCGATTTTGATCGATTTGGACCATAAATGACAAAAGTCGTCCGCCGTATTGGCGCCGTCATTTTGAATTTCTAAATTTTGAAAAACCCCAGATATCGATTTTGAGTTGAATCGGCTGATGAACGGTAAAATCGTCCGCCATCTTGAGGCCGTAATCTTGTTTTTTTCTTACATGAAAATGTTAAAGTGTATTATTGTCACCGGACTTATACACATGTGCAAAATTTCAAAGCTCTAGTTTAATTAGAACTAATCGAAATTTGGATTGCAAGATTTGACCTAAACAAACTAACACACTAACAAACATTGCAAGTTTAATAAAAGCCTTTAATAAACGAAGTTCTCCCCACTCTCGATATCCACCGCTACCTTATTGTGATGTGTTTTGTTCACACTCGCACTAGCAACATCTCATATTTATCTCTCTCAAATAACCAGTTTGGTTTGTCATATGTTGATACTGATAGACAAAGATATGCTTTACTGCTGGCGATAGAAGATATAATATCGCTTACAG
Organism: Leptura quadrifasciata; assembly: GCA_963675555.1. Classification (NCBI taxonomy): domain Eukaryota; kingdom Metazoa; phylum Arthropoda; class Insecta; order Coleoptera; family Cerambycidae; genus Leptura; species Leptura quadrifasciata. The sequence goes on from OY776676.1 coordinate 136,692,515, forward strand.
CCCAAAACAAAAGCAGGGATATTTTCGTAGAGGGCACGCGTTCTGAAGCGAGGGAAATTCGAAATATTATTTTTTAATGTACTTTTAGATACTAATTTTTAAAAATACGTACTTTTTAGAGACCTACTACAAAAATATGTACTTTTTCATAAAATAGTGACCGAGTACAAGCCCTCAATGCACTTACACTTTAGGTGTGAATGGGGAACATAAAGGGCATCAAAAATATGTAAAAATGTATAACTTGCCTCAAATGGTGCTACAATTTTTTGTAGCACTCTATATCTTCAAACCTATTTTCCAGGGGTGCTCCTTCATTTACAGTTAAGAAATGTAATTGAACAAAATCCCTAACTTGTTTGGTTTAGGAGTTATGAAAGACGGACGCTTTGCTGTAGGACCCTGTATACAATATCAAATACCTAATACCATTTTGAATGTGTTTTCTAAAACCAACTTGCTAATATGACAAATTCATTTTTCCGGATCTCAATGAACGGACAATATGTTCGGTTCAGTAAGATTTGGAAAAATACTGAATAACTTAAGTAATTAACGCACTGTAACAAATTAATATCATACATGTGACATAGCTTTCGAACCTAATTTAGGATTTGTGACTTCGTTAATACTTTCGACATTCACTTCTCTTTCCTCCTCCTCATCTATAATACTTATATTCCTAATTGATGGGGGGTGACTTCTTCTCCACCCTTCAGGTACTGCTGGATATTTGGTTTTTGTTAATAATCGGGTACCCAGTAACGTTATTAAGATTGCCGCTGTAGGTGCTGTCAATAAGATTGACAACACACAAGTTGTTTGAACTTTGTGTGCGTAATCATGTTCCACAGTTCCAGCTGTGACCATACTGAGCGCTACAGGCCCCAGAGCAGCCTGAAATAAATAAGTAAGTATTTATAAAAATAGCGGCAGCCAAGTACAAACATTAAACATAATATTTTTAGTCGCAAACTCCTCTATAAAATCCTTATTTTACTATAAGGAACGTAACCAGACTGCAACCAACAGCTACTCTCCGGGCTATGTGCCCCGCCGTGCGCTGAATTACAAGTTACAAGTCTGACGCGTTAAGTGTAATAATTGCATATTACCATCAAAACGCTAATGCTTCGATTGCAACAAACACCAACCGAAAGACTGATCCTACTTAAAGGAGCTCTCTTGCCAGTCGTCACACACCACTTGCAGACTGCAGTTTCGAGCTGTTGGCTCTCGTCAGTGCAAGGTAGGCATGTGACGACCGGCATGAGGATCCTTTGACTATTTGGTACATCCCGGTATTTTTATAATAACAACATGTAAAATAGTCAGCAGGCGCCATCTAGCGGTCCAGTGTCCGTTGCAATCGAAAAATAAATAGCCTGACTGGGCTTAGCATAGTTCAAATGTGCTGGAAGGTTGAACAAGGTTTTTTATACATTATGTCTTGGGGTTCTGCCACTGTTCTCAGTAGAGTTTTAATTTTACAAAAAAGAAAATTAATGTTTAATTTGGACTATAGAGCAAGTTGTCGTCAGGTCTGCAATTTTAACTCTGCCATCTTCATACATTTTGAAATCTGTTACTTTCATCAAAAGGTGTCGTACACCAATTCGATATCCAAAACTATAAAACAAGAACTATAAGCCACCGATTGTCTACATACACAACAACTATGTTTCGTAAATCTCCATGTTACAGCTGTATAACACAGCTCTACAATGCATGTTGTCGGGAATGGGAATTGAGACTACGATTTTTGATTGATAGAGAGCGCCAGTAGTCTAGTTAAAAATTTCGACAAGCTGGTGAGGACGAACTATGGCTCTCAGGGTCGATTTTTTATAGATATGGCATGAGACTCCAATTGTAGGATGGTGTTGCTTATGACGTCAAAGTTCTCGGGACTTCTAGTGGCTTCTACGATGGTGGAAGAGCCCAGACTGACTGATTACAGTGCCAAGCTTCCCGAGATGTTGACTATTTTTATTAAGGGTGCTAATATCCGTAGTTGCAATTAGGTTTAAGTAAATAAAAGACGAAAATCCATAAAAAAATAACTAAAAGCAACTAGAACGGCGTTCGTACTGACGAAAACGGTATTTGTTTAATTATTTAGGCCCTAACTATACTGAGCTAACACTGATTTTAATTTTCCCCGCACTACTATGCACCGATGAAACGTTTATAAGTCATGACTGTCGCTGTTCGTACTCTTCTCCACATCAACAGAGCCTTGGAGAGTGCGCTGGTGGCAGACAAAGCATCGTATTGAGGGTTGGTTCATAGAGTAAACACTTGTAGGCCGGACTGGTTGCTTCTTGTTGATCTGCTTTCACTGGACTGATGGTTGTAGTTGATGTTGTAGCGACGAGAACTGTGGAAGTACTACTGCTGCAGAAACCTTGCTGCATACAATTAGACATCGGGTCGGGCGGGGCTCTGGATGTCAGGGCGGCTGGAGTATTGAACGTTGTGGACAACCTCTCGCTTGATTTGGTGTTGGGACCGATGCGACGAGCCAAACCGAACGAGAGTCTAGATGGCAGGATGGCTGGAGTATTGAACATCATGGAAGACCCTGGCTTGTTTTGATGTGTTTTGTGCATAGTAGTGGTTTTAATATTATTTAATTCAATTATATTTATGAATTTTATGATTCGACAACATGCATTACCTGATGACATTAACTTATTATTAGAGCCATTATTAGAGAGAAAAAAACGTAGAATCATTTTTGTAAATAAACTCTTTGTACTCTGTTACAGAATATTTGTTTCTATAAGGGAAATAGGCTTGTAATTTGAGATCGCAGAATTCATAATTTTGTTTCACATAATATAATTGACTTAATTATTACTGTTTATTTTACCGTAACTTTACAATGTTTCATTTCTAAATAGGCATTCTTCTAAATTTCAAGAAATATCTAAGAATAGTGCGAGACCTATCATCAAAATAAAGCTTAGTCAAACGAGAGGAATACAAAATAGGCGACTAGACACTAAGAACGATGAACAAACTGAAAAACATATCTAACAAATTGAAAAGAAGAAAAACTGTAAAGGAAAAAACTAATACAGCATATAGAGCCACAAAGGAAATTCTATCTTCCATCCATAAAATAAATCAACATGGAATCTATGCAACGTTCATACTGTCAACTAAGACCGACATTTGGGGTTAAAAATGCAATACCAATAAAAAGAGCCGATAGAAAATGTCTGAGAGACGCTGAAACTACTCACAAAAATAGGGACTAGAAACAAAGGAAAACACGAACAGTTCAAAACAGGACATCATAAACAAATCCAAATGATATTGTGTTCATGGCAAAGCCGTATTATAGGTGTTAATGATTTTTTTTTTATATTATAAACAAAATTTCTGTATTCTGCTCTTGCTTCACCCAAAACTTCGCATCGCAGACAAACTGAATTTTCTGTCCGAGATACTGACAAATTTTAGATAGATAGATATTTACCACAAGAAGATACAATTTTTGTACATTCGGCAAGTCAATTTAATAGTGTTTCTAAATTTAAAAAAAGAAAAAATATGTCAATAGATAAACAATGGAATATATAACACTTATAATAAAATTAAGTAAAATAGTTACTAATCACATAAAAAGTTAAAATGGAACATCATTTGGTAGTGCATTGTAGCAAACTGTATTTATAATAAAAATAACGTTTAAAGTTACTAGTTCTGTGGTTAGGAATAGAAATAAGATCACCATGTCTCGTGTTGTAATTATGAAATTATGACTTGAAGGCGGCATCGTAAATTTGTCTTTCAGTTTAGTAAAAAGTGTGATGCATTTAAAAGTAAATATGCTGGGAACAGTTAGTATTTTTTTCTGTTTGAACATCTCTCTAGGTACAACTTTCTCTATATTTCAGTCCAAATTTAAGTCTCACTATTCTTTTTTGAATTATAAATATATTTATTTCACTTGCACTACCCCAAGAAGTAATATTATATGATATATATGAACAGTAAAGAGAGTAATAGACGTCTAGGAGTGTTAGCTCATTCATCAAATATTTCAATTAAAGGATAGCAAAGAATTCCCAAGTAGCATTTCTAGACACAGTTTAGGAACAAATTTAGTGTAGTAGGAAACAGTTTTGTAACTGTTTTGATACTTATGGGAGATACAAAGGTTTACATACATTTCCAAAATTTTTTCTGAAATTGTTACCATTTTTTTATCTATTGCAGATAGCACAACAATATTAATGGAACAGTTTAACAACTGTTACAACCTTTAGATATAATTTTTTTCCGGAACAAGTGTTTGAACACATTTTCGAAACATACTGCAGCATCTGTTACCTCATTTCTAAATTGTAAACATGTGTCGATACATTATTGAAATTGTATGGAACACATTATTGTCGCCAAATGTTTCCAAACTGTTTCCATTTTTTTCCATGAATATAATGGGAACATATGTCACCACAAAATAGATTATTAACTGAAACCGTGTGAATTTTTTTAATAGGTATTAACCTCACATTTTACTATTAATCATAGAAAAGTTGGGAAAAATGGGAAAAACCAAACAATTTAAACATTCTTCCAGGTATTACAATCTGTTAAATTATACAAGAATTGTGAAACCAAGAGTGACTTTAAAAAAAGTTGCTGTGGAATGTCAAAAGATATATAATAAATTAACAAATCTTGGGACTGATGCACTTACAACGGGGTCATCAAATAATGTGGCGAAAGTAAAAGAATTTCCTATTAATATTATACAAAAACAGCCAAAAATGCCGAAATGCGCGCGCAACACAGCCGGCTGGCGGCCGTTTGTTTACGTGTTGCCACCTTTCCGAAACCAGACCGAAGCACAGAAGAAATTGTTTCTGTAAGAAAATAATTGTTAACATTTCCAATAACATTTCGAAACAAGTTTCTTTCAGAGGTAATATGCTACAGTAATCGGAACTAAGTGGATGCATTTACAGAATCAAGTTTCTTTTCATAAAATATGATCTAAATTTTCGAAACATATGCAGAACTGCTTCTGTAGCCATTTTGGTTGTAAATATTGACATTTGCTATTTAGCGGCCATCTTTAAAAATCTTTAAATCTTAAAAAAAAAACGTTGACATAGCGCCTTGGACAAACCCTTAATATCGAAGATCACTAATTACGATAATCACGAAAAAAAAATATAATTTGGTATAATCATTATCACCAAAATTTTATAACCTATGTATTTTTATTTTAATACAAAAATATATTCGAAATGTTTGTATTTGCGAGGCGCATTGAAAATATCGAAGTATCTCCACCGAATAATCGATAAAATTCTTTCCACTACGTCTCTTCAGGCCAGATATGGCTTAAAATGATGACAAAGTTTTCACATTATAGGTACTACACCGACCATGTTATTTTTATTATCCTATGTGTACCTTTAAATTGTTTCCATGTTGAAAAGTAATAAAAATACGCACAATATGGAAACAGATTCGTATTTGGTGAAAGATAATAAAAATTTCCGAAACTAACTGCACACATTTGTTCTCATTGTAAAAACGTGTGTATGGAAATGAATCAATATAAAATATAATAAAGTATCGAAACTTTTGTGAAACTGTGAATAAATCGGCGAGCTACAAATTTGAAATATGTTTCTCTTTATTTTCGAAACTAGCAAAGAAACGCCTAGTGCCACCACAATAGAAACATGTACTGTATAACCATAAGAAATTATACACGTGTTGGAAATGTATCGGAACATGTTGGAAACAGCTCCCATTTTAGACATGGTAACAGACACAATTTGTTAGAAACGTTTGCCAAAATGTTCCTTAAAATGCTACTTGGGTTCCTTGTTGAGTTGTTTGCAAACATGCTCAATTTGGGTATTCCATGACAACCTTTCATCCAAGTACCTAAACATTTGAATTCATTTGAAAACTTTATATTTATCATAGATAGCAAGTCCTCTCGGAGGGGTTTTTGTAGGTTAAAGTTCAAGCAAATGGTTTTAATATTAGCTTATTTCTATCACACCAAGTATTTAATTTTTTTATAACTAAATTTGTGACAACCTGAATTTTTTCAGAACTTTTTGCTGATACAGTTATAGTCATATCATCTCCAAACATTGTAATTCTACCATTTGTAATGTTACGTTCTCCAACTTTACGATCCTTTCCCTACCACTAAGATATGATTTAATCCAATTTAAAGGAGAATTTCTAATACCTATGCTGTATAGTTTATCAATAAGAAACTGAGCAGCTAAGTCAATATAATAAAGACTTGCTCATCAGAATTTAAAAAATATGATGTACCAAATGTGATAACTATTTTTTATTTATAAAATTATTTTATTGATAAAGTGCTGATGATTTTTAATATCATAAGATAAACTTTTTCTTGCAAATTTGACGTTTTTAATGCAAATAATAAATTTTTCTGACACAAAGACAGATTAGTATTATTTCTGTTTCCATGGCATATTTTTCTGAGAAAATAAAAATTTTACAAATAAAAAAATATGCATAGGTATAGTTAATTCAGTTATTATATCCAGCAAAATGTTGAATGTCCGCTTTCTTATAGATGTATATCTATATAGACCAGCAACATTAAAAACAGTGAATATCAGAAACAGTCACTTCTTAAAATAACAAATAATTGCTGTATTTGTCATTCTAAGATAAATAATATTATCAAAGCATTTTTTAGAAAATATATAATACATTTTAATAGTTACCTGCACAGTTGCTTTTGCCATCAAAGTGAACGAAACGAAAATTTTCTCTTTTAAGTTTAATTTACATCCGATGCCAATCACCATGGTAGTCAAAATTCTTATAACAGCTGCAGCAGCAAGTACACTTAGACTGATATAAACAACGCTTCCTTCCAATTCATTAAATTTTATTGCAGCGCCGGTAATTCCAAAGAGAATAGGTTCAAAGATCATCCAGAAAATTCGAAAAGCGGTCGCAGCAGGATTGTCTTCTATTTTCCATCCCTGCCTGTTCCAGAAAACTAAGCATGAAAAGGCTGTTGACACACAGGCTAATGGACCGGCTCCACCATATCCTATGAGTTCACTACCAAATACGGATATCAATCCACCAATGAGGAGAAGGAGAACCCTCAAAGGTACCATGAAGGGATCATTTCTTTCAGGAGTGTAGTTGCAAATTAGTCCCCAAAGAATTCCAAAACCGATACCTGCAAAAATGGAAATTTGTATTTGTATGCTACCACTTCCGGTGTTCCCTAGAGACCAGCACTAGGCTCACTTATGTTTGCTGTTTTCATAAACGATATTGCAACTGATTTTAATATAAAGAGACTTAAACAGGGTGTAATTAGTTTCATGTCATTAAAAAAAACTGGTAATGGGGAACGACGAGACAAACATAGGGTCTAAAGTCCATAATTTTGGAGAGAAAAATGTTTAAAAAATTAATTAGTTGTTAATAAAATTGGTTGAGACCTTCTGGAATATTGAGGTAGGCAAAGTATTCCAAAATAGAAGTGAAAGTTCAACCAAGTTCAACTCTTTGTATGCTGTGCCGGCGGTCCCTAATTGGCAAAAAAAAGTATAAAGGCGTGCCGCCCTTATGGAATGTTGAGGTAGGCGTATTCAGACATTTATGTATGCTCTGATATTCGTGTATAATTACTTGCAATGTTGCCAATCGCACCATTTTAAAAGTATTTATACAATTATTTTCTGTAGTATACCTGCACTTTTTTTAAGCAATAAATTAAACTATTATTTAGAATTTTTTACCTTTTTATGCAATTTTTATTAAATCAATAGTAAAAATTGACAAAAATTCCAAATTTAGGTTGAAAACCAGTCCCTTCACTCTCTCCTATTAAATCAGCAAAACTAAATAAAATTTTGTAGTACTTTACAAATCGGTGTGCCACGTAACTCTATTCAATCTGTGTTCTGAAGAGTATGGAGCCATTATAAATCACAAAATGATTTTTTTCCTTAAAAAGGTTAGGGTAGGTTTCGAAATATTTTTTGATGAATAAAGTTTAATTTGCGTTAAATACTTAACTAATAAAACAATTATTGTCCTTTCGAGTTTATCAAATACATGCAATAATGTATAAGTATTACCAAAACTATCGTGCTTTGTTTAAAAAATACCATGAAATTTCGTCAGAAAATCTCACACATCTGACAGCACTGGTCAAGCAGTGAGCATTAAGATGTTAACAAGTGTCACCACCAGAGGCGGATTAACCAGCAAGCAAAAGAAGCTAGCGTTTTGGGCGCTAGAATTTGGGGGGCGCAAAATTTCCTGCGATTTTCTAAAATTGTTTGGTTTTCAATCATTTGATCATATTTCTTGAAATAGTAAGTATCTCAAAAAAGGTTGCATTTTAAAAGATATATATCCGCAAATCTGAAAAGTCGGAATATAATAATAATAATAATAATAATAGCGTCTTTATTTTCCACTTAAAAAGATTTACTTACAATTTCCTCTTATATACACATTTACATGGAATAATAGGCGAAGTTCAGCAATGGATTTACAATATTGACAATTAAAACAAAAAGATATTCTTAAAGACTAGCTGCTCTTCCACTTAACCTAATCCGCGCACTACATTCAGTGGGAATACACGGAAAATAATTGTACTTAATGTAAATGTAAATAAGAAAAAAATTTTTTTACTGTGGTTAATAACAAAAAGAACACATTAACTTTATTAATCTAAAATTTTAAATTAAACTAGGGGGCTAATAGTATTAATTATGGCGATTATAAATTAATACTTTTAAATTTTTTTTGAAACAATTTAATTTCATTTCTTTCAAGTTTTCAGGTAGAGGGTTATAAACTTTGCAGATCTGATACCTAAAACAACGCTTAAATTGTTCTGTTCGGTGGATAGGTGGAGTTAAAAGGCCTTTGAAACGTAAATTGAGGTTATGTACATCGGTCCTAAATTTCATTTTATTGTATAAATATTCCGGAGATTTTTTAACTAATATTTTATGATATAAACATGCCGAATGAAACAATCTGCGACTCTCCATATTCAACTAACCCGCGTCCTTTAGCTTATATGACATTCTCTCACGTCTGCGAATACCGTAAATTAGCCTAAGACATGAATTCTGAATTTTTTGAATCTTATTCTTGTATAGAGTAGTTAAATTGGGGCCATATAAACAGTCGGCAGGGTGCAGGTTTAGTAAATCTTTTTGTTACATAAGGTGCATGAAGATCAAATAAGCTAATTAAGTTATCAACGAGAAATGATACTTTATCATCAATATAGGTACCACGTACAAGTATCGACCCGGGAGCCCTTTTATTAGGATGCAAATAAAAACAAACAGCAAATTTTTTGTTAGTCATGTCATGTTGACTGCTTGTTTTCTTTAAATTTAGCTTTTTTAGTTATGTGTTTGTTTACTTTTAAGGAAAGAGGATTCAACTTTAAGTACCCGCGATATCGCAAACCGTGTGGGAGTGTCCCATTTTGTGGTATTATGGAGGACATTGCGAGATATGAGTTTACACGTCCAAGGTCCAAGGTCCAAGCCCTAGAACCTCAGGATTATGCAGACCGAATTGAATTTTGTAGGTGGATTTTGAGAAAACACGCAAGAAATGGGGATTTTCTAATGTCTTGTGTTTCTCTGATGAGTCATGTATTTTACCAGGAACGGTGTGTTTAACTCCAAAAATATGCATTATTGATCAGATGAAAACTCGCATGTAATAAGAAGATCTCACTTTCAAAGACGTTTCTCTGTTAATTTGTGGGCAGGAATTTGTGGTAAGGAAATAATTGAACCAACAGAATTGCCCAATAGATTAAATGGTGAAATCTATTTAAATTTTTTGCAACAAACATTGCCATATTTGTTGGAAGAATGTACCTTTGGCGACACGCAGATGTATGTGGTATATGAATGATGGCGCACCAGTGCATTTTAATCTGGCGGTTCGAAACTTTTTAAATACGCAATTTCCTCAACAATGGGTTGGACGTGGTGGACCGGTTGAATGGCCTGCTAGGTCCCCCGACTCAAATCCAATGGATTTTTATATTTGGGGGCATCTTAAATCGCTTGTTTACCATGATCCAATTGAAATTTTGGAACAATTGCAGTAACGTGTTTTAATGTGCAAAGAGACGATAAAGAATGATCCTAATTTACCCAATGTGTTGAACGGAGTGCGTATTTCTTTACTTCGTCGTGCTGAAAAGTGTATTAATGTAGATGGAGGACATTTCGAACAATTTATGTGAATAAACAACACTGGTAAGTTATCATTTGTTGCCTGTCACTGCAATTTTTTTTTTCGTGGAAAATTATTTTATTTCGCTCGATTATTAAGAACCAAGAAGAAGTCGGTACCCTTTCCCCCCTCTGTTAATCCAAGCCGCGAATGCCGGCACCGGTGGCTGGCTCAAGAACAAAAGCCTTTTTCCCCTTTTATGACTTTTTTAAAAGTGAGAAATGTCGTTCATTGACCCATAATGCAGAGGTTCTCAAACTTTTTTGTAGAAACTATTGAAATTGTTGACCTGGGTCAGTTTTTTCCAAAGTGCTCCTAGAAGAAAAAGTTATATAAGTTTTTTGTTTGTCTGGTTGTTCCCCATTACCAGTTTTTTTTAATGACATAAAACTAATTACACCCTGAATAATAATAATAATAATAATACTTAATTATTAGCATTACTTAGCTAGTTTCATACATCTCTACTTATTTGACAACATATATTAAACATTTGTCAACAAATTTATATATTATATATGGACACCCGAGAAAACATATTTACGACAGGAATTTTTAAGTATAGTACAAGTAATAAGTTCCCGATACATAAAAATCACAAAAAAAAACCTTTACGACCTCATTAAAATACCATTACTCCTTGTGCTACCTCGACTGCAAATCATCTCGCTTACCTTTATAGGTTTTTAATGTGTGTCGAGTCGTTTGCTTCATAATAAAATGGATAACGGCGAGATGGTCATAGGTATCTTTCTAGATCTTAGCAAGGCGTTTGATTTGGTCTCACATAAAATTCTCCTAGATAAGATGGCTAAATACGGGGTTAGAGGACTAGCACTCAACTGGTTTAATAGCTATCTGGAAAATCGACCACATCTAGTAAGCATTAATTCGTGTCGATCTGAAACGCTTCATACTACAGTTGGTGTCCCACAAGGGTCTATATTAGGTCCTTTGTTATTTCTCATTTACACAAACGATCTTAATGCACTTAATATATTTTTGTTTGCTGATGACACGTCTGTGGTAGTAGGGGATAATTGCCCGAAAAATGTTGTTCTTAGAAATAATGAAGAATTGGAATCCATTAATAGATGGTTAGTCAATAATAGGCTCTTATTAAATACAAACAAGTCCGTATTAATTAGGTTTAAAAACACTTTGACAACCTCTGATAGCAGCCTGCTCATTAGAATTTCACATAAATCACTTAGACAGGCTGAGTCAACAAAATTTCTAGGCTTATACATATCTGAGAATTGTAGGTGGGGGACACATATTGATCATATGTGCAAAAAATTGGCTTCTGTTTGCTATTGTATCAAACAACTAAAAGATACTGTAAGCCTTGATGTCATAAAAAAGTATTATTTCGCAAATTTTCACTCTATTCTTTCTTACCTCAACACAGAACAACAATGTATGAACACTGCCCCAAATATCTGGCCGTAAAGTCTTTCAATAAATTACCAGATGACCTAAAATCTTTAAATATTAATATTTTTAAAAAACACGTCAAAGAGCTACTCTTAGGAAAGGCGTATTATTCGGTCAGGGAGTTCTTAAATGATAGTTTTTGATTTGATGATAAATTCACATTTTTTTTTTTTCTTCTTCTTTTGCTTTGCATTCATGTCATATTTGTTATACTAATATATATTTATAACTGTATATAGATTTTAAAATTTTTGTTAGTACCAGTTTACTTTGTTTTACTTTATTATATTCTATATATTTTCGTTCTGACCTGACGACTTATTGTACAATAATCAAATAATTGGACCCATAATAATAGTATTATTAGTACTATAATATATGTGAAATATATATAAATTTTATTGTTATTTTAATATGTTACTATTGTACTTCTGACCTACCATATGTACATTATTTGTATCCAACATGGTGAAATAAATATTATTATTATTATTATTTGATGCAGCCATGCCGCCGTGGCCCGCGGCGATAATAATTATGTCGTAAAGTTATTGTTGCGTTTTTTATGTCTCGAGATGTCTTTATTTGGACTATAATAGAAAATGTTCGCTGTTTTTATACATATATGGATGCTGATGATATTAAAAACTATTTTCTAATAGAAAACGAACAAGATTGAAAAAAACTCCAGAATAATCTGGATATAGTTAATGGCTGGGTGTCTATCTAATCACTTGCATCAACATTCGCCTTCTCTAAAATACGTAACCCTATCAAATGGTCAAATTTTGCAGAGGCCAGATACAGTATCTTTGACTTATTTTTGATAAGTATCCAAGTTTTAAAGAGTATATGAATGTCATTATTGCAACAGCTTTAAAAAGGCTTAGGTTTCATAATAGGAAATTGCAAACGGTTTATAGTAATTTTAACATTTTGAAATTATTGTAACAATTTTACCTCCAACTATGGAAAGCGGACTCTGAATGATGAGGGATGTGATAGAGCTATTGGAGAACATAATACCCTTCACTATGCCGAAAACGGCTACTGAGATGGCACCACTAATACCAGCGATGGCGATTATTAGAGTTGGAATTCCCTTAGCAACGCCATAACCTTCTGCACCTAATCGCAACAGGCATGGTACTACAACAGCTGGAGAAACTGCAGCTACAACAGACCCTGGAAAAACAAAAAAATTGAAAGAAACTAATTTAATACTAAACTTGAATAAACTCAAATCATATCATTAACAATAATTGCTAGTAAGTAGCCTATGCAATGCTTTCGAAAAATAGTGGATAAATTTGATAAAAAGCGTACAATTTTTTTTGGGAAAATCATTCCGACATTACAAGGGTTCATACCAAATGAAGTCTTTTGATATATTTTTGAAATTATTTAGCTAGTTTTCACAAAGCTGTATTAATAGCAACCCCATCTTTGGTTATGGAAATTGAAATTTTTTTTTACATAAAATACATGCAACGTCCTACACCCCTTTTTTAAAGTGATTACTAACAGGCTGAATTTTTGTGAGTGACTTCGTTTTGATGAGTCTTTTTTTTTCTCTCTGCGAAAATTCTCGGTAGAGGTATGTAAAGTTCTATGCAGCCGTTAAACATGTTGATCGTGGAACTGACATATTTTTATGGTGTAGGGCTGGAAAACCTGTCAGAAAATTTGTAGGACAATTTGACCATTCGATCTCAAAACTATTATTTAAATAATAGTTTAAAAATCAGCCCATTAGTGTAAAAACTACTTCAGAAAATATCTCAGATGTATACGATTTTAGTGATGACGGGGGTGAGGAAATATTCCAAACTCCAGTTACCGATTCGGAAGTAGACACTTCTTGTAGTAGCACATCTAGTATAACTGTTAGAAAAAGAAATCATGAATAAAATGCAATGATAATCAATATATGTAAAAAGTTTTATAAAAACCAAATGAATTTTCAAAAAAAAAATTATATCCTAACTTCGAGTTATTTTTTTACATAAATATTTAAAACTTGCTCACAATTATTTATTATTATTAATATTGTAATTTTAATGAATAATTACACGTACACTTGTGTGCGCATACGTATAATACCGAAAATGACAGGAAATCGCCGCGCGCTTGTATATACCAAAAATGGCAAAAAATTGGCTAAATTAACAAACAGTTATTTTTTAGCTACATCACATGAAAGTACATAATACCTTCATTTTGGTAAAAAACAAAAAATTCGTTCGACCATTTGGGCATAGTTTTGAAAATTTTCTGGAATTTGGACTAAAAATGGAATTGCGGCCAAACTGTTGAATATTTTTTGCTAAAATTTGGCAAGCTATTTCCAGGTTATATAGGTTAGTTTCGTTTAAAATTTGATCAAATTCGGTTTAATTTCGGCAAAGTTAGCCGTATTTCAATTATTGACGTTTTTTCAGTATATTTATATACATATTGTGGGAGGTGGTGAACCGATTTTCACGAAATTTGAATTGAAGGTTCCTTGATCATCTACAATAAAAGGGTCCAGTACTCGTTTTGAAAAAAAAAAAAAGGGTTCCCCCATCTATTCGAACTGGAAAACTCAGGGTAAACTTAGTTTCACCAAACCTAACTTATTATATCATATATCAGATAATATATGACACAAATTCGGCAAACGTTGGCCTATTTCCGCTACTGAGGCCTAACACCGACGCCTGTAGACGAGCTACCCCCAACCAGGAATTTTGCCGAACCTCTTCCCTTAAGAAGAATAGGAATCTTTTACTTGCCTAACATTTAATAGACAAGGGACCGACGGCTTTACATCCCCTCCGAAGGATGGTATATCTCCTATACAACCCTCGCCTAAGGTTGTATAGCTTCCGCGCATACACTGATATACAAGCCGCTGGAAGATGGGTGAGGCAAGGACGTGGTCTTCGTTGGAACGGTCACCAATCCAACTACTAACCACGCCTAATGTTGCTTTACATCGCATATCGAAGTATGTACATAGTAAAGACGCACCCACGTACTAGGTTTAATGTCATTATTGTCATTCTCAACTTGTATCATATACAATCTTTAAACAGTTTGTCGGAAAGGGAAATAAATCTCCTACTGTGTTAGAGCACTTTGGTACACAGCAACAAGTTTTCCTTTTTCACCATAAAGAGTGACAAAGACATATTTTTTCGTACTGACATTGATGGACAAACAACCGAGTACAGCTGGTGCACTTTAGCGGATAAAATAAAAGAGAATGTTCCCCATTGTGAATAAGTAGGTAAGTTATTACATTTCCGTGCTATTTCAACTTACCTGGTTATTCACTACAGTTGTAGAATTCTATGTATGTAGGTTGGAAAGCAGCATGGGCCGCCCTCTATTATTGATTAAAAATGAAACTAGAACTATAGTCCTACTTACCAAGAAGAACACCATAAGACCAAGGTAGGTCCAAAAGAAATACCGATAAAGCTGTGATGGCAATTACTTCTACAGTCCACGGAATTAATCCTATTTTGATTATGGTGTATTTCAATCGCTTTAAAGCGTGTGGATCTAAACTGAGACCAGCTCTGATGAGAAGGATTACCAGAGCAACATTCCTAAAATCATAAAAAAGTGTTGCGTTAGGCATCTCCTAGTGATACAAAACTGTATGACAAAAAGTATGTTGATTATAGTGGTCATGTATTCATTATCAGGGTAATAGCAAAATCTAAATGCAATTTCTCTGCAGAGATGACCAAATATCAACCGAATCATTAGCTACATCGTAGTTTATAGAAGTTTTAAACCATAAGAGTACAAGGTGGAATGCTACTCGTCTCAACCACTACACCATAACTAAATTTTTGAATCTATAAATCTGCAAAAAAGTATCAGTGAAGCTGTAGATTGCTTATCCAAGTTAAAATGAATGTCAATCGTCAGTTGGGGAATATGTGTAAATTCGGCAACATGGTTACGACTGACCAAAATCTATGGCGACATACTATTTTCACGTTAGTTGGGATTTTCTATCTCTTATAACATAAGAATAGTTTTCGCTAATGTAATGTCAGTCTATTAGAGTATATCGGCAATGGTATAAGTATCCACCAGAAAGCACTAGGCCCAAGTATCAACACTGACTTATGGTTATTAATTATATTAGCGAACATTTTCATGTTTTTCAAACACTATCATCACCTTAATGACAGGAATTTCTGGATATACTGTATATAACAAAGGAATAAACAATAAGCCGAAAGAACAACACATTATTTCAATGTACAGTAAATTATTAACAAAAAAAATAATGTCAAAAAACAACTTTTTCCTTTGCAGATTCACATCGTAAACTTAACATCATCTCTAAAAGCAATTTTATTTTTTTTAAATTAAGATATTTGTCATTCAATATCGGCCTTGGTGTATTTTTAGATGGTCAAAAGTTCCTCTTTTGGTCTCAGAAATATCTGGAGGTTATTTGTATATACCTTTCAGACTTGCTGTATATATAAAATTAAAAATTTTATCCTTGTAATTTGCAATCCTGGAAACTGCAGCTTCCCTAATTATTCAGTTGACACCCAATACAAATTACTATACTGATGTCCGCAAATTAACGTTAAAATTACGATTACGCACACTCGCAAGTTAATTACTAAAGTGTATTATAAATTAATTAATGTTCAGTATTTATAATTAAAAATGAATAAATATGACAAAGCAATACATTAATAATAATAATAAAACTTTATTCGTTTAGAAAATTTATATACGGAATGTGATATACATAATGCAAATAAACCTTAGTAGACTAGTCATCACACAAACGTAATTACATTTTTTCACACCCTTTCACACATTTCATTCATACAGAACACACAGTCTAGATAGATTAAAATAAAGTTAAAATAAATTAACAGTTGGGGAATTCCTTTATATCATAAAACGTTTCAGCACATAAGAATTGAAATACTTTTCCATTAAATGTCATTTTGCTACTAATAGTAGTGTCAATAAATTTTTTTATTTTATTAAAACACTTGAACCCAATGTGGTTTGGTGAGCTTTCTCCCAGAGCAAGTCTGGAGTTAGGCTGATAAAGTTTGTGTTTGTTTCTTGTATATGTATGAACATCACTATTTCTAAGGAACTTACATTCGTTTCCTTTAATAAACATTATTAGTTGGTAAATGTATAGACTTGGTAACATAACATTAACTAATATTACAAAGCAATACCTTAATCCTTTGCTGATTTCGGAAAAAGAATCATCAATATTGACAATTTGTACATTTTGAAATAGGATCCCAGTGAACAACATTCCCACTAAGGCTGGCAATGTTGTCAAAGACATTAACCATCCACCAAAATGGGCACATATACTAAGTACTATTAACTGGGAAAGCTTTCCATTTGGAGGTGCCGCTGTCTCTCCCACTACTGAATAGAGAATGCACCAAGAAAATGTTCCAATTAGAGCCAAGGCTACTGTCCTGGAAAATTGACGGTATGTTGGGCAAAACGGATACGGACATATCTTGGACCACACAGGTGGCTGCCATGATGGAAGCCCTTCATCTTTGGGCCTACATTTTAGGCAAAATGCATACCACCAAGGCCTGGAAAGGAGATATATATGACTGTTAGTAAAAAAATTAAAGCAATCCGATAATGTTCTATTTTCTGTAAAAACGTATATTTCCTATTAAATTTATTATATTATCAGATATTTTAATAATAATAGTATTTATTGATGCATTTGATACATTACAGAATCATTACACAAGTCAAGAAAATGTTAAAAATTGGGTATTAACAATTATGTAACACATGAAATACTAGCATAAGGTATTAATTATTGTAAAAAAGATAAATAAAGTTTGATTAAAATTTCCTTAATTAGCTTGTTGATAACCCTAAAGTCTACTCTGCTTAATATAATATACAGGGTGTCCCAAAAACAAACGTCATCTCTTAGAGTTCGGCCATACTGGAGAGCGGTTTATCACGAGCGATAAGTCGTGGGTGATATAGCAACAAAAATGGATTTCAAACATATACAATTCAATTGAAGTGGCTACGGTAACCACAAAATATGAGCGACAATCTCAATATTGTTTGATTTCTAAATGACATTTAGTTAGTTGTGAGCGATTGTACACCAACATGACTGCGTATTTTAAAGAAATTTTAATATCAGAAGCCCAAAGTAGGCAAACGGATTTATAGGCATCCTAAGATACTGGAAAATCTATCTGGATATTTTCACGTTTGTACAAGTGGTGAAATTCTCCATATGCTTTTCTGTATCTATTAATGGGAAGTACAATTGTACATCATATAGTCTGGCACTCGACCAGATAGTCATAAGTCAAATCGTCTGCCAAAAGAAGATCAATTCGATGCATTCGTGGTAAAGATATTGTGGAAACTAACTGTTAAATCGCTTTACGGTGAACAGGATATCGTTTGTCGCTAAGTCGTCCATGATTTGTCGTTCGTAATAAATCGCCTGCCAGGGTGTCCAAACCCTTAGAGGATGATAGACCAGCTCATGACTAACCACACTATCAAAATATAACCTTAATAAAAAGTTGTTAATTTTTAAAATATTTTGGCACTTTTGTGAATTTTGTAAATGAATTTCTTGATGGGTTCCACAGCTACAAAATTCCATATTTTAAAATAAAATTAGTACCACAACTTTGGGTAAAAAACATTTTTGCCCGATTTACGAGTAAATTTTTCCTTATTAGCTAACTTAGACTCTTCATACTATAAAAAAAAATTACACGCTAACCTGGTAAGCTATTTTAAAAAATTGCTCATTTAGTGTAGTTTTTAAAATAACATTTTCTGTTTTACTTTAGAGAAAGAGATATTGACATTTTACTGCATTGAGAAATTATTTCAATAATTAGGAATTCGAATGAAAGCACTTTTGTTAAATTAAGAATAGAACTTTATTAACTACATTACATACAGAACACATTTGTAGCAGGTCAAAAGAACAGTACAGTATATAAAAATACACGACCCACAGCAATATTACATACAATTAAAAATAAAAAAGAAGAAAACAATTTTTTGAGATTAAAATATGAGTAAAAAATATGCAAGAGTAAAATAGAACAAATACGTTAAAAATGAGCATATAAAATAACATAGGTGTTAAATACAGAAGAGGTGAACTTCACATTAATTCGATAAAATTGTTTGAATTTAAATACTCGCTCACAGAGTAGAGGCAGTTTCTTGACATAAACGATTTCAATGTACGTTTAAAACAGTGGAAATTCAAGGATCTCATTTTAAAGGGCAGTTTATTGTATAAATCTAATTTAATGGAGTTTTTCTCTGACATCGCTAATCTAAATCGAAGCTTTTTTAATAGAAAACCAGATCTTGTCCAGTAATTATGAGAACTTGACTGTATGTCACAGTCATTAATGTTTTTATGGATATCTAATAAAGTGGAGTAAATAAAAACAGATGGAAGAGGCATTATGCCAAAACTGACAAAAAATGGATGACAATGATCCCTTATCTCAGTACCTGCCATTATTCTCACCACTTCTTTTTGCAAACGAAAAATTGTTTGTGCACTGTGTGAATTTCCTCAAACTACAGTACTATAAGTTAGATGGCTGTGGAATAAGGAGAAGTATATAGATTTAAGAATATCAAAATTAAATAAATTCTTCAACTGATGAATGAGGAAGATCACACTGGACAGTTTGTGGCATAACTGTTCTACATGACTGAACCAGTTTAGTTTGTCATCCAGGGCGATACCTACCCAATAATTTTGCACTCAAACCTTGCGTAATATCCGTGCATGAAGAAAATATAAGTTTTTGAGTTTTTTGCTGATTTAGTTTTAGCTTATTAGCGATGAACCATTCTTGAGCTTGAGAGACAGTGTCATTTGATGAGTCTATTAAACGATTTATATCTTTGTCAGAATTTATTAATGTTGTGTCATCTGCAAACAGCACACAATTTCTAGGCAACAAGAAATAACATAAGTCATTAACATAAATAATGAATAATAATGGCTCCACAACAGAACCCTGGGGAACACCGTGACAGGGCAGGTATTTATTAAAAACTAAACAAAACACAACAAATAGAAATCAAAGTTTAAATTGCTTGCCACCAAGCCGAATACAAGTGCGGCATCTTTTTAAAAAGATTTTTATTCTTCTTGCACTTTCTGCGAGCTGTGCCTCAATTGATGTACATTATTTATTGGTTCTGCATAGACCTTCTCCTTTATGCAACCCCAGTAGAAAGAATCTAATGGACTTAAATCCGGAGACCGGGGAGACCATAAAAAGGGACCAATATGGCCGATCCGCCGCTATAGATAAGTTTGGTCCAAATAACTCCTTACTCCTTGTGCGTAATGAGCTGGACAATTGTCATTTTCAAACCACATTGCCCTGCGTGTTGCCAAAGGTGCATCTTCCAAAAGGTTTGGCAGTTCATCTTCTAAAAAATCACAATGAGCTCCTTTTGCAGTAAAATAGTAATATCTTTTTTTGTAAAGTAAAACAGAAAATGTTATAGCATTTTAAAGATAAAACTAAACGAGCAATTTTTAAAATAACTTGCCGGTAATTTTTTTTACAGTATGATGACTCTAAATTAGCTAATAAAAAAAACTAATTCATGAATTGGCCAAAAATGTTTTTTTTTTTCCAAAGGAATGGTACTATTAATTTTATTTTGGAATGTAATCAATAGCAGGACTATTCAGGGTTGCATATCAAAAATTAGAATCTTAAAATATCTAATTTTGTAGGTGTGGCACTCCAAAAACTCCAAAAGTGACGATTTTGACGAAATTCATAAGTGGCAATAACTCAAAAACTAACAACTTTTTACTAAGGTCACATTTTGATATTCTGGCCAGTCATGAGCTGGCCTATCATCCCTCCAAGGGATGACGTTTGCCTTTGGGACACCCTGTATAAAAAAATTGTTAAGAAGAATAAAACAATAAGACACAAACACGATAAGTGTTATCAACTTTAACTGAGCACATCATCGTACAAATATAAATAACACTTTTACTGTAGATTTTACAAAAAAAAAACATTAGCATTGTCAAGGATTAAAAAGTATTTGTATTTCAATTTATAATGTTGTTACATTAGCTCTTAGGAGTATGTTTTGTAAATTATTTAAACAAAAATATAAGTTTTCATGAATTTTATTGTTAAAATACATTCTAGTATTTGGCGTCTGACAGTTTCTGGTTTGCCTGTAGCCACAGTCTAGGCTCCAATGATTCTTCACCTTTAGGTAGTCCTACTAATTAAAGCCTGTCATAAAATACCTCCATGTAATGCCCAACATAATCTAAGATTTAAGATTGTGTTACTTTACTACAACATTTGCCAGTTCATCGCTGCTTTTTGGTAATCTGGAAACTCAACTTGTACCACAGACCATGCAACAATCACTTCTTTTGATTTACTTTTCTAAGGCATTTCTGCGACAATGTCCTATCAAAGAAGAGATGATTGTTTTTAAACATTTCTTACACTCTACTGCAAAGAAGAAAACACGAACCTGGTCTAGGAGGTGTATGATCCTAGAAAGAAATCAATATTGTTTGTGGAGGAAGAACCTTCCTTTTCAAAAACCTGGCGAAAGCTGTGACATTAGGCTTTCACTTTGTGTTATAAATAACTGAGATAGAAGCAGGTACCTATATCTACCATTTCTGTTACAACGTGAAGCACAGGTGAATCCAACAGAATCCCTGAAGCACATATGTAACTGTTATTTATTATGTACCTGTGTGTTGAAACTAAATATTGCTGCTCGGTTCTATAGTAAATGTTTTTAAAGTTGATGATTTACAGAAAAGTTGATTAATAAAAATCGTATTTAACTGCTGATCGACATCTGAAATCAAATGTATTAATTTCAATGAAGTCAAAAGCAGTTTGTCAGTGTTATGTTAATTTCAGTCTGGGATAATATTCAAATAAAGGTGCACTTATCAATGGTTAATAGAGATATTTATTTACATTCCTAGAGGATATTTAAATTGAACTATAGCCCTGGGGGATAGTCTTGAAATAACAACAATTCAATAGAAAAGAAGATTGAGGAATGAGGAAGTTGTAAAACAAATGCAAATCAGAACTCTGTGTGTGCTATTTGATCTGTAATAAATGATTTAAAACTCTATACACTCTACTAGTCTCAGGGTACAATTCTTACTTTTATGGCAGTCTCTGATATGGGCTTTCCAGCTCATACAATCGAACTGGTTGCCTAACAGCGCTATCGATAACCTAGGCAAATACATTAATAACATATGATATGTGAATTTAAAAAAAAATACATTAATAACATATATGTGAATTTTAAAAAAAGAAATAAGACAGCTGAAGCTATAACAAATTTATCGAAACAACACAACCATAAATACATAGATAAATAGTTTATTAGTGTTTTAAATTACAAAATTTTTAAACAAAATCAGATTAAGTAGTAAAAAACCAGCCTTCATTACTAGTGGACCAGAATATAAAGAGGAATAGTAAAGAAAAACATACATATATTTTCAATAAAGACTGTACATATAACATAATAAAAAAAAAATGTTTTCGTTTAGCAGTGGGCAAGAATATAAGTAAAACAGAAATAAACTTTTGCCTAACATTTAATAGACAAGGGACCGACGGCTTTACATCCCCTTCGAAGGATGGTATATCTCCTATACAACCCTCGCCTAAGGTGGTACAGCTTCCGCGCATACACTGATATACAAGCCGCTGGAAGATGTGTGAGGCGAGGACGCGGTTTCCGTGAAAAAAACTTACAGATAAAATATACAACATTTTTATATAATATATCCAATTTCAATGAGAGTAGCTTTTGTACATAAAATCTAGAAATATATGACACTTTATCGCAGTTAAAATGTTTTGTTAATCAGAAATATTTTCTTACATTTTCAATTTTGTAACAGTTCACTTTTTAAGCAAACCCAGTATAAGTGCAAATGAGTTCATCACATTAAATTCGTAATTAATACCAGTCTAAATAACATACATATTTAAAATATTTTGGATTGCTTAGTCTCTAAATAACATTAATATCCTATAAATTAGCACTTGGAATACCTTGATGAGATCGTGTACAAAGAGTTGAAGTGGGGTAACAATATAAGGGAGGAAAGGAAGGAGACCAAAAGGACAACTGCGGGAAATATTAAGAAGAATAAGAGGCCCTCGGCGCCAGTTAATGAGTCCTCGTTGAACACATCAATTGCCAAGAAAAGCAGTCTGGAAGGAGCCCAAGCGGAGGACACGGACACCGAATCAATTTTAAACATACTGGAAAACGATACAGTGACCGGATCAGGTGAACTGGGAAAGTCGGTGTATATCATCAAGGGAATATGTGAAAGTTCCAACGTCTATGATGATATGATACAAGGGGCTGCTGTAATCGCCTTGATAAGATTGGTTGGTGTCTAGCAAGTTTTGCAGTCAGAACATTCAGCTGCTGTTCGCGATCTTTGAAAAAACGCTGCATCCCGAGGTGAAATGCTCCATCCCTGTCCACTTGTCTGATTTGTTGACGAGATTTCCTGACATCATTGAACCGTGGACGCTCCGGATTTACCAAAGACTGGAAGATCTGCTGGATTTAATACGAAAGATGACGTTCTTCACATTGTTGAACCTGATCTTGCGAGACATGATCAGAGCACACAGTCACATCTCGGAAATGGTGTGTTGCTTGGTGGATGATGACCAGGAGTTGTGCAAGACATTGTACATTAACCTCTCTCATGAAGAGAACAATCTGTACAATGTCCTACTGGACATTTTCTCACATCTGGACTCGATGTCTGAGGAGAACAGCAGGGAAATAATGAGATTCTTGTTCGACTTAATGGACAAGACGAAGCACATGGAAAACTTGGTGGACAGGTATTGTTGCAAGTTCAGGCTGTCTGAGGATGTACGACACCATCGAAATATAACGTACTGTCTCTCGTTTATACACTACAATGAGAAGGCCCTGAAGAAATTTTTGGAGAACTTCCCGACATATAAGTACCTAGTTTATTAATTTTATGTTGAATGTTTTGTGGTGATTAGTTTACTAAAGTCTGTACATTGTATGCTATATTCTGTATAAACTTAAAAAAAAAAAAGAAAAAGAAAAAAAAAGGTGCATGCTTCTGAGATCTACGCCAGCTTCAGGACTATTATTCAGAACTGCTGTAAGGCGCAAGCTGAGAAGGTTGACCGAAGGGCGAATGTGGCAGATCTGGAGAAGAGCCATCAGCTCTGTGTTCGAGTTGAATGAAGACGGAAATTTGATGAGACCCCCGCCGGTCCCGCCTAAATCCACATGGAAATCAAAAGGCAAAGCAACTGAGGCTAACAAAAAAACCCAAGCACGAAGAAGATAGGGAAGTGATAGGGAAGATGAATGTGAGGAGTATGAGAAAGAGAATGCTCGCAAAGAACAAGAAGCAACATGGAGGTCTTACCTCTGTAAAAGGAAAATTAATGAAAATTGCACAACACACAGGTAACGTAAATCCAACGTAGAACGTAGTGACAAAACATATCCTATACTTGTCGGATTCTACATTAAAAATCTTTAAATTTCATAACAAATGTTTGATATATGTCTCGCTGCATGTTGAC
The DNA here is from genome assembly GCA_963675555.1 of Leptura quadrifasciata. Classification (NCBI taxonomy): domain Eukaryota; kingdom Metazoa; phylum Arthropoda; class Insecta; order Coleoptera; family Cerambycidae; genus Leptura; species Leptura quadrifasciata. The sequence goes on from OY776676.1 coordinate 136,716,907, forward strand.
ATTAATTTCACCACAAATAATAACTAGAGGCCATTACATTATATGGAATATTCCTAAAAAATTACATTCTATAAGTTAAGCCCTTTGTAAATAGCAGTTAAGTGGTGGAACAGATTTAAAATCTAGTGTAAAAGGTGAGATTATAACCTAGACATGCGCCACAGATAAAATTTCATGAGTGAAAAATTCTCCGAAAAACTGATATTCAAGTTCACAAGAAGGACAATCTGAGTAGCCATATCGAAACCAATGCTTTAAATGTGATCTTCGATGTACCAAAATGAACAAAATTTTATGCATAACAAAATTTTAATGAAGAAAAAAGTGGGTTTGAAAAATAGAATGGTTTACCTTGAAAAATATCATTTCAAATTTTTTATATCTAGGAGCTGTTCATTTTCGACTATTGTGGGGGTCACGTCGCTTCATCAATCAACTTCTTAATCTTCTGCATAGATAACAAAGTACACCTGTAGATCTTCTGGTAGTCATCGGAGGACAACCTAAAAATGGTATGAAAATCAAATTCACGTTTTATGGATAAAATGCATGCAACTAAAATAAATAAAAACTATATGAGGAAATTGAAACCAAGTTAAATACATTTTACTTACATTATTGTCGAGAGTAGCAGTTCCAGGGATAAATAATAAATTCCGTACTCTTTCCGTGCAAAAACTGCGTATATGTATTATTTGGTACGTGTAAATATCACAACACACTTTAATAAAGACAAAAAACATTTATTTCCATTTTTAATATTTATTGAGATTTGTTTTATTGTTCAATTTGTGTGAAAATAATAGGTGCTTTCGTTTGTGCTAATCAAACGTGAACATGGTTAGGGTTTGTATCATATCAGCTGCTTTCATTCGTGCTGAACATGGTAATCATGATTACAGAATATGCCAATAGAAAATAAGTTTTTAAAATACCCATTTTTCATTGGCCCTTTTGGTAATCATATTACCATGATCAGCACGAACGAAAGCAGCAATCATATCATATATGTATCATATATTATTATATGTGATACAAATTAGAATGACATTAAACAACGATTTAAAAGTTATATTATAACTTTAAATTTCCCGATTTCTGAGAGCTTCCCAATCTCTTATTCGTAGAAATGAGCCAAATTGATAAAAAGAGTGAGGAACAATCCAAGCCAATTCATAATATACTCAATAGATGACGCCATGCGTACTAGGTTTAATGTCATTCTCAACTTGTATCATATGTAACCTTTAAATAGTTTAATTTTCTCGATTTCCGAGAGTTTTCCAATCTCTTATTTGTAGAAATGAGTCAAATTGATAAAAAGGATTACGGCAGGAACACAGCAACAAGTTTTCATTTTACATCCTAATTAACTTTGTTCATTCGCATTGACATTGACGGACAAACAATCGAGTACAGCTGGTGCACTCTGGTGGATAAAATAAAAGAGAATGTTCCCCATTAGTACTTAATTAAATATAAGAAACAGTTTTCAACAAGAAATTGGATAGCAAAATGTGATTCACTAAATCCATCTTCACCCAAATCTCAAAAATGAATTTAAATCTTCCTGCCGACCGCGCAAATGTAGTATTCGTGGAGTCGCAGATGTTCATAGTACGAACACAAATAGATATTGGTCGAAGGTAAAGGCGATTCCCATCTATGTACTACGGAAGCGCTGAGGGGCCAAAATAAACTACTTTTTTTAAAGTGACTTGTTAGACGTGTTTAATTCGACTAACAGAAACATTACTGTTAGGCGAGTTTAATGCGACTAACAGATGCGCGACCCTTAGGCGCGATTATCTCGGTTATTAAACGTGTTTAAATCGACTAATAGATGCGTTACTGTTAGGCGAGTTTAAATTCGACTATTAAGCGCCACTCCATACTTGAATCTATCTTCACCATAATATGTCTAGCGCTTGCGCAGTAAACATGGACGTGTTACTTTGATGGGTACTTGGATGGTTTCCCCGCATCAAGGATATACAGTGTAATCGCTCCACCTTTTAGCGGCTTGCATATAAATGTGTGCGCAGAAGCTGATGTAAAATCTTAGGCGAGGACTGTGTAGTGAATATACCATTTTTCGGAGGGGATGTAAAGCTGTCGGTTCTTTATCTACTAAATGTTATGCAAGTAAAAGGACCCTATACTCTTCGAAAGAGAAGAGTTTGGCACAATTTCTGGTTGGGGGCAACTCGGCTACAGGCGTCGGTGATAGGCTTCAGTAGTGGAAATATGCTGACGTTAAATAAATATATAGAACCACAGAACAATGAACACGCCTAATAGTCGAGATAAACGCACCTGTTAGTCGAATTGAATACGTCTAACAGTCGAGATAAACATGCCTAAGGGTCGCGCATCTGTTAGTTGATATTAATCTCGCCTAACAGTAACGCTTCTGTTCGTCGAATTAAACGCGTCCAACGGGCGACTTAAAAAAAGTAGTTTATCTTGGCCCCTCAGCGCTTCCGTAATATACTCTAATCTATGGAGTTGGCACTTACTTCTCATTGCCAAGAATCTCACTGCTAGTTGCCACCATAGAAAATATATTCTTTGTCTATGGTTGCCACTACTGCCAGTAGGTAACATGTCCAGAGTTCACTGCATGTCAAACAGCTGTTTTAGTACTTTCGTAACACAGAATATCTAATCTGTGCACAGAATACACAATTGATAAGGGGTTCTTTTATATTATATATATTTATAGTACAAAAATGAGTGATAATATATCAAGATGTGGCGAGTGTAACGCTGTTTTTAAACGTTTATATGATTTACGAAGACATGTAAGGACTTTGCATGGAGGTGAAGGAAAACTTGAACAATTAGCCCCACTAAAAAATAGGACTTACAACTTCAGTTGTGATATATGCAACAAAAATTTTAATCATAAGAAACATTTAACATTTCATAAAAAGACTCATGGAGTGTCAGTTGATTCTGTTGCAAAAAATGCAAAAAAATGCCCTCTATGTATTTTCACAGGATCGTCTAAAATTCAGTTAAACAGCCACTTCAAAAAAATCCACAATATCGAACTTTGCTTCGAAAATCTTGTTTTTAAGACTAAAGACGACTTTGAATTATGGAAAAATGGAATTGAACAAGACTCCAAATCAAAATTTATCAAACAGTGTGGAGATATTGTTTGTAAATCGCACAGAAAAATTTATTATGCATGTCATAGATCTGGATATTACACTTCAGAAAGTCATAATAAAAGGCATTTGAAAACGCAAGGAAGTTGGAAAATTGGAGGATTCTGTCCATCGGGGATAAATGTAACGGTTGATAAGAATGGTCAATGTCAGGTAACTTACACTCTTACTATTTTTTAATCGCAAATTTTTAATTTTTGTATTACTAGGTTATGTATCTTAAAACACATGTTGGACATACAATGGAATTATGTCATTTAACTCTAAGTACTGAGGAAAAGCGAGAAATTGCTGCAAAAATAGCCAAGAAAATTCCGTTTTCTGATATTTTGGATGAAGTACGTGATGGAGTTTCTAAAGATTCAATTCAACGAATTCACCTATTAACAAGAAAAGACCTCCACAATATAGCTGCAAGATTTAATCTTCAGTCTGAAGCAGTGAGAGATCCAAATGATATCGAGTCCAAAAATGCAGAAGCTGAAAACATTTACAAATGTCTATCGACCAATTCCTCCAATGATGTACGTAATGGTCAGTCCTTGCAAGATAAAAAAGAAAAAGTGAAGAAGTGGTTTGATTCGGTTTTGCAATCAATTGAATCAGAATCGCAATTGCAAATTTTGGCCAAGTTAATAGCACCTATAAAATCTAGTTTAGAAGCTGCAGTTGTCAAAGAAAAAACTATCCATAAAGCTCTTAAGGAGAAAATCCAAGTTCCTCCCAATAAAAAGGTCGACCAGCAAAGGCGGCTGTATTCTACAAAAAAAGAGGACATTAAAGACACCCACAACAGAAGAAAGAAATAATGTGGCAGCGGCTCTATTATTAGAAAAAACTATCCATAAAGTTGTCGAGGAGAAAATCCAAGTTCCAATAAAAAGATCAACCATAAGCAAAGGCAAAAATGAAGACCATTATTTCATGAATACACGTAAATATTTTAACTGTTATATGCTATAAAACTTTGTTAATTATACAATTGTTTTATTGTACCTAAACTCACTAGTGAGATTTTGTGTGCATACCACACATTAACTAATAAATAATGTAAGTATTGTTTAGAGAATTTATTTTACGTCAATAATCACAGAAATAAAAAATACGAAACATAATTTGTTTACTAATACAAATTAACCATGTATTAAGGTTTACCTATAATGTAAAATATAAAAAAAATACAAGAGAATAGAAAAAAAAAATAGAGATGAATAAAAGATATTGTAACTGATTTGGTTGACAATTTTCATGTAATCATTATTTATTTATTGCCTTGCCTTCTTTTATTAGTTTTTTTTGTGTAATGCTTTATTGAAATATAGGAGGCAATTAAACAGTTTGAATAAGTGACAAATAAATTTTAAATATGAAGTGTTACTAGCTTTCAGGATATACATATATTCCACAATTTCAATTTGATTTTGTACTATAATAATAATAAACGACTTTATTGGGGAAATGTAAATGTACATATGTAAGTACATTACAAGGAATGACTTAAAGGCGAAGTTTAGCCACATGGCTATTCTTACACTTAACCTTTTAAATCATTTAAAATTACATAAATAAATAATAAGAATAACATATGTGACATGCATTATTGTGCTCTAAATTAACAATATGCGAGTAGTATGTTATACACAGAAAATTCAAAAAAGAAATTATACATATAAATGAATATGTGAAGAAAGTAATAAACAATGATGATAACAATAAAAAGTATCAATCATTTGCAAGATGCAAATGGTACTCAAAAATGTCTAAATATACTTAGGTATTATTGGCATTCATAAACCAAGCTTTAATTTTATTACGGAATGCATTAACTGTCAACAGATTTTTATATGTTGGATCAATTGAGTTGTATAAGTGCACGGATGTGTAAAAGAAGCTACGCTGGAATAATGCAGTGCAATGTTGCGGCATTGTTAGAGCGTACGAATGTCTAATATATCCGTGACATATTACAAACTCTTTGACTGGACATTATTTTTCATAGTATAAAGCTGCTAAAATACAAACTAATTCTATATATATTGCACTTTGTTTATTTTGTATGATTTACCTGTTTCTAAATTTAATAGGTAATTCTATAGAATATCCCCTTTTTTCGGAGACAATTTTGCACTTATTAAAATTTGGGCAAATTAACAATAACCCAACTAGCTAACGGAAGTTGTGAACAAATAGGGGTGCTGAGTGGGGTAAAACCGGTGTACATGGATATGTTATTTTGCATGCACACCGTTGAATGGTTAGTTTTTCTCAAGAATTTGACCAAAATAGGGGTGGTTTGTAGGGGTAGTCTTGGGGGTGAATGTGGTTTTACAAGGATTATAGTACGACAATATGTGAGGAAATATCCCTTGCTCTTCAACAACCCACGCCCAAAGGTAATTTCTTTCATCAATTTTGTCAACGTGAACCTGGAAAAGCTTAATAGATATGGTTCAACTCGCTGCTGTCAACCGGTTGAATTTGCAATACGCGCCGTGTACCAAGGATGGTAAACTAAGATTACCATCCTTGGCCGTGTACAGGAGTGACTTGACAGAGGCATCAGGGGCTAGAGCTATATTTTTGCGCATTAGACGCGATAAGCGGTGCCATTCGAGCGAAATAAGACATGACGTCACGCTTAAAGGCACTTGCAGCGGTATCGCGTGGCTTCAACAGTACGCTAGAAAATGACGTCATGCTTCAAGGCGCTTAAAGACATTAGTGTAAGCCGCGAGATCGCAAAAATTTAACTTAGATTTAGTGATTTCGTGAAGGGCTAAGTAAGCTTTCTTCTATATGCAACCAGTAATACTCTGACCAAGTCATACATGCATAGATATATGTAAGTCAAAATGCATACATGAATACTAAAGGAGAGTTATTAGTTCTCTTCCGGTGCTTTTTCGATAGTGTCGCCAGTTCATTTTTTTTTTTCGGTTTTCCCCTTAAAATTCGTGCGCTCTTTTCTTTTTTTCTCTTTCTCTTCGCCTACGCCTTAATCCGGCCCTGGAAAAGTTTGACAAAGAAACTTTTGTTTGCCATGATTCAGTGATGAAAATCTATTTTTTGCCATAAAATGTTCTTTCTTGGTTATACAATTTTCTTTCATGCTTATACAATTTTCAAGACAAACATACGATTTACATGTCAATTCAGAATAGTCAGAATAAAAATAAGAACACTTATCTTAAGATTGGAAAGGTGCATCGAATGTTTCCTTATTGTCTTTTCAGCAGAAGATCAAACCAATACAAAATCGCTATCTCTGTAATTCCCAAATCACAACAGCTATAACATTGGATCTTATAACTGGATGAAACAAAAATCTTTCATTATGAGATTTGCAGTCGTATGGACAGGATAAACCAAATACTAAATATAAAAAATAATAACCCCTCCATAGAATGCAAGACAAGTTGTACCCCAAATAAGTTCCTCAAGACAAGTTGTCTGAAAATTTAGAAATACATCAGTAACATCTTTTCCCTAACAAAAATGAACTTACCCTTAGGATCTATTTACAAATAACATTTACCAACACATGGAATGTGTGCACGCCTCTGGCAGAAAATGTAGCCATAATTCAGTTAAAACTGTAAAATATGCTCCTTCCAGCATTAATTAAGTGGATATAAATCAATCCTTCTAATATCAATAAATGATGACTACTACTAAATAAAATTTTATACAGATAAATAGATAATACCCTAAGGGTACAACTCCTACTGTTACGCATCACTAAACGTGACGTGATTTGCCGAATCGACGGCACGCCAAGGCCAAGGAGCAAAAATGTGTCTTAAGTCTGTGGTTGATTATTTCCATGGTCTGTGGTCTAGCCACAATAGCTGTGGTCTAGCCTCTGGTGTCCCTGCCCTGCAGGTTAAATTGTGCCCTGCCGCCTCCACATCACAGCCACGTGAAGATTGCGAAGTTGCATTCACATATCAGATAGTTATATTTATAAATAAATAAATAAACACCACAGAAATTAGAATTATAAACTGACAGTATTGGTCTAGTAAGTATATGGATTATATTTACAATGCTATTTTATTGAATTACTTCGATGCAAGGAAGACAAGATGGAGAGATTATTTCTGACAAAAAGTGTGTGTTCTTTTAATGTATACCTACTTTTATACGTGATTCTATTTAATATATATTACTGTTTCCGTTAAGTACATTTTATTTTACAAAAAATTTAGCACAATTACAGAATAGTTCATTATCAATCCGCTAGTAATCAATCATAGATTTGAATATCTGATAGCAGTTGCATAGACGCCATCTATCAACAATTCTCTGTTACTTCTACTCTACTTCTACTTAGTTGAAGGAACTGAGGAAAGATGACGTTGATGTAAATAAATATTTATGTACAGCGCGTCCCAAATTTCATGGGGACGTTCATATCTCGAAAACTACTAATGCGATTATATTTAAATTTGGGAGTTCGTCGCTGCTTCCAAATAAAATTTAATAAGTACCTAGTAAAATTTGAGAATCATCATAGGTGTACCTTTTCAGGGGCAAATGTGATGGCGGTTTTTCTGAAAATTTATGTTAGCGACTTTCTTTAAAGTCAGTCACATATTCCTAATCCTTTTAAAACGTTTTTGTCCAAGATTTCATTATAGTGTGGGTTCAGAGGTAGTTGAGAACAATGTATTTTACTGGTTTGATTTGATTTTGAAAAGAAATTCTCAATTTTCTAATAGTACAATATAAATCCTAGACCAAATTTTTCACATCTTTTGGATTTCATTTCTCAGGGGCTAATTTTATTATCAATCGATGGGGAAAAATGTCAGGAACTGTCGTGAGCGGCACTAAGAGACTTTTAGTGCCCCTTAGAATAATGAAAGCGGAAGTAAAAGAATTCTATTTCCGCTCAGATGGAGGGTCATAAAACTTGTCATTAAAGTCATGTTCTCTTGTAAAACTGGCCTTTACTCTGAATAAGACATGTTATTTTTTCTTCAAACGTCGATTAGCTATAAAAAAATAAACATAAAAAATAGCTGTGCGTTGCCACTAGCAACGGAAGTAAAAGTCCGCTCGAGCGGAAAAAAAGTACTTTTACTTCCGTTGCTAATGGTAACGCACAGCCGTCTGAAATGTCAAACTTTAATGTCATGAAATGAGTAAGAAATGTCATGATTTTCTGGCGTTTTTACGGGCAATTTCTCCACAATGAATTATGCATTAATATAACGGAAAATAATTAGAAAATATGAAACTTTTATTTTAAATAAAAATTCCACATACTAACCTGTCTTCATTGTCGTCTGTACTCGATAATCCCGTCTTTGAATGAAGCGAATTCGTGACCGAATGCTTCTTGCTCCTGGCGTCACTATTTATTTGTTCTCCATTATCTGTAAAAAGCGGTTCCTTAAAATTTGAATATGTACCACGCGTCATGGGGCTCTCGCTGCTATTTTGGGGGAGTGGCAGCAATGCCTACCGTACGCTAGTAAATCAAATCAAAACATCGCATTCAAATATGCAGAAATTTGTTATTTGATAACTGCGGTCATATTTTCGTCGTGTTAGTTCACGGTGACAAAAAGAGTTCTTAAATCAATGTCGGTCTATTTATCTATTTTTGTTGGTATCAAATGATAGGTACAAACATTATGCAAGGTATTTGCTATCCTGAAATACTCAATTAAATGGTAATACATAACTAAAGGACCCCGCCCCGCACATTTCTTACGGGGAATGGCCTCCGGTGAAACTTACTGGAATCGATATATGCTATTCCTCTTGAGCTCCTGATCAAAAGTCCTCATGGCCACAAGGTCGGAATATGTACAGTTTCCCATATATGGGGAGGGAGGAAGTCAATTTTTCCGGATTTTTTTCACTAATAGTATAGACCTATGGTCCTTTCAACGCGGCTTCGATAGTGTTCTACAGCAGTTTTTCGGGTCGCTGATTTCAAATTCGATGTCAAAAGTAACATTTGACAGTTGACAGCTGCCAGTGGCACTGTCAACTCGTCTTATTTTTCGGAAAAGATTTATCAGAATTACAAGGGTTTTTTTTGGGTCGCTGATTTCAAATGCGATGTCGAAGGTGGCATTTGACAATTGACAGCTGTCAGTAGCAGTCACTATAAAACGTCGTACTTCAAACGATTTACCAGTTACCAGAGAAAATATTAAATGGATTGTTTGCATCTACTTTAAGCGTGACCCGGGAACACTGTGATAAATATTTTCCGGGTAATACAGCTAACACAGTTTTTCAATAACTATTTCGTATTAATAAAAACAGCAAACTGATTAAACAATTATACTTAAAGCACTTATCTTGAAATATACTCTTCATGTTTAATTCACCAGAAGAGTCAGTTAAAAATAAAATTCTTGACGTTAATGAACACAACCCAAAAACATATTTTGAGAATACGAGACTAAAGACCAGCCAGCAAGTAAGGAATCCCAAACCCCGAATAAAATGACGTAATGATTGTAAACAATTGATATAGGATATAGTAATTTCTTATATATTATAAATTCGCGAAGTATCCTACCAATTTCTTAATAAGAGAAGTATTATTTCCTGCGATTTAAAAGTAATAATAATGAACATGGACAAACACCATAATTTTTTTCCTAATCTATCTGAACTAACATTCCTTTTAATATTTTTGTATTTTTACAGTTTCTTTCCAGCATATATATTGATTACCTATCAAATAATAAACTAATAAATACATATTTTCTTACCACTAAGTCCTGAGATGCTTGTATTTTCAAATTCGCTACTTTTTTGCGGTATGTTCTTTTTTCTAACAAGCCTTATTTCTGCCTGTTCTGAACTAGCAGATACCCCTCGGCTTCTTGGGGATTCAAATGCAGGGTTGTCGTGACCATGGGGTCCCTCCATTATACTAACTTTTATACCGGATTGATTGGGGTCTAAATACGACATTGGGAGATCTTGGTCCACCGATATACCTGCATGGAAAAAGTTGTTTGATTGTAGTAATCTGTAGGAATTAGGATAATAAAATGACCCGTTCAGTTGTCATATAAAGCAACGATATCTCTCCTGTACATATTCTAATTGACTTATATTATATGCAATCTATTATCAACAGATTTGTATTTGAGACAGAGCCTTATAATGCGTATCCATAATCCAGTTTGGAACGGATGTAGGACCTGTAAAACATTAAGGCTATTTTGGGATCTGCGCCCCATTTGTTCCTTGATACATGTTTGAGCATATGAATTCCCCTTTCACACTTTCCTTTTAAATGTTTCATATGTTTCGTTCATAACAATTTGCTATCCAATAGAAGTCCTAAATATTTGTATTGGGATACTACAGGTATGGTATACCCACACATTGATAGGTGTTTTTTATCTATGTCTGGTGAAAAATATAATTGCGGATTTTTCGGGGATATGGTAAATACAAGGTCAGCGAGCATATCTTTTAGTATAAACATAATATGTTTCAAGATTTACACACATTCGCTATATGTATTCTGGACGGTGTAAAAAACAAAATCATCTATTATGTCGTGCAAACCGGCAGGGTATATATTGAATGAAAGAGGATTCAACACTGAATCTTGAGGTAGTCATTGTGGGAAAACGGGATCTCGTTTACTCCTATGGATGAAATTAATTTGGTTAATCCTTGAAAATGCGCCTTAATAATGCAAAATCGTGAACCAGGTTTCATAAAATCGTCTCAAATAATTTTCAATATAATCATTAAAAGCTTATATTTATAGCTTAAAAGAGCTTCCTTAGCAAACATTATTGGAAAAAGTGTGTGGAAAGTCTTCTTGCTATTTTACACATAGAATCAGTACCTAAAGGGGAATGTGGGTATTTTGGGGTATCCTAATTAAATGATTACTAATAAGTTTTTCAATTAGGTCGTCACTATAAAATTTTACTCTGTTCTCTGTTTACGTCAAATATGTAGCCAATGAACCATTTTGGTGGTGACGTCAAGACTAGTTAAAAGCATACGGATCGGATGGGATGTATGCTATCACGTTTTTTTTTTTTTTACATTTATTTAACGTCGGCCTATTTCCGCTACTGAGGCCTAACACCGACGCCTGTAGACGAGCTACCCCCAACCAGGAATTTTGCCGAACCTCTTCCCTTAAGAAGAGTAGGGATCTTTTACTTGCCTAACATTTAATAGACAAGGGACCGACGGCTTTACATCCCCTCCGAAGGATGGTATATCTCCTATACAACCCTCGCCTAAGGTTGTATAGCTTCCGCGCATACACTGATATACAAGCCGCTGGAAGATGTGTGAGGCGAGAACGCGGTTTCCGTTGGAATGGTCACCAATCCAAGTACTAACCGCGCCTGTCGTTGCTTTACATCGCATACCGAAGTATGTATATAGTAAAGACGCACCTACGCTCGCCCCCATGCTATCACGTTACAGCGAATGAATGATGTTGCTGTGGAAAGCCTTAACACATTGAGCCTTATGATGCATTTAGAAATATGAAATTATAGTTCTACTTACATTTTATTGAAATGCAAACATACACAATATATTTAAATATTTATTCATACTCTGAACAGATGTAGAATTCAGCATATTCGAATGAGAACCTTAAAGTATTCCATAAATGCACGAATTTTTATGAAATATGAAATGGCTGTTCATGCGATTTAATTTTGGTCCTTATGTATAATGCACATAAAGTTCACAATAATACATGAAGAATTCATTGAACGAGCTATGACTCTATGTACTACAAGATTGACTACTTCCAAGAGCTATATACTTCAAACTAAAATGGTCCATTTCGACAAATGAGATGCAAAGAGAAGCAAGCAAGTAAGCAAATTTGAACAATCTGTGCGAGACAAACGTCACGTTGAGCATCAGAATCAATGGCATAAGAAAGCATGCAGTAAGTATTCATGTTCGCAAATACACCTGTGAGGAAAGATATTGAGTTTTGAAGCTACTTTTTTTATTTATACTGGCAGTGGTTTGCTAAGAGTCTAATAATGATATTAGTTTACGTTTTCTATATTACGGTTTTTTATCAAAATGGGTTATATATTTGTTATGTATTTTAACAAGGACAGATTTGTACAGTCGATTCAGTATATTCAAAAGAAACTCGTTTTTCGTGATCGATGCGAAAACTTCAGTTAAAAAGGTTAATAATAAATGTACTTATACGAGGTGTTTTTGAAATGTCTGTCCCAACTTTATGTTCCAAGTTCTTCACCAAAAAATATGACATTTTTATTTTTACAAATCTAACTTTTGTTTAAATCTTAAGTTTTTCAAAATGCTTTTGACATGTACACTGACAGAACCTTACCAAAACAGAAGCAGATCTTATAAAACAGTTTGTTCCTATATGCGTGATTACGTTCGATTCTGACGAATCAATCAGGGAACCTGGGCCATATCGGATATAACGAAGGAAATTGCACTAAATTGCATCATCATTGGGGTCTATTGGGGATATTACAAAGAGAAATCCTTCACATACTCCTTGTTGCATTGGCATGCTAGTAGAGTGCACATGAGAAGAGATGGCGTCCCCCACCACTCCCATGCTCCTACCACTCCTTCTACCCGAGCTCTCACCCGACTGGTCGATTGATGGGGGAAGCTCCGCCCACATAATGGGATTGGTCGATGGGTGGGTACAACTGTGGATAATTGTGGATAAAAATGTGGATAATTATCCACAATGATCCACATTTTATCCACAATTACCCACAGTCGTACCCACCCATCGACCAATCACATTATGTGGGCGGAGCCTCACCACCAATCGACCAATCAGGTGAGAGCTCGGGTAGGAGGGGTGGGGAGCATGGAAGTGGTCGGGGGTGCCAGCTCTTCTCATTTGCACTCTACTCATGCCGAAACCGTTCGTTACATAATAAATGGGTATAACATAAATTGTAGTAAATTTTTTTGTAGTTTAATTTATGATGTAAATATTTTTTCCATAAAGTGCGCTGGAAAAGGGACATTCATCTCGTTTTTGACGCGATTTCTCCAATATGGCTACTTTCCCGAAAAAAAAAAACGAGGTAACAATGTTGAAATTCGAAAAGGGCATCTCAAAATGTACCAGAATATCAATTTTCAAGAATCCTATAAAACGTTCACCTAAAACGTCTAAATGCCTGGACTAAGTGCTTCAATTTGTAACTCAACCAAACTTTATAATTTCACGTTTAACTTAAATTATACTTTTAGCAATTTCATTGGAACGATCACGCCTACTCACCAAAAATTACACTGATTGATTATTGTACGGGTGCCAAAATGCGTATTCGAGCCGGTCTAGATAATTTTTTTAAGAGAGTTTGCTAGGTACTGCATTTTTATGGTAAACGTTGAACAATACATCTCTTATCTGTGATGATGAAGATACGGGGCGACGCGACGGCGAAAGTCTACTGACTCATGTTTGCATGTGTGTTAGTGCCTGTTGCTTTCCATCGCACCTGATGCGTGCCGTATGTTATGATGTTTTAAAAATAACTTTTCTCTGATAGTAGCGTGCTCACTAAATTTAAAGTGTCCGTTTGTAAGTCCCAAAATTCTAAAACCTGGCATATGTCAAAATCAAAAGTTATTGCCCTAAATAGTTTAAATTCAAAATTTTCCAAAAAATTTGTACAAAAAGGTACTATTCAAAATTTGAAGTTATTAATATGAATGGATTGATAGCCGACATCATATTCTATATTCTGCCAAATTTTGGAAATAAGGTCTGTGGCTGTTTAGGTGTAATTAAACCAAATTATTTTCAAAAAGCATTGCCACTTATAATAAAAATAATAATATTTATTTCACCCTATTAGATACAAATTGTATAGATATGGTAAGTCAGGTACAATAATCACAGTTTGAAATAATAAAATAACAATCAAAATTGTATAGTTCACACACGTAGTGTTAAAGAAAAATTGACATACGCCAATCATTAACCATTGCCACAGAATACGATTAAAATATCTATATAATATATATAATAAATCGATACAACTACAATAATTTACTTAATTTGTAGTCCACAGAAATTAATGGATTTTGAAAAAAACGAAGAAACTTAATTTCTTGGACTCTGGGGCGTGAATTTGGGCTGACCCCTCAAAAGTATTTATTCGAGCTTTTTCTGTTTATAAAAACTCTTGTAAAAATCTAAAATACCACCATTTACAGTAAAAAAAATCCATGATACCCAAAAAACCGTCTAAAAATGTATTATTTTATTAGGCTAAGGAGAATTTACATTTTAAGAAAAATAAATGTACGAAAGTATGTTAACACAAAAAATTTATTACGTTAGTTAAATAATATTGCAATATATCTCATATGTATATTTAGAAGTATGACATTATTATAGTTTACAATGTGTTAACCATAATCCTCGATAAATAAAGTTAATAAAAATATATTTAGTGGCAGTATAAAAAATATATAAGTTTAATGTATGAAAAAGCATATTAAAATAGTTGTTTAATATTTTATTTGGAAGGTAAAAATCCAAATTAGAACTCTACCAACCAGAAATTCACTTGTTCTTGACACAAAACAAATATATTAATATTAGGATATGTTCTTATCTAATATTTTATTACATTTGGTGCTATCCCAGATGCAAATAATAATAAAAAATTTACGCCTCGAATAAGTTTTCATTAAGAACGGTTTGTCATGTTTGTGTTGCTTAATACCGTTCCCAAACCCATGATTCCCTGGGCACCACTTTCAAAAGCTCACTTAGTTTTTTCATACTATCATACTTTACAAATATTTCATTACCTAATGCTGGCGACAGAAATTTCGCGCGCGCCGCTTTACTAACCATGTTACTAACGGCAATGAAAATATGAATATTTATAAACGATCATGATTTTGACGTTGATTTTTTCTAAACCGTTTGTCGGATTGAATTATTTTAATTCTGTTTTGTAGGATAACGCTTCTCGAATCTAAAACTAAGCTGGTTTTAAGTATAGTCGAGTCAATGAAAGGGGGAAAAGGCCTGAATAAAAAAATGAAAGTACGGTTAGCCCCAAATATTTTTTTTAATCTCAGGTCAGTTTTCCGAAAAATTAGCATGAAAAGAAGAAAATCGTAAAAAAATTGATCATATTTCGAACCTTTCGCAATTTAAAGATATTAGTTCAAGTTTTGTATCGTTTTTTTATGTTTTTTAATACGCCGATTGCGAATTTTAAGATAAATAAGTGAAAATTTTGAAATATCACTGAGAAATTGTAAACATGTCGTTTCGAGGTCACTGATGACGAATGAGATATTCAAAACAATGAAAAATTTTTGATTTTCTCGGAAAATTGTGAAAAATTTCGTTATATAAATATATGAAGTTAAAATGTAAGGAAATATTTTAGTGGGGTGGATCGGGATTTTCAATTCGTAGTTCTCAAATTAAAGAATTTTTTTTCTTAATCGACTAAGTCGAGTGCCGGCATTGTTTCCCCACTTACGTTCCACAGATCTGAGGGCCGAGAGGGGGCGAGGGGACCATTTAAAAATACGGGAAATCAGTTTTTCGTCAATAAGTCGGCGTTGATTCCGTAAAAAATATATACTTCCCAAAAATGAAGAACTTGACAAAACACGTAATTTTCGTTCTCAACCTCATCGACGTCGGACCATTATTTAGCGAGATATCGCGAATTAATATTACAGGAAACATAAATTTTCAATTAATTTTTTCCCGGCTCGGCATGCACGCAGGACTTTTATTATATTTTTCGTAGAAGGGTAATGTCATCCATTTTAAGAGGCTGGAGGCTGAGGAGGTGGGACAATTAGGAGGGGTGGTAGGGAGGTAGGGCAAATTTCTTTTAAACCCCGATAACTCGTGACCGGAAAGGTGGATCGGAAAAAAATCAGAGTGACATTTCTTCAGTTTTTCACGTAGAACGCAAAAAATTGACAGAAATCGACTTTTACAAAAAGCACGCGGCTGGCGCGCGAAAGAAGTTTTGACCTTTTTTTCAAAAAATATTTTTATCATAAAGGGAAGGGGTGGAGGGAATAATTTTTATGTCAATCGATGACTTTATATTTTATCTTCAATTTCCGCCCAACTAGACCGCAATCCAATAATTATTAAGGCAGAGAGGAGAGTGTAAAGTTTTTTCTGTATTGCGGGAGAACGGAGAGGAGTGGGGGGTTCTAGCAGGGCTCAAAACAGAGGGCAAACAGTTTTCTTTTTATATATCCACTTTTTAAATTTGCAGTTAACGGAGCGTCGAGCAGCCGGGAGCGGAACTTACTCTCTCCACTTCTCTCTCTCCTGTCTGACTCACACACGCGTACACTTACTCCGATTGTCATAATTCTCCTGTTATTAATTGAGAGACATTTGAGAACCAGATAGAATCGCTTTTTCTTAATATTCGATCAAATGGCAATCTGGCACGCTCTTTTTGCAGAATTACTGGTATATGGTTAAGCGTCCATTTACAGTTTTGGGTGTAAACGGAAAGAAATTTGTCAAAGTGCTGGTCTTTCCATTGCCGTGTTTGTTGGTAGTTGCAGTCCGGCACTTGAAACTAAAATGTGAGAATGCCATTTGTTATGAATCGTCAACTCTACCGTCGCGCGCGGGATGTGAACCTCGCTATAATTTTACTCCCACGTCCAGTGGAAGTAGAGTAACGAAAAAAAAAATAGTTTTTTTTGTTGAAATAGGCTTAAAATGTCATGATTTTAAAGAGCGAAAAAAATTTCCTGTCTGTCGGTCTGTCTATAACATTTTTGTGCGCACGTTTACTCTGGAACCGTTTATGATATTGACTTGAAATCTAGTACACTTATGTATTGTAACGAGATCTGGTACTAGATAATATTTTTATCTAATTCCGTTGAAGGGTTCGGGGGTAAATAAAGGTAAATAGGCAAAGCAAGCAGGTAAGAATCCATAAAATTGTAATTTAGGGCATGTACGAAAAGTCAAGGTCTCAATTTTTTTTTGCATTACTCCCCCCCTCCCCCACGCTATCACCCCCGATGTCACCACCACACTATTATGAAAGGGAGTAAAAAAATTCAAAATATGATTTAATGTGTATACAAGAACGAAACGTCCCAAAAAAATTTTTTGGCGTTAGCTACCCCCTCTACCACCTCTATTACCACCCCAACCATATCATTAAAGATATTAAAAAATGAAATTGGGATTTAGTGTGTATACGAGAACCAAGAGACTCTAAATTTTTTTTTGCATTAGCCTTTCTGGAGCAAGAAGACCTCGAACAACAAATGTAATTTAGGACCGCGAGTTATATCCTCAGACGAATCAACAATAGTAGCGACTGGCGTCTATGTATTTTCCGAATATTTGTTATAAATTCAAGTCAAATTTGCTCAGTAATATGAGGTTCTGTCTCTTAGATCAATATTCAATTCGGAAGGAAATGTCATATAGTTTAGCAATTTAAGTTTAAATTCGTTTAGTGGGTATTTTGTAACCAAGTGGTATATAAAAAAAAATATCTATATTATGTTTTGTTTGCTTCACACACACCCCTTATATATATAATAAAATTAACAAGGTAGGTACTCACTGGGAAAAATCTAGTGAAGAAAATTCATCATGTATAATGTCACTAGTACGGTTTAACGCGGTTTCTAAACAACTTTGTTTTTGTGAACAAATTAAATCAACAGTATTTGAATATCGTGCGATGCATTTAAGTTGATAAAACGCGTGCTTTTAGCTTTTGTGGTTTACTTGAGATCGTACCTGTGGACCGTATGATTATATATATGTCATGATATTCTCTGGATTGTCGACTGTTCTACGTCATTGATTGTAATAAAGATTTGCATTGTTTGTGTATTTAGTAGTATGCTTGTGACTCGAAGTTGCGGGAACCTAATCCCTGTTTGACTGTCTCATGTGCCAATTGCCCAACATGCTCAATATCACTGATTTGGTTTAAGTCTGAGGGACTCAATTCAACCTTCATATGGTCTCATATGTCATTGGATTCTACAAAACCGTAATGGTTATCGTTTGAAGATCTCATTTTCACGTTTCCATAAAATTGCTAATAACTATTTTTTGTTCGTTCAAAAGTCCATTAAATATATATAAATATATGATATAACTTCATATAGCCTCACAAACAAAATAATTAGGTCGAATATAACGCGGCGTTAAATATTTTGTAAAATATCTCCGATACCTACCTAATACCAAAGAAAAAGTTAAGTAATTTATTTAAAATTTTCTACATTTATGATACAGTTATTGATTGTTTTAAAGTAAATAACATCTAAATTTATTGTTATAAAATTATTGGTTGCCAGAAGACAAAAGGGGCCCACTATAACCATAACGATCCAGACAGTGCCATTTTTACACAATAAATATTAAAAATTCATAAAAATAAATATAGTAAAATATATATTACGAAAGACCAAAAATCTTACTGTTTCCTATGAACGGAAATAAATTTATTACCACCCAACAAGGTACACAATGCGCGTAAATGTCATAACTATTGAGCGTATGGAAGTTTTTATTACATTTCCTTGAAATTGGTATTGACTTCTTGTAGGGGAAGCCATTACCATAATCTCTCCATCGATTTAACTTTATCAATATGCTAGTGTGATCAGATTTAGATCAACAGTATATCTAAAGAAGTGTTCACACATTATGAAGCAAGAATAGTACAAAAATGACCTCCATTTAGTTCATCACCGCCAAACAAATATGTAAAACATTCTCCTTTTCCATCGAAGAGAAGCAATGGTATGCATCATGAATGTGACGTAGTATTTTAAAATTAGTCTGAATCTAAATATGGTTCCCTTAGTGGAACTCACTTCAGTAACAACAGAAAATTTATTATATGATTGCTTTATTAATATTTCATGCTGTTTAACAGCACAAATTTTCAAATTTTATTTACAAGTTATATAACACAATATCCCGTTAAGAGGTGTTTCCATACAAGTGTGCATGGAATATAGATTGAACCAGGATCCCGGTGTTACTATACAAACTACACGACTACAACTTTACGACCAACTTCATTAAGCTCATTAACTCGTTCTTGACGGGCAGATCCCTTCTAGTGAATAACACACTGTCAACACTGCGGGACGTTCGCGCGGGACTCCCGCAAGGTAGCCTGTCACCAAAGTTATACCACCTGTACGTCTCCGATTTCCCAGAGTTTCCGAATACGAAACTGACCAAGTACGCCGATGATACAGCTATGTACATACATGCACACAATGCCAAAGCAGCGAACATGCTGCTGAAGATGCACATGGCTCATGCTACGACATATTACGACCAATGGAGGATTCAGGTCAATCCTGAGAAGTCCGAGGCGATTATTCTTCACGCGTCAGTTTACAGAGAATAAAATCATAACACCCATTACGATCAGGGGAAACACAATTCCAACTAAGAAATGCGTAAAGTATTTGGGGGTTAGACTGGACAAACAACTGACGTTTAATACCCACATATATGAGACTGTATGGACAGTCTTCTCCCTATCCAGGAGTCTGTATCCGCTCATGGTCAGGGGTAGCACACTCAAAAGACAAAATAAAAAATTGTTGTACACAATAGTGATCGAGCTGTCCATCACACAGGCGACGCCGGGGTGGTGTAGCATACCGGCCACGACAATGAAAAAATTAAAAGTGCTCGAGTACAAATTTATGTGCTTCATTTCAAACTGTGGAAGGTACACCTCTCTCAGAGACCTATATCCATATTGCAACGACATAACTCTGATAGCGGATTACGTCCAGCAGATCTCCGAAAACTTCTACTCCTTCAAGCTGGACGATAGTCCGCTAACAAGACACATAATACAAATTAGACAGCATAATGCTCCATCTCGGATTAAACACACTCTACCGTACCAGACGTTACCGATTTTCTGGCAACCCCTGCAACCAAACTTCAACAACTATAACTTCCGTTTACCCTGTCCACCTTTACTGATATTTCATACCTTTTGTAACTTTAAATCTTTCCTGCCCCCCTCTTCCTTTCTGTTTGTAATCTTTTTGTCGCATTTGTTTTTCTTGTTTTCTTTTTGTGAATTTTGTCTCGTAATTCATTTCGTTTCACAAATTTTTAAAAAATCTCAGAACATTATATACAATCAAAATTTTTAAAATCAAAGTATAAGCCAGCCATGCACAGCCCAGCATTGACGTATCTCGCGGAGGGCGCCTCGTTCAAATTGAGATGTTAGAGTCAGATACGATATTAAAAGTGATCAGTGCGCGAGTGTTTTAATTTAGTATGTAGTTTTTATTTACTTTTGTTAAGTTTGTTCTTGTAAACATGTTCCTAATTTTAACGCCTTTTTTAATCCGTCTGCGATGAAAGGAGCCTAGGTTTAGTTGTTTTAATTTTCTTTTCAGCCGAAGCAGTCCCACTCCTCCCGGCCCTGCAATCAGCCACCACATTAGCACGGTGGTTGCACGGTCGGACCCGGTGTGGATTCTTGGGAGGTAATTTTCTGTATTAAAAGACTTTATTTCTTAATCTTATTGAATGCAATTCAGGATTGAACCACTGTTTGACATACCAAGCCAATTCTCCGCAGTGGAGATGTGTTCGCTCTTCATTTTTTTTTTTTTTAGTTATATAGGTAACCTATCTGCAATACAAATTCTCTCTACACAGAGACATCTTATTTTTTGTCTGGTGAATGTAAATTTTTAACGGCCTCAAATGTTCCTACAATAACATGCCCGCCAATATCGTCAATACCCTCCTCTAAAGGATTGAGCGTAGATGCTGAAAAGAAGAATTTTTAAAATGAAGTCATGTTTGAAACTATAAAGTTTTCTGTAAAACGGACACCATGCACACTACTAGTTTATCCAAGAATTTGTATTTAACTAGAAAATCGCAAAATTAGACTTATTGATATTTGCATGAAAGCTATTCCAATATTCTATGTTATAACAATAATTTTGAAATATATTATATTTGTTTTTGATGTAATAAATGTTTATGATTGATGATAAATAATTTCGTTATAGTTTAACACTGTTTTAAGTCTCAGAACTTATATTGTTTTATAGTATCGCAATGTTGACTTATGTGTATCATACTGAAATCATGTAATATATTACGTTTATTTCTATATAATTTCTCGGATAATTTATTATTTGTTTTTAGCCTTTGGAAGTTAATAATACAAGAGCAACGCTTCGTATTATGTTTATTCTGTACCAGCCAGAATGGTATTAAAATTAAGTTTTTCCTTTCCACTATTTTTCAAAGCAAATAAATTACAATTTCACTTTCAAGACTGGTTAACAAAGCAATTTATTTATTTATTTATATATTTACAGTATGGTCCTTTCTTCTATAAGCTCGCACATCAACAGTTTTAGATATAGATGTACCTGGTTTAATAGGTTCAAACATATTAATTTGCAAAGCTCCACAAGGGGGTAGTGCAATAGTTTCTATACCTTAACGGTGTTAACGGCATATCGTGTTCTGTGGTCAACATGAGTTTCTGATAAGCATAATTGATAATATTAATATAATGCGTTTAAATTCACAAAGTCTACCTAAAAATAAAAATGATATAGAAGCGTTTGTGAGTAAACATGAACCATGGATAATCTGTTTAACAGAAACCCATATAACAAAATGAAATCAAAGATGTAGAAATTAAATAAAAGGGATACAGGCATCAGATGCAATAGCAATTCAAGACATACAGGGGGTGTAATTTTATAGATGGAATATGAAAATGAACGAGCCTTCTCAAAGGACTAAAATTACTGAACAATCCAAGCCAGTTCCTGATATATCCAATAGATGATGCCATGCGTACTCGGTTTAATGTTATTCTCAATTTGTATCATGTATAACGTTTAAATAGTCTAAATTTCCCGATTTTCGAGAGTTCCCAATCTCTTATTCATAGAAATGAGCCAAATTGATAAAAAGAATTACGGTAGGTCATTAAATCATTTAAAAGCGGAGTTGAGAAGAAGAGGTGCTAGAGTTCATGGAAAAAAGCCGATTTGGTTGAAAGGTATATTATAATTACATTTATGAACTTCTTGAATTTTTTGTTTATAAATCCTCTTTTATTCTAGATTAATCAATTATGACAATATTTTAGTTAATACACTTGAAAATGAAGATATAGATTACAATTTTAAAACACCAGATTTATCATATAGTTGTCGGAAACGGTCATCTTTAGGAAATAAATGTCCTAATGTGCTAGAGCACTTTGGTACACAGCAACATGTTTTCATTTAACATCCTAATAATTAACTTTGTTTATTCAAAGATATATTTTTTCGTATTGACATTAACGGACAAACAACCGAGTACAGCTGGTGCACTCTGCCGGATAAAATAAAAGTGGATGTTCCCCATTGAAATAACAATTTAATTCATAAAACTTTTTATCGCTGTGCAATATATTTTGTTTCGTTGTTTTGTTTTGCAACTTGTCTTTTATAATAAGGGTAATTTAAATTATTTGCTGAGTGATTCGGATCCAAATTGATTTTTAATTTCTTCGTTATTTAAAGACAGTTAAGACATTTGAGAACATTTGATTTTGATTTGATTGATTTGCACTTATATCTCCTACTAGTACACATTCTTCTAATATATTTCTGAATTCTTCATACGCAGATGATACAGGTCTATTGTAACAAAGCAGCAACATTAACTTCTAACTTTTTATTAAAACAACATTTATTTACATATGTATATCTTAAATTAAGGATAAAATTTAAAAAACATCTTAAAATACTGGTATATTCGCTTTCTGGAATATATCACTAATGGAGCATATTATATACAATATCAAATACAGTTCCAATTTGAGCGTGTTTTCTAAAACTAACTTGCCAATATGACAAATTTACTTCTCCGAATCTCAATGAACAGACATTCGGTTCATCAATAAGAGTTGGCAAAAATACTGAATAACTTAAATAATTAAAGCACTTTAATAAATTAATATCATACATCTGATTTGGTATTCGAATCTAATTTAGGATTTGTGATTTCACTAATACTATCTATATTTACATCCCTTTCCTCTTCTTCATCTATAATACTTATATCTCTAATTGATGGGCGATGACTTCTTCTCCACCCTTCAGGTACCATTGGATATTTGGTTTTTGTTAACAGCCGGGTACCCAGTACCGTCATTAAGATTGCCGCTGTAGGGGCTGTTAATACGATTGCCAGCACACAAGTTGTTTGGACTTTGTACGCATAATCATGCTCCGGGGTTCCAGCTGCGACCATACCGAGCGTTATAGGTCCCAGAGCAGCCTGAAACAAATAAATAAACATTATATGTACACATTTGAACCGATACCTATCAGGTTGTTTTAAGGAAGAACACAGTAGCCACTTTTGTTTTCAAAATTGACGTATTCACTCATGTGCAACTATTATGCCATGTATTATCTTATTATTCATCAGCAGTGGTTCTATAACGTACTAAATACATTGAAACACTCGCTGTAGGAGAACAACTAAGCCGAACTTTCAGACACATGAAAGGATACAATAACAGACACATACATACCACTGCAACATTCGACAAAACTAATGAAAGAAACAATAGGAGAAGGGAGGAAAAACGAGCAGAATTAACGCAAGAAACAAACCTCACTAACTTGGACAGGCCATCAGCAAAGATTAACTGCAAGGAATAACTAAAGCACCAAACTGTGAGGCTACTTGTATAAAAGTGGATAAACCAAAGTTAAGTTTCAAAGCCATAAACACCATTATTGTAGCAACTTTAACCTTGGATTTTAAACCAAGTTCAACTAAACTTTGGTTGATTTATTTTTATATAAGCGAGACAAAGAATAATTATCATTTGATTACGGATGAACGTCACACCTCTCCCTACGGAACGAAAGATTTGCATACAAATAATGTCCTTAATATTTTTATTTATTTTTTTTTATTTTATCGCCTTGTTAAGTTAACGTCCTGGCGGAGTTTAGCGTTAGCTCAACCAGGACACATACACATAAGCAGTTATAAAACGACCATTCCCTATGACGTTGCCATCTGCCGCAGCTGAGACTCGAACTCAGGAGCGGTACAGCAACTAACCGTGTTGTCTCTCACGTAACCTCGTCTAGTCCACTGTTCCCAAGTAACACATAAAAAATACCACTAAACATAATTACCCCAACCAGGATCTGAACTCGGGACTCCTTGGTTGCAAGGCAAACACGTAAGCGTTGAGCCACTGAGTCGGTATAAAAAAATAGAAATATAAACTTACTACAGAGTATAGATAACGCAAATAATAAAGAAAAGCCAAATTTGAATGAAGACAGAGAAACATCGAATACCTTGATAGTATTAATATAACCTAACGATTTCCAAGTTGTCACTGAATA
Source organism: Leptura quadrifasciata (assembly GCA_963675555.1). NCBI lineage: Eukaryota > Metazoa > Arthropoda > Insecta > Coleoptera > Cerambycidae > Leptura > Leptura quadrifasciata. Next base: position 136,741,518 of record OY776676.1, read on the forward strand.
GGAGCAGGAGGCAGTGGTAGTCGGTGCGGGAGGGCTCTGGGGTGCCGCCCTCCCTGCCAGATTTAAAACAATAAATAACAATAGACAATAGCCTATCTCCCGATAACCTGCTTTATAACTATTTTTTTAAAATAATACAAAACAAACGGCATATTCTCCTCACTTCCGAACAATTTAATTTAACTTCCGAATTGCATGTAAAAACGCTGAAATGGGCTCCAGATATTCCGCCTAAAATATGTACGGCGGTTGTCATGGCAACAAGTGAAAGAATGGGAGGGGGGTTACGCGTGGTTTCGTTATCTATTGGGGCTCTGGTCAGTCCGCCCACGGCTGTGTAGGAGTTAATTACTTCGACGTTTCTGTTTTCTTTGCTTTTTTACGTATGAAATTGTTTTGAGGTTATCGCGCTTTTTAAAAAAGTTTATCGATTTGTTGCATATTTAATGTAATGTAATTTACATTACAGATTTTTTTTAGTTTTATTAAACATTAGACTAGACGGCAAAACTGCAAAAGACATAATTAATTATGAAAGTGAGTGAAATTGAAAAACTTATATTTAGGAGCTTGAGCTTAAATGAAAAACTTGAAATAAAACAAAACGGCCGTCCAACGCCAGTTTTAAATATAGTGCAAGAGCAGTGACAGTGCAAAAATAAAAATGCTTTTATGCGTAAGTTTGACAAAAAGATATACATCAAAACTATTTGGATTTGTGGTTGCGAGGAAACAAATTCGTTCTTTTGTTTTGCATGTCTGTTTTTTGGGGGCGATGATAAATGGGCAAAAAAGGTAAACGATTTAAAGCACATTTCTATAAAAATAAAAAAACACGGAAATAGTACGAAACATCTAGATAATGTTGTCACTTTTCAACTTTTAGGAAAGACTAATGTTGCTACATTTCTAAGTACAGCTTATGCGGATCAAATTCGTAAGCATAATGAATGAGACTGTGATCAAATATCGACATGTACTCTCAAAAATAATAGACATATTAAAACTGTGCGGAACGTGTAATCTTGCCCTTCGCGGTTACGACGAGAAAAAATTCTCTTCAAATAGAGGGGTAATTCTAAAATTGGTTGATTTTTTAGCAAACGCTGATAGTGCGTTTAATAGTCATATTCAAGAAGCAACAGTGTTCAAGGGCACATAAAAATCTATTCAGAATGAAATTTTGCAATGTATGTTCGAGGTTTGTCGTGAACATATTCTTGGAGAAATTTAAGAATTTGCGTATCTCGCACTCATGGCTGATGAGACTACAAATGTATCAACTCAAACTCAAACTGCAGTTGTATTACGTTATGAACTAAATGAAAAAATATTTGAGCGGTTTTGGGGGTTTGCAAATCCGAAAAGTCAAGATGCAGATGCATTGTCTCAATGCATTTTAGAACAGATTTCGCCGATTTTGCCAGATTGCCCAGAAAAACTGATTTGTCAAATATATGACGGAGCTGCTGTTATACGTCATTTAGGTCATTTAGGTGGTGTTAACGTGAAAATTCAGTACAAAAATACACATTTTGTATATTGCTACGCTCATCAGCTTAATAAAATGCTAGAACAAGCAGTTTCAAGCATCAGTAGTGTACGAATATTTTTTTCAAATTTGAATGGCATATTAACTTTTTTTTCTCAATCGCCAGACAGAATGGCAGCTCTGCAACATGTTTATGACAAACGCATTCCAAGAACTTCTCAAACATGATGGAATTTTAACTCTCGTATAGTACAGAGTGTGTACAACAATAAAGACAACCTTACTGAATGCTTTGAAAATATAATGTCAGGAATTCCAAAACAATACAACTCTGAAATAGTGACTCAAGCGGCTGGATTTATTAAATGGCTAGAAGATGATTCATTTTTATTTTGGTTAAATTTGTTTTCAAAAGTCATGCCACATGTTCATATTTTATTTAGCCAGCTACAAAAAATTGAAACAGACGTTCTAGAAATGCGTAGATAATTTTGAAAGAGAAATTGTACAAATTAGAAATAATTTACCTCCCTTAACAAATGAACCAGTGAATACAGAAGTTCCAAAAAAGCGACGTAGACTAAATAAAGAAAATGTTAATATGTCTGTAAGAGAGGTATGTGATATAATTACTTCAGAAGTGAGAATTCGGTTTTCTTTTAAAAATCATTTATGTGGTGCAAAATTATTTTTAAAGAAGAAGTATAAGGAATATGAAAAAAACACCTCATTTGAAAGATATCAACCAATTTTGTGAAGCATATCCTATGATAAATAAGGAAATCCTGAAAATTCAACTAAGTATATTTTACTCCAGGAAAGAAACAACAGGACAAGGTTCAGAAAATTCCAGAGAAATTCAAAATTTTTCTGGGTGCTTGCAAACATTAAACTCTCTCATATCTTTCAGTTTAGACGTTGTTTTCGGAGAAATTGTTAAAGTTTTGAAAATTTTGGTTACTATTCCGATAACGACATCTGAAACGGAAATATGTTTTTCGACATTAAAATTAATTAAGACATATGTAAAAAATACTATGAGTGAAGACAGCCTAACATCACTTGCAATGCTTTCAATTGAAAAGTCAATGGTACGAAAAATACCAAATTTTAATGAAAAAGTTATTGAAAAGTTTATTTCCGACAAAAATATAAGAATGGAATTTCACTTCTAATTAATCGCTTTAATTTATATTTGCGAACTTTTTAATGATTTAATTAGAACCTCAAAAATGTTTCGCCTGCGATGGATGCTTTTGTTTATTTACCCTACTACTTTGATACCCGCGAGCCGCCACTGCGCCCTCCCAAGTAAATAAGGCACGAGCCGCCACTGGCAGGAGGACACAACTGAAGTAAAAATGTATGTTAAGAAGAGTCTAATAATGGTTCAAGATTCAATCCAACAAAGCAATGCCTGGTAAACGGAGAAGAAAACAAAATACTAGACCTTATGAACGTCAAATAAATTGATGTATCTAGGAAAATATTCGAAAAACCATTTGAAAAGAAGGGGGATCATAAAAAGAATTCAAACTGTATGCAATGATACGCAAAACAATTTTACCTTTCATCAGTAAAAATAAATCAACACATAATCTGGCCAGAAAGAAATATAGAGCACTTCATACGGCTAACAATCAGATATGGGGTTAGAAATGCGACAACAAGAACCAATAGAAAATGTCTGAAAAAACTTGAAAGATATATCGCCCAACAGCCTGCAAAAACCAGGACCAAAATAAAATGCCAAATTTAGCAGAAAGAGAAACAATTACAAAAAGATGGGAATGTAAATGAAGAACTAGGGACACATTTACTAAAAGAAACGCTGATTCGGAACAGTAAGAAAGTTAAAATAGGTAGGTTATACTGCATGTAGAAAACAACCATTGAGGGGTCTAGAATAAAAGGGGTATAAGTGCATGTTTTTTCATATTTGCGTTAATTGCAGATTTGACAACCTAGAGTTCATATTTGTTTGCTGCAAAATAGATCCAAGTGATTTTCTGACTTATCTGTTGACGAGTAGAAATGTGATACAAACAAATAGTAAAATTAATTCAGTGTATAAGGGATACAAGTGTCACTTATACCCATTTTATTCCAACTAATATCAAACATTTCGACGAGAGCCTTATAAACATTTAGATGTTTTTAATCATTATTATTGAAACCTTGTTTGAAACTTCAGCGGCAGGGTTTGTAAATTCAGCTTAAATATGGATAGTGAAAATCAAGAATCATGTGAGGGACAAAATAAAAATATAGCAAAATTGTTCATGTTCCTGGTCAAAGCTACAAGAATTCAAGAAATTCATCATAGGTTTCTAGAGCCATTACACACTTTTATAGAGTGTAACCAAAATTTAGGAATTTTAGAAAAGAAAGGTTCCTCAAGTGTTTGTACCAGAACACTGGAAAAATATTATCAAGAAATCTTGTAAAAAAATTTCTGTTCATGAGTTGACTAATGAGAACTTTTACATTTTCTCTAATTTGCACGAAACTATCAGTGATCCTAAAACGGATACGGACAAACATGTAATTAATTAAATGGAGGCAAAGTCAGTATTTTTTTTTCAAAAAATCATCAGAGTCGTTTTGTTTCTACTATACTACTATAGGTCAACATTGGATCTGGATTTTCCATTCAGTAAATGTATTTGCTCAGCTAAAGTCACTGGTATGACTAACATGGCTTTTCTAAATACGTTTTCACAGTATCCTTTCCTATTATTTGGGTTTTCTACCACATGTATTATTATTCTCTTCAAAAACAAATCACCGCATCTACAAAATAATAGAATTATTGGAAAAAAGCCTCTGCGCCCGTGATGTTTCCGTCAGGAATAGTCAGAGGTTATGTTTTGCAAATAATATAAATCGGAATAAACACAGAAATACTGTATTTTGCTGACGTTTCAGAAAGTAGTCTCTTTCCGTTTTCAAAGCTTTTTTTTGGAAGAACTCTTATTTTGCTGTGTATGTCAAATACAAAGCTTTAAGATTTAAGCTTAACGTCAGCAAAATACATTATTTCTGTGTTTATTCCGATTTATATTATTTGCAAAACATAACCTCTGACTATTTCTTTGACGTAAACGTCACGGGCGCAGAGGCTTTTTTCCAATAATTCTATTATTTTATAGATTCCGTGATTTGTTTTTGAAGAGGATAATAATACATGTGTTAGAAAACCCAAATAATAGGAAAAAATATTCGTAGATTGCCACAAATAACTTTCAGACAATACGTTTTCACAGCTAAATCAAGAAGATTTGAAAATAAACGAACGTGAAAGAATTTGCAATCTTTTTTGGAATATATTCCTCCAGTATATCATAAATTTTATAATAGAATTGAACACGGGAAAAAATGGAAAAAGAAAAAATAAGCAACACAACCAGGCATAATACGAAAAAGCAGGGAAACAAGAGCACAAAGTGGCTACTGAAGATCGGGAAGTTGTCTTCAACTAACGGAGACTGTTATGACTTCATATTGTAATCCTATTATTAAGGATAAATAATATTTGCTTAATATTTATATAACACATTTTTTAATACTTAAATATTTACGAGTTTTTTGAAAAGTAATGATTTATTATTGTGTACCACAAAAATAAAAAGTTTGACATAAAAGGGGTGTAAGTACATTTTCTAATTTTTCTTGAATTTTTACTAATTTTGAAACATACAAAATACGGTATAAAACAAATTAACAAATTTAGTAACCAATAAAAAAGAAAAACCTACCCAAACTTTTTTCAAGAATTTTTAAAGTTCATTCAACTTTGATTGCGAATATCTCAGAAACTTCAAAATTGCACTTATACTCCTTTCATTCTAGACCCCTCAATTTGAAGGATAAACAACAAACTAAAGCATATTCAGATTTCAGATTCACACGATGTAAATAAACACACGCAAGGTTATGTCCGATCGACCAATAGCTATGCAAAATTCAAGACACCGCGCCCTAGCACGCGTTGATATTTGTTTACTGTGTATGATCTGAAATGAGGATATGTTTTAGGAAAGGACCAAGTGCACTGAGGATGAACAGCAAGGGGGGACTGCGATGGGATTGTGCAAGATAATGAAAATATATTCTAACAAAAAAGAGGATTTCTGTTTATGTACTGAACTATATCCGGGATTACAAAATACATGTTATTTTGAAATGATTATCCCGTTATTGTTGCTCTGCCAAATTTGTTAAATCAAAACTTAATTAGCGTGGTTAATAAAAATAGAATTTAATTGTCATTACTTAACGTGCAGGCTGTTAATGATCATTTATAAAACTACGTTTATAATGAAGATACTGTGCTAAAAATAAATATTTAACACATTTCCAAACATGATAATTGTCAAAATTAGTGAACACTGCATAAGAGGTTATTTTTGGTATTACGACTGAAAAGTTTGTATTTATGTAGTAACCGTAAAGGTTTAAATCGGATATATTGGTGCGTTTCTTATAGGTAACAGATTAACGTAAATTGTGCCCACTGAAAATTTTATAAATTTAAACAGTGTTTTTCCGTGCACCACCACGCATTGGAAGCTTATCTATGCATTGAAATAAAAAATCAAGATTTAATTTTTTGTTTACTGCTAAATATTTCTATAATTTTATAATGCTTTGTAAAGCTTAATCTATTTCTTATATCTTAAATATTTTACTTATAATAATAGGTGCTACTACCTTTCATATTTTAGTCATTCTTTTTTCTTTATACATTTATTTAACGTTGGCCTATTTCCGCTACTGAGGCCTAACACCGACTCCTGTAGACGAGCTACCCCCAACCAGGAATTTTGCCGAACCTCTTTTCTTAAGAAGAGTAGGGATTTTTTACTTGACTAACATTTAATAGACAAGGGACCGACGGCTTTACATCCCCTCCGAAGGATGGTATATCCCCTATACAACCCTCGCCTAAGGTTGTATAGCTTCCGCGCATACACTGATATTCAAGCCGCTGGGAGATGTGTGAGGCGAGGACGCGGTCTTCGTTGGAATGATCACCCATCCAACTACTAACCGCGCCTGACGTTGCTTTAATCGCATATCCAAGTATGTACATAGTACAGACGCACCTACACTCGCCCCCCATGCTCTACTTATGGCACTATTTTTCTCGTGGAACCTAGACGTATCGGTTGTCAGTTATACACATATATACGTTATTAAAAGAAGCTGTGAAATTATTATTAGAAGAGTCTTTGCAAATTATCAACTATGAAATCAATAAGAAAGATAAACTTTGCGTTTAGAAATTGGATGGTTAAAAGATCTAAACTCGGGAGGTCAGATTTAATTTGAAATGAATTAACAAATAAAAATACTCAGAGACAGACAAGTTTTATGAGATTGTCAAAGGAAAACTTTGAAACAAGTTTCGTCCTAATTAAAATGATGATTCAACGATGAGATGGATTCATGCAAGAAGCTATACCAGCAAGCGTTAAACCAGAGGTGTGTTTGACCTGTTTGGTTGCTGAGGTCGCGTTTCGTTGGCTTCAAAATCAGACGTGGTAAACCCCATTCCGTCTTCTATTCTAACTAAAGTAATGTTATGGGTATCTTTGTTTTTGTAATGCTCCGTATTAACTCTCCAAATATATTCTTACTCCTTATATAGTATGATAAATTTTATGGCTTCATTCACAGATAATTTGGGAGAATTCATTTTAGTAACAACACCAAGTAATTCTGCACAACGTAAACTGTATTTCCATTACAATTTAAAACTATGAACGATGGACGTAGAACAAATAATATTTCAGTCATGAGTTCCCCAATAAATCCTTATTTGCATAAGGAATAACCAGATCCCCGATCCCATCGAGACTAAGATCTGTTAAGAATTTGTATGCCCTTCCCTCTCTCTTCAGGGGAAGCAGCCAGTTACTTGAGGGCAAGGAGACAGTCCCTAGATGCCTAAATTCTCATAAAGTGATCAGCTGATCGCATTTGGTTTTGCAATCTTTAAAAATTGAAAAAACGTTACGCCCCTTGAGAATTAAGTGCACTGAAGAACATATAATTTAAAATTCATTATTTATTATTGCAAAAACTATATGAAAATATAAGTACGGTCGTGAGCAAAATTATAACGGTATTTTGCTAAAATCTAGCTGTGTACATCTAACTTTAATTTTTGTGACAAATGTCCGTTAGTTGTCATAATTTATTGCAAGTGTGCAAAAAACTAATATGCCTCATATAAGTGATTTAGTTAAATCTGGAATTATTGCTAAAGCAGAAGATGGATGGTCAATGAGACAAATTGCACTGCGTTCTAATATTGACAAAAATTCGGTGTGTAACATTTTAAGAAAGTGGAGAATAAACGGTACGATTAGTAGAAATCCTGGATCAGAGCAACAAAGGAGATCAACTCAACAATAAGATTTGCAATCGGTAAATGCTTTAGTAGAAAATCCATTTCACTCAGTTATTCAGGCTGCTGAAGAAACGAATTTCCTGGATCGAGTAGTACTCGTCGGCGATTAAGAGAATCGGAGCTACGCTGTCATGCAGCAGCACAGAAATACTTACTTAAAGCTGAATATAAAGAACCTCGAGTATAATTTGCGCTTGAATTTTTAGCGCATGATGTAAATTTTTGGAACAATGTAATCTTTACAGACGAAAAAACTTTCCAGTCAACACACAGCGGTCGTATTCGTGTTTACCGCCCTCCTAATACTCGATTCGATGAGAAATATATATTTAACAATGATAAAAGTGGTAGATTTTCCGTCAATATGTGGGCTTGGATATTGGCACGTGCATTGGTGATTTGTTGCATATTGAGGAACGATTTAATAGTGAAACGTGTATTAGGAGTTTAGACAATATTATGCTCCCTATTGTGTTACAATTATTTCCTAATAACGAGTTTATATTTCAACAAGACAATTGTTCCGTTCGTACTGCTCATACCGTAATTAACTGGTTTGAAGATAACAACATCAATGTTCTTAACTGGCCCAGTCATGGTCCAGATCTTAGCCCCGTGGAAGATGTATGGGGACTACTCGTAAGAAGTATCCAAAAACGAAATGTGAGACCACGGAATGCCGAAGAATTACTGGAAATGGTAAATAATGCATGGGAAAATATTATTACTAAGTATTATTGTATAAGGTTATTTAATTCTATGTCAAACAGACTTATAGAAGTTATAAATAGAAATGGTGCAATAACGAAATATTAATAGTTAGTTTCTTGTTAAGTAGGATATTCTTTGTCCTTTGATCCAGGATTTCTACTAATCGTACCATTTATTCTCCACTTTCTTAAAATGTTACACACCAAATTTTTGTTAATGTTATAACGCAGTGCAATTTGTCTCATTAATCATCCATCATTTACTATAGCAATAACTACAGTATTAAAGTAAAAAATAAATTAAAAGTGATATATGTTTTATTTCGGCTACTCATTACATATTCAAATAGAGACAGATTTACATTAGAAAAAAAAAGTTGTCCTTTTTTTTTCTGTTCACGACAGTACATGAGTTTATTCAAGGTCAACTCAACATGAAAACAATTGTCAAAATCGGTTTTAGGTCAAGGGATTTTATGCGTTGCAAACGGAAATTATTTAAACAAAACTTTGAAAAGAAGGAGATCCGCGGGAATGCGCTGCGCATTTTAAACTAGTACTTGTGATAAAATGGGATCGGTGTATCGGGCTCAGGCTATGTACCAACGCCGATTTTTGAATTACAAATGCTAGCCTGGCGCGTTCAATGTAATAATTGTGTATTACTAATAGATCTCTTAAATTTTAATTGCCGGCCAAGAGACTTATTCCTACTTAAAGGGGTTCTCGTGCCAGTCATTCCACACCACTTGCAGACTGCAGATTCGAGTTGTTGTTCTCATCAGTGTAAGGAAGGTCTGTAGCGACCGATACAAGAGCCCCATTGGCTATCGTACATCACGAAATCCTTAAGATTTCTAAATGTAACTCCGTTGATAGGAATACCATCTGACAGACCATTGTCTATTGCCTAATTGAGCTTAACATGAGTCCATATGTATACTTCTACAGGGAAGACTATTAATCAACAGACACTGGACCTCTAGATGGCGCCTATCGACGGAACTACATTTTGAAATTTTAAGGATTTCGTAATGTACCATGGAGTCCTGGTGTCGATCACTACAAACCTGCTGATGAGAGTAACAGTTCGGAGTCTGTAAGTGTGTGGAATGACTGCCGGTGTTTGTTGCAATCGAGGCGTTAAACCTTCTGTTGGTAATAAGCAATTATTACATTTAACACGCCAGGCTTGCAGTTAGTAATTCAGCGCTCCACGCGGGCACATGGCCGAGGTAGAAGTTTACGTTGAAGTAAACAAAATGTTGGTAGAAGGATAGGGTCGTTTCATTGTCCTCAACCGACAAATTTCTCACGATCATTCATATAATCATGGACACAATGTTCATCATGAACTTTAATAGTTAACAGCGTAATTACTTTTTTGAAGAGAACAAAATACATTTTGATAGTTACCTGCACAGTTGCTTTCGCCATCAAAGAGAACGAAACGAAAACCTTCTCCTTCAAGTTTAATTTACATCCGATGCCAACCACTGTGGTAGTCAATATTCTTATAACAGCTGCAGCAGCTAGAATTCCTAGGCTAAGGTAAACAACACTTCCTTCCAATTCATTAAACTTTATCGAAGCGCCGGTAATTCCAAAAAGAATAGGTTCGAAAATCATCCAGAAAATTTGGAATGCGGTCGCAGCAGGATTTTCTTCTATTTCCCATCCCTGCCTGTTCCATGAAACTAAGCACGAGAAAGCTGCTGACACGCAGCCTAATGGGCCGGCTCCACCATATCCGATGAGTTCGCTACCAAATACGGATATCAATCCACCAACGAGGAGAAGGAGAACCCTCAGAGGTACCATGAAGGGGTCGTTTCTTTCAGGAGCGTAGTTGCAAATTAGCCCCCAAAGGATTCCAAAGCCAATACCTGTAAAAAATAAAGAAATATATTTTGTATGCTTGACTTGATAATTTGCTAAGCGACATTCACAGTAACTATTAGAGTATGCATGCGACATCGGTGTCCAAACAACAATGTCTCAAAGATAAGAAACAAAATTTTTACGACTTCTTAAAGTTCCCAAGCAACATTTCACCTATTACTTTTTTATTAACTTCAACGTCAAAATTAATGCAAACAGTAGTCGTATGGTAAGTTAGGTCTTATAGTCATGAATTGACCTCAGAGCAACGTTCGTTGGACCTTGCAAATTTACTACTTTCATTTGGAACGGTGTGTTTAAGTAATCTTCCAACGTTGATTATAAGTTAGTAACTGACTAAATAGAACTGGTTAACTTATGGGTAACCTTTCAACGTCGGTGAGACGTTGATAACTTAACGTCGCAGTTGGTAAAAATATTTGCACTTGCCACAACCCTAAGTCAGAATTAGTGTATTTATTTGGAATTTTCACGACAAACAGTCAAATTAAGTAGGTCGAAACCAAGAATAAACGGCCATGTTGGCTTTGCGTTTGTAAAAATTTTAGAAGCAATAAAAACACTCTGTATGTAAGTTCAATAAATTGCAACAAGAACTTTCATAAATCACTACTTTATTAGTCACTTAAATACAATAATTAAGTTCTTATACACATTAGTACACACTAATTACAAGTTCCATCTACTATAGCCTCACTACTATTATTTCTGCTCTTATTCCATCTTATCACTTGTTTGTCTAATATAAAACTATCACCAGTGCGTTTAGATCCACTGTATATATACCCGCGTCGAATGTAGTCGATTATTCTAGAATGTTCTGCCTAACATTAACGACTTTTCTGGCGCCGTCCTCGAATTTTCTATGGTTCCAGTGGCGTAGCCGTACACATATCAAAACGCTATGAGAAGCACTTATTTATTCATTAAATTATAAATGCGATATTTTTCGAAGAATTTTTTTTGAAGAATTTTTTTTAATGAAAATAAAAGTATTATTTTAATACTTCCGACTCTCTTGCCAGATTGAGGTCCGAATATTACCGACGTACGATAAAAAGATATGGACACATAGGTATCGTTGGTTCTATAAAGTTGTTTTAGTCCGACCGCAAAATCGGATTTAGGTAAGTATTTTCAACTAATTCTGATGTAAAATTTGGTGCGAATTAGGTCGGTGATTGCAACGATGATAAGTCAGTCTCCGACGTTGTAGCAACCCATATTTTATTGACCAATTTGGTATAGATATGAGTTGGTATAGTCTAAGTCAACGCATCGCTGCAAATAAAAAAACGCAACAAAAATTTTACGACCTCATTAAAATACTATCACTCTTTGTGCTGTCTCGACCGCAATTGACTCGCTTACCTTCATAGGCTTTTAATGTGTGTCGGGTTGTTTGATGACAGGCATGCCGCATGACTTGCGGCGATAATAATTATGTCGTAAAGTTTTTGTTGCGTTGTTTATCTGCAGGAATGCGTCGACTTAGACTATACGACGTTTTGCATACATTTTACACTGACTTCTAGCTGGGAACCCCAACGTTGGCTCGACGTTAGACTGTTGCTTGGGTTAAGTTTTCAAGAGAACAAATAGGCATTATATCATTTCTGAAAAATTAAACACCGTTAGACTAACTTTGTTCATAAAAATGTTGTTCGTGCAAATCACGGCTAACTATATTTTAATGATATTAACTGTCTGATTTTATCTAAAGATAAAGGATATAGAACAATAAATCAAATACCCTCTAGGGACTGTAGTTATACTATTTCATAATCCTAATATCTAATAATTTTACCTCCAACTATGGAAAGCGGACCCTGAATGATGAGGGATGTCATAGAACTGTTGGAGAACATGACACTTTTGACTATGCCGAAAACGGCCACTGAGACGGCATCATCAATACCAGCGATGGCGATTATAAGGGTTGGAATTCCCTTAGCGACACCATAACCTTTTGTACGTAATCGGAAGAGACATGGCACTACAACGGCTGGAGAAACTGCAGCCACAACAGACCCTGGAAAAGTAATCAAGATTACAGTAACAAATTTTTAACCAAATTTTGATAAACATGATTGGTATCTTTAACGATTTCTGAAGGTATGTCAGTAGTCTAGTGACAATACTAAAATGTATTGTATTTAGATATTTATTTTTAAAGCAAATAACATGGCACTTGTGTAATTTAGCTAGCAATAGCTCACTTCAGAAGAGAGGATAAATAATTTTATACAAAATATCAAGTCTAAGCAAATATTTAGCGCAAAATCTAAATGAAAATGAAGTAATTGTTTTCAATTTTATTTTATTTTTTTCGTTTGATTTTTGCAATTCCATTATCTAAACCGAGTACCAATAAATTACTGCCGTTTTTCGAGATGAAACTTAGCGTGTGTCAAATATAACCAAAATGTCATTTTTGCCGACTTAATGATGTAAAAAAAGATTGCAAACGAAATATACCAACCGCTGTATTTTTTGATAAATACCTAACATTGTTTGAAATTTCAATTATCCCTATGCGAAGCAACTATCGCCCCAATACATAAAAATCAACTAGGACAACAAACTTTCTCATTTAGGAATAAATTTAATTTATTTCAAATGATTGTATAGCGGTCTTCAATTTTACTAGGCAGATAAAAATGCAACAAAACTTTACTAACTCATTATTAACGCTGGTGAACCATTCGGTATGGTGTCATCTAACAAGCCGACGAACATTAAAAACTTATAAAGGTAAGCGATTCAATTTGCGGGTGGAATAGTACAGAGAATAACGGTGTTTTATTAATGAGGTCGTAAAGTTTTTGTTGCCTTTTTTATTTGCATAGTAAAATTACAAACAACTATAAATCTGCCGAACTAACGTATTATGTTCCTTCAATCAAATCTGATTTCAAACCTTAGTTATTTTTCAACCAATCTTCATAAAATATCAAACACACAATTTCAAAAGGCACCAGCAAGTTGAATATCACCCACTCTAGTTTTTTTAACACTATTTATACATAATAGCAATGGCATATAACCTACCACCTACCAGAGCAAATTGTTAAGTAAAATATAGTATATTCAAGGCCAAACTTAAAAAAATGTATAAGGTATAGCTTGACTTGAAATACATGGAATAATTAATATGAAAAATAATTATATAAAATAGACTATTGCTGACAAAATTGGAATTATAATTTTAAGACCTACTTACCAAGAAGAACACCGTAAGACCACGGCAGGTCTAAGAGAAACACTGATAAAACTGTGACGACAATTGCCTCTACAGTCCATGGAACTAATCCTATTTTGATTACGGTGTACTTCAGTCTTCTTAAAGCATGTGGATCCAAATCGAGACCAGCTCTGATGAGGAGGATTACCAGAGCAATATTCCTAAGAAAGGAAAAATTTAATGTTATCTTAATCATCATCCAATGATGACAAATTGCATGGTGAAAAGCACGTTGATTGTAACAGTCAATTATTGACCTCATTTCCAGTCTAACTTGAAGAGTTATAATGAGAGGTTGAGGTAAGGTATATAAGAACTAATACTCTCTCTCCAGCATGAATGACTACAATGGCGAGGCAAAACCGTAAGCCTAATTTGTACACTTTACTAGGTCAACGGAATCACTAGACAAACCATACCTTCTAGAATAATAAAAGAGTTAAACCTGGTAGAGGTAATAAGTAAGTAGATAATTAAACCCTTTCAAATGAGCTATCACACGCACCCTTATTTTGAATGGTATCAACTAACTCCTCTCTATTTCCGTTTCTATATTTGGTATTTTGATCTAGGTTCTGGGGCGGAGCAGCTGCCGTAGAAGTTACTAAAATTCTCATATGTCAAAAACAATTCATTTGTATCATGCATGATGTAACCTTAGGTGACACTTGTAGAAGCAGATTTAAACAATACAGATATTTAACTATTGTAGCAATGTACATTTTTGAAACTTTAATCTTTGGTTCTAAAGATTAAAATAATTTTGAACAATACATAAGTAGTCATGATTACAATATCCGACACAATATCTACAATTTTCCTCTCCACAGATTAAGCATATTTGGAAAAAGTCCATGTTATGCTAGTATGAACTTTTTTTACCAAATAAATTTAAAAATATTAAATATCTTGGACAATTTAAAAGAGAAGTGTTTAATTACTTAGTCGAGGTAGAGCCATACACAGTACAAGAATTTATGGATTATAAGAGAGCACATTTATAAGTGCAATTTGTAAGTTGATTGTAATATATGTTTGTTTTTTGTATACAAATTAGTAACTAATTTCTGTATGACGTATTTTAACCCACTGTGGGTATGTATCACAATGTAACATATTGTACTGTGGCTGTTTAAAATAAATTTGTATTATTATTATATTCATATTAATAAAGTTAATTAAGTTTAACTTAAAACATGGTAGAGTATACCTAATTAACTAATAAAATGTTTATACTCGATATGATAAAACGATTTTCAACTTTTTTAATGCCTACATTATATGCCTATGTTCGAAAGGATAATAACTTGTTTGAAGATACCTAATCTTGCAATATTTAATCCTTTTAAGTAATAACAACCTGGTTGAATTATTGTTGTTTGCCGAAGTACATACAAATTTTGAAAATTTGGTAGTAAACTGATGTCGATGGGGGCAACTCGGCTAATTTTTAAGATGGTGGCACTTCCGGATATACCGGAAGTAGATGTCAACTTGCGTATTTTAAATAGGACACCATATGTATTATTAAAATTCTAGGCCGATTTTATGTATCATGTCTTATATCTAAGTTTCTTCGTTTTTGACATATTTCAATTTTTATATCAAACATGACGTTTGCAGGCCCTAAAAGAATTATTCATTCTTCCTGTAAAGGAGGCTTTTATTATCTAATTTGGGTTGGATTCTTTGTTGAAAAAGACCTATTTTAATAGAGTTTTTATAATATCTTGATAAGTATTAATGCAGAGTTCAAATGTGCTTTTAGAGGGCGGAATATTAAAATATAATATTTTTAGTCGCAAGCTCCTCTATAAAATCCTTATTTTACTATAAGGAACGTAACCAGACTGCAATCAACAGCTACTCTCCGGGATATGTGCCCCGCCGAGCACTGAATTACAAGTTACAAGCTTGACGCATTAAGTGTAATAATTGCATATTACCATCATTATTTTATTAAGGAAGAGTGTTGAAAAAATAAGAAGAGCTAGTTAAATGCTTTAAAAAGTAGAAAATAAACTTTGAAGTAAATCAAATTCATCATTTTGTTACACTATATAATTTTTGTTATGATATAAAAGCTTGTCGTGATATTTTCCTGTGCAAAGAAGATTTCTCGCGACAAGCTTTTATATCATAAAAAAATTATATAATGTAACAAAATGATGGGTTTGATTTACTTCAAAGTTTATTTTCTACTTTTTAG
Source organism: Leptura quadrifasciata (assembly GCA_963675555.1). Taxonomy (NCBI): domain Eukaryota; kingdom Metazoa; phylum Arthropoda; class Insecta; order Coleoptera; family Cerambycidae; genus Leptura; species Leptura quadrifasciata. Next base: position 136,757,493 of record OY776676.1, read on the forward strand.
AGCATTTATATAAAAGCTTTTATTAAAAATACTTTTTTATATAATTTTATTTTTTACTTTATAGTCTTTTGATATGCTATAATCCCCAGATATCGATTTTGAGACAAATCAGATCATAAACGGTAAAGTCATCCGCCATCTTGAACTAAATTTTTGATTAGAAATTCGTAATCCGCGACCTCGAAAACCCCCAGTAATCGATTTTGATCGATTTGGATCTAAATGACAAAAGTCGTTCGCCATATTGACGCCGCCATTTTGAATTTCTAAATTTTGACAAAGAATTCATAATTAGCGATCTCGAAAACCCCCAGATAGCGATATTGAGTCGAATCGGATCATAAACGGTAAAGTTGTCCACCATCTTGAAGCCGACATCTCGTTTTTTTATTATATGAAAATGCTAAAGCGTACTGTCACCGGACTTATACACATGTGCAATATTTCAAAGCTCTAGCTTAATTAGAACTAATCGAAATTTTGATTGCAAGATTTGACCTAAACAAACTATTAATAAACAATCAAACAAACATTGCAAGTTTAATAAAAGCTTTTAATAAAAAGGAAATTGTGAAAACTGTCAAAAATAAATTTTTTCAAATGGGAACCCCTAATTTTTATAATCTTATCTTATTTACCATTAAAAATAAGGGTAAGTTTATGTGTGGACGTCTATTCAGAAAATGTTTAGTTTTCGAAATATTGCCAGTTCAATATTTTTATATGGGGATTTTGCTATGGAGTATAAATTCAATTAATCTTGGTTGGCTATGATGGTGTTGAGTGCTAAACAAATGTATGTAGTAGCTGTCACCTACCATTTGGCAAGAATTAATTATCATGTGGGGGCGCTTTTAAATTATACCCACGACGATTACTTAAATTTGTTTATAATCTATGGAGAATGTAACAAAATTTTATCAAGCACATGTAAAATATTTGCTAATATAGATATCCATAGAAACAAAAACCGTCTCCGAACATTATTAAACGAATAATGGAGAATAAAAAAAATTGGCACCGTTAAGGCAGCAATTCATAAAATAAAACCAATTGTCAATGATGAAAATATCGAAATTGTTTTGGGATATTTTGCGGCATATTCCATGATATCTTTAAGACAAGTGGCCTTACAAACAGAAATCTCCAAGGACTCTATTCACAGAATTGTTTTAAAACATAAATTCCATCCCTACTTCATTTCTATGGTTCAACGCCTAAAGGACACAGGTTTGGCCAAAAGCCAGAAGAGTTCACTTTATTTAACGACTTTATTTTAACAATGTTACAAGATTTTAGATTTTTGGACAACATAATTTGCAGCGACGATGCAAAATTTACGAAAAATGGCCTTTTCAATCGATATAATTCCCACTTTTGGTGTGGTTCAAATCCCCATGCCGCGAGATTGTCAAATTATCAAAAAATCTGGTAATTTAACGTGTACTGTATTGTGAGAAATGATGGAGTCGTAAAACTACATTTTTATGACGAAAACTTAAATGGTAATGAATTAATACATAATTTTTTTTTCAAATTACGTATCAACTTTTTTTTAGAAGAATATTTAAATGTATTACAAGATTTAGATAATGAATATTTGAATAATTTGCCGCTAGCGGAACATAGGCAAATATTTTACCTACACGATGGCGCCCCACCACACAGCAGTTTCCTAGCTAACAATTTCTTGCAAGATACTTTTTACGATAAGTGGATTGCTAGCAACGGACAATTTCTGTGGTCTCTTCGTACTCTTGATCTGTCTGAGTTAGACTATTTTATATGGAAAACAATAAAAGATATGGTTTATTTTAATCCAGTCACAACAATGGAAGATTGTCAGGTAAGAGTAAGGAATGCTTTCGAAAGGTTATCTCTAGGTTCTATTAGAGCGGCCACCCATGATGAACTAATTCGGAGATGCGAAAAATGTTTGGAAGTTCAGGGTGGACACTTTGAACACTTATTAAAATAAAATGTTTTTGTTTCTCTGGATATCTATTGGCAAATATTTCACATGTTCTTGATAAAACTTTATTATATTCTCCATAGATTATAAACAAATTTAAATAATCCTCGTAAGTATAATTTAAGCTCCCCGGAATGTTAATTAATACTTGTCAAATGGTAAGTGACAGCTACATACATCTGTTTAGCACTCAACATCGTCATAGCCAACTACGAGTAACTGAACTTAAAATCCATAGCAAAATCTCCATATAAAAATATTGAACTTCGAAAACTAAACATTTTCGAAATAGACGTCCATACACAGACTTACCCTTATTTATAATGGTAAATAAGATAAGATTATAAAAATTGGGGGTTTCCATTTGAAAAAAAATAATTTATTTTTGACAGTTTTCTCAATTTCATTTTTATTCTTATTTTTTTAACACTCTGTATTAATACTTATCAAAATATTATAAAAACTTTATTAAAGTAGGTCTTTTTTAACAAAGAATCCAACCCAAATTAGATAATAAAGGCTTCCTTATAGGAAGAATTGATAATTCTTTTAGGGCCTGCAAACGTCATTTTTGACATAAAAATTGAAATATGTCAAAAACGGAGAGGCTTAGGCATAAGACATGATACACAAAATAGGCCTAGAATTTCACGTACAATCCAAAAATGTACTAATATATAGGGTGCCCCATTTAAAGTAAGCAAGTTGACGTCTACTTCCGATATAACCGGAAGTGCCACCATTCTGAAAATATTTTAGCCGAGTTGCCCCCATCGACATTAGTTTATTACCAAATTTTCAAAATTTTCCAATGCCTACTTTTCGAGACATCGATTGCCTCTATTCGTCGTGGGACGCCTTGTATAGATCTCGAGATATAAAAAAATATCGATAGCAAACATAATCTAAATAATTTAAATAAATAATATCCCGACCTCGCTGAAATTGTAAAACTTGACCATAAATTTAACTTTAACTTTTATAACTAATTAGAGAAAATCCATCCATATTTTTCTCTTGTGGCTTTTGCCCTTGAAAATAATTTGCGTGCATTCACTGCATTCTATACGTAAAATTTAAAATGGCTTTCGTGCATGTTACACCTTCCCGGTTTTAGTCTTATATCTTGAAAATTCTAGAAACTGTAGATTACCTAATGACTCTGTTGATATCCAACGTAGATTACAATGATGTCAGCAAATAAATCAAATGTCAGAATTATGATTAAGCAAACTGACAAGTTAATTACAAATGCACATTGCAAACTTATTAATGCATACTTAATAAAAAACCTACAATCAAATAATGAATGATAAATATAACACAGTAATACCTTAATTCTTTGGTGATTTCCGAAAAGGATTCATCAATATTTACAATCTGCAAGTTTTGAAATATGACCCCCGTAAACAACATTCCTACTAAAGCTGGCAGAGTCGTTAAAGACATTAGCCATCCTCCAAAGTAGGCGCATATACTAAGTATTATCAACTGGAAGAGCTTTCCATTCGGAGGCGCTGCCGTTTCTCCTACTATTGAATAGAGTATGCACCAAGAAAGTGTTCCAATTAGAGCCAAAGCTATTATCCTGGAAAACTGGCGGTATGTTGGGCAAAATGGATATGGACATATTCTGGGCCACACAGGTGGTTGCCAGGAAGGGATACCCTCATCTCTGGACCTACATTTTACGCAAAATGCATACCACCAAGACCTGGAAAGAAAACCAATTTGGTTGTTAGTAAGAAAATTAAGATAATTGGATAATTGTTTTTACAGAGAAACAAACAACAGAAAAACGTGTTTTTCTCATTATACTTATTACTGTTACCGTATATTAGTACAATAGAGATATCAGTTTTAACTAAACACAACATCGTATAGGTAAATACAAATACAAAAACTTCATTGCTACATATTTTACAAAAAGACATTATAGCATTATCAAAGATCACAAAATAGCATTTCAATTATTTGTATTTCAATTTAAGACTACATTATTCGTCCTCAAGGAGCATGATATTTTCTAAATTTTTTAAATAAAAGCATAAATAAGTTATTATGAATCTTATTTTTAAAACACATTCTTGTATTTGGAGTCTTTGGTAGTCCTAAGCTTGCCTGTTATTGTTCAGTCTCCAATACTCCTTTCCTCACGTAGGTCTTCCAATCGACGGCCACCTTGATATATCTCCTTGTATTGTCAAAAATAATCTAAGGCTCAACATTGCCTGAAATTTCGGCAGTTCATCTACTCTCCGGTTCTTTGAAACCCTAAGTATATCGGAAACCATACAGAGTTTACTTCTTTTGATTCTGCAAATGCTTTCAGGGCATTTCTGTGGCAACGTCCTATTAAAGCAGAACTGGTTATCTTTAAATACTTCTTATATTCCGCTACAAGGATGATGGGAACCTGTTAGGTACAGGTTTAGGTGGTGTACCATCCTAGAACGAAATCCTTATTTCCTTCTCTGCCCTTCTTTGTCACATCTTCAATGAAAATCTACACGAGAATCATCTGTGTAATAAGCCAAAAATTCGGAGGAAATTTTCTCTTTGTTCCACAGACATGCTATGTATACTTTAATTATCTTCTTTGATCTGTTGTTTCCATATCTTAAAGATGGTGAGAGGAATTTACTTTTTCAAGAATCTGACGATGGCTGCATAATATTCAGCTCTAGATGTCAATGACTGACATTGAAGCAGGTAGGTGTAGTCAGATCTCCCATTTTCGTCCTGATGTAAAGCGCTGGTTAAGTCCAACAAAATCTTTAAGGCATCTAGCACCTATTAAAGCTGTTACTCATTGAATACCTGTCTGTTGAAACTAATATCAGATTTCTGAGTTCTAATAAATGTTTTTTAAAATTGACGTGTTGCACAAAAATTAATTACCAGAAATTGTACCTAACTACTGATTGGCACATCTGAATCAAGCGTATTATTTCGAATAAAAGTTAAGAGTAGTTTGTTATTGTTATATTAATAAGCAATTCAATATGTTATTCGAATAAAAATATGCTTATCAGTGGCTGATAGAAAAATACATTTATTTTACATTCCTAGAGAACATTTAATTCAAAATATAGTCCTGGAAGATAGTCCTGAAATAAGAGTAACAAACTCAATGGAAAATAATGACTGCAAGATAAAGGCGAATCGAAATTCTATAAAGCGTTCTCGATTAAGTCAAGAATATTTTTAGCCGTGTAAATATAAACAACCAAAATGTTACTATCAGCAATTAAAAATTTCAAAAATAGGATATATTGTTAAATATTTTGAAAACAGTAATCATATAAGAGTCAAGATGAAATTATCAATAAATGAACATCCGAGATGCACATAAATAAAAACACTGATTGATCTGATGATAATTACTAACAAAAATATCCAAACAAAAGTTCATTGTACGACAAAAGTAACGTATCAAATTATCACCATAGACTGGGAAAAGCAAAACCATACAGAGTAAATAACAAAATAAGATCTTTTAAAAACTTCGATAGTTTAAATTTTCAACTTTATCTTATGGCACAGCATTGGGATACAAGTACGGTTGATGTTGAGAATCTACCCACAATTTTACTTCCACGACCAGTGGAAGTATAGTAATGATTAAAATGTCATGAAACGTAGGGATTTTAAATTTGAGCGAAAAAAAAAAATCTGTCTGTCTGTCTGTCGGTGGGTCTGTAACTTTTTTACGCGCACGTTTACTCTGGAACCATTTGCGATATTGACTTGAAATTTGGTACACTTATGTATTATAATGAGATCTGGAACCAAATTATATTTTGATCTAATTCCGTTGAAAGGTTCGGGAAAATGGGGTAAATAACGACGGATAAATAGGCAGAGCCAGCAGGTAAGAGCCCATAAATGGCAACTTAGGGCATGTACGTTAAGGTCTCAAATTTTTTTTTGGTATCAGCTACCCCCCACTATCACCCCAATACTACCCCCACACTATTATGATAGGGAGTAAAAAAAATTAAATTGGGATTTAGTGTGTATACGAGAACCAAGGAACTCTAAAATTGTTTTGGTATCAGTCACCCCTCTACCACCCCCGCCCTATTATTAAAGGGAGCAAAAAATTAAATTGGAATTTGGTGGGTATAAGAGAACCAAGGGCCTTTTAAATTTTTTTGGCATCAGCCAATGATAAAAGACTGATTTTCAGAATAATTACGACAAGCGTGGGGATGAGTCGGCTACGGTGACTACAGTCAGGGGTTATCCGCAAGGTGAAGTCCTATCACCCTTGCTGTGGTTAATGGTGGCCGATGATCTCCATAAAATGAGTAATTCGGGCTTCAACATCCAGGACTATGCAGATGACCTGGTCGTGACTGTGAGAGGCAGAAATGGGGTTATGATCTCAAACCTCATGCAAACTGCATTAAACATAATATCCAAATGGTGCTCGTCAGAGCGGCTCAACGTCAATCTGAGTAAAACAGTTATAGTTTCTTTCACCAAAAGGAAAAAACTTAATCTTAGAACTCTATGCTGAATAGAACAATGCTAAACTTTTCCAATGAAGTCAAGTATCTAGGAGTAATCCTGGATCAAAAACTTACCTGGAACTTAGATCTGGAAAGGACGACACTTACTAAAGCAACCTCGACTATTTGGACGTGTCGTACGCTATTTGGTAAGACTTGGGGTCTGAGGCCGAAAATGACATATTTGTCTTTCCTTTCGGAAACAGAGGAAAAAATAGGACAAGGAAAGTTGCCGAAGCTGCAACGCTGTTTAGGGACTACAGGAGCAATGCACTCGTGTCTTACAGCAGCTATGGAGGCAATGCTTAGCCTACTTCCTTTGCACTTACATGTGAGGAAAGAGGCTGCACTTAGTGCCTTAAGACTGCACCAGGCACTTAATTTTAAACCAGGCGGTCTGGTTGGCCACTTATGAATTCTGGAGTTAGTTCATTTGGAGTCCATGATCAAACCCACTGACTCAATGTCAATCAAACAGGACTTTGACTGTCTGTTTGACGTGCCAATCGAAAGCCGTCAGACGAGCAAGATGGAGGCACTGCGATTGGAACAAAAGTCACTCATCTTAAAATCGCTGAAAGGGTAAGAGTGGGCATAGTAGGGCCTAAATGTAGGCTATCCAGAGTCCTCGATAACACCCCAATCATCTTCCAAGCAGAAATTCATGTTATAGATCTGTGTGCCCAGAAATCCTTAAATAAAGGAATTCGAAGGCCAAAGATCTATATGCAATCAGGCAGCGTTAAAAGCACTAAGGCACTATACCTTCGAGTCTAAAATTACCCTGGGAAATAGACAACCCCTGAAACAACTCGCCAACAACAACAAGGTTACCTTAATGTGGGTGCCAGGGACAACTTGTGGACAGCCTTGCAAAAAAGGGAGCTGAAGCACCATTCATTGAATCTGAACCGTTGGGTGGCCTGGCCAAGGGACACATAACGGAGCAGATCCAGAAATGGGAAAATGGTCAGAAAAAGTCCTATTGGAGGAATACTCCAGGCCAAAAACAAGCGATAAAGTTTATAACTTATTCGGCAAGGAATGCCACAAGGCTTCTCGAATTTAAAAAGTCCGAATTAAGGCTGATAACAGGCCTTCTAACACGCCACTGCCCCCTGAGATATTATCTCAAGAATGTGGACAAGGCAGTAGACGACAAATGCAGATATTGCGATACTGCAACTGAAACTACGGAACATACACTTTGTATGCAAGGTGTTAATCCGCATTAGGCTAAAGTTCCTAGGGCAGGCGGGATTAACGTCTGATGACATAGGAAAATTAGCCGCCAGGAAAATCACACGTTTTATAAAAAGCCTTGGAATCCTCGGCAACAACTAGGTGTAGGGTAATTCACAAAAGATCTTTTAGGTCGAAGTGAAGTAAGGCTACTCAGAGCCAAGCGACCTCACAATCTACAATCTTTAAACATTGATTTTATTCTATAGTAGCTCTAATGGCCTCATTAGTTTCATTGGAAGGCACAGCAAATCACCTGAACATTTTACTTCCAGAGAATTTTAATGGTAGAATATTACCAAAATTTAAATATTCCCAGCTTGCAATTACAAGATTGTTACAAAAAATTTTGATAAATGAAATATTGATAGACCTTCGCGGAATTAACTGACTATGTTTAGCCAAAGGAAATGCTAAAGCTCGTTTTAATTATTTACTTACCAACGGGTCAGTACCCGATTGCAGAACAGAAGGTATAGCAAGGTATTACAAATATAAATTTTAGACAAATATAATACAAAATTAATACAAACAGAAAATTTTTAGAAAGACATACATCGGACCTTAAGGCCCTTACATGAAAGACAAAACGAAAGTACAAAATAAGTTAACGTGCATTACGTAAGCAGCAGAAAAAAAACAAACAAGTAAAAAAAGAATAAAAACTCTTCGATAATAATAGGTTTTTAAAGCAATAAGGCTGCAGTTGAATACGTCGATATCAGTACAGATTGCGCTGTGATTGTCGCAAGTTACATAAATTGGCGAGAATTTTAAAATATTCGTACGTGGTGTAGCCAGGTAAAAAACACTGCTGTTACGAGAAGTTGTGAGAATATCAAAACTTATTTTTGAAAGCAATTATGGCGCATTAATAGTATTATTTTACGAAGAAATATTTATGAGAAACATATTCGCCTACGGCTCAGACCAACTATTGAGTATTTACGCAGCAAGTCCTCTAGCGGAAAACCTATCGCTGGATAAAAACCATATGATTTAAAATGCAATAACTTCACAAACTTACGTTGTACTGATTCTAAACTAATAATATGCACGTTGTAGTGTGGGGTCCGCACAAGTGAGGCATATTCGAGCTTCGATCTAACATAACAATAATACAGTATCATGCGTTATCTAAAGTAGAAAAATCAGGGGAATATCTCACTATAAGTCTATACATTTTACTAGATTCAGTGACAATGATACATTAAATGATAGAGTTTATGAAATACGACCAATAAATTTCGCAGAGTTTTAGGTCTGTGAAGTAGTCGTAAGAGACTGTATCCGTGTATAAGACATTACATTACATTCTTGGGAATTTAATGGGAGTTTATATTTAATACATCAGTCATCAAATTCTTTTTGCAATCTAATGCAGTCATCAATGGAATTAATTTTAGAAAAAAGTTGAAAATCCTCGGCATAATAGTTAACATTGTCTAAGCCATCTACAATATTATTGATGAATATAACAAAAAATAATGGTCCAAGGACAGATCCTTGCGGTGCCCCAGAAGTAGCCGTGTATTCGGCAGACTTCAAACCATTAAATGCTACCTATTGAGCCCTGTTTGACAGAGAGGAATGTAATAGGGATAATAAACCATGAGAGTGGCCGATATCGTCAAGTTTCATAAGCAACATGGAATGGTCAAGTCTTTCGAATGCCTTGGAAAAATCCTTATTAATAATATCAGTTTGACTTTGATTTTATTTTGATACATATTAAGTCAAACAAAGCAAAATTGTTGTCGTAGAACGCCCCCGCATAAAACCATGCTAGTGCATTGAAATTTGGTTATGTATTTGAGAGTATATGACTTCATGCAATAGAATCTCAAGGACCATTGGCAAAGTTGCATATTATACATATAGGCCGAAAGTTGGAAATATCAGATTTGTCGCCCTTCTTGAAAGAATTGTACCTTATACCTAAAAATTCATAGTCGCATCCTTTCCAAAGAAATTAAAGATCTATGATTGCATTTAAATATTAATTTACAAAATCTTATTAAATTACTAAAAAATTAGTTTACTGAAACCTCATGAAAAAACATAGGCACATTTTAACAAGCTTCGCATCTATATACTATAAAATTTAATAGCCATAATTAATTGTTAAATGTTGAATAATTAACATATTAAAATCAATAAAATTATATTTATAATTAATGCAGAGACGTAATCATTACATGCATCCGTGACTACATGGTAATTTATTTATTATCATAAATAATATATTATGTATATCCATACCGATGAATTAATTTGAACGAGTTATGTGCATTAAAATGTTTATTCTATATTTATTAATTGCAATGGTTAGCCATAATAATTTTTTTGAAAGTATTTTTATGTGTAAAAGTTATACACATTAAATTTTATTAGGTCTTTCTGGGTTATTGTTTTCTGAGGTGGTACTACTTCTCGGGGCGATAGTAGGGGTGGTCCGAAGGAAACTAGCACATACATATATTGCATATGTGCCAATGCTTTGTGCATCATGCTAATACTCGTGAAATAATTTCTTGTTGAAGATTCTTTTCCTCTGACAATTCTTAACAATTTTCAAAAAGATCAACATTTGATTGTTTGGCTAACCTATATGGTATTTACGGCACGGACATACTAATCTTAGGTGACTTTAATGTTCCCGAATATTATGAATGCTTTCTTAATAACTCGGCTAGGACAGCAAAAGTAACTGAACTAAATAATTTTATTAACTTCTTTGACCTCACTCAATTCAATTTTATAACTAACTCCAATGATAAATTATTAGATCTGATCTTTTACAGTAAAATGTGCAGTGTCAGTAAATCCGATTGCTGTGTCTTCAAAGAAGATGTGCAGCACCCACTTTAGCTGTTGCCGCAATAAGGTTTCCAAAAATCACGCAATGACGTACAACTTCAAAAAATCTGATTTTTTTTTTATACATTTATTTAACGTCGGCCTATTTCCGCTACTGAGGCCTAACACCAATGTCTGTAGACGAGCTACCCCCAATCAGGAATTTTGCCGAACCTCTTCCCTTAAGAAGAGTAGGGATCTTTTACTTGCCTAACATTTAATAGACAAGGGACCGACGGCTTTACATCCCCTCCGAAGGATGGTATATCTCCTATACAACCCTCGCCTAAGGTTGTATAGCTTCCGTGCATACACTGATATACAAGCCGCTGGAAGATGTGTGAGGCGAGAACGCGGTTTCCGTTGGAATGGTCACCAATCCAAGTACTAACTGCGCCTGTCGTTGCTTTACATCGCATACCGAAGTATGTACATAGTAAAGACGCACCTACGCTCGCCCCTAAAAATCTGATTTCATACCACTCTATTCAGAATTAACCATGCAGCGGATTACTTGTATAATATTATTAGTACTAACGTATCAAACTTTGTTCCCATGAAAAAAACATCCAAAAAATATTTACGCCCTGGTTCACAAAACATGTCATTACCGATATAAGGCGTAAAGAAATGGCTTGGCGTATCTATAAAAAATCTAGTAACACTGCGGCTCTTGCGAACTTAACACTTTTAAGAGCTAAGTTGAAAAGAGATATTGATACATCTTACAAAAATTACTTACACTCAATTGAAAACAATCTGTCCTCAAATCCAAAAAGTTTCTGGGCATATGTCAACAGTAAAAAAAATTCTAGTTCAATTCCGAATGCCTTCACTAATAATTACAGTATCTTAGATAATCCCGCAGATGTCGCGAATTCTTTTGCTGACTTCTTTAGTTCAGCGTACACCCCATCAAATCGCAATATAAAATTTTCGGCAGTAATTAGTGCCAAAAAAATTAAACCAAAATTTACGGCCGGACTCGATGGTTTACCAGCTTTCTTCTTAAAAGACTGCTCAAGTATATTGGCTGCGCCGCTGGCACATATTTTTAACCTGTCCTTACAAGCTTGTACATATCCTGATAAATGGAAAGCATCTAAAATTTGTCCTATACACAAAAAAGGTAGCAAATCATCATCATCAGCAAATCATAAATAACTTTGGCAAAGTATTTCAAATCGTCATGCACTTTATCCCCAGATTCATCAATGTATATGCAACAACTAACATGGTTTTGTCTCTCAACGATCGACCATAACAAACCTACTTTGTATGACACAATACTTAGCTAAAGTTATGGATGACGGTGGACAAGTCGATGTCATTTATATGGACTTCTCTAAGGCCTTTGATAGGTTGGACCATGGTGTTTTGCTAACAAAATTAGTCTCTTTTGGTTTTAACCTTAGTCTAATAACTTTTTTTGAATCCTATCTGGTTAGGTTAGGTTAGGTTAGGTTAGGTTATCTGGTTAATAGAAGTCAGTTTGTACAATATCATGGTCATAGGTCCATCGAATTTATATCTCAATCAGGAGTTCCACAAGGGTCGGTCTTAGGCTCTTTACTGTTTTTCATTAACGATATCGTCATCGATCTCAATTGGAAATCTCTTTTATATGCTGACAACTTGCAGATATACTATAAGATCAACGACGAATCAGACTGGGAAAAGCTGCAGACAGACTTAAGCACAATTCACGAGTGGTGTAACAAATTCAGATTGTCTCTGAACATAAATAAATGAAATGTAGTGTCGTTTACGGTGAAATTAAATAAAATACAATATGAGTATACTATTAATGGAGCAAATCTGACACGTCATGATAGCTTTAAAGATCTAGGAGTAACATTTTACTCACATCTTTCATTTAGAGAACACATAAGTAACATAGTGACATCTTTTAAAAATATTAGGGTTTCTCATACGAAATGCTCGATACTTTCAAAATAAGAGTACCATAATACCCTGGCGCGACCCCGACTAGAATACGCGAGCGTGATATGGAACCCCCACTACGACGTACATATGAAAATTCCTGGCATTTACAATCGATCATCAATTTCCCCTATAGGATATAATCACTCATTACTACTGAATCGTTTTTCATACAATTCTATGAAGCAGCGGAAAGAGATGCAAAGTGTTATATTTTTATACAAACGTCTAAACAACATGATTGACTGTCCGCAATTGCTTGAACAAATCAACTTTACAGCACCTACCAGATCAAGCAGATCTACATCTTTGTTTTACTTTTCCAATACACACACAAATATTTTAATGTCTTCACCGATATATTGTATCTGTCGTTGTTACGGACCTCTAGCGTATGCGACCCACCATACGCTTTAGCGTTTTGTGGGCCGCATTATAACAACTGCTACACGTCCGTAACACATTTCGCTATTCTCCATGGGAGGGCGACACATTTGTGACACGTGATCAACAAGGAAAACGGAAGCAGACATTTTTGGTTGGCTTGGCTTGGCTTGTTGGTTAGTTGTTATTCTGTGAATCTTGATTTTATTCAAGGCATCCGCATGGATTTTAGAATAACCAACTCAAGAAAATTTCCTCAATCCGTTGTTGTTCCGTTTAGCGGAATATTTTGTGTTCGTGAGTAAATTTTATCTGCGGAAGCAGGATATTAAATTACACAAGGTAAGCTAACCTCTTCACGCCATCTTGCCCGTTCTCTACCCACGTGTTTCGCAAATTTGCAGGCTTTCCTGTGGAAATACAGTGTCAACTTTAAAAGGCGACTCAACCCCATTTATCCGACTGTGGCTTCCAGGAGTTTTGGTGGATTGTTCCCTCATCAGTGAGGTAAATTATGTTTCATTTGTAGGTTATGTCAGAATTTCTCACATTAAGCACGCTTCACGTGCATTTCTGACTGTGAATTAAATCGTGATATCTTTAGGGTTCCACGGACGGGGCTTCTACGCACGTCAGTGAAGTTCCACGGACGGGGCATCCACAAACAGTGGAAGGTTCCAGGGCTGGTGAGGCCACGATCAACCCCATCCTTGGGTCCATTTCTTGTGTCCCGAAGGCATCTCTGCAGGGCTTCAGTTCTTCCACCGGACTCGGTATCGTACCACCCTGAATAAGTGTGTTTGTGTTGTGTTTATTTTTACTTACCGGGGACCACCTTCAGTGGTTCCGCTGGACATCAATTTATACTTTTTGGCATTTTAACCTGTACATTTTAAAGTATTTTATGCATATATTTAAGGAGGTTCTTTAAATCAAACCTTTGTGGCAGAATCTATGACAATTTTATGATCAAAATGTAAACCGATGTGTAGCTACACGAGGCATTTTAAGAATGTGTTATAACCTTTTAAGCGTAAAATAGGCCACAACTGTGAACATCGCCAGGTTATATTCTAGAGAACCAATTTTGTAAATTGTTCAATATAGTGCATTTCATTTTTTAAAGAAAGTGTCATTATTTCGTCTGCGACCACTACATATGGAAAAACTCAGTGATTTGTTAAGTAAGTAAATTAATAATTTATCATAGGTTTTGTAAGCTTGGGCTTAACGCCCTGAGATAGTCTGAGCTAGAGAAATTTTATCGTAGGCACGTACATCACTTTCCGGGTAAGTCAGTACCTACGGTATCTGCTACGCTACAGCAGCCCAAGTGATTTCGTTACGTAATATCTGTTAATCATTAAGATCCAACGTATCTATTTGTTCATGTACGTTCAACTCGTAGCAGTGGCGCCCAACTTAAATAGTACAGTTATCTCAAGGCGATAGCAGTGGCGCCCAACTTAAATAGTACAGTTATCTCAAGGGGATAGTAGTATCGCCCCTAATTAAGTTTTTTTTTTTGTGATAAATTGAGTGTCCCATTTGTTGGTGGTTTGCATAAGAAATAATACCCAGACACATAGTAACGTACGTGACACACATCAAAAGGGGGTTACTTTGCCTTAGCGTAATCGCTTCGCTTTTTTTGGTAGGGGGGTGACTTCGTTTTTCTTGTCTTACTATTTCATGAGCGGATTAGTAAATAATAGTTGTTACGTATAAACCATTGGAAAGATTCCTAAGTGTGGCCAACAGTTTTTTTTGTTGTTGATACGTACCGACGCCCAGCGTCGTTTTGCTAATTTTCTAGATTTTGTCGTTTTTATACATTATTAAGTACTTATTAGTGTTTGTAAATTTTTTTTGCGTACCGACGCCCAGCGTCGTTTTGTTAATTTACCTGATTTTGTCATTTTTACTCATTACTAAGTACTTGTTAGTGTTGGTAAGTTTTTTTGTGTCTATATACGTACCGACGCCCAGCGTCGTTTTGCCAATTTACTTGATTTTGTCGTTATTACACATTGCTAAGTACTTATTAGTGTTGGTAAGCTTTTTCGCGTCTATATACGTACCGACGCCCAGCGTCGTTTTGTTAATTTACCTGATTTTGTCATTTTTTTCGTGTGTTTGATTGAAAATTCAGTATGGCTAGTTCACAAATTAAGTTAGATATTAATAGGTTAGTTAGGGATGAGCTTGTTTATGAATTACAAGTACGTGGCTTAGGAGATGGTAGTGATCTTACTGTGGCAGAGTTGCGTACCGTTTTAAGAGAAGCCATACATTTAGAGAAAACCACTTTGGCTATTAAAAGTCCTCCATACCCGTACCAATTCACTGTCGATTCTGAAGCTCTAACCGCATCCCTAGCTACTATTCAAAAACTTATTGATGAATTAGTAGGTAGTGAGCACGATAGTAAATACAAGGGGATTGTTTCCAAGATAGCTCATGCGTTGGGTCGTGTTAACAGGTCCATGCCCACTAATGACGAGCAAAAAGGTGTGAAGTCCAGTATTCGGCTTAAATTATTGTTAGCTTTTGATAAACTTAAGGATAAGGCCCGCGGGGATCGTAAGCTTAAAGAGTCAGCCATCCTCGATATGTCGGTATTGCATAATGCCATGGCTCAGGTTCAGCCTGATGCGCATAGCTCTGCAATAACTACTGATTTTAGTTCAGATGAGGAGGAGGCTGCGAAACCTAAACCCGTACCGGTTAGGGACTGGGGCTTGAAATTTACTGGCCGAAAGGGCGACATGTCTTTTTCAACTTTCTTAGAACGTGTTGAGGAGAAACGGAGGTCTCGTGGTATTTCACGGGCACGGTTATTTAAAGATGCAGTTGATTTATTCGAGGGAGATGCCTACAATTGGTATAATCTGGTGAAAGACTGGGCCACCGATTGGCCATCCTTAGTGGAGGCAATGAGGGAACAGTTCATGCCAGAGTCTTTTGACCGCGATTTGTTTGAGGAGATTAAGCGACGTACTCAAGGTAGTCAGGAAAGTATAGGATTATACATCGCTAGTATGATTGGGTTGTTCAAGAAGATGCACACTCCAATACCTATGGGAACCCAACTCGAAATCATTTTGGAGCGCATAGATCCATACTATCATCCTTTTCTTGCTTTTGAGAATATAACTTCTGTCACGCAACTCCTGCAATGTTGTCGTATGCTTGACTCCAAACGACAATTGGCTAAGTCATATGTTCCTCCTCCGCCTAAGAGTAAATCTCTTATACCAGAGTTGGCTTATGCATCCACTAGTTCTACTACTTCTCGTTCAACCTCTCGTTCTAGTCTCGTCTTGGATGAAGTCCAACATTCTGGAATCAAATGCTTTAATTGTGGTCAAGTAGGTCATGGGCATCGGGAGTGTCAGGCTCCTAGGAAGAAATTCTGCTATAAATGTGGTAAAGCAGAGGTTACGATTAGGTCCTGTCCTAAGTGTTCGCGTTCGGAAAACTGTCCAGGGAGACGCTAATTGGTCGAACAGTTTCTCCCGGTGTATGTGAGTCGACCAGCAATGTTGTTGACTTAAAGCAACAAATTTTTCTCGATTATGTCATTTCTCATGTGGTTGGGGATCAGCGTCCTTACTTACAACTTTCGGTGTTAGGTTTTCCTATGATGGGTTTGTTGGATTCAGGTGCTACCAGGACAATGGTAGGATCATCTGGTTTTGAGGTCTTCCAGCAGATTGGTTTAAGTTTGAAGCCTTCTGTCACTGAGTGCAGAGTGGCTAACGGGCAAGTCTGTTCCGTTATAGGTTATGTATCTGTTCCTTTCTGCTTGGGTGACAAAGTTCATGTAATAGATGTCCTAGTAGTTCCGGAAATACCGCATAAGTTAATTCTAGGGATAGATTTTTGGGTGGCGATGAATATTATACCAGATTTACGACAAGATGTTTGGCATTTTTCTGAGCAGGAACCACTCGTTGAGGTTAACAGTGTCCTTGACGAAACTTCTTTAAGTGTATCACAGAAACTAGCTCTGGATAGTTTGGTGGACGAAAACCGTAAACTGATGGGTACTTCCCTTGGTCGTACACATCTCGTTTCTCATGAGATCGAGTTACTCCCAGATACCAAACCTATCAAACAGAGATACTATCCTGTTTCGCCTGCCAGACAAAAACTTATTGATGATGAAATTAAGAAAATGCTAGAGTTAAATATCATCGAACCGTGTAAAAGTCCTTGGTCTTCCCCAATATGTTTAGTTCAGAAAAAGGATCAAACTCTGCGTTTTTGTGTAGATTACCGGCGCCTTAACGCTGTTACTAAAAAGGATGCCTATCCTCTGCCGCTGATTTCCTCCATATTAGATCAGTTGAGGGATGCCAAATATTTAAGTTCATTAGATATTAAGAGTGCATATTGGCAAGTTCCTATTGCTGAATCGTCCAAAGACTATACCGCTTTCACTGTCCCTAATGGCTTGTATAGGTTTCGTGTTATGCCTTTTGGGTTGTCAAATGCGCCTGCGACTTGGCAGCGTCTTATTGATACCGTGCTTGGAGCTGATTTGCAGCCTTCGGTTTTGGTCTATTTGGATGACATTGTGGTAGTGTCGAAGGATTTCGAATCTCACCTAGAAACGTTGCAGAAGGTTTTTGATCGCTTGCATTCTGCTGGGCTGATAGTTAGTTTTGACAAGTGTCAATTTTGCCGTCCTGAGCTTAAGTACTTGGGATATGTTGTTGATAAGTACGGTTTACGTCCTGACCCAGCGAAAGTAGAGTCGATTTTGAGTGTACCTTCTCCGAAAAACGTTAGGGAAATTCGTAGATTTATAGGCACAGCATCTTGGTATCGAAGGTTTGTACCGCAGTTTTCTACAATAGTGGCTCCTTTGTCGAACCTCACAAAGAAGAATGTTAGTTGGTGTTGGTCGCCTGAGTGCGAGAAATCTTTTAAACTTCTTAAGGAGTGTTTGGTTACCGCACCTATTTTGACCTGCCCTGATTTTGAGCGTACCTTTTATGTGCAGACAGATTCGTCGGCATTCGGTGTCGGTGCCGTGCTCACGCAGCAATTTGATGATGGCGAAAAGGTAATTTGCTATTTGTCCCGTTCTTTGACTAGCCAGGAGCGCAAATATAGCTCGGTCGAAAGAGAATGCATTGGCGTAATTTGGGCAGTGGAGAAGCTACGTCACTATCTTGAAGGTTTCCACTTCAAAGTCATAACGGATTGTCATTCTTTGCTATGGTTGCAGCAGCTAAAAGATCCCCAAGGTCGATTGGCCAGATGGGCACTTCGTCTGCAGCCTTATGATTTTGAACTGATTCATCGCAAGGGCTCTGAACATACCGTCCCTGATTTTCTGTCTCGTTCAGTACCAGTAACGGTGGAATCCATCGAAGTATTGTCGGTCACGGACCATGCTGATTTTCCCACCGATAAATGGTATTTGAGAATGTTGGAGCGAGTCAAAAGGTCTCCTATGCGTTATCCCTTATGGCGTATACAGAATGGCCAGTTGTACAAGTATGTACGTTTGCGTTATCCCGAGTTAGCAGATCCTGCCGACACTTGGAGACTGGTTTTACCGAAAGAGAAACGCCTAGAAGTAATTAGGTCGTTGCATTGTGATGCGAGTTGTGGACACGCAGGGGTCCATAAGACTGTGGCTCGAGTGGGAAATAGGTATTATTGGCCGAAATTAAAGGCCGATGTGGCTAAGTTCGTTAGGCAATGTGAGATTTGCATAAGTACTAAACCCGAACAGAAGTCGCTTAGGGGAAATTTGTTGAGTAAGACGCCTACCGTGGGAAAACCTTGGCAATTAGTTAGTGCCGATCTGATGGGTCCATTACCCAGGACGGCCAAAGGTTATCAGTTTATTCTTGTCGTGTGTGACAATTTTAGTAAGTTTGCCATGGTGTTTCCGTTGAGGTCAGCTACCGCTAATAGCATATCGCAGGTCATTGAGGATAATGTAATTCTCTTATTTGGCGCTCCGAAGACTATAGTGGTAGACAATGGTCGTCAGTTTCAGAGTAACCGTTTCCAAAATCTTGCGAAAACCTACAACATTGAAATAGCGTACACCGCAAATTACCACCCTCAATGCAACCTGACTGAAAGGGTAAATCGTGTTGTTAAGACTATGTTATCTGCGTATGTAAAGGATAATCACAGGGCTTGGGATCAATTTTTACCGAAAATAGGTTTCGCCATTAGATCATCGAAACATGAAGTTACAGGCCTAACACCTAATTTTGTCAATTTTGGACGTGAAATTTCGTTAGATGGCAATAGTGATAAGTACGTACCTTCTGAGTCTGAGTACCCAGTTGTAAATCCTGAAAACCGTAAACTTGCCTTCGCAAAAATTTATAAGGATGTTCAGAGTAGAATATTAAAGGCCCATAAATCCAGTAAGGAACATTATAACCTAAGACGCCGACCCGATAAGTTCGTTTTGAAGCAAAAGGTCTGGAGACGTTCTCACGCCCAGTCTGATGCTTCTAAATACTTCACGGCAAAGTTAGCACCTAAATTTGTGGGTCCTTTCACGATTAGAAAAATTCTCTCACCATGGACTTACGAGCTTGAAGGTTCTGACGGTAAACGTTCGGTGTGGCACATAAAAGATCTGAAAGCACACCCTCCCGATGACAACTAGTTGTGGTCTGTTAGTTCCGTTGACGTACTTAGGCATCCGAATAGGCAATGACGAATTCGTTCTTTTTTTGTGTTGATCTTAGTAACATGTTTTAGGTCACTTCTTTCGTTAATTTGGTAGTAACATTTGCTTTTCTGGTTCATTGGTCTTGCTCAGGTGGCTGAAACCCACTGAGTAAGTTTTCACCTCTTTCCGCCTCACGGGAGGAAGTGTCTTTGGTTGGATCTCTGTGATGGGGGATGCACGAATACCATCACCGTGGTTATACCTGCGAGGGGTAAAAGTCCCCAAAAATGGTCTTGTGTGGCGCTTGCGTCTTGAGGGACTCCGTCTCGTTGGGGGCGCTCACATTGCTGGCAGCTGCCTTTAAAGGTATCCGTCTGGAGAGGCTCGAGCTTGGGAGGTGCTGCTTGGAGGTAGCCTGGTCTAGGCCTGGTTACCATTACCCGGGTAGGCACTACTGGGCTTCAGACTAACCTCGTTGTCTAGCAAGGGTGGTCGTCGTGGTGTGACGGGGAACACTCCCGTACCTCATTGTTTTGCTGGTGGAGTAGCCTTGGGGCGAGCTACTTCCTAGCTGTTAAGTCCTTATGCGTTTTTGTTCTTTTTTTTCCCTTCTTTTTTTTCTCTGTATTTTTTTTTTTTTTTTTGATTTTTGTTGTTATGCCTGATGATAACTTAGGAGACGAGTTAGTCATCCTCGTGCATTTTAAGTCTCATTATTTTCATTGTTATGCCTGATGGTAACTTGGGAGGCGGGTTAGCCATCCCCGTGCATATTAAGTCTCCCCACCAATTATCCATCCTCTGGTGAGAAGCTAGTAAGAAAAAAAAAATCTTCGATTTTTTTTTTCCTGCGAGTAAAGGGGGAGTTGTTACGGACCTCTAGCGTATGCGACCCACCATACGCTTTAGCGTTTTGTGGGCCGCATTATAACAACTGCTACACGTCCGTAACACATTTCGCTATTCTCCATGGGAGGGCGACACATTTGTGACACGTGATCAACAAGGAAAACGGAAGCAGACATTTTTGGTTGGCTTGGCTTGGCTTGTTGGTTAGTTGTTATTCTGTGAATCTTGATTTTATTCAAGGCATCCGCATGGATTTTAGAATAACCAACTCAAGAAAATTTCCTCAATCCGTTGTTGTTCCGTTTAGCGGAATATTTTGTGTTCGTGAGTAAATTTTATCTGCGGAAGCAGGATATTAAATTACACAAGGTAAGCTAACCTCTTCACGCCATCTTGCCCGTTCTCTACCCACGTGTTTCGCAAATTTGCAGGCTTTCCTGTGGAAATACAGTGTCAACTTTAAAAGGCGACTCAACCCCATTTATCCGACTGTGGCTTCCAGGAGTTTTGGTGGATTGTTCCCTCATCAGTGAGGTAAATTATGTTTCATTTGTAGGTTATGTCAGAATTTCTCACATTAAGCACGCTTCACGTGCATTTCTGACTGTGAATTAAATCGTGATATCTTTAGGGTTCCACGGACGGGGCTTCTACGCACGTCAGTGAAGTTCCACGGACGGGGCATCCACAAACAGTGGAAGGTTCCAGGGCTGGTGAGGCCACGATCAACCCCATCCTTGGGTCCATTTCTTGTGTCCCGAAGGCATCTCTGCAGGGCTTCAGTTCTTCCACCGGACTCGGTATCGTACCACCCTGAATAAGTGTGTTTGTGTTGTGTTTATTTTTACTTACCGGGGACCACCTTCAGTGGTTCCGCTGGACATCAATTTATACTTTTTGGCATTTTAACCTGTACATTTTAAAGTATTTTATGCATATATTTACATATATTTAAGGAGGTTCTTTAAATCAAACCTTTGTGGCAGAATCTATGACAATTTTATGATCAAAATGTAAACCGATGTGTAGCTACACGAGGCATTTTAAGAATGTGTTATAACCTTTTAAGCGTAAAATAGGCCACAACTGTGAACATCGCCAGGTTATATTCTAGAGAACCAATTTTGTAAATTGTTCAATATAGTGCATTTCATTTTTTAAAGAAAGTGTCATTATTTCGTCTGCGACCACTACATATGGAAAAACTCAGTGATTTGTTAAGTAAGTAAATTAATAATTTATCATAGGTTTTGTAAGCTTGGGCTTAACGCCCTGAGATAGTCTGAGCTAGAGAAATTTTATCGTAGGCACGTACATCACTTTCCGGGTAAGTCAGTACCTACGGTATCTGCTACGCTACAGCAGCCCAAGTGATTTCGTTACGTAATATCTGTTAATCATTAAGATCCAACGTATCTATTTGTTCATGTACGTTCAACTCGTAGCATCGTAACTATGAAAAAATTGCGCATGATGTCGACATTTTTAACACTAGATTAAGTCAAATTAAGTTTTAAGTTTTACTTTTCCAATACACACACAAATATTTTAATGTCTTCACCACTATATTGTATCTGTCGTAACTATGAAAAAATTGCGCATGATGTCGACATTTTTAACACTAGATTAAGTTAAATTAAGTTAAGATTCTTTTAGATTAACAGTTTTTGTTTGTTTTTTTTTATTATTTAATGTTTTCCCCATTCACTTTTCCTTTGTATATACTTGTATATGTGTGTATAGGTAAATATGTATGTATTAAATGGTCATATTCATTTCTAGAATTTTGCAATAATTACATTAGTAGGTATCTATTAAGATTTAAGTTGTAGTAAGCCATAACGTGTATTCTAGTTTTAATTTATATCACAAGTTATGATAATCTATATGTATGCTAGTTTCCGGCCCTGTAAATGGAATGTAAATTCTGTTGGGTTTGTGTATGTAAATAAATAAATAAATGTGCTGAATATAAACGTGTCTAATGACGTCTTTTCAATTATACGAAGTTTATAATTTCTTTCGCAGGTTATTCGCGTATGGACATACTTGAACAATGGTTTTGGTATATTGCTTTACATTTGTGTGCATGAGAAAATGAAATTGAGCGCGCAATATCAACTCATACAAAGATCAATTATTTAAAAGCGCAGAATGTAGGCGATCACACATTACGCGAGCCATGAATGTATATTGCGGTGGAAACGTTAAACAAATTGAACCTTATGACGCATGTACTTTAGGTCGAATTTAGGGTTATGAAAATATAGCGGATAATGCGAACTTACGCAAAATATTTAAATATTTCTACGTACTACACGATGTCCTGAACAGATGTAAAATTCAGTAAATGCGAATAAAAACCTTTAAATATTCCATATAAATACGAATTTACATGAAATATGGGATGATGATTTATGAAATTTAATTGTGGCCCTTATGTGTAATGTATATACGGTTCACAATAATATATGACAAATTTTCATTGAACGCGCTGGCTCTATGTACTACAAGATTGCCTACTTTCGGGAGCTTTATAAGTCGCACTAAAATGGTCCATTGGAACATTATAATACAAACATTCTCCAAAAACGTTTCTTTTCGAGATTTTAAAGAAGACCTGATCCCTCAGATCTAGGAGTAATTTAGTTTATATTAAGATTTATTTAAGATATATCATTTAAGAAACTTCCTGTATAATAATATTATTGTTATTATTTAACATTTCTTTTGTAAATAACAATTAACATACTTTGGAAAATTGTGGTAATTACACACAATTTATGTTTTCTTCTATTACTTAAATAATTACATATTTTATGGAAGCGTATTTAAAATAATTGTTCAAAATAGTGATAAATACTGTGTTGGATATATGATAATAGTAGTATTAACAATAATAATAATAATAAAGACGGGTATTTCTTTATATAGGAAGTTTCTAGCGTAAAACTTAATTTCTATGGCATCAGGGTGTTGTGCTTGACTGGTTTACATAATATCTATCAAGAAGGAGTCAAAGAACAGTAATATCTAGGGACAATAACATCTATCTCTCAGATTGGGGCGAGATAGAGAGTGGAGTTCCGCAAGGTTCAATCCTTTGACCACTTCTCTTTTTGCTCTATATCAATGAATTGCCAGATATCGTTGCAGAATGCACGTTTTATGCTGATGACGCTTTAGTTATAATAAGTGACAAATTCACGGATCGCCTTCGAGATAGAGTAAACTTTAATATCGACCTGATTTCTGATTGGTGCAAATTAAATCAGATTTAATGAAATTTGACTAAAACAAAATGCATTAACTTTTCAATAAACAGGGAGGTAGTACCTTTAGATAAAGCTGAATTTGATATAGAGTATGTTGATAAACTAGTGTCTTTGGGATTTGTTTTGGATTCTCATTTGAAATGGAAACTACACGTAGCTACTCTGAACAAGAAGCTGTCAAGCAGCTGTTTTTGCCTTAGAGCAATGGTTAACAAAGCTCTTGATCTGCGACCTATTAAAACAGCTTTTTTGCTTGTTTCATGTCCAAGCTGGCTTACGGAATTCGTATATGGGGTAACTCTATTGGTGCCCCTTCTTGTTTTATACTACAAAAAAAGGCTATCCGAATTATGCTTGGTTTAAACAAATTTGATTCTTGCAGAAATCATTTCATCAATTTAAAAATTCTTACTATGCCATCTCTATTCATACTTGAGACTTTATTACACGTCGTCAAAAACAAACACATATAATTTTGGTAGTTCTGTCACTCGAAATCATGGTCACTTAATTATTCTGTCACAGCATAATCCCAGTTTTTATGAAAAATCTATTTTTTACGTGGGAGCCAAATTATTTAACAAATTACCAAGTGCCGCTAAGAACCTCTCAATTAACAAATTTAAATACAAAATAAAATCATTGTTACTATCTAAGGCATATTACTCAGTTGTTGAATTTTTGAATGACGAAATTTCTCTGTAATAAATTTTTCACCTCAAAATCTCTCATAGATATAGCACATTATTATTTTGAGTATTGTTATTTTAGGATTAGACACATTTTAGAGTGACGATCTATCTTTCTTAATATGTATTAATTTATGTAAGTTTCCATTCACAATGTACTTTTCTATACATGTAAATCTTTCAGAAAATACATTTTCTATTCTATTCTATTCATATGGTGAAATGCTCCCACTCCAAGATGACTGTGAAACAACTTATGTTATCATATGGGCAAATTATGAGAGTATGGCATATGTTCATAAAAAATTATTTATACATATTTATCTGGTCGATAGCCGAGTGGGTTAAGACGCGAGGTGGCAATCGCAATCGCAATCGCACTAGCACTATCGGAGGAAATGGTTGTATGTCCGCGTTTTTCAATGTGTAACCCCCTTCCGCACAAGCCTTGGCTTCTGGAATTGGGGGTTGTCTAATTTCTGTAGTGTGGTGTTTATATACCGTCATATCTTGCTTAATATCTACTGTAGAAGAATAAAGTTTTAGAAACAGTAGTCCCATTTTTTGTGAGCTGAAAAATAATAAAACCACAAAGGTTATACCTTCCTTATTTGAGAAGATATGAAAAAAGTTAAAGGGATAAAAGTTGACAGCAAAGACAATAAAAATGATAATGTGTATCAAAAAATTCGAAAAACGCTGTTGGCTTTGACATACGCTCTTGTGTAAAAATGAAAAGAACAAATCCCAAAGTAGGCCATGACACCATTAATTCCGTTTATTTTTTCTCTTTCCAACGATATAAAATATGTCACAGAAACTGTAACTGATAGTGTCAATATTTAATATTTTACGAAAACCGCAATTCATATCATTGAATCGTAAAAATCAGCTATGTCATAATAGTAAAAATTCACTTTATAATAATTATAATTCAGTAATTATTTATTACAATTTAATACAAACAAACAATATCTCATAAATAAAAATACAAGTACAAACAAGTCATTGTATTTTAGTGCTAACTGTATTCAAATTCTTATATTTTATATTTTTTTAAAAATAATTCGGTTATTTATTCTTTTCGAAGAAATATTGAGACTAGCGACTAGGTTTGCAAATAGTGTCATACTCATCGATTTCATTGTTTGTACACATCTTTCGATGTATTTCAAGATCTGATGAATATGTTAACGTTTCTTTCTCGATATTTCCATCGTGTGGCCCTAGAGCGTGTTCCTAACATCGGAAGATCGGTTCGCTTTAAAATTACTCCAGTGCAATTAGGAAAAATTTACTGATGTGACCCAAAAATTTTGGGTATATTTTTTCTTTTATTCCTTATTTGAAATGGGGGTTAAAGAAAACCTTAAGTCTGAATTTGCGCATTCCTACCTCCCCCCCTTTCGCCGCCATCTTGGATTTGTTTTTTATTTTTCAATCGCTCATAACTCGAGTTCTATTTATCGCACAGTAATGACAAAAATATCGTTGTACTCGTGAGGATTTACTCTTTATGTCATCACGAATGCATTTTTGCCGTAAAAGTTATTGCAAAAAAGTTATTAGAGCTCAAAGTTGAGGAAAGATTAAGAAAAAAATTTTTTTCGTTTTCTTGCCTCGCCACTCTTTTGCAGTGCATCTGACACTCTCTGCCAACAAAATGTTATTTAAACTAGACGCGATTTCTAGGATTAAAAAAAAAATTAAGTCCGTAAGTGGATTCCTCGCCCGCCAATCCACGCTCAAAGTTGACATGTTTTTTCCGATGATATTTTTAAGTTTTATACGCGCTATTTCGTGCCTCTGACCGGCCGTCAATCTCATGCGTTCGATATACCGGCAGAGACACGTTACCTGTATTCGGCGAATAGGATCGCAGCTGCTGAGTTAGGGTCTGGAGAGGGCAGGGGTGGGGGGCCCTCTTCGAAGGTCCCGCGTTCTCTAGAGGCCAGTTATACGCCGTTAGCGTTAGTAGTCGTGCACGCGCTCCGAAAACTTTCGACAATGAGTCACTGCTTCATTTGTTCGAAGCTTCTAGAATGCGAAGCGACCACTAAAGTGAAGAAAAATGGAATACAAACTCTTCTCGCGGCAAGTATTGCCCGACAAGAAAAGGCCCATGAAGAGATGCTGCGAAGTGTCGATTCCATCGAAATTCACGAAGCCTGTAGAAAGAAATATGGCGACTTGCGTCGAGCCTCGACTGCGTCAGCTGATCGGCCAACGACGTCCACAGAAACCTCGCAGCCAATTGTCTCACCAAGGAGTAGGATGAAATTTGATTTCAAAACCCTCTGTTTCATTTGCTGTAAGCCTGCACATGATTTGTCTGGAGAGAATTTTTTTATTATGAGGAATTCGTCTACTAAAAACTCATTTATCGATACGCTCGAAGCGCTCCCTCCGAATGATGAAGTGTTATCGATTATTAATCGATTACACAGCGTGCGAGATGTTGTTGAAGCAGGTGCAAGATATCATGAGAAATGAAAGCAAAATGTTTACTTCAATTCACGTCACAGTCTCTGACGAAATTGATAAAACAATGAAACCTGTTTATGATTATTTAATGGAAAACGTCGAGCAATGCCAATTCACGTTGTCACAATTATATTCAAAACTTGGCAAGGATTATTCTCCAGCGATGCAAACCTTCAAGGCTCGTTTAATTAATAAATTTGGAGATGACAGTGTAATGAAGTATACAATACTACAGGAATACTGTATACTTTCATTCCAGTCTAACTTATTTTAATCATGCATGGATCAAGTTGTTCAGTTTTAGATTAGTTCAATACCTGATTAGTTCTTTTTTTAACTTTTATTTCTGACTTCACCAGGCCGCAACTTGCGTGCCGTGTGCATTTCGTGCCGTGTGCAAACCACGTGACCGTGATTTGTGGGTATAACATAGCTAGCCAGAAACCAGTAAATTCAGAGCTTGGCTTTCACCTTTCTCGAGTGTATTGAACTGGGATAACCGGAAGATCAAGCTTCTCCGGCGCCGTTGCAGCCGCTGGCCAAGTATCTGTTAGGGAGGATTCGAGTGCGTTGAACTGGACCTCCTCTCAGATTGATTCGAGTGTATTGAACTGGATCTCTCCTGAAACAGATTTCTTTGTCGCGTCTGTTATGTCCTGGAACTTCGATTAGAGAATTGGGGTTACGACGACGTACGTAGAGGAAATATGTTACACACTCTCTCTCTCTCTCTCTCTCTCTCTCTCCGATTACTATGATGTACTTATGTAATAACAAGATTGTCGCAACCTAAGCCATAAAAGATACGGCCACACAGTACATATAATTATTAGGAGAATAAATGTCTTATTTTGGATCTGGATTTTAATTAATATTAACATTGAACCCTGGAATAATCTCCAAACCAGCTACCCGAGCAAAACAAGCATCACAACATAATTTTCATTGAAAATCCAGGAAAAAAGAGCATTGTTTTGTTTCGCAATATCTGCTATGAAATTTTGGCCGATCATTTTTATAAAACGCGAAAAGAAAATGTTCCCGAGGAAAAACTTCGAGTAGTTGATGAAGACGCTGCAATAAGTCTTGAAGACATAAGATCATTGCCTTTGAAAATCGACGAGTACCCCCCACCACAAGTTTACAAAATGTACAAGTTAAAATACTATATTATTTGAACATGTCAACTTTGAGCGTGGATTGGCGGGCGAGGAATCCACTTACGGACTTAATTTTTTTTTTTTTAATCCTAGAAATCGCGTCTAGTTTAAATAACATTTTGTTGGCAGAGAATGTCAGATGCACTGCAAAAGAGTGGCGAGCCAAGAAAGCGAAAAAAAATTTTTTAAAAATCTTTTCCCAACTTTGAGCTCTAATAACTTTTTTGCAATAACTTTTACGGCAAAAATGCATTCGTGTTGACATAAAGAGTAAATCCTCACGAGTACGACGATATTTTTTTCATTACTGTGCGATAAACAGAACTCGAGTTATGAGCGATTGAAAAATAAAAAACAAATCCAAGATGGCGGCGAAAGTGGGGGAGGTAGGAATGCGCAAATTCAGACTTAAGGTTTTCATTGACCCCCCTTTCGAATAAGGAACAAAAGAAAAAATGTACCCAAAATTTTTGGGTCAATTCCTAATTGCACTGGACTAAATTTCGTATCATGACAATGTTAGAAATTTAATTCACGTATATAAATGTTTGTATTTTATAAACATTTCTTGAAAGCAAAGTTTTATTGAATTGATTTTATCATTTTTATAACCGCAATATTTATGACTACACGTTTTATTTACTTATTTACGTGATAAAATTTTATATTAATGAAATGAGTAGAATGCAGACTGCATTTTATACAGTGTGAAAACTACTTAAGGATATTTTAGAGATTTGTGGAAACCTCTAGCAAATCATTTTTTTATCTAAAATGTACGTCTTTTAAATAAGATTTAAAAAATACATATTTTTGAATTTTCTGGTTTTAACAATCTTCTTATAACATGTAGCATTTAACTCATTGATTAGTTAACTGCTGCCATTAAACCTATCGTATTGTTGAAAGCCTTAATTTGAATATTATTTCCTATTTACATGTTGTCCATTGTACCAAATGTAACCTAAGGAGTTTATCATTTACGTTTATACAAGCACATTTTTGCACTGAAATGATATTGACCTTTTAGTACACTGTCATTTGTAAAGCTATTGTCTGATTAATAAAAAATGAAATATTCAATAGAATTCATCGAGTTAAAATTTTGACGACGATCGCTTGCAGAGGTATGTGTAGAAGTCAACAGGAAGCTTGTGACATTTCAGTCAGAAGCATCCTAATTTGCCCAATACCTCAGAAGAGTGGTGTCTAAAAAGAAAACCTCATTTCATAGAAGACGATGTGAAAGCAGATATTTTAATAAGTGCTTAAGAAAATCCAACATCTAGTTCAAGCCAAATTGCTCTACTAAATAATATTAACCATGCAACCGTTTTGAAGTGCCACCATGAAGAAAATCTTCATCCCTATAAAATGTCCAGCACTAACAGAAGACGATCCAGATCGTAGAACGTAGTTCTGCGAAGAAATAAAAAACAAGCCGGACGGACATGAGATTGTTCTTTATTCCATTGTTTTTCCAGATTAAACAACATTCACGTTGAACGGAGAAGCAAACCGACAGCATTGGTGGTCCAATTTTCGTTTAAGGGAATTCAGCTGCAAAATATTTAAATATCATAGAAGACGTTGTCTTTGCTCTGATGAACATATATCCAAATGTATCACATCCAAGAATACCGAGTGAAACTATTTGGTTTCAACAACAACATTATACTGTAAATGTAAGAGAGCGCTTAAATGAAACATTTCCTAATAAATGGATTGAACAAAGTGGTGCTATTATAAGATATTGTAAGATTAAAATTTATGCAACAAAGCCAAATATGATCATCGATGATCTTGTTAAAGAACAGGCCAAAACCCTTGTAACAAAATCCTACGTAAAAATGTCGCTGGGAGAGGTTTTTATATTTTAAATCATATTTTCGGTCCACGGAGTTTTTTATACAAAAATTTCAGAAACTCATCAAGGAGTGTAATTTTAGAAAGTGTAGTAAATGTCGCTGCTTGGCAACGTAATGTCGCCCCGACCACTTTAGAAAGTGTAACTAGAATCGACAAAATTAAAAACCCTTTTACGAATCCACGTTGTGCAGCACTGCAACTCAAGCGTTATGTTAAATATGAGGACAAGTTAATCCAGTCTCTAGTCAAAGTATATTGAGAGTTTTAGCAAAAATAGCCTTTAGCGACAAGAGTGACCATTCATTTTCTAGCAGTCGATTTTGACGGGAAAATGATGAATTTTAACGGGATTTGTCCTAAACCGGTTCCTCAGTGATTCGGTGTCAGAAAAGTATCTTTATTATGTACTCAGATGTGCATGGGACCGCCTTGCCTGAACGTATAAATATATAATTACTACAATATAATTCAAAGTCGTTGCGATTCAAGCATTTTTAAGCTCTGAGGAGCGAACTAAATTTTATTATTGAACTGATGATACGTAAATAGACAGGCTAGCAAAAGCCCACCAAAATTTTTTAAACATTGAACTTTTCTTGAATCTTTTTGTGTAATCGTTAGCTATAAACCGCACCTTGGATGGTAGTGGGTACATTATGAGTCGTTACGTTCCTCACCATGTGTTGTACTCGGGTCAGGCTATAGTTTGTCAATACATTTTTCTTGAACGTTTTTGTAAAACATGATTTTTTAAAGAAATTTAATATACATTTTTTGAACTTTATATTGTCCTTTTCTTGCGTTTTCAAAACTCCTTTTCAGGTTTAATTTTAAGAAAGTGTTAGTACTTACTGTGTTAGATTTATAGTGTTACGACGTCGAATTGATACCACAAGTGAAGCAGTTAAGTATAAACGAACAGTAAGTATAAATTTTGTATTATTCTCCATTTGAAACAGTCGTTTTGAACCCTTCTTTGTGAACGTTAATATTCATTTTTGGAAAATATAATAGAAGTCCTTCAGACGCGAAAAGATGAATCGTTCACAATCTCAAAGAAAGAATAAAAATAGAAATAAGGAATATTTCAGTTTTAGAAAAAGTGATGCAGTCAATAAGCGAAAGGAGAACATTTCTAATATTTAATGTATTAAAATAGGAAATAATATACAAATAAAATCTTTCAAGAATATCATAGTTTTAATGCCTGTAATTAATGATACAAGAAAAATACTTTCGTTTTTCATCACTAATTTATTGTAACTAAACGTTGCGTTACTGCAGTTTCGGCACATTAGTGTGCCATTTTCAAACGATTCACATGAATGAATTTACAAAAGGGGGTATTTAAATAATAGCAGGTAGATTGACCAAATTTGGAACAATTTGAACAATATACATTAACAGCAGATTAACAAAATACATTATACAAATGACTTTTCAGAAGTGGAATACATTGAAGGGGGCGGTCTAAACGATCATTCAATAGGCTATTATTAGTATTTTTTTCGTTTTGATAATTTCTATGGATTCTAATAAATTTAATTTAAAGATTATTTCCTTCACATATAATATCATTAGTTCGTTAATATTTGAAAAATTGTGATTTGTCTCTAGAACATAATTTGCAAATGTTTAGTCCTTTAATTTTTTGTAACTAGAGGAATGTAAGTGTTCTTTGTACCCAGTTTTGATTAAACGACCAGTTTGAACTATATAGAAGGCATTACAATCCGAATATGTTAATTTATAAACACCTGATTTGTTTAATTGATTAGATTTATCTTTACCATTATATAATATATCTGATAATTTAGAGGTAAAGAAGATCCTAATAATAGCCTTTTAAATGACCAGTCAGACCTATATCAATTTACCCTCTTCGATGTATTCAAATTCTGAAAACTTGTTTGTATAATTTATTTCGTTAATCTGTTGTTAATGTTTCTTGTCAAAATTATTCCAAATTTGTTCAATTTACCTGCTATAATATAAATTCCCGCTGAAACAAAGTAAATTAACGGATTCCATAATAGAATTATTTAACCTCCTTCTAAAATTTGATCTTTACAGCCTTTTTAGTTTAGTTTTTTTTGTACGACCGATATTGAGTGAGACATTCTCGAGTGTCCTGATAAAATGGACAGCCTGTATATATGGTAAATATAAATAAAATAACTCGGCAAATTATTAATAAAATTGCAGGTTACACACAAAAATACCGATGATCTCGTAATTAAGCAGAATAATATATCAGTATTAGACTTAAGTACATTAAGTAACCCTTTTTGCGAATACTTTTCATCAATAGCGGAAGACAACATTAAGACACAGTTTGGTCAAGTCCATAACACAACTTTGCACTTAAACCTCTCAGTCGATGTTCTATCAAGACATACAAATATACGTCTGCTTTATCTGATCTCTATAATAGAACTTCTGTAGGTCCAGATGAAATCAAATTTAAAATCTTAAATTCTTGTATACATATTATTGTAGAGCCCCTATGTCATATATTTAATTTATCAATATCTAGTTTTATATTTCCATTGGCCTTAAAACTAGCACACGCAACACCAATTCTAAAAAAGGGGAATAAATACTTATTAGAAAACTACAGAGCAGTTATGCAAGATTCATATATCTCATCTGCTCTCAAACAACGCTAATTTTAAATTAGTTATGTATGCTGATATTTCTCTGAAAATATCAGCATAAACATTCGAAACTCTCCAAAACATGTCATCAAGACTTTTAACATCATTATCTAAATGATGCAATAAAAACATACTAATACTGAATTTACCGAAAACCACGTATATATTATTTCAGATTAGACGCCAATAACCTTAAACGAAACCCAAAATAAAAGACTCAGCTAAAAAAATCTTCAAATATTAAATTACTAGGTATTGTTATTGATGGAAAATTAAATTGGAAGGATCCCATCAGTGTAGTAAGTAATAAATTAAATTCAGCTTTTTTGCAATTAGAAATTTAAAAAATATTCTCTCTCAAGCTCAGTTGCTCAATGTATACTATAGTCTTGCCTATAGTCACCTTAAATACCTTGTGACTTTCCAGGGTACTACTACTACATCAGATAAGATTTTTATCCAACAGAACAAGATTATTCGATTAATTTTCTCCCTCGGCCCTTTAGACTCATGTAGGCCAACTTTCGCAGAAAATAGTATCCTGACATTAGCATCCATATTAATTCTAGATGCCGCTACTTTCGTATATGACAATAAAAGTAAATTTGAAAGTAACATTCACCTAACCTAACTTTAAAAGGGTGTCCAAAAACTGGGCAGAAATAAAAAAATTTGTGTAATTTATTGTACTGGATTTCTGTCTATTAGATCTCATTCCTAACAAAACACACAAGTCGATATGATATTTATTTTTATCTCTTTTCCTAGCGGCCACAAATGATCTCAAAACCAGGGTTAGCTTTAGGTAATGTGCCACCACGTAAACGTTTTCATACATATATGACAATCAGAAAAATTTCGCGCCGCCGTGTTAAAACGGTTAGTAAAAACGATGCATGTCTCTGTTTTTCACGATATCATGATTCTAATTAATTTGCGAAGATCTATTAGCATTATTCTGAAATACCAGCCATAAGATTAAGGTATTATATCAGAATAAAAGACATGACGCTCTGTTAAAATAGCTATTATGAGGTAAAAATGGATACATATTTGTTCTACCTAAAAAAATTCTAGTTGAAATTTTTCGATGATTACCAAAAGAGTACATCAAAACACTTGAAATTAAAAATAAACAAATTTTATGTTATGTTTCTGGTCAGCTGTTGAATGACTTCTCACTGTTCTATCGCGCCAATATCCATTGGCTTGATGACGGTCTTGATAACTAGGGCCGAGTAGGACTACTACTCTTTGCTCCTAGATTATCTCTGTAGACCTGGACCGGCCTTCGTGATAGGTGGGCCCGCTTACTTCTACCAGACCCAGCCCGCAAATGCGAGATGTGTCGTGGTATTTTCTGCGGACCTCCCCTGGTCCTGGCTCTTCAACCTCGCTGGCAGAGGTCTCTTCTGGCGCTCTTCTTGTCTTGATATTTTCTTTCTTCGCCAGCTTGTCACCCCCGTGGGTAGTCATCGGTCTAGTTGGGTTTTAGGAAGTTTTGGCTGGGATTGACTGCCGGTACGTAGGACACAGTAAAGGTGTGTCCTACCCCGGATCATCGGAAAGGTAAGGATATGAGCTGTGTAGCTCGGGAGTGTGGAGACCCTAAGTGCTTTTTTAGCACTTTCGCAATAATTTACCTACCTCGACGAATCTGTAATAGATCCCGTAATCATAACACAGCTAAAGAAACGTCACGAAATCACTTCACTTCACTTACCGCTTTTTCGTTTAAACGTTGCGGATAGTGAAAAATAGTTACTTTACTTCAGCGCGAATTCGCGAAAATGTCTTAAAAAGTCACTATGTAAACTATCAGATAGAACTTGTCTAACCCAGCTGCGATATTATTTATATATATATTTGTACAAATCAATGTTTAATTGCACTCATATTCTTAATTGTACAATAATCGCGAAACTTTAATCTAATCTGTTGACAAATAAATCGTTGCTATTTGGTACAGTTAAACAGTCTGCAGTATCTAGTTTATCAGCGGCAGTTGACAAGATGCGAATTTTTTCGGTTAATTGGTGATTACAATCAGTCTGCTTAATTTATTGAGATTATTGAATCTATTTTTTCGCGAATACCATGAGATGTTAGATAAGAATAAACTGTCAAATATGTATTTAAAACCGATTACTATAACTTGAGCCGTATAATTAAGGGTTAAGAGGATTCTTTCACTTCTATGCAAGCTCAACTTTCAAATTAAGCCTGCAGTATCTGAAACGTTATTTTGAATTCATTTCTGGTTTTTGTGAAGTGATTCGAGCTTGCATTCATTTCCTATATTAATGTTTCACCCCTTTTCTGTCACGTAGGATATATTTTATATATTATTATAAATTAAAATAGTTTTTAAAAACCAAACTCTATCCAACTAAAATGTTGCAGCATGTACATTTACTAAACCTTTATATGGATGTTTTTTTAATAAAAGGAACTATAACCCTTCACAAGAAATTAGACAGACTAGATTTGCGGAGAATTTGTCTACTAAGTTATTAATATTTAGAAAAACTCACACGCAGAGACATGTTTTCTTATTTGGTCCTAAACTGTACAATCAGCTGCCAGCTGATCTTAAAAAAATAACTACGTTAAGTATAAACTAGGTATAAAAAATTTCTTAAAATGTATAAGGCCAGCCTATGGAAAATTACTGTTCTGCATGGTAATCTCGCTGCAAGATGACAGTATATGGAAAATTCATATATGTCCCACAAAAATTCTAATGCTGGAACAGTAAAATTGACTATCTTATACCATTAGGAGAGTATTGAGCCTATGACATATTCCTGGTGTATGTGATTCGAAGTTCAACTCCTTACAATTTATACGTCGCTTATTTTGTAACTTGCGAGAGAAGATTTTCCGCGCCAAAGCGTCTTAAGACGAGAATTCGTTCTCTACTGGGGCAAGAACTGTTGATAATCCCAAACACAGAATCTTATCAAGGCTGATGAGAATAGCAGCTTTTACGAACGAGTTATTGACAATTTGACTGAAACTTCTCCTCTTTAAAAAAAAATGTTGATTGGCTAGCTTCAGTTATAACTAATTGGAACTTCTTACATGAAAGTAAAAACTTTTAAAAACCTTTTCCCATTTGATTATTATCATTTGGTTTGTTGGTTGACTTGATAGTGTGATCTGTCCTGATCCTAGCTGGATGGCGGGCCCTAAAGTCATAATGCCACCCGAGCCCCTTAAGCACAGTTCGACGTTGGCGCAGTAAGATTGTTTTTCGCCTCAGCCAGCTAAAACAGGATCGAAACGAGATATAACTATTGCCACCAACTTAATTTTTATTTCTGGTTTTAAGTAAACTGCCTTATGCTAAACAATATACGAGTAGTATTTACTTCAAGTTGTTGTAGAATCCTTGTCATTATTTTATTTCAATGTATTGTAGATAGATAAATAGATAGATCTTTTATTGGTCAACAAATACACCGCAGTGTTTTCACAAGTCAAGCACTTACATAATTAAATGTATAAATATAATTTTAAAAATATAGAATATATCACATATTGTGACCTACTATAAGTAGAATGGACGTGCTTTTGGAGTTTTCAATAATATCTTGTGCATGAGATCAAAGCTACACAGGGACTTCTCTGCAAACCTATTTTACTTCAAAAAGTCTTTTGTTTTGAGCAAGAATCAGCCTAATAAAGTTATGGAGATGATTGGGCTAGTGATTGGAAAAAGCGAATAAATATAAAGCATTCCGTTTTAAATGGCGAAGTTGATGCCCGGCCAACGAAAACGGAATATCCTATGCAGTATTTATTGTTCTAATAAATATATGTTACATATATGATGAAAAATGGTATGTTTATTGCATAATATTTATTGCTACATAAAAGCTGTCTCTGGAATTTATTGCAGAGAGCTCTGAGTACAGTTGAGTAAGTAGATGGACAGTCCGCAATATCTACTCTTATGTTAAATGATATAACTTCAGACAACAATACAGGATATTTTGAATGAAATTTTATAACCTGAAATAAAGGAAATACTGGATGACCCCAATTTTTATATTATTACAAACTAATATATTCAAAAAATATGTTTTTGGCTAAATGGGAAATGAAATATATCTTAAACACCAGTTGACTGTAAACATCTGGTTCATAGTATTATCAGCACAGGGGGCGAGCGTAGATGCGTCTTTACTATAAACATACTTCAATATGCGATGTAAGGCAATGTCTTCTTATAGTACGTTCCCCATATTAACAAAATGGCCGACGAAAAATTACTAACATTTCTAAAATAATTCAATTATCAAGGTCAACTTGCAAACCACATAAAAAAAGGTCATTAAGCCACTTGCAGAACTCAAAAACCACCACATTTACTAAATAATTCTGAGAAAATTCACACCACATCGATAATTCCCAAATAAACTAAATATATCGACAATATCATCCCGATATCAAATCTTGTCAAAATACACTCAAAATATTACAAAAAATCGCCCTAAAAAATACATCTCCCCCATCAACTCAAATCACATCTAATTTACTCCCTCAGACAGCAAGTCAAAATATTCCATATCATTTTCTACAATTTCTACAAGCCCATTTCTCTTCAAATCATCTCCCAACTTAACTTTCTGTTAGTATATCAATATTCCGCTCATTCATCTTTCTAGTCAGCCCATAAACCCTTCGCCCCAAAATAAGTCTAGTTTACACGTTTCCCATCGAGTGCTAGCAACTCGCCGCTATCTTCAATTCAATAACCTAAAACTGGACTCCGCTCTGCTCGATGCAGGCGATAACATTACCCTCAATATGGCATAATATAACATCACATATGGATTAACATGACTTAACATAACATTAAATATGGATTAAAGTACAGCCCTTAATATTACTTCATGGGACCAATTTAATTTAACAAGTTATTCAGACAGTTATTATTCATATTTTCAAAACAAAAATAGATTCCGCCGACATTTGTATACCAAATTGCTCCATTTTTCATAGCCGTTTTAACGATATAATTTTCAACCCGGAATTCCAAAATTTCAGCAGCTATTGCACAATATTTCATCATCCGAGCCCCATAGAGCGGCAGGCGCCCTTTCCAGATATAATCCGGACCTCCGCGAGCTTTGTCCTCATCATTAATATACATAAGGGAGCGCGCGAAGTCCAAGGCAAGTCCGTTTCCGCGGTATCTTTTGCGATAAGTTAATCCAGCGCTTATCCTTCTTCTTTGGTAGCCCCAGCGCTTAAAGCCTAAAAGTCAAGTGTTTTAATGTATCTCGCGATAACAAAATCCAATGTCCGTGCAGCTTCCTAGGCAGATCCTAGTTAAAAAGTACATTCATAAAATAGCCCCAGTGCTTTAAAAAAAATCGAATCGCCCTAGCGCGTTTAAATAAAAGTGAATTTTCTCAGACCAACAAGTCATGCATAAAATTAAATCGAACCCGGTTTAAGGCAGAAATTTCAAGTGTCGATACGTTAACTTATATTTAATAGTGTTAACTAAATTAATCTTAAGTGAATTAAATACGCAACTTTGTTTTTTACGCTTAATAAATAATAAACCCTCTCGTTTAATTCGAAAAATCATACAGGGCGTAGTCATTGGCCCTGCTTATTAAAGTAAAATTAAATTCAGTGAAAAAATACTATACAAGGTGCAGCGTTTGACCCTGCTAGCACACAAAAACTCGAATTAGTGCAATTCAAGCATAATTAATCAAATTCAAGTAAAATTTAGTTCTGGACATACACAGGGCGAAGCGTTTGGCCCAGTCCAGCCTTTCAAGAACTAACCACCCCAACTTCGACTACCAAAAAATTAAGTGCACACACGGTCTCTGGGGTCTCATACGAAGCTCGCCGCCCCAAGACATTTTTTATTTTCTAACCACAGAAGGTTCGTGCGTGTTCACAAAGAAGACCGTGTCCTCGCCTCATATATCTTCTGGCGGCTTGTATAGCTTCCGCGCATACACTATGCGCGGAAGCTATGCAACCTTAGGCGAAGGTTGTGTACGTGATATACCATCCTCCGGAGGGGATGTAAAGCCGTCGGTCCCTTGTCTATTAAATATTAGGCAAGTAAAAGATCCCTACTCTATATAAGGGAAGAGGTTCGGAAGAATTTCTAGTTGGGGGTTGCTCATCTACAGTTGTCGGTGATAGGCCTCAGTAGCGGAAATAGACCGACATTAAATAAATGTTAAAAAAAATTATCATTACCTAATAAAAATCGTCATTATTATTGACAAATGATTCACCAAATAATTAATTAACTAAAGTGATATTGTTATAGTTAAGTTCTGACATTACAAACTGGTGTGTAAAAATTTAAAAATTCAGTGTTTCTAAAGAGTGGTATATATAAGGTGATGCAAATCTTGTTTCAATTGTAAGAAATTAATACATTTGGATATGTGGATATATTCTATTCAGATTTTATGCACTCCGGTGACCAGCGAGCGCTATTTAGTTAAATATTTTATCTAAATAATAAAGATAAAATAGATCCACTTGATAGATGTGGTCTACACATACTATCGTGTAATTCTTGCAATGCCACATATGTTGGTTGCACATAGAGAAATTATAAATCCCGACTAAAAGAACACGTATGCTGTATTAACTCATCGTCAGGCTTTTTTCACTTTGCCAAACATTTAGTAAATAACAATAATTCATTTCATAACCATCTCAATATAATGGATCCGGCAGAAGATGAGAAGAAAAACCAAAAGGAAGAATTCGTCCTGTACTTACACTTGAAAATGCTAAAAAGGTAAGAGCAGTTGTACTACGAAGTCCTAAATGATCTGCAAAACTTCAAGCATTAGCACTCATTATTTCGAACGAAGATTTACACTTCAACCTCTACAAAATTCAAGCCGTACAAAAACTTCTGCCTCAAAATTTTGGAATACATTATATTCTTAATCATATTTTAGCTCTACGGAGCGTTTTTTATGCAAAAATTTCAATAACTCATCAAGGAGCGTCATTTTAGAAAGTGTAGTAAATGTCGCTGCACAGGGACGTAATGTTGCCCCGACCACCAAAATTTAGAAACAGTAACAAAATTTGAATTTCGGAAATTTCAAAATTAAAAACCCTTTTATGAATCCACGTTGTTAAGCACTGTAACTCATGCGTGGTGTTAAATATGAGGACAAGTTAATCCAGCTTCTGTTCAAAGTATATCGTGAGTTTTAGCGAAAATATCCTTTAGCGACATGGGACCCCCATCGTTTCCTAGCAGTCGATTTTGACGGGAAAATGATGAGTTTTAACGGGATTTGCCCTAAACCGGTTCCCCAGTGATTCGGTGTCAGAAAAGTATAGTTACCATGTACTCATATGTGCATGGGACCGCCTTGCCTGAACGTATGAAATTGTAATTGCAAAATATAATTCAAAGTCGTTGCGATTCAAGCATTTTTAAGCTCCGAGGAGCGACCAAAATTGATATTGAATTGAAAATACGTAAATAGACAGGCAAGCAAAAGCCCACCAAAAATTTATAAACATTGAACTTTTCTTGAATCTTTTTGTGTAATCGTTAGCTCAAAAACCGCGCATTGGATGGTAGTTGGTACATTATAAATCGTTCCGTTCCTCACCATATGTTGTACACGGGCCAGACTATAGTTTGTCAAAACATATTTCTTGAAGTTGTTGTAAAACATGAATTTCTAAAGAGATTTAATATATATTTTTGAACTATATATTGTCTTTTACTTGTGTTTTCAAAATTCCC
This sequence comes from Leptura quadrifasciata, assembly GCA_963675555.1. Lineage (NCBI taxonomy): Eukaryota > Metazoa > Arthropoda > Insecta > Coleoptera > Cerambycidae > Leptura > Leptura quadrifasciata. Next base: position 136,797,823 of record OY776676.1, read on the forward strand.
TTTCAGGAATAATTTTAAGAAAGTGTTAGTACCTACTGTGTTAGATTTATAGTGTTACGACGTCCAATGGATACCGTCAGAGCAGCAGTTAAGCAAAAATGAACAGTAAGTATAAATTTTATATTACTCTCCATCTGAAACAGTCGTTTTGAACCCTTATTTTGTGAACGTTAACATTCATTTTTGATAAATATAGTAAAAGTCCTTCAGACGCAAAAGATGAATCCGGTCACCGAATCTTTCAGCTTGTGATTTCTTGAGGCTATATACTTAAAGTCAAAAGTGTTTTCTAACCGACCGCAAACTTTTGAACAACTAAAGTATAATATTCGGACAGAGATTAACGCAATTCCAATTAAAATATTGGAGCAGGTGATGAAAAATTTTGGTGCATAAGCTTCAAAAGTGTCAGCAGCAAGGAGGTCAATTAACGACTAATATTTAAAAAATTAAATTTCTGTGTTTCCTCAGAACCTTGTGTTCAATTTTTGAATAAAAATTTAGACATAATAAAATCATACTGCCGGACCCGATACTTTATTTTAGCCGGCAAAGCATCGAGATTCTTAAAAATAATAATAATCCAAATAATATCGTCACTCGGTATTGCAGTTGCAGTATAATATAACGTTGTGTCTTTCTTATTTTTATTGTCCCGTTTTATAATTCAAACTTTAGATATAACCGGTTATATTTTCCATTAGGAAAATAAAAACGGTTATATTAAACGGTATATTAATACAGTATAACTTTTTGCCATATAAATTTAATCGTTATCTTTTAAGTTGTATAATATTAATTCCTATATTACAACATGCATTAATATATTGTTTTCTGTTATCATTACTCTCTCATATATAACTTGTTTCATCTACTAATGGTTAGATGTCACTACCTTAACATGTTCCTATTCATCTTTTCGTATGACTGGTGGTCGAAAGGTGAGCGCACTTGCCTCTCACCTAAAAGTTCCGGGTTCGATCCCCGGTCGTGGCAGTAGAAAATACTGTGAGAGGGATTTTTCCACTATACACGGGTATTGGATGCGTGTCCTTTGTCTCTAAATGTGTAGCCTCCTCTCACACAAGGCTCCTCTAGGACCTTCCGGGACAAAGGGGGTAGTAATTACCTGTAGTGTTATTTATTTATTTTATCTTGGCTAAAAATATACAGGGTGTTGCATCATGAGAGGGACATAGCTTAATAGGAGGTAGAGAACATCAGTGGTAACCGGAACCTCCCATAGAAATGTCTCATTGGGCCTTCATTACGAAGTTACAGGGTGTTAAATAATTTTTGGCCAAACCTGTTTTTTGTCATAACTTTGACAGGGAATGAAATAACGGATTCATATTTGGTACGGCTAATGTACTAACCAGCTCCAAGAGGTACATGTATAAAAAAAAATCCAGGTCCGGACTCACTATAATTTATGTTTCTTCTTTGCATCAATAAAACATCACCCTGTATATATTTTTTTGAAATTTCGATACGATATTCGAAAAGAACAAGAAAAAACAAACAAAATGGCTTATTTCATTTTTTGTTACACCTTCGTGGTTATTTAAATACGTTGTTAAATGTGCAAGAAAATGGATTACAGAACCCTATTAAATGAGAGGCACGTGAAATAAATAGTTTTATAACTAAAATTTGCAAAAATTCTATTGAGCCTAGGTGGTCTGGGTGAATCCTAATTCCGGCACGTTTTAAAGGTCCATTTTGGTAAAAAACTGTGGTCCTAATAAGTAATCGGGTATGAAATAACAAAATTTTTAATCAATCACAGTAGGCTTGTTCAAAGTGACAGATAATAAAAAGAAATCTCCTAAACAGTTGAATAATTGTTTGTTAGTAATTTAATGTGTCAATAATCCGCATTTAGCTAGTGAAAACTTGTGAAAATATTTTAACTATGCCAGTAAAATTTACAAACGTGGAATATGCTGACATAATATTCATCTATGGTTTCTGTAATGAAAATGGTAGGTCGGCGGAAAGAGAATATCGGCTGCGTTTTCCTGGTCGTCGATGCCCTAATCATAAAACCTTTAGTACGGTGTTCCAGTATGCAAGACAACACGGAAAGTTTCCTAATTCTGCAGTTGTGGAGCGTGTTTTACAACAAGGTGTGCAGGAACAAAACAATATTATAAACGTAGTTCAAGAAAACCCAAATATGAGCACTAGACGAATCAGTTTGGCAACTGGTATTCCTCATTGGCGAGTATGGAGAACCCTAAAAAGAGAACGTTACCATCCATATCATATCCAGCAGGTACAGCGTCTTCAACAAGGCGACGATATCCCCCGCCTGGCATTTTGTCATTGGTTGTCTAACCATCGCCCAGTCATTTACAGAACCTTATTTACGGATGAGGCACAATTTACAAGGGATGGAGTAAACAATTCACGAAATAATCATAAATGGGCACAGGAAAACCCACATGCGGTACGCCAACGCCGTTCGCAACACAGGTTTTCTGTAAATGTTTGGGTCGGACTTGTGAATAGACATTTGATAGGGCCATATTTTTTTGAAGAAAGATTGAATGGTGAAATTTACTTTGATTTTCTTCAAAACATTTTACCGAATATGTTAGAAAATATCGGTATAAGAGGCATGTTGTTTCAGCATGATGGGGCCCCACCACATTTTAACCTTCAAGTAAGAGAACACTTAAACAATGTGTATCCTAATAGATGGATTGGGCGCGGGGGTCCACATGAATGGCCACCAAGATCTCCTGATTGTAACCCTTGTGATTACTTTTTATGGGGCCACTTAAAAAACGAGGTTTATAGCATTGAAATTGAAAGTAGACAACATTTAATCCAGCGCATCGTTACAACCTGCGACGAAATACGGAATAATCCAGAAATGATACGTTGAGCAATTGGTGACCTTTCTAAACGCGCAAGAAAATGCACAGAATGTGGGGGAGGACATTTTGAAAATTTACTTTAGTGTCAATTACGTTTTATTTTTAAACACATTTAGTTATTGTTTTGTTATTTATTGTTAATTGAATGGAAAATATTTTATTTATTTAGATTTTAGTTTGTTCTCTTTTCCAATTTTTATTAAGTATAAAATGTTGATGATTTTCTTGATCAAAGTAACTGGTTGCTTAGGCCTAAATGGTTTAAATTATCTGTCACTTTTATTCTTTGAACAAGCCTACTGTGATTGATTAAAAATTTTGTTATTTCATACCCGATTACTTATTAGGACCACAGTTTTTTACCAAAATGGACCTTTAAAACGTGCCGGAATTAGGATTCACCCAGACCACCTAGGCTCAATAGAATTTTTGCAAATTTTAGTTATAAAACTATTTATTTCACGTGCCTCTCATTTAATAGGGTTCTGTAATCCAATTTCTTGCACATTTAACAACGTATTTAAATAACCACGAAGGTGTAACAAAAAAATGAAATAGGCCATTTTGTTTGTTTTTTCTTGCTCTTTTCGAATATCGTATCGAAATTTCAAAAAAATATATACAAGGTGATGTTTTATTGATGCAAAGAAGAAACATAAATTATAGTGAGTCCGGACCTGGATATATTTTTTTTTATACATGTACCTCTTGGGGCTCGTTAGTACATTAGCCGTACCAAATATGAATCCGTTATTTCATTCCCTGTCAAAGTTATGACAAAAAACAGGTTTGGCCAAAAATTATTTAACACCCTGTAACTTCGTAATGAAGGCCCAATGAGACATTTCTATGGGAGGTTCCGGTTACCACTGATGTTCTCTACCTCCTATTAAGCTATGTCCCTCTCATGATGCAACACCCTGTATTTCAGATTCAGAGATATATCGGGTAAAGTAGCGGGTCAGATCCATTTTTAATTTGTTTTATCTTGTGTTTGTTCTATAAAAATTTTGAAAATTATGTCTTCATTAAGGTAGATTTGAATGTGTTTGTTAATTTGATGTTAATATTGATGTTGAAAGACAATGTTGTATTTGATAATCCTCATTCTGTTTAAAAACTTTATAACTTTTACAATACAACAAATGTTTTAATAATATACCAATGTCCTGCATTAAATGTTTTTTGTTAAAAATTAATTTCTCTTAACCTAACTAGGGTTTGCTAATTTTTCTGATTAAGCCACTTAATTTATTATTAGCAATAATAATCGTATTATACATTTCCTGATTTCCTATTTTGTATTGTTGTTGTCTGAGCATATAAAAAGTAAGTAAGTAAATTTTCTAGTTCACGAAACTGACAGAGAAATGTTTATTGATTTTTTTCTGTATAAATAAATTGATGCTCCTATTAAGAATTTAAGATATTTTATTGGTAAAAGTAAGGAGTTTAGATATGTAGGTATTTTAATCAAAACATTTACTCTGCATTAAATTTCTGTTGTCTGAAATTCAGTAAAAGAGTTTTATATTAATTTGGATCACACTTTTTTTTAATGTAAAATTATTATTTTGTTAAATACTGCTGTAATATTTTAAATCGTCCCGATTAATAAGCTTGCCTTGCGTCTCGTAAGAAACGAAAATATCCCTTGTTTTGATTTTTTTGCTACGCGTCCCCATTACTTTAGTCGGGACGGTTAATATCTCGTATTTTCATATTGACCTATTTAATGTAATGTACAAGGTGGTCAAAAAGTGTCTCCGGATATTTCTGTGACTGATAGTACATCCAAAAATAATGGTAGTCCTTTATATAAACTTATTTCCGAAATTGAATAATAAGGGGGATAATAAATTTCAGTTTTTCTGCAATATCTCCCTTAAAACACCAAATTCATATTTTAAACTTGGTTATAGGCCATCCGGACGTTAGCTCACGTGGTATCAGTCTCTTTTGCTTACGGTGTAGTTTTAGAGAGTGACTGTCAGTATTTTCTTCACAGCTTTTTAATTTTTTTCATATTCCTAAAAATTACAATAAAAAAGTAATTTTCAAATCATTAGAAATAAAAAAAGTATTCTTGTCGCATTTCGATGAGCCAAGCCGTTTTCGAGGAATATATGCTTAAAAAACAACGTGCACTTACAACACTTTTTTTTAAATATATTCTTTTGCGCATACTTAATATTTTGAAATATTACTTTGACATTTCTGTTATTTATTATTAGACTTTGATTCTTTCTTTTTTAATAATTCCAGTTTAATTGTTAATATTATTTAAACATGGGTGATTACACGTATTACACGTTCTCTGAATTAACAGACGTAGTTTTGAATTTGGGGGAATGTTTGGGATTGCTGCTGCAGCTCTAAAATGCCAAAACTGTTCCAAGTACAGAAAGCCGACTTAGGGAAACAGGAAGTCTTCATGTGGAAAAACAGAGACGCCGTCCAAGAAACGCAAAAACTTGACGTTGAAGGAAAAATATTAGGTATTGTAATGGAAGATCCTATGATAAGTACTAGAAGATTACGCTTAAGAATGGATATATCTCACCAAAGTACTTTAAGAGTACTATTAACAAAAATTGCACCTGTTCCATTATCGAAAAACTCAAAAATTATTGCCTGAGGATATGCCATTAAGAGTTGATTTTTGAGAATCGTTGATTGAAGGAACGGAAAATGCTACAAATTTTTTAACTAAAATACTTTTTACTGACGAGGCTACATTCACACGACAAGGCGTTTAATTCTCGGAAAACGCATTTCTGGGCTGAGGAAATGCTTAATGCAACAATACAAAGCCATTTTCAACACACCTTCCAAATGTATGAGAATCAGTTAGTCTGGTTGATAGCCGAGTAGGTTCTATATCGGCAGGCGTCCCTCAAGGGGCTATACTTTCCCCGACCTTATATAACCTCTACCTATCCGACATCCCCACCCTTCCTACGACCACCTCACTGTTATACGCGGACGACGCCGTTATCTGCGGGCGGTCTTTCTATGCGGAAACGGCCGTCCAAACGATATGGCGTCACCTTACTATACTAGACAACTACAACAATAACTGGAAAATTAACATCAACGAAAACAAAACAGAGACAATAACATTGCACCGAAAGTTCACCAATGTGACTACATTCACCAAAATTAAAATTAACAATAAGTTAATAGAGGAAAAAAGCAGAGCTAAGTATCTGGGGGTAACCCTGGATACAAGGCTCTGCTTTGGACCCCATGTTACAACAACATTACAGAAAACGTATGCAGCCCTCAGCAAACTGTATCCATTGGTGAACAGACGGAGCAGACTATCGACCGACAACAAATTAACACTTTACAAAGTCATATTCCGACCAATTCTGACGTATGCCCGTGCGTCCTGGAATTGTATTTCAGACGCACAGTGCAAAAGACTCCAGACTACACAAAACAAAATAATAAGACTCCTACTCAACGCCGACAGATACACCCCGATCGCTGAATTGCATGAGAGGGCCGCCGTCCCTCTCATGAGACAATATATTGACGATACGGCTCAAAAATTCTTCACACATAAAATTCAGCGATCGGTACTTACACAGTACCTGACTAACAGACGTCGACACAACGACCCTCCCCACGCACACAAATTTCTACATCAGAACTTACCTATATATGACGTACGTGACTGACGTTAGACAAACACATATAACCTTTATGACATACAGCTCCCTGACAACCCCTTCTTTACCCCCCTTTCCCCACAAGAATCCTTTTTTATTTCATTAATACACTTGTACATATATTTTAATCTTTTATACAGAAGTACTTTTTAGTTATGTGATAAAACAACTCACATTGAAGCAGGTTTTTGGAAATTTTCCTGCATTTATACATAATAAATTTTAATTTCAACGCATTAAGGTATCTTAATTTTATTTTCTTAAACTGCTTTGCAGACACAGACATAAAATTCTATTTATTTATTGGAAAATAGAGAACATGACTCTAATTAAAAATTCTTGGAGGAGTAACCATTTTCCCGGCATCACATCAGCCAACCTACCTATAAAGTTTATAACTTAATTAGCTAGGCTTTAATTATACCGCGCGCTGTGCAGGATTATAATGTATTATACATAGGGAAAATGCCTTTAAATGAAATATGTTGTATATATAACCTTGAATAAAAAATTTTTAATTGGTAATTGGTAGGTTAAGGCGCGAGGTGGCAATCGCGATTAACCACAGGGACATCGCACCACCGGGTTCGAATCCTGGCTCCGGCACTGGCACTGTCGCAAGAAATGGTTGTATGTCCGAGTTTTTTCAATGTGTAACCCCTTTCCGCACAAGCCCTGGCTTCTGGAATTGGGGGTTATCTAATTTCTGTGGTGTTTATTTATTATTTATTATATATTTCCTGGAAATTTAGATGGCGATATGTATTTTATTTTGGGCAACACCTTGCATGAAATATTAGGTAATATTTCATTGCGAAGGAGAAGAAATACGTTTTTTATCCATGGCAGCGCAACACAGCATTCTACCAGAACATGGTTTGTTATAGTACCTTTCTGTCATAGGCGAAAAGATATAAATCAATAGTTTCATAATTTTCAAAATAAACATTACTTTCAGTCCATAGTGTCAAAGCATAATAAAAAAAGTCGTTTGTATATTTAAATTAATCAAAAACTAAAATTTTTTAAATAAAATCCTGAAAAAATTCACGAACATTCGATAATTCTCAAAAAGACTAAATTCATCAATAATAACATTCAAATATTCAAAATCTCCATTTTATAAACAAAAAATTACATAATACCGTATTAAAAAATACCGCCCCCACACGAACTTGAAACACTTCAAAACTACTTTCCAAATCCGTATTCATAATATTTTATATTCATCCTATCAATTTCTTACTAGTTTCTCTTCATGATATTTACTAATTTTAATTCTGTTTCACGTTACTCCAAATTATCTAATTCCAATAGTTAAACATCGAACTCGCCATCCCCAAAGATTAACTTATATTCTCAAAACTATTTTCCGCATCTATGAAGCTAGTTACAAAATCTTACAATACTAGCAAGCTATCATCAAATCTAATTTCCACTTCAACGATATCAGCAACAAATTGTTAACTTCACGACATAGAAACCTGCATGATACATTACTGGACCACATATAAACGTAAATTGTTTACGTTTTAAGTTTATCATAAATAAGCGAATAGCCATTTCAGATAGAGTTCTAATTCTTTTTTCAAATGCTGCCCGTTTCAATGCCCTATTTTACATATAAGTTTCCAGTTCAAAATATTTCGTTTTCTACGAAAAAATCGCTCCCTCCCCGAAAAGACTGGTCGGGGCACTCTAAACGCAACGAAAAGCTAGGATCAACATCTCGGCGAGATCTAGGCCCCGTCTAAACAAAACATCTAAACAAAAGACCGGTCGTCTTTTTTATTTTTAATGAACTGACTAAGTTCAAAATATGAACTTGATATTTTAAGGGTGTCGAGAGATATTGCAGAAAAACTGAAATATATTATCCCCCTATATCGGGAAACATCGAGGGACAATTTTGGACCACCTTGTACCTATAATGCCTTTACTGTAAATTTAAAATAAAAACTACTGCAATCTGCAATACTGAACATCGTTACTACATAATATCATTAATAAAGAATTGTAATTGATTATTTACGTTTACTTCTTGTAATGTCTTGTAAATATAAATAAATATGTCTTAATCTAAATTACAGAATATTATTTTTCTCCTTTTGTTTTTTTAATTTCGATTTAAAAAACTCATATAATTCATACTTTTAATGTAGTGTAGTTACTTGAGTCAAAATGAAAAGTTATTTCTTCATTTCTATTTCGACTATCTCAAATTTTGAAGTAAAAATATGATCGGCTTACCGATAACCCAATTCGGAATGTAGACTAGTTTCGGAAACGATTTGTTGTTTAATTATCGTTCTGTATTACGAATCTAAATAAAAAATATTGTTTAGGTCAATTTATGGTTTTCATAGAGTGAAGATCTATATCATACATTAATGCAACTCACTCATTAATGATTTTTTTTCTTTTGAAAGTAGAAACCATTAACTGTAAAGAGACCCTGCATATTCGCAGGTAATTAAAATAAGTAATATTTAATAATTACTATTTTTATGGCTAATATACCTCTTTAACAAATTAACAGTTATTGTTAGCAAAATTTTTTAGCAATAAACAATGAGAACCATATTACTGATTATATTGCATATTGTACAATGAATTGAGCATTAATATTACGAAAAAATAGAATTAATCATGTCAAATTAGCAAAAGGGTACCTACTTTTTTGAAACAGAAAGAAATGGCCTAATTTTTTTGGAAAGTATTCAGAAACACTTATTGATCAAGTGTTATATGGCCTGAGGGTGTGCAAAGGTTTTTATCCCTTATTTATTTAACAAATGGCTAATGTTAATGAACAATAATTAATGTACCATTAATTAACAAATTAAAAATCTCGGAAAATAACTCACGAAATGGACCCAAAAATCTATATTCGGAGATTTTCGAGGTCACTGAATACGAATCCGAGGTCCAAATTCAAAAATTCAATATGGCGTATCCAATATGGCCGACTTTTAAGGTTAGATTGACATTTTGTTTAAAGATAAACCTCAAAATTGAACAAATATCTATACTCGGGGGTTTTCGAGATTGCTGAATACGAATCCGAGGACCAAACTTAAAAATTCAAAATGGCGGAGCTAATATGGCCGACTTTTAAGGTTAGATTGACATTTTTGTTAAAGATAAACCTCAATATTGAACAAAAATCTATACTCGGAGGTTTTCGAGGTCGCTGAACACGAACCCGAGGTTCAAATTTAAGAAATAAAAAAGGCGGAGCTAATATGGCCGACTTTTAAGGTTATATTGACATTTTTGTTAAAGATAAACCTCAAAATTGAACAAAAGTCAATATTCGGAGGTTATCGAGGTCGCTGAACACGAACCCGAGGTCCAAATTTAAAAATAAAAATGGCGGAGCTAATATGTCCTACTTTTAAGGTTATATTGACATTTTTGTTAAAGATAAACCTCAAAATTGAACAAAAATCTATACTCGGAGGTTATCGAGATCGCTGAACACGAATCCGAGGTCCATTTAGAAAATTCAAAATGGCGGAGCTAATATGGCCGACTTTTAAGGTTAGATTGACATTTTTGTTGAAACTAAACGTCAAAATTGAAGAAAAATCTGTACTCGGAGGTTTTCGAGGCCGCTGAACACGAACCCGAAGTCCAAGTTTAAAAAATAAAAATGGCGGAGCTAATATGTCCTACTTTTAAGGTTATATTGACATTTTTGTTAAAGATAAACCTCAAAATTGAACAAAAATCTATACTCGGAGGTTTTCGAGGTCGCTGAACACGAATCCGAGGTCCGTTTTAAAAATTCAAAATGGCGGATCTAATATGGCCGACTTTTAAAGTTAGATTGAAATTTTTGTTAAAGATAAACCTCAAAATTGAACAAAAATCAACACCCGGAGGTTTTCGAGGTAACTGAACACGAATCCGAGCTCCAAATTTAAAAATTCAAAACGGCGGATCTAATATGGCCGACTTTTAAGGTTAGATTGACATTTTTGTTAAAGATAAACCTGAAAATTGAACAAAAAACTATACTCAGGGGTTTTCGAGGTCGCTGAACACGAATCCAAGGACCAAATTTAAAAATTCAAAATGGCGGAGCTAATATGGCCGACTTTTAAGGTTAGATTGACATTTTTGTTAAAGATAAACCTCAATATTGAATAAAAATCTATATTCGGAGGTTTTCGAGGTCGCTGAACACGAATCCAAGGTCCAAATTTAAAAATTCAAAGTGACGGATCCAATATGGCCGACATTTAAGGTTAGATTTCCATTTTTTTTAAAGACAAATCACGAAATTGAATATTGGATACGCCATTTTAAGTTTTAAATATGGGCGTCGGATTCGTATTTACCGACCTCGAAAACCCCCGAGCATAGATTTTGGGTCCATTTCGTGAGATATTTTCCGAGATTTTTAATTTGTTAATTAATGGTACATTAATTGTTCATTAACATTAGCCATTTGTTAAATAGATAATGGGTAAAAACATTTGTACACCCTCAAACCATATAACACTTGATCAATAAGTGTTTCTGAACACTTTTCCAAAAAAAATTAGGCCATTTGTTTCTACTTCAAAAAAGTAGGTACTGTTACAGACAATCATGCTAATTTGACACGAATAAATATATGAACCATGTTTATTTTAAATTAAGAACTAACCTGTCTTCATTGTCATCTATATCCGAAAACCTCGTTTTTGAATGCAGCGAATCTGTCACCGAATGTTTCTTGCTCCTGGCATCACCATTTATTTGTTTTCCACTATCTGTAAAAGGAGGTTCCTCTGAATTTGAACATAACATTGCATTATAGCTAAAAATATGCAGAACATTGTCACTTGATTATTGCGGTCATGTTTTCGCTGTTAGTTCAGGGTAACAAAAAGAGTTATTATTCCTTAAATCAATATCGGGATATTTATCTGTTTTTGCTGGTATCAAGAGAAAGGTAAAAAGATAATACAGGGTGTGCAGGAACCTAAAATATTCAATTAAATGGTAACAGTTCTTAACTAATTTATCGATTGAAATTACCATAATAAAATGAAAATATTTACTGGCGCAGATATAAGAGAGTCAAAGTGGGCCAGCCTAGCCTATGCTCTAACGATATACAGGGTGTTTTAGTTAACATTCCCACAGCCGATATCACATATTTTTATTCGGTAAACGGTAATAGATTTCTATGGTCAATGCCTTCTTCAGGCAGTACAATTTACTATTATAACATTATCACCAGAGATAGCGCTGCAGTTTAAAAATATTTTTCGATCAAAGAAGGTTTGAAACGCCTTTCGATTAAGAATTAAATTTTAAGCAAAATTGTTCTTATTCCAAAATGTCAACTCCGCAGTAGTTCTTTTCTTTCCGACACACTGTAGACTCTCTATAGCTTGTAGTTCGTGGACTGAGGCTCGTCGTTTCCGATCGCTCTCGGTAGATAGAACGCGAGCAAAAGAACACGATCCGTTGACCAGTCCATACCTGCAGTATATCACTAGATTATCGTGCCGAGACGTGTAAAGTTTGTTCAACGAGAGTCCCGGTGTGTTTTGGGTCCCGGTCAAATTGACAAAATTAGTGATATGTTATACTTTATCACGTCCTGGTCAATAGTTCCTACAGGCACAAAGTTTAAAAATGAACAGTTTTCGAGATATCAAGGACGTAAAGACCGAAAATAGACCGTTTTCTGAATATCAAGGAATCATATTACCTTGAAAAGTACGACCTTTCGCTAAGAACTCTTAATAACTAAGTTGTAGATAATTCGATGGGGTGTTTCGAAAATGACTTTCAAGGTCATCTTAAGGTGAAATTGATTTTGATAATAGGTTTGCACATTTTTTTATAACGGAAGTGAAAAATTTGAACCCAAACAAATCCCGTGTCGGGTTGCTGATCCCGCATCGGGCACCTCCCCAGGTGGTGGATAGGGGAACGCTTTCGACGGTTAGAGACTATTTAGGGCGAACCAAAATCAGACGCTAAAATCGTACGGTGGCTTCACTTAAGTTTTATATTAACTGATCTGTGCGTTATTACTGCGTTTAAATGCAGAGTTTCCAAGCTTCTCACTTCCGTTATAAAAAATTATGCAAGCCTATTATGAAAATCAGTTCGACCTTAAAATGACCTTGAAGGTCACTTTCGAACACCCCATCTAATTACATACAACTTAGTTATTCAGAGTTTTTAGCGAAAGGTCTTACTTTTTTGGTTAATATGGTTCCTTGATATTCGGAAAACGGTCTGGTCTATTTTCAGTACTTACGACCTTGATATCTCGAAAACTGTTCATTTTTAGACTTGGGAACTTTTGACTAGGACATCATGAAGTATAACATATTACAAGTGCAGACAATTTGACCGGGACCCAAAACCCATATATTTTGTGCGGAGTCCTTTGTGTTTTCAAATGAGCAGTAGCGTCGCCTGAAGTTTTAATGATTGAGATAAGTATTTACGCTATATCTGCTTTATCGAGCTTTCGGGAAAACCGAATTATGCAAACTGGTTTACAGTGAAACAACAGAAACAATAAAAGTACTAAATGTCGGTCGTTAACGGATTAAATATCATGTTAAAATTACATTGTAGATTAGGTTACAGGTATCATTTAAATATAGACTTTATATTACGAGTTGCAAAGTGCAGAAGACAGATTGAGGAGAGTATTTAATCTGTTGCCAAAAATTGCAACATGAACAGTATTTATTAAGGAGGAATAATTTTTCCGCATATTTGTATTTTGTTTAGAAATTGCTTTACATATTTGCGACACTAGAAATTTGAAGCTACTACTGATATACTGCAGATATTTTCGGAATATCTCTAAGGTTATAATTAAAAAAATATATTTTTTTAATAGGAGATGCTCGAGGGGATGTAACAGGGTAAAAACGAAAACACTTGAAATTTGTAATACTTTTAATTATAGTTTATAAACAATTGTTTTATTATTAACTATAGATAGTAGCAACATTCAAATTTATAATTCACATATTACTTTATTAGTTAATAATTGTATTTTGACTAGTAGATGGCTCATCTTAAAAAATGTGTTACAAACCGTGTATCTCACTTAAGAGTGTAAGAGCGTAATACTTTTGCTTTGTCCGATTTAAATCAAACTGATTTCAAAAGATAGAGGCCACCAAGGTCTATTTAAGACCCCAAAATCACTTTCTATCTTTAAATGTAAGGCCATCTACGAATCTAATTTATTTGGATAAAATCATAGTAAGTCAATTTATTAACAAAACTTTTTCGAAATCATTCAAAAACCCTGAATTCGAAGTTTAGTTCAATTCTAAAAAATGAGGTCTTAATGAAAAAAATTCCAGTCCCAAATTTCTCGTGTAGATAAGCATGATCTGACTCCCTTTTTTTACTGAGACAATTCTGTAAATGTCAGATTAATTGTCAAGTAATTCTGCTGTTTATACTGTTAAAAAAATATATAGAAACAATTTTTATTAAAATGACTAAAATGATTATTTTCATCAAAACCTCATTTTTTTAACGATTCTCTTAATAAAATTTATTGATTAAAAAATGTCCATCATTTTTTGTTTTTTTTTCATATAATTTAGCATCGTAGATAGCCTTATTATATATGGAAAATGATTTTGTGGTCTTAAATAGACCTTGGTGACCTCCATCTCTTGAGATCAGTTTGATTCAAATCGGAAAAACCAAAAGAAATTTTGCGCTGTTACACTCTTAAGTGAGACACACTGTATATAAATATTTTAGAATAGATTATTCAAGCTTATTTAACCCTTCAGAAGGCAAACTGTCTGATATTCATAAGGAAATAGACTTATGAAAATTTCCCATTAGAAATAATCCACTTGAAGAATGCCGTGGAAGTAAATTTAGAGACTCTTCTCAATTTACCATGCATACTGTAAATCACTTGCTTGAACTAGTTCATGATGAAACACAAAGTAATATATCAAAATAGTTCTTTTTCTGATACTGAACAACAACTTGTTCATGGTTTTAAAATTTTATGCAACCCTCGCCTTACATTTTACATTAAGCATTAATAAAATTACCAATATATTACAGCATTATTTCTGTAATAAAAAAATCACATCCTTAAAATAATCTAATATTCGTTGTACTAACACGATGCTAACAGCTTGTCACGCAAAGATTTTCCACAGTTTTTAAGATTACATGATGAGTAGACTTTGATGTATTTTTTCTGGGTCACTAGGTATATACACATAAAAATGTCCTTATTAAAAGTTGCTTCTTCAGCAGTAGAATAACATACAAAATATTAAAAATCGGTGGGTTCTAAGATTCCATATTATCCAGTGCTATATCCTTTATCGACTCATAAGTTTCTATAAACGTTTTGTGAGTTATCGGGCACATAACTTTATTACACCGATATCGGTATAATAGCGAAATGTGTCAGAAGCTGGCCGTAAATCATAGGTGAAAAAAATTATATCTCCAAATAATTTAGCAGAAACACTTAATAGTCACTGCTGTCGTCAAGTCTTTTTACTAGTGGACGCTTATGAACTCCAGGGCCACTTCGAGAGCAGAGGTCAGAAAGGAGCTTCGGGGCATTTTAGTCGGAGAGATGCTGGGCTTTAGGGATAGAATTCTTAGTATTAATAAAAATAGTAAATTGATAAAAAAAAATATACATATTTAAAGCACTTACCTTGAATTATATTCTTCATGTTCAATTCAACAGAAGGTTTCAGATAAAAAGCAAAATTCTTGCCGTAAATAAACACAATCTGACCAATTGTTTAACGCACAGTTTGTAAATGTGAGAACTAAACACTAAACACTAAACACTTCGGTTACTTGCAAGTGAATGAACGTAAATTTCTAAACTGTAAACCCAACCCAAAAAGAGAGTTCATTAACCGTCCTTTCTGTACTGGTCCAGGTAGTTTCTTGGAAATTCCAAATAATTGATCTCATTTTGAGAGGACACGGCAGACCTCAAGTTATCTTGGTAACATTTTTGAGTTAGCGTTTTAATTTTTTTTGCGGAAAATAATGTAAGTATAAACAAATCAGAAATTCACAAATCACAAATTCTTGCGTTATACCGGGTGGCACAGGAGACATATAACACTCTGTAACTTCGCTATTTAAGAAGTTAAAATTTTGAGTTTTGGAGAAATTATGTATTATGTAATTGTACTTGTTTTGAACCTATTAAACATTTTCTTCAACTTCCGGTTTAAGTGGAAGTGAACCAAACTTTATTATTTAATACCTTGTATATATTTTTTACTTATTTGATTCGTCGTTAAATTCTATTTTCAACCGTATATCGCGTCGCAAGTGACAGTAACGTTCCCCAGATTTGCAAATAATAACAGTATTATTAATAAATCTATTTTATTAGAACAACTTTGTAATTTTGAAGATTACGCCAAAATTTATACTGATGGGACTAAAAGCGTTTTAGGCACTGGATGTGCATTTTTTATTCCTTTATTAGAAACTCAACAAAGAATAAAGCTACCCGAAGAAGCTTCTATTTTCTCGGCTGAGGCGTACGCTATCTTAGAAGCATTATTATTTATTGCAACTAATAATATTAAAAAAGGTCTTATTCTGTCCGATTCCATGTCAGTACTGAAAAGTTTAGGAAACACTATTAAAATTACTTCACCCATATTGATGAATATAACTAGAACATGCTACGATTTAAAAAAAAGGGGGCACACCATCCATTTCTTGTGGATTAAGGCGCATACAGGATTAGTCTATAACGAGCAGGTGGACCTTCTCGCTAGAAGAGCCTGTACAGATTATACGAAAAAAATTAATGAATTCCCGGTTACAGATTGTTTCCCAATTTTCAAAAAGGAACTAATGACTAGCTAGATTAAGGTGTACAACAACGCTTACATAGAAAAGCCAACTAACTATGCCCTTATACATCCGGTTATATCCCGTTATCAGTGGTATCATAATGTAACGGTCCCAAGAAAAATGTATATATTAATAACTAGATTAAAGTTTAATCATGGACGTTTTCCGTACCACCTCAACAAAATAAAAATTGTAGACAATAATCTATGCTCGTGTGGAAGAGTAGGGGATATAAATCATATTTTTTTTTGGATGTGCTCTTTTCCCTGTAGAACGAGCTGAGCTCATGAATAAACTCCTTAATCTAAATTTCCAATTACCAATAAATATGAATTATATCCTGTGCTCGGAAAATTTAGTAGCTTTTCAAGCATTATTTGAATTTGTAAACTCCACTGGAGTGTTAATATGATTAGTGTATAATTTTTTGTAAACTGCTGGTTTGGAAAAAAAAGGAAAAAAAAAGGAAAAATAATTTAAAAAGAAAAAAAGGTAGAATATAAAAAAAACAGTTTAAAAAAGAATAGTTAAAAAAAGAAAAGGAAAAATAATCTAAAAAGAAAAGAAAAAGAGAAAAAAACAGTTTAAAAAAGAATAGTTAAAAAAAATAAAGAATAAGTTTTCTACATTTATACTTGTTAATTAATTTGTTTAGTTTGTTTTTTTTGGTCGTTTTTATGTTATAGATATTAATGTTCTAACCGGGAATACTATAGGTGCGCAATAGAGTTAGAAATAAAGGAAAAAGGAAGGGAAAAAAGGGAGAAAAAAAATTAGTACATTAGGTGTCGGTTATAACGAAAGGACATTGGCTAATGGTAAATCCAAGGCATTAAAAAAAAAAAAAACCGTGTATCGCAACATGACATTTGTTTTTAAAATGACAGTTAATAGTCATTTTATTTTATTATGTCTAGGTGGCCATGATATGAACCTTGGCAGATATTGAAGCTTAGTGTGCAGTGCAATTGGTGCAGTGATATCCAAAGATCTCTGGTACGCAACTTTGTGACTCATATTCTTTTGGACACAATCAGTAGCCGAGCAACATAACTAGGTTTTTCTTATTTTTAAAAAAATCTCTTAAAAAACCCACGATATCATAAAAACCCAGATAGGAAATCCATTGTTTTATTTGCTCCACTTAAAAGATACTTATTCATCTTTTATTTTTGTTTAATAAAATTGCTGTAATCCTATTTTACTTTCTTCTCTAAAATTAGTATCTAAAATTATTGCATAGTAATGAAGATTGTTAGTACTTACTGCAACAAAAATATTTAGCAGGCAGGCGGAGAAAATAAAATAAAATAAGGTAAATTTTTTTAATAAATAAAAGACATTAATTAGTAAAATACATTTAAACAAAATTATTGAAAAACCATTACAGTATGTAATAAATTTTTAAAACGAAGGAATGAAATTTAAATGAAATATTTACTGAAGCACTAAACACAAAAAAATATGTTTTAATCTAGATGCTCCAAATGTTGTTCATTATTATCTTTGCACAATCGTGCTTTTGTGACGGTAGCTCTGAGCATGTTATCTGACTATATATATTCTGTGATGCAACGGTTGAGAATCCCCATGTTAGTCAAAGAGAAGTGAGTAAGCTCATTAGTAGAAATAAGTAGACGGTCTGTGGGTCGAATCTTAAAAACAAATAAGTTGCATGCATATCATATTCAAATGCACCAGGAATTATCTGATGACGACTTTCAAAAGCGCCTACAATTTTGTAATTGGGTCAGAGGTAAAATTCAGCATGCTGTCAACTTCTTCAATACTGCTTTATTCAGTGATGAGGCAACTTTTCATAAAAATGTATTTGTTAATAGACACAATTTCTATTATAATGCTTTGGAAAATCCTCACTTTTTTATGCAAGTTGATACACAGATGGTCTATAAACGTTTGGGGAGGAATTATTGGAGAGCATATAATAGGGCCACATTTTTTTGATGGTACATTGACTGGAGGGAGCTATTCATCTTCATTTTTTTGGAAAACTATCTGCCACAATTATTGGTAAATCTCCCTGAAAGAATTCGAAATAGGATATGGTTTCAGCAAGTTGGTGCTCCACCACATTATTTAAATGCAGTTAGAGACCACTTAAATAATACCTACCCTAATCAATGAATTGGTAGAAATGGACCCACTAAATGGCCTGCTAGATCCCCAGATCTTACAAAAATATCGAGGTTCGACGCACTATTGCCCCACCCTGTATGTATTTTACTGGAACCTGAAAATTTTATAAAATATTCTGAACAAAAATACAAAGCTTTATTGGACATAAATGAACATTTTTCGGCCAATGCACTTTTCTCCTAAAGTTAATAGTTTAAGAGTAAAAAACTCTCAAATGGCTAAAATGACGCAAATTATCAAGTTTTAACAAGCTGTATCTCAAAAACGGCCCATAGGATCGAGTTGTGGTAATTATGAATTTTAATCACCATCACTATAACTACAAATTAGCAAAGTTTCAGCTGATTCCGCCGAAGTTCAATTTTCACAAGGTTTGTTCCGAGGTCCTTTGTTGATAAAAATTATTATCCAAATTGTGTCTGTTCAAAAACCAATTGCAATAGTCTAATCTTATTCGAAAATCATTTTCATATAAATGGTGGTGTAATTGGTACTTGTGTGACTTAAATTTATGTTTTTTCAAAATGCGTCGAGCTGTTTCTCGATTTACACCAGTTTGATCATCAATATGTCTTAACGAAATAGTGGGATCTGTCTCGACAATTGCCAATACATTGATTTTCGACTCTTCATCAATAATAAAATTGTTTTCAGGAACATTTGGTTCTCTTCTAAATTGCTGTTCAACTCTTACAAAATACACATAACTGAGCAGCCCGTTTGCTATTTTTGTTACATTCCCCATAGATTAATAGCATATACCTATTTTTTCGTTTCTTGAATACATGATAAAATACATTTCAAACCGTGCTAACTTATATATAATTTAACAGTAGCTGCTTTCGTTCGTCTTGAACAAACTGAACACAATCACTAAATAGCCAATTGACTTGAGATATTTTTAAAATTCTTGATTTCTATTGGTTGCTTACTAATCACAATCACTTTGTTCAAGACGAACGAAAACAGCTAATAAATACTTATTAAATTCTTGACAAGTAAACAATTCTTAATTATCAAATCAAAATGACGTGTCTTTTTTCATTTTATTTTGTTTCAACAGCCTGCCAGTTAAATATTTTTGTTGCAGTAGGTGGTATTTTTTTTTAATACATTTATTTAACGTCGGCCTATTTCCGCTATTGAGGCCTATCACCGACGCCTGTAGACGAGCTACCCCCAACCAGGAATTTTGCCGAACCTCTTCCCTTAAGAAGAGTACGGATCTTTTACTTGCCTAACATTTAATAGACAAGGGACCGACGACTTTACATCTCCTCCGAAGGATGGTATATCCCCTATACAACCCTCGCCTAAGGTTGTATAGCTTCCGCGCATACACTGATATATAAGCCGCTGGAAGATGTGTGAGGCGAAGACGCGGTCTTCGTTGGAACGGTCACCCATCCAACTACTAACTGCGCCTGACGTTGCTTTACATTGCATATCAAAGTATGTATATAGTAAAGACGTACCTACGCCTAATCAAATTATTATTTTTTAAAATTTCTTGTCCCAATTTATATAGCATTCTTTTTAGGTATCCGATAAATTTCTTAAAACGAAAGAGAAAATGAATCTCTGTAACCGCAACGTAATAACAATGAACTTTCAGTGTTTTTTGTTCCTGGAGAAAATACCCCAATTTTGATTTTATTTTATCTAAATTATCATTCTTTAATATCCCTGTATCGTTACCACTTTCGTTCTGCATATGTATAGATTTTCTACCAAATAATAAATTTCTAATATATATATAAATTGTCTTACCACTACGTCCTGAGATGCTCGTATTTTCAAAGTCACTACTCTTGTGCAATATGCTCTTTTTTCTAACTGGCCCTATTTCTGCATGTTCGGAATTAGCGGATACCTTTCGGCTTCTTGGAGATTCAAATCCGAGGTTATCGTGGCCATGAGGTCCGTCCACTATACTAACTTTTCTACTGGCCTGATTAGGGTCTAAATGCGACATTGGGACCTGATTGGGGGATACTACCATGTCTTGGTCCACCGACATACCTGCAAGGAAAAAATATTTTTAATTTTTTTTAAAAACTGTGTTGATGACCGTTGAAATTTTTCATAAAAATAAAATAGCCCTTTCAGTTCTCACATAATATAAGGGTTAAATTAGTGCCAAGGTTCTCAAAAATATCGTCCATATAACAAAGATATGTTCTAAGCTGTATGGTTTTGCGTCAAAGACGTAGTCAATTTTAATACATGTAATGCAAAGGAAAGAAGTATGCAAGCCAATGCATTTGAATTCCATTAAGCCTTATAGTGGAGAAGCGTAACATTTTTATCTCGGAACCAGCCAGAACTATTCCGATTTTATTATATTTTTTTTAAATATCGGTCATTTAAAATACTTTACAGATTAAAAATTGACGATCTTTATTTATGTATTTAATTTATTTTTTATAATTATCAATATTATCGATAAAATAATATTATTTATTAAAGTATAACATTCAAAAAAATTCATCCAATGACAAGTAAGACTTCAATGGATTAGATATTTCCAGATGATATAAATTTTAAGAGATTTTATTGCTGCAGAGCGTATGGGAAATTGGAAATACATTTACATTATGTTGAACTGATGATTCCATTTTTTCATGTGGCATTTTCCATGTCCAAATCCTCACAAACTTATTTGCAATACATGCGAGAATTAGAAAAAACGATATAGTAGAATACAAAATATTCACCAACGATATGTACTTTACGGGGCGAGCGTAGGTGCGTCTTTACTATGTACATATTTCGGTATGCGATGTAAAGCAACGACAGGCGCAGTTAGTACTTGGATGGGTGACCATTCCAACGGAAACCGCGTCCTCGCCTCGCACATCTTCCAGCGGCTTGTATATCAGTGTATGCGCGGAAGCTATACAACCTTAGGCGAGGGTTGTATAGGAGATGTAAAGCCGTCGGTCCCTTGTCTATTAAATGTTAGGCAAGTAAAAGATCCCTACTATTCTTAAGGGAAGAGGTTCGGCAAAATTCCTGGTTGGGGGAAGCTCGTCTACAGGCATCGGTGTTAGGCCTCAGTAGCGGAAATAGGCCGACGTTAAATAAATGTATAAAAAAAAAATATGTACTTTATAGCTAGACACACTAATAAATTTTTTGGTGGTATACATCAAACTATTAAATAGACTCTTATGAAATCAATGAGCATTGAAGGTGGTCCTTATATACGAGGTGCCACAGATAGTGTTGTTTAGCAATGGATAAATAATGTTCCTTGTACAAAAGATGTCATAAAAGTGTTATCCTTAGATTTCCGGATGCTCCCAAGCCAAATCGAACTATGTTTAGGAAGTTAGTTCAAAATCTAAAAACACACGGTTCATTTTCCAAAAAAGTAGTAAGACGAAGACTTGTTGCCGAGAATGTAAGAAAAGTGAATAGAGTATTGAATTATGTTAACCAAAATGAAGAAACCTCTTTGAGACAAATTCAGAGAGACTGTCAAAAGACAGCGCAAGAGAGTGATGTGTGATATTACTTTTTTCTTAATACTAATCTACGTATTTTGTAGTTTTACATACACTAAATTACAATCAACTAGAACAATTGAGTGAAAATTGTTGACACTACAATATTCCTATAATTCTGTTTATGTCTTAGGTATTTTGCAATATATGAATTAAGAACAAATTTATGGCCAAAAACAATAAATTTCTTTATCGGACCACACTTTTGGATACGGCACCTTAAGACAAAAATTATCAATTTTAAATATTTGAAGGTTTATAAATTACTTCAAGTTTTATAGGGATTAGAAGAGGCAGATTAATTTTGACACAGCTAATCATCGTTAATTTAAAATGTTTAGTAGTATAGTTTGATTAAGTAGTAAGTTTTATAATTTACAATTTCTCTTTATCAAAATGAAAATAAACCTGCTGAATTTGTTTTCAATTTGGGAAAGCAATTGAGATAAGGAAATTATCATTTAATAGCTAATTCCGATTACAATGATAAAATACCATTAATTATTTTAGTTCCAGTACAAATAACTTCCTTGGTTTTGTGTTTTGTAAACACATTATGCGTCTTAAAAAAACACCCAGTTAAATAAACGTATTGTTCGTTCCTAGCTACCAGATCTACTATTGTCATTTAGACACAATGTGTACGTGGTAAAATAGATACGTCGTTCCATGAAGCCCTTTCACGACATCTACTGCAATGAAAGTTATCCTTCAAATCTTTGCTATAATAAAACATTAACACAATTACGAAGAATTAAGTAAATTCAGGTAACAAAAACAAAATAATAATCAAGAAAGCAACATGGAGCAATTATGGAAAGAGTATTCGCAGTTATGCCAATTTATAGAGGTCCTCCATAAAAGCGTCACTCCTTGCTTAGAAAGTTAAAATGTCTTTACCAATTAATTTAAGTATAATATCCATTTGTTTGTATTTCATGATTTCACTATTATTTCAACTATTTTAAAATAGTTGGCTATGAACAAACTTGACAATTTAATTTCTTGACAGATCATCTCAGTTAATACTTAAACTCTCACTCAATCACACTCGTTTAAGAATTTGGAATTTTCAAAAATGATTTTCACTCACATTGATCATTACACGTCACGTCACGTTGTTCGTTATATATTGCTAATGCAATTTTAACTCTGGATTAGCTCAAGTAGAATATAGAAACAGGTGTCCACAAGCACTACAGCCGAATAAAACTCTGTTCAGAAAATTAGCTACGAAACTGAAAAATAATGGTTCATTTTTAAAGAAGAAGCAAGGTTGAACAGTGTTACTGATAATGTAAATAAGGTAAACCGAGTTATTAATTTTGTAAGAAATAAAAATACAGAAAATTTGGAAACATCATCAAGAGAAATTCAAATTGCTTGTCATATAAATAAAACAAGTGCTAGAAAAATTTTAAAGAAAAATGGTTACCGGTGTTATAAAGCCAAAAAGTTCACAATTTATAAGCGAGGGACAAACCAAGGAGGACGACTTTTTGTAGGTGGCTGTTGGAAAAGAAGCGCGATCGGCACGATCCATTAATATGTAGTAAAATACTTTGGTCCGACGAGACAAATTTTTCCAATAATGGGTCTTTAATCGCGATATTCATTACAAATGGACTTCTGAAAATACATACTGGCATAGACCGACTGGGTTTCAAAATCGTTTTTCAATAAATGTGTGGATAGGTATTTTAGACACCAATTTAATAGGTCCTTATTTTTATGATGGTCACCTCAGTGGTCAAAGGTACCTAAACTTTGAGAAATGAATTTAACGAATTCTTAGATGACCTACCTTTAGAGAATCGCCACAACTTTCAATATTTTCAACACGATTGAGCTCCTCCCCACAATTCCCGTATTTGATTATTTAGACGAAATTTTGCCTCAACATTGGATAGGTACCAGTGGATTTATTCGATGGACCCTCGTTCTCCAGATATAACCCGAATGAATTTTTTTCTATGGGGGTTTGTTTTTGGTATTGAATCATTTTATCGTTTTATTTAACCATACTTCTCCACGGCAAGTATAATGCTTGTTAAAAGAATATTATTGGTTTTAAAAAAATGTTTTTATAATTACTAACGTAGTACCAATGAATAAATATGGCATGTGATATATCGTTGAAAGGGGAGGAATATACTCTATTTAATGGTGTCATTTCCCGCCCGTTTCAAAATAATTTTTTTAACAGCCTGACGAGTAAATCTCAAAATTTTGAAAAAATTAGATAAAACCTCGTTGAAACACTCTGTTTTGCAAAAATATTTCGTCTTAGAATTTTTCTCGTATCTCTTCAAATGACGGAGATATTTGGCCTAGACGTTTTCCGCATTTTCGATATTTTCCGCCATAACTCTTAAACTGGGCCATGGATTTCAAATGTCTTTAAACCATTTTGTAGGTTATATAAATCGACACAATTTTCGTAAAAATAATTTTTTTTGTACGACCGATATTAAGTGAGATATTCTCGAGGGCCCTGATAAAATGGACAGCCTATATATACGAGTTGGTCAAGACAAATTTATTTTGAAGGATTTTATTTAAATGTATATTTGAAGAAGTTATTTATTATTACCTTAAATGGGACCGGTATTCTTAATATTTTTGTGAATATATTTCGATTAAACATAACGTGCTCGGGAAACAATTAACTGTAAGTTTCATTTATATACATTAATTTTCTCTCGCCGCATTCCTTGGGATTTAAGTTGGCAGAAAACTGATTATATGTGACTAGCGATGCATGCCTTTCTCTAGCAGTACGTGGTACTATCTAAGTATGATTTGCGCACTTTTCTCTTAATTAGAAACTTCTAGCCAGAGACACGCACTTTGTCTTGTCAACTTCAAGTTTTTCCAAAAAATTTAACCATGTTTCAAGAATCCAGATCCACCTAATAAACCGTCTTTATTTACTGAATTATTTTAATGCAGAGCAGATCCATAAATAATCTGCATTCGCTGCCGTGTAAGTCGCAGTTTGGAGTGGCCGTGATAAGGTGGTAAATAAATATCGTACAAAAGATACAAGTCTCTGCTATGTTATTGTTGAGCGCAAGTTCTTAAATATTGGAAATTTACCAAACTAGAGGTAACTTCTATAGTAGCAAATAATTTAGTGCATCATAGAATATTTGCAGATAATAATTTAATAGCATATGTTCAACAAAAATTCAATAAAAAAAGGTGTAGCACGCTGTGATGCTTGTTTTGCTCGGGTAGCTGATTTGGAGATTATTCCAGGGTTCAATGTTAATATTAATTAAAATCCAGATTCAAAATAAGACATTTATTCTCCTAATAATTATATGTACAGTGTGGCCGTATCTTTTATGGCTTAGGTTGCGACAATCTTGTTATTACATAAGTACATCATAGTAATCGGAGAGAGAGAGAGAGAGAGATTGAGAGAGAGAGATAGAGAGAGAGAGAGAGAGAGTGTGTGTAACATATTTCCTCTATGTACGTCGTAGTAACCCCAATTCTCTAATCGAAGTTCCAGGACATAACAGACGCGACAAAGAAATCTGTTTCAGGAGAGATCCAGTTCAATACACTCGAATCAATCTGAGAGGAGGTCCAGTTCAACGCACTCGAATCCTCACTAACAGATATTTGGCCAGCGGCTGCCACGGCGCCGAAGAAGCTTGATCTTCCGGTTATCCCAGTTCAATACACTAGAGAAAGGTGAAAGCCAAGCTCTGAATTTACTGGTTTCTGGCTAGCTATTTTATACCCACAAATCACGGTCACGTGGTTTGCACACGGCACGAAATGCACACGGCACGCAAGTTGCGGCCTGGTGAAGTCAGAAATAAAAGTTAAAAAAAAGAACTAATCAGGTATTGAACTAATCTAAAACTGAACTACTTGATCCATGCATGATTAAAATAAGTTAAACTGGAATGAAAGTATACAGTATTCCTGTAGTATTGTATACTTCATTACACTGCCTTGTTGATAAATTTTTTATCAAAAAGCAAATTATTTTTTGTATGAAAATTAAAGTTCCTCTTAAAAATTTGAAACGTATTACGCGCTTAGCACACAATAATAATAAATCCTCAAAACAGATACCTACTCGTTATTCCTTTCACTGGAATTGAAATACCTCAGCATATTTTATAAATAAGGTATATTATGAATTGCGTAATTATATTTTTCCAGTTATACAATGTTTCAAATGTTTACTGTTTAGTCATGCATCCAAAAAATGTCGATCTAACACTAATAAATGTTATAAATGTAGTTTTTCTCACAACGGTGATTGTCCTAATTCCTGTAGTGTATTATGCGTTCATTGTCAGTTAAACATGCATTAGTCTATAGCAATAGATTGTCCTATATACGCCAAATAACAAAAAATTAAAAAACCAATGGCTAGACTAAATTTATCATTAAAGAAGTCCAGGAGGCTTCGAACTCATATTATGCTAATGCCCTTAAAAGCAATAGATTTAACCCTTAATTGATGATATGAATGCTTTTCCACCCCTGTCAATACAGAAACGTAACAAAAACAATTCTTTGCCTTCTACCAGCACAAGACTGCTACATCCTAGTACCAACCCACCTAAAAAGAGAAAATCACCAGAAGCACCCCACTTTGAATTCAAAGAGAGTCAGTCCTAGGTCTTTGAAACGCGTTCCACTAACTATGCTAATGTACAGTGGGGGTAATATTTTGAATATGCTACATTTCCTTTATTGATAAATAAGTTCATTGGACAAACGCCTAGCCTTTGAGCCTCTAAATGTTTATCATATAGGAATGAGATGAAATTTTTCCCACATATACAACTGTCCTTTTCATGTGAAATATCAGTTAATTAAAGGCAGCTATTTAGAAAAGCTTCCCGGAATCCATTAAAAACGTGGAACATCACAAGACCTATAGTAGAATGCAGGTTTTCACGGCCGTTGTCTAATGAAGTAGTTTCTTCCGGGTCTTGCCGTGGTCGTCGAACTTAACTTGACGTTTCGCTGATCATCTTGTCAGCTTCTTCAGAAGGATTCTAAAGACTGAATTTGTTGTGTACATTCCTCGTTATATACCTAGGCGCCGCTTCGCTTCGCTGGTCATTGGTCGTGCTTAGTTCGCTTCGCTGCTCATTCGTGTGTTTGGTTGGCCGTGCTGGTACTTGGCAATACCAGTCTCCACGTGTTACTAAGTCGATACCCATCCTCTCTGTTAAAGTTGTTCACGTTTTTCATAATTTCCAGTGATTCCCTAATGATTCGCGGATAATAGCGCGTATTCTGGAAGAAACTACTTCATCACAAGACCTGGGCATTTATCTTTCAATATATTTCCTCACAAGATATAACATTGTCATTTTCTTCTCTATATCAATCAAACTCTATCCCCATGTCTTGATCTTGATACTGGGGTTGTTAAAGAGGACAAAAATGGTAACAACAGTATAAACAGCACTTATTTATAATGTTTACCAAAAAATAGTTCGGTGAAAATATCTCCTGCAAAATTAAATGCACGTTCGAGTGTGTATTTATCAGGATTGTTTTTTCTGGGGTTAATTAACCATTGAGAATGTAGTATTATCTCGCAAATCACGATGAAGTTAACACGGGAACAAGAGAAATGGTTGCCAGCCAGCCTGGGCAACTTTTAAGAACAGCACATTGAGAGGATAATTTTCATCAAATGCAAAAATAAAATAATAATATATACACAATTATTGTGTGCATTTAGATACTAAGGGATTGCTGCTCTTGGCATTATGTGCTTTTTATCGCATTTGATTGCTTATTTAATTGAAATGCATTTTTCTGTAGAAATGTCTAAGTTGATCCAGTATTTTTATGCTGTTAACCCATACTACTTTATTATTAGATTTAGAGTAATAAACAAAATGTAACATTACAGCGTAGCCTCCTTCCATATTGTAAGAGAAGATAAAATTAATAGCCCATTCATATTAGCACAAATATGAAAAAAAAATTACGTTTTGCCGCTTGGGGATTAAGCTTGTCAAGGGATGTACTTTCAAAATAAAAAGAGTTCCCAATCCACAAGTGGGAGTTTCATCCCTAAAACCCACCCCTAAAGTGTAATTCAGTAGTTTTTTGAGTTGGAAAATCGTTTGACCTACAAAAAAATTATACTTACAAAAAAAATGTTGTTTTTTAGGTTTTCGCGGGTGTTAAATGAAGTGTTATTGTAATTCCGGGTGCTCTCCCGCGTCGATGGTCGACTCCTCCAGGAGTCACGGTTGTCTAAACGACATTTTGGCAGAATCTCATCTTCCATCTTCAGGTTCTCACTGAAAGCTGCCTACTGCTGCCCCTCGTTGCTCGAACTGAACTGAGCCAAATTAGCTACACCGTGCTGATAAGGACCGAAAAGTTCGAAACACGTATACACGGTTGCACTATGTCATTTCTGCGGGCTTGCCCACGAATTTGTTTCTTCGCTAATTGTCCTGTTCCCGCGGTAACACTTTTGCACGGCACCCTTTTAAGCATGGGGTGGCCAGAGCGGATTTTTAAGGTGGGTATGCCTAATTGGCGTAAACCACAGATCATTACTTATTGTAGTGTAAACTTACCTATAATATTACGTAATCTATGCTTAAATAGTTGTATCGCGTTTGAATGGTTGGCAAGAATGAATGATTGGAAGATAGTCATACCTTGTTCTGTCAATCAAGCAAGTACGTAGTTTTTTGTATCATAAAATGCTAATAAAATACCTAAATGTCAGACGGTGTTTTATTGAAATACATAGCACTTATTACCATTTACGAGAAAATAAGTAATATAATACAAGTGTATCCACCATCCCTTTGAATAGGGGTACCCTCGCCCACGTGGGACTTCGATGCCTAAATTCCTATATTTGACTTATTCCGTACGTGTTTAAAAGGATAAGCGTTTACTCAGCGGAAGTATCTGGTCATTTTTAAACTCGTAAGCTTTTAGCTGATTAGCGCTTTCATTACAATAACCATGAACGAGAGCCATAACAGTAAATTCTACATGAGTAAATTACGTGGCCGTTGCAAATGTATGTGGAAAATCACACGTAACTTTAACAGATATGTCAAGAGAAGTGCTGAAAATAAACAATTCAATTGTTTAATTAATATATAAATTATTTTCCATGGCCAACTTTTCATCAAACAAACAAAATACAATAATAACCAAAGTGTAACCGTCCATAATTAAAATAATCTCGTTTACAGACTAGAGTCGGGTTTATAGTTATGGGATATTTTTGTTTATTTAACACCCTGTATGTTCACTATCTTTAATATCTAGTAGTTTAATAAAATAGCTAATGTAAATACTGTTATCGCCTGAATTTTTTTTAAGTGAAAATAACAAAGTGAAATCTAGTTAAAGATAATCTATAGAGATTTGGAATTTGTAAAAACAATCTTCGATAATATTGTCCTGACACTTTGATGTATGATTATTTGCTAAGGCTTAGAGGATTTGACAAATCATTTTTCCGCATATTATAATAATATAGGTCACATTTTCATGTCGTGCTATGTAAGACACTTAGAATCTATTGTTTTGAAATACTTCCTTATTAGCATTTTAACTGATATTAGTGGTTACGTAGAGAATTCCACTTAAAGTAATCATAGGAATGTCTAGGTAACTTTTTAATTTAATCATGCATTTGTAATTTATGTAATAAAAATAAGTAAATAAGAAAATGGTGTCTCCAATAACGCTTTGTTTATGTTTAGCGTTTACGTGTTTTCCTTAATTTTCTCTTAAAATAGTGAAAATAATTTTGAGAAAATAAATATCAATACAAAAAGAAATTGGCGTGAAATATT
Organism: Leptura quadrifasciata; assembly: GCA_963675555.1. NCBI lineage: Eukaryota > Metazoa > Arthropoda > Insecta > Coleoptera > Cerambycidae > Leptura > Leptura quadrifasciata. The sequence goes on from OY776676.1 coordinate 136,827,744, forward strand.
TCGGAACAGTCATTTGTTTATTAAAGCAATATAGCACACGAAATTATCTTTTATTCATTATTTGTACGGTGTACAATAGAACATCTACTGTACACTAGCTTTTTCTTCGACAGAATGTCTCATAAACTCACGCAAGCACAATTATAAATATTGCAATAAATGTTGTACTATTTTTGTTATATACTGTCGCTACTATCTTTGTTTCATAATGATTTGGTGAGAAACGGAAATACATCCAGTTTACCAAAGTTATTGAAGCTTGAAATGATTGAAATTTCGGAAAACGTTCTATATATTATTGACGGTGGGTATCAACTACATAATTTTTTAAGCCCCAAGAGCACGTAAAAGTCGGAGTAAATTCCTTAAAATCGATTTTCAAATGCATTTCTCAATTCTTTAAAGTACATTTTTTTCTACAAACATTTCGTGTTGAGGCTACCACAAATAGTTCTACTGTGTGACGCCACCACGAACGGTATCGCGTTTTCAGTCACATTTAAAAAATAATGTTTTTTGTGAAATATACGTTTTATTATAATGTTATCTGATGTTTTTTATTATAATTTTCTTATTTAAATTTTTATGCAAGTTCCCTACTCTATGTCATATTGCATGACGAAATTATTGAGAAAAAATCTTAACTGCTTGTAACAATGTAATAAAAAACAAAAATACAATAGTTAATAAATACAGCAAAAAATAATTAAATTAAACATTTGAATTGCGTGTTATTTGCTTCTTGACATTGTCTAAGCCGAAACTGAAAGTCTTGCAAGATATTAGTAATTGTTTCGGGTCCAATTCTTCCAATTTGGTACTACTTTATCTTGTATATCCTCAACATTGTTCTATCAAAATAATCGTTGGATTTAGGTAACCCCATAAAAATAATTCAATGGGGTTAGGTCTGGAGATCTAGCTGGCCACTCTACTGATACGCGTCTGCCAATCTATTTGGGAAAATTCTATTGAAATATTTACGCACTATTACCGAATTATGTGGTGGTATGTCATCCTGTTAAAACTATATAGAGTTTTCCGATATATTAGAATTCTCGCCATTTGGATACAGTGTAGTCTTGGAATTATATTTTGTTGGACCAGCTCCAAATATTTTTAACAATTTAATGAACTTTCAATAAAAAATTCACCCAAAATTATAGTCCCAACAATTCCATCCCACTCGTTAATTTTCTGTGGAAACTGGGTATGTGTCTTCATCATCCAGTGTAGGTTTTCATGTGACTAATATCGATAATTTCGCCTAATTTCAGCGTCATATAAACAGAACTAAATTCACTTCATATGGATGCTATTTATTCTTTTTCAAATATTTTACAACAGTCGACTGACCAATCGACTGCTCTGTTGCGACTTCGCAACTTAGCATGTGAGGATTGTCTTCAATTGTCAGTAGAACATCTAACTGTTTATTTTCTGAAAGTGCAGGACGACTTCTCTTGAAATTATCCCTTGCATGACCACAATCTGGAAACTTCTTTTCTATTTTGCTAGCAGTTTATTGTGCAATAAGTCGATCAGAGTATTTACCATTCAATAATTCAAAAACCAGAGTTTGTATTGTTTAAATACAATGTGACAAGCAAAGTCTAACGTTAACAGCCAGGGTAACGAAAAAGGTGTAAGTCGTAAAAAGTTCCTCTACTAGGGTTCGACCATAAGTAATGCACGTGTGTTCTATTAATGTTAAATGATTTTATAGCCAAAAACTTACAAATAACAGCCCTAGAAAACAAAGTCCCCATATTAACTTCAGTCTCGTCCAAATCGCTATACGAATCCCCATTAATATCATTTAACTTCTATTTATATTAATTTATGATTATCTAGATCAACGTCTAATTTAGTTTCAAAACCTTTTAAAATATTCAATTTCAGTTATAAACCCATAAACTCCAAGTCCCCCGAATGTAACTTTTTTCAATAAAAAACTTACTTTTTTTGGAATTGGATGTGAAATCCATTATCCATTAGCTTGTCACTTAATTTTAAAAAGAGAATAACAACATATAAAATAAAAAAAACGATGAAATACCAATACGAACCTAATACGAATTTAAGGGAAAATTATTAGTCGACCAACAATGAGGAAAGGACAGTATTACACTCTTCCCGCTCAGAGAAAAAACTTACTTTTCTTCAACAAATTACAGATCAAATGCTTATACGCTAAAGCTCTCGCCTAAACTCCGAAATCTCGCGCGTTAACTCCGAAAGCTCCGACTCACACATTCACCGTTCATATAGAAGTAGAGGCCTTCGTAAAAAATTAGCGAGAACGCCAGTCCATTCTAGTCTCGCAGTTAATCTCAAATAACTTCATAGCCACTTCAAGTAGAATGACGAGAATCACTTCAAAAGTTGCCCCTTATTAATGCCCAACTTTCTATATAATTTTCATTTCCAAAAAAGTCTGTTTTCAATGCGAAAAACGCTCCCTTGCTGAAAGGAATGGACAGTGCACGCAAACGCAGGGATCAACGATTAGGCGAGACTACTGGAACCGACGAAAGGAAACACTTTTGGCACTATATAAGACCGAGAATTTTAAGCTCATGCATATCAGTTCTTCAATGATTACTTGATTATCCGTTGCCTAAGCATACTGCATGTTCGTACTATACCATACCTCGCCGTCGCGAGGGAATTTCCCTATAACCGAGTATTGCTAGGCTGCATCCTTGCTAGAACAAGCAGAAAGCATCTGACGCCTTCGCCGCCGTGTTATATTTATATAAAGTAATTTTTTTTAGTTTTATTACATTACATACTTTATTTATTTTTTCACTTTTTCATACTATTTTTTTATGGACAAATTTCTGAACGGCGAATAGTTATCTGACTATATATTGCGTAGTAGATATACCAGCCTTCAGAGGAGATGTGAAACCGACGGTCCCTTGTCTATTAAATATTAGGCAAATAAAAGATCCCTACTTTTCGAAAGAGAAAAGTTTTGGCAAAATGTCTGGTTGGGGGGTAGGTCATCTACAGGGCCGGTGTTAGGCTTCAGTAGCAGAAATAGGCCGACATTAAATAAATTTAAACAAAATTTTCCTAATGCATTACATTATAAAAACGATGTTCTAAACATAGCAGTCTACTGACTTTTGCAACGTTTAAAATATAACTAATATTAATCACATAATATAGCTCCCATCCAGGTCATTGGTTTGTCGCTGTACAATATTCGGAGTCGAAGCCTTCAGTGGTCTGCTTGTTGATACGCCCCTGGACGTCAAAATAGGCTGCCGCTGATTGCTGCCGTTAGTCCCTATTAGTGGTAGTTTACATGTGAAAATGCATACCCGGACTCAAAGTGGATCTGAAGAAAATAAATAAAATCTACTTAATCGGCGTCATTTTTAAAGGACTCTAGTGATCTTAGGAAGCATTTGCGAACCTATGTTCATAGTATGTTATATATAATTTGCTTTTATACAGCTAACTTTGCCATCTACCGTATCCTAATCTCCAAGAGGTTCTATCTCTAAATCCGTCTTCTTCTATTCCTCTTTTTGCATAGCTTCTTTTATTTATTTTTCCCAATTCTTTCTTGGTCTTCCCCTTTTTCTTCTTTGCAAGTCTCCATTTACAAATCTTTTGTGATATTCTATCCTGGTCCATTCTCCTCATGTATCCATACTATAGTAGTTGTTTCCTTTCAATTTTATCTATTAATGATGTGTCAGCTTGCATTATTTCTCTTATTATTTCATTTCTTTCATGATCTAATAGTACCTTTTTACAACATCGTCTCATCTCCGTTGTCAGTATGTTATTCTCCATCTTCTTGTTCAATATACACACTTCACTTCTATAGGTAGCACAACTTTCGACTAATGAGTTAAACATCCGCGTTTTAGTTTTATTTGAAATATTGCCATTCAACAGCATGGGATGTAGTTGTCTGATTGTAGTTTTCCTTTTTTCGTTTTATTTTGTATATCTATTTCGTCTTTACCATCGAAAATTAATGTAACCTCTAGATATTTATACTCATATGTCATGTTCATCACTTCATTGTCTACAATTAACTCTTCTCCTTGTCCTCCGATTACCATATATTCGGTCTTATCCATATTTATTTCCAAACCCCATCTCGCATACTCTTCTTTTAGCTTCGTAAACATATAATTGATGTCATCTCCGTCCTCGGCTAGAATAACCGGATCGTCAGCGAACTCCAAACTATATAATATGTTCTTCAAGAAGCGTTTCTATTGACCTACACTTCCTTCTCCAATCTCTTAGTACCCTATTTACATATACTTTAAAGTTGGTGATATGTAGCATGCCTGTCGCAGTCCTATGGCGAACTCATATAATTGTTTAACAATATTAATATGGTTTGAATTCAAGTGTGCTTCTAGAGGCAGAATATTAAAATATAATATTTCAATCGCAAACTCCTCTATAAAATCCTTATTTTACTATAAGGAACGTAAATAGACTGTAATCAACAGCTACACTCCGGGATATGTGCCCCGCCGAGCGCTGAATTACGAGTTTCAAGCCCGGCGGTGTTAAGTGTAATAATTACATATTGCCAACAGAACGCTAATGCTTCGACTGCAACAAACACCGGCCGAAAGACTAATTTCTACTTAAAGGAGCTCTCGTGCCAGTCGTCCACACCACTTGCAGACTGCAGTTTCGAGCTGTTGGCTCTCATCCTTCGACTATTTGGTACATTTCGATATCCTTAGGATAGGATCCTCGTGTCTGTCGTTACAGCTTACCTCGCACTGATGAGAGCCAATAGCTCGAAACTGCAGTCTGCAAGTGCTGTGGAACGACTGGCACGAGAGCTCCTCTAAGTAGGAATTAGTCTTTCGGCCGGTATTTGCTTCAATCGAAGCATTAGCGTTCTATTGGTAATATGTAATTATTACATTTAACGCGAGTTTGCGACTGAAATATTATGATTTAACATTAATGTAGTTTGTTTATACCCCGCTGTCCTTCATTACATGCCATTATTGATTTACAGGGACACTGTCATAGGCCTTCTTTAAGTCTATAAATATAACATGCAGTTCACGACCGTGTGCTATGCTCTTTTTTGTCAGTTGTTTTATATAGAATATATAATAGACACAAGACCTTCCAGGCCTGAAACCACTCTGTTCCTCCGAGTCTTTTATTTGTTCCTCTATTCTTGATTTTACTATTCGTCCGTACAGTCACGCATAGAAGGCGTAACACTAATTCTCCTATAGTTTTCGCATTTAATCTTACTGCCCTTCTTATATATAGAGATTACATATGCGATTGTCCATTCCTCCGGGACTTCACCTCCCTTTAGACAATCGGTAAACAACCTGACTATTGCTTCTATTATTACGATTCTTAATAAGATCTATGGACATACCTCCAGGACCCGCAGCTTTGCTATTTTTCATATATTTCACTGCTTTTATAACTTCCTCTGTTGTTAATTCTCTTACGTCTTGGTTGACCAGTTCACTTATGTAATCTACTTCCTTAAAATTATTTCTGTCTTCATTTAATAGAGCTTGATAATAATTCTTCCAATTGTCTATTCCAATTGGACCTATAATTTTTACTTCTATTGCACTGTTTTTAAGTGTTCTTTTAGTTTTCCATGCGGGTCTAGACTTTGAGCTTCCTATAAGTCTGTCTATCTCATCACATTTCCTTTTCCAGAACTTGTTCGAAGCTTTCTTTTTAAACTTCATAGTGTAATGATTTTCTGCCGAGGTATACACCTCAGGGTCGTTTGGTAACTTAATTTTATACCAGGTTCGTTGTTCGGCAATCGTTATATAAATGCCCAGGCTTGTGAACCTAACCTTACAGCAATCTGACCATTACTTATACGCCAGTGCCTCAGCTGTACTTAAATAATAAATAAAAAAAATAAGGGCGCCACGTAATTTTAATCTGGCTGTATAATATACTACTTTAGAATATATTTCGTCTAAAATTACGAAACCACAGAAATACAATTAAATATTTGATTTTGCAACGGTCAGTTATCGTAAGTGTACCTCATAAAAAAAGGAAGTCAAGGAGCATTCATGTCACACCCAAAAAAAATAGCCGCAAATAATATTTAAAATTAGTTTAATAGAAAATTGGCTTATTAAGAGAAATCGAGAACAGCAACGAAATTTGTTCGAGCAGTGTATATGAAAATTTTAATTCAAGTGGACAATAATTCAGAATTATAACATATATTGTGCATATAATATAATATAATCGTTTGTATCGTACCCCAAACGTGATCACGTACGGTAGACAAGTCATATAATTTTTTTTTTTTATTATTTTTTTTTTATTAGCCGTTACTCGAGTCCGAGTATAAAAATGTTACAGTCGATAAATTGTGTACAATAAAAAACAAGTAAAAGGTGTAGTCCTTTGTAATTCCCATTCATCTACGGTGCACACGACTATGGCTATAGAGGCCAATTCGGGAGAGCACATGTCGACCGCAGTCAGGACAAACATAGACCTGGTTAGGTCTTGGATTCGGCCTTCTTGCAGCAACATTTCCTTGATAGTTGGCCACAACTCCTCGCCATTCGGTTCTGTCCGCTGCAAGTTGTTCCCATTGCTCGTCTGCAATACCGCAGGATTTTAGATTTTCATGGAGAGCGTCTTTGAACCTCTTTCGTTGACCGCCACGCCTTCTTCTACCGCTTAGCAATTCACCATAAAGTGTACATTTAGGAAGGCGGTTATCATGCATACGATGAACGTGACCTGCCCATCTTAGGCGTGCTCTTGAAATAAGCACCTCAATTGGAAGGCTGTTTGCTCTCCTGAGTACTTCCACGTTTGATATGTGATTGAACCAACGAATTTTCATCATACTTCTGAGGTGTCTTTGCTGAAAACGTTCTAACTCTTTCACATGACGACGGTAAGTGACCCAGCTTTCACATCCATATAGCAGTGTTGGAATGACAACTGCTCTGTAGACAGCCATTTTCGTTGACAAAGCAAGGTCGTGGTTGTCAAATACTCTCTCTCTAAGTCCCCAGAGTGCTCTAGATGCAGCGTTAGTTCTATTGCGAATCTCGCTGTCCATGTTTGCTTTGTCATTAACAACGTTGCCTAAGTAATTGAACTGATCCACCACTTCAAGAGAATTTTCGTTAAGTGTAATGTCTATTTGGTTCACTTGATGAGGAGTTGACATAATCTTAGTCTTTCCAATGTTGATTTTAAGTCCTAAGGAATCATAGCTCTGGGCATACACATCTAAAAGTTCTTGAAGCTCTTCCGGCGTAGAGGCTAAAAGTGCACAGTCATCCGCATACTGGAGATCACAAATGAATCGTGTGCGTGTCTTCGTGAAAGCTCTAAAGCGCTCTATGTTAAAGAGACCGCCATCAAAACGGTATCTGAGACCTATTCCTCTGACTGTCAGTTTGTTGTCAACAATAATTGTTAGAGCAGTGGTAAACAAATTAAAGAGTAGGGGTGCCAGGACACATCCCTGCCTAACTCCAGTGAGGGTTTGGAAAGGTTCGGTTGCCTCATTATTATACATAACCTGGGCGTTGTTGTTTGTATGTAGACTGCGACATACTTCCACAAATTTTCTAGGGATACCTAAGCGGAACATAATTTTCCAGAGCACTTCCCTGTCCACCGAGTCAAACGCCTTGGTTAAATCAATGAAGGCCATGTGAATTTCTCCTTGATGTTCGAGTGCTTTTTCTTGAAGCTGTTTAAGTGTGAAGATTAAATCCGATGTGCCTCGGTTTGGTCTAAAGCCACTCTGTGTTTCAGGAAGTAACTTTTCCATAACAGGTGTTAGCCTATTTGCCATCGCTTTAGTGAGTATCTTCCCTCCAACAGCCAGGAGAGCTATACCCCTGTAATTTCCACAGTCCGCAGCGCTCCCTTTGTTTTTGAAGAGGTTGATTAAAAGTGTATCCCGAAACTCCTGCGGAGCTTGACCACTTTCCCACACGACATCAAACAGTTTTTTGAGGTAGGGTATGAGCTCTGACGACACAGCTTTAAAGATCTCAGCTGGGAGTGAGTCGGCGCCGGGAGATTTGTTATTTTTTAGCTGCTCAATGGCGGTTAAGATCTCTTCCGTTGTTAGTGGTTTATCTAAGTCTTCGAAGGTGTCATATTGAGGGATAAGATTTATCATATCGTGATCGGCTTGACTTTGCTGGTTAAGAATGTTAGAGTAGTGTTCTTTCCATCGGGCTCTTATTTCCTGGTCTTCTTTGAGGAGATTTCCATTTAAATCTTTAATAGGGCACATATTTTTCCGACTGGGGCCGTACACTGCTTTTACTCCTTGAAAGAAATTCCTGTAGTCGTGTGAATCGGCGTACCTTTGAATTTCTCTGGCCTTGCTTGCCCACCACTCGTTCTTTATTCTTTTGATTTCGCGTTGCGTTTCATACTTAGATTGGGTAAAAGCTTCTGCTTTTGATGAGTCGTTGGGGTGGTTGATAGCGTTTTGGAAGGCAATATGTTTGCGGTCAAGAAGGTCTTGCATAAAAGCTTCATTATCATTGAACCAGTCCTCCTGTTTTTTACTTGCTGCAGTGCCAAGAATTTCCTCACTCGCACTTTTTAAACTGTCTTTAATTTGTGTCCAGGTAGCAGCGACATCTACAGAATTGGTTTCTTCTAGTGCACTCAAATTCTCTTGAACTTTTTGCTTCAGCTGTTCGACGGTTTGTTGGTCACGCAATTTACTAATACAGAGACGGAGTCTACGTTTTACTTGAGTTCTTCGGTGTTTGGGTCTCATATCAATTTTCATTTTAGAAACAACAGGACGATGATCGGTCCAACATTCGCTATCAATGCGCGCCTTTGTAATTTGGACGTCCTTGAGATGCTTCCTACGTACGATAACATAGTCCAGTAGATACCAGTGACCTGATCTGGGGTGACGCCAGGTGCCTTTAAATTTATCCTTTTGTCAGAAAATGGTGTTTGTTATAACTAGATCATGTTCGGCGCATTTAGTTAGGAGTAGTTGACCGTTAGCGTTCATGTTGCCCAAACCGTTCTTGCCTATGATGCCTGGCCAGGTGTCTGCATCTCTCCCTACTCTAGCGTTAAAATCGCCAAGAATAACGAGTCGTTCCGTTTTAGGTATTCTACAGAGGGTTTCTTCCAGCTGTTGATAGAAGCTTTCCTTGGTTTCGTGACTTGCATCCAGAGTGGGAGCGTAGGCGCTTATTAGATTTACCGCGTTGCCATCTGATAGCTCATAGCGTAGCAGCATTAGACGCTCGGATAGGCCTTGTGGTACTTGTGTTAAGTTGGATACAAGTTGATTCCGAACGGCAAATCCTACTCCATGTTGTCTTCTTGAATTGGTGGGAAGACCTTTCCAATAGAAGGTGTAGTACTTTTCTGTGAGAGAGCCTTCCTCCAAAAATCGAGTTTCGCTGAGAGCTGCAACGTCAACATTGAGTCGGTGAAGTTCTCTATCTATTAGAGCAGTTCTTCTTTCAGGCCGATCGGTGCGAGTGCTGTCGTTCAAAGTACGAACATTCCAAGCACCGTAGATGAAAGAATTAGTTTTCTTGGATTTAACTTGTTGGTGTTTTTTCGACATTCGATGAGGTGTCCCTGTGGGCACCCTCCCCCGGAGATCCGATCGGGAGGGTATTTTACCTCCGGATGATTTTGTCCCACTTGAACGCTCCATCATTTTTTTAAAGCCTAATCGACTGAAAACGAAGCTGCATTTGAAGTTTAAGCTGGAGCAGGTATGCAACTGACCAGCTCGGTTGCGGAAGGCGAGTGGTGTGGTCCCATGGCACAGAAGGAGACTGCGACGATGGGGTAACCAAATGATTCCAAAAGCAACCTTTGTGTGCGGTGGGTTATTTTTACCGCACTCTTCGTGAGAAAGTGGATGTGCTCACGGCAAAAGGTAAGGGTTATTCCGCCCTTACTCGGTCGTTAGAGCCTCGTTAGTGAAAACAAGGTGCACCAAGTTCAAATTGAACTCATCGCGAAGGTGAGGTTAACAATTGAGTAGGAGAGGCTATAACTTGCGCTTCACTACCCCATTACACCCCCATATAAATTAATTATATAATATATCTAATGATTTGCAGTGCCTTAAGTGCACATTTACAGGACTTAATTAAATGATTGGATTTAACCTATTTGCATTGACAACGAGATATCAATAAGTACTGCACATTTAATTAAACAACATTGCTCAAATACTAGCAATAAAACAACCTTAAAATCATAGAACACGGCACTATAAATTTAGGAAATAAATTACCTCGATTTCTGTTATGTATGTAAAGATAAAATGTTAAGATCAAATGCGTAACGTTATATGGAAATAAATTTGTTAGGCTTAGCTGTTTTTGGTGGAGCTCCTTGGACTGCAACACTGGAAATCTGGTTAGAGGTAAGGCCCACTTGGAAAATTTGCTTCCCTTCTTAAATTCCTTAATTCAATATCCGACTCCTACGTACACTAACTTGGTTACCATTCAATTTCTCTTGCAAATGATACAGGAAATAGACAAATTTTCTACAGATATTTGAATTTTGACAAGACAACCCCAAACAAAAACCCTAAAATAATTTTAAGAAAGTTAGAGAAGGTCTCAAATGGCATACCTGATTACTTTACCTCTAGTATAAGAGGGTTTTATGTCCAAATAAATGAAAATGGTTAGATAATCTAACTCCAAAAGAACGGTGACGCGAAAAATCCCAAAACGGACAATTTCCAAGTCTTCAAACAAAAATATCTTCTCCAATCTAGAGAACTCGACAAACCAATTGGAAATTATTAGTATTTAGGTCCATATATTATATCCCTGCACGGATGTTTATAAATTTAAACAAACTTTATATGAACCAACAATGCCAGTCACCATACCACATAAAAAGTTATCTCTTCCAAAGAAAGTAAATTCCTTGACCACACTACAATATGTCTGTCTCTAATGATATCCGCAACCAGGTATACACAGACGATAATTTTAAATTACTCATTTCATCGCCTCTTAATAATTAATATGCAAATTATATTCTTGATTACTTTAGAACGTTACAATAGTTTTATCTCATATAGTACTCTAGATTGTCATTCCACCAAACATCATTATTTCTTTCCATATTTTTATCTGTTTGTCACAATGCTTCGTTTGTAACTTCTTGAATACATATTTTGATGAAGTTATACTGTTCTTCGATTGTACCAGGTTCTGAATGATTTTATATAGGAACCTGGTCGATTCATCGAAAATACTGTCTAGATTATATTTGGGCCACTGGGCGACTTGGTTAGTTTCATTTACATCTTTTCCTTTATTCACTTGGTGTTTAAATGAAAAGAATAACTTTGCTCTTACTAGATAATGGTCAGATCCACAGGAAGCTCCTCGTTGTACTTTCACAACTTGGACTTTAAGAGCGGGGTTTGACTTAACAATTATGTAGTCTGTAATATAATTGTCTATTTGTGGGTTGAAACCAGGTGTATTTATGTATTTCTTGGTGATGAAAGAAGCCATTCATTACCTTCAGATCTCATTGATGACATACTTCTATTAATCGTACTCCATTGTCGTTAACCACTATCCTGTCTATGTTCATAGTAAGTTTTTAAATATTTTTTTGTACCCAAATTGTTGATCGTTCGTTAACGTATATAAACGGAAATCCGGACACCCTGTATAGTTATTCTAAATAAATACAACTATTTCGATAATAAAATATCTGTTCCGAAATACTTTACATCCAAAACTGGATTTGCCTTGAACTAAAAACTCATAAATAAATCCTAAGGATTTAGCAGCAAATTCGCATTTAATACACAACTTTCTGGAAATTAATAGGCTATTTTAATTAATAATGTCTTGCTTAATAAATATTTACTAGTGTTAAAGTTCATGGTGACTAAGCAGTAAATTGGATCTGACTTCGTTTTTTAACAAAATATGCAGAAGATACTTTTTCAAATGGTATCCAGCGTGAAAATTTAAAGATAACAGCTGTCAATGTGATATCGAACGTAAGAAATGCACCCAAGTAGGTATGTGAAAGTAAGAATATTTTAATTAACAGGAAAGAGGAGAAAAGTGCATAGCAACTGCTCCGAATGCTCACAATTACCAAGAAACTATAATATTTGCACATGGTGTTAATAAACTTAATGACTTAAAAATAATGTTTTTTTAATTGTATATAATAAGTAACGCACTGTAATAACGAGCTTGCTAGATATATCATTTAATAAAGAGTCGCCTCTTTATTATTGTGTAGCTCTAATAACGTACTATTACAGTCAAATCACATCTAAAGGTTATTCATCAATTTAGTTATTGCTAACGGATTCCATAAAAGGCCGACTTCCTTCACTCATGCGTGAATGTGCGGTTAAGTAAACTGTACCGCTGCATGAATTTTTAATGACGCTTTCCTCGGCGGATATTTATTGACGTATGAGGACCCTGAATATTTATTTCAGTAATCGTTGTCGTGTTTTAATGTCCAGAAAACGTAAAATAAAAGAAACGCTTGAGAAGCAATCCACCCACTCAATTCGCAATAGAATAAATTGAACAGGGAATAACGTCAATGAGGAAAAATTCATAACGTCAAAAAATCTAATGAAATAATAAACAGCTTTGCATAATAACCAGTTTGTATAAACTGCGAATAGGGATACATGACTACTTTCTGCATACTGTCGAGATCAATTATATTTTCTGAAATTTTAAACATTGTAATAACTCCATGTCTACATGGCGAATACACACAGAGTCAGCAGGAAAACATAAGAGTGCTTTTAGGCACTCATTTCCCAGGATTTCGCATAATTCAGGGTGGATTTCCACAGGACTATCTGGATGAGGATGCTCTTCGTCCTACCAGGAAGGAAGACGCCTGGCTGGAAAAACATTCATCCCCAACAAAATGAAATGGGCGGTATCTACCTTCAAGTCCTTTAAATCATTGGGCATAGATAGCATCTTTCCTGCCCTACTTCAACACGAAATTGAGGAGCTTATCCCGTGCCTGAGAAATATATTTATAGCAAGCATATACTTGGGTATATTCCCCAAGTTTGAAGGGAAGTTAAGGTGGCATTCATTCCGAAAATAGGCAGACGTCCCCAGACTAGCCTAGGTCGTATCGACCCATCAGCTTAACCTCATTTCTCCTAAAAATAATGCAGAAATTTTAGATCAATATAGAAGCGAAATCCTTACAGGAATGCCGCTTCACGCTATGTTTAGCTCCCAATTTCCCAATTTGATGCTGACGTGCTGGCTCGAGCTGTCGTCTGGTTCGGCTTGTTCGTTGGCCTTGATCGGCAAATTGTTATTTGCCTATCAACCCGGCAAATCAACAATAAATGCTCTACATTGCCTGGTCCAAAGTATTGAAAAGACATTCACAGCTAAAGAAGTGGCTATATGTGCTTTCGTAGATATAAAGGGTGCGTTTGACATCACCTCCTATGAATACATACAAATAGCCGCCGAGAAAGGGGGAATACAGTTACCTACAATTAAATGGATACAATCCATGCTCACAAGCAGAATTATTACCACAAGTGTAGGGGATGAGTCGGCTACAGTGACTGCAGTCAAGGCTTGTCCACAAGATGAAGTCCGATCATCCTTGCTGTGGTCAATTGTGGTCGATGATATCCTCCATAAAATGGGTAATTCAGGCTTCAAGGTCCAGGGCTATGCAGATGACCTGGTTGTTACTGTGAGAGGCAAAATGAGGTCATGATCTCGAACCTCATGCAAATTGCCTTAAACATAATATCCAAATGGTGCTCATCAGTGGGGTTAATGTCAATCCGAGCAAAACAATTATTGTTCCGTTCACTAAAAGGAGAAAACTCAGTCTTAGAATTCCTATACTAAATGCAACGATGCTACACTTTTCCAGTGAAGTCCAGTATCTAGGAGTAATCCTGGATGAAAAACTTACCTGGAACTCAAATCTGGAAAGGACTCTTATTAAAGCAACAGCGGCAATATGGACGTGTCTAAGACCAGAAATGACACATTGGTCTTATCTTTCGGTTGTCAGACCTATGGTGACCTACGTATCACGCGTATGGTGGCCAAAAACAGAGGAAAAAATAGCACAGGGAAAGCTGCAGAAACTGCAACGCCTTGCCTGTTTAGGGACTACAGAAGCTATGGAGGCTATGCTTGACCTACTTCCCTTGCACTTGCATGTAAGGAAGGAGGCAGCACTCAGTGCCTTACGACTGCACCAGGCACATAAATTTAAACCAGGTGATCTGTTTGGTCACTTAAGGATTCTGGAGTTAATCCATTTGAAGTCCATGACCAAACCCACTGACTCAATGGAAATCAAGACTCTGACTGCCCGTTTGACGTGCTAATTGGAAGTCATCAAACGAGCAAGATAGAGGCACTGCGATTGGAACAAGGGTCACTCATCTGGTATAAAGATGGATCTAAGATGGCTGAAGGGGTAGGAGTGGGCGTAGCAGAGCCTAAATATGGGCTATCCAAAGCCCTCGGTAACATCCCAACCATCTTCCAGGCAGAAATTTATGCTGTAGATCTGTGTGCCTAGGAATGCCTAAATAAAGACATTCGAAGGGCAAAGACCTATATAGTATCAGACAGTCAGGCAGCACTAAAGGCTCTAAAGTCCTATACCTTTGATTCTAAAATTCCCTTGGTATGTAGACAATCCCTGGAGCAACATGCCAACAACAACAAGGTTACCTTACACATACTTTGTGAATGCAAGGTGTTAGTCCGCACTAGGTTAAAGTTCCTAGAACAGGCGAAATTAACGCCTGCAGACATAGGGAAATTAGCCCCTAGGAAAATCACAAGCTTTGTAAAAGTCTTGGAATGCTGGGCAACAACTAGATGTAGGGTAAATCACAAAAAATCTTTTAGGTCGAAGTAAGGCTGTTCGAAGCCAAACGACCCCGTATAACAATCTACAATGAACCCCATGTCTATTTACTTAGAGTGAAATCCTGGTCGCGGGGTACCAGTCAAACACTTACCTTCCCCTACTTTTATTATTTACCTTTGTTAAGATAAGTAAGCAAATTGGCCATTTACGTGATCGTCCAGTTTTGGGAAGGATATGACCTAAATTACGTTATGTTCGTAGTAACTCAATTTTATTATTGTTATGTGCATGCCCTCTTACGAAGAGAGCTTTAGTCCCTTAGCAGAGAGAAGTCAGATATAATGATAGTTCGCCAGTTGGCCCAGAGATGGTGTTGTTGGTTACTACCATAGAGTAACTGCAAAAGGGTAGAACACTCTAGTTCCGGACTAGAATGAAATGGATTGATCTGGAATAAGCGTCATGAAGTAAATAAGAAGTGGGATCAACACACCAGAGCAGTTCTAATTTAGTAAAGCGTTCAAATCAAGGGAAGGAACAAGCGATGCGAATAGTAAGGTACAGTGACAAGAGTGATTTATAGCAGTTAAAAGTTATAGTGTGTAATTAATTTCTAATTATTGTAAGTTAATTTAATGCTAAATAAATCAGTGGTTAGTGACAATTTTTATTGCAATTATTGAACCTATGTTCGGGGTGTTTACTGGAGGGTCTAAAAACGTAACGTTATTAATTTTTCTAGCTTCTTAATGTAAAGTTTGCTCTTACTTGTTTCTAATTATGATAAAATTTGGCTATGACTTTAGAAAATTAATCACCCTTTTAATTCAAAAATTGTAAAATATAACACACTGTTTATTAATTGAGAAATATATTCAATCATTTATTTTTTATTCTAATTTATTACTAAATATTGCGGTATGAATTTATGAAGTTTGTTGAAATTAATTAATTAATTGTCATTTATTTAATTCTGAAAAGTTAAATTTAGTAGGTTATGCAAATAATAATCACGTTATGCAAGATAATTTCCATATTATTTTGTTTAACGTTTGGCAATCACCAACATAATGATATTACTCTTGATGAAAATATCAAATAACAAGAACGATGACTGCTCTCAAAACGTCGAATTTAAATACTCGAAATATCGTAGAATGCTGAGGGAAACGTCCTAGTAATTAAACAAATGGCAGCTACCAAATTATGTATAATTGTTCGAAAAATTTTACAGACAAATTGTCGCGGTTCAGTTCACCGACGAAAAAATGCCCTCTAGAAAACATAGCAAGGCACCAGACCGTTGACCTGTCTGTTTTATAGTCCGCAGGATGTCGAAATCTATTGGGAGTTTTAGCTTAGTAGATGTACTGAAGACAACCAAAAATCTGGTATATTACCTGTGAGAGTTCTCACAAAATACTTTGAAAGTTAAGGCATTCTTGCAAAACATTACGTAATATACAGGCGGCACACTGAAGCCGTTTACTTTTTGTTTAACTGAAGGGTAATTGAAGTTAATGTTGACTAGTTATTGATACAATCTCTTGTCTTGTCATAAGTCTAGAATCTAGATTATACACAAATATCCAATGAAAATTGCAAATTAGTAAACGTATATTCTCCAATAAACTGTCGAAATAAAAATATGAAGTAGTGAAATTCTAACCAACTCTGATTGGAAATAATATTTATCCTAACTTTTGAATGAATTCAAATAGAATATTTTATCATTTTCTTATTATCTTTCGTTATCTTGGTACCACAAGAGAACCCGAATGTTTCGTGTAATTTCTAACCGCGTCGTTGATATAAAATTGTAAGTTTGTCATTCATTTTGTGAAATTTGGATAACCCCGAATTAAAATGCGTTCAACAACAAAAACATTCTAAGTCGGAATCAGAGAGCACTATCTGGGCAAGCAGAACGTGCATTTTCTGCGTTCTGCCTAATACTTAGGAAGGTGCGACTTTTAATCTTATTAAGTCTGCTGCCAGTGAAATTCCTTCTATCTTCCGGGAGACGTGGACTCTACCTTTTCTAGGCTCACCATTTAATTTAGTTAACGTACCGGAGTGAGAGGACCAACGCATGAAAACATTGCTGTAAACTGTACTTGTACATGTACTACACTTGACATATCTAACAATAAGAAATAGTTATATCGTGCATTGCTAAAGTGTGTTATCAAAACCACCATAAAAATCTAAAGATTTTGTTATATATTTTCAGAAACTCTAGAATTTCATTTCATTGTACACAATAAAATTATTAAATTTAGGAAATGAAATATTATATAAAGGCTGGTTATAAAATTGGAAATTGTTTTGAAATTTATCGTTTATTATTAGACCGTAGTTACTGTTGACTATTTATAATTAATATAAGAAAGATAATTACATTTTGATAATAAAATAGGGAATTAATTGAAAAATACCTGACCCAGGAGAGATGAAAAGTAAGAAAACCAACTTATGATGCAGGCTTCCAACATAAATCTAAGGAATAAAATTTAACTGAAGTTCAAACTGGAATGGTCTCGCGGTTTTAAGCTTTAGAGTTAGAGGAAGATATCAAATTAGTATGAAGAATAGTAGCAAAAGTAGCAGACAGAAAGAAATTACAGACAGACAGACAGAAATTACTAGAAACAAATCAAAAGTTCCATTTACTAAACAAAAATGATATACTGAACTGTGTGGGAACACACCCAGTAAGTTATATAATTATATAAACTAGTAAGCTTAATTATATATTAATATAATATTTAGCACGTAAAAAACATAACAAATGTATTATTATATTTATTACTCCTCCTAATAAAAAATTATATGTACATTATAATACTGATAAACAAAAGGCCTGGTTTTTTCCGGTATTTTTATTCTAAAATTATTGTTGCACAAGCAGTTGCCGATAAACAATTCATTTAAACGGTGATATTTAGTGACATTTTCTCATATAAGTACTAGAAGTAATTCGTCTTTTGCATTATACTAAATATAAATAAATAACGTATATTGTGTATAACTAATATATGAATAACACTTATAGTTTTAATCACCAAGGTAGGGCGTAATATAAATCTATAAGTACAACAAAGGATCTTTACGCATAAATTGCTTATTATAATAAATATATTTTTACAATACTGAGAATATTGTACTGTACTGTATTTCCTTGAAACGGGAAACTCATCTTAGTACTAGCCGCACCCGTTGCTTTACATTACATATCAAAACGCGAAAAGAACACAATTATATTAACATTTAAATGTACATAAGTCCTCCCCAGAACAGATCTCGGGACCGATCATGCAATCACTACGCGAAGCGTGATGGCAGTTACAGGATCAGGTAAAGTAAGGTCTGGTTTGACGAAAATAAATAAAATTCTAGCCTGGGAATAAACGGAATAGGAAAAGCAAATACTTAAAATAAAAAATAAATCGACAAGGAGGATGGTGGGGAAATGAACACATACTTATACTGCATTCTGTAAGTCGGACACGAATATGAATTGTCTCTAACCTAACGAGACTATGTCCCACCCCCGTTTTCGAGGATGCTGAACACGATGGCGGTGGCAAAATTTCTCTCAGAGGTCGTCCCACCCCCAAACGGCCAAAAACCACTCCCGAAAGGGGTAAACCGCTTATCCGCCGTCTCCTACCAACCAAACCGGTGTTGCCCCCGTTTTCGAGGATGCTAAGCACGATGGTGATGTCGAGACCCGCCAACCCCCAAATGGCCAAAAACAACCCCCGAAAGGGGTAAATCGCGGATAGGCCGTCTTCTTTAGGTTAAACCCGTGTTACCCCCCCCCCCCCCGTTTTCGAGGATGCTGAGCGTGAAAAAAAAATCATCGGGATCTCTCCTCGCTCAGCAAACGGACAAAAATATCATCCGGTCCGTATTCAATGATCTGTGAACTTACTCACTTACTTCATAAAACCGCGTATCGTATCAAAGTTGTAGTTTTTGTCCGCTTGAGGGGTCGGTTCGCCTGGGGGGAAGATCCAACATCACCATCGTGCTCAGCATCCCTCGAGAACGGGGGTAACACAGGTTTGGCTGGTAAAAGACGGCGGATACGTGGTTTACCCTTTTCGTGGATGGTTTTTGGCCGTCTGGGGCGTTGGGGGGTATCGAGGAGGGGTTTCGACATCACCATCGTGATCAGCATCCTCGAAAAGGGGGGGAAAACGGATTTGGCCGAGAGAAGATGGCCTATCCGCGGTTTACCCCTTTCAGGGGTGGTTTTTGGCCGTTTCGAGGGTTGACGGGAATCAAGGAGGGGTCTCGACATCACTATTGTGCTTCAGTATCCTAGAAAACGGGGCAACACAGGTTTAGCTGGTAGGAGACGGCGGATACACGGTTTACCCCTTGCGGGGTGGTTCTTGGTCGTTTGGGGGGTGGGGTAACTTCGGAGATAAATTTTGCCAGAGCCATCGTGTTCAGTTCCTCGAAAACGGGGGAACAATATCGTAAGGCTAAAAAAAATTCATATTTTTCGAGGTTCCATCCGACTCACACAATGCACTATTACTATTATTGTACTACACCACTGCAAGCGGTTCACACATTTTGAGCTGTGGAACGTGAGAATTATCAAAGACATTTTTCTGGGAATACGAGACGTTCCACTTTTTTATTTCTTAAAAAGATTGGGCAATAGTGCGTCGGACTTCGATATCTCGAGTTCTACGAGAGCTAGAAATTTTTTAAAATATTGCTAGTAAACTAGATAAAAAAATCTATAACTGGAAATTATTTTCGAACATACATGGCGAGCCAAGACGAAAGTGCCTTTTTTTTAAATGGAATGCTATGTATATCAGTACATTTTTTGAAGCCTTTTTCGCGGCTCTATTCATTCCTATATTAGCATTGAATGTCTCGTAACCACTTGGATGTAATGAATCTTTTTGTTGAAATAATGCAATTTGCAGATGGACATAAAAAAAATCACCACAGTCACAATTATGGGTGACGAACATTTTTTGTAAGTACTTCCCTATGGCCAATTTCAACCGTTTTCGCTTTATAAATAAATAAGTGTCAAATTCAAGAAAAAACTTAAAAAAAGAAGTCCCTTCAAATAATTCATTAAAAAAATTTATAATAGGTGTTCGACGTGTTGCCCATTTTGATTGACACACACCACATGCAATTTTGAAATGAGGCCATTTAGTGGGACTATTTCTTCCAATCCATTGAAATGAGTAAATAGTATTTAACCGGTCCTTTACTGTAATGTTTTTTTGTAACTTTTTTTGCTGTTTTCGTTATTCGACAAGCAATAAAACCTCAGTTTGGTATAAATTGTCGTGTACAAAGGAGCATTTATCACACTTATCGGTCGTTACAATTTGTATTGAATTTAAAATATTTGGAATTTTACAATACGAATTTTAATAAAGTGGCGCTTGTAGACATGACTTTTATTTTGGGCGAGTCAGACAGAAATTGTTTACTTGCCAATAGAATTTATCAACCTTATCCTGAAAGAAGGATTCCTGATGTTAGCAGCTTCCAAAACCTTCTCGATAGATTTCTGGAAACTGGAAATGTCGAATATAAAAAAGTAAAAGAATAAAACGTGCTGTGAACGAAGAAAATGTGTTTTCAGTGGTGTTGGCAACGGTTGAGAATCCCCATGTTAGTCAAAGAGAAGAGAGCTCATTTGTAGGAATAAGTAGACGGTCTGTGGGTCGAATCTTAAAAACAAATAAGTTGCATGCATATCATATTCAAATGCACCAGGAATTATCTGATGACGATTTTCAAAAGCGCCTACAATTTTGTAATTGGGCCAGAGGTGAAATGCAACATGATGTCAAATTCTTCAATACTGCTTTATTCAGTGACGAGGCAACTTTCATAAAAACGGATTTGTTAATAATAGGCATAATTTCCATTATTATGCTTCGGAAAATTCTCACTTTTTTATGCAAGTTAATAACTAACACATATAGTCTATAAACGTTTTGGGGGAAATTATTGGAGAACATGTAATAGGGCCACATTTTTTTGATGGTACATTGACTGGAGTAATTTATCTTCATTGTTTGGAAAAATATGTGCCACAATTATTGGTAAATCTCCCTGAAAGAATTCGAAATAAGATGTGGTTTCAGCAAAATGGTGCTCCACCACATTATTTAAATGCAGTTAGAGACCACTTAAATAATACTAATGGATTGAAAGAAATGGACCCACTAAATGGTTTCCTAGATCCCCAGATCCTACAAAAATTGATTTCTTTTTATGGGTATACGTGAAGGAAATTGTTTATAGAGACACACCAACAACAGTACAAAATATGAAGGAAAGAATAATAACTGTCTTTACATCTATCACACCGGCAGTTTTAGTAACAGTGGGAACCTCATTTCAAAAGCGCATAGAGATGTGTGTCAATAAAATGGGCAACGTATGGAATATTTATTATAATTTTTTCTACTGAGTTATTTGAAGAAACCTCTTTTTTTAAGTTTATTTTTGAATTTTGTAATTATTGCTCAATAAAACGAAATTGGTTGCAATTAGCCCTAGGGAAGTACTTACAAAAAATGTTCGTTTTTCATTTCTACATCACATCGCCGAAAAATATATAGGGTGTTCTATTTGAAAAAAATCAATGCTAATATAGGAATGAATAGAGCCTAGAAAGAGGTTTCAAAAAATGTACTGATATACATAGCATTTCATTTTAAAAAAAGGCACTTGGTCCTGTAATTTCGTCTTGGCTAGCCCTGTATGTTCGAAAATAACTTCCAATTATAGACTTTTTTATCTAGTTTACTAGCAATTTTTTTTTAAATCTAGCTATCGTAGAACTCGAGATATTGAGGTCCGACGCATTATTGTCCCACCCTCTATATAACCAAAAATACTAAGCTTCGGATTATCGCGCGTCAATTGTAACACAATTTCATCAAATTCACGATTAATTGAAATGCTTATGATTTAAAAACAGTTCTAGTGTTGTTGAAATCATTGTCAATATTTGTTAGTCTTAAGACTAATTAATGCTCCAGATGTCTTCAGATAAATTGACGCTATTTTTCTGAAATAACGGACATATTCCCTAAACAACTAGGCAGACTTTGACCTTTTCAGCAATTGTTATGGTTACTTTAAATTTAAGCAGTTACCTGAACGACTTATCAACGTAAACTTATATTAGTACATGAAGGACATTCATAAACTATTTGCTTTTCATGGATGTTTTGTTAAAATATTTTAAATTATGTTTAATCATTGGCTTGTTATGAATATTTGTGTTTTGATTATTTTTGAAGTTATCACGATGTTTACTAAATATAGAAAGTGTACCTACAGCTTTTCTAAGATAATTTTTATTGCTACAACGAATTAACAAAATAATGTTAATGAAACAGGTAAATGCTTTTTAATTTTTAAACAATCAAAAATGAATTTGTTTTTGATGTTTTTTCAATTGTATGTTGCTTAAATATTCTATTGCTTTTAATTTCACAGTTTTCATTTATTTCAAAAACCTTCTGGACCTTTGCAGCAAAATGATAATTTTCAATTTTAATAAATTGAAAACTCTGTATAAAATTTGTTTTACCTATATTTCGGACTTAGAGGAGGCTGATCATTACCACATTTTTTAGCGGAGTGTGTTTTAAGCAGCCACTGAAAATGATAAATTATCAAATGTTTGCCGTTAGAAAAATAAAGAGTCCGGAGCCTAGTCGACAAAGTTAAGGAATTCATGTCAAGCGGTACTGATGCACGTGGAGAAGCTACAGTAGAAGTAGAGGCGTGGTGACACTACTTCACTTCTTGGCGCGAACAGATGCGTGGAAGCTGCGCGGGATGCTGTACTCTCGGGAACCCGCATAACTTTGAATGTACTCTCGTCAGAAAAACATTCATCATCACCATAGTTCTGAGTACCATCGAAGACGAGCTGTATTTGAATTTTGCTGCTGTTATTTTGCAAAAAAAGATTTTCACCCCTTTCGGGGGTGTTTATTAGCCGTTAGCGGGATTGGAGTGGCATCACCACCGTGCTGAGCATCCTCAAAGATGGGCGGCATATACATTTTACCGATGAGATAAAAATAAAAGTTTTTCACCCCTTTCGGGGATGCTTTGTTAGGCGTTAGGAAGGGGTCAGAAAAGATATTCAGCATCACCACCGTCCGCGAAAACGGACGTTACATACATTTTACCGGTAATATAAAAAAAAGATTTTTACCCCTTTCGGGGATATTTATTAATCGATAGGGGGTTAGAGGGGGTCGGGAGAAACATGAAGTATCACTACCATGTTCAGCATCCTCGAAAAAGGGGGTAAGCTAAGTTTTACAATTGGAAAAGATGTGATAAGCGTTTAGTCCCTTTTGGGGGTGGTTTTTGTCCTTTTGGGGTGTTGCGAAACTCTAAAGAGAAATTCTACCAGCATCATCGTGCTCAGCATCCTCTAAAACGGGGGGAAGAAGTACTCTCATTGTATAGCAACACACTCCACTAATTGTCAGATTCTCGAACAAATCGCTAATATGAATTACTGAAAAATTGCGTAGAAAAAACAGCAGGCCGTGGAGTGAGTTGTAGCCTGACCGTCGGAATAGGCTGCGCAAGTGTATTTTAGGGGCACCTAGTTACAAAGAAAATCATCTAAATCGTGGGGTTAAGTAAAATCTTACAGGGATGTGAAGATGAGAAGAGAAATACACTGTAGTACAATTTTCCACGTTTTCCAAAGTACATCTCTAGGTGACCCCATTGATTTCTATTGCTATGTTATGTAAGTTGACAGTAGTACTGCCTGCGCTAACATTTTAAGCCTGTAAACATGTGTATATTAGGTTAGGTGGATCGATTCACTCCATTCTGCGTTTTTGAACAATCGAATGATCTTTTTATGCTTGCAACATCAATATGATTAATGTTTATTGCACACCAGGGCTTCTTAAATTTTATTGCAACTATTTTAAATACTCTGTCGACATTGATCATAAGAAGAGTGCTGATAGTAGGAGACGGTCACTTTACTATAGTGGTCTTCAATTTTACTGTCCAAATAAAAAATGTAAAAAACTTTACGAGCTTATTATTAACGCCGGTGAACAATTCGGTATGGTGTCATCAAACAACCAGACGTACCTATACCTGTAAAGTTAAGTGATTCAATTTGCGGGTGGAATAGTGCAGAGTAACGGTATATTGTTGCCTTTTTTATTTGGACGGCGGTAAAATTACAAACAACTATACCTCTTGTCTTTTAAAATTTAATGTAATTGTGTGTATATGAAATCTGTTGTTTAGTTGTTACTTAATGTGCAATTTAATGACTATTTTATTCGATGAAATATCTATCAATAGACTTGACTGTATGTACTTAACAATTACTTTAATTACGATTCCACAGCATACATCGTAAAAAGAATTATATAAAGCAGCTATTTTTTTATGTCACCTAATTCCTTTATTAAAAATCAATTTTATGTTTTAATTATAGTTATTAAATAAGCATTAACTGGAAAAATTATTATATTTGGAGAAATCTATAACAATAATGCATTTTATTAAACCATATTGCGCAACAATCATCCTTGAAACGTGCAAAGGAAAAAAAATGCCGAAAGAAATAGTTTAACCTGAACTGTCTGCAAGCAACGCAAGAACGCGTCAGAAAGGAATGATAAGGATACACAATTTCTTACGAATAGATTTAGGATTAGCTTCAACCCCTCACCATCAGAGTCACCCCTGCATTTTTTAATGGAACAATATTTCTTACCCCAACCCTCCCAAACCACCCCTAAATACAAAACCAACCCTTTTTCCGATTTTTTCGGACTGAGTGTCAAAAAACTTTGAACAGAAATTGGTACACTCCCGTTTTCGAGGGCGAGTAACACGATGGTGACAATATTTTCTCGCCTATTTCTCCCTAACCACCCCCAAGCGCAGAAACGGCGATATCGTATTTTAACAATTTCTAAAAAAAATCACGATTCATCGATAATTCTTAAGTAACCCCAATCCGTCAACAAATACTTTAGAATGTTCAAATTACCAATTTTGTGGATATAACATTACAAAATAACGTCCTAAAAAATACCGCCCCCCAAATGAACTTCAAGAACATCAAAACTACTTTCCGCACTCTAATCAAAATATTTTAACTCGCTCTCATTAATTTTGTATCGACTAATCTTTCACTTTAAATTCGACTGTCATTCCATTTTATATCTTTAATATAAAAATACAATCAATCTCCATTCATATTGTTCTATAAAGTACCGGTACTACCGCCCCCCATCATTATAAAAACCTACTTCAATTCAGTCCCCATTGTTATCAAAACTTAATTTCATTTGTTCACCGTTGACGTGAATTCCATATCATTTCAACTCCAAGTGCAGGTCTTTCGGGACGACTTTACGGGGTCGTTTTCAAATTTAAGAAATTTTTTCAAAAAATTTTCGTCTAATTTCCGAATTCAAATCGATTCGAACTTCGTTCATATACCAAACAATTTCCTATTTTAATGTCGAGACGCTGGTATGTTCTTCATGTCCGAATTTTCAATGTTTACATTTTCTGATGTAATATTGCGCAATCGAGCCCACATGGAATGGACGGGGACATTTCCAGACCTCTGCAATCCAAGTCTCTGACGAACCATATAAAAGGCCGAGCACAACAAGCTCAAGCCAAATAATATCCAGCCAGAAGTTAAGTCAAATTCAGTGTTATATCTGGGAGTTTTAGTAGTGAACTGAAAGCAATACACTAGTAACTCTTCAGGTTTACTAAAATTAATAAAATTAGTACCGTCTATCTAGTCAAGCTTATTCGCTTTAACTTTAACGATATTTTTCTTGTAACCGAGTCGCTGTAACTGCTTCATTGGCCCAACCAACTGAAAAACGTGATAAATCAATGATTCCCTTGGCTTAACCAAGTATAAAAAAGGTTAAACCAACCTGTCCTCGCGCATTAAATAAAACTGAATTTTTTCAGTCATTCTAAATAATTTACAATTAAATTAATGTTTTCCCAAGTCGGAATTTCCGTTGTTGAAAAGTTACCATTTCGCAACTGTTTTAGAATTAATATTTACGTTAGAAAACTTTCACGAACTCTGTTAATTATAATTAAATAAATATTTTAATTTCGTTTTAAAATAAAGTGTTATATACAGGGTGAAGGTTTAGACCCTTATATAGACATTAAGAAATAAAATAATAATAAAATAAAATGACAAAATGAACTGAGATAATTCAATACAAGTGAAATCAAACTCATATAAATGATGTAGTCTAGACCTTGTCTGACGTTTTAGGAGCAACCTCCCACCCCGAACCACTTCAAAAATAAATTAAGTGCATGAAAAGTCCCAAGAGATGCTAAGGGCTTGTTCGTGTTCAGACTACGCATCATATTAAAACCTCACTAATTAGTCAATTTTAGCTAAATACTTGTCACTTAATTCAATGACCTATCAATGAAAATACGTAGTGACGCAAAAACTCGTACCACCCTATAGTGTTCACGGAAATTACAAAGTCTGTCAAATTACTTATATCTACAAATGATTTCATTGCCAATTGTTATTAAAATAACGAGTGGGCAAAAAATGATAATTGCAGCCTTCACCTTCAAATTTTCACACCAATTATAAATTGAAATAGTTTATTTCTATCTCTATTGTATTGTGTTTAATTGTGACGTTTTATTTTAAAGACGTTTTGAAGCAGTCATTAAATTAGTGAATTCAATCACTGAATGCTCTTAGTCCATTTTTTTTTCAATAAAAATATAGGCTATGTTTTTCAGCGAGGGACTGGGAACAAAATTGAGATAACGAGAAAGGATTGTTCTTATTATTCTGTTTCTAAACAAAGAATACAAAGCAAAAATGAGAACGTATTTATTGGAGACAAAATTAAGAAAATTTTGAAATCGGTTCCACTGGGAACAAATCTCAGGAAGAACGACAAAGCAGGAACAAAATTGGGAATATATCTAATTGAGCATGAAACGTTGAATAAGTAATTAGGAACCAAGAATAAAACGAGGAAAAAATATTTCTTAACTTACAGCAGCTAACTGAAAAAATTAAATGCCTAAAGAAGACGATTACCCAAATCAAGAGCAGGAATTGAAGATAATTACAAAAACTATATCTATTTTCAATATATTTCCAGTCAATTTTCGGCGAAAGGACAGAGGGGATAAGGTTATGGCTCAAGCTTTAAAATTCTATGAAAAAACAAGCCATGTTAAGTTTACGACGATTGTACACATTCAGGCAATCAGCAGTTTGTGAAATACTATTTGACGACGTTGAATTCCAAAAATTAAAGGAAGGTAAGAATTCTGTACTTCTTATATACGTCGCACCTCGATTTTTTCAATACAAGGCAAATAAACTATATCACAGTGGTTAAAATGGGATAAAACTAAAGAATCACATACCTAACATTTTTTTCACATCAATGCTTAAAAAGTATCTCTGAGCATACATATATCATTTTTAGTTCAGCGTTATGCTAATCTCAATTTACTCATCATACGCTGCTTAAACGTTAATTTGTGATCCATAATAAGACCAAGATTTTTAGAACTATGATTGATATCATTACCGATCTACATATTAAATTCTTTTGATACATTCCATATTCAGGTAGATCTTCAATGTGAAATGAACAATAAAGTTGTGTATCATCGGTATATAAGTGGTAATTACAGAATTGCAAGGATTTATGAAAATTTGATGTAAAGGTAGTAAATAATAATGAGTCAAGTACACTTTCCTGTGGAACTCCTGTTGCGTCGTGTGGTTGCGAAATATTGTTTTTGAGAACCGTTTGTTGAATTCTATCCGACGAAAAAGATAAAATTGAATGGGATAAATTTTGTTCAAAGCCACAAAAATGCAAAATTGAAAAAAGTTATTGGTGATTTATCATGTCAAAAGCTTTAGTATAATCTAATAATACTAAAACACTTATTTTATTAGCATCAATAGCTCCAATAATGACATCAAGTTACGTCAGCACGTCCGTAGCGCAACTGAAACCAGATCTAAATCCAGACCGTTTTAAAGGTAGAACATTATTAGTATTTATAAATTGTAATTATAAAATTTTTTCAAAAATTTTTAGTAAGACAGGTAAAACACTAATAGATATTAGGTGACTTAATTAATTAGGTTGAATCATCAGGTATCTTGATAACGATAATGCCACAGTCATTATAGATAAAGATATATATAACACAAAAATCATGACTGTTGTAAATGAGGGACCCTACTCAAAACTAAACAAAAATCCAACAAAATCAATAGAGAGCAAAATTTACAGAACTTTGTTTAAATACAAACATGAATTTAATGATTTTGAACGAAGGAAACTTACACCACATCATAGTAAGCCTCCTCATTTTTATGGCTTACCAAAGACACATAAACAAAATATTCCTTTAAGACCAATTGTTAGTTCTATTAATTCACCATGTCATAATTTGGCAAAATTTTTACTTAAAATTATTGATCCATTATCTGGAAATACCTATTTATATATTAAAAATAGTAAACATTTTATAAAAAAAAAAATATGAAAACGATATTCATGAATCACACCTTGCTACGAGTTGAACGTACATAAACAAATAGATACGTTGGATCTTAATGATTATCAGATAATTACGTAACGAAATCACTTGGGCTACCGTGGCGTAGCAGATACCGTAGGCACTGACTTACCCGGAAAGTGATGTACGTGCCTACGATAAAATTTCTCTAGCTCAGACTATCTCAGGGCGTTAAGCCCAAGCTTACACAAACTATGATAAATTATTAGTTTACTTACTTAACAAATCACTGAGTTTTTCCATATGTAGTGGTGGCAGACGAAATAATGACACTTTCTTTAAAAATGAAATGCACTATATTGAACAATTTACAAAATTAGTTCTCTAGAATATAACCTGGCGATGTTCACAGTTGTGGCCAATATTTCACGATTAATCAGTTATAACATTCATAAAATGCCTCGTGTAGCTACACATCGGTTTACAATATTATCATGAATTGTCATAAATTCTGCCACAAAGGTTTGATTTAAAGAACCTCCTTAAATATATGTAAATATATGCATGAAATATTTAAAAATGTACAGGTTAAAATGCCAAAAAGTATAAAATGATGTCCAGCGGAACCACTGAAGGTGGTCCCCGGTAAGTAAAAATAATAAACACACACTTATTTAGGGTGGTACGATACCGAGTCCGGTGGAAGAACTGAAGCCCTGCAGAGATGCCTTCGGGACACAAGAAATGGACCCAAGGATGGGGTTGATCGTGGCCTCACCAGCCCTGGAACCTTCCACTGTTTGTGGATGCCCCGTCCGTGGAACTTCACTGACGTGCGTAGAAGCCCCGTCCGTAGAACCCTAAAGATATCACAATTTAATTCACAGTCAGAAATGCACGTGAAGCGTGCTTAATGTGAGAAATTCTGACATAACCTACAAATGAAACATAATTTACCTCACTGATGAGGGAACAACCCACCAAAACTCCTGGAAGCCACAGTCGGATAAATGGGGTTGAGTCGCCTTTTAAAGTTGACACTGTATTTCCACAGGAAAGCCTGCAAATTTGCGAAACACGTGGGTAGAGAACGGGCAAGATGGCGTGAAGAGGTTAGCTTACCTTGTGTAATTTAATATCCTGCTTCCGCAGATAAAATTTACTCACAAACACAAAATATTCCGCTAAACGGAACAACAACGGATTGAGGAAATTTTCTTGAGTTGGTTATTCTAAAATCCATGCGGATGCCTTGAATAAAATCAAGGTTCACAGAATAACAACTAACCAACAAGCCAAGCCAAGCCAACCAAAAATGTCTGCTTCCGTTCTCCCTGTTGATCACGTGTCACAAATGTGTCGCCCTCCCATGGAGAATAGCGAAATGTGTTACGGACGTGTAGCAGTTGTTACAATGCGGCCCACAAAACGCTAAAGCGTATGGTGGGTCGCATACGCTAGAGGTCCGTAACAACTCCCCCTTTACTCGCAGGAAAAAAAAATCGAAGATTTTTTTTTCTTACTAGCTTCTCACCAGAGGATGGATAATTGGTGGGGAGACTTAATATGCACGGGGATGGCTAACCCGCCTCCCAAGTTACCATCAGGCATAACAATGAAAATAATGAGACTTAAATGCACGAGGATGACTAACTCGTCTCCTAAGTTATCATCAGGCATAACAACAAAAATAATGTCAAAAATAAGGAGACTTAAATGCACGGGGATGGCTAACTCGTCTCCCAAGTTACCATCAGGCATAACAACACAACTCAAAAAAAATACATAGAGAAAAAAAGAGAAGGGAAAAAAAAGAACAAAAACGCATAAGGACTTAACAGCTAGGAAGTAGCTCGCCCCAAGGCTACTCCACCAGCAAAACAATGAGGTACGGGAGTGTTCCCCGTCACACCACGACGACCACCCTTGCTAGACAACGAGGTTAGTCTGAAGCCCAGTAGTGCCTACCCGGGTAATGATAACCAGGCCTAGACCAGGCTACCTCCAAGCAGCACCTCCCAAGCTCGAGCCCCTCCAGATGGATACCTTTAAAGGCAGCTGCCAGCAATGTGAGCGCCCCCAACGAGACGGAGTCCCTCAAGACGCAAGCGCCACACAAGACCATTTTTGGGGACTTTTACCCCTCGCAGGTATAACCACGGTGATGGTATTCGTGCATCCCCCATCACAGAGATCCAACCAAAGACACTTCCTCCCGTGAGGCGGAAAGAGGTGAAAACTTACTCAGTGGGTTTCAGCCACCTGAGCAAGACCAATGAACCAGAAAAACAAATGTTACTACCAAATTAACGACAGAAGTGACCTAAAACCATGTCACTAAGACCAACATAAAAAAAACGAATTCGTCATTGCCTATTCGGATGCCTAAGTACGTCAACGGAACTAACAGAACAGACCACAACTAGTTGTCATCGGGAGGGTGTGCTTTCAGATCTTTTATGTGCCACACCGAACGTTTACCGTCAGAACCTTCGAGCTCATAAGTCCATGGTGAGAGAATTTTTCTAATCGTGAAAGGACCCACAAATTTAGGTGCTAACTTTGCCGTGAAGTATTTAGAAGCATCAGACTGGGCGTGAGAACGTCTCCAGACCTTTTGCTTCAATACGAACTTATCGGGTCGGCGTCTTAGGTTATAATGTTTCTTACTGGATTTATGGGCCTTTAATATTCTACTCTGAACATCCTTATAAATCTTAGCGAAGGCAAGTTTACGGTTTTCAGGATTTACAACTGGGTACTCAGATTCAGAAGGTACATACTTATCACTATTGCCATCTAACGAAATTTCACGTCCAAAATTGACAAAATTAGGCGTTAGGCCTGTAACTTCATGTTTGGACGATCTAATGGCGAAACCTATTTTCGGCAAAAATTGATTCCAAGCCCTGTGATTATCCTTTACATACGCAGATAACATAGTCTTAACAACACGATTGACCCTTTCAGTCAGGTTGCATTGAGGGTGGTAATTTGCGGTGTACGCTATTTCAATGTTGTAGGTTTTCGCAAGATTTTGGAAACGGTTACTCTGAAACTGACGACCATTGTCTACCACTATAGTCTTCGGAGCGCCAAATAAGAGAATTACATTATCCTCAATGACCTGCGATATGCTATTAGCGGTAGCTGACCTCAACGGAAACACCATGGCAAATTTACTAAAATTGTCACACACAACAAGAATAAACTGATAACCCTTAGCCGTCCTGGGTAATGGACCCATCAGATCGGCACTAACTAATTGCCAAGGTTTTCCAACGGTAGGTGTCTTACTCAACAAATTTCCCCTAAGCGACTTCTGTTCGGGTTTAGTACTTATGCAAATCTCACATTGCCTAATGAACTTAGCCACATCGGCCTTTAATTTCGGCCAATAATACCTATTTCCCACTCGAGCCACAGTCTTATGGACCCCTGCGTGTCCACAACTCGCATCACAATGCAACGACCTAATTACTTCTAGGCGTTTCTCTTTGGGTAAAACCAGTCTCCAAGTGTCGGCAGGATCTGCTAACTCGGGATAACGCAAACGTACATACTTATACAACTGGCCATTCTGTATACGCCATAAGGGATAGCGCATAGGAGACCGTTCGACTCGATCCAGCATTCTTAAATACCATTTATCGGTGGGAGAATCGGCATGGTCCGTGACCGAGAATACTTCAATGGATTCCACCGTTTCTGGTACTGAACGAGACAGAAAATCAGGGACGGTATGTTCAGAGCCCTTGCGATGAATCAGTTCAAAGTCATAAGGTTGCAGACGAAGTGCCCATCTGGCCAATCGACCTTGGGGATCTTTTAGCTGCTGCAACCATAGCAAAGAATGACAATCTGTTATGATTTTGAAGTGGAAGCCTTCAAGATAATGACGTAGCTTCTCCACTGCCCAAATTACGCCGATGCATTCTCTTTCGACCGAGCTATATTTGCGCTCCTGGCTAGTCAAAGAACGGGACAAATAGCAAATTACCTTTTCGCCATCTTCAAATTGCTGCGTGAGCACGGCACCGACACCGAATGCCGACGAATCTGTCTGCACATAAAAGGTACGCTCAAAATCAGGGCAGGTCAAAATAGGTGCGGTAACCAAACACTCCTTAAGAAGTTTAAAAGATTTCTCGCACTCAGGCGACCAACACCAACTAACATTCTTCTTTGTGAGGTTCGACAAAGGAGCCACTATTGTAGAAAACTGCGGTACAAACCTTCGATACCAAGATGCTGTGCCTATAAATCTACGAATTTCCCTAACATTTTTCGGAGAAGGTACACTCAAAATCGACTCTACTTTCGCTGGGTCAGGACGTAAACCGTACTTATCAACAACATATCCCAAGTACTTAAGCTCAGGACGGCAAAATTGACACTTGTC
Source organism: Leptura quadrifasciata (assembly GCA_963675555.1). Classification (NCBI taxonomy): domain Eukaryota; kingdom Metazoa; phylum Arthropoda; class Insecta; order Coleoptera; family Cerambycidae; genus Leptura; species Leptura quadrifasciata. Next base: position 136,860,622 of record OY776676.1, read on the forward strand.
AAAACTAACTATCAGCCCAGCAGAATGCAAGCGATCAAAAACCTTCTGCAACGTTTCTAGGTGAGATTCGAAATCCTTCGACACTACCACAATGTCATCCAAATAGACCAAAACCGAAGGCTGTAAATCAGCTCCAAGCACGGTGTCAATAAGACGCTGCCAAGTCGCAGGCGCATTTGACAAACCAAAAGGCATAACTCGAAACCTATACAAGCCATTGGGGACAGTAAAAGCGGTATAGTCTTTGGAAGATTCAGCAATAGGAACTTGCCAATATGCACTCTTAATATCTAATGAACTTAAATATTTGGCATCCCACAACTGATCTAATATGGAGGAAATCAGCGGCAGAGGATAGGCATCCTTTTTAGTAACAGCGTTAAGGCGCCGGTAATCTTCACAAAAACGCAGAGTTTGATCCTTTTTCTGAACTAAACATATTGGGGAAGACCAAGGACTTTTACACGGTTCGATGATATTTAACTCCAGCATTTTCTTAATTTCATCATCAATAAGTTTTTGTCTGGCAGGCGAAACAGGATAGTATCTCTGTTTGATAGGTTTGGTATCTGGGAGTAACTCGATCTCATGAGAAACGAGATGTGTACGACCAAGGGAAGTACCCATCAGTTTCCGGTTTTTATCCACCAAACTATCCAGAGCTAGTTTCTGTGATACACTTAAAGAAGTTTCGTCAAGGACACTGTTAACCTCAACGAGTGGTTCCTGCTCAGAAAAATGCCAAACATCTTGTCGTAAATCTGGTATAATATTCATCGCCACCCAAAAATCTATCCCTAGAATTAACTTATGCGGTATTTCCGGAACTACTAGGACATCTATTACATGAACCTTGTCACCCAAGCAGAAAGGAACAGATACATAACCTATAACGGAACAGACTTGCCCATTAGCCACTCTGCACTCATTGACAGAAGGCTTCAAACTTAAACCAATCTGCTGGAAGACCTCAAAACCAGATGATCCTACCATTGTCCTGGTAGCACCTGAATCCAACAAACCCATCATAGGAAAACCTAACACTGAAAGTTGTAAGTAAGGACGCTGATCACCAACCACATGAGAAATGACATAATCGAGAAAAATTTGTTGCTTTAAGTCAACAACATTGCTGGTCGACTCACATACACCGGGAGAAACTGTTCGACCAATTAGCGTCTCCCTGGACAGTTTTCCGAACGCGAACACTTAGGACAGGACCTAATAGTAACCTCTGCTTTGCCACATTTATAGCAGAATTTCTTCCTAGGAGCCTGACACTCCCGATGCCCATGACCAACTTGATCACAATTAAAACATTTGATTCCAGAATGTTGGACTTCATCCACGACGAGACTAGAACAAGAGGTCGAACGAGAAGTAGTAGAACTAGTGGATGCATAAGCCAACTCTGGTATAAGAGATTTACTCTTAGGTGGAGGAGGAACATACGACTTAGCCAATTGCCGTTTGGAGTCAAGCATACGACAACATTGCAGGAGTTGCGTGACGGAAGTTATATTTTCAAAAGCAAGAAAAGGATGATAGTATGGATCTATGCGCTCCAAAATGATTTCGAGCTGGGTCCCCATAGGTATTGGAGTGTGCATCTTCTTGAACAACCCAATCATACTAGCGATGTACAATCCTATATTTTCCTGACTACCTTGAGTACGTCGCTTAATTTCCTCAAACAAATCGCGGTCAAAAGACTCTGGCATGAACTGTCCCCTCATTGCCTCCACTAAGGATGGCCAATCGGTGGCCCAGTCTTTCACCAGATTATACCAATTGTAGGCATCTCCCTCGAATAAGTCTACTGCATCTTTAAATAACCGTGCGCGTGAAATACCACGAGACCTCCGTTTCTCCTCGACGCGTTCTAAAAAAGTTGCAAAGGACATGTCGCCCTTTCGGCCAGTAAATTTCAAGCCCCAGTCTCTAACCGGTACGGGTTTAGGTTTCGCAGCCTCCTCCTCATCTGAACTAAAATCAGTAGTTATTGCAGAGCTATGCGCATCAGGCTGAACCTGAGCCATGGCATTATGCAACACCGACATATCGAGGATGGCTGACTCTTTAAGCTTACGATCCCCGCGGGCCTTATCCTTAAGTTTATCAAAAGCTAACAATAATTTAAGCCGAATTCTGGACTTCACACCTTTTTGCTCGTCATTAGTGGGCATGGACCTGTTAACACGACCCAACGCATGAGCTATCTTGGAAACAATCCCCTTGTATTTACTATCGTGCTCACTACCTACAAATTCATCAATATGTTTTTGAATAGTAGCTAGGGATGCCGTTAGAGCTTCAGAATCGACAGTGAATTGGTACGGGTATGGAGGACTTTTAATAGCCAAAGTAGTTTTCTCTAAATGCATGGCTTTTCTTAAAACAGTGCGCAACTCTGCCACAGTAAGATCGCTACCATCTCCTAAGCCACGTACTTGTAATTCATAAACAAGCTCATCCCTAACTAACCTATTGATATCTAACTTGATTTGTGAACTAGCCATATTGAATTTTCAACCACACACAAAAAAAATGACAAAATCAGGTAAATTAACAAAACGACGCTGGGCGTCGGTACGTATATAGACACAAAAAAAACTTACCAACACTAACAAGTACTTAGTAATGAGTAAAAACGATAAAATCAGGTAAATTAACAAAACGACGCTGGGCGTCGGTACGTATATAGACACAAAAAAACTTACCAACACTAACAAGTACTTAGTAATGAGTAAAAACGATAAAATCAGGTAAATTAACAAAACGACGCTGGGCGTCGGTACGTAAAAAAAAGTTTACAAACACTAATAAGTACTTAATAATGTATAAAAATGACAATATCGGGTAAATTAGCAAAACGACGCTGGGCGTCGGTACGTATCAACAACAAAAAAAAAACTGCTGGCTGCACTTAGGAATCTTTCCAATGGTTTATACGCAACAACTATTGTTTACTAATCCGCTCATGAAATAGTAAGACAAAAAAAACGAAGTCACCCCCCTACCAAAAACAAAGCGAAGCGATTACGCTGAGGTAAAGTAACCCCCTTTTGATGTGTGTCACGTAATATTACTATGTATCTGGCTATTATTTCGTATGCAAACCACCAACAAATGGAACTCAATTTATCACAAAAAAAAACTTAATTAGGGGCGATACTACTATCCCCTTGAGATAACTTCACTATTTAAGTTGGGCGCCATTGCTACGAGTTGAACGTACATAAACAAATAGATACGTTGGATCTTAATGATTATCAGATAATTACGTAACGAAATCACTTGGGCTACCGTGGCGTAGCAGATACCGTAGGCACTGACTTACCCGGAAAGTGATGTACGTGCCTACGATAAAATTTCTCTAGCTCAGACTATCTCAGGGCGTTAAGCCCAAGCTTACACAAACTATGATAAATTATTAGTTTACTTACTTAACAAATCACTGAGTTTTTCCATATGTAGTGGTCGCAGACGAAATAATGACACTTTCTTTAAAAATGAAATGCACTATATTGAACAATTTACAAAATTGGTTCTCTAGAATATAACCTGGCGATGTTCACAGTTGTGGCCAATATTTCACGATTAATCAGTTATAACATTCATAAAATGCCTCGTGTAGCTACACATCGGTTTACAATATTATCATGAATTGTCATAAATTCTGCCACAAAGGTTTGATTTAAAGAACCTCCTTAAATATATGTAAATATATGCATGAAATATTTAAAAATGTACAGGTTAAAATGCCAAAAAGCATAAAATGATGTCCAGCGGAACCACTGAAGGTGGTCCCCGGTAAGTAAAAATAATAAACACACACTTATTTAGGGTGGTACGATACCGAGTCCGGTGGAAGAACTGAAGCCCTGCAGAGATGCCTTCGGGACACAAGAAATGGACCCAAGGATGGGGTTGATCGTGGCCTCACCAGCCCTGGAACCTTCCACTGTTTGTGGATGCCCCGTCCGTGGAACTTCACTGACGTGCGTAGAAGCCCCGTCCGTAGAACCCTAAAGATATCACAATTTAATTCACAGTCAGAAATGCACGTGAAGCGTGCTTAATGTGAGAAATTCTGACATAACCTACAAATGAAACATAATTTACCTCACTGATGAGGGAACAACCCACCAAAACTCCTGGAAGCCACAGTCGGATAAATGGGGTTGAGTCGCCTTTTAAAGTTGACACTGTATTTCCACAGGAAAGCCTGCAAATTTGCGAAACACGTGGGTAGAGAACGGGCAAGATGGCGTGAAGAGGTTAGCTTACCTTGTGTAATTTAATATCCTGCTTCCGCAGATAAAATTTACTCACAAACACAAAATATTCCGCTAAACGGAACAACAACGGATTGAGGAAATTTTCTTGAGTTGGTTATTCTAAAATCCATGCGGATGCCTTGAATAAAATCAAGGTTCACAGAATAACAACTAACCAACAAGCCAAGCCAAGCCAACCAAAAATGTCTGCTTCCGTTCTCCCTGTTGATCACGTGTCACAAATGTGTCGCCCTCCCATGGAGAATAGCGAAATGTGTTACGGACGTGTAGCAGTTGTTACAATGCGGCCCACAAAACGCTAAAGCGTATGGTGGGTCGCATACGCTAGAGGTCCGTAACAACCTGATGGTTAGTTTTGATGTAGTTAGTCTTTTTATCAATGTTCCGGTAGACGAAACCTTAAAAATAGTTAAAGACAGGTTGCTAAATGATAATATTGGAAACTAGAAATAAATTAAGTGTAAATAGCATAATGGAACTCTTAACAATGTGTATAATAACAACCTATTTTCAATTGGACAATGAGTTCTATCAGCAGCATTTTGGTATAGCTATACGGTCTGCATTATCACCAATTTTAAGGAACATATTTATAGAGAACTTTGAGAACACACATGTTCAAAATTGTATAAACAAACCGGTTGTCTGGTGGAGATATGTTGACGACATCTTTGCAATTTGGCCTCATGGTGTCGATTTACTAGATAGTTTTTTGGAAAATATAAATAGTAAGGAACCATCTATTCATTAGAAGTAGAAAGTAGGAATGAACTACCGTTTTTAGATGTTTTAATTAGAAGGGTAAATAATACAATTGAAACAAACGTTTATAGAAAACCAACACATACTAATAGATATCTAAATTTTAACTCAAATCAGTCAATAAATGTTAAATGGGGTGTTGTAAAATGTTTATACGATAGGGCCAAAATAATTTCATCTAATAATGAAATATTAAATAACGAGAAAAAATTTATCAAAGAGGTTCTAGTACAAGATCAATATCCTGAAGCCTTTGTTGATAGAATTTTCATAAATGTTAAAAATACTGACAATTAGGTACGACAAAAACCGGAACGTCATTATACAGCAATAATTTCTTATGTATACGGATTATCGGAAAAGCTACGCCGTATAGTTGACAAATTTGATGTTAGGACGATATTTCAAATGGGGAACATTTTAAGATCTATTTTAACAAAAACAAAACCGATAAACAGGGAGCAGAATTCAATAAACTGTATTTACAATATCCCGTGCGAATGTGATAAATGTTATGTGGGTGAGGCACCCAGACCTTTCAGTGTGAGGTTGGATGAGCACATGAATTACATTAGAAATAATGAAATTCAGAAATCAAAGATTTGTGAACATGCTTGGGAAAACGGACATAATAAACTGGGACTCGGCAAACATTCTAACAAAAGAAGCAGATACCAAAAAATAGAAAAATTAAAGAATCAGCAATAATCTTATTAAATGAAGATAAGTGCGTATCTAATTGTTCTGTAGATATTTGTGCAACCTGACTACCAATGTTAAAAGAAGAACTTAACAAACTCAACATTATCTAAAAGAAAATATCATCAGTTCTATGTTCTGTGTAAGTAGTAAGTATCTATGGAAATAATATAAACAGAATCTTAAAGCTGTGTATTTGACGTACACAGCAAAATAAAAGTTCTTACAAAAAAAAGCTTTGAAAACGGAAAGAGATTGCTTTCCGAAACGTCAGCAAAATACATTATTTCTGTGTTTATTCCGATTTATATTATTTGCAGAACATAACCTCTGACTATTTCTTTGGCGTAAACGCCACGGGCGCAGAGGCTTTTTCCAATAATTCTAGTATTTTGTAGATTCGGTGATTTATTTTTAGAGAGGATAATAATACATGTAATAGAAAACCCAAATAATAGGAAAGAAGATCTTGATATGTCGGGTTTTACAAATATTTTTTTTTTCATTCACTCCATTTATCTTTTGCATTACAATTACGAAATTTATATCTTAAATAAGCCTTCTTTTCAGCATTAGCAAGGTAGTATTAGTCGCATTTCGTTGTTGTTTATAATAAGACCAATGACCATTTTGGTCGGTTGGTTTGAATTTTGTCAGAACTTTGTTACGTAGTTTCTGCATAAATTTAATATTATCCGCGATCCATGGAGCATAACTTCTTTTAGAACATTTTATAGATTTTATAGCTGCATGCTTATTAAATAACTGTAAAATGTTATTGGTAACAAAATCAATTTTACCATCAATATTATTGATGCAACAAATATTATTCCAAGGTATGGATTCCAAATCTGATTGAAAATTTTCAAAATTAATATGCTCTGTAATTAAAAATCCTTTCCGGCTCTTCAGTGCTATTAAACATTATTGTACAGTGAACTAAAAAATGATCAGAAAGAGCATCAACTACCCCAATATCACAAAAATTTTAATTTTCAAAATTTACCGGAATTAAATATAACAATGATGTGGTAGTATTGATAATTCGGGTGAGTTCAGTTACTAGTTGTATAAAATTGAAGGTTTGATATACATGTTTAAGGGTCTGTTTCTGAAACGTAAAATAAAGTTATCTATTAATAAATGTCATAGTAACAATTGTTGTCACAATTGTAACTATGACAGTAAACTAATAATTAACTCTATTTAACGTTTCAGAAACTGGCCATAAATTGCGTAGAAAAATTTGTATCCAAATTTGACAAGTTAACATTAAAGTCACCGAAACTAACTATATTGTCATAATTTGCAAAAATATTTGAAAATGTATCCTCAAAACAATTTAAAAAAGGATTATAATCAGAATTCGGAAGTCTATATTTTTTATTTCAAGCTAGGTTAACAGCGAACAATTTATGTAAAAATAGGAGTAATGGCTGAACCAGATATTTATAATATTTCCAATATTAATTCATATTTTTGCTGGTTAAATAAATAAGTTACCAGAATTATATAAGTTATTTTCTTACAAATTCAATATTGCCCTATTAAGACAAAAGAGTCTATCTGCAAATTTTAGCTTTTATTTTTAGAGAATTTTAAGAAAATTTTTGCGATTAAGTAATGAAAAACCGAACTGAAAAATTCATTAAGTAATCGTTATTTCTACAATATTCATGATTCAAATATAAACACACTGGGTTTGATATTTAATAGTCGCCGGTCGACTATTGTTAAGCGGCAACAATTACTTTGATTCATCGATTCGCGACCGGGGAGTGACAATAAGGTATTCCTTTTAATGACATATTTATATAAATCTTCCACAATACCTGGAATCAAAGTTATTATGTTAAAATATATCGTGCAAATTCTTATTTATTTATTCTTACATATAACAGGCTATTGGAACAAATGAACTCTTAGGTGGGAGAGTGAGATGTATTACTGCGATAGATTTATTCTTGTCAGGTACACATACGTGTACGTACAATGAAATTTGTTCATTTCAACTTCATGAGCCTCGACTGCTTGTGGTCAATGGCACAGGTGCAAAATAAGTATAAAGCCAATAACCGTAAGGAATTCAAATAAGATGATACAATTTAATATCATGTAAGAAACTAATTTATTACTGAAGCGTTGGATAGACTAAAGTCTCCTTTGAGGTTTAGGGAATTCCAAGAGAGCACGCTTCGCTGTAAGATAGTCGTTACATGATGATTTTTTAAACTTAATACTTTTATATGGTTGAGAAGAAAGAACATCAATTGAATAATATGTTTCTTTAGGATTTGACTAGTTCCTCAGATTTTGCCATTTATTTATAATCAGTTGATTCAGATAATTTTTTAGATGTGTACGAATTGGAGAATTTAATATCAGTTTCATATCACTTAGAATTCGTCAGATTAAATTATTAATATATGACAAACATCAATTTTGTTAACATGCAAATAATAACGTTACTCTAATATATTTTTCTTCAATTATCATAAATTAAAATTAGAAACAATTACCAATATCCTCACTTTATGATGTAGTGATTAAGTGATCTAAGAGCGACGTATCTGTTGAAATGGGAAATCTGTCACACATAAATAAACTAGATCAAGCTTTAAACAACAAAGTTCACAGGAAAATATTATTTAGCCATTAAGCAAATGATAACCTTCCACATGTTTTATTATTTAATATCAAGTTACCTTGTTCCTTGAATACTTTTGCATGGGAACGTCTATTTTTCCAAAGAAACAATGTTGATAATGTTGATACGCTTGGATTGAGCGGGATCCCTGGGTGCCAAAGAAACGCGCCGCTGATTGGCATTAATTTGAAGTTATTTTAATTCTTTCCGCTTGGCTGAATGAAAAACAAATTTTAAATTGCGTCATTATTTACTTATTAATTTAAAAAAAAAGATAATGTCTAGACGAAGGTATAGAAAGAAAAATACTGCTGCCGATAGCTTTTATCATTGAAAATATTTAATTAACGAATTATTAAAGGTATAGGGGGTTTTCAAAACTTCACACAGCTACCTTATATATCTCTTCAGAATTTCGTGAACTTTTTTAAATCATGAAAAAATAGTTGATTTCCTTAAACTTTCCAGTTGCAAATTTAATTTTTTCACATGGCTGAGCGAGAAACAATTTTTAAATTAATTTATTAATTACTTACTAATATTGAAAACAATGTCTAGACGAAGATATAAAAATAAAAAGTACTGATTACTGACGCAGATCGCTTTTTGTAATTATAATTGACAGATCCATTGACAGTAAACAGCTATTTGCAAATGATTACATACACTATACACATTTTTTTAAAACTGAATTATCTTATTTTTAAACCATGAAAATAGACAAATTAATCTTTAATTATTCTTTTAGTACTCCAGTAAAGTGTTTTATAAGTTCGAAATTAATATTTTTAAAGATATTTGTGTTTCCAAGGCGGTAGCAATGCTTTAGACTTGCGATTGTGTGAGAGACAACGCGGCTGGTCGCGGTTATTTCTCTCAAGCTCGAATCTCAGCGACGTTATGACGTCGCTGAGATTCGAGCAACCATCCCCTATGTAGTTGCCTGTGTGTATGTAGTCCTTGTTAAGTTGTGGGCTACCTGTTGCTAAACTCTGCCTGAATGTCAATGTTAATAAGGAACTGCATCGTGCTTGATAGCACAGTTAATATTAAATCGCCCCAAATCTTGAAAATTTCTCTTACAAACAACGTGTAGATCATGAACATCCCAATAATGGGAATTATGGCGGTTGAAGAGACCCTTCTAGGTAAACTTTGCTTCATCGGTCCAAATTATGTTTTCAAAGAATGTGGCACTTTATTGGTTCTTTACGAGCAGGAATTCGGCATAATCCACCCTTCTTGCATCATCTCCGGAAGTAATCTTAATATCATTTCATAACAATATTGGTGAAATTAATTTTTTTGCAAAATCCTGTGTGCTGACTTAAATAAATCTCTCAGAGAAACACATAGGTAAGCTCTAAGGTATTCTAGAACCGTAATTTCAATTTCTTCATTATCGACAATAATTGTCTCATACCGACGTATCAATTTGGTTTTAGAGAGGGCCACAGCACGTCGCCCGCTCTGTGCAAGGTGGTGCAGGACATTTTGCTAAGTTTCAATAACAGATACAATTATGCTACTATTAAATATAAAAAAGCGTATGATACCGTGTGGCAGAATGGCCTCATTTATGAATTACATAACATCTGCAAACTTCCAGAATATTTAACTGCACTAATCAGAAGTTTCATAAGCGCCCGCCGCATTACGGTAAGGATAGGTAATGCCTATTCGACGCATAAAAGGTTATCGGTTGGCGTGCCTCAAGAGGCAATCTTTTCTCCCTTCCTCTTCAATCCAACGACTAACATCATACTATTAGTGCATTCTGTGAGTCGGATGGAACCTCGAAAAATATGAATTTTTCCTAGCCTAACGAGACTATGTCTCTCCCCGTTTTTGCGGTTGTTGAACACGATAAAGGTGGTTAAAACTCTCTCCGAGCTCACCCCACCCCCCAAGCGGCCAAAAACCACCCCCGAAAGGGGTAAACCGCGTATCCGCCGCCTCCTACCGGTCAAACCTATGTTGCCCTCCGTTTTCAATGATGCTGAGTACGATGGTGATGTCGAGACCTCTCCTCGATCGCCGCCAACCCCCCAAACGGTCAAAACTGCCCCAGAAAGGGGTGAAATGCTGAATACCAACCTTGTAATTTCCACTTGTAAGCGACGCAGGTGATATTAATTTGATCAATGTTTCACTGGAAAGTGATTTTACGACGAAGATTTATATATAGTGAATAAGTAATTGTATGTGTCAATAAAAATGTTTTATATTTATATATAGTAAATAAGTAATTTTATGCGTCAATAAAAATGTTCATTATTTAATATAATAAAATAAATGAAATTATGCCGATGATTAAATATACCTAATTTTCCCACTGAAAACCTAGACACCAAGTATACATCGATTTTTTCAGCTGAAGAGTCAATCAAGATACCTGTACTCAGCATCCGATACGTATTCAATGATCTGTGAACAAATGATTTATTTTTTCTTATCCGGTGCACTTACTTCATAAAACCGCGCATCAAAAGATCCAACATTTGCTCAGCATCCTCGAAAACGGGGGGTAACACAGGTTTGGCTGGTAGGAGACGGCGGATACGCGGTTTATCCCTTTCGAGGGTGGTTTTTGGCCGCTTGGGGGATTGGCGTGGTCGAGGAGGGGTCTCGACATCACCATCGTGTTCAACATCTTCGAAAACGGGGGTAACACAGGCTTGGCCGATAGAAGACGGCGGATACGCGGTTTACACTTTTTGGGGGTGGTTTTCGGCCGTTTGGGGGGTGCGCTGAGCTCAAAGAGAGTTTTAACCACCGTCATCGTTGTCAGCATCCTTGAAAACGGTGGGGAGACATAGTCTCGTTAGGCTAGGAAAAATTCATATTCATGTCCGACTTACAGAATGCACTGAATAAGCAGATGATGCCGTCATCTATGGGCAGTCATTCCACGCTAAGACAGCTGCCCAGAAGATACAGTATTATCTGACGCGACTATTAGACTATATCACTGACTGAAAATTGTAATTAACGAGGACAAGACAGAGGCGATAACTTTTAACAGAAAATTTACGAACATACGGGCAATAACGAAACTTACAATTAACGACAAGGTGATTGAGGAACGGAATTTGGCCAAATATCTAGGGGTCACTCTGGATAAGAGGCTGAGTTTCGGGCCTCATATCACGAATACATTTATTCGGATGTACGCTTCGCTGAGCTGCCTATACCCATTACAGGAACTTCTTTGTTTTTATATAATATGACTGTTTTGTAGTAGGTTTTAGTAGGTTTTCCTACAATAAAACACTAGAAAAACTCAAATCCCACAAAAAATAGTTACTGTAAAAAGTGTAAAAATGTCAAATTAATAAAAAGAAAAATGAATGTCAAATGAAATTCTAAAAAAGATCATGAAAAAAAGTTTTGCTGATATTATATAGCCTCCCTCTGCCCCCGTCTGAAATGAAATATTATCTTAAGGCAAACTGAATAGTGAAATATAAGTATTTAAATAAATGATTTTAATGGTTAACGGTTAATGGTTTAATTTTCTTATTTTTGTTAGTAAAGGATCCAACATTTTTACAGTTGCTCATCAATCTGGAACTAGTATCATAGGTCGGTTTCGGATTCTCGAGATATCAAGTGGGAAAATATCACAGATTCTAGTGACAACTTTATCACATTCACTATAAATAAGAAAGATATTTTTTACAATTATTTAAATTTCAACTGTTTCTCTTATGAAATATTGATTTGTGTAACTTCTGTTATAAAGATTCATTTACACATTCGCACAAATGGCAAGTCGAATCACAAAGCAAAGCAAAGCAAAGAATTACTCAGTGACTCAATGGGAGTACTGGGGCTTGGGTATACTTTTTTCTAATATTTTGAGTTTGTAACTAGTCTGGACAGTCTATCTTTGAAAAGTGAACTTCTTCCTATCTGCTTATCACATACGGAGTCATAGTTTAGTTTTAAATACTCCCAGTATAACTGGAAGTGCCAATGAAATACAGATATATTAATTGGAGAGGACATCACTTAAAATCTGTGAAAAAGAAAAATCGTAGCTGTAGTCTTAGTAGTTTCAGAAATACAGGTACGTTAATATCATGGTGACACAACCTGTATAGTAGTAAAGATATATTTACTACCGATTTATGAAAACAAAAAACGAAATCCGATTAGGAACTCTTTTTCCGAAGTTAAACACCGGAGGTACTGTATTAATATTAAAGCTACAATTCAGTTTTTAAAAATATCATCAATTAATGTCAATTTGGTAAAAATACTACTTTACAAACACAAGCCAATAAACAGCTACCATCATAAACTGTTTGGAATCTTGTAATGGGTAACAAATTAATTTTTTTTATAAAAAAGTTAGTTACTCACCGAATGTGTTTATTCGATGAAAACAAACTTAAAATTGTCTGAGAGATAATTTGAATTTCAAATCCAAATAAGTAGGGTGTACTTATTTCAATATTTTATCATATAAATAAATAAATAAAGCTTACAGTAATCCTGTAGTCACAGATTTTGTGATTATAAAAATGATGATAATATCAATTCAACTAAAATTCTACTTTCAAGAAATGCTTATAAAAGACAAATATTTATACGAGAATTAAATTTCGAAGAGAGTCATAACAACATGAAATTGTGGAATGATCAAATCAGTTCGTGCATATAAGCTGGAAAGCTGTATAATGCCTATATCAAACGGAAAAGTTTAGCATATTTACAATACCGTGAATTACATACGCAAATTTGAAAATAACCTCCAAGTATTATGTGCGAAAATGACAATTTTTTTAAGTTTCAGGATTAGATACGTTCGATATCATGCGAGCCACGTCACCCTGAATACTTCTCCGAAAAGAATGAAAAGGAGTCTGACAATGAAATTTTACGGTTTTGTATTAAGCAAGATGTTGCTATGGAAGAAACTGAAACAAATGTTGGACATCGTGGCGTCTAGCGCAGAAATGATAACAATGTTAATTTGAGAGTCTTACAAAGTCAACCAACATCATTCAATTTTTTCCTAGAAATTTTTTTATTAACAAAAATTTAAAATCCATTCAATCAATCCAATTCCATTTTCAGGTTATCTCTGAAACTATTTAAAATGTTTAGAATCTGAAAATATCATCTTGAGCATCATCTTAATGAAATCAAAAACTTTCTCTGATGTAACAGGCTTTCTATTTCGTATGGTTTAGAAATTACTAATACAATCCCATGATATTATTCATAACATCATAACACAATCCCATTGAATTAGTGGCTACCTTGTGCACTTAGTGCTATTTTACCTTGTTCTATTACAGCAAAGAGGACGAAATTCTAACACGATATAGCTTATGTATTTATGAAAATATGGCGATTGTATCATAAAACCAGAAGCCAGAAAATTCTATAAAATCCTGAAGAGCGCAAGAAAATAGTTCAAATTAAAACTGAAGATGTGTAAGGATAAATATGGACAAATAGTCAACATGAAGGAAGAAGTCCCAAATAGACGGGTTGAACAATTTAAAGAATTATTATGCTCCGAAGATGAAGAAAATATACCGCCTCAAAGGGCAAGAAACAATACATCCATACAACGTCCTCAACACAGAAAGTACGGGACGCAATAAATCGCCTGGAGGTAATAAAATTCCTCCATAACTTCTTAAACATGAAGGTGAAATACTTGTCGATCCAATATACACGATAATAGCCAGAGCTTGGAACAAAGAACAGATGCCAGAAAAGTCGTGCAATGGAATCATCTGCCCAAAAGGGGATCAACTAGAGTGTAAGAATTACAGAGGAATAACCCTCCTTAATACTATTTGCAAAATATTTTCTAGTGTTTTATACAGCCATTTAAGTGTGTAATCTAAGGATCCTCTTGGTAAATATCAAATTGGTTTTAGATCTGGCCGATCAACAATAGATCAGACTTTTGTGAGAAGCCAAATACTAGAAAAACCCACGAGTTCAACATAGCTACTTTCCAACTATTTATAGATTTTAAATTAGCGTGTGCTGAGGTACAAACTGTATGAAGCTAAGAACGAATTCAACGTTCCCGACAAAGTAAGACTTATCAGAGTCACAATGCCTGAAATTATAAATACAGGGCGACCTATCACAAACTTTTGAAACCCGCGAAGGGCTACTGCAGGGACATGCGCTGGCTAGACAATAGGGGAACTATTTTTAATAAATCCTCACAAACCATGGCCTATGCAGACGACTTAAACCTAACAGCATGCACTACTCGCAAATTAAAGAAAATGTTTCCTGCCTTCTCAACCCCCGCAGAAAAAATGAACCATCGAATAAATGAAGAAAAACAGAGCCAGAAATATTGGTCAAAGCTTCAGCTTTGACCTCTTCAATTTTGAAGTATTAAACAAATTTACAAACCTAGGCTCCCTTGTGGCAAATAAGAACTACCTAGTTGTAATCAGGGTGCTGCGGAAATTTTGTCAACAGGTTGATATTTTGTTCATAACTATCTTATTTATGAACGGAAGATAAAAACTAATTTATAAAGTTTTATAATCCAAATAGTATAGGTACATTATTTTTGCAATTTTTCTAAAATTTTCCTTCGTCTGTCTAAAATCACTTGCGAAAATAATAAAATAAATATGTCAATAGTAAGAGGGCCACATACGCTTTTAAGAAGCATTATGCGCTTTAATAATACAATTTTTCGCGTATAAGTAGCTATAACTTTATTATTATACATAATTTAGTAAAAATGTTGAAATGTCTAGGAAGATTACGAAAACACATAATTTGCCATCATTTGCCCTTGGGGGTTGTTCCAATGCCGATATTGCCAAACGAAGTTATGGGGTGTATATTTATATAGGTGCCAAGAACTCTGTAATAACGTAATCAGTACATTTCTGTCTTTCAATGTTCCAAGGAAGTCCGCAAAGATGTTTTAAACTCTACTATTATTATGGTAAACACAAAAGGAACTCTAAGGTGTCTCATTCGTTTATCGATCAAGACAGTAATAGATTAATGTGTATAATTTGTAAAGTTCTTAGAATTCCCTCCTGAGGAACGTTACAAGAATGTAAAATCTAATAATTTGTGCATAAATTGTTTCTCAACTCATAAAGTTGTAACGAAGAGTTTTTCGTTATCACAATCTGCACAGGATAGTTATATTTGTACTGTTTATCTGAATTATACCTTTCTTGTAATTATTATATATATATTGTACTATAAATGAATTAGTTAAAAATTAATGCAAGTATTAATTTATAGAAACGACGAATAAACACACCAGTTATAAAGTACAGGTGCACTCAGGTAATGGATGAGCGCGACAAGAGGGAATTGTGTAGGCTCGCGAACTACCATTTTCAGAAGCCGGTCAACAGTCACGCGAGGTAGTCGTGTAATTTGCGCGAAGTTTTCTTTGTTCCAACAAGCTAGGTAAATAAAATGTTTCTAAGTCAATTTGACGTCACCCGTGCGACGTCATACTTTCGGTACAAGGGAATAATTAAAATATCCGATAGTTCAGCTCCCTGGCTGCCTTCACACGCAAAACACGTGTCCTGCTGCTTACTGCGGTCTAAGAAGAAAATATTCAGGTAATTGAATTATTTTACTAAGTCGCAAAATATTGCCAAATATTTTCTAAGACATTTGACGTTACTCAATCCATAGCGCATTTGTTTACCGCTGTTTCTCCCACTTGTAAATATTGGAAGAAAATAATTAAATTCTTTCTGTGTTGACAGTCAGCCAGAGCGACGCACAGGCAGTAGACGTGTCCACTCCGAGAATCGAATCCAGGTATCGTTAGCGTTATATATTTCAGAGCAACATATGGCAAAGTCCGTGCTATGTCATCGATCAGCCGCGCATCCATCTGGCGCCTACACCCGCTTGCAAGTATTGAAGGAAAAAATTGAATTTGTGCCGTGTTGGCAGTCAGCCAGAGCGACTCATCGGCAGCAGACGTATCCACTCCGAGATCAGAACCCAGGCTAGCGTTTACTCCCAGTCCGATAATAAGTTGTTGCATTTTCAGAAAAGGACCTGAGAAGCCGTGCAGATAAATTCAATTCCGAGCGCTCCACCTCTGCAGCAGACGTGCCCGACCGTAACCACAGGAAGTAAGTAAAGCCACGGAGGAGGAAGTAAACTGATGTACTAGCCAAGCACTGTATGTAACTTTGCCCTGTGTCATCGCTTATTCTGTGCTAACGCTTTACCGTATATTTTGTGTTATTATTTTGCAGCTTGCTATCCCTGTCGCCGAAGTCATCTGGTACTAGTATTTTCGTTGCTACGTTTGCTCTCCTCCCGGTGTAGTTAGTAATTTGTAGATTTTTAATAGAAAGTAACTAGGTAGAAAAGTAAACTTGTAAATAGTAGGTTTAATTGAATATACTGATATTATTGAAAATTCTGTTTTACTGTTTGTGTGTGAACGTCTAATTTTCCAAACTGACCCACTGGAATATACTTTCTCCACTTGAGCTACTCAGCCTCGCGTAGCCGGCTTGTGGGTAGTGTGTTCTATCACTTAAACTAGGACTGGCGTCCGAGCTTAAATTAAAAACTCGTTTCCGAGGATCGAGTGGCCTTTTAACAATTTATTTTAGATGATTTTGGTGTCTAACATGCTTCTTGTAGTCAAGCCAATCTTATGATGTTGGATTATTGTCGTCGTTTAAATTTGCATTTACCGAACTTTCATTCAATTGCGCGGGGCGTGGGCCCTGCTTGTAGTGTAGCATATGACCGTGCTACAGTAACAATTTTTCCAGGTTTGATTTGTCCAAGCTTTGTAGTAGACAAAATCACTGATGAACTGCCACATGCTGAAGTGAATTTAAATGAGTTTCCACATTTGAAGAACTTACCGTTGACAGATAATGATTTTAGTCGTTCACATAAGATTGATAGCATTCTAGGGGGGCAGATTTATTTCCGGTTCTATTAAGGCATAAACGAATATTAGGTTCTTTCAATACCCCAGGAGCAATTAAAAGCACCTTAGGTTTTATAGTAATGGTCTCTGCTTCTATTTTATCTAGTCCTTTAGTAACAAGTAGTTTCTTCACCAATGTCGAACCTTCTCTTAAAGAGATTGTTAATCGTTTTTGGGAAGTTGAAGATAAACCTTTAACAACAATAGTAGAACCCAAAAACTGTGTGAATCTCTTTTATCGCCTTATAAATTTAGTGCAAGAAACATGTCGCTAAAAAATTATTAAGGTTTTGGGCGACCAGAAATCAGAGACAATTTAAAAAGGAAGGGATTAATTTGAAGAAGCTTCATTATTTTCAATACCTCATTTTGAATTGCATCAATTATATTACTTCCCTCTATTTCTGGGTATAAGTAACGATGGTACTTATTAGTACAAGCGCAATTTATAATAAGTATATGGCTAGGTAGAATTAGAACAAGAAAACTTAAACTTAAGCCATACACATAACAATACGATACTACAACCTGTGTATGTGTGACGTCATTTAATTTTTAGCATTGTACATTAACGAATGAATGCAAATTAAATTTATCATATTTCTCGCGATTAAGACTAAATGAGCCGTATTTCAATCACCTTACTTATACGTGCTCCATTAGAACTGTTGCATTTTTTATGCAAGATTATCACGTGAGACAGATTATATAATATCATTTTCATCCTTTTTATTTGATAACAGACACTAATTGTGTCATTAAAGTACATGGTGCCCCATTAATTAATCGTATATAAGGTAAATATTACTTAAATAGTGTGTAATTAATATATCTTAATTGTGTCATTTAGTATGAAACAAACAAAAAATTCCCAAATTTCAAAAGCCCATATTATTGCGAGACCAGACATACGAGCTGGATAAAGATGAAATAAATACAAAGTTATCGAGTTAAGAGGACAAGATTCCAGAAAGCAAAAGCTGAATATTTCCAAATAATAATAATAAAAATAAATATTTAGATAACAAATTTTATATGTAAAAAAAATATATATCATTATTACTAGTTGGAAATATTGGAATCAATGAAATCTGCGAATATAATATCACCTCTATATGCCGGTTATTTAAATTTTTTTAACTTGAACTTATAGTGGAGCGGTTAGGCCGTTCTATGACGTATAATTACCGTTTTCGAGAAACATGCATTTAAATTTCTTGCTGCATAATGTACCCAATATATTAAATTTGAATTATATTAAGCGTTTATCTATTCAAAATGTTAAGCGGTGGTGTAAATATCATAGTGAAAACTTATATAAAAACAAATGCTAATATCGTCTAGGCCCTGTCAAGCAACTCTTGTATATGGCGCCCGCATAACCAATAAAGTAAAATTATGTATATAAGTAACTATACTGAGAAGTCTATCAATATTTTCAGGAAATAGATCAGGATAATTTAATTTGTAAAAATTATGATTTTTTGCACTTTTAACGACAATTCCTATCACCATACCTGACTATACTGAAGTAAAGCAGATACATAAAAGTGTCCTCGCGGAAATACAAAGCACAATCGAAATATATACGGATGCCTCAAAAAATAATGATAGTGTTGGTTGCGCATGTACTATATATATACCCTAGATATACAAAGATCCTTTAAACTAAATAGAATTGTATCAATTTATAGTACAGAAGCTATGGCGATTGTCAAAGCCTTGAAATACATCGATGGAGGTGAATATCAACAAAGGATTCACTTTCGGTTCTTCTAACTATAGGTTATAACCAAGTTATTAAATATAACAGTATTAATCCCTGCATTGCCAGAATTAAAATGCTGGTAAATAATTTAAAAAAGAGGGAAAGGTTTGTCAAATTCGTTTGGATAAAGGCGCATACGAGCTTAGAGCATAATTAAGAGGTAGATGGCATAGCAAAAAAAGCATTATTAACCTGAACAATTGTTTACACGTACAAGAGCGTAAAACCATACTCGATAATAAAAGTCAAAAAGTTTGGTTAACCTTATGGAAAGAGTGCGGCATAACGACTCCTACTCATTATACACTTATTCAACCAAATATTCCTACCTTTTATTGGTACAAAGATTTGAGTTACACCAGGAAAAACATAACAACGATAAGTATATTAAAATTTGGTCATGGGTGCTACCCAGCGCACCTTAAGAAAATAGAAATTGTACACTCGGACATATGTGAGACATGTAATGTCATTGCAGATTTGGACCATATATTTTTGAATGTTTAAAATACAAATCGGAAAGCGATCTCCTTCACAAAAAAATACACAAACAAAAGGTTAACCATCCTTATAATCTTTGCCAACTATTAGCGTTAAATAAAAATATTATCTATGACGCATGTTGCGGACCTCTAGCGTATGCGACCCACCATACGCCTTAGGTTTTGTGGGCCGCATAATAACAACCGCTACGTCCGTAGCAGAGTTTCGCTATTGTCCACGAGAGGCGTGAGATACTTCCAGTTGGTGAAAAGGAGAGATGGTGGTATATGGTTGATAATCCTATAAGACTACTCGTTTTATCCGAGGCATCCTGGTGGATTTTGGGATTGTCAACACAGGAAAATTTTCTCCATCTGTTGTTGTTCCGTTTAGCGGAATATTTTGTTGTTGTGAGTAAATTTTAACTGCGGAAGCAGGATATTTAAGTATACAAGGCTTTCCTTTGAAAGTATCATGTCGACTTGAAAGGCGGACTCGACCCCATTCATCCAACTGTGGCTTTCTAGGAACATTGGTGGATTGTTCCCTCATCAGTGAGGGTTCCACGGACGGGGCTTCTACACACATCAGTGAAGTTCCACGGACGGGGCATCCACACACAGTAGAAAGTTCCAGGGCTGGAGAGACTATAATCAACCCCCATCCTCCACACCACCGTAGGGCTACAGTTTCTTCAACGTCGAAGTTGATATCGTACCACCCTAGATAAGTGTGTTGTTTTTACGGGGACCACCTTCAGTGGTTCTGCGCGGTTATATTCCATTGATACTTACTTTTGTATTGTAACTTTTACATATTTAAAGATTTTATGCAATTATATTTATTTAAGGAGGTTCTCTAAATCAGACCCATTGTGGCCGAATTATTACTATTTATCCTCAAGTTGTAAACCGATGTGTAGCTATACGAGGCATTTTATTAATGTTGTAACTTATCAAGAAATTTGCCACACGTTTTGAACATCGCCAGGTTACATGCTAGAGAACCAATATTTGTAAATTCTGCAATATAGTGCATTTCATGTTTAAAGAAAGTTTCATTATTTCGTCTGCAACCACTACGTATGGAACCCTCAGTGATTTGTGTAAGTAAGTAAACTAATAATTTGTCATAGTTTATGTAAACTTGGGCTTAACGCCCTGAGATAGTCTGAGCTAGTGAAATTTTATCGTGGGCACGTTACATCACTTAGCCGGGGTAAGTTGTGCCTGCGATATCTGCTACGCTACAGTAGCCCAAGTGATTTCTTTATGTAATATCTTATAACAATAAAATAACAATAATATCCAACGTATTTATTTGTTTATGTACGTGTAAATCGCAGCACGCACTTTTAGAATCTTTTAAAAGCATTAAACTCGATATTTAGCATAGGTTAGATATAATTTCCTTTATTTTTCCAATCGTTTTCCCTCTTTTCGTCGTACTACTTGTGTTTGTTTTTACATAATGCCCCGATAGACCTCTGGGCGAGAGTGTACTTGTTTTTGATCCCGAGTCTATTCATTATTACGCGGTAGATATTAGATTACTTACGTGGTAGGTACATTAGCAGAATGAAATGTATTAAATATCATTAAGTATCTGGCTGAATCGACAAAAGTCGTAACGCCAAAAAAAAAACACAGCTATACTACATTACAGAGTACAGTTACTGTACTCTGTGACTACATCAAATAGCATTAACCCAACTTAACCTAACCTAACCTAATCTAACTTAACTTAAAAAAATATTCGTATTGCGTATTTTACTTGCTAATCGATCCGGAATACATCTCGTATAAAATGTAGTGTCAAGAATCCTCGAACCCACGAGTGAGAAGCGGGCAATTTTTTAGCAATTAAAATAGCTTTATTTTTCACCTAACCACTACACCACAGGAGTTGCTTGACAGGGACTGGACGCTTCTCAAATGCTACATGCCCGACTGTCGGAGATGTAACGCGTACGTGATATTACCTCCAACTTTTGTAGACGTATCCACTTTGTATTTTAATCCAGTAGGTACTTGGCTTTTTATTTACTTAATTGCTTAATTTGTTATATTAATAATATAACTTCTCTTCTTCTAAATAATTGCATTTTAACTATCAATGTAAATTATTTTACTGTCAGATTTAGCCGTTTTTTTTATATAATATTTTTAGTCGCAAACTCCTCTATAAAATCCTTATTTTACTATAAGGAACGTAACGAGACTGCAACCAACAGTTACTCTCCGGGCTATGTGCCCCGCCGAGCGTTGAATTACAAGTGTAATAATAAGTGTAATAATTGCATATTACCATCAAAACGCTAATGCTTCGATTGCAACAAACACCAGTCGAAAGACTGATCCTACTTAAAGGAGCTCTCGTACAAATTTCCGTCCAATATCGTTGGTAAATAATGTCGCCAAAATTTTCGAAAAATACCTGAACAATAGGCTTTGTTCATATCTCAAAAAAAAAAGTTATCTAAAAAAACAGTATGAATTCCAAGCACAGAAGATCCTCTCCAGTTATTAACAGATAAAATTAAAACTAATTTTGAAAAAAAGCTGAACGATGGACGAAGATACTGTGTCACATAGCAAGTTACTGGTCAAACTAAACAAGATGGGAATTAGAGATATTGCCTACCTTATTAAAACAATATCTGTCAAATTGACCCCAGTAAGTAAAAATTAGCAATGCTCTTAGCACTAAGAAAATAATAAAAACTGGAGTTCCACAGGGAACAGTCTTAGGTCCTACCTTATTCGTGCTGTTTATCAACGATTTATGGACAAAACCTTTGGATGCAACATCATGTCATATGCAGATGACACTATATTGATATGTTCGAGAGAAACATGGAACTTAGCGCGACAAAAGGCAGCCGAGGCAATTAGTAAAGTCAAAAACTGGCTAGACACAATTTCTTTAAGACTAAATATAACAAGCACTAAATATATGGCCAATGAAGGCAGGACTACCTCAAACAGTATTCTCATAGATAGGGAAATGAGTTACATTCTAAACACCACTACTATCAAATACCTCGGAATTATTTTGGATAATCATCTAAAATGGAATAACCATATTATATATTTAAACGGGAAGCTAAGAAAACTAATATATAAATTCTACAGCTTGAACAGTAGACTAAATAGAAAGACTCTCTTAGTGACATATAACAACATAGCGGAATCCCTGTTTAGGTGTGGTATTAGCGTCTGGGGATCAGCCTGCAATGCAACTCTCCAGCCTTTCCAGATAACACAAAATTATATGCTATGGACAATTTTTAACAGGAAAAGTCAAGATAACTGTAGAAATATATTTATTGATAATAAATTACTGAGTGTGAAGAGATTGCCGGTAAACCACCAGCATGAAACAAGAAATAGGTCTAAAGACGCGTATCAAACTCCAAAATACAACAAAACAATCTATCAGAAATAAATCAATTTCAATGGAATTAAATTATACAACCAACTCCTGAATATATTAAAGTCCATAATAAAAAGAAATTCTAAAGGACATGTAAAAAGTATATAACAGACAATTATACCACACGTCTTTAACCATTAGCATAACAATAAAACAAATCCTTCCCCGTAATTACCGGACTCTTGTAACTAACCAAGTCGAAAATAAAGATAATAAAATATAATAAACTTAAATATAATTAATTATATATTCTCCTTACAAAAATTGCAACGCCTTGCCTGTTAGGGACTACAGGAGCAATGCCCTCGTGTCCCACAGCAGCTATGGAGACAATGCTTGACCTATTTCTTTTACATTTGCATGTAAGGAAGAAGGCAGCACTTAATGCCTTAAGGCTGCATCAGGCACTCAAGTTTAAGCCAGGCGATCTGGTTGGTCACTTAAGGATTTTGGAGCTAATCCACTATGAGTCCATGACCAAACCAACTGACTCAATGCCAGTCAAACATGACTTTGACTGCCCGTTTGATGTGCTGATCGAAAGCCGTCAGACGAGCAAGTTGGAGACACTACGATTGGAACAAGGGTCACTCATCTGGTATACAGATAGACCTAAGATAGCTGAAGGGGTAGGAGTGGGCGTAGCAGGGCCAAGATGCAGGCTATCAAAAGCCCTAGGCAACACCCCAACCATCTTCCAAGCAGAAATACATGCTATAGATCCTTGTGGCCAGGAATGCCTAAATAAAGGCATTCGAAGGGCAAAGATCTATATATTATCAGATAGTCAGCCAGCATTAAAGGCTCAAAGGTCCTACAAGGTAATGAACTTGCTAACAGCTTTGCGAAAAAAGGAGCTGAAGCACAATTCATTGGACCTGAACCGTTCTGTGGCCTGGCCAAGGGACACATAACGAAGGAGATCCAGAAATGGGAAAAGGACCAGAAAAAGGCCTACTGGAGGAATACTCCAGGCCAAAGACAAGCGAAAAAGTTTATAACTTATTCGACAAAGAATGCCAGAAGGCTTCTTGGACTAGGAAAGCCCGAATTAAGGCTGATAACAGGTCTTCTAACTGGCCACTGCCCCTTGAGATATCATCTCAAGAACATGGGCAAGGCAGTAGACGACAAATGCAGATACTGTGATACTGCAACTGAAGCTGCGGAACATATACTTTGCGAATGCAAGACATTAATCCGCACTAGGCTAAAGTTTCTAGAGCAGGTGGAATTAACGCCTGAAGAAACTAGCCCCCAGGAAAATCACAAGCTTTATTAAAAGTCTTGGAATCCTGGGCAATAACTAGATGTAAGGTTATTCACAAAAGATCTCTTTAGGTCGAAGTGAAGTAAGGCTACTTAAAGCCAAACGACCCCTGAAACAGTCTACAATCTATAATCTATTCTTCTTATCTTCCTCTATCTAATTATTTTACTTCTTATTATATTATATTCTCACTTTATATTATAACTACAAACCTATAAATCGTAATATTCCTAGAAATGCAACGAATATTAATGTATAGACAAAATGTTAAATACTGCTAGACACAACACGAGGTCCCCTCATGTGTCATAACACATAATATTAATAAATGGAATTGTAAAGTTAATAACAAACAAATTAACTATATAATTTAAAAAATGTACAACTTGTAAAGATGTTGCAGTAATAAATAATCACATTTTATTGACATGATTTCAGGAAGAAATCCATATTTTTTTAAAATGATTTAACTTTCACTTTCATAATAATCTATTTTGTTAACAAATATATATCGCTATTATGATACATTCGACACAATTAATTTCGCCGTTTTTTAGTTTGAGTGAGTTAAACGAAAAAATTAATAATGTGGTACATACAATCCCGTATAGGCAACTAGGTACGACTTAGTTAATGTTAACAATTATTCATTTACACGATAAAATTCCTAGGCAAGTTATTCCCAACAATTACCTACCTTACCTTCGAAGCAATCATTAACAAATTATTTTAAACAAATAACAAATGTGACATTTATTTCGTGCCGTTTTGCCTTAATTATATACTTGTAACATATTAAATTTTCTCACCTGTAAACAAACATGTTACAAATTAGTTTTAGGTAATTAATTCTATACTTCCACACTTGTTTCAAATGACTGATGAGAAAGAAAGAAAACTTCACGTGATGGATTCATTTCCTAAAGCTCCTTTCAAATACATAATCACAAAACTTACGGTTAGCTACAGTACAACTCGTATTTACTGTCATTGTACAACGTGAACATAGATAAAACCAATATCGTCCCCACGACAAGTAATAATATAAGTAACTATCCAAAGTCAAATGTGAATAGTATGTATTGACTGCATACATATTCATCATTAACTCAAATCAATGATCATTGATTGATTTATGTGGTAATAATTACCAATTTAAAAGTGTAACAGCATATTCTGGAGTATTAACTTAACAGAACTGTTTGTTCATCGACCATGCACTGAATAATGTAAATAGTACAGTCGTCTCTAGTTATTTGAAAACATTAACAAGGCGGAAATGAGAGAATGCTAATTGGAATTTTATTGCAAAAATGTAGATATCGAACCTGTTTCAATTAGTTGAGTGAGTATATAGGTATTAGTTGTATAATAATTGCAACAATACGAATATTCGGAAATATTAGGTTTGAAATTATTTCAATAAAATAAACTATAAAAATATTAGGGGTCAATTGAACTTTTGCAAAATACTATACCCGATATTTTTTAAGGCCTCAGCCGTCGTCAGAGTCTTAGTACATCCGTTCTCATTCAGAAAATTTACTTGGTACAAAGATGAACAAAACAATAATCTATGTATATATGAAATTACTTTTCTCCTTTTTTAGTTTTTGTTTGCCAGTTACAAATGGCCAGTTAGTGATTTTTCTTACCGTGTAATAAATGGGGTAATTACAATTTCTCTATACGTCGTATAGGTCTGCGCCCTAATGAAAAATCCTTTGACCTTGGGAAGTTGCCACTCGAGTCGCCATCTTAAATTAAAGGTGCAAAAAATTTATTTCTTCAAAATAACTCTCCAACGGTTGATTCCACGACAAAAATACCCATCAATAACAAAATTCCGTGCATCTTTCTGTTGTTTTCCTAGGTTTCATAGGGGACGAGTAAGAGCTACGCAAAGATGAACATCTTTCCAAAAAAATCGTCGTATTTTTAATATAAGTGTACGAATTAAATGTGCTTTTAGAAGACGGAATATTAAAACATAATATTTTTAGTCGCAAACTCCTTTATAAAATCTTTATTCTACTATAAGGAACGTAACCAGACTGCAAACAGGCTTGTAACTTGTAATTCAGCGCTCGGCGGGGCACATGGCCCGGAGAGTAGCTGTTGGTTGCAGTCTGGTTACGTTCATTATAGTAAAATAAGGATTTTATAGAGGAGTTTGCGACTAAAAATATTATGTTTTAATATTCAGCTCTCTAAAAGCATATTTGAACTATGCTAAGCCCAGTCAGGCTATTTATTTTTCGACTGCAACAGACTCTGGACCGCTAGATGGCGCCTGCTGACTATTTTACATGTTGCTATCCCAAAGATACCGAAATGTACTAAATAGTCATGTGATCCTCGTGTCGGTGTCACATGCCTACCTTGCACTGACGAGAGCCAACAGCTCGAAACTGCAGTCTGCAAATGGTGTGTAACAACTGGCACGAGGACTCCTTTAAGTAGGATCAGTCTTTCGGCTGTTGTTGCAGTCTGGTTACGTTCCTTATAGTAAAGTTTTTATAGAGGAATTTGCGACTAAAAATATTTTGTTTTAATATTGAGCTCTCTAAAAGCATATTTAATTATGCTAAACCCAGTCAGGCTATTTATTTTTCGACTGCAACAGACTCTGGACCTCTAGATGGCGCCTGCTGACTATTTTACATGTCGCTATACAGTCTGGTTACGTTCCTTATAGTAAAGCTTTTATAGAGGAATTTGCGACTAAAAATATTTTGTTTTAATATTCAGCTCTCTAAAAGTATATTTAATTATGCTAAGCCCAGTCAGGCTATTTATTTTTCGACTGCAACAGACTCTGGACCTCTAGATGGCGCCTGCTGACTATTTTACATGTCGCTATCCCAAAGATACCGAAATGTACTAAATAGTCAAGTGATCCTCGTGTCTGTTGTCACATGCCTACCTTGCACTGACGAGAGCCAACAGCTCGAAACTGCAGTCTGCAAATGGTGTGTAACAACTGGCACGAGAACTCCTTTAAGTAGGATCAGTCTTTCGGCTGTTGTTGCAGTTTGGTTACGTTCCTTATAGTAAAGTTTTTATAGAGGAATTTGCGACTAAAAATATTTTGTTTTAATATTCAGCTCTCTAAAAGCATATTTAATTATGCTAAACCCAGTCAGGCTATTTATTTTTCGACTGCAACAGACTCTGGACCTCTAGATGGCGCCTGCTGACTATTTTACATGTCGCTATCCCAAAGATACCGAAATGTACTAAATAGTCAAGTGATCCTCGTGTCGGTCGTCACATGCCTACCTTGCACTGACGAGAGCCAACAGCTCGAAACTGCAGTCTGCAAATGGTGTGTAACAACTGGCACGAGAACTCCTTTAAGTAGGATCAGTCTTTCGGCTGTTGTTGCAGTTTGGTTACGTTCCTTATAGTAAAGTTTTTATAGAGGAATTTGCGACTAAAAATATTTTGTTTTAATATTCAGCTCTCTAAAAGCATATTTAATTATGCTAAGCCCAGTCAGGCTATTTATTTTTCGACTGCAACAGACTCTGGACCTCTAGATGGCGCCTGCTGACTATTTTACATGTCGCTATCCCAAAGATACCGAAATGTACTAAATAGTCAAGTGATCCTCGTGTCGGTCGTCACATGCCTACCTTGCACTGACGAGAGCCAACAGCTCGAAACTGCAGTCTGCAAATGGTGTGTAACAACTGGCACGAGAACTCCTTTAAGTAGGATCAGTCTTTCGGCTGTTGTCTGTTGCAATCGAAGCATTAGCGTTTTGATGGTAATATGCAATTATTACACTTAACGCGCCAGACTTCTAACTTGTAATTCAGCGGGGCACATAGCCCAGAGAGTAGCTGTTGTTTGCAGTCTGGTTACGTTCCTTATAGTAAAATAAGGATTTTATAGAGGAGCTTGCGACTAAAAATATTATGTTTTAAGTATATGGATGTTCCAATTCTCAGTTTTGTAGCAGATGTTTCCTATACAGCAGGTAGAATGTCCATCGCCTTCTTCTCTCTTTTGTAATGGTTTTAAAGGGTGTCGTCCCTAGCTCCTTTCTCTTCTCCCATTGACAGCAATCAACAGTAGCATAAAATTGGCAAGGAGACAATTTGCATTAACTCATTAGTGTTGTTTCGGGAAATGTGCATTTCAAAGAAATACGACAAGTTATAGGATTACCTTAAATTTGAGCTTGCCCCAATTCCTTTGTTGCTTTTCGCAGAAGAAGGAATTGGCAAAGACACGAAGTCATCGTTACGTCCTGTTGTTTTTGTACAAGTTTCGGAAGGCGTGGATTTCGGAGGTAACAAAATCAATGTTGTGGATGAATCATATCTTTTGCACAACGATTTTTAGTTAATGAAAATAATAAGACCCGTTTGATTTCGATGTTGATAAAAAAACTAAAACAGGCTATTACAATGAAGTAGGCTGAAGAAGATGCTGATGTATTGATTGACAACACGACGATTTCTTTGTGCTCCAAATTTGATACTGTTTTTATCATTGGTGAAGACGATTACCTCCTAGCTCTGCTGACAGCATTAGCACTATACCACAACAACATTTACTTTCTCAAACCTGGGAAAGAAGAAAGTGCTGAAAGATTGTATGCATCAAATAGATTGAAGCATAAGGGAGCCGTTAAAACAAACATTCTGTTTCTGTACCCGTTTAGTGGATGGGACACGACATTGTCCCCTTTCATTAAGGCAAGACAAGTACGCATGTACACAACAACACTAGTCTCAATGTAATCATTGATACCTTAAAGTATCATGATGAAAAACATGAAGACATTGCAGATGCTCTAGTACGCTTTCCCGTTGCCTTATATGGTGGAGATATAAAACAAGAAAGTTTGGTAGAAGTGCGCTATCAACACTTCATAGCATCCATAACAACGAGCAAATTTAATCTGGCTTCCTTGCCACCAATAAAGGCTCGTTCGTTTAGGACGTACCATGAAGCGTAAAAGTGGATTAGGATTCACAAAAGACTAGACGTGGAGACTTGCCCCAATAAGAATTGCAGGGCAGTGAACACCCGAGACATTGTTGAACTTCATATCATGCAGTTGTAAAAGATGATGCAGTGGAGCACGTGGCTGCAAGAAAACTGTATTGAAATGTTCCACTGCTTGTGGATTTTGTAATGGCTAATCGTGCGAGAATGCATCGAAGGTTCGGATCGACAGCGATGTCGAGGATGAGGATATCTTTTCAGTGGAAGCCCAGATTATAAGGAGCGAAGAGAATCAGTTAGAAATTGACACTGAGGAAGAATAGGTTAATAATGGCGTCGATGACATTAACCTACCTGGAACCTCCAAAAGAGGGAGAAAATAATAATGTAAAGTAGAACATCATGTGTGAATTAGGCCAACTGGGGATACCTCGATAAAAAACATGTCATTAGCTCAGCCTCATAGTGATGTGGAAATGAGCTTACTTTGACTTTATGAATTTATTATAATTATGTGGCGAATAGTCAGAAATTATACATAAAAAAAAAACATAAGTGAGGGAATTTGATGACTTCTTAGAGGGATGTTCATTTTTGCGCTACTGTAACTCGTTACCTACGAAACGAACGAAAAGTTTATACAAAAAATTTAGAGAATTTCGTCTTCAAGATATTACTTTAGTTAGTTTGTGTCATCATTACTTTTTACATTTTCAAGTTAAAGAAAACTAGTTAATTAAATTTTGAATTAGACAAAATTTAATATTTTAAACATCCACATAAAGAATAATAATGATAATAATAATTTCATTTATTTGAAAGTAATTCGAATGCTCTGAAGTACATATAATCATTTATGTTCACTGTCCGGTTCCAAAAGTCATTTTAGCTATTAATAATCTACCAGGAAATATTGATGTCAATGTTTGCTCTTTTAGAAAATTTTTAAATTGTATCTCAGTTAGTTTGTCATTAATTTATTCTGTGTTTTGTGATACTTGATACATTATCATATGTTTATTTTATTTTTTTCTGTTATATGTGTACGTATACGAGGTATTATATTATATTAAATATATCATTTGGGATTCTATCTTGTAGATATTATGAATAGATAAAAACATAAATAATTTTTTTAGACATTTATATCTTCTTCTACATTTATTTTAGTTTCCATCGTCTATATTTTTTAAATATTTTATATACATATTACAGGTAAAACTTTATGAATTTTAATTTCAGTGTAATTTTTAAATTTTGTAAAAGCTGAGTTTGTTGACTTTGATGCTATACCGTCTTTATTTGGTATTGATCAAGTAATGTAATTTCCACGTTGTTTATTTTTTTATCTTGGGAATTTTTCTGCATAATTGAGAATGCCTAAAGTATACATACTGTAAATATTTGATACTTTGATTCTTCAATGATTATAGATAGATTTTGTTGAATAGTATCTAGGTTTTCGGCACCATCAAGTGAGGTAGAGTTCTAGGAGCATTTCTTAACGTGATATCACCATTTTTTAATTAACTTCATAGTGTTAGTTGTCATTTTACTTTTTTCATCTTTCTTTATGGTATGGACAATGTCAATTTCTTCTCGTTCTTCTTCAAAAACATAAGACGATTTTGTTATTTCTGTATGTTAATTCTTGTTGGTTGTCCAATTATCCATTCAGGTTTCTACCGTTTGCATTATTCACCGTTACTCAGGTCGCTTTCTTTGGATAGACTTTGGGCGTCAGGAACGCTATCAAAATTTCATTTCTGTTATTCTGTTTTTCAGCAACCGCACATTCTTCCACATTTGGTCTTGTATGTGCACGAAATTGAAGCGGATCAATGGGGGGAAGTTCCTCATCAGCCATAATTAGTTGAAGTCCATGTTCTGTTCGAAGCAATACTCATTTTTCCGTATCTAAGTCATTTTCACGCCGAATATTGTATTGATAAGTTTTTTTGGCACATTACGATAACGCCCTGGACATCAATAGCCTTCTTGAAGAAGACGAGTTGAGTAACGACGATTTAATTCAAACGATAGAAACTAGTTCGAACGGGCAACCGATGCCAATCAACAAAAATAAGTGACAATAGCGACTGATATTTTTGTCAAAGAACAAGAAGATACTGACATTTCTAAGATCTTCCAGATCACCAAGAACGATGAGAAAGTGTAAGGATTTTAAGAAAAAAAAAAAACGAACACGAAAAAGTAATTGAAGAGTATGGAAGAGGCTTATCGGAGAGACTAGATTAAATAAACCTGTCTAGGACTACCTTATTGGAGGTGTGAAAAGTGTTTCTGTAAAGTACTGTGATTATTATGAATATTTCATTTAAGTTAATTTTTATGTTTTGTGCAAGCCAAAAATTTCATGTGTGGTGTGACGATTCTTCCGTTCACCATATGCGGCAGTTGACACTAATCGAGCGAAAGTTCTTATGTTTTTATGTTGTGGTGTAGTTTAAATGTGTAATAATTAATTATTTTAACAGAGCACATTTATTATTGCTAACCGAACACAACAGTTTCAATGAAGTATACATACGTACGTGGACTTTAGAGGAGCTCTCTACAATATTTCGTATTTGATAGATTTTTTCATGCTTCACAACCTTTATCCTAGATATTCTTTCACTAGAAATCACACCAAATGAGAAAAAGGCAAAAAAAAAAACATTTACAATATTTATTTTCTTTCTCCTTTTATTCGGTTACTCGAATATTGATTTTATTTCCACGTCGAGTGGAAGTATAGTAACGCAATTTTTTTTTTTTAAAATTGGCTTAAAATGTCATGAAACGTCGAGATTTTAAATTTGAACAATAAAAATTCCTGTCTGTCGGTCTGTCTGTCTGTCTGTCTGTCGGTCTGTCCGTCGTTCTATTTTTCTGTAACTTTTTTGTGCGCACGTTTATTTTGGAACCGTTTATGATATTGAAGTTTGATACACTTATGTATTGTAACGAGTTCTGGAACTAGATTATATTTTGATCTAATTCCGTTGAAGGGTTCGGGGGTAAATGGGGTAAATAAAGATAAATAGGCAAAACAAGCAGGTAAGATTCCATAAAATTGTAATTTAGGGCATATACGAAGAGTCATGGTTTACAAATCTTTTTTGGCACCAGACACCCCCCCTCCCCCACTGTCACTCGCAATACCACCCCCACACTATTATGAAAGGGAGTAAAAAAAATTAAAATGTTATTTAGTATGTATACAAGGATGAAACGTCTCAAAAAATTATTCTGGCGTTAGATACCCCCTCTACCACCCCCATGTCCACCCCCACCCCATTAATAAAGGGTGCAAAAAATTAAATTAGGATTGAGCGTGTATACGAGATCCAAGGGACTCTAAAAATTTTTTGGCATCAGCCACCTTCTCTACCACCCCCATTGCCATCCCCACCCTATTATTAAAGGGAATAAAAAATTAAATTGGGATTTAGTATGTGTACGAGAACCAAGGGCCTTTAAAATTTATTTTGGCATTAGTTACCCCTTCCACGACTCCCATTACCACCCCCACCCTATTGTTTAAGGGAATAAAAAATTAAACTGGGATTTAGTGAGTATACGAGAACCAAGGGCGTCTATTTTTTTTATATTTACCACCCCCTGTATCACCCCCACTCTATTATTAAAGGGAATAAAATATTACATTGTGATTTGGTGTGTATAAGACTTGGCTACAAAATCTGGATGTGGAAGTAGTGACTCCTTGGGCAGCGGTTTTTCGAATAAAAATCATGCAAGATAAATTGTGTAGAATTTCGGGAGCCATCAAATCTTTTAAAATTTGTTCTAGGTTAAACGGAACGAGCGATATTTGAAAACAAAATTTATCACTTTTCTCAAGATGGCAGACAATACTGAAATTTGTACTTATCTTAACATCCCCCACGACATCTCAAATAGTCATCAACTGGGAAAACATTAACCAGCTATGCCTATATATTTGCGAAATTTGTTTGTATATTTTTAAGATTACAAATAATTATTTTAAAGAATAAGATAGATAATGTCAATACAAGAAAAAAATTTCATGTGTCTCGCGCCAATCTTATGAATATTAATGAAATTAAATTTGTGGGATCTAGAAAAAATAAACTATAGTGATCTCGAGGTATGTACTTAAGAAAAAGTTAAAAGAATTTAAGTAGTGTTACTATTAAGAATCAGAATTGTTGTATTTTAATATACATAATAATATAAAGTAAACTATTCTTAAAAGATATTTTTGTTCAAAATCAATATCATATGAATGTCATAAAATCACATATGCATCATTATTTTTATTATGCAAGTAATTTTGTGAACCATCCGTTATGTATCAAATCTTATGCACATGCTACAGTTATGGAAACCGAATTAAGAAATCAAAGTGTGTGAGTACCATGTTATTTTCTTTTAAATTATTTAGTAGTAATTGAGCACTTACCAATAATGTTGCTATTAAAAACTTCAAAAATATGGGCACATTGCTTTGCAATATTTAAACAGCGAATGAACTCTTTAGAAAGCATTTCTCAAATCCTTGTATTTATCTGCATAGAATACAAACAAATAATTGTCCTCACTTCTCCGTCAATTAAGTTAATCAAATATACTACAAGTTGTGGAACAATTTCTCAATGTATTTACTTTGAAGTGATCTGGTAAATTCGTCACGCACTCCATGTCTACGTATGTCGCATTCATTGAATTTTTTTTAATTTAAAACATCGTTGAAACATAACTTGTGTTTGTTACAATGCAGAGACTTTAACTGTGGAAGTTGAAAATGTGCATATACACACGTACTTTGGGATATCATTTTGAATAATTATTAAAATGAAACAGTGATATTTGCAACTATACAGAGCGTAAGTAAAATTTTATTACATACAGGATGTCTCTTAAGTACACGATCAAATGAAGTGAGGTGGTAGGAGATCTTATTTAAAATCATAACAACTATGTATGTGGTTATTCAATTGTTAATGTTTAAAAATTAGTTTTTCTTTTAACAAAAAAGAAAAATGATTTATTCGATATTTTTTTTAAATGGTTTTTAAATCCAGTAAAAATATTTTCATGAATTTAAGAAAATATCCGTATTTTTTTGTATTTATACATTAGTAGTAGCCTACACCCCAATTGAGAGAGTTTGTAGCTTTTTTGGCGCCCAACGTGGGGCAAGTTATTTATTAACTATAAAACGATCACTCAACTTTGACATTTCTGGACTATCTTCAAAATCACATGTGACTAAGTAAATCAGTGTTTTCAATGGAAAAACTTTCATATTTTTTGTATTTATGAATTAGTAGGTATTAACAAATAACATTGTTTGTCTACAGATAAATTTCAAATAGGCCTTGTGTAAGATGATACACATTAATGTATTTTATTGGTTTTTCTATTATTGTTGAATCGTTTATATTTGAAGGAAATGAGGTACACGTGCTCGTCAGGAGAATCTAAAAAGATTGTTACTAAATTGATAGGAATGTAACAAGCGAATGAATTTAATTATCTAGTGTGGTGTGTTTGCAGAGAACGGTAGAATAGACACGCTGATTGAAGGATCTGCAAAAGCAAGGGAAATGTGGTAGGTAGTAAAGTACATACTAAAGATATGCTGCTGACAGCAAGTGAAGGGTGTACGACAATAGCAGAGTTTTTCTGACAATATTTATGCATACTCACATATGGTTTAGAACAAACATTTATATGATAGTACCTTTAAAAAAGACGCATAATTTAATTGTATTACTAGAGTTTGCAACATAATCAAAGTTATGTTAGTACATTATTTGATATATAGTTGTTTTATATTATTATTAAAAATTTTAACACTTGATTTAATTTCCGAATTATTTTTACCTCAATACAAAGGAGAGCGCGAAATTTATTAATCATAATATTTGATTACAAATATTCTCTGGTTATCTAGAATGGATTGTTACACCTAATTTAAAAAAAGAGGTGTCAATGTGATTTTTATATGCAGCTTAGGAAATAATAAAATGAAAGAATTATAAGCAAATATACACATTACAGTAAATATTCATTAGTAGGAAAACTATTTACTGGTTCTTACAAAATCAATGGTAAAATGATCTTTACACCATATACGGTACGGGGATTGCTAATAGGCGTATAGGGAAATCCTGTACACTTATGTACATGTGTAATACGGGCGAGAATGTCATCTAATGGAATGTGATGGGGTGGGGTGATTCAATAGACTGACGGCTGGCGCTGTTGTGATTGTCGATGGATTTATTTATTATTTACTAGAAGCCGGTAACCTTACGAAATTTAAGTATTATTGCACTCAAAATAAATAATATTAACCTGTTAAAATGGATATTTATTTAACAGAAGAGAAAGTGCAATTAATTAAATTGTACTATGGTGGGCATTCACTGCGTGATACAAAAAAAATATTTATTGTAGCCTACGAAAATCGACCCATTCCCACTTCTTTTGAGAAAGATACTTTTGTTTATTTTGGTTACTTGTTGACCACCATAATTAATTTCAGAAAATTAATATTTTGGGACGACACGTGGTAATTCCTAAATTCCTTATTTGACGACCGGTCACCTACACCTTCCGCTAAATACATTTACATTACTAACTGCAATGGATCAGCCAAATGTCATGCCTATGCCCCACCATCCTTTTCGTATCAGCTCTTGATTCTAACCCATACTGCACATGTACATCAGTTTATAGAATTTCCCTATACGTCTAGTAGCGATCCCCGTACTGTATTATATCAGTGAACCTCTGACCTTATCACTAGAAAGTTTTGTAGATATTGCGGCAACAGTACATTTTTAATTTAGTAAACAGGAACTAAATTTCTTCTTCTATCGATAGCCATTGTAATTCAAGCCTCATGCAAACTATTGGTGTATATTTACTGCATCCAAGAATTATTCTCGTAGATTTATTCTGTAAAATTTGCAATCGATTTGTCTTTATTAGAAGATATCAAGAGTGAGGTACAATAGGCAATATAAGGATGAATTATGGATATGTAGGTACCTATACCAATAACTTACACCACTGTGATAGGTTATCTGATATCCGATAGTAATATTCTGTTTTCTTTTCAATTTTTTTGCACACAAAGTCAACATGTTTATAGAGAGTTCATTATTGATCTAATATTACTCCTAAATACTTGATTTCTGAGTTCTGAGACGAATTTGATTTCTGTATCTTTAATATAAATATCAAGTATCACAATATATTCAAGATCAAGATTTGAACTTTAAAATTCCTAAAATGCGGATGTCTGCACAAAAAAGGTTACTTTTTGCTGTTAATAGTGTGAACTGAAGATATTATTACTTATTAAGGAATAAGTTTTTAATAATTATTGTGTTAGGTACTTAAGAATGTTAATTAAGTGGAAGATACTCTCGTAAGGGCTTTTTCGTTTACTTTAATTTAAGATGATATAATCTTTATATCGTGCAGGAAAATACTTTATCTACTTTCAGTATGTAATGTCAAACCTTACGAAATTGACTTTAATGTTGAAATGTTGAAAAATTAAAAATAAATTCATTAAATTTAATTTTTATTATTACAGATATTAATTGTAAATTTTTTATAGTATGAAATTTGTAATCTAGAAGTCGGCGAAACAATCTTATATCTTTCCCAATCAGCAATTTGTTGTTTTGTAGAAGCTGAAAGATTGTTTATGGAACATTTTTTATAAAACAAGATTGTTGATGTAAACATTTCTAAAAGGTTTATACAACGCTTATAGACGCGAAATGGGCACAGTTTATAAAACAATGTAGTTCTTTAATTTATTTTATTATGGCTCTCACAGGTGTTATAAAATAATTGTGTAAACGTTTACATAGAATTTAAAAAAATGGTAGACGATAATTATAAAATAGTTTTATAACAGTTATAAAATTTAAACCTGTTTTTGTAATATATCAGTTATAAAATTTTATAAACATTGTGTAATTATCTTCATTGCTACTTTTTTGTTATGTGCAGCAACGACAACAGATGTTATTTATTTCTTAAATGTTTTTGCAGACAATAATAATTCTCAAAATAGTTTTAAAATATTATAAAGGTAGCTAGATTCTATGTGACTATATATGGCGGCGTAACTAACAAGATATTTAGTGGAACATGAGATAAAAGTTAACCGATTAAGACTTCGTTTCGTCAACAGCAAAGCTATTGTGTACTGCGAAGGAAATTTTTCTGTGAAATATGTGGTATATATACAATGAAATTTTTGAGCGCCATAAAAATAACGAATATTTATCAAAATTAAAAAAAAATAAAGTGAAAATATTTTTTTTGTATTTTATCTTTTTGTGGCGTTGCACCAATTGTGTTTCGCAGATAAAATATTTCACAATAATAGATTATTGCTAAAATGCTTATATCCCAATAATTTTTATTTTTTAACTATTTTTATTTTAAAGTCCAAAATGGCCGCTATCCAAATAGTTCAAACATAATAACATTATGGCGTCCATCTTATAAAGTATATTTACCATTATAAAAACACTTATAGAACAAAGATACTTTCCGAAGAACTGTTATATATCAATAAACTGACAGAGTCCGAGGCAGTGCTTATGGAAGTTTAAAAAAATATATTTGCTCCGAAAGGGCATCTTATAGAACATATATACAGCAACATGTTTTAATGTTTTACAAAAATTCTATTTGCAATACTTATAGAGCAATACATTCTGAAGCGCTTTTTAGTCAAGCTAAATAAATGTCAAGAATCTCAGGGATCCTTTATTCGCGTGTTTCTTAACAGTGAAAAAAAAAATAATAATTGTGTGTTTGTCTTTAATTCGGATATGTAATATTGTATACCTACATATATAGTTTTAACTTTAGATGTAAGACATCCGTTGATGGGCGCATATACACCTATCCATGTTTTATAAAAATGGTAACGAACATATTATAGTCTTTAACGATAATGTTAATCAATTATTTTATAAGTGTTTTATGGCAGCAATGCGTGCCTCCTCTATATAACAATTGTTTAGCAGTTACAGCAGAATAAAATATGTTCCCTGAAACAATATGGGTTATGAAGAATCTTAATAAAATTGTTTTATTATTGCTTACCTAACCTTTTACAGAATAGTTTTAAAAGCGTTCGTCAATTGACAAATAAGTGCTAGGGGTCATTATTATAAATCAATTTTATTCCGTGAGCTAAAATATCTTATAATAATTGCTGTATAAAAGTTTATAAAACAGCGAAAAATAAATTCTACAAAATGTTTTATAATTTAACTGTAAGAACATTCTTAGCACTTATTTATATGATAATTTAGTTGTTTAGCGGTTTTAATAAAACAAAATAGCTTTTGCTGAACAGTAATGCAATAGTAATAAAATAAAATTATTCCATTATTTTAAACGTATAGAACAGCTTTGTTAGTTGGGTAAGTTTTTAATAATTATTGTGTTAGGTACTTAAGAATGTTAATTAAGTGGAAGATACTCTCGTAAGGGTTTTTTCGTTTACTTTCATTTAAGATGATATAATCCTTATATCGTGCAGCAAAATACTTTATCTACTTTCAGTATGTAATGTCAATTACGAAATTGACTTTAGTGTTGAAATGATGTGTTCTACCGCACTAGTGCGGTAAAACGAAAATTTACCGCACTAATGTGGTGAAGTTACAGAAAAATTAAAAATAAGTTCATTAAATTTAATTTTTATTATTACAGATATTAATTGTAAATTTTTTATAGTATGAAATTTGTAATGTAGAAGTCGGCGAAATAGAATAAAATAAAATCTTATATCTTTATAAGACATTCTTTATTCTTTTGGCATTTTTAATTTGACGTACTTTGACATTTTTTGTCTAAATCAACTTGTTACTCTCATTCAATTATTTCACAATTGAAGATAAAATTTTGTATGCTGTACGTATCGTAACTTCATATTATAGTTCTTGATGGGTTCATTTCGTATTGTAATATGGTACGTCACGATAATCGCACCGCAAATAACTATTACCACATGATTTTGAATATTACCGCACTTATGCGGCAAACTGACGCTTTAAAAATAAAGAATTGTATATAGAGAGCTAAATTTTCACAGCAGGTGTAGAAATAATAATTTTATTACCCGAAAAACATAATTATTTGCATTTTTTGTACAAATTAACATTTAAAGACGCATTTACTAAAAAGTGTGAAAAAACGTACACGGCCTATTTTTTTCATCCCTTGCGTCCGGTAGGTTGGCATAGTCGTTTGCAATTTAACCGTGCAGATAAAAAACGCAACAATAGCTTTTCGACCTCATTACAATACCGTTACCCTCTATACTATTCTGCTGCAAATTGAATCGCTTAACTTTATAGGTTTATTTGATGACACCATACCGAACGGTTCATCGGCGTTAATAATGACCTTGTAAAGTATTTATTTTCTTTTTTTGCACGATAAATTTTCAGGTTGCTACAGCCTAGTCAAGGAATTTTATTTTGTCAAAATATGTGATCATCTGTGTAAATACAGAGTTTGAACCAGCCATGTATTTTCATGTTACCACACCAAATTCTTGACATTGTTACCTGTACTAATACGGTTGTTTAATAGTCAGAATACCGTTTACATTAATTAAAGATTATCATGGATTCATATATTATATGCATTTCTTAATGAAATCTGAATAGAAAGTATTAGAAATTACACTACTAATGAGTTTATCAGAAGTTATCGTGTTTACAGGAAACGATCTATTAAATCAATACATACCTATCTTCAGACATGTGGACATTATTTATCCGATCATTAAGTTGAGCATTTCGTGGGAGGAGGAATTTCTGCAAATTTTTTTCTATGATGATTATTAAATACTTGTGTCTGGTTATAATGTATTTTTTTAATGGCTTTAGATCAGAGACCATGCAGCCAGTCACACTATGAAATTATCTAACCTAAATAAAATGGAGAAAGAGAGTGGAGAAGAGCAACGAAGGAAAATACAGGCTTCTCGTCCAGGGGTCTGTCAGGACATTCAGTTTGACATCACAAAAAAAAGACCACGGTAGGGTAGGTAAAAGCATAGATTAATACACGAGGAAAACAAAGCTAACCTATAGTGTGATATCAACATCTATCAAAAAACCAATGATTTGTTCATAGATTTTATTACTACCTATAGCAAGTCAACTAACTACGTTGAAAGGAGCCATCATATTGAAGCATGAAGAGATATTTTTAACAAGTGAATCTGTAGCTGTCTTGTACGTATCGCAAGCGAAGAAAGGTGACCAAGATCGCCGATAATACCACATAGATTACAAAGTTGCGATGCGACTACACCAATTTTATACAAATGAGCGGGAAATGTATTTATTAGATTAAATCAAACAGGTATAGTAGGCCGAAGAGACATACGGAAATAAAAAAATTATTAGTGTTAGTTTTTACATAGAAACGAAATACTATGTATGCAGGTTAAAACTAATTCACATTTTACTGGATATATTAATTTTGCTGTTATTAATTTAACTTTCCATGAAGTATTCAATATCTTTATATCTAACAAAATTGTGGGTTGTTCCAATGAAATCCAAGCTTTAGGTGTCTCACATCATTAATTTAAAAAACTTTTGCATTTAAATACATATGTAATAGTAATTAAAAAGGACATAATCTTCCAAAAATTTTTCTTTAGTATAACTTGTTTCTTCATCAGAAATGTTTGGAAACTCATTCAGTTAAATGTAAACAAACAAAAATGAAGAAAAGGAAAAGTTATTACAGGACAAAAGCTCAAAATAAAATTAAAAAACATAAAGTTTAAACCAAATGTTGGAACGAGAAAAACGACTTCGAATGCAAGAAAAAGAAAAATATTGCACCAAATATTACAGAATAATATACCGCTATCATCATCTACACCAAATACGTCACCCCAAATACTGCAAAGACAA
The DNA here is from genome assembly GCA_963675555.1 of Leptura quadrifasciata. Lineage (NCBI taxonomy): Eukaryota > Metazoa > Arthropoda > Insecta > Coleoptera > Cerambycidae > Leptura > Leptura quadrifasciata. The sequence goes on from OY776676.1 coordinate 136,901,871, forward strand.
ATAATAACCATAAAAGTAGAGCAGTATATGGTGAGAAAATTGGAAGACCTTTACTGCAGAAAAACTTGAAAACAAAAGTGCTAGCGTCAAATTACAAAGAGCGGAACAACGGAGGGTATAAGAGTATAACTTAGCGAAACTAGATCTACACTGAAATCAATTTGTATTTTACTGAAACACCCCTTATATCAATGTAGGTAGTCGAGCATCCAAGAATGAGCTAGGTTTTTAGGTTCACTTTCGTATCCATCTAAAAACATTATTATAGGAGTCAAATTGAAAGCAGAGTAGACAGCAGGAATGATGGATGAAACTGTTACAAAATTTTCTTACTTGAGAAATTACACAATATAATAAACACCACAGAAATTAGACAACCCCCAATTCCAGAAGCCAGGGGCTTGTCCGAAAGGGGGTTACACATTGAAAAAATGCGGACATACAACCATTTCTTCCGACAGTGCCGGAGCCAGGATTCGAACCCCGTGGAGCGATGCCCGTATGATTAATTGCGATTGCCACATCGCGCAATTCAATTCAATTCAAAAAGTATTTATTAATAATAATGATACAATACTTGCCTCACCAGGACCTGCTCCGGAACCGATCGTGCAACCATCGCATTAACGCGGTGACGGATTCCAGGATCGGGCGAAACAGACCTGGGTCAGCGAAAACAACATTTTTTAAAAGGTGTGAAGCGAATTTAGAAACAAAAATGTAAAAAAAGAAATGAAGAAAAACTAACAAACGCGACAAAAATACACAAACAGAAAGGAAGAGGGGGACAGGAAAGATTTAAGGATAATTAAAAGGTATGAAATACTAGCGAAAGGTGGATAGGATTAGAGAAAGGTATAGTTGTTGAAACTTGGTTATAGTGGTTGCTGGAAGATCGGTAACATCTGGTACGGTAAGGGGTGTTTGATCCGAAATGGGGCATTGTGCTGTCTAATTTGCGTTACGTGTCTTGTTAGCGGACTATCGCCCAGAAGTTTTGAGAGATATGCTGGACGTAGTCCTCTATCGGGGTTATGTCGTTGCAGCGTGCGTATAGGCCTCTGAGGGAGGTGTATCTTCCTGAATTTGATATGAGGCGCATGAATTTGTGCTGAAGCAATTTTAGCTTTTTCATTGTCGTGGCCGGTATGCTGCACCACACCGGCGCCCCGTATGTGATAGACGGCCTGACCACCATCATGTACAACAGTTTTTATTCTATCTGTTAAGTCTGCTACCCCTCACCATGAGCGGATACAGACTCCTGGACAGGGAGTAGACCGTACATATTGTCTCATTGATATGTGTGTTGAACGTCAGTCGTTAGTCCAGTCTGACCACCCAAGTACTTCACGCATCCTTTGGTTGGAATTTTGTTTCCTCGGATCGAAATAGGAGTGATAATTTTATTTTCAGTAAAGTGATACGTGAAAACTATTACCTCCGACTTCTCAGCGTTCACCCGAATCTTCCACCGGTCGTAATAAGCCGTGGCACGAGCCATGTACGCCTTCAGCAGCATGTCCGCTGCTTGTGCGTTGTGCGAATGCGCGTACATGGCTGTGTCATCGGCGTACTTGGCCAGCTTCGTATTCGGAAACTCTGGAAAATCGGAGACGTATAAGTTGTACAATTTCGGTGACAGGCATGATCCTTGCGGGACTCCCGCGCGAATGTCCCGCCGTGTTGAGAGTTTGTTATTCACTCGAACTTGCAGGGTTCTGTCCATCAGAAACGAGTGAATAAGTTTTATGAGGTGAGTCGGGAAGTTGTAGACATGGAGCTTGTAGAGTAGTCCCGGGATCCAGACGTTGTCGAACGCCTTCTCAATATCGAGGAGCACCATGGTGGTGTTCCTCCCGAGGTTGTATTGCACTTTGACGTCGTTAACTATCCTAACGATCTGTTGCACCATGCTCCTGCCCTTCCTGAAGCCGAACTGGGACTCATCGTCGATGTGGAGCTCCTCCTGAACAGTATCGAGCCTGATCAGGATGACCTTCTCCACCAACTTGGAGATCGCCGACAACAACGAGATGGGCCTGTAACTGCAGGCGAACTTCGCGTTCTTTTTCGACTTCAGGATGGGAATGACCACGGCGCATTTCCACTGACTGGGCCAGTGCTGTAGCCGCAGAATCGCGTTAACGATATACGTCAATTGCACAATACCTTTCCTCGGGAGATATTTGAGCAGCTTGTACTCGATGCAGTCTTTCCCCGGGGCTTTATTGTTAGGTAAGTTTTTGACAATTTCTGCTATTTCCGAGGGCTTGGTCATGACTTTTAGAAATTCTGGTTGCGTCAATTGTCAATGACCATTTAATTCGTCTACGTCGTTTTCGATGCGGTAGTGTTCGGGCCATCTCTTGCGTTAACTATCGACCAGACCAGATATAAATAAATTCCGATAACGTTTATGCATTTTAATATCTATTTAATGCAATTATTAATCCTACTTATAAACAATAGGGATCAGCAAAATAATTTAATAATATTTAATCCGCTTTCATTTAATGAACATTTGTTAACTATGCCGTGCCTGATACCGGCAAAATATAAAAATGGCACTATTTTTTGTTTGATTTGTTATTTCTGTCATACTATATCTAATATATAATAATAGATACTTTAAACTTTTCAAATACTGTTTATCGGTAGTATCTATGGAAATATTTTAAATATTGTGTGAAAACAATAGCCAATTAAATTGTTTGTAAACAACATCATTCCATTTCAGATATTGGAGCTAAAGATAAATTATTAAGACCATCCGTGATGTTCATTTTATAAAATTTTCAATTTTTCAAAATTTCGAAAATAAGCAGCATATAGAGATATGCATTCTCAATATTAATATATTATTATTATTATTATATTCTTCTATTTTGTTTTACTTTATATACTTGTTACATAATAGTATATTGTTCTATTAGGAGTAAAAGTGCCTTTGTGATGAGTCTGTAGGTTTTCCGGACAAACAAAGTGAATCCGATAATTACAGACGAGTCACAAAAGTGGCTTTTACTCCGAATAAGACATGTTACATTTTCTTCAAACGTCGATTAGCTATAAAAAGAAATAAAGACAAAAAATTTTGCTGTCCATTGTCATTAGCAACGGAAGTAAAAGCGGTAGAAAAGTACTTTTACTTCCATTGCTAATGGTAATGCACAACCGTCTGAATGTCAAATTTTAATGTCATGAAATGAGTAACAAATATCATGATTTTCTGACGTTTGAAGAAAAAAGTTATTTTTATAAGTTCAATAAATACTAGATCTTGACACCTGACAATATGTCAAGTGTCAAAAATACTTTTTGCTTGTTTTGAACACATCAGTTTTCATTGAAATGCTTTACTACTGTAGAAAATAACAATTTATTTCTTCAAACGTCAAAAAAACATGATTTTTATGGTAAGTTTTTTGAACTTAAACTGTCATTTCTCTGACTCTTCGCCCGATCCACTTATTTAGTCTCTTACTATCGCTAACGAGCTCTGTGCGGCAATAAAAGTCTTTTACCGCCGTTCACCAGCGGTACTAAATGTATTCGAAGAGAAATTTATAGTATTTATTTAACTTATATTTGAAGTTTGAACAAAAAATAGCATGTTATAATATGTGGAGCAAAGTTTTTTTTTTGTGTATCGACTGTTCTTGCTCTTCACGCATTCGTCAAGTGCATCCTCGGCACAGAAAATGTCACTTTTAATCCATATAAAACAATAGTATATAGTTAGAGTGAATACGACCAGAATTGATACCGTATAAAAACTTAAAGCAGGCAAAAACAGTCGGCATCTGTTGCGGAGGTAAACAGAAATGCTTGTCATAAGAAAAACAATAAAGAGATGCCGGCTGTTTTTGCCTGCTTTTAGTTTTTATACGGTTCAACGGTACAATTCTGGTCGTATTCACTATACAATAGTATACTGTTTTATTAGGAGTAAAAGTGATACTTTTATGACTCTAGATTTACCAGACGAACGAAGTGAGTCCGGCAACTACAGACGAGTAACAAAAGTGGTTTATATTCCGAATAAGTTATTCCTTACAAACGTCGATTAGCTATATTAAAAAAAAGATAAGAAATTTAGTTGTGCATTGCTATTAGCAACGGAAGTAAAGGTCCTCTCGAGCGGACGAGAAAGTACTTTTACTTCCGTTGCTAATGGGAACGCATAACCGTCTGAAATGTCAAACTTTAATGTCATGAAATGAGTAAGAAATATCATGATTTTCCGACGTTTGAAGAAAATATACTAGTATTTTGCATAATTTGTAAATTTTTAGAGTGCAATAAACTTGACTTTCAATTATTTATTAGTAATTTCAAATAGCGTCCCATTTTTTCATTTTACTAATGCTAAAAGTACTTTTATCACTAACTTGAAAAATATTTTCAACGCACTGAATCATAAGATTTAATTTTGAATACTTCCAAAAATAATTGAAAACGTCACGTTTAATGTTACACACAAAACAGGCATTTATGTAACAGTGCGATAAATTAATAAAACTAATTCCAAAAGTCGCAAGATAACTTCAATTGTTTTTCATGCACACATACCCCTACTACTTTTTTCATTATTACCATAAACATATGTTTTACGCCGAAAAAGCAGTTTGTTAATTGTTATAAAGAAACTACTATTTACAAATCATGTTTTGTTTATCTTTCTTGATTTTATCGAAACCAAACAGCTTTTCGATTAATGTAATTTCTTCATCTTATCTTCAAGTATTGTGAGTGGAAAGTAACATATCACATCGACAGCATTGTGAATTTCCTTTAATCAGATTTAATTTATATCAACAACATGCACTTATGATAAGAAACCACGAGACATCGTTCAATCCCAAAAAATTGAAAGTATGTTTTGGCTATTTTTTAAATTTCATGGAGGATATATCATGGGGGTAAATAACCGACCTGAACTTGATTTTTGTTGTTCTTTCGTTTTCGCAAATTTTAAACATTTAATTTTTATTAAGCAATTCCTGCAGTCAGATTGGTTAGGTATATTGAAAAAAAGACACAGTTTGTACACATCAGGGAAACATTAAAGGTCAGTATGTTTGTTTGGTTATGTTTGAGGTGGCATATGTAACAGAGAGAGATCCCATAAGCAAATATTTATTATTTTTGTCCATAACTTTTCTTTTCAATACATATATTGGTAAAAAAGTATAAGACTACCTAAGTAGAACTATTAAAGCAAGTGTAGTGATATGAATTTTCACTCAGTAATTTCAGTTGTTAGTTAATTTAAAAGTAAAAAATATGAAGATTAGCATCATTCTTAAATTTATATTAACTAATTTTGCAAACAACTAAAATTATTGAGTGAAAATTCACATCACTACATTTGTCATAGTTCTACTTAGGTAATCTTATGCATTTTTCACCAATATATGTATTAAAATAAAGGTATGACTGGTGGTCGAGAGGTAAGCGCACTTGCCTCTCACCCAAGAGAATTTTCATTTTAATTTTCATTTTCCAAAAACCGTAGGTAGAAAATTTAATAATTTGTTTAATCTTGGGAGAACAATGTAATACACTAATTTCAATTTGTTATTATTAGGCTATTTGGCATGTTGTCAGCCCCCCGTCCGGTGTATGTGCCATGTGCATAATGTAACGCGCCGGGTTTTTAATTAATTGATTGTAAACTGAATATAATAAATGGCATAAATAAAATAACAAAAATGATATGCACTTAATAATAAATAAAGCTTTTTAAATTGTAATTGTAATTATTGCCTCTCACCCAAAAGTTCCGGGTTCGATCCCCGGCCGTGGTAGTGGAAAATACTGTGAGAGGGATTCTTCAACTATACACGGATATTGGGTGTGTGTCCCTTGTCTATAAATGTGTAGCCCCCTCCCACATAAGGCTCTTCTAGAGCCTTCCGGGATAAAGGGGGTCGTCATTACCTGTGGTGTATTTATTTATTATTTATTATTAATAAAAATCTCTCTCTATCTCTCTCTTGGATGTGCCCACCTTAAGTTAAATACTCGACGTCAGCAATATGTTTTTTCTGTTTTTATAAGATCTTACTTTTCACTAATCATCTTAATAGTAGAAATGAAAATTTAAATTTTTGAAGTTTCTTTATATTAGCGGGTCATATTTGGCCTCACTTAACTCTAACGGTGATATTGAAATAGTTTACTCAAACGCAATATATACTGACCTCTTCATTCGACGCTGGCCAAGAAAAATACATATTTTTTGGAGAAACTTCTAATGATTTACGGTAGTGTAAGTGGTGTATTAAAACTTTACAAATCCTATAGAATATAATAGTCAAGGTCAAAAGCTTATCTGATTAAAAGTTTAGTATAATCACGTTTAGTTGATTGCCTCAGCGTTTCTAAAACTTTCTTTCTAAATTGTATACCGGGACTCAACGAATCATGGTCGACCTCTTTTTTCCTTATTTTTAAGAATAGAAATTAGCACAACTTTGGATTTTTAAATGAAACACCCTCTATACTACTATATTTTTGGAATCCTGGAAAAATTCTGAGTACGGTTGTGCCCCATAAGTGACATTTCAATTCCATGAAAAAATTTTACTTAAAATTTAAAAAAAAACAAAAAAATTGAAATAAGAAAAAATTGCTTTTGGGCATATCCACCGCTATTTTATGGTAGTACTTTGAAAAAATGTTCAGGCCAAATTTGATGGCCCACAAAATACACATTCTCAATTTTTTTTGCTCGATTTCATTTTTCTGACATCATGTTAAAGAACACGCCAAAACCCTCGATAAACTTTTCGAAACTGTAACAAAATCCGATTTTAATTTAGGAAATTTCAAAATTAAAAACCTTTTTACGAATCCACGTTGTTAAGCACTGCAACTCATGCGTTGTGTTAAATATGAGGACAAGTTAGTCCAGTCTCTATTCAAAGTATATCGAGAGTTTTAGCGAAAATAGCGACAAGGAACCCTTATCATTTCTTAGCAGTCAATTTTGACGGGAAAATGATGGGTTTTAACGGGATTTGCCCTAAACCGGTTCCTCAGTGATTCGGTGTCAGAAAAGTTGTTACATGCCACTTTCAGGCTATGTAACGGGATTTTAAATAGTCCGAAATTTATGTGAATACTAGATAGGAATTTAGGTTGGTCCGCCCTGGCTGCATGAACAATCTACCGTAGCTGGATTAATTCCTGTCGGTAGGTAAGGTGGAAGTTTCCGGTTGTTGAGGGCAGAGGCCAGGCGAGAGAGTCTGAAGGTAACGGGAAAGGAAGATGGTCGTCTAAGGTTCCATTGGAAAATAATTTTATTTTATTCATCATCCGGGTGGATTTAAGTGTTTTCCATCAACAAATCGAGTTTTTCTATTGTGAAACATTGGAATTTTCGAATGGTATATGTATTTTTATGGAAACTTGAATCCTTGAGGGGATATAGTTGGGACGCCGAGTCGCCGTTTTTTTCCTGTAAGTAGCACGTTTTCGAACGTTTTCATTTCAAACTATGACCTAGTTTTCTTTATTATTCAGTCTCTCCGCACCTCAGTAATCGAAGGCCATTTAGCAGCAAGTTTAGAAGGACCTGAGGTTAATTTTATAATTTGGGAAAGAAACCCTCTGGCAAGAGGTAAGGTTATGTGCTTCAAAGTAGCGATTCAACCATTTTTAAGCTCCGAGGAGTGATCAAAATTGACATTGAACTGAAAGTGCGTCAGTAGACAGGCAAGCAAAAGCCCACCAAAAATTTTTAAACATTGAACTTTTCTTGAATCTTTTTGTGCAATCGTTAGCTATAAACCGCATATTGGATGGTAGTAGTTGGTACATTATAAGTCCGTTCCTCAACATGTGTTGTACACGGGCCAGACTATAGTATGTCAATACATTTTCTTAAACGTTTTTGTAAAATATGATTTTTTAAAGAGATTTAATATATACCTTTGAACTTTATATTGTCTTTTTCTTGTGTTTTCAAAATTCCCTTTCAGGTTTAATTTTAAGAAAGTGTTAGTACTTACTGTGTTAGATTTATAGTGTTACGACGTCCAATTGGTACCATCAGCGAAGCAGTTAAGCATAAACGAACAGTAAGTATAAATTTTGTATTATTCTCCGTCTGAAACAGTCGTTTCGAACCCTTATTTGTGAACGTTAATATTCATTTTTTGGAAAATATAATAGAAGTCCTTCAGACGCGAATAGATGAATCGTTCACACAAGCATTTTTTTCTGGTCATGGCACTCTAAATGTACCAACAAATTTCGAGTCAATTTTTATTCATGTAGATGAAATGTCACTTATGGGGCATCACCGTACTCAGAATTTTTCAAGGATTCCAAAAATATAATAACATACAGGGTGTTCCATTTAATAATAAAAAGTTGGGAAGTGGAAAAAACTGACAGTTATGCCGCCATAAAGTGTCTTTTTGGTCATATAATACATCTACCAAGTTTTATTCTGATATTCTTAAAAATAAGGAAAAAAAGAGGTATCTACCATGATTCGTTGACAACCAGTAGGTATAGTAAGTACCATACATAATACAGCGATATAAAAATACTCGCAAAAACATAGAGGAGACCGAACGCATATCAGTTTTAATTTAGTTATAAAAAAGGCCATAAAGCAAGTGTTCGGCTTCTTTTAAATCATCACAAAAAATGGCCATACATATTTTATGACAAATTGAGGACGTAGACCATCTCCTCCTATGTAATTGCTTCAAATTTGTGCTACCGAATTGATGATTCGTCGAATGAGCTTATCTAGTTCAGGGGTGGACTAACTGTTTCTTAGCCATGAAAGTTTAATGAAGAATTTGATTGAATTTTCACATTATTGTTGAAGTAAATAGTTTATCTTGGAATTGAACGACAAAATTAAAGTTTACAAGAAAATCAATTCTTAAAAATTGCCCCGATACAACTCGGGCAAATTTTTAAATTTAGGAGTAAGAGCAGTTTTAGAGAAAACAATTTTTGAATTCTGTAAGTCCTACCCTCCACAGCCTTTCTCCCTATTTTAGGAGTAACTAGTTATATCGTCGTACACTGATATTGAGTGAGTGTCCAAGTGTTACATTCAATCAAAAAATCAAAATCGTTAAAGCCGTTTTAGAGAACATACTAATTATCCAAACTTTACCCCCATATTTTCTAGGAGGAATTTGTTATGTTGTTTTATACTGGTACAATGAAAGTATCTACGCGTTCAATTTAATTAAAATTGGTTCAGCCGTTACAGAGAAAATGAATATTAAATTCTTTAAAACCCACCCCTTACAACTTCCCTCCCTGAATATGCATGCCAAATTTGAGCAGTCAAATCTAATGGTTTGGGCTCTAGGTGCGACCATAGACGACAGATATAGGCTACAGAGACACATTTTTAATAATCACTTTTTTGGGTTTAAGGGACTCAGTAATGTGTAAATCCACCAAAAGCTCAAAGTCGATTTTTTGCATGATCACAATACTTTCCCTACATACTCCGCATTTTGGGAAAGTAAAAATAACATCATGATACAATGAAAATGAAGGGTGATGAAGTGGTTTTTAATTAACCCGGGAAAGACCGCTCGACACTGTGGAAGTAGACCACGCCAATTCGGTGTGATGTCGGGCAGCAATTCGATATTATTTCGTGTAGATCACTTTATGAAAATGCCCGACAAAATATGGCTTTTGCTCAGAGAACTCTGGCAGTTATAATTACGTGCCGACTGAATGGAGAGACAGGCATATATAGGATTACTAGATGCACACTGGGAGATACACGAAAAACTTTTAAACCTTAATAAGTGTAAAGTGAAAAATGAACGCCATTATATAATTTTAATGCGCTGGTAAGTGATGTGTGTGTGTGATATATTTAAATAATTTTGTTAATTGATGAGTACTCAAGCCCCTTAATTCAATGCTTGAAACTGAAAATATATTTTAAGTCCGGTCCTGTGTACTGCTACCATATAACGCCAGCCGTATAATAATCACAAACTATCGGCGCCCTTTATGCTTTCTTGCGAATATTTTTATATCGCTGAATTGCATATGAAACAGGAGCAATTCAGTTTTTTAATTTAATAGGTTCAGGAGGTCAAGTTGAATTCACAGATCAGTTTCGGCAAGGTCGACGTATTGTTTATTTGAACGATGGTATTTTTTAGAGAGCGTTTTCCATCGGTTTTTTAAAAATATTTCGAGATCTGTAAGACGTAATGAACAAACGGAAAAAATTAAGAATTTCCGTTGTGAGTTGTACAATATACATAAACTAGAATTAGATTATTATTATTATTTAAAGAAAAATGGGATGTTCCAAATTTAAGTACTTTTAAGATATGGACAAGTTTCATTAAAACTTAGGGAAAATGCAGCTCTTACAGAGTATAATCTTTCAATTAAAATTACAAAGCAGCTCAGTGGCTCAACGCTTATGTGTTAGACTTGCAACACAGAAGTCCCGGGTTCAAATTCTGGCTAGGGTTTGGATGTTTAGTGGTGTTTTTCATGTATTACCAAGTTGGCAGTGGACTAAACGAGGTTGTGTGAGAGACATCACGGCTAGTTGCTGTACTACTCCCGAGTTCGAGTTTCAGCTGCGGCAGATGGCAATGTCGCAGGGAATGGTCGTTGTATACTTGGCTATGTGTATGTGTCCTGGTTGAGTGGTGGAATAGCTAATGCTAAACTCCGCCAGGATGTTAATCTAAATAAATCGATTTAAAAAAAGAGAATAGGCATTGAACACCTGAAAACCGTAATTGTTGTGAAATATTGCTATGAAGACCAAAAATTATCCGCTATACCTCAAACCGTAGGAATCTAAGTAAGAGTCAAAATGTTTTTTTTTCACTTTTGGCCATGTTCTTGCATTGCAAAAATTTATTATAAACAAATTCAATTTTAACATGTATCGAGATATCAATTATAAAATATGTTTACAATAAAAGAACAGATTGAGATAACAAAATTTCTTTTATGATCTATATTTGATGAGATATTTTAACTTTTGCGTTTGAGCATTTTGCTAATAAAGAAATTAACCTTTTGACTTGAAATTTAAACCGAGTGTTTGAAAATGTATACATTTTCATTTCTGCTTGTCAAAGCTATTAAAATTTTACTAGAAGTTAAAAAAAGGTATTAATAAAGATGCTCGTGCGAGTTGCACATCCAAGGCGAAACCGCTTCATATGAAATGTACAGATTATTATTTAAATTGTTAAAGTGTTAAGGTAATAAAAATTTGAAATTTTACACTGTCGACGTTTTAATTTGTCTTTAAATCTTCTTTAGGGCTAAAATGGACAAATAGTGATGTAATAATATGAGAAATCTGAGTTTTCAAGTACAGATTGATTAAAATGCAAATACAAATCTATATAAAAATCAAAAGATCAAGGTATGATTAAAATTGAATAAATTTAATAATTAACTAATTTGTAAACAGAAGCATAAAACAAACAAATGAACATCCTTACCTACCGTGAAATATTCTTACCGAAGGATATAGTCCTTATTGTTAAAAAACATAAAAGCAGTAAGACATAATATGAAGGGCTATAAGACGTTTCGTTGTTTAGGAAATACTGATTAGTCTAAAATATAGTGGTACAGTCACAGTAGTCGAATATAAACTAGACACTCTAAAAACGCAACAAAAACTTTACGACCTCATTAAAATCACACCAAAGAAACCGACGCACATTAAAAACCTATAAAGATAAGCGAATAAACTTGCGGTTGTGACAGCACAAAGAGGGATGGTATTTTAATGAGGTTGTAAAGTTTTTGTGGCGTTTTTTGAATGCTGATAATACATGAACTGGACTGTACCATATCCCTATATTTTTGTCCAACCACATGCTAACACACGCATGCTTAACTACTTGCCAGTGCACACATACATCACAGTTCAAATAAACTATCATTATAAACCCAGAATATTGATAACGTGGGTTTACGACTGCTATTCTTATAAATCGATGTAACGCTGAACGCTGAAATTAACCATAGCTGAGCTTCGCACCCATGGTAACTTTTGATGAGTAGGCCTTAGAGGACAACATATATCAAACTCAGAGGAATCTACTGAGTGACCTTTTCCATGAAGTTTGAGGGGTGTTCATTATAGGATTAATAGTTTCATAGAAATAGAAGTTTCAATATAACGACCGAACATATTGACAATGAATTTTAATATTAAAATGACAACAAAACGGCAAACACATGTCAAAAATTTTCCAAAAAATAAATTTCTAGCTAATTTGGCAAGTCTACGTAAATATTGACTTTAGTGAAAAAACTAGGTGATGATAAAAAATATGAATGAAAAATATTATTGGAGATTTTTCTCTATGTATAGTTGTCAAATTACAATAACAAAATAAACTAAAAAAAAAAAAAAATGAATACTCATATTTTTCGTCCATATTTTTATATGTATAGAAACGACTAAGGACTCGTTTTAAAGTCTAATTAGATTCCATTGTTGCCATTACCATTTTGACATAGGCGTCATAGTTTGTCGTTCAACATTATACTTCATGTCAAAATGCTTGAACGCTTTTTTGATATTACCATTTTTACAAAAATATTGATCCCACAAAGTAAAAGGGAAAATTCGTGATCATTTAACATAAAATTGCAATTTTCAGTCATTATACTTAGTAACTGTTGATTGTTTTGAAAAATTTCGTGAAATTTCTCTTCTTAGAATTTGATTTTCTATCGATTCCGATATTTTGTGCGCCACCCCTTAAAAGAGATGGAATTCCCAGAAAGAAACAAACCCCTGCATAGGGAAGTAGAGTTTCTAAGACTCATTTACTGCTGATTTATAAAACGAAATTGAAATCCGAAATCACCTCATAATTTGAGAAACACTGGATTGCTTATTTCTGAATTATTTTATAAAATAGTATCAGATTAGGAGATATATCCCTTATTGCATATATACAAACAAAATATTTTCAATTTTTAATTCACCCATTGAAATCAAAGATAACGCCGATAAAAAGATTCCTATACGTCAATATTATTTTTTATACTTAAGAACAAGTGGCACTTTATAATAACGATATGATCGAAAATCGGCAAAATAAAAGAAAACAAGAAACTTAGAATAACGGATTTTGTATTATAGTGTAGTCAAAATAGCACAAAAAACCAATATAAAGAAACTTCTTCCATGAGCAATTTTATGTTGAATTTTGTTGGCGAGGTGCTTAGGAGTACCTAAAAAATGTTTGTACTTCAAAGACCCTGTGCTCGAATTGTTATTAACAATTTAATTTTTTTAACCGCGTTTTTCAACCTAGAAATGTGAATAACTCGAGATTATAGGTCCGATCGGGACAAAAAAAATCTTTGTAATTAAATTTTATACAAATATACGTTTAGTGTAGGTCTTAGGAACGCAACCACCTGCAAAAGTGAAAAAACTGGCCAAAAATTGTTTTTTTTTCATTTTGTTGCCCCGAGCCGCTGGGTTAACCAATTCAATTCAATTCAACACAACTTTATTAAAATTAATGAGTATATAACATGTATAAGCTGGGTTAACCGATCAGCTTCAAACTTTCAGAAAATCTGCCTTTTGCTCTAACAAAAACACCCGAAAAATTTGGTGCAAAAATATTAAACCCATATTGAATTTGTTATTTCAAATTTGAATTGGCCGCCGTTTTATGCCATTAAGTCCAAAACGAATCTTTTTTTTCAGAAGTTGGGTTTAGACGCCAGCTTTTTGATGCCGCAAAAAAAAATTTGAAACCTATTTTGGCTATTTGCATTTGTTTAAAACCCAATTAATAAAAAATGATTTTGTTCGGCCATTTTGAAAACATCAACTCAGGTATGAATAAAATTATTGTAGAGATTAAGCTTACCGATATCTAGGACGGTCAATTTAATTTCAAAAAAGAACTTAAGTATTTCGTTTATTAAAGTTTTGTAGTTAAAATATAAGCTTTTATTCGTTATTTAAATTATTTAAAAATATGGGTCCTGAAAAGATTTAAAAACAAGGGAATTATTGCATTTTACAAGAAAGCTCGATAAAAAAATAAATTCATAAATAATATCATTTAAAAGTTATTAAATGATGGGTCATAACAAAAAAGTAAGTTGCTCATTGCTTTGCTTGGGAAAAAATAACGTATTAAAAAAAAAGTTCTAAATAGGTTCAAAAACAAGGAAATTATTACATTTTGCATCTAAGATCGATAAATAAATGAAAAAAGTTCTTTAATTTAAATTAAATTTAAATGTATGAAAATTTCGTAATGATAAAGTTCTGGTTTTGGCCAAAAATATGCACTTATTAATTAACAATTGGCTAAAATGCAAAAAGTTCAATATTTTGAGTCTAGTTTGACCAAAATAAACTTTCTTTAAATTAAAATAAAGGTATTAAAATTTTCTTTCTGATCTAAACATTTCCAAAACGGGCGAAAAAATTGTTAATTAGGCTTTAAATAAATGCAGAAAATGGCCAAAATAGGTTTAATTTTTTTTATTTACGGCATCAAAAAGCTGGCGTCGAGACTTAACTTTTGAAAAAAAAATTATCCGTTTTGTTAATGGCATAAAATGGCGGTCAATTCAAATTTTAAATAATAAATTCAATTGCGCACACTCGGTTTAATGTTTTTGCACCAAATTTTCAGGGTGTTTTTGTTAGAGCAAAAGGCAGACTTTCTGAAAGTTTAAAGCTGATCGGTTCACCCAGCAACTCTGGGCAGCAAAATGAAAAAAAAAAATTTTTGGCAAGTTTTTTTTACTTTTGTAGTTTATGGTTGCGCGTCTAAGACACTAAACGCAGATTTGTAGACAATTTATTTACAAAGATTTTGTTTCTTTTTGGTCCCAATCGGACCTATATATCTCGAGTTACTCGCATTTAAAAAACGCGGTTAAAAAATTAAATTGTTAATAACAATTGCAGCATAGGGTCAGTACAAAAATTTTTTGGTACTCTTGAACACCTTCCCAACAGGATCCAACAATAAAATTGCTGATGGAAAAAATTCCACTTGAAATCCTATTTTGACTGCATTAGTAGACTTTTACTCAAGTTTCTGATTTGGTGTTAATAATATTGCTTGAGTTACAATTAATTGTATAGCAGAATTTTTCAAATATTTAGTAAATTAAAAACTTTTGTCAACTTATGATATTATGTCTCCTAGATACGTATTCCGGGTTCAATTCCCGGTTCCGGTAGAGAATGTCAAGGTTTAGAAATTTATATTTAGATTCGTTCGCAGGTATTCCGTCAAAAAGTGATAAATAAAAAAGGGAAATATATTTTGCCTGCTACAGACATGTCTTTCATATAATAAAATTAACAAGGTACTCACCGGTAAAAATCTAGTAAAGAAAATTGACCATGTTAGGCACAACAATGTTTTATAATTTCACTAGCACGAATATATTATTTTACACGGTTTCTGAACTACCGCTCTTTGAAAAAAATTGATTAACCGTATTTGAATATCCTGCGATGGTTTTACCGTTTTAAAAAAGTCGATAAAACGCGAGCTCTAAGCTTTCATATAGCTTACTTGATTCGATCGTACCTGTCCACCGTTTGATTATATGTGTGTTTACCTGCTCATGATATTCTCCGGATTGTCGGTTGTTCTACGTCATCGATTGTCATATACGTTTGCATTGTTTGTGTATTTAGTAGTAAAAGGAGCACTAGTTGTGATCGGGCGATGCCGATAACGAATACCAGTTTTTCTAAAATTCCACGCGCTTAGAGCCCAACATCGCGAATTTTCTTAAAGTCTGAGCGACTGCATGTTGCCTTCGAGATATGCTCTCATATTCAAAACATTTAGTGGACATCTGATAAGGGTAAATAGGTAAATGGCGAAAACTTGAAGATGGCGCCTTCGTGTTCCCATGAAATTGTTCTTAACTATTAGGAACACTTTCAATTTTTTTTTTGAGAGCCTATTAAACGTATACAGGGTGTCTCACCGAAAACTACTTCGAACGATATAGGGAGAAGTGTCCACCAGAATATTTTGAAAATCTAAGGAGTTAATAATATCAGCATAGTCGTTTGAAATTTTACAGTGCAGGTAAAAAACGCAATAAAAACTTTACGACCTCATTAAAATACCGTTACTCTCTGCACTATTCGCCAGCAAATTGAATCATTTACCTTTATAGGTCTTTAATGTACGTCGGTTTGTTTGATGACACCATACCGAATGGTTCACTGGCGTTAATAATTTTTAATAGTGTACATACGTTCTTATTGTCTTTTGTATCTGCATCGTAATTCTGTAGGTTACTATAGTTATGACCAATTAGTGGGTTCGAAACGTTCTGTTTCTTCTATTAGCGTAGAATCCGGTTAAACCGACATATTCTTGTAAAATATGTTATTAACTGTGCAAAATGGCTATTTACGTTATTTTTTTGGCTGGTATCGATTTCTCTTATTGATAGAAACGATGAAGATTTCGAATTTTGGAAAAACTGTTTTTTGTATATCACTCAATATTTCGAAAATTATTAGAGGTGTCGACTTGACTTTTACTATTTGAACGGCCTTGGCGGAGTTTAGCATTAGCTATTCCACTACTCATGGCACATACACACAGACAATTACAAAACAACCATTCCCTACGACATTTCCATCTGCCATAGCTGAGACTTGAACTCAGGAACGGTACAGCGACTAACCGTTTTGCCTCTCACACAACCACCGTCTAGTTCACTACTACCAACTCGGTAACACATTAAAGACGCCACTAAATATCCATAGCCTAGACAGGATTCGAACCCAGGACTCCTTGGTCTTAAGCCTACCGCTTCAGCATTGAGTCATTAAACCCGCATTTCATGTTTTGTCAAACAATATTCGCGACTTATAAGAATCATCAAATCTTCTGTCACTACCTAAAAACGAGAGGTTGGTAATTAGCAGAGAATATACATATAGTCTAACGATGCACTCAAAAAGGCAACAAAAACTTTACTACCTCATTATTATCGCCGTTGAGCCATGTGGTATTGTGTCATCAAACAAGCTGACGCACATTAAAAACCTGTAAAGGTCACAATTTACGAACGAAATAGAACAGAGCCGAACTTAAAATTCGTATGCCTGAGTATGTACATATTGTTGCATGCCTACGCCACTGCTTCATGGAACATGCGAGAAAATGCCGAAGGCGCCGCGATGATTCTAGAATGATCGAGTGAATTCGAAGCGGGTATATATTGCATTGGATCTAAACGCGAGGAGAACAGTTGGATATTAGACAAGCAAGTAATAAGATTAAATAAGAAACAGTATCAAGTTGTGAATTATAGTAGTGAGACTATAGTAGATGGAACTTGTAATTAGTGTGTACTAATGAGTATAAGGACTTAATTATTGTAATTAAGAGATTAATAAATCAGTGGTTTGAGAAGATTCTTGTTGCAATTATTGAACCTACATACATGGTGTTTACTAGAGATTGTAAACATGTAACAATATTAATAATACTAGACTAATTTAATGGTATTTTAATGAGGTCGTAAAGTTTTTATTGCCTTTTTGGGTGCACCGTAACTCTGAGCTCGACTATATAGATTTGACAATAGTAGTTTAATATAGAACGGTGACCGCCATCAGGCTTATAGGGAAATTCTTTACACCAATGTACATGTACAATACGGATGAGAATGTCATCTAAAGGAGTATGAATGGGGTGGGGCGATCCAATGCGCTGTGTTTATTAGTGAAAATTTCACACATCAAACAGAAATGGTCTCCTGCTAATGTCTCCAGCGAATTTTTTTTTAAATTGAGAATAAAAATAGCCTAATTTGAAGCGCTGATGTATCATCTTTAAAATAAAATACAGTTCAAGTTGATATTTCTAGTAGTTTTCGAGATATTGAGAAATATACAGTAAATCAATTTTATTACAATTTGGTACCCCTGGGCATATTCAGATTTGGCCTACTTAAATTTTGGAAAAATATATTCAGCAACAAATTTATGTTACAGGTACTATAGTAATTTCTCATCCACAGTTTGAATTTCGGAGGGGTCATTGTTTTGTAATGGCACTCGAAAACAGTACTAATAACATTTTAAAATTCGTAGAGGACGGTTATGTATCATCCTTTGGATTTTCGAAGGCATTTGATGTTCTAGATCACACTTTATTATGTCCCAAGCCTAACTACTTTGGATTTGATGGAAATTATATTGAGTTTTTCAGGTATCACTTGGGCGACAAATATCAAACTCCCAAATGTTATAGATGTTATGGATGTTATAGAGGTTATAGACGTAATAAACGTTATAAATGTTATAAATGATCCTACCGTCTTCCAGATCGCTTGAACGATCCTTTTAAGCCTATACTTATAGATGTTAAAGAAATTACAGATGTTATAAATGTTATAGATGTTATAGAGGTTATAGACATTATAGACGTTATAAATGCTATAAATGTTATAAATGTTTTAACCGTCTTCCAGATCACTTGAATGACCCTTTTAAGCCTAAACTTGTGTTAGTAAAGGAGACGGGGCCCTACAGTTTATAGTGGGATCCAAACTACTTCTTGGAGAGTAATTCATAACGGAAAATTACTTTGCAGTAGGTGGAACTCGAACCCACCTCGCTAGGTATACTCAAAGTGAAAGCTAAGAAGCGCTAACCACTATGTTACTGTACAAAATAAATGATACTTTCTCTACCGTCACCAAATTTGTCGCAGGCGTTTTTCAGGGTTCTGCTCTAGGATCTATTCTGTTTTGAATATACAGATGATATCTTCATAGTTTAAACCACAAGAAAATTTAATATAACTTTGATAACACAGCTGTCTCGTTCTTTTGAAAATATATCTGAAAACATAAACCTTGACCTCACCCCTATTTAGTATTATTGTACTGTAATACTGAAATTTAAAAATAAGTGTTCAGAGATGTTTTGTATAAAAATAACATTAACTTTTGTTGAAATAATATAAAGTTAAAAATAAGGATCCAATAGCACGTAAATTTAATAATCAAAAATACTTATTATATTTCAACATATATTATAGTTGTTATGAATTTCTGTATAATTTTTTCTTGTACATTAATTTTTAAACATTTTGTCTAGTTATCGTAGGTATATCTGTTTGATCAAATCAATTAGTAACTTTGTATATTACAGGTTAATGAGACATGCAATACAGCTAAAAGGGATCATTTAAATAAAAGTATGGATGTTTCGTGTACTATTACAGTATATTTTTTGCAAGACATCTTCAATTTATTGAAATATGTCTCACCACCGATGCATTTTTAAGATTAACAAAGCAATCATTTTAAAACTTTAATAACGTCTGAGAGCTAATTAAACCTCATGCACATAAAGCATGGAATTAATGAAAATAGTTTGTTTCTAATGTATATACAGGATGTATCATAATGGAATGTTGTAAAGGAATGAGCAAAAATGTCAAGCGATCATTTTTGTTTAGAAATAAATTTTGAATCTAAAATTTGCAAAAAAAAAGTTTCCCAGTGGTGTGCCATAATGTTAAGTGCAAACGTTACCGTCAAATGCCATGTTTATGACACTACCTGGCGATTAATTTTGTTGACGTTAATTACAATTCTATAATCTGGCCGAAAAGACTAAATAGTAGAGCCAGAGGCGTACGGATTTACGAATTTCGTAAATTCCATAATATTTCTAAAAAATGAAAGCTTTCGGATTGTGTTAATTATGCATGCGCTACAATAAATTTAGTTATATTAATTATTTGTTTTATTTTATAAAACATACACAATATCATTATTTTATATATACTTATATAAATATATGTGTGGCACCACTGGATGGCGAGCTACCCGTATGCTTGACCTTCGTCTATAAAAAATCCGCCTATTTCACAGCAGTGAACAATTTATTAGGTGTAAATGCGACACGTTCACATATTGAACCCAGTCGGTCGACTATGGCAGTTACACAGAATATCCTAGTCGTGGTTTTTATTTCTGGTAGGAGGTAAAAACGGATAAAATTTAATATACAGAACGAGGTGCTGCTTCAGTATTAAATAACAGCTAAATTCTTTGGCGAGAATCCCGCTGATTTTTGCTCTACTATTTGGCGCCACTATACTCATGTACTATACACTTCGCTATGTACATTTGTTCAAAAGATGTTTAAGAAAATAATTATAATCTTGACAACTTTAACACCCGGTATCTTGTGAAGGTATTGATTGAAAAATCAATGTCCAAGCAATGTAATGGCACACCGAAAATTGGGAAAGATGTACCACTTTGCAAAATTTAGTGTAAATAACTCAGACGATTTTTGAAAGGCCAGGTCTTATGCTATTCGTATTCAGTTGCGGAGACCCAAATGAAAAAAATTTGCATTTATTTTAACCGGCTTAACAAAACACATCACGTCTTTGAGGGCTTTGTGTTACAATGTCGTATCTATTTAAATATATTTTCAGATACAGCTGGCTGTTCTATATTGTGTTTATAGTTTAATTTAAAAATCAGCTTGAATTACATTGTTTCATGTTTTATTTGGCAAAAATATGAACAGTTTATTACATGCGTTACTACTATACATTCCTTTAAGAGTTATCGTCTTCCAAGCTTGAAAAACAATAAAGTGGCAAGTCGTAAAACTACTTTAATACCATAACATTCAACATTCTTTAGATTTTTAAAAAGATATTGTTATTCAATTCAAACACAAACTTTTAGTTTTATTTAGTTATCGTCTAACTTTGGTTGAATTCCTTTAAGTAATTTATTTATTTATAATAGTATACTGTTCTACTGGTTACAGAACAGGAAGATATGAAAAACAAAAACACTAATAAATAAGCTCTGTACAATGATAAAGATAAAGGATAAAGTATCAGACATGCCAAATATGAACTATACATTAAGAGAACAAAAATACAGATTAGTACGATTACATATAACATAAAGATGGTTAAAATAAACACAAAACTATATATAATTATACAAAATAGTAATAAAAAACAAAGAAAAAGAACAAAGCTCATCTTATGTAATACATTTTAATATCCTTAAGACTGCAACTAAATATATCAGGATGGCTACCATTTGCATCATAGATATTGTACACTGTGTAAAGGAGTATTTAAGAACATTAGTACGAGGTATTGACAGATAAAAAGTTAGAATATTTCTTGAATTTACAATGAACATCATAAAATTTAATTTAGCCAATAATTCTGTGACGCTCCTTTTCTCGTACGGTGCGAGAACTAAGGCTGTCACTTTGACACTCGAGATTTATTTGTTACTCGGGCGCAAGTTCAAGTTGAAGGTGGTTGAACAACACTACCCAAAAGTCGATAAGCGAGACTAAGCAGCTCAGTGAAGAATCAGTCAGTTCCAGTGGGTCAAATAAGGGAAATTAGACTTTCACAAACACAACAGTAAAACGCAGAAGTTCAATAATATTTGAGTATATTACTGCAATCCTATGGTTATAATCCTAAACAGAACAGAAAGCAAAATTTCCACAGATTTATTTACATTTATTTAGTCAGTAAAGAAAGAGTAGCAAGCAATATAATATTAGCGGCAAAAGCGTATAAGCGGTAAAGTTAGCGAGTTTAAAATGGCTATTAAGCAGACAGTGTACGGATACCAGAAAATGCAAAGCAAGCAGAATTATTTACAGTGTTACAAACAAACAAGTTATAGAACAGACCGGAAACTTGGCTAGTGTTTTACGACGTTATCAGTACGTAGAAATAAATATCGACGAGCAAATATTTTGTCACAAGGTTTTAATCCCGGACTCAAGAGATAAAGGTAGATAGAAAAGAAAGAACCTGTTGTCAGTTTAAGAAAACAAAGACCTACAGAACCTGTTGTCGCCGTGAGGCCAGAGCCAGGTTAAGAAAAAAACAGAAAGGAAATCCCAGAAATGAGTAACATGTTCTCCTGACACCAAGTGTTTACACTGTCTAAGTTGCTTTGAAGACGATGACAATCATTGTGGCTATTAACGTTAGCATATATCTTTAAATCATCCGCATAAATGAGCATATCCAACACATCTACAATATCGTTTATAAAAATAATGAACAGTGTGGAATGCCAGAAGTTACGGTATATTCAACAGACTTAGAACCATTAAATACAACCATTGAGTCCTGTCATATAGGTATTACCTAAAAAGTTGCAATAGAGAATCAGATAATCTGAATAAATGCAGTTTGTGAAGTAGCATGCTGAAATTGAGTCTATCAAATGCTTTCGAAAAATCTGTATAAATAACATTAGTTTGTGTCTGCTTATCTATAGATTCTGTTATAAGTTGAGTAACACAAATCAGATTTTTTGCAGTAGATCGACCCTTCATAAAGCCGTGTTGATAGACTGAGATTTTGTTGGACACATAATGGGGTATAGAAAATGTAGCAATATTTCCAAAACATTACAACAATTGCAGATAATGGATATAGGTCTAAAATTGCTAATATCAAACGTATCATCTTTTCTATATATAGGACATACTTTCGACCGTTTCCGTAATACAGGCAACTCACAATTACGAATACAACATTTGAAAAATATAATCAAACAATCAGTGGTGTAAAACATGATGCAAGTTTTAAATTAGATAAAAGACTCTCGAAGGTAAGACATATTTTTTTTTTCGAAACGAAAATTCACTTGATTTTTGTTAAACTTTTTATATATATATTGATTGTTATTTTGTTTTATTCATGTTTTATTTTTCTAGTAGTTATACTAGATGTGCTACAGCAAGAAGTGTCTACTTCCGAATCGGAATTCACCCTCGTCATCGCTAAAGTCGTATACAACTGAGATATTCTCTGAAGTACCAAAATTGACAGGATTTTGGATGGCAGCAAACAACAGCTCATAATGAACTGATGCCGATAAGTAGTGATAAAGTTCCTCTTCCTAATGAATTACTCAATATAATTGCAAAATTAGACGTTGCTCATGCAAAACCATACTGGCATCACATACGGCAATTTATGCCACAATAGAAGGAATACTTTGTATCGGAAGCTGTGGTTGATGAAGAGAATGAGAAATTAGAAATTAGTCCTGATATTTATGATATTGAAGATTTCGAAGAAGATGATAATTATGAAGATATTTTGGTTCTAAGGCTTTTGCGGAGCTGATAATGATCCATAGTTAGGTTAGGTCTTCTTCTGAAGCGAAGACCACGACAAGATGGTCGAAACCTCAAGTGTTCAAAACTATCAAGGCGGAAGAGAATCCGGAAACCTAACTATGGATAATTATGAAGATGTTTGTACTTCAGACAATATCTCAGATTTATACGATTCTAGCGATGACGGGGGGGTGAAGAAATATTCCAAACTCCAGTTACCGATTCGGAAGTAGATGGGTGCTGGGGAGGCAGTCTCTTGTTCTGTTTAATATTAATAAAGCCTTGTTGAATTGAATTGAATTGAGGAGAACTAATAAGTTCGAAACCGGTCTATGTCTGGTCAGGGAGTTGACAAATGACATTGGCTACCAATTTTCCATGATTTGTAAGGTGTAATTCAATGCAGGTCGGGGTATTTGCCCGCTGAGTAGTTGTTTCCTGCAAATCATGTATAATAACAGTATATAGGTTAAGTCCACCAAGAGCTGAAGGTCGCCGCTCTCGGTACTTGCAAAATGGCAAGTCGCTATGCACCACGGAGACATCTATGATGTCTGGTGTATAGTAGCATTAGACCACATGAGAGGATTCAATTACCTACCATATATATATATATATATATATATATATATATATATATATATAACTTACCTTCGAGAGTTTAAAACCTGCTCACAATCACTTTTTATTATTAATATTGAATTTTTTATAATGAATAATTATACGTATACTTGTGGGCGCATACGTACAATACCGAAAATGACGATAAATTGCCGCGGGTATGTATATAACAAAAATGACAAAAAAATCGGCTAAATTAAAAAAAGTTATTTTTTAGTTATATCACGTGAAAGTACATAACCTTCATTTTGGTGAAAAGAAATTCCAATGATTGCACAATTAATTGTATAATTTTATAATTATCAATTAATGCATTAATTAAGAGCGCACATTTCTTCCTGATCATATGAATGCTTCCTTTTTAATTTATTAATTATTGCTATCAGTGGCATCTAGGAATAAACTTGAGTAAAATTCATATTATATTTATGTTTATTTATTTTATTACTAAAAATTTGGAGTAGCTCTTCTATGGTTTGATATAATTCATGGGATGTGCAACTATAAATATACTGGTTGACAAATTAGGAGTATGATCATTGTGACATTTCTTGTATTCGAGTTCTAATTCTAATCTTCATTTAACGATTTTCTGATAATATTACAGTCGGCTTTACCTGAATTGACATCTTCATTAACCATTGCAGTTTACTGATACTTCAAAGGAGATTAAATAAAGTTGACAGAATTTATTAATAATAATTTTTATCATAGGAGAAAACAAAATTATGGCAATTGTTCAAAATGCATCCCTTTAATTTCAGTACAATTTGGAGCTCTACTGATGGTTTCCCTTACCACCCATTCTAACATTTGCGCAGTTATTGTTGCAAAAGCTCGGCGAATTTTGATTTTCAACTCCTGGAGGTTTCTTGATAAATAGACTCGTTCTCTGACATATCCCCACAAGATAATATCCATGGAGATTAGGTCAGGTGACCTGGCAGGCCTATATGTCGAAATGACTATTTTGAAATCAGTGTTCTAAATAAATAGACACCTCGAAGGTTCTGTGGCGCAGCCGAGCCGCCTTCTTATTGGTAATAAATGTTTCTTCTCATGTTAATTCTCATAAAAAGCTCTCAATATTATTGTCCAAGAAGTTCAGGTACCTAATTCCATTCAAATTCGCCTGAAATAAAATAGGACCTACGACCATAGTACTCACAATTCCTGCCCACACATTCACCAAAAACACCTTTAATTAAATAGTTACATACTAAATTAGTATCGAAGCAAGAAGTATTTATTATACGTCAAATGAAAGGTTAATGGCATAGAATCATTACCCAAAAAAACTTGTCAACAAGATTATCAATAAAGATGATATAAGGACAGCCCAACAAAATCGAAACAAAATATATTATAAAATTCCATACATAAGAGAATTGTCTCAGAAAATCATACGGCTGTTAAAGAACGAAACAACCAATGTTAAAACAAAAAGTAAAAATACCAAAGAAAACATTTCCACAGCAAGCAAAAAACAAAAATCCCTAAAGAACTGCTTTCTAATGTTATTTATAGGATATCACGTAATGATTGCGACAAGGTATATATAGGACAAACAAAGAGGTATCTGAAAACAAGATTAACAGAACATACAAGGGATTGCGTCCACACATCCACAATTAAATTAAAAATATAAAAAATTGCAATAGTCTGGCACTACACTCAAAAGAAATTTTACATACGTTCAATTTTGATCAGACAACAATTTTAGGCGCACAAACAGTTTTAAAAAAGAGATTGATGAATGAGTTGATAGAAATTAAAAAACATAGTAACAAAAGTGACAATAAAAGATCAGACATAGAAAATCTAATCATGTCATATTTCAATATAATAAATAATATAAAAACAGATTTCTGATAATGAGTTTTTGCATCAAATATATTTTCTACCTATAGCTCAAATAATTATAGTCACTACTGTTTAGTTGTTCATTGCTTGTCCCAAATTCTGTCGTATTTATCATTACTGTATAAGATTATGTTTAATTACTACCTTTTAAGTTTTACAAGGAAAACCATAACTAAATGTGAGTATCTCTAGTACTTTGTATAATTTATGATAAATCATAAGCGTAAAGTAATTCAGTTGAATATATTTTTAGATGTATATAGTTTTTGTATATGTTTACAAAATTATTTATATTTATTTATATATCATTTTATTGTGTAAAATGTAATTTATATTGTCCCCAGAGTCCTGAGGATGTGTTCAAATAAACATGAAACATCGCTTAATTAAGAAACTGGTTTTCTTCAAATTGATTACCTTCTTCCGACAAAATCAAAAACCGCTGCATAAGGAATCACTGCCTCCACATCCAGATTTTGTATCCAAGTCTTTTTTTTTATACATTTATTTAACGTCGGCCTATTTCCGCTACTGAGGCCTAACACCGACGCCTGTAGACGAGCTACTCCCAACCAGGAATTTTGCCGAACCTCTTCCCTTAAGAAGAGTAGGGATCTTTTACTTGCCTAACATTTAATAGACAAGGGACCGACGGCTTTACATCCCCTCCGAAGGATGGTATATCTCCTATACAACCCTCGCCTAAGGTTGTATAGCTTCCGCGCATACACTGATATACAAGCTGCTGGAAGATGTGTGAGGCGAGAACGCGATTTCCGTTGGAATGGTCACCCATCCAAGTACTAACTGCGCCTGTCGTTGCTTTACATCGCATACCGAAGTATGTACATAGTAAAGACGCACCTACGCTCGCCCCTTATCCAAGTCTTATACACACTAAATTACAATGTAATATTTTACTCCCTTTAATAATAGGGTGGGGGTGGCAATGGGGGCGGTAGAGGAGTTGGCTAATGTCAAAATTTTTTTAGAGGTCCTTAGTTCTCGTATACGCACTAAATCCCGATTTAATTTTTTATTCTCTTAAACAATAGGGTGGGGGTGGCAATGAGGGTGGTAGAGGAGGTGACTTATGACAAAATACATTTTAGATGCCCTTGGTTCTCGTACACACGCTAAATCTCAATTTAATTTTTTACTCCCCTTAATAATAGGGTGGGGGTGGCAATGGGGGTGGTAGAGAGGGTGGCTAACGCCAAAAAATTTTTGAGACGTTTCGTTCTTGTACACACACTAAATCACAATTTATTTTTTTTACTCCCTTTCACAATAGTGTGAGGGTGGTATTGGGGGTAATAGGGGAGGGGGTCTGAGGCCAAAAAAAATTTTGAGACCTTGACTTTTCGTACATGTCCTAAATTGCAATTTTATGGTCTTTTACTTGCTTGCCTTGCCTATTTACCCTTATTTACCTCATTTACTCCCCGAACCCCCCAACGGAATTAGATCAAAATATAATCTAGTTCCAGATCTCGTTATAATACATAAGTGTACCAAATTCCAAGTCAATATCATAAACGGTTCTAGAGTAAACGTGCGCACAAAAAAAGTTACAGACAGACAGGAAATTTTTTTCGCTCAAATTTACAATCTCGACGTTTCATGACATTTTAAGCCTATTTCAACATTCCACTGGACGTGGAAGTAAAACTACAAGTTAATATAAGGGTCACTAACCCAATTCCATAAATTAATGGGTTTGTTGTTGTAAGTAAAGAAATATGGTTACCATTTAAAAAAATTTCATAAAATCCATTTTCTTTTTATGTTCTTTCAAATTTATGACCCCATTTTGAAAACGAATACCTACTTGTGATACATCATTATAACGAGAATTTTATGTGAATTCTAAATATGTAAAAATGTATACAGAGTGGTATTTAAAAATCAAAAGTTGTTGCTACTTCTGGTTGGACAGGAAGTGATATTTTTCATTTAATACTTGAAAAATTGGGCTTCTTGTGTTACAGGCAATTTCTACTAAGATATATCTCAATTTTTTAAAGTAGATGTCTAATAAGTTTTATTTTCATTTTTTTTTTAATGAAAAGGTTTAAAAGTAAAATATTTTTTCTACTCCCTACATAGAAAATACTATTTTGCTCCCTCATTTCAGGGAGCAAAGTAGTACTTTTCCATACTTTGCCTCCCTAGGGAGGAAAATACTTTGGCTCCCTCTGGAAGCAAACAAGTAGAAACTTTCTTATTTGCCTAGTCTCCATCCAGCATTTAAATAGCTGGTTTTTTATATTTTTCACGAGACTTTAACGGTAATAGATTTAACGAAACCACGTTTGCTTCTTCCAAAATATCTTGAGGAACTTTGTCTTCACATTCGGAATACATTATTATAAACTTTTTGGAGATTTGTTTATTTTGTAAACAAGAAGCAACCTTAGCAACGTTCCATGTACTTTGATTTTTAACAATATTTACTTATCTAAACACCTATTATGACATTTTGACATATTTGGTTTTTTGATTGTCATGCATAAGAAAATATAATAAAATATATGTAAAACCAATGTAAAACACTGTACATGATCGTAGAAAAAATCATATGTATTACACAGTAGCAAAGTGCCATTTCCTCCCTTGGATATCGATGCCCTCCGCTTCGCGTCGGACACCAAACTACCCGCGGGAGGAAATTATGCACTCTTCTCCCTTGTCATACAAATAGCTATTAGATTTTTCTTCAAGAAATTTACATACACAATGGGTACAACAATGTATACTGCAAATGCTATAATACACGGAAAAATTTTAAACTAGAACATTTTAAGGTGAAAAACGGAAAACTCCTAAGATTTAAATTCAGTTTTATGCGTAACACGCAGCAATATTGAGAACTTTCACTTCACAGTTTCACATAATTAATAGACTTGTTAAATCATGGTAATTTATCTAATAAACAAATTATATTTTATTAACTCGGTCTGCGACAATCATGTCGTAAATTACAAGGTAAAATATTTTAGACTAGTAGTTAGTTATTTATTATATTATAACATTATTAGTAGGTGTTTAGTAATAATAAAATATTTTAAAAGTCATTTATGGCAAATTTATTGAAACCTAATTTAAGCCATTTATTACTTACATGCGATTTGTCTGTCAATGTAATAAAGAATGTTTAATCTGACAATTTCCAAGATTTTAAAAATTTGATTGATTGACTAATAAGATGATAAATGAAAATGTTTCATGTAAGTCTGAATCGATATTACCGACTATATTAAACATACAGGATTTTCATATGATTAATATTTGAAAGTGATATCAGAGGAGCGCCTACCAATTATGTTTTGCATTTAATTTCATATATATAAATTCTAGCTTTTATCAAAAACCTTTTTTTGCATAAGAAATATTTCTATTTGCAAAACTCATATGCCGCGAAGCTATAGCCAGCTAGTTGACAGGTCAAAGATTCCATAAATCGGTAAGGTAGAAATACTATATTACTATATTCTACTTACTGAATAGATATAGTTAAGCCATTTCCCATTAATTTTTGTTTACTTTGACCAATGTATGCAATGACCAGTTTTACACGCGCCAAATTAATAAAAGTGGGAAAATTCAGAAATGATGATAAATCTAAAAAATTTTATTATTCATAACAAAAAAATAAATATACAGGGTGGTTAACTTAAAAGTCCCCAGGCAGTTTCCGTAATAACGAAAAGAGGTATTCAATTTCTGTAAAGGTCATTTGTTACATGTTTTTGGTGGCTTTATTTTGTCGTTCAAATGTCGTCAATGACAGTGGCGTCTGCGACGTCGCGACGCCGGAAGGAAAATTTCGATGACTGGAGCTTTGAAAGTATAATATTATTGAAGTTTGTTTAATTCTAAATACTAATTGTAGTATTAATTCTTCTTTTAAAGCCAGTGGTTTTCGAGATAAATCGAAATAATATAAAGACAAATAAGTTTTTGTAATAATTTGTTTTGACTTTTAAATAATATATATATATATATATATATATTATATTTAAATAAAAAATAAAAAAAAAATTAATAACGGTTTAATAGTAATGAAATCATGCTGTATTGTGGAAATTCGACAGGAATATTTGCGTAAAATAAAAGAGTACCGCAAATCAAATAGGACAGTAACATATATTGACGAGACGTGGTTTGATACGTATGATGCTAACAATTACGGTTGGGTAGACACGAGTCGAATTTGTACTTTAAATGCGCCATATTTAAGG
Organism: Leptura quadrifasciata; assembly: GCA_963675555.1. Taxonomy (NCBI): domain Eukaryota; kingdom Metazoa; phylum Arthropoda; class Insecta; order Coleoptera; family Cerambycidae; genus Leptura; species Leptura quadrifasciata. Next base: position 136,931,790 of record OY776676.1, read on the forward strand.
AGGAAACGTATTATAATTCTGGATGCCGGAAGAAAAAATGGGTTCGCACCCAACGCATTGATCTTGTCAGCCAAAAATATAAAACAGTGTTCTGCTGACAATCAAGAAGATATGACCATGGATTTATCTGAAAAATGGTTCGCTGAACAGCTGTTACCTATTATTCCCCCAAATTCACTTACCGTCATGGATAACGCTTCTTATCATTCGCAACTATTAAATAAAGTACCAAACAATAATATGAAGAAGGACGATATAATAAAACGTATGAGATCTAAGAATATAAATATTCCTGAAAAAATTCCAATAAAAAAAAATTCATACCATCATATATATTGAATGAAACAGCTTCTAAAATATCAGCACCTTTAAAGTGACTTATCAATAAATGTTTTGAAACAGGTAACTGTCCATCGGTATTTAAAATAGCTGTAATAAAACCTCTCTACAAGAATGGCGATAAATTGGACGTGACTGACTACTGGCCTATTTCCCTTATTTCCAACATAGCTAAAATGTTTGAGAAAATATTGAAAACAGAATTACTAGCATGTTAATATTTTTTCAGAGCAGCAATTTGGTTTCAGGGAGCAGAGGTCAACGCAAGTTAATAAATAATAAATAACACCACAGGTAATGACGAACTCCTTTACCCCGGAAGGCTCTAGAAGAGCTTTGTGTGGGAGGGGGCTACACATATAGAGACAAGGGATATACGCCCAATATCCATGTATAGTGGAAAAGTCCCTCTCACAGTATTTTCCACTGCCACGACCGGGGATCGAACCCGGAACTTTTGGGTGAGAGGCAAGTGCGCTCACCTCTCAACCACCAGTCATACATATACATACATGAGTTGCAATAACCTATCTTATTATAAGGAGTTATAAATATTTGAATATCAGTTCTGCATATTCGTTGACCTCGCGGAAGCCTTGGATACAGTTAGTCAGGTTCAATTATTGCATTTATTGGAAGGTATTGTCTTTAGGGGCATTCCACATGTTAATATATAATTATCTGTAAAATAGGTAAACAATGTGCAAATGTTGGCAACAACCACAGTAATAAAATGACGCTAGAATATGGTGTACCACAAGGAACCGTCTTGGGACCAATTCTTTTTAATATGTACTTGAATGGTCTATTTAATTTACCCTTCAGTGGTGATATAGTAAGTTTTGCCGATGACACTGCCATAATACATTTTGATCGTACCTGGAGGAGCCTTCAATAAAAAGCTGAGCTAACTTGTTTTTACAACAATACGTGTTTATCTATGTGGGTGTTTGTTACTAATTCTGTGTATATAGTTTATATAATTTATTATGGACATTAGAACTAGAATTACTGAAAATATATGTTTTTTAGTTATTATATTATTTTGTTTCTAGTATTTCCCTCTTTTGAATATATTTAGTGTTTTATTATTAGTTACCTTATGATTAGTATTGTTCTATAAGCTCTGGAAGGGTAACATGAACATGAGGTTCTTTGTACAGTTATAAGATATGTTTCATTCTTGCTTGCAATATTTAATATTATATATTACATTAGGTTTAAAATTTACCTTATCTATAACAAGTCTCGACTTTGTAGATTGTCTATATTTATTTTTTTGCAGCGTAAAATAAAAATTACGTGCATGTTATAATTATTGTTAAAGCATAAATAAATATATATTCTATTCTATTCTAAATGGGAAAGTTTCTCCGAAATGTCCCGGGCCGATTTTTTAAATTCAAAATGCAATAAACACAATAAAACCCAATGATATGTAGTTCATTTGATTTTGATCTAGTAGCAAAGTCTCTAAGAATCACGTGTATGCTGATCAACGGCTATTAAATGTCAATAAAATATGGTAATTAATGCATTTCTAAAATAACGTGGTTTGATTCCAGATTATTCGCGCTTCTCTCTAACTGTAGCTGATATGCATGCGTTATTAAACAAAAAAAGTTGCAATTTAATGAATTCATAAACCGAGGAGTAAATAGAGCAAGGCAAATATACATACAGAACAGAATTAATTAGTGTAAAAAAACAATAAATGTAAATTATATTACAAGTTGCAAAAATTTACAAAAAGGGATGTGGAATGTCCTTAATGGCAATTCAAGCAAGGAAATTATTACTAAAAAAACTTACTTAATGCTAAATATTTTAATAATCACTATGTTAATGTTGCAGAAATGTTAAACAACTTATCTAAATGCACATACATACAAATTTGAATTCGGAGAAATAATATTTAACTAATAAGTAATAGAAATATTACGAGGACTAAAAAATAATTGCAACAAAAGTATTAATGAACGAACCATGAAACCTAAATAAAGCACGTTTTAAGTGTTTAATATATATATTTGTAAAACTATTTGTCCTCATTCTCTTAAAGTGTCAGTCTATAAAAGAATAATTAGTAGATGATCAAATAAAGGCCGTAGACGCATAAGCGCGGTTAAACTGATCCTGCTTGGATTTGGTCCATATTTTAGGAGGTATGTTTCTACCATTACAAGATTAATTTTTCCCAAGTCCCAACTTTAAAGAATTTTCTTCACAAGAGTTATAAAGAAATTTTAAAAAATCAATAAATTCAATTTTTACAAAATTGGCTTCACCGATCTTTAGAGCTAAGAAATATGTTACACAGGGTATTAAAACAAAAAGAAAAATTGACACTTCATTCCTCAAACGAGAAGGCGTTAAAAAAATTGTAAAATTATGTAATAATTTTTCTTTCATGAATGTTTTATCATTTTTTCCTGTAATATAACTTTATGAAATGTAACAACACATTTTTTTGGGATATGATTAAAGAATTACATCTTCGTTAAGGCTGAAAATCCTGTAAAAGGAACCGGTCGTAGAAAAAAAAATTGTGACACAGTTATGTCACTTTTTGACACACATATCAGTTTTTAAGTATTGAAAAAAATGTCTAGTTTGTGTACAATGAATCGTGTACAGAATTGTGGTTTGGACGGGGGTTGTAGAAAAACAATATTAATTTATGTATCACTAGAAAATATCCTACTGGCAATACCCAATTATAGGATATAATAATAATAATGATAATGATAAAGGTGATAGTGATCGTGATCGTGATGGTGATGGCGACGACGACGACGACAAAAGGGATAATTGCAATTCTAATTTACCTAACTCATATCTACGTTATGTATTATGTTACATATATATATATATATATATATATATACTTTTTAGTAATTATGTTTTGTATATACACTCATAAACACGCTTATACTGATATCATTCATCCCCATTAGTGATCTGTATAAACATATCATTTAAATATATATAGTGAACAATATAGGTCCTATTATTGTGCCTTGCGGAACTCTATATTGCACAGTTCCAGTGTCACTAAAGGTGTTCTGAATTGTAACATTTTGTGTTCTTTCACTGAGGTGCTCATCCATCAATTTATTTGGGATACTCCTAAATCAAATATTTTCTAGGTCTTCCAGAAGCTGCTTATGATCAACTGTATCAAAGGCCTTTTTTAGATCAACAAAGACTGCCATAGCCGGTAAACTAACGTTCAGTGCTTTATAAATATTTGTTGTGAATTATGCTATGGAGTCCTGTGTTGATTTTTTCTCTTTAAAACCAAACTGCTTTGCCGAAATGATGTTGTTTCTATCTAGAAAATTGGTTATATTGTTTTCCAATACTTTTGCATAGACTTTAGTTAGACTGGTTATTAGGTCGCCACTCATATATATCGGTTTTACAATAGTTTTTTAAAAGCTTTCTCGAAATATGCCTGTTTCAAACGATTTATTTGTTGGGTAGGTCAGTGGTTTAGCTACTAGGTTTGCAATATCGTATAATGTGTCATTTGTTATTTCATCGTGTCCCGATGCCTTACCTTTTCTAATTCCCTAATTTTACTTATGATTTCTTTTTCGTCGGTGGGATGTAGGAATATGGAATTTCTGACATATACTTTTTTTAGAAATTTTATTACGTTTATATTTACTAACTTCTTGTATTATATTTTTACTAATAATAGTGAAAAATTCAACGAAACTATCTGCTATTTGTTTAGTATCAGTTATTCTTTCCCCATCTTCTGTTTCCATTCCTTACATTTCTGTTATTTCATTTTTTATTCTGTCACAACACATTTCATTGACACATGCCCATATATTTTTTGAATTGTTTTTGTTGTTACAAATTTTCTGTTTGCAGTGATATTTTGTGCTGAATGATTGTTTTTCATTATTTTATATAATTAATTTTTTGTAGCAATAGACTACTTGTAATCCAATCAGTTTTCTTTGTTTCTCTAAATTTAACTTTTATTATGTTAGTATTTGTCTTTGCGTAGCTTTCTAAATTTTCTACAAACATATCAGAGGCCATATCAACATATGACTAGTTACGAATATCATCCCAATTTTCTCTTTCTGATTGCTGTATTAGTATTTTTTTATTTACATGTTTGCCTTCCTTTATTACCTTATTTTTACTTTTTATATTTCAGGAAATAATATCTGTCTTAATATGGAGAAATTATCTGTTATATCAGTTTCTAATAATATTGGTATATATCTATAATGATTATTAATGTATTTTTCGTTTTTATAAATAAATGATCAATACAGCTTTTTGTATTATTTTGTATCCCAGATCTCTTGCTTATTGTAGATTTAAACCCCTTTTCACATAAGATTTTCAAGAAAACCTAATTTTTTAGTTACTAAGCAAATCAATATTTATATCACCTACATGTAAGTCATTTTCATTAGCGCAATTTTTTAAAATAATTATTAAATTCTAATTTAAGTTCTTCTGTGCAAGTTGAGGGCGGTTTATATACACTGGTCAACTTAATTCTTATAGTAGAGTAGAATAACACTATTTCTAAAACTTTAAATATACCTGCATTAAAATAATAATATATTAATAATTTAGTGAATTTTTAACATAAACAGCTACATCATCATTGTGATTTATGGTGCCTTCGTTATAAAGTAATGGATAATGCCTCTTAATATTTGTGTTTGCTATGCCTCTGATAGTACCATACAGTAAATATCTTAATTTAAATTATTTAATACTACATTGAGCTCATCAATATTCTTACTTAGGCTTCTTATATTGCAATGAAATAACTCTAAGTCTAATGATTTCTCATTGAACAAAATTTTTTTGCAGTTAGATGTATCATCTGCTAAGAAAGTTTTTATTGTATTAATTTGAAAGTCTCTTATATATTCATTAATTTTTTTTGTTTTGTTTTAAATTAACTTATTTAACATTTTCCAAATATAGATTAGTTAAAGGAGTAGTCGTTTAGCTTAATAAGATATTTTGTAGTTAACAGAAAATATTATGAATGCTTATGGTAGAAGAGATTAGGCATGATTAATTTTTTATAACTTTAATAAAGCTTTTGACTGTATATCTCACAGGATATAACGATTTTATGGATTTAATGATAGTCTAAGTTAAACAGTCATATCTGTTACGTATGGAAGTAAGCATCGTTTTTTAATTAAATGACTACTGACTTGCTATACCAATAAAACTACTGGTACCACAACCTCCTTACTGCCCATTGCATAACATAAAAGTGAATGTAGCTACATTTATCTATTTGCTTATCTTATGAATGTGTTAATCTTGTGAACCAAAATACTGACTTTTTTGTACATCTTCACTATTTTACATCTTATTCTTTAAGAAAGATCTAAGTGTATCAAATTTACACTGTGTCATTAAGGAATCGAGTACTGAACACAAACATACAGTAAATCGAAGAAAAATGCTTGAGGGAAGAAAATTGTGTCCTTGACACTAGCTAAAGCAATTCCTATTGTTAAAAAAGATGCTGATACGCCTGTTATTGAACATAAGCTTCCTCATTATGCACTAGCTATAATTAATATCGACTACTAAAACTTAAGATATATCAGATAACCAATCAATCACACACCCATACACAGAAAGCTACACAACAGTCATTCCTCGCGACATTTCCATCTAGGTAAAACTCGAACTCAGCAGTGAAAATATGGGACGAGCGTAGGTGCGTCTTTACTATGTACATACTTCGGTATGCGATGTAAAGCAACGACAGGCGCAGTTAGTAGTTGGATGGGTGACCATTCCAACGGAAACCGCGTCCTCGCCTCACACATCTTCCAGCGGCTTATATATCAGTGTATGCGCGGAAGCTATACAACCTTAGGCGAGGGTTGTATAGGAGATATACCATCCTTCAGAGGGGATGTAAAGCCGTCGGTCCCTTGTCTATTAAATTTTAGGCAAGTAAAAGATCCCTACTCTTCTTAAGGGAAGAGGTTCGGCAAAATTCCTGGTTGGGGGTAGCTCGTCTACAGGCGTCGGTGTTAGGCCTCAGGAGCGGAAATAGGCCGACGTTAAATAAATGTATATAAAAAAAAGTGAAAATATAGTCTCTCACACAATGTCGGTGTAGTTTACTGCTACCATCTTGGTAATACATTAAAAATGTCACTAACTATCCATAATCTATCCAGAATTTGAATCCGGAGCTCCTTGGTCTCAAGCCTAACACGTAAGTACTGAGTCAGTGTGTATTTTGTAATATTTATTATTATTGTTATTAAGCTCTATGTTATAGTCCCAAATGCATATATATTCCTAGAGGAACTGCGGTGGCTTAAACAACGTTCCCGCAGAACTACATTTGCTATCTTTGCACAGTTCTATTGATCAGCTACTTATAAGCAGAAGCAGTTAGCTATCAACTTGAATCTGAAAGAGCATTTTGTTATAGTTTGACATTTCAGAAAAGGATCACGTCAAACTTTCTTCAAATCTAATGTGGAAGAAGACTCGAAAGCCAGTACACAAATTTATCAACTTATCTGCTACACGAAAGCGTTAGCTTAATTTATAGTAACTCATCATGGCTTATGTTATTTTGTAGACAGGTATCTTTTGGCTTATGTTGAGTATTACGAATGGAAATAGGGGCAAATTATCTCACCTGTCTGGTACCAAACTGTAATGAAAAATATTTATTGTCTTTGTAGAAATTACATTAAAGACTAAATAATTCACGATACCAAATAAGCATAAATACTCGTTGATAATACATGACTAAATTTATGTCTATATTAGGATTTTTGTATTCAGCCTTTAAGATTGCTTTTTTCACGATTTGGCAGCACTTTTTCCTAATCCATTTGTAGCAGGATGATAGGGAGCTCCTGTAAAATGTATTATACCACTAGATGCAAACAAATCTTGAAATTATTGACATGTGAAAATCTTTGAATTATCAGTACAAATTTCTGATGGTAAACCAAATGTGGCAAACAGTTCATGAAATATTTTTGTAGTATTATGAGTGGTAACACTCGGTCCATTTTGATGTAGTATTTTCAATAACTATAAAATGTTTATTAAGATATGGTCCAAATAATTTCGCGTGTAACCTAGTCCATGGTTCTTTAGGCCAATCCCACACTGCTAATGAAATTTTGTTGGGTTCTTAGAATAAATGGCACATATTTTACAACGATTGGACAGATCTCCTTATCGACTAATGGCCACCGAACATATGAACGTGCTAGAGATTTCATTTTTACCATGCCCATGTGGGTACTATGTATTGATCTAAAATATATTTTTGGAATTTACTAGGAACTATTAACCTATAGGTAAACCCACATAAGACAATCCGATTCTACAGTAACTTCTGTTTTTCTAATAAAATAGGGTTTAAGTTTATCCAAAGAACATTTGTTTGGCCAACCATGATGTACATAAAAAAATATTTTACATAAAACTTGATCAATTGCTGTTTATTTTTTATTTGTTTAAAGTCTATTGGCAAATTATTTCACATAAATAGTTAAAATAAGACAAGTACGGGATGTTCATACTCTGCACTTTCAATAAGGTGATATAAAAAAGTAAAACCCATAGAATTATTTAATACATATTTCATTGTGCGTCCTAAGCAGACGCCCCACAATAGATTTTTCCTAACCTACAGAAACGGCAAATGCACAGTTAAGCCAGTTGGAATCCATACTATTGGAGTATACCAAGCACAATTGCCAACTATCTGCAACTGTGATGTGAAGTGTATATGGTCTATGCCTGGGGCTCTCCGTCGAGTCCGACCCTGGGTTAAAATATCATAGTATTGCTTTGCTCTGTGGCTGTCGGTATATCTGGTTGTTTTAATCCTTTTCTGTCTTGGTATGTTTAACGGTTGGTAAAATTAGTGTTGTGTTTATGTTAGTGATGGGTTATTTTGTTTGTTTGGTGCATGCACCGTGTGGCTCTTTTATTTGTGTATTTGTCTTATGGCTCTTTTGATCTAACAATGACTTTTAGTAATATGTTGGTAATAATTTTTAATAGCAATGATTTTTATTTGTTTTTATAAAGGTTTTTATGTTTTTTTTTGACTTTTTGTTTTTAGGTATTTTTCTATATTTTTGATTTTTGTTTATTTTTTGTGTCCAATGGATCTTTTAGTATTTTTTTTTCAAAAAACAATTACAAAAATATATTTAAGGGGTATAGATGCAATTAAGGGAGGGATGAGTAGGAGCGTGGAGGAATTTGGTTGTTAGGGGATTGACAAGGATGGGGTTTATGGAGGATATAAGGGACTGTGGAAAACTTGGCAACAACCGTTTTAGGATAAAATCTTTAAGAAATGGGGTTCCTGTTGTGTTATGAAGCATGTCAACAGGCGAGGTGTGCGGGAGTTTTAAAATAAGTCGAAGCATTTTGTTTTGTATTAGCTGTAAAGTTTTTTGGTGGATTGCTGATAACAGGGGGTACCATATAGGTGCGGCGTAAACGATTATAGGTCTAATGTGCGTCTTATAGATAAGTATTCCTGTGTCTACAGGAGCGTTTTTAAGTATGGGATATAAAGAAGAAAATCGTGCCCAGCAACTGTTTTTAACTTCTTCAACTTGGTTCTTAAATAGTAGTTTAGTGTCTAACTCAAGCCCGAGATATTTAATGTTGTTTTTCCATTCAAATAGTTGACTTTTTATTGTAATTTTGGTGTTGATCTTTTGTTTCGTTCTATTGAAACAAATAGCTTGTGTTTTGCTTGCGTTTACGAGTAGTCCCCAGTCTTCCTAAAACTTGATCGTTGCATCTGTCTGTCTCTGTAGGATGTCAGTCAATGTGTGTGGACGTTTGGATGTAGTCAGAATTGCCGTGTCGTCGGCGTATAAACACAGGGTTGTTCGATGGTCTGTAGGGGGTGGTATATCGTTCACGTACAGGTTAAAAAGTATTGATCCGAGGGATGATCCCTGAAGGATGCCGGCTAGGATAGGGGATGAGGGTAAGCACCCTTGGTTGACTACTACTCTGAATTGTCGGGATGAAATGTAGGACTGTATCATCTTGATGATACGAGTCGAAAAGTCCGCGATGTGGAGTTTGTATAGCAGTCCGGGGTGCCAGACTTTGTCAAAGGCTTTCTCGAGGTCTAAGGTGACAAACCCTGTTAATAGACCTCGGTTGAAGTTGGTAGTGGCGATTTCACAGACCCTGAAGAGCTGCTGGGATGTGGAGTGGCTGGCGCGGAAACCAAATTGAAAATTATTCAGCAGACCTGATTGCTGAATATGCTCCTGGACTGAACTGAGAAGAAGGATGTCTAGTACTTTAGCCAAGGCCAGCAGCAATCTAGAAGGGAGGTTTTTGGGTTTCGGGATGTTTATGATTTTTGCGGTCCGCCATGCTACTGGGTAGTATGTGGGCCGCAGACAGGAATTGTATAGTTTTGTAAGGAAAAGGTATGCGGAAGGAGGGAGGTGCTGGATAGCATAGGTGGGGATGTTGTCCAATCCAGGAGCTTTTCTTGAGTGCAAGGAGTTTACAGCCAGTCGTACCCCCGAAGGAGCGTAAAACATTTGGTCCACGTCAGCCGGAAGGTTTTCTTTTAAAAATTCGGGGGACAAAATGGGGATCGTCGGGTTGGGAAGCAATTAGTTTTTCCATCGATTGATTTTTAAAGTTTTTGATGTCAATCTGTTTTTTTAATGAATTGATTAAGGGTATTAATCTGCCAGAACCATCATTTTATACGGGACATTGTTTCCATCGAACATCCGCCACTCTCTTTGAGAACGCAGCCGCTAGTAAAGACAATTTAAAACGTCATGGAGGGTGGAAAAGCGACAAGATTGCAGAGTCCTATGTTGAAGAATCTGTGCTGAATAAAACAAAAATCGCAAAGACGATTTTAGGCGACAGTCAAACTGACAATATATTTGTTACCAATGATAATTCTACTAAAGAAGATTTACACATTGTTAACATAGATAATAATCCTCAAACATTTTCAATCTAAACTCATTCGACTTCAGGGATTAATTTTTATAATACCAGTTTCAAGAACAACTTTCCTACTAATAAGAATAATCGTTGTTATAACTTTCGCAAAGCTAATTTTCCCGCTCTATATAATTTAATTGCCGGCATCGATTGGGAACCCCTTGAAACTTTCTCTAACTTGGAAGATGCGACTAGTTATGTTTACGATAAGCTATATTTTATATTTGATCTATGCGTACCGAAATTTCCTGCTGTGAAAAAAAAAAAGTATCCACCATGGTATAATTCTCGGATAATAAATAATATCAAGTTAAATGCTAAATATTGGCAGGTTTATAAAAAACATGGCGATGTACGGGCATTCGATGAATTTAAATCATTGAGATCTAGAACCAAAGCTGACATTTCTATAGCCTATAAGGAGTTCATTCAAACGGCCGAAGCCAATATAAAAAATGATCCAACTAAATTTTGGTCGTTTATAAACAATAAGAAAGGACCGTCTAATATCTCCAGCACAATGTCATACAACGGGCGGCAACTTGATGATCCTATAGACATTATTAATGCATTCGCTGATTTCTTCTGCAAATCTTACGCGCCTAAATCTGATCTCACTGATACGTTGCTAGACGAAAAAGGATTTAATTCAACTATTCATTTACGGGAATTTGATGAAAATGAAGTAACAGCTGCCTTAGAGAAAATCAAACCTAAAATGATGACTGGCCCCGACGGAATACCCGCATTTTTATTGAAGGATTGCGCATATGCGTTAGCGTATCCATTAAAAATTCTCTTTAACTTGTGTTTAAGGAACTATGAGATACCAAAATTGTGGAAACGATCAAAAGTTTGTCCTATATATAAGAAAGGTGATAAACTCGATATAAGTAACTTTTGGTCAATCTCAATTATTTGTAACTTTTGCAAAGCCTTAGAAATTTTACTGCATGAATTCATATACCATTATGTCTCCAATAACCTATCGGTTTTTCAGCATGGTTTTATGAAAGGCCGTTCTACAGCGACGAACCTTATTTGTGTTACACAGTTTATTGCGGAAAGCATTAATTTGCAACCACAAACGGATATAATTTACACGGATTTCTCAAAGGCATTTGACCGACTTGACCATAACTTGATACTTTATAAGCTTTGTTCTTTTGGTTTGTCCGATTCTTTTATTACTCTTTTTAAATCATATTTACAAAACAGGACTCAATATGTTGTATCGGGTGGGTTTAAGTCTGTAGAATACTTGGCGACATCAGGAGTTCCTCAAGGGTCCATACTCGGACCATTGCTGTTCAATATCTTTATGTCAATGATATTGTAGATGTCATTGATATAAACTGCCTTATTTATGCCGATGACCTAAAGATATTTACTACTGTCGATACTTTCAATGATTGTCTTCGTCTTCAAAATAGCTTAGATAAGGTAAATGCCTGGTGTGAGCAAAATAAGTTGCCCTTAAACGCTGAAAAATGTAACGTCATAACTTTCACGACGAAAACCACACAGATAATTTTTGATTATAATCTTGACAATCTCAGTTTGAAACGTCCAGCAACCTTTCGAGATCTTTGATAGAAAACTTAGTTTTGCCGCACATTTGGATGCCATCGTCCTCGAAGCTAATAAGACTTACGGATTTATAGTGCGAAATTGTCGTGATTTCACAAATCCGGATACTATTAAATTACTCTACTTTACCTTCGTACGATCTAAACTTGAGTAGGTATGCTTCTCTTGTATGGGCACCTCATTACAGTACACACATCAATAATTTAGAATCGGTTCAACGTCGATTCCTAAAATATCTGAGCTGGAAGTCGAACGGTGTGTATCCACCTATCGGTTTTCCACAACCAGATTTGCTTGCTAAACACTGTGATTAGCCTTGAAAATAGGCGTAAATATTTTTCTTTAGCATTCCTCTTTAAACTGATACATAATAAAACTGATTGTCAAGAATTAACATCTAAATTAAATTTCATTGTTCCCAGCGCAACCTCTAGGGATAACTTAACTTTCTATCTCCCGACATCTCGTACGAACACACTTATGCATTCGCCCCTATATACAGCTTGTAGTAATTGCAATAATTCTGGAAATGACCTAGATATTTTTAGTTGCAGTCTTTATTTTAAGTAAATGATTTGTTTTTCTTTAATTTTATTTTTTGCTCTTCTTTTGCACATTCACTTTTTTATAGCTATTTGTTTTGTTTCGATATTTATAATTCCGTACCTATGTTACTTTATTTACATGCAAGAATATAATACACATTATTTTCTCTTTCACTTGTATTAATTTTGAATTTACTTTTGCTATGTATGATTAATATGTTTATTCATTTTACTTTGTTATTCACTTATTTATATTTATAGTTCTATTTCTTTGCTTACCCTCCTGTTCTGTAGTTGGGTTTAATTACCTGTAGAACAGTGTTTCTAAAATAAATAAATAAATAAATAATACGTCAGGGTGTACGTTAACGTTTAATAAAACAAATAATAAGTAGATTGGTTTTGTATTTGCTGTTTACTTTGCCATAATAAAATGTGATGTTATAATATCCCCATTTTTTTAATTATAAATTTTTATGGTTGGCGATAAAATTTTGTATGCACCATGTCAGTAAAGTGCCTTTATCGAACTCACCTGTTACTCGCCTCGCTCGCTTCGCTCGCTCGACTCATAATCGCAGATTCGTTCTATAAAGACTCACTTTACTGCCTTGGTACATAAATAACTATTATATTTCCATTAATCAATTGATGTAAATTTATTAACATATATTTTATTAACGCGAAATGATACCGTTACATGTTCTAGTAAACACCCCCAAGGGTAGGTTCAATAATTACAACCCGAATTGTCCAACCACTGATTTATTGATCACTAAAACACTTACATTAATTTGTTACTAGAATTACATACTAGTTATTACTTCGATCCGCTACTATTTTTCACAACTTGTCACTGATCACTGTTCTCTCTCTTGTTCTGAATTCTTTACTCTCTGAGTTAGAACTGAACTGGCCCGGTGCGTTGGCTCTGCTTCTTGTATGCTCCATTGTACTTATTCTAGATTCATCTATCGATTTTCTAGTATGCTCTGTGGTAGGGAACAACACCAAGCGCCATCTCTGGTTCAACTGGCGAACCGTCATCATATCACTTGTTTTTTTTTTCTAGTATGAGATTAAACGTCTTTTTGTAAGAGGGCGTGGGCGTACACATAACAATACCTACATTTTCGAATAAGGTATTGGTTTCCAGATTTCAACAAGAATAAAAATATAGGAAACCTTTCAGTTATTTTCAATTGCGAAGATTATGATTATTAGTAGATAATATGATTTTATCAGTAGATAAATTGGTTACTTGTTACTTTTCTCAGAAGAATAAGTACTAGTATCATTTCAACTGATTACATACGAAAACAACTTTTCACCACTTGGATACTGGAAATATTTTTAATTTAATAATACCAAATATTAGATTAATTTTGCATAAATTAGGTGACAATTTATCATTGATGGCTTGTTGAGTATTATGAAGTATCATAATCTTAACACATAATTAGTTTCGTGTTTTTGTGTTATCCATTTCAACTTTATGTCACTTAAAAAATCAGTTAATTTTTAAAGTGGTCAACACATAGGGGGCTATTTGTCTGTATAATCAGTATCAAGTGGCCAGAGGATCATAACAATGCTTTTTATTCTCAAAACTGCTAGCTGCTAACACAATAACTATTGATCTATCACCAGACTCTTGTTACAATAAATTAATTACTGTTCTTGTAAACGGTTAAATATTTTTATATTTTATCGGGACTGTAGCTCAGAGGGTTAGTGCATTTATCTTGCGATATAAAATTATTAAGAAGTGGTTCAGACTTCACTATAAACTATAGATCCTCATTTCTCTTTGATTAACATGAATTAAGTTCTACATATTGACTTGAGTCACAAATTATAATAAGTTTTTATTGCTTTGCTGTCAAAGTTATTACATCAAACTGAAGATTGATCTTCCACCCCTCATATAGAATTAGAATTTCTTAGCAAAAAATTGTGTTAAAACATTTGTTTGCGCCGCTCTATCTATGTGACGAGGTCTATCCGATGCTATACTATATCAGTTTTCATAAGGACATCTGGGTTTTTGGCAAATGCAGCACTTTCTTTATCCAAAAACATGACTTCCTCTCTACCTCAGATAGGTGTGCAAGCTGGGAAATCAGCAAAGTCACAACTTCCCTGTCCACATTGGTTAGCGAATTCTTATCTATTTGCTCCTCGCATCTGGCTATCCACTTAACTGGCTCATAAAATCCAATTACTTCGCCTACCTTGAAAATCATTGGGTGGGAATTTAGATTGGTCATTCTAATTGAAATTTTGTCATTAGTTCGGTTCAAAGTTTTTGTCAACATTATGTTCACCGTCTTGGCTAAATTATCATTTTCAACGAGGCCAACGTGGTATCCGCTAGAGTTTCCTACCAGAACGGCCTCGATTATTTCTTCTGAACGGGCAGAAACCTTGAATAATGTTTCTGCCGCCAGTACTTTTGTTTCCTTAAGCCGGCCATCTACTGTTGAGAGAATAAACTCTTCATTTCCAACCTAAAAAACTCATTTTACCACGTTAAGTATAAATCCGTACCTTTCGATAACATCCATTCCCAAAATGAAGTTATCAGTAATAGCAACCACGACATGATTGAAGCAGACATCCAAACTGCAGATCCAGCTCCATTTCTCTATGAACCGTGGCTCTGTCTCCCGTGGTTATCCGAACGATCAACCCATTTTGGGTTTTGTTAACTTCTCTTCCTGGTATAAATTCTGGTTACACTATTGATGGCGTGGTATCTGTGTGGATAGTTGTGGGCGAGTTGTTGGTCGCCCTATCTTAAAACTAATGCAGCCCTCAATATGTCAACATCTTGTGACTGCGCTCCTGGGATCGTCTGAAGCAATTATGATGCTTGGCTGCTTAATGCTAAAACTAATGCCATTGCCTGTTATCCATAATTCTAGTTATTGGCGGACACAGCAGCCTCAAACTGTCTCTTATATGTCGTCTATAAAGCTTGGCCATCAATGGAGGGAGGTTGCGATCGAGGACCTGATGATACTACAACTGCCCCCCATTTTCTCTCAACTGTCGCTTAAGCCGCTCCACTTCTTATTCAACTGCACAAAAATTTGCATCCATATTTGTAACCGTTTCTTCAATACCAGTATCTTTTCCTTCAATATCACGAACTTTTTCTTTGACTTCACTGACTTCGGCTTTTACACTGCCTATATCCTCTTTTCATTTCTGATTTCATCAGTGGTTGAAAGGATAACGTCTTGTTGCACCTATATAATTTTTTCAATTCTTTCTGGCGTGTCATTCCTTCCTGCTTTTCCTCATAAAATATTATTTCCAGGCCCTCCATAATTTTCTTCAATTCATCGTTGTCTTCCTTGTTCTTTTTTTCTTCTTGACGTCTTTGTTTTTCTTCTTCACATCTTTCTTGACCTTTTCTTGACGTTTCTTTTCTTGTCCTAGCATCATTTTCCTCAGCTCAGCAAACACATCTCGCGTTTGTTTTACAGCAGCCCGACTTGCTTCCATTAAAAAGTTCTCAAAACAGCACTAACAAGTCTTATTTACAGTCTATATTAGGTACAATTTAAATATTTCTAAAAAGTCCAGAATAGAATGTTCTAGAAGTGTTTTCAAAATGTCACGAATGCGCCTTACTTAATGTCTATATCACTTTCCAGTTGACAAAACTTAGCTAACTGTACTAGTTTTTAAAGAGAATGTGCTGAAAATTTACCCACGATAGCATAAATATGTCTTGTCTAATGTCTATACCACTTTCCAGTTCAAAGCAGTTCACTGTCTCCAGAACACTCTTGAACTTCATTTTCTTCAATATCGTGACCGACGTGCTGGACCACGTCAGCGCCGCGTATGTGATGGACAGCTCTCAAGCCTAACAAGTACTAAGCGTCGAGCAACTGAGCCGAGTAACAACATGTAATTTTGTAATAGCTTTTCGACACTTTAGACATTTTGAGGGGTTATTGATTAAAAGACAATATAAAATGTACTTACCTCTACTAAAGTGCTCCGCCAGAAAAAATACGAACGTATAATGACTTTATATAGGTACACTGAACAATAAAGATAAATGTATGTCGTATGTCATACAATTAACTAATTAACAATCGAAGCTTTTTGGCTTTGACTAATTCCAACACATTCGACATTCGACAGATAGTAATAATAGTACTGCAGATGGGCGCACATCGGTGGCGCTAGTATCTAACCGATTTGTAACTGATAATACTAAATACGCCCGCCAAGTTTAAATGAATTAGCGGGCGGCCGTCCTCAAAAGCAACGCTTATCTAAAGAATTATAAGAATCTTACCGACGAGTGAAACAGGTTTAATTCCGGCGGGTTGTTTTAAAATGTGTCTCATCACGAGTCGATCCCGATATATAGAAACATGGATCAATTTCAGTTTATTATACAGGGTTACTGGTAATTCGATACATTCATTTGGAGATAACATATATTATGCAAAACTCAATAGTTTTTGAGATATTTAATTTTTTTTGTTTTTCTCAAAAAGTAGATGTTAATGTCCTAAAAGTTAATTTTCGAAAAATCTATTTGGTATTTTTAAATTTTTGTTTACTGGATTACTTGTCCAATATTATAGATATCCGTTTGGAATGAAAAATATTTGGAAACATTTCGATCATGTGAACATCTGAAATAAAACTTTAAAAATTTTTTTTTTTTTAAATCAGCTATGAAATTCCTATTAGGTTTTTTATTTATTAACGTAACACGCGTATAAATTATTTTAAAAACTGCCTTATTTCAATGTACCCTTAATAGTTCTAAGAAAATACTAGTAAAAATAACACAAGTAGTACGAATTTTATTTTTAGATAAACAGTAAAAAACATTTTAAAAGTAGAGTTTAATTCTTCATTAATTTCAAAGTTGTACTTTATTTTTTATATGTCTTGCTCAAAATGGGAGCCTCTATTCCGTATACAGACACGGCAGCGTCTTCTTATTTCTGCCCTTGTTACTCTGGTTGTCAGATTATGCCTTATGTGTTGGGCAGCATCGACTATCCTTTGTCTAAGGTTTTCTATAGTATTGACTGGTGTGGCATAGACCATCTCCTTCATATGACCCCATACGTAATAATCAAAGGATGTTAAGTCAGGGCTTCGCGCTGGCTAAGGTATTGGGCCCGCTCTTCCAATCCAACGGTTAGGGAAACGATGATCAAGTAACTGTCGTACTGTCAGCCGATAATGTGCTGGACAACCGTCGTTCTGAAACATCATTCGCTGTCTGACGGCGAGAGGAACATCTTCTAAAATCACCGCCAGATCATTTCTTAAAAAATTTTCATAGATTTCCCCGTTTAAATTTTGAGGAAGAAAGTGTGGCCCTATTAAATAGTGGCCAATGACTCCCATCTACACATTAATAGAAAACTTCATTTGGAAACTAGTTTCACGTGTTAACTTAGGATTTTCCTCTGCCCAATAATGTAGGTTGTGGAAATTTGTTATACCCTCGCGATTAAATTTCGACTCGTCCGTCCATAAAATACTTGTTAAAAAATTTGCACTTTCTGCATCTGAATTTAACATAAAGCGGCAGAATTCCACTCTCCTTCCAGGATCACCTTCCTCCAAGCCTTGGACAGGGGTATAGTGGTAAGAATGACATCCAACTCTACGTATCGTAGACCAAACTTTCCATTGTGACGCTCCGGTTAGTCTTGCGACTTTATTAGTTGAAATAGTTGGGTCTTCCTCAAAATACCTCAATATTTCTTCCTCATCATCTGATTCATAAACGGGAGGAGCACAAGCGTCACTTCTTCTACATTTCACGGAGCCAGTTTCAGCGATATTTCGATATGCCGTACTGAATACACGTGCATTTGGTAAGCGGCGGTTAGACAAACAAGATATCAGCGTATTCTGCGTTGACATACGCGGCCATGGCACAGAAAATACAATAACAACAACTAATGACAACAACTACGAGCAAAATCAAAATCTTCGATAACTAATTTAACAAGACCAACAAACTTAAGGGACACGGAAATAAGAATGTCAGTTAATGACATATATGCACAAACGTCAAAGTCAAGGACTGATTGACTTAAATGAAAATGAACGATTAATCGTTTAATAAATTCCGCCACCAGCATTATCTTTACTAATTTCTTATTAGAACTATCAAGGGTACATTAAACATTTCTACCTAGTTAGATAGCTATTGAAATAAGGAAGTTTTTATAATAATTTGTACGCGTGCTACTTTAATATTTTTTTGAAAAGACCTAATAGGTAAATTTCATAATTGAATTAAAAAAAAAATGTTACAAGTTTTTATTTTAAATGTTCACATGATCGAAATGTTTCCGGATATTTTTCATTCCAAACGGATATCTATAATATTGGACAAGTAAACCAGTAAAAAAAATTTTAAAAATGTCAAGTAGATTTTTCGGAAATTAACTTTTAAGACATTAAGATCTACTTTTTTGAGAAAAACAAAATAATTGAAATATCTCAAAAACTATTGAGTTTTGCATAATGTATGTTAGGGCTAGATTTACTCCTTAGCTCATGCCCCATCACATCTCCAAAGGAATGTATCGAATTACCAGTAACCCTGTATATACAGGGTGGGGCAATAATGCGTCGGACCTCGATATCTCGAGTTCTACGATAGCTAGAATTTTTTAAAAAAAGACTACTAGAACTAGATAAAAAGTCTATAACTGGAAATTATTTTCGAATATACAGGGCGAGCCAAGACGAAATTACAGGAGTAAGTGCCCTTTTTTAAATGGAATGCTATGTATATTAGTACCTTTTTTGAAGCCTCTTTCTATATGTTAAACTGACACCTTTTCTATCTGAATGGAATTGATATATCCGTGTAAGTGTACCGTCAGGACTGAACCTGCAACGTCACACATCGGATGTTTTGTTAAAGAACACGTCAAAACCATGAATAAATTTTTCGAAACTATAACAAAATCCGAAAATTATTTCTCATGAAAAGCGTGCCCCACGTAAAAACGCCGTTGGAAGTGGTTTTTATAGTTAAAGTAACATCACTTTGTTTTTTATGCAAAAATATCAAAAACTCACCAAGTAGTGTAATTTTAGAAAGTATACTAAACGTCGCTGCACAGGGATGTAACGTCGCTCCGACCACGACATTTTAGAAAGTATCATGAAAACCGACTTTAACTTCGGAAATTTCGAAAATAAAAACCCTTTTACGAATCCACGTTATGTAGCACTACAAATCATGTGTTATGTTAAATAAAAGAACGAGTTAAAATGTCTCTAGTCAAAATTTTTCGAGGTTTTCAACGAAAATAGTCCTAAACGTCGAGGGTGCCCTTTTATTTCTTAGCAGTCGCTTTTTCGTTTTCAGCGTATTTGCCCTAAACCGGTTCCTCCGTGATACGGTGGCAGAAAAGTGTCTTTACCATGTACTCAGACGTGCATGGGACTGCCTTGCCTGAACGTATGAGTTTATAATGGCCACAATATAATTCAAAGTCGTTGCAATTCAAGCATTTTTAAGCTCTGAGGAGCGTTGTAAATTATTATTGAACTAATAAAAAATACGTAAATAGACAGGCAAGCAAAATACATCCCATCAAAATTATAAACATTGAACTTTACATTGAATCTTTTTGTGTAATCGTTTGCTATAAACAAAGCAATGGATGGTAGTTGGTTGTAAGTCGTTCCGTTCCTCACCATGTGTTGTACATGGGACTATTGCCATCATACATTTTCTTGAGTTTTTTGTAAAAACATATTTTTGAAAAGATTAATATATATTTTTCAACTTTATATCGTCTTTTTCTTGTGTTTCAAAATTCCCTTTCAGGTTGACTAAGAAAGTGTTAGTATTTACAGTGTTAGACTGTACAGTGTTACGACGTCCAATTTAATGCCTTCAGTGACAGCAGTTATACAAAAGAAACAAGAGAATCAGTCGTTTCAAACCCTTTAAGTGAACAGTATAATATCCACTTTAGGAAGGGTAATAAAAGTCCTTCAGACGTGTTAAGATGGATCGTTCACAGTTTTACTGATCAAATCCGTCGCACGTCACTAACGTAAACATCGATCGAGACATCGACAACAGATTTGGCCCGTGGCGAGACAAATCGTTTTCAATTTCCTTCCGTATATGGGGGCCTAATGAACGGAATTATCAGAAAATAGTTATTTTTGTAACAAGTACTGAAAGTCATGTTTCTTGGGATGAATCGTTTTCGGACGAGGCGAAGCCGAGCCCGGGTCCAGATAGCACTAGGACATACCAAAGACGTCTTAGGGACGTCTGCATGGGACATTCGAGACGTCTTAAAAACGTCCACTGTTACTAATCAAAACGTCTTTAAGACGTCTTATTTTGGTCCATTTTAGGCCTAAAAAAGACATTTATATGACATTACGGATACGTTGTTAGGACATTTTATTCTGGTCCATTCTAGTCCCAAAAAAGACCTTCACGGCATATTATTGAGACAAGTAGGTGAAAAAATGTCGTCATTATTAGCAGCGATATAGTCAGATAAAGTCTAATTTGGCATGTGAATGAGTTGATAATATATGTATGCGATTACATGTGTGGCACACTCTGTAAGTAATAGCTAAAACTTATTGTCGCATATATGCCTACTGAGTTGCAACACATACGATACGAAATCGTACGCTTATTATCAACCCATCCACACATCAAAATAGACTTTACCTAATTATATACAGCTTGGCTGCCAATAAGATGAATTCAGCATTGTGCGATGTATCGGCCTTTCCTCTGTTTATTGTACATTGCCTGTCTGCCATATTAGTGATCAATTTGCATACACCACAGAGACTAGAAAGGTTGAATTATAGGCAACTTCTATACTCAAGAATACTGCCTTGACTCAAAAGTTTACACAATTTTCACTTTTTTTAGTCCTTTATATTCAGCAAACTTATAATTAAATCAAGTGGGATAACAAATAAAACAAAATTTTGTTCTTCTAAATTTTAATTTTGTGCCAGAAAATCTATGATATAATCGAAATAACTTACCTTACTTATTAAGTCAGGACAATACTGGCCAACTATATATAAAACCAGAGCATAAAACATTGCAAAACAAAGGAGTTGTGAAATATCGCAGAAAATATGTTGAAATGAAATGATCAACTTAACTGTCAGACATAAGGCTAACCCGAAAACATGACGAAGTCAAACGAATGCGGTCGTGCCGGAATTTATCGCTGGAAAAGCGCGGTAAATTCAAAACTTAGAAGTTATTAATTTGCAATTTTTTAGAATTCCCAAATTCTTATTTCACGCAAAGAATTATTGATTTGGATATGAATGTATTATTTTTAAAAACACAGTATAAAAAAGATAAGAGGCCTAATATGGACGTACTAAAGACGTACATTTGTTGTCCCAAAGACGTCTCACTTTGGACGTCTTGAGGACGTCCATTTTAGGTCCTAAGACGTTCAGACCAAATTAGGACCAAAATTAGACGTCTCTGGGACGTCGTGGGCGATCTGGGGAATAGTTGATGAGTCCCAAAAAACTGATTTTAGGTACATGTTACAAACAACATTTTTTTGTTAAAGGTCCCTAACACATATTAAAATTTTTGATCAGAACAAATATTTGTCGAAAATAGAGAGCTTCGAATTTTAATTACCGACCATAGTAACCAAATTGTTTAAATATTGTATTGAACCATTTTGCTTTATTTACTTAAATATTCTCAAAAGTTGCCATGGCAACTTTTTGGCTCATAAAATAGCTACTTTAAGGACCAAATACCAACAAGTATAATTGTATTTTTATCACTAATACATGTACCCGAAAAAATTTCGCACAGACAGGATGTGTTGAAACGAGTCAAAAGACAAAATTGGATTGTAGGATTTGTGCCAAACCGACTAAGTACAAATGAATCTGAATAAAAGCTTGTAAAATATCATCCCAGGCGCCCTTCCTGAATTAAAATCTTAAGTCATCAAAAGGAATACAATGAAACCTCTAATTAAAAGATATAAGGCTTTATATTTATTAAACTGATATTGATGATTTAGTTCTAAAAAATGTATTGATTTCTATTTGTTTACCGTTACTGATTCAGCAGATAAACAGTACATATCAGATTCCAAAGTACATGTTTACGCAAATCCGGCTATAGCGAGTTAACGCTATTTTTAATACTTTAATTTTTTATGTACTTAAAGAAAACAAACATTTTTGCATAAAATTAAGTATCCACTTACAAAGTATGTAGTTAAGAAATTAACACCTCAATAAAAAAATCAAACTCGTGATTAGCGAAAGGATTTTCCTTATGTATTGCACGTATTAACATAATGATATTCATTTCATTTCGAGCGTAAGTTAAATTTTGCTAATTTATATTGAAAATATTTATGGATCACAGTTGACATTTCCATGAGTCAATCGAACTACATGATGTCAATAATTAACACTAAGCAATTGAATATGTTGACATTCTGTTAACACATCTTAAAGATAATGTCATTTGTACACATATACAATCTCTCCCAATTTATTCTAAAAATATTTGTTGGATGCGTG
The DNA here is from genome assembly GCA_963675555.1 of Leptura quadrifasciata. Lineage (NCBI taxonomy): Eukaryota > Metazoa > Arthropoda > Insecta > Coleoptera > Cerambycidae > Leptura > Leptura quadrifasciata. Next base: position 136,954,859 of record OY776676.1, read on the forward strand.
TTGAAAAATTAGGAAGCGTTGCACAAAAGTGAGAATTATTTATAAATGTTTATTATTTGTCTAATCATTCAGTCGACATCAACAATATATATTTTAGCGCATAACTGACACTTGCAGTCGCTTATTCGCTCATGTTTCATGAAAGCGAGAAAATTGAACAAGTATATGTCATGTCGGACGACAAATGTATACGAGTACCAGAAAACACGAATGAGTAGTAGCAAACCGTAAGATAAAGATGTCAACAAGCTAAAAGATTTTTATTTGTTATTCACCTCTAGCCCTAGTGGACTAAACACAATCTGCTAAGCAGGATTTGCAGGGAACAACTACTTCGCGACTTTATCTAAAATAGTTTATGGCACATCCATGATAAAAATTTGACACTAAATAATAACACATCGAAAGCCTGTTCCTTCGCGTATTCAGAGCTACTAGATGTCAATGATAGGTTTTTGACATTTCTGTCACTGACATGCTTATTGAAACTTTTAGAATTTGGTTATAATTTTTATTAAAAAAATTATGTAGTAATAAATAATAAATAAAATAGATTAGATTAGATTATTTTTATTTCCTTATACATAGATATATACATACTATTAAGTAATATATCTAAACAGTAATTTTAAAATATTTAAAATAAGTACATAATATGTGTATGTTAAGCCTCAATTGAGGCGTTTAGAAAGTTGTTTAGTTGTAAAATATGAACTAGTTACAGTAGTGCTCTAAGAAAAACTCTTGTAAATTATTGTATACATTTTGTATCAAAAAATTCTTTAGTTGTCTTTTAAAAGTTACTGGGTTATCAATACTTTTTATCGTAAATGGTAGGTTAATAAAAATTCTTACAACGGCGTACACAGGTCCTCTTCTGGTAATATTGTAAGTGAAATCTAGCGTAAGAGATTTATAGGACTTATGGGGGACGGTGGCACAGTGTTTAGTGCATCTAGTTTCACTCTGAGCATACCTAGCGAGGTGGGTTTGATCCTCACCTACTGCAAAATTATCAATTGTGAATTACCCCCCAAGAAGTGGTTCGGATCCTACTATAAACTGTAGGGCCCCATCTCCGTTACTCGTGCAAGTCTAGGCTTAAGAGGGTCATTTAAGTGACCTGGAAGAAAGTTACGACGCTTATTTATTTATTTCTTGTGTCATATTCATGGAAGTTTGAGTGAGTTTTAAATTGTGTGTGTTTTTGAAATGTCATAATTGCCAATTTATAGATGTACCGGTTTACAATGGTCAGTATACCAAAACTATTAAAAAATGGCCTGCAAGAGTCTTGTGGCTTTAATCCCATAAGAGTACGAATAGCTATTTTTCGACATATTAAAATTTTCTGTGATAAGTTACTTCCACCCCAAAACTTCAGACCATACTGTAATAAGCTATGGAAATATGCATAGTAAACATTAAGTGCACATTGGTAACCTAATTAGCTTTTTATTTTGTATATAGCGTAAATAGCTTTACATAATCTGTCATTTAAATCAGAAATATGGACATCCCACTTCAGTTGCTTGTCAATATTAACTCGCTAAAATTTTATATCATTTGTAGAGCCGATGATACCATTTGTAGTTCTTATGTATGTGTTCCTTTCTGTCGAAATTTGAAATGTCATGTTGACAGTTTTTTCTACATTTAACAACAATTTATTTGCACTAAACCAATCAATAATTTTATTCATCGATATTTGAGTCTTATTAAGTCCTCGTAATTTATATTATTTAAGATGAACGTATCGTCAGCAAATAAAGAAAAATATAAGTAGGGAAAACTGTGGACAATGTCGTTTATGTAAATCAATAAGAGTATTGGGCCCTTGGAACCTTGTGGAACACCGCATTTTACTATATTGTCTGCCGAATTCGCCTTACTAATAAAATCATTGTTCTGATGTTCAATTTCTACAAGAATTTTGCGACCTGTCAAGTAAGACTCAAACCATTGCAGTGGTATCCCCCTTATAGAGTAGTAATTAAGTTTTTCAAGTAAAATAGTATGATCCACGTAGTCAAAGGCCTTTGACAGATCACAAAAAATACCTAGAGTAACTTCCTTTTCCTCCAGTATCTCAGATATTTTTTTTATTAATGAGGATATGGCGTCACTGGTATTTTTCCCCCTTTGAAAGCCAAATTGCGCGGTACTCGGAAGAAGAGAGATTGGTCTACAGTTATTTTATTTTTTAAACAATGGTTTAACAATTGCCAATTTAAATTTATCGGGAAACTGGCCTGTACTTAATGACAAATTAATAGACTAGGTTAGCGGCTTTTTTAATAAATCAATATTTTCTTTTATTATTGTAACGGAAATATCATCAAAACTCCAAGAATTCTTTAGTTTTAATATTTTTACAATTCTCATTATATCGTTTTCAGTGACGGGCAGAAAGAAAAAGGAAGCAGTATTATTGAATTTGCCAGATAATTTTTAAAGGTTGTATTTTTCCTCCTATCACCAGTAAAAACTATTTTACCTCGCTTGTAATGTAAAATACTATTACCGCCACTCAGCGTCAGTGAGTGGCAGTAAAAGATTAAGTAAGCCGCTCAGATGATGTGTTAGAGAAATTACAGTTTCAAGTTCACAATATTTGTCACAAAATTCATGTTTATATGACGTCTGAGGGAAAAGTTAAAATAATAAAGATGAAAAAACTTAATGCGACTAAATCAACACTCTACAAATGAGTAACACACATTAGTAGTAAATAATAGGGGTGTCTAGACATCCTCCTCCACTTCTAACCTTGGAGACAACCTTGAACTCGATGCGACCTCTCCAGTACAAGCCCTAACATTGATGTATGACGATATGTATGAAGTTAGAATTGAAAATTGTTAGTATAAAATTTGATTTTGTTGAGAAATTAAAGTTAGGAATAGATGAAGTGAGTGAGAAAAACGAAGTGATACAACACACGAAAATGGTCGTAGAATTGGTTTTGCAGTAACACTCTAGCTACAGATAATATGCTTAAAGTTGGTTCAGTTAATAGAGGCGCGCACTCTATTTGTGTATGGAGTTTGATATTATACGAAATGAATATTCAGAACATAAGAATAAAAATAGTAGTGCTAGACAGTTATTGGTTGTAAAATTAAAAGAGATATTAGCTGTGGCCAGGATATCTATTTATCAGCAGATTACGATACCACTGATATTTTAGCGGAAGTATTAAAAATATCAGAATTGTCTAAGTTTACGACATTAGCAATAAAATCATATACATAAACAGAATATTTATAAAATACAGTTCTTATGTGGAGCAGAAGAAGCGATATTCAAGAACTATAACCTTTAAATTTCTTATAAATGTATGATAGTTATCACAAAAATATCAGTAACAAATTATCAAAGCAATAATATGTACAAACCAAAGTTTAATCTGTGTTATATAGTTAGTGAATTGGAGTGCTATGAAATTGACCAACTACCAAATTATAGTCAGCAGTTTAATTATGAACAAGTACAGATATTTGAGCAACTAGCATCTAATAATGAGCAGCAAATTGTGAACGGTGACCAATACAGAGAGTTGAAATAATGATCAACGAGTGAAACTGTCCATTAAAGAAATCGAATTGTAAATGATTATTATCGATTGGATTAACAGCATGAACAACTATTAAACTCCCATAGAAACATTCCATAGAGAGTATAACATCCCTCTAATCAGGGATTATATTATAGATACCGCACAAAAATTCTTTAAATTAAAGACATACGGGAACATCATAATTTTGAGCACACCCATAAGCTCATACATGAAAATCCGGACAGATAACATCATTTTTAAAACATACAATTTTCTTGCAGGTACAAGCAGAACTATGATGACTTGATTTGTTTCTGAAACATTGTATGCACACTTTTTTAACATTAAATATTATTTTACTTGTTTTTCTGAATAATTGTTTTATTTCCTGAGTTTATATATATAACCGAAATAATCGGTGCATTTTTATTTGTAAATATATTTTTTTTAAAGCAGGTTTTTTCTTGGAATAAGTTTCCTGCAAGTTAAACACAAAATTGTATATAGTAGAAAGATTCCCATTAATTTTCATTTTTTAAACTTTTTGTATTTTCAAATGATATTTAGTTCAATCTGTTTTGGAGGACGTTATTTATTTTATAAATTTTAACTCTATTTTAATTCATTTGGCAAAAGATCGGCCTCCCGTCTCGCTTCTAAGCTAAAAGCTTAACTGTAGCGCGTCGGGTTAATATATATAATTGTACATAATGATATGAATGAAACAAATAAAATAGAGAATGTATTGTGTATAGAATTGAATAAAGAATTTTAAATTGTATTGTAAATTGGAGCATATCGAATCGTTAACGTTTTCATTAGTAAGGTTTATACATTATAATAAATTTTCATTAGAAACAATAGCATATATTGTAAAACAAATACTGAATTTGGCCTTATCAACATGAAGAGTGAGCAGCACTTTTATCGTTTACATAATACGTATGACAGAGAATCGGCCCCAGCGCTGTATCCCGGAAGACACTCTTCTTGGTGAAGTTTTAATCACTGAATATATCGCGTCGTTAGCTTTTACATATTGATTTCTTTAATCGAGGTAGCTACTAAATAATTTCAACACAGTTCCGTATGTTCCTGTGTGTTAAAGTTTTTTCCGTCGAACGTGTATTAACGAGTTTGATTAATGTATATAAAATCGTTTATTAATGACCCTATCAATGGATGATTTTACTATTAATAAACGATTTTAGTATAATAAACGTATATAGAATCAATATCCAAATCAAGACGCCATGTAATCAACGTATGTGTCATTGTCAAGCTTATAATTTCTGAAATTAAGTATAAATATTTACAAATACAAATCAGATGATACTTTTTAATGAATGATTGAGTTGTACTTGGTTTAATTAAGCAAAAATTTAAAATTAATGAATAATTTTACTATTAATAACGATATTAGTATTCACCCAAACATACATAATATGAATTATCCAAATCAAGACGCCATGTCATCAATATTTGTCACTGTCAAATTAATGAATAATTGAATTTGTATTTGAATAAAAATTAAAAATCAGATTCTCTTCATTTTATCAAAAACACAGTCGATGGAAAATTGTTGTAACTAACTCGTATATTAAAAGGCGATTAATACACTTGTTCGTTAAATAACTATTATTTAATAGATCATAACCATAACTGTACCGAATACCTTAACTAAATCGAGGGACATAGCAACATTTTTCTTATTGATATTTAAATTTTTATTCATCCAATTGAATATTATATTTTATCGGTTAAATATACAAACATGCATTCACCATTTCTTCAAACTTTTCTATTTTAGATTTGGCTTGAATAAGCGTGGGTTTATGAATTTCAACCACCAATAATCTGTTAACAATTCCTACTTACTTGTAGGGGAGTGGAGTATTTTTATTCTTGGAGGTTTCATGTGAACTGCCTTGATGATGGATCAAAATTATCACACTTATCAACGATATTTATAACAGGTAACAAAATACTTGTCACACCACAGATGTATTACTTTACAAAATAGCCGAAGTCTGCCATATTTGTATTATGAATAGACTAATATGTGCAACCTACACCCCACTTTCGTCATTCCCAGTAGACAATTAATAAAATGCCCGTTTATAACTCGATTATGCAAGTCGGAAATTCACATTTATAAACAGCCGTTTGAAGTATAATAAAATAAAAGCACGTGGACTATGCTGTAAATTATCCCGTATCATGCATATCTGTTAAAATTATACAACGCATATAATTGTCAAACATTGTCAGTCCCATTACGGTGTGCGCGGATGGTTCGGTTATTTTAAGTTATAACTGGTAAATTACATTTACAAGTTTCCATAATAATAATAATAATAATGATAATAATTTTATTCACCCAAGAGATTAATTTGCATGATACAGGAAAATAGAGTGAGAGCTGTTGACTATTTTTAACCTCTCCACAATAAAATTGTGAGAGGTTACTAAAATTGGCTCAAAAACGAAAACTGAGATAACATCAAATCCTTACGTTTTGAGGTCCTAGGAACCCAAAAAAGTGGTTTTTGAAAAACGTCTGTGTGTGTGTGTGCGTGTTAGCACGATAGCACCGAAACTACTGAACGGATTTGAATGAAACTTTGCGTGTGCACTCCTTTAGTACCCCAGAAGATCTGAAAAGGTTTTGGTTGAGATCGGATTACGTTTAGTGCCATTTTGACGCAACAAATTGTTTATTTTATAATTACTTTCAATTTGCAATGGAACCATTGACAAGCAGTTAAAATTCTGATTTCAACGATATATCACACTTCCACCCTTTCGATTTGGTTTCCATGAAAAAAATTAAAAACAAAGGAAATATGGCATAGATCGCACTTCGCATGACATGATCAATGCGCGTAGCCATTACGTCGTGATACTCGTCAAATCACGTGTCAATTCACGTGTGAGGGTTTCTTCACTGCTCTAGAAGTAGAGCGGATTACGTTTAGTGCCGTTTTTAAATATATATACAGACAAATCGAAGAATTAAACTACAAATATTCCTCTAAAATCTAATAAAATTACTGAAATGCTAATGTTTCATTTAACAAAGACAGCCGCGAGCGATCGGATTGCAATGAGCAAATTTTGACGATGGTCATTGTCATCGTTTGTCATCCGATAACGTTGGTGTCATGTCATGTTAATAAGATTTCAGCATATTTGTAATTTTTAGTGGATTGTCACAAACTTTAAAGGTAGATGTAACAATATCAATATCATATGCTTTCTGCGCCTTCGCTGGTGAATTTATTATAGATTATCACTTTACCAATTTTCAGTTTGTTGTTTTACAAATTTGTAGTATTTAGGATAACTAGACTTTCTTATTCGTTCAAGTGATGTTAAAGTTGTTAATATCCTAATAGTATATTATTCAACGAGCGATAATGTAGGTATTAACTCGCATAGATGATTGTAAGTTCATTAAGTTGAGGGTTTTTTTAGTGCCCCAGAAGATCTGAAAAGGTTTTGGATGAGACGGATTACGTTTAGTGCCGTTTTGTCACACAATTTAATGCTCTTTTCGGCTTCAAAGATCCACCGAGTGGGGAGGTTCCAGCCGCTTCCAGTAGATGCCGATTTTTTTAGTACGTATTTGAGGCATGCCCAAACTTGCTTCAATACCACTTCTATATTAAATGAACAATGAATCAAAGATTTCTTAAATCGCAAAATATAATCACGAGACATCTTGAAAACTTGATATATTATTTGATAGCCTATTAAATAAATTTATAAATGCCCAGGCAACTTGGACGGTTCTAAATTACTGACAGAACTTCTTAATATTACAATATGAGAGATTGCCTAGTAGATATTTGAGGCAATCTGAAATTTTGCATGAACTGCGTGCGTAAAAATGCCATCGGAAGATATTTTGCGGAAGTTTTTCAATCTGAAAATTTTTTAAAATTTTTTTGGAACTGCAATGAAAATTTCAATTTTGCAAACTATCATGAAAATCCATTCCATGGGTGAAATTATTGTAACTGCAATAAAAATTTCAATTTTTGAGAACTACTATAAAAATCTGTTCCATGGGCGTAATTATCGTAACTGCAATAAATGGCCCACGGTGCGCGATTTATGGGACAATAATAAATTATATCCCTCGAGATGTAATTTTAGCAACTACCTCGAAAACTGACTTTCAAATAAAATTCTTTATTACGATCCGATGTTGTGTAGTGCTTCTCAAGCATTATATTAACTACTAGCTGACCAGACAGGCGTTGTCCTATCATAAAAACCACTTTCAGTTTTTCGAGAATTTTCCAATTTTCCGAGTAACTTTTCAATTTTTTATAGCTTCCTTATTTGAGAAGATACGAAAAAAGTTAAAGGGATGAGAGTTGACGGCAAAGACAATAAGAATAATAATGTGTATAAAACAATTCGAAAAACGTAGTTGGCTTTGACACACGTCTTGTGCAAAAATGAAAAGAGCAAATCTCAAAGTAGGCCATGACACCATTAATTCAATTTTTTTTTTCCAACGATATAAAACAAGTCACAAACATTTTAACTGATAGTGCCAATATTTAATATTTTATAAAAACCACAATTCATATCATTGAACCGTAAAAATCAGCTATGCTATAATAGTAAAAATTCATTTTATAATAATAATAATTATAATTCAGTAATTATTTAATACAATTTAATACAAACAAACAAATATCTCATAAATAAAATATAAGTATAAAATGAACATGCATAAAAAAGCCGAAAAACTATGTGTAACACTACAAATGCTCATATTGTGCACCATGCATTCTAAGCCACCTCACGCATTAAATTTTGGAACATTTCAGGAGTAATTGCCTCACATACGTTTCTAATTCTAGTTTTGATGTCCTCGATATTTTCAGGAGCAGTTTGAAATACCTTGTCTTTAATGTAAGCCCAGAAGGAAAGATCCAAGCGAGTAATATCTGGTGATCGATCTGACCATAGAATGGGTCCATATCCAGCTATCTCGAATAACTTAAATTAAATAATTTGTACATATTACAGCAGTGTGAGGTGGAATCCCATCTTGTTGAAAATATGAATAATTTAATGTTTCTGCCACTGTTAATTCATAAAGAAAATCTTGAAATTCGTTTTGCAGAAAACTAAGATATCTACGAGCGATTAATTTTCCATCAAAAAAATTAGGTACCATCTACAAAATCTTACTCTCCTCGGATTATTTCCCTCATTTAAATGTTGAAATTTGTTTTTTTTTAATCTTTTTCTACTAGGTCGTCAAGGAGATCCGTGTTAATGTGAAAATATTGTCTCTATCATTTAAATTTACTGTATTTTAAAAAAAGAATTTCAAATATTTTATATTCAGAGTTCGCCAAAATTTCATTGATAAGATGAATTCGTTGAATTAATTTTCTAATGACCTATATAAAGTAATTAATAAGCATTTAATATCATTTAATCAGAGAGCTGATGTCTGTAGCAAATGTATCAAAGCCAAAAGCAATAAATTAATAGTAATTTGATATAAAAATTTATTATTGAAAGATTAAGCATATTAAAAAATATGTCTCAGCGTACTACGGCGAATTACACCATAAACGAAATATTATCTACAAATCTATAAGCAGGTATATAAGTACTTATATTACATTTATTTCAATCATGATCTTAATTAATTGATTTTTGTTTTACAACATAAATTTAATTATATTTAAAAAAATGCAGTGCTATCTTTCTTGAAAAAATTATTTTAAATTTAAACATAATTTTGACATCAGTGTACCACGGTAGTTCTGTAATAGGTAGCGCGAATAATAGAAATGCTTTTACTATAGAAATTATTACCTTTTTACTCTCCTTGTATGAACAAAATTAGACGATCTAATAAAACACTTTTTAATGAAGTAATATCTGTCGGGTTTTGCCGTAGTCGTCGAGTTTGATTGAACGTTTCAGTGATCATACTTCTTCGGAAGGATTCCAAACATAGCCTTCGGAACCGAAACTTTCGCAGACGACAATTATCTTTGTTCTACGGTAACTGACACGCATACACAAGAGGAAATAGAAAATGAAGAACATAAAAATATCAGGAGAGCACTACTCTACTTCAACTTCAAATGAACATGTTACTGAAGTTGGTGTTATCAAGTATTATCAAGAGCCCGGAATTGAAAGTCCTACTCCAAAACTCCTCCTAGGAAGACAAGAACATATAGAAGGATAAGTAAAAGAAGAATTCTTACAAATACCCTGAAGAAGAGAATTGAGAAACACATGCGATTGCCAGGACATAACTTTTACCAAAAAAGAAGTAAAAGAGTTCTAAGTGATGCGTAGAGAAGAGTTCAAAAGGAAGTGAAGTAGATAGTTCAGTAAATTCCAGTAATTCCGAAAGCATTGTGTAGTCAAATGAAGAAATGAGTAAAGACGACGTCATTTGCTTAGACAGAAATTTTGAATTTAATGATTTTGTTCAAGTTAAATTTAAACCAAAAATAAATACTGAATCTATAACAACTAAATCTATGCACTGTTTATAAATAGAAAATAATTTTCCAGTTCCACAAGCAGAAGATATAGCAGTTATACCGAAAGCAGATATGTACAAAACTACCTTCTCTTTCGATACAATCGAAAAGTGGGAGCAAAAAACATTATTTTATAGACCTCTATGTGTAATATCGAACTTAAAATAATTTTTTTATTTTATGTGTTATTTATAATTGACAAAATTATTACTTTTGCTTTAAGATTAGTTATATTATAGTTCAATTATATAGGGGTGTATCCAACCCCCCCACACACAGTGTGGCTTCGGTATTTTCCCTTCTATTGAAAAACCACTATTATTCCAGAAAACTGTTAATTATTTTCAGTATTACTAGAAAGTATATTAAGCTAAATGTATCAATAATAATAAGAGCAAATAAAAAACAGAACATCATCAACTCATTTTAATCAAATCTTTTTAATACATAAAAAAGTACTTAATAATCCCTACCTTTCCCTTCTTGTTGGGCCACACATCAGATCATTTGCAAAAGGAAAACATTTGGATTCTGTAGGATGGGGCATCTGCCCATTTTAGATGCCAAGCGCAGGAGGTATTAGACAACACTTGTCGGAATAGGTGAATAGGTCGAAGTGAACCAGCCAACGAGGTTACCAGATCTCACTCCGTGTGGTAATAAATGTGTGGGAGAAAGTAAGTGCAGGCTCAGTGCCAAGCGGGTCAATGCTTGCATGTTAGGCTTGAGACCAACGACCCCCTGGTTCGAATCCTAACTAGAGTATAGATGTTTACTGGATTTTTTTTGTGTTACTGAATTGGTAACAGTGAACTAGATGGAGTTGTGTCTCTATCATCGAGTCATGGTTACGTCGCTCACAGCTTTGTGTAAACCAAAATGGTGACAACTTCGAGTAATAGCTTTAATTGTGTTTTTTGTTTTTCAATTTTTTAAATACGAAGACTTATCGCTACGATCCAGAGATGGTAAAGTTTATATTTTTGCATTTCGTCTTATCAGGACTTTAAATTTTTGAGATCCATATCTGCCTTATTTTTAAGTTATTTAAATATATGCAGGTATGGGGTCACTTGAGACCAGCCTCACCACTCACTCCATGTTTAAGTCACACCCCCAAAATTTTAGTATTCGAATTCTGCTTATAATTTGAGAACAAATTTAATTCGATATTGCATACGGAGTATCAGGTAGATAGGAGCTCTGTACCTAATAAAAATTCGGGAGAGGGACTGTGACGTCATATATTCAGTTTTTGCTTATAACTTGACAATTAGTGAAGCAGTACAGCAGTTTCTCAGATTTAAAAAATTCGAAAAAATGACATACCTACTAACAATTTTTAACTTTTAAAATGGCCGTGTTAGATGAATTCGATGTGTGAAATTTACTAAGTAGGCTATGGTCTAGTGTAGCAAAAACGAAATTTTTAAATTAAAAAACAACAAAAAAATTGGGGGCGTACATCGGTACTAACTTGAAAGAGATTGATTGTTTTAATTTCCGCTGTGTTACTATGTTACTGCACGAGGTAAGTAAATTAGTACAGTAAAAACATTGTTTGAACTACATAAAAATTAGTCCGTTCATAAAAATTTGGTTATAAATCCTATTCGACATGTAGTTTAAGAATCCAAAGAGTCCCCAAAAATTGGAGTGGTGAAAATGAGGTTTTAGGGGGAGGGAGGGGTGAGAAATTTTTGAAAATGTACTTTTTTGAAAGTAGTGGTGTGGGGAGTAGTTTCCTATTTTCATTTGCATGCTGAGTTGAATGAGACCAAAATCAAATCGATAGGATCAACCCTTAACGAATAAAAAATGATTCAAATAATAAAAATGTAATGTAGTGTAATAAAAGATGTACAGTATTAATGTAGTACTTGGTAATAAGTATTTTATTCATCGAAAATGTCGTACTCTTCGCTAGTGACGTCATCAAAGTCTGAATCTTCATCAAAGGCCTCTGTTGATATGGGTAACACGTCTGAGGAAACTGTAATTTCGGTGCAACTGTTCATGCAGGCTCCTCTCTCACATATCTTGCACAAAATTGAGCATTCCACACCGCTTTTTACCCAGGAGCACTGCGAAGTGGAGGAATTTCCCTTGCAGGCACATGAAATCAACTTAAGGATGGCCTCTGGAGCAGCGTCAAGGGTTGCCCTGATTGGATGCAAATCATTGCCACGACGAACCCAACCCCACTGTTGTGGATCCAGTTTATTCCCTAACCACAACTGTACTTGGTAGAAGGTACGATATGAATGTTGTGCAGCACTTACTGATGTAAGAGGAAGTGACTCCAGCTTTACTACATTTTTAGTGAGTGATGTCTGGACTATTAGTACGTCAGCATCTCCACTGGACTGTCTTACCTCAATGCTGCTGTCCTCAAGTTTATTTTTAAGCATCTCGATCAATTGCTTTTATTTTTCACATTGGAAACAAATTTTATATCGTTTATTTTCGGGTATATTCGGGTTCTCAAGGCGTTACTATTGTGGTGATTATATGATATGCCTCGCGCAAGGTTAAGCGTTTGAAATTTTATTTAATTGTTTTGATTAATTTTTTTGTTGTAGTTTTCAGTAACACTTTATACTAGTAAGGTTTATATACAGGGCGTTTGATAAATGGAAAAATTAAAAGGATGATTTCTTGGATGAATTTATGATGATAATACTTTAGTTGCCTACCTATCTTTTTCTCATTCTTCTACTATTAAAACCATTTTTATTCGTTAAGCGTTGATCCTATCGATTTGATTTTGGTCTCATTCGATTCAGCATGCAAAAAACATAGAAACCGGCTCCCCACACCATTACTTTCAAAAAAGTAAATTTTCAAAAAATTCTCCTCCCTCGTTCCCCCCAAAAACCTCATTTCCACCCCTCCAATTTTTGGGGACTCTTTGGATCCTTAAACTACGTGTCGGGTAGCACTAACAACCAAAGTTTCAAGCACGGACTAATTTTTATGTTGTTGAGGTACTTTTGGCTGCAGTTTTCACTGCAGTAAAATAGCGAGATAATATAAATGTGCAAAATATTATAAAAGGTACGGCACGTGAACTATGACTTGATAAAATTCATTAAAGCTTCTGCAAGGAACTCAATTAGTTCCTGTAAAAGTTTTGTTTTCTTTTGTAATAAGTACATTTTCATAAGAAAACAGGTCTCTATTTTATTGACATAAATATTATGCACATTTATTGTTTATGTAACTAGTATCAGAATTAAGTATTCGATTGAATTATCACACATGTGCCAACTAAAACTGAATAGCTTAATTAGCACTTTTATTGCGAAATAGTAGGACGCAAATTAAATTTTTGTGGCTATAGTGTGCAGTATATTTTAGTACGTATCGGAAAATATTTATTTTTTAGTTAGTGACTCTACAATTTATGCATAATTAAACAAGATCGTGCTTTGCTTGAATAATAACAGTTTCCATAAAAATTCTGTGGCGTTGGTAACAACCTTAAAAATGTTCCACTTTGCGTGGACTGAAACCGCGTCAGTGATTGCTAAACAAACAAAAGTTTTATAAACAACTGAAGGGCACAGCAGCCAAATTTAGAAAAAAATTTCCATGTCTACGGTTTATATAGGTAATTTACAACCTTAACTACCCAATGCCAAACAAATGAGTCCCTTATCCTGTTAACCAAATAATAATAATACATGTATTTAGCTTCTTATTTATTTTCTCGACTTAGACATAAGGAAAAGTTGTTATACACGGTGTCCGGAAACTCCCGCTTTCCCCTTTAGGTGCTAATCCTCCATGCAAAAATAGTAAGAAAAGTTCCTATAAACATGTGTCCGAAAATGCTTCCTAAGGGAGCTACGGCCCTCTAAAGATGGCGCAATAATAGGAGTTTTTACTAATTATCTCGGAAATTATTTGGGACAACTTTATGAAACTTAGTTAACTATTTTAAATTATTAAAGGTTATTATTTTACAGTATTAGCCAAAATTATTTTTTTCCAGGGGCGGAGAAACGAGGGGTCGGTGTTCTTTGTTTCTACATATTTATTTTTCCATTTGACATTTTTTGTATTTTAATCCCTGATTATGATTCCCTGGTTAATTCTGCAAAAAGAAGGTCCTCTTTACAATTATGCCATATGGCAAGCCGTTTTCGAGTAAAAGCGGTCTAAACGAAATACTGCGTATTCGGTTACTAAATGCGCATTATTTATTTTTCAAAGTAGGCGTATGTCATTCAGTGACAAAAATGAATGAGTACACCTCACAAAAGTATCTCGATATGATTATCTGTTATGGTATGGCTCATGAACAAACTGTACCAGCCGCACGACTGTACGCGTTCCGATTCCCGCAACGAGCACATTTTCCTGACGCAAAAGTTATCACGCGCTGCCTCAATCGTGTACGGGACAGTGGAAATGTCCTACCTAATAGACGAGGTAACGGTGGCCCAAGAGGGATTCCAGTGGCTGAAGAAGAGATGATTCTTGATGCATTTGTTGATCAGCCAAGGTTGAGTACTAGGCGAGCTGCTAGACTACTGGGGACGACAAGAACACGTATTCATCGAATCCTTCGACGTGTAAATCAACATTGTTATCGTTATCGACGGGTTCAGCAGCTCTTACCGCGAGACTATGGACCTTGAATGATCTTCTGTGCAAGTAAGCTGAATTTTGTATGCAGCATCTACATGAAATAAAAAACAAATTTTAAACAAATGTGATAAATTTGTAATTCAAAATATTCTACCATTTTTTTTTAATTTTACAGATTTTTTGGAAAATCATTTGGTCAATCCTTCATTTCTTAATCAGATATTGTGGACTGATGAAGCGACATTTACCTCAAATGGAGTATTTAATTCAAGGAATTTTGTTTACTGGGCCCATGAAAATCCTCATTTAATTCGACAGATACATTTTCAATACCGATTTTCAATTAATGTTTGGGCGGGACAAATAGGAAATCTAATGGTAAGTACATTTACATTCTCATTGGGTACCTAATAGGTTAGGTAAAACTTGCAAATAATATTTAAAGCCAATTTTGCAGATTGGTCCCATATTTCTTCCCGCACGACTTAATGGATCGAATTATGTACGATTTCTCCAGAGACAACTACCCGGTTTACTGGATGAAATCCCACTGCTTTCTCGCTTAAATCTGATTTTTATGCACGATGGGGCTCCGGCGCACTTTAGTAGGGTAGCAAGGCGTCATTTGAATCGAGTTTCTCGAGGGCGCTGGATAGGAAGAAGTGGCCCAATAAGTTGGCCTCCTCGATTGCTGGATTTAAATCCGATGAATTATTTTGTATGGGGTCAAAAAATTGGGTTCATTTTAATGAGACAATTAGTGAGGACGACATGCGATCCGACATAATTGCGGCATTTGACACTATTACCAGGGAAATGGCGCAAAGAGCCACAAATAATATTGTTCGCCGTGCTGAGACCTGCATTGAGCAGGAAGGAAAGCATTTTGAGCGCATTTTGTAATACATAATAATAAACTTAATTCAGGTTGTTTTTTAAATCATAAATGTTCATTAAACTATTACACAATGTTTCTTTTACCACTATTACCAAATAATTGAAAATAGTTCCTTTTAGGAAACCATACCATAACAGATAATCATATCGAGATACTCCTGTGAGGTGTACTCAGCCATTTCTGTTACTGAATGACATACGCCTACTTTGAAAAATAAATAATGCGTATTTAGTAAACGAACACGCAGTATTTCGTTTAAACCGCTTTTACTCGAAAACGGCTTGCCATATGGCTAATTGTAAAGAGGACCTTTTTTGCAGAATTAACCAGGGAATCATAATCAGGGATTAAAATACAAAAAATGTCAAATGGAAAAATGAATATGTAGAAACAAAGAACACTGACCCCTCGTTTCTCCGCCCCTGGAAAAAATTAATTTTGGCTAATACTGTAAAATAATAACCTTCATAATCTAAAATAGTTAACCAAGTTTCATAAAGTTGTCCCAAATAATTTCCGAGATAATTAGTAAAAACTTATATTTTTGCGCCATCTTTAGAGGGCCGTAACTCCCTTAGGAAGCATTTCCGGACACATGTTTATAGGAACTTTTCTTACTATTCTTGTATGGAGAATTAGCACCTAAAGGGGATGGCGGGAGTTTCGGGACATCCTGTTATACTAAAAAATAATTTCACCGATTTTTCAAATGCAAATAATAAATAGGAAATCTATCTCCGGTGTATGCATCTCGCCAGTATTTTCTCGCCAATCAGTATCCGCAATTTCTTATTCAAACCGTTTTTGGGTATTTCCTGGTTCACCGTCGATAAATTTGCAAAATACTTTTCGATTCATACTGAACAATTTTTATAAACATTTTCGAGAACATTCATTTATTCGACACAAAATTGTTCTTTTGTCCTCCTTGGAGTCTTTCCTCGTTTTCGTAGCGAAATTTTCAAAAGGCCTTCTCGATGCAATCTTTCTTGCGGAACAATTGTTTAAAAATATTTCTTGATTCTACAAAAAATTACTTTTGGACTTTCTTTGGAAACTTCTCTATTTCATTGACTACTTGAAACATTTTTGTTTTGAAAATCATTGTTTTTAGACTTTTGAGCAGTTTTCAGCAGTATGTAAGTTATGTATTGCATAATTACGGAGATACATTGTTGTTCTTTATGGTTATAACTTGGATTCTTCCACTAAAATGCAAAAACAAATTCAAAGGTATCAAAAAAGATGCTCTGATATTATAAAAATTTTGAGTTAGGTTGTGTGCCACCTACATCAGATGTTGCAGCCCAGCATAACTTGCGAGTTTTTAATCAAATTCAAAAATGGCTAGGCAACAAACTGACTCCAACGTCATGGGGTTGGAAAAATCATGGCGAGGCTTTTCAGCCTATAAAAACTTCATAACCAGTTGCTGCGGAATTTATCCTTAGAATCAAAATGATATTTTGTAACTGCAAGAATGATTGTAGGAAGTCATGTGGCTGTAATAAAGCAGGTTTAAACTCCTCCAATTTGTATGAAACATGTAATGAGAATGCACGCAGCAAAGTCTTTGAAATAGATAAAGGGCAAGAGTTATTGGACGATGATACAAAATATTAGCTGTTTACAATAATGTAAGTACTTATACTTACTTGTGATCTTTATCTTTTTTAATAATTCTTTGATTATACGTCTCGATTCATTTCATAAATCGCCAATAATATTAAAGATTCTGGTGATTAATCAAATTGTAACTTTGAGAACGGAGAAAAGGACTGATACCAAACAGTATTTGTTAGGTAGTTTTAGTAGACCAAAAATTAAAATATTCCCTTATTATGACGGATGAGACTGAAAAGAGGAAAAGCTGAAATGCTGAAGAGGCCAAAAAAATGCTTATTGCGTTTTTGGAGAATGATGAGGAATTGCGTGAGGTAAAATTTACAAATAACTTTACATAAAAAGAGGCTAAGAGAAGATGGCAATGTATAACCGACAACCTCAACAGCGTCCCAGGAGCCAAAAAGAAATCTCGTTTTGAATTATTAGCCAATTCTACGGCAGCTTCGATCACTTCCAATTGGTTTAAGAGAACTATTTCATCCATTGCAAGAACCTGAATATTAATCAAAATAATAAATATTATAAATGTGAAACAATAAACAAACTACGATTAATATAATATAGGTTAGGTTGTTACCGTTTTATCACAGCTTATAGAGTATCTCTTTCTATGCACGCTGTGTTTCATTCTACTCGCGGAGTGCGCATAGTCTTTTACAATTATTCCATTGGAAATATGAATTCCCCAGCCTTTCATCATGTGAATATATTCTCATACTATTCGTTGGAAAAAATTCCTATAAGTTGCATCGAGAATACAAAATATAAATTCCCATGGGCAAGTTCGGTTTTTCCCATCGGAATAAAGTCGAGAATTAGGCCCTAGGTACCAGCATTTACTGTAACCATTTCCATCGAAATTTAAGAAAAGGTCGCCCAACGAACTCGATAAGCTTTTGATAAGCTAATGAAAAGTTTGCAACAACTCACTGACGTGTGATTACCCGATAATTCAACGATAGCGTAGGACCGGTTTATCAATACAGAGTTAACAGTTAAATATAAGATAAATGTCAAACGAAACAATGCGTATCCATTGTTTTGTTTGCCATTTATCCTTTGGTTACGAGTTAACCTTGCATTGATAAACCGGCCCTAAGTAGCCCGCCGGAGTTGTAGCGGGTTCCATTATACTCTCCCTAGGATCTCGATTCACATACTCGGAGAAACTGCACTTTATGTTGGCTCGGAGAAACCAGGAATTTAACAAGTATAGGACTCGGTATCGAGATTTAGCTTGCTACTCTACAAACACCGAGTTTAGCTGCTATAGGACCAGATACTGTATTACTTTACGATGATTATTGATCATTTCGAACCTCGAAATATGATTTTATTGTGATTTGATGTCTAAGAAATCGTGTAAATTTAAGTGAGGTTGGTTACTTGTCCATTTCTTGATATGTTTTTGTAGAATTTTAATTGTTTCATTAATGAAGGAAGCATACCCAGATACGTAAAACATTTTTTAGATTATGCGTTTGTTTCATAGGTACCATAGATGATATTATTATGGAACGAGTATTATATTTAGTCTCAATGTTAACTAACTTGTTTTTATAAACAGCCCTATTAGTGAGGCAGAGGTTTTAAATATATGTTCAAAGTACGGGTATTTGTGCTAATATTATATCTATCTAGTACAAAATTATCGGCACGCGATCCAACTCACACTTAAGTCGGATCAGAACCTAATTATTGTATACTGTTAGTTTTTTGCCTTTGTAAACCGAAAAATATTACCTATAGTGTCACTGATAATACTGACTATTTAAATATTTTATCTACGTAAATGGTAACGTTATCAACAAAAATTAAGGCTTTACGATAATTAGTTGTAATCAGATAACCAAATAATTTAAGAATACCTTTTGATTTAAAGTTACCGTTTGTTTGTAGTGTATTGATATGTTTCTTAACTTTGCCTATAGCTGTGACTGGGCTCGAGTAGCTCAGCGACCACAATTGCCTGTCCAAAGCCCGGATATAGGAGGAAGGTTGGGCTAAGGATTAACAACATCTTCCTGAAAAAAAAAAAAAATTGTTACGAAAGTTCAAAGAAAGGATTCCGAACTGAAATCTCGATAACGACTTAGCGAGAAAAAAGGACAAATATGTAAGATCATTATATTAGCCTAGAACCCTGCGAGTGTCAAAAAACATCATTTATTTCAAATCCGGAAAAAGTTCATGAACCACCGATAATTCTAAATAACTCAAATCCATCAATAACATCACTCAAACATTCAAACCAGTAATTCTACAGCTCAAGCATTATCAAAAAACATCCTAAAAAATACCGCCCCCACATGAGCTTAAAATACATCAAAACTACTTTCCATACCCGCAGTCAAAATATTTTATTTCACTTATACAATTTTTTGATAAATTATCTTTCCTTTCGATTCCAACGTTTGTTCGATTTCGCGTCTTAGATTTCAAAATACAATCAATCCCCATTCATGATGTTCCAATAGAGTATCGGTATTTTCGTTCTCCATTGTCATCAAAACTTATAGTCGAGTTCATCTCTTATTGGCACTCAAAAAACGCCACAAAATCTTTAGGACTTCATTAAAATACCGGTATTCTCTGTTCGCCAATTGACTCACTTAACTTTATAGGTGGGGGCGAGCGTAGGTGCGTCTTTACTATGTACATACTTCGGTATGCGATGTAAAGCAACGACAGGCGCAGTTAGTACTTGGATGGGTGACCATTCCAACGGAAACCGCGTTCTCGCCTCACACATCTTCCAGCGGCTTGTATATCAGTGTATGCGCGGAACCTATACAACCTTAGGCGAGGGTTGTATAGGAGATATACCATCCTTCGGAGGGGATGTAAAGCCGTCGGTCCCTTGTCTATTAAATGTTAGGCAAGTAAAAGATCCCTACTCTTCTTAAGGGAAGAGGTTCGGCAAAATTCCTGGTTGGGAGTAGCTCGTCTACAGGCGTCGGTGTTAGGCCTCAGTAGCGGAAATAGGCCGACGTTAAATAAATATATATATATAAAAAACTTTATAGGTTTTTAATGTGCGTCGGTTTGTTTGATGGGAGCATGCCGCTTGATCCAAGGGCGATAATAATTATATCGTAAAGGTTTTGTTGCGTTTTTTGAGTGCCATTAAAAGATGAACTCAACTATACTTCCATTTGGTTGACCGCGGACCTACCGGAACATTCTCATACCATATCAACTTTACATGTATAATCTTCGGGACGACTTACGGGGACGTTCCAAAATTAATTAATTTATTCAGACAATTATCGTTAATAACTTCTAAAATCCATTCGATTTAAACTTTGTTCATACATGAAACAATTCCTCATTTTAAGGCCGAAACAATGACATAATTTTCATTTTCACATTTTCTGATGCAATGTTGCGCAATCGAGCCGAGATGAATGTCCGGGGACCTTTCTAGACCTGTGCGAGCTTAAGCCCTCGACGAAACGTATAAAAGGTAGAGCTCAGCTCGCTCAATAAAAGTTCAAAAGTAAAAGTCCAATTCGATACGTGCGCCGCGAACGTTATATCTATAACCGTGCCACTGCAGCTGCTTCCTTGGCTGTACCAAGTAAAAAGGCTCAAAACCATTTTTCCATCACGCATTTAACAAAAGGTGAAGTACGAACAGTCTATCGTGCTCGTTCAACGTACCGACTTCTGTCCCTAGCGACTTAACCTATTATTACTCAGTCCGCCGCGACCATTTAACCACGTTGTCCTAGCCAGTAACTTGTCTTAGCTACATAAAAGTGCTTGCTAAAGTATAGTATTAATATCATAGCTTTTGGAAAAAGCGACTTTAATTCTATTGGCACTCGCCTACATCTAGGGACACCTACCCTAGCAGATACTACTTCTTCTTAATATCCTATAAAGAATTCGCATTATCAACCTAGAGACACCTTCCCTAGCAGAGCTAACTTCCTTGAATGTAATGTAGGTATCATCAGGGACTCCTTCCCTGTCCAAAATCTAAAAACATTATCTAAAATCTAAGTGACTATGTCGAAGCTGGGCACAAACAAATTCTCTCTACACAAAATAAATCCCTGGTCTCATGAACTCGATCCAAAAGTAAGATACAACGCATCTCGACACTGGTGCTTCTGCAAACTCCAGGAGTCGATACTGGCGCCCACATATCTATCTAAAAAATTCGTACCGAGCTTCTGACGACGTCCGCCTGAGGGCGAAATCTACATCAATCCAACACCAGTCCTGTTGACACGAGCACTTGCTGATATTCTTGATATATACAAAACGGACACAATAGCACTACAAAAAATTAGATGGCTGGGGAAGAAAATATTTCCAGAGAAAAAATATATGATATACTATAGCTGCCATTCAATAAAACATAAATTTAAGAGGTTTATAGTCAGTAGTAGAGTAAAATGTGTAGCAACAGATTTCCAAGCCATAAACGGAAGACTATGAAAAATTAGAGTTAGAGGGAAATTTTTCAAGTACTTAATAATTAACATCCATGAAACATAACAGAAAATAGACCAGATCAAGAAAAGGTAGAATCGAGAAACGATATAAAATTGATATTAACAGTGAGATAGGAAGAGAAAATGAGTACTCACTAATCTTCGGAAAATAGAGCCTACACGAAGAGCCGAACGACAATTGGACTCGCTTAATACACTATGCTGCCTTAGTGGACAAGGTGGTAATCAGTACATATTTCGGGCATAAAAAATACACAAAGAGACATGGGTTGGCCCAGATAGGAATGTGGTTAACCAAATAGAACATGTAGTGATCGACGCAAAACATTTCAGCGACATCATGGACGTATGCATTAGATGTGGACTAAATATTGACTCAGATCATTACTTAGCTCAAGGACAAGAATCTCGGATGCAAAAAAGCAAAAGAAAACAGAGAAAAGATATCTAATCTAGATGCGTTCAAAAACTCTGAGACAGCTAGAAAATCTGAGCAGGAGCTTGAGGGGAAAAAGACCAAATGAATATCACTGGAAGAGGTAGCAACGGAAAACAACAAACGCGAAGGGAAGCAGAGTGGTACAATGAGGAGTACCTGCAAGCAACGCAGAGAAAGAAACAGGCATATAGAAGGCACCAAGGTCGAAGAGCAAGGCAATTACCATTACCTGACGGATAAAAGCACCTAATTTGGTGTGTATGTTAAAATAATCCGATTTTATTAGCTTCAACTTAAAATGAAAACAAAAAATTAAAACACATTCAAATGAATAACTTTATAAGAAACTGGAACGGAGTCAACGCTTTGTGCAAATTGCCTAGCCTCAATGTGTAAACAAGAAAAGTGTCGATAGCAGCGTGGCACGCGAGGGGAGTCGGGCGCGCTCCTTCGCACGGTTCTATCTTCAAAAGTATTACACCAATCGAAAAAAATGTAGAGCCCTTTTTTATGTAGAATTTAGTGGAGAATAAATTTATATTCTTGATATTTTGTACTATTATTGATATTTTCGGAGATATTTAAAAAACGCTAAAATTTCCCCTTTCAATTGTTTAAACAATATGTTCCGGATCGAATTGGATGGGGCATTTTCAATAACTCTCTTTCTAAACGTAAGAAGAAGCAATAGAAAGAAAAAAGCTTCCTTAGGAATTTTTATAAGAAAAAAAACTCTGACGCCTGGTCCATAGAGATTTATTTTAAATCAAATAAAAGTACTGATGAGGCATCAAGAATTTATGAGGATAACTTTCCAGAACGTGTGCATCCGAATCAAAGGTATTTTAGAACTCTTGCTTAATTTATTAAATTATTATTATTATTATTATTAAATAAATGATACTTATGGGATAGATAACGAAGAGCGAACTAACGTTGTATTAGAATACGTAGAAGACAATGCTACAGCATCTGTAAGACAAATTTCAAATCAGGTAGATGTTCCCAAAAGAACTGTGCATAACATTTTAAAGAAAAATCATTACCCATACAAACCAACCATCGCTCAAGGTTTACAAGAAAATGACTATGAGAGAAGAGTAACATACTGTGATTGGTGTACAAAAATGTCTACAGAACTCAGACTTTCATTCAAAAGTATTATGGACAGACGAGACTAGATTCATTAGTGTTTTCAATAGACATAACACACACTACTGGAGTATCCAGAAACCTCACATAATTAGCCAAAGAAGGTTTTAAACCAAATTTGGATTCAATGTCTGGTGTGGCATCATAGGCAAACTTATTTAAATCGTTGTTGATAATAATTCATTATAAAAAAATACTTTCCAAGTAATCACATTATTGGACTACTTATTTATCATGTTCATTTGAACGGTGCAAATTATTTGCGAATGTTGCCAAATCAAATATTCCAGCAAACAACGGCTGGACATAGGCATAAAGGTAGGACCAGAGCCAGATTTAATGATCAGGTGGAATAGAATCTAAGAACTCTAAGAATTGGAAAACGAAAGCGAAGGATAGAGAAAAATGGAAACGGATACTAGAACAGGCCCACACGAGGTTGTAGCGCCAAAGACGATGATTAATGTGTTTTTATATCTCTTATCTCTAGAAACAAAGTTGAAGCGAAATACAACTAAAAATCAAAATAACTAATAATATTTATTTTAACCACTAACACCAAGTTATATATACATGGATATGATTCGTGAACAATGTTTTTGAATCATATCTCATCAGCTTGAATTGAACGTCGACAACAAATTAAGAAACTATTAATGTGAAATTTTGTTTTCCGGATGTTTGGGTGTTGATGAAGGTTATTTTTGTTTATATTTTAAATATTACAGTCATTCCGTTGGAAGTTGCTAAATAACATAAAATAGTTATTCATTTGCACCGCCTGGCTACCAATTATATATAATTTGTCAGCGGTTATGTGATGATCACATTTGACCAAAAATTTAGTTTTGAGGAACAATTGTGAAAAACTTTGTTATTCCGCATCTATTAATAAATTGCATGTATTTTCAGAGGAGTTTGGTTTCAAAGTTCCGTAGGATGGCCTTTCTTGGCCGTCTGTCATCTTTTAACTTTTTAATTAGAAATGTTACTTGAAATTTACTTTAGTTATTTAAAATCATGACCCAAAGTAAAAGCTGTTGTCTATTATATTTTTTTGTAATTGGAAATTAGAAATAGGCATCTATGGCGGAGGGAAAAACAAAATGAAGTTAATAACATGAAATAACTAGGAACAGAAATTCACAAATAAAATTTATTGTTTCTCTAAATTTTACTATTGAAAGATTTGGATCTTTAATTTGAAATAGGTTCTGCCACATTTCTGATTGCATCAATTCTTTAAGTTTGTAATTATAATTTGTTGAGTAAGTTTTTCCTTACTTATGTTTCCTTTGGGATTTGCATTTTGTGTTTTTTTCTGTACATAGGTATATAAAGGAGATACATATATTTATATCTATTACGATACGTGGTGAGCAAGATTTTATTTTTATATTCTTATTTATTTTGCTTTTTAACAATTCTTAACTTTGAAACGTAAGAATCTTTTATTGATATACTTGACGTGATCTGACTAGAGCAACCATGTATATAACAAGTAGGTACTTCCTAATTTTCGTACTAAAGATTAGATGTATATGAGAGTTCCATTATTTTTCTTGACATTGATAGATGCTACTCGTAGGGGGTTATAGTTTCTAAATAATCATTTCTAAATGACGTTCTGATAATTTTTGAGATCGATAGTGATTATTCGTAAGGAGGTAAATCTTTAGATAATCTTTCTCAGACAATCAAATTTTCAAAACATGAGAAGAATTTGGATTAATAACATAGATAATGAACAAGTAGTTTTTTGTTTTCCATGTTAAATACTAAATTTTAAATGTACGTTCGTTGTCTCCTAAATATCAAATTAATATAATTTTTAAATTTTGAACTGAAGATATTATTCTCAAATAATTAAAATATGATATACATATTAAATTATTTATTAAATAATAATTAATATAAAAAGTTTTATTGAAATGCACAAATGCAGCCTTTAAATATTTCCACATAATCTTAGCCAGCTGCGATATGAGTGATTCTGGTTTACTGTTACCTCCTTTTCATTATTATTTATTTTTGGGAAAGAATTGAGGCAACATATGCGGACGAATAGCTGGTTTAAGTCGGAGTAAAGAGCCGTGGATTCAGAGTATTCGCAAGAGTGAAGAAACTTACCCATTTTGAAATGTACAGCATAAGTGACAGATTTCTGTTTATTCCGAGAAAAGGAGACAAAGAAAAATTGATGTTAAATTGGTCACTATCTATAATAAAATAAGTAGAATTGTAGAAGCTATGCAAAAATGTAAAAGCTATGCAGAAATGTATACAGAAATGTATAAATATATAAGTATGTAAATATATATGTGTATGAGCTGATTTCGTAAACTATAAATTGTCAAAAAATTAAAAAGAAAGAAAAAAATATTTTAAAAGTATGTGGTACATATAGTATGTTGACTACTTATTAAATTAAAAAGAATTTAACTTGAATTTAAATATATTTTAAAAATAATTGAAATTACATCAAAGACAAAAATTGAAGATTAATTAAATTTTAAATGAGTAATAAATGAAATTTACCTGGTTGTTAAACACTTGTTAACGCGGATATAAAATTGTAATATTAATACTGAAGTCCACACACTGAAATTTATATACGTTTGAATGAGTACAAAAGCTGCAAGCAAAAATGATTTCCTGGTGAGTTTTACTAATAAATTAAACTTTATTTGTCCCACTTCTTGCAAAATAATGCCACCAGATAAACTTGAAAAATCTATTTCCCCTAATTATATGGAAAGCTATAAAACGTAGAAATGGTACAGGTATGACCATCTGTCAATTGTTGAGTTAAGCGCAACAACCTGTCTTATGTAGATTCCCCTACTCAAATAAATTACAGAATCGATAAAAGAAATCTATAATACCACATACCACAGCTGACTTAGATTGCAACAATTTGTAATTTCTATTCTATACATAAACATAACCAAAAATATGAACTGCCGTAATTAATAAGTAGTAAAACGTAAAACCGTCTTGTGAGGATTCAGCAAATCTATTACATCTTATAGAATATACTATTTAACAGGATAATTAGAAAGCTAAAGATATGAAAAATAACCATATGTACTTACATAGTAAATAAAAATATAAAAATTGAAATATAGGCATCTGATGTAAATAAATGTGTTTAGACAATAATTGTTTCCTTAGATGCTGTAATAGAACTAGAACAGAGATGCATAATAGTGTAAAAAACATTTCTGAGTTCCTAAGATATAAAAATATGTACATAAAATAGTGTGAAATGATTTAGCAGTTATACAAGTAAATTCTGTTAGTTGAAAACTGTTTCACTTACAAAAACTGAATCAAAATGTTACACAGATCGTGCTAAATATAAACAAAAATACTAGTTTTTATATAAAATCGTTAAATGGACATAGGCCATGTAACATTATACTTCAACTACTTACTTATCATCAGATTTATTATTATTAGCCGTTACTCGAGTCCGAGTATAAAAATGTTACAGTCGATAGATTGTGTACAATAAAAAACAAGTAAAAGGTGTAGTCTATTATAATTCCCATTCATCTACGGTGCACACGACTATGGCTATAGAGGCCAATTCGGGAGAGCACATGTCGACCGCAGTCGGGACAAACATAGACCTGGTTAGGTCTTGTATTCGGCCTTCTTGCAGCAACATTTCCTTGATAGCTGGCCACAACCCCTCGCCATTCGGTTCTGTCCGCTGCAAGTTGTTCCCATTGCTCGTCTGCAATACCGCAGGATTTTAGATTTTCATGGAGAGCGTCTTTGAACCTCTTTCGTTGACCGCCACGCCTTCTTCTACCGCTTAGCAATTCACCATAAAGTGTACATTTAGGAAGGCGGTTATCATGCATACGATGAATGTGACCTGCCCATCTTAGGCGTGCTCTTGAAATAAGCACCTCAATTGGAAGGCTGTTTGCTCTCCTGAGTACTTCCACGTTTGATATGTGATGGAACCAACGGATTTTCATCATACTTCTGAGGTGTCTTTGCTAAAAACGTTCTAATTCTTTCACATGACGACGGTAAGTGACCCAGCTTTCACATCCATATAGCAGTGTTGGAATGACAACTGCTCTGTAGACAGCCATTTTCGTTGACAAAGCAAGGTCGTGGTTGTCAAATACTCTTTCTCTAAGTCCCCAGAGTGCTCTAGAAGCAGCGTTAATTCTATTGCGAATCTCGCTGTCCATGTTTGCTTTGTCATTAACAACGTTGCCTAAGTAATTGAACTGATCCACCACTTCAAGAGAATTTCCGTTAAGTGTAATGTCTATTTGGTTCACTTGATGAGGAGTTGACATAATCTTAGTCTTTCCAATGTTGATTTTAAGTCCCAAGGAATCATAGCTCTGGGCATACACATCTAAAAGTTCTTGAAGCTCTTCCGGCGTAGAGGCTAAAAGTGCATAGTCATCCGCATACGGGAGATCACAAATGAATCGTGTGCGCGTCCTTGTGAAAGCTCTAAAGCGCCCTATGTTAAAGAGACCGCCATCAAAACGGTATCTGAGACCTATTCCTCTGACTGTCAGTTTGTTGTCAACAATAATTGTTAGAGCAGTGGTAAACAAATTAAAAAGTAGGGGTGCCAGGACACATCCCTGCTTAACTCCAGTGAGGGTTTGGAAAGGTTCGGTTGCCTCATTATTATACATGACCTGGGCGTTTTTATTTGTATGTAGACTGCGACATACTTCCACAAATTTTCTAGGGATACCTAAGCGGAACATAATTTTCCAGAGCACTTCCCTGTCCACCGAGTCAAACGCCTTGGTTAAATCAATGAAGGCCATGTGAATTTCTCCTTGATGTTCGAGTGCTTTTTCTTGAAGCTGTTTAAGTGTGAAGATTAAATCCGATGTGCCTCGGTTTGGTTTAAAGCCACTCTGTGTTTCAGGAAATAACTTTTCCATAACAGGTGTTAGCCTATTTGCCATCGCTTTAGTGAGTATCTTCCCTCCAACAGCCAGGAGAGCTATACCCCTGTAATTTCCACAGTCCGCAGCGCTCCCTTTGTTTTTGAAGAGGTTGATTAAAAGTGTATCACGAAACTCCTGCGGAGCTTGACCACTTTCCCACACGACATCAAACAGTTTTTTGAGGTAGGGTATGAGCTCTGACGACACAGCTTTAAAGATCTCAGCTGGGAGTGAGTCGGCGCCGGGAGATTTGTAATTTTTTAGCTGCCCAATGGCGGTTAAGATCTCTTCCGTTGTTAGTGGTTTATCTAAGTCTTCGAAGGTGTCATATTGAGGGATAAGATTTATAATATTGTGATCGGCTTGACTTTGCTGGTTAAGAATGTTAGAGTAGTGTTCTTTCCATCGGGCTCTTATTTCCTGGTCTTCTTTGAGGAGATTTCCATTTAAATCTTTAATAGGGCACATATTTTTCCGACTGGGGCCGTACACTGCTTTTACTCCTTGAAAGAAATTCCTGTAGTCGTGTGAATCGGCGTACCTTTGAATTTCTCTGGCCTTGCTTGCCCACCACTCGTTCTTTAATCTTCTGATTTCGCGTTGCGTTTCATACTTAGATTGGGTAAAAGCTTCTGCTTTTGATGAGTCGTTGAGGTGGTTGATAGCGTTTTGGAAGGCAATATGTTTGCGGTCAAGAAGTTCTTGTATAAAAGCTTCATTATCATTGAACCAGTCCTCCTGTTTTTTACTTGTTGCAGTGCCAAGAATTTCCTCACTCGCACTTTTTAAACTGTCTTTAATTTGTGTCCAGGTAGCAGCGACATCTACAGAATTGGTTTCTTCTAGTGCACTCAAATTCCCTTGAACTTTTTGCTTTAGCTGTTCGACGGTTTGTTGGTCACGCAATTTACTAATACAGAGACGGAGTCTACGTTTTACTTGAGTTCTTCGGTGTTTGGGTCTCATAACAATTTTCATTTTAGAGACAACAGGACGATGATCGGTCCAACATTCGCTATCAATGCGCGCCTTTGTAATTTGGACGTCCTTGAGATGCTTCCTACGTACGATAACATAGTCCAGTAGATGCCAGTGACCTGATCTGGGGTGACGCCAGGTGCCTTTAAATTTATCCTTTTGTCGGAAAATGGTGTTTGTTATAACTAGATCATGTTCGGCGCATTTAGTTAGGAGTAGTTGACCGTTAGCGTTCATGTTGCCCAAACCGTTCTTGCCTATGATGCCCTACCCTAGCGTTAAAATCGCCAAGAATAACGAGTCGTTCCGTTTTAGGTATTCTACAGAGGGTTTCTTCCAGCTGTTGATAGAAGCTTTCCTTGGTTTCGTGACTTGCATCCAGTGTGGGAGCGTAGGCGCTTATTAGATTTACCGCGTTGCTAGATTTCAGATTTATACAGGTCAGAGTTCAGATTTATACAGGTCTAAGAAATGACAATTTAAAGGCAGCCGGAAAGCACCATTCTCCAAATTTGTGTATTATATGTTAGAGCCTCCACAATGTATTCATATATATTTCAATGTTTCAGATTTTAGCATATCAACACCAGGAGCATTTTAGCGTTGTATTTATTATAGCGTCAGCGACAAATTTCAAGACTACTTTAGTGTACAAAATATTTGAAAATAATGAAATGATAAAATATTTCTATGTACCTTGTAACAAGTCTGTTTTCATTATAAATATCGTAACAAAAATGTGGATGGGAAGCAGCTAAAAAACTACACTTGCGGTTGGTAAATAGGTAGTTATTTACTTGTTGTTTTATAAACTTCTTTATGCAAATACACATTCAAAACCTTATGATTTTCTGTTATATTTGTATATTTTCCTTAACTTATATCCATATTTCAAGAAATAAGTACTGCCAAAATTGAATTTTAACCTCTCCACAATAAAATTGTGAGAGGTTACTAAAATTGGTTCAAAAACGAAAATTGAGTTAACATCAAATCTTTACGTTTTGAGGTCCTAGGAACCCAAAAAAGTGGTTTTTGAAAAATGTCTGTGTGCGTGTGTATGTGTGTATGTGTGTTAGCACGATAGCGCCGAAACTACTGAACTGATTTGAATTAAACTTCGCATGTGCATTTCTTTAGTGCCCCAGAAGATCTGAAAAGGTTTTGGTTGAAATCGGATTACGTTTAGTGCAATTTTGACGCAACAAGTTGTTTATTTTATAATTACTTTCAATTTGCAATGGAACCATTGAAAAGCAGTTAAAATTTTGATTTCAACGATATATCACACTTCCACTCTTTCGATTTGGTTTCCGTGAAAAAAATTAAAAAGAAAGCAAATATGGCATAGATCGCATTTCGCATGACATGATCGATGCGCGTAGCCGTTATGTCGTGATACCGTCACATCACGTGTCAATTCACATGTGAGTGTTTCTTCACTGCTCTAGAAGTAGAGCGGATCACGTTTTGCCGTTTTTAAATATATCTACAGACAAATCGGAGAATTAAACTACAAATATTTCTCTAAAATTTAGTAAAATCACTGGAATGCTAATGTTTCATTTAACAAAGACAGCCGCGAACGATCGGATTGCAATGAGCAAATTTTGAAGATTGTCAGTGTCATCGTTTGTCATCCTATAACGTTGGTGTCATGTCATGTATATAAGATTTTGGCATATTTGTAACTTTTAGTGGATTGTCACAAACTTCAAAGGTAGATGTAACAATATCAATATCATATGCTTTCTGTAACTTCGTTGGTGAATTTATTATAGACTATTACTTTACCAATTTTCAGTTTGTTCCTTTACAAATCTGTAGTATTTAGATAACTAGACTTTCTTAGTCGTTCAAGTGGTGTTAAAGTTGTTAATGTCCTAATAGTATATTATTCAACGAGCGATAATGTAGGTAATATCTCATAGATGATTGTAAATTCATTAAGTTGAGGGTTCTTTTAGTGCCCCAGAAGATCTGAAAAGGTTTTGGATGAGATCGGATTACGTTTAGTGCCGTTTTGTCACAAATTTAATGCTCTTTTCGGCTTCAAAGATCCACCGAGTGGGGAGGTTTCAGCCGCTTCCAGTAGCTGCCGATTTTTAGTTACAGGTTTTATGTACGCATTTTCAATCATGATTCGTCTTTCAATGTTTTTTATCTATTTATATATTTTTGAAAACCTGTGTTCATATTTTAAAACACGAGGGCCTGTCGAAGTGGAATATTTTTGTAGAAATGTTTATTCCTTAGCATCATGTACAATATTTACTTGCCTTTTAATCACTGTTTGTAGAGAACCTCCCGATTTTCTTTCTTTTAATAAATATTTTTTCAAAAATGGCCCAAAGCAATATGAACTTGAATCAAAATGAAAAAAAAAAATTATAAGGCATTAAATCGTAAGTCAATTTTGCACGTTTTCTATCACGTAATATATGAGATGGAACTCTCTCACATAATATATTAATTAAGTATCTGCCAGTCCCGTATATGCCTATAAAGAGCGGTCTTTTTCACATTTAAAAAAAGTTTGTAATGCAGACAACTGTCTCACTATCAGTAAATACAATATTTTACTCTTGAGGAGTGCAATAATAACATTTAATAATAAACACATCTTCCAGTATGCAGGGTCAGTTTAATTTTTCAGTTTATTGCTCCAAGTACCAATTAAATCAATGTAATTGTTTCACATTCCTCGTATCAAGTAGAATTCTCCTCACCTACGCTCATCTATTAATGTATTTAAAATGATGCTTTGGCATCAAGTGGGTAAGCGTCAATGTCAATTTTATTAGTAGCCGAGCCAAAGTAGATAATGTCTTTTCTAGATCGTGATCACGATCACTGCGTAAGTTTTTATTTAAATTACCTCACAAGGAACTTGCTTAGGAACAGTCAAATTGCTTTCTAACTTACGAATGAACGAATTCCACGATTTCATTTAGATGGGAAGAACGCAAACACATGGTTATGAGACATTTACCACGCACATTTTGAAATTACTGCTTATTTAAGATAACCTAAAGAATACTGGGCAACCGTAGTTATCTTTGAGACTTTGAAGGCGCCCGGAAAGACATCATGAGGGCAATAAAAATGTATTAATTTAATGAATTGGTTAGCTAGAATCTCTAAAGTTCCTTTATTAATAATTCTACTGTTTAAATCGTAGATATCAAAACAATATTTTTTAATTTATATATAGCAAAACTGATTTACTATATTAGAACACGATCTTGAAAATAGGCATGAAGCTATTTCTGTAATAAAATGTATTGTAATCTTCAGATGGCGTGGATATAGTATCGAAATTTCCAGGTTTATGTTTTTCAAAAGTTGGCTGTGCACTTTGAACATCCTGTATAGTATTTCGCAGCTTCAACTTGTTTTTGACACGATTTCATACCCAACAACTTGTATGTTTACAGTTTTCCGTACCTACCTCCTCTAATTATTAATCACACTGTAGAAGATTGACCCGAGTGTTATTGAAGGATCTTGTGTATTTTTTAGCATGAAACTAAAACTTTTTTGCTCATGAGTTCGTTGACTTTGAATTTCTGGGAATTTTTTATCTGCTGCTAATTAAGTAATCAACCTTGATTAACTATTAGTAATATCTAGTTTTCATAAAATCTGTTAATTGTCGATAACAAAAATATTTGAGTTATTTCTGTGGATATAATATACTTAATAGTAAATCAGCCAAAATAACAATAACAATGATTTAAACGTAAACACTGTAAACAGTTTTGTTATTACCAGATCCTATTTACATCAGACAAACTCAAATGTAGGTGAAACAACTAATGTAACCTAAGATTGTAAACAAATAAAAAATATAATTATTTAAGTGTTTACTATTGAAACATTCGATAACAATATTTTTATTAACATTATCTAATATTTTAACGATATTTATAAAGTTAATAATTAAACTGCTTTTCAAAATATTTATTGCCATATTGCCATATATTTAATCACTTACAATTAAAGCCTTATAATTATAAAAAATGCTGAACAGTTCCATATTAGCACAACATTTTGGTGGGCACCTAACTCTAAAATTGAATTTCTGTACTAGCTGATTTTTTATTTTTCAGACAAAATTTAAATATTTATACATATGAATCAGAGTCTCTCTATGTATTTATGTTGGTTTTTATTGGAGATCGCCACTCAGGTAGTCATTTGGTGAATTTCAGGGGCAAAATCAGCTTGTCTATGAACAGCAATATTTGTATATATAAAAATTACACATCTACATAGAAGATAGATAATATTTTATACTAATTTTTGTAATTCTCAAAAGCAGATGAGAGTTTTGCGGACGCTACTGGAATATAACCAGTGATGTAGTCACGGGGGCCTCAGGGGTGCAGCCTCCCCGAAATTAATTAATATTTAAATAATTGCTAGGCATGATATTTAATACTATTATATTAATTTTATTTTTGGTAATTATCGAAAATTTCTTTGGCTAACAAATTACAAGAAATGTGTACGGCACAATTCTTGTATACCTGTTATAACTGCATTTTTGTGAACGAATTTTTAACAGAAAAGAATCAACATTGACTCTAGAAATAATACAATAATATAAGTTAAATGTTTAATATAAAATGAGTGAAATAATACAAGCATTTTGTTGTAGTATTTATAACATTTAAAAGCTACGTCAATTAGATGTAAATAAAGAAATGCAAGTTTAGTTAGTATTCAGCGTAAAATATAAGAAGCTAAAATGTGATGTGATATTTTTATAAGCGCGATAAATAACGAAAGAATTTGTTTACAAGTACGTAGCTGATACTCCAGGATAGTTCAAAACGGTGTCAAAGTCACGTACAACTTTGTATACGGTGTCTCAAGTACTATATAACAACTCCTCCCCTATATAACTGTAGTGGACTCCTTAATTTTATTCATTAATAAAACAAAAATTAATATTTAGAGTAGGTTTAGTCTTGTTACCTATGTGTCTGCCCTATTGTTTAGTTACCCAACTTAACCGTGGTCTCTCTCTGTGCGTATGTGTAACTTAAAAAATGTCCTGTTCGACCCCTGGGCGAGAAGTGTGTGACCCCGTCTACTTCCTCTTGTATCACAAAATAATGTTCATTTTATCGAATAAGTTAGAAGTAGGTTATATAATTATTTAACAATTTACATAAGCAGTATTTGGTGTAATGCTCACATGAGGTTACCAACAAATTTACACCCAGAAGATTGTGGTAGGACGGAGATTAATAATGCATATGAGTATTATTGGTACGATGGAGCACAATGTATTACTTTTAAAGAAATATGAGCATCTGATGCAGGTAAAGTATAATTTAGCTTATATTTTATCTCTCTTTCAAATATTCAAGATATGTCTTTCCCAATCGAATCTTTTTTTTAGTTTCAAAATAAAGAGACAGCAATTAGTCAATTTAAATTTTTAGTCTTAAAAACATTCTCTTAACTAGCACGCCACACCGCAAGCGGTCGTACCTAAAAATACAAGCTTGTAGAATTTTACGAATAAAAATTAGTCTTTTTTATTACTGGTATACAAACATTTATTAGTACACATGCGTCTTAAACAATTGC
Organism: Leptura quadrifasciata; assembly: GCA_963675555.1. NCBI lineage: Eukaryota > Metazoa > Arthropoda > Insecta > Coleoptera > Cerambycidae > Leptura > Leptura quadrifasciata. The sequence continues at coordinate 136,989,659 of OY776676.1, forward strand.
TGCAATACACAAAAATTACGATGACATTTTTGACTTGTGTTGCAATTATTATTATTGATATTTTTTTTATAAAATACTGATTTTAGATTCTAACAACGAAGATGATTGGGAACCGAACACCGTATCTAGAACTGAAGATGAAGCGGAAGTGGAAAGTGAATCGGAAAACGATGAAGATGATGTGATCCTAAAAATTGTACGACTTTTTAAGTCCAATAAAATTGAACAAAAATTTTGTTGAAACAATTAAAATATACAAATAATTTTTGGAAAATTTTGTTCGGCATGTTAAATATGCTTATATACCAAATTTCAGCTCTACAGCTGAATTAGAAGCGATTTTAGCATTTTTACGAAAAATTAAATTGGATTGTTTTTAGTGCTTTCATTTTGCAATAGAATATCAAATTTTTGCTATGTTATATTGTCATATACGGGCAACTTTTTCCCAATACTTCAAACTCCTAGCTAGTCGAAAAGTATGAGAAAAAAGAGATACAAAAGCCCAACAAAAAAATTACGTACTGGAATATACCATGAGTGAGTTAAATAAAAGCAAAAAAAAAGATGAAGGGCTTATGAGGTCAAATAATTGAAGAAATTGAGCTAGTGCCTTATTCCTCAAAAAGAAACAAAAATGCAGCTACGGACATGTGTTTCGGAATTATTGCTCCTCATCAGCGTAGCGTAGCTTAGCGAATATATCTTAGGTGAGCAAAACTATTAAAGGTAATAAGGCACCAATGGCTCCAATGACACTATGGTTCTCAAAACAAAAGCAACTCCCATTGGCGCCGCCATTGTGCATCCACTTGTCTTACTGACTAATCATTGCCTCCCACTCGAGTGGCCAGGCTCTAGTTTATAGGGTCTCTAGGGGAGACCCTATAAAGTAGTGTGTGCACACGCGCACACACAAACCATCGCCCCCATTATGCATCCACGTGGGGCGAGTGGCCAGTCACTACTTTATGGGATATCTAGGGGAACTTGACACTGGGTAAAAAGCCGAGATAGGCAGACAGTGATGGCTTTTTCGTAGGTAGATATAATGTTATGTGATACATTTCCAATCAATATCAAAATGATGAAATAATGAAAAACTAATAATATTTTATAGCTTTGTTTATGAATATATTTATCTATATATTAACAAATATACACAAGTACAAAATACATAATGTATCATATTTGTAATGGGGCGTCCAAAGTTGAATACTTTTCTGAAAATCTTTATTCATCGCTTTTATATACTACGCATTTTGTTGTTGTTTTATAGCAATAATCTGTTAAGAGCCATCCGATTTTCTCCTCTATTTATATACTTTCAAAGCTTGCCTTCCGATTAAAAAAAAACTCTCGTATAAAGCAGGAAAAATTTTAAAATAAATTGAATTTTCAGTCTATGGTTTCATTGTCAACATTTATTTCAGATTTGTTACTTGTTTCGAAATTTAATAGGATAGTGGAAATTTAAAAACGTTGATTATTTCGAAAGGCTCGTTAAATTTATTTGTGTCAATGTACCCTAATTTAGTTAGGGTGAATAGTTTCCATTGGAGTGCTTTGTATAAAAGTAGTTAGTCAAATAAGTAAAACATGATATTAAAATAATTCGGAATGATTTGTTCTATGATATAGTTTTATCTCGGGACAGATATAATAACATTTAATGTGTATATTGACATAATCACATCGAACATGTATGTTGGGCTGCATAACTTTTGTGTTCACAGCAGTAAGTAATAGTCGGTATATAGAAGCTGGACGTGTTCTTGTTTACGGAGGTAGAGGTGCTCTTAGAGCCAAATGCAATTCTCATTTTAAAACAAATATTTTAACTGACTTGAGAGAAAATGCTGGAGCAGATTGCAACATAATTGTCAAGACAGAGGACAATCTTCAGCAATAAGAGCAAGCGATTATTTCTTCTGTTTGCTCCGTATTCAATGGATGTAAAATTGAGGGAATCTTCTGTGTAGCTAGAAGTTTGGCTAAGGGCAACGCAAAAAGGTTTCCATATGAATTTCTTTCTTGAATAATTCCCACGTAAGTTTTAAAAGTTATATTGGTCCCTTTGGTTCCTTTCTTATTATTACGCAATAAAGTCTTTATCGTCTGGCACATCTGTTTATTGTCACCCCAACATGTTTATTATCTATTTAAAGTGAAACACTCTTTTCTTATAATATATTATATTATTATATTATATTTCTTATTATATATTTTATTTCTTTTATGGTTGTAATCTGTTCGGTCTTCCTTCAACTATACTAGGTGTCCATGAAATTAGGCTCACTCCTACATCTTATTGATCTTAGAGGATATGAATTTCAAAATTAGAGCGCGTCAAATAAGGGCTAAATATGCATTATTAATTCGAGTGATTTATCTTTTTCTGTCGCTTCCAGTTTCACCGGAAATGATGCTAACTTTGGAGTTTTAACTAGAATACCCTGTATATTTTTACATTTTTGGACTCAATGTCATTTTGCATACAACTATGGAGTATCGAGACAAAGCTATTAATGCGATTGACATTTTTATGAGCACATTTAAATGTTCATCTAGGTGGTCGTGGCCTTGAAAAACTTTTGTTTTGCTTTAATAAATACCCAAAAAATACAATTATGACATACTATATGAAATTTGTGTTGTAGGCTCTAAAACATTGCCGAAATCGATTTTCTAGGATAACTTATTATTTGGCACATTACGTGATTTCAATAAAACACTCCGCCGTTTATTCTTAAAAATAATACATACAAATTATGATAACAAATGAAAGAATTAAGAAACGGATCAATTAAAACTAAGTAATTACTTTATCTCATTGTTTAAAAAATATATAACAATAATTGTTTAAAACGTTAACCACCGAAACACAACGTCTGGCTCTTGCCACTATTACCAAAGTTTCTCTCATCACATTGGTGAAATGTTTCTATGTTATAGAATTTATTTCCCTCCTAACTCGATATTTCAAATCTTCTACTGTAGTTGGTACTATTAAATATACGCGTCCTTTAATGTGGCCTCAAGAATAAAAATCTAAGGGTGTTAGATCAGGTGATCAAAAACTTTTCAATTTCATTTCTCAGAAAACATAAATATTTTTCTCCTGTGAGTGGACCATTAAAAAATATGAGACTTATGATTGTGTTACCTATGATAATGCCTGCCCAAATGTTATAACCAAACCGTTCCTAAAAATTGACTTGCCTCAAATGTTTATTCTATGTCCGTTTTCCCAAGCATGTTCACAAATCTTTGATTTCTGAATTTCATTATTTCTAATGTAATTCTTGTGATCATCCAACCTCACACTGAAAGGTCTGGATGACTCACCCACATAACATTTATCACATTCGCACGGGATATTGTAAACACAGTTTTTGATTTCTGTTCCCTGTTTTTCGGTTTTGTTTTTGTTAAAATAGATCTTAAAGTGTTCCCCGTTTGAAATATCGTCCTAACATCAAATTTGTCACCTATACGGAGTAGCTTCTTCGATAGTCCGTATACATAAGGAATTATTGCTGTATAATGACGTTCAGGTTTTTGTCGTACCTGATTGTCCCTATTTTCAACATTTATGAAAACTCTATCAACAAAGGCTTCAGGATGTTGATTTTGTACTAGAACGTCTTTGATAAATTTTTTCTCGTTATTTAATATTTCATTATTTGATGAAATTATTTTGGCTCTATCGTACAAACATTTTAGAACACCCCTTTTAACATTTATTGACTGATTTGAGTTAAAATTTAGATATCTATTAGTATGTGTTGGTTTTCTATAAACGCTTGTTTCAATTGTATTATTTACCCTTCTAATTAAAACATCTAAAAACGGTAGTTCATTCCTACTTTCTACTTCTAATGTGAATTTAATAGACGGTTCCTTACTATTTACATTTTCCAAAAAACCATCTAGTAAATCGACACCATGAGGCCAAATTGCAAAGATGTCGTCAACATATCTCCACCAGACAACCGGTTTGTTTATACAATTTTGAACATGTGTGTTTTCAAAATTCTCCATAAATATGTTGCTTAAAATTGGTGATAATGCAAACCCCATAGCCATACCAAAATCCTGCTGATAGAACTCATTGTCCAATTGAAAAAATAGGTCCTTAGTCTAACTCACGTGCAATTTATCGTATTGAGACATTGGAATTGATTTCCATAGACAATAGTACATTCATTTAAGTATCTTCATTGATAATTGGTATTTCGTGTTCTTGAGCTAGAGTCTCTCGTCTCAGCTCCCCTTCTACTCTCATAAAATAAATTCTGCCAGAATGATTTCTTAGTGGATAGCGCTTTGCATATAAATCGCGACATGCTCCGTATATCAACAGCATATGAACTTTGCCACTTTGTGAATAAACCATTATTTTTTAATACACACTAAAATGATATCGGATTCCCATAGAACTAAATATCATTCGAGCTGTCAGATTCATTCATTTCTTTTGTTACATTTCAAAGACATCTACTTGATAGATAATAAAAATAATAATAATGCATCTTTATTGGCTAGAAAAGCTACATTTGAATCATAACAATATATAGAACAGAAGTCCATTAACTATTCTCTAGCTTTTCTTAAATCTATACATATAGCCATAACTCTAAACTAATCACCAATCTTTTTGTATTCTAACATAGTTTATCGTAAAATCGTCTAAACTAATCACAAAATAATCAATATTCTTCTCTAATATAACTTAATGAAAGTATTATATGTTTCACAATATTTTATTTCATTTGGTAAACTGTTGAATGACTTAATACACTTACAGAACAAACATTTCGATTCCATTGAATTGTCATGCCTCTCTACAACTATATTATTTACACTACGAGTGTTATATCCATGAGTATCTTGTGCAAAACTCAATTTATCACATAAAAACCTTGGAGCGTATATTTTATTATAAATATAAATTGTACTGATTTTAAAACTAATGTTTAAAAAATTTAAAACATTTAACACTGTGTCTATGGACGATTATTTGTTACATTCTAATATTGTCCTCACAGCTTTGTTTTGCATTTTTTGTAGTTTTTGTATATCATATCAACATGTTTTATGATATAGTCAGTATAGTCAGTATTATATTTGAAGGTCAAGGATTCATCTATTACAAACCCAAGGTATTTAATTTCCGAAATTGTTTCTAAGTTCTTAATATCTAATACAATACTTTGCCCAACTTGTTGACGATTTTAGTATATTATTTTTTGCCGAGAACTATGTACTTGCGTTTATCGTTGTTTACTTTTAAGCTATTATCACACAACCGAACAAATATATCTTTTAAATCTTGATTGATAACATTAATAACATCATTTATATTTTCTCCATAAAAATAAATTAACGTGTCATCTACAAATAAATGTACCTTACAATTTTTTATCAATTTCACTGTGTCATTTATAAACAGCACAAATAATAAAGATTACAGCACTGATCCTTGTGGTACCCCGAAGTCATTGTCTATTACGTTAGATGCACTATTTACATATCATGTTACATTTTCTTGCAGTTAGGTAAGATTCAATCCATTTAAGACCAGTGCCAATTTTATTCAACTTTGATACCAATAATTGCCGACTCTTCATCTCAACTACACGTTTGAACTCTAAAAAACTGCAACTATGACTTGATTTTTACTCACCGTCTTAACCCAATCCGATATAATGAATTGAAGTGCCGTTTCACAACAATGTCTTTCTCTGAATCCAGATTGATTCTCTATTAAAATGTTATTATCCATACAGTGTGTAGTTAAATTATTTCCGAAATGTTTAGGAGCCTATAGGTAACACAAATATCATAATTTTATTTCTTGGTTATTTATTGAAGCAAAACAAAACAATTTTTTGGGGTGACGGCCGCCTAGATAAAAAATTAAATTTGTTCATAAATATGTCATGACTATTTTTATCTCAATACGAAATGACCTGAATCCAAAAATGTAACAATATACAGGGTGTTCTATTTAAAAATCCAAAGTTAGCAAATTAAGCGACAAATGGGGACATTGATGAGTTAAGCAATGAAACTAAAGTAAAAATTATGGCACTGATTATTTATTTTCTTTGCAATTTTATACAGTAACATTGATATTCATGTCAAAATAAATGCATCTATTATTTGCTTAAAATAAGGCTCTTAAAATATATTTACATTATTCGTTAACAACTGTTAGTTCATCTCCAAGATGAATTCTATTGATTATTTCTACCTCATTCGCAGCATTATTGACCTCTTCATCTATGATACTGATGTCTCTAATCGAAGGGCGTCTACTCCTCCTTCTTCTCACGTCAGCTGGCATTGATGGATATTTTGACTTTGTTAAAAGACGAGGGCCGAGCAATGTTGTTAATAGTGCTCCAGTAGGAACCGTGAGTATTATTGACAATACGCACGTTGTTAGTATTTTCTCTGCATATTGGTATTCTTCAGAACCTGGAGTTACCATGGTGAGTGCCACTGGTCCTAAAGCTGCCTGAAAAGATCATCGAGTTAAATTATACATAGTTCATTATCTGCATTGAAAATATAATACTATATATTTTATTATAACGTTATACAGGTGGACCACGGAGATGGGGAGATCTATATTACAACAGCAGCGACATAAAGAATGCTAAGCTAACCTAATAAACAAACAGATGTCAGTTAAATCAATTAAAGACATCATTTTATAGCATTTAGAAAGACATCTAATACGTTCTATATTTAGTTGGCTGATTTTGGTAATAATAGGTAACTCGTTATATTCGGTTTGTAAGACACTTTCTTCGCTTAGAAATTCTCTATGGAACTGTAAGATAGGTTCTCGAGTTTCTACATGTAAGGGAATTAATGGAGTAGATTTCATTGCTCCTATACATATACGTAATGCTTTATTTTGTACCCTATCAACTCTTTTCAATATTGTATTACTAGCTAATCCATATAAAACAGACCCATGATCTATTATGGAACCAATGTAGGATTGGTAAAACCTTAGTAGTGTATTGGGATGTACCCCCATCAGGTTTTAGCAATGATTTTCAAGAAGTTTATGCTCTTTTCACACTTAGATACAATCCTGTACACATAGCTTCCCAGGTTAAGCTTCTTGTCATGTGTTATTCCTAAATAAATAATTTTGTTTCCATATGGCTATAAATGATTAGATACGGTCGTGAGCAAACAAAATAGGACGTTTTATAACGGTATTTTGCTAAAATCTAGTTGTGTACATCTAACTTTGATTTTTGTGACATTGTCAGTTAGTTGTCATAATTTATTGCAAGTGTGCAAAAAACTAATATACCTCATATAAGCGATTTAGTTAAATCTGCAGTTATTGCTAAAGCAGAAGATGGATGGTCAATGAGACAAATTGCACTGCGTTATAATATTGACAAAAATTCGGTGTGTAACACTTTAAAAAAGTGGAGAATAAACGGTACGATTAGTAGAAATCCTGGAGTAGGGCGACGAAGGATATCAACTCAACAACAAGATTTGCAATTGGTAAATGCTTTAGAAGAAAATCCATTTTACTCAGTTATTCAGGCTGCTGAAGAAACGAATTTTCCTGGATCAAGTAGTACTGGTCGCCGGCGAGTAAGAGAATCTGAGCTACGCTGTCATGCAGTAGCACAGAAATACTTACTTAAAGCTGAACATAAAGAAGCTCGAGTAGGATTTGAGCTTGAATTTTTAGCGCATGTTGTAAGTTTTTGGAACAATGTAATCTTTACAGACGAAAAAACTTTCCAGTCAACACGCAGCGGTCGTATTCGTATTGACCGCCCTGCGAATACTCGATTCGATGAGAAATATATATCTAACAATGATAAAAGTGGTAGATTTCCGTCAATATGTGGGCTTGGATATCGGCACGTGGTCCTGGCGTTTTGTGGCATATTGAGGAACGATTTAATAGTGAAACGTATATTAGAATTTTATCCCTTCTGTGTCACAATTATTTCCTAATAATGAGTACATATTTCAACAAAACAATTGTTCCGTTGATACTGCTCATACCGTAAATAACTGGTTTCAAGATGACAACATCAATGTTCCTAACGGGCTCAGTCATAGTCCAGATCTTAACCCTGTAGAAGAAGTATGGGGACTACTCGTAAGTAAGTATCCAAAAACGAAATGTGAGACCACGGAATGCCGAAGAATTACTGAAAATAGTAAATAATGCATGAGAAATATTATTACTAATGATTATGGTATAAGGTTATTTAATTCTATGCCAAACAGACTTATAGAAGTTATAAATAGAAATGGTGAAATAACGAAATATTAATAGTTAGTTTCTTGTTAAGTAGGATATCCTTTGTCCTTTGATCCAGGATTTCTACTAATCGTACCGTTTACTCTCCACTTTCTTAAAATGTTACAGACCAAATTTTTGTTAATGTTATAACGCAGTGCAATTTGTCTCATTAACCATCCATAATTTACTATAGCAATAACTACAGCGTTAAAATAAAAAATAAATTAAAAGTGATATCTGTTTTATTTCGGCTACTTATTACATATTCAAATATAGACAGATTTACATTAGAAAAAAAAAGTTGTCCTATTTTTTTCTGCTCACAACAGTACCTAATTTTAACTGGTTTATATTTGGTATATTATGTCTTATAAATATTGTGCTAACAGATTTTTTGATTAAAATGTTGAAGCCATGGCCAAAGAACCATGCTTGTATATGGCTTGCGGCGAACCTTAGATTATAAATACAGTAATTATATTTTCTTTCCACGAGATAAAAACAAAAATCATCAGCATGTGTATTATGTTACAAAAATGATGAATATAAGAGTAGATACCAGCTGTATAAGCATTGGGCTCAGTACTGAGCCTTGAGGAAGTGGATGACCAATTTGATTGTTATCCGAGTCTCTCAAGTAAGTACGCCTATTGCAAAATAAATTAGTTATGACATATGCAGTATCATCAGGAATGGAGCATTCTTTAATCTTATTACTCAAAATATCTATATTATTATAGGCTCCTTTTAAATATAAGAAAAGAACTCCCCCTAAGTAAGCAATATTAGCGAAGCTATTTTGAATATACCAAGTAAGAGACCGCATCCAGACTGCTTAAAGTCAAATTGAAAAGCGGGCAAGGAATATTTACTCTTAAACCACCATTCCAATTTGTTTTTTATCATTCGTTCAAAGGTCTTAAAATGTATGTCATTAGAGAGATTGGACGGTAGCAGTCAGGTAAATTTGGGTCTTTTCCTGGCTTAAGAATTGAAACTACAACTACCGTTTTGAGAGCTTCAATATCTGCACCAGATATCTATATGCAATGGATATTTAATCTCGTCAAATCCTGGAGTTGTATTAGAACCAGATTTAATAGCTAAATTAAGTTCGTTACAAGTAAAAGACTGTGAGAAGAATTGGTCCTCTGAAAGATCAGTCGATGAAGGATATCTTGAGATTTTATTGACACTAGGAGGCGCAATTTGATTGAAGCAATCCTCAATCCACAGATTTGGGATCGAGCTTGATGTATCATTTGTAGAAATTCTTTTCATCTTCTTTGCATGAGACCATAGGACTTTAGATAGAGTGCAATGATTGAAATTTTCGCAGTAGGCTTTCCAATTTTCCCGGACTCTATACAGGATGGACCATTAATAATTAGCCATAGTTAAGGGGTGGATTCTTTGGGCCAAAATATGAGGATATAACCAAATATTTTTAGTAAAATGTTGCTGTGGAAAAGATACAGGGTGTTCAAATTATTTTTTCGTCTCTTTACTGATCTTCGCCAAATTTGCTACAGGAACTTTTTTTATTCTAAGAAACAATAATTTATGTATTACATCATGTTAAATCATAGAGGGCGCCGCAAGACCTGTACCCGTTGATAAATTTTTTCCATATTTTTTTTTATGAAACGTTGTGATATTTCTGACCAGAAAATCTGATGAGGACATCATTTCCACGTATAAAAGGTACAATTGGTAGAACTTGATAACTTCAACCGTTTTCGAGGAAAATGCCGTTAAACATTTCAATAATTTTTCGAAAAACAAATTCAAATTTAATGAAACAAAGTGTATTTTTGAAAAGTGATTATGTTTTAGTTCTGTCATTTATTTAATCACTTTATTCTGTTTTTGTGTTTTTCGAGCTAATTTCTTTAACTTCTTTATTTAAAAAGCCTAGACAATAATTTTTCAAATAGGGAAATGAGGGATATGAAATATGTTTACGCACAAAATAATTTTAGCGGACGTGCTGCAGCGAGGAGATACTCATTGCAATATCCAAATAGAATACAGCCAGATCATAAGATTTTCAAAAATCTGTTTCGTAGTTTGGAAGAAAAGAATTCATTTCGTTATAAAAACGATGTAGGACGACCGAAACAAATTACTCCAGATCAAGAATTATAAATTTTAGTTCGTGTGCATTAAGATCCTCAAGTCAACTCAAGTTGTATAGCAGCGGCAACAGGGTTGAGTAAACAATCTGTTCTAAGAGTCTTAGGTAAAGAACGCTTCCACCAATATCATCTCACTCCTGTACAAAACTTACTTCGAATGGATCTTCCACAAAGGCTACCAATTTGTTCTAAATAAACACAACAGGAATCGAAATTTTTTTAAGAACACTTTATTTTTGCCGATGAAGCAACTTTTACTCGCCGAGGCGTTTTTAACTGGACAAATACCTATTACTGGGAAGTAGAATACCCTCATGCCATTAAAGAAATGCATTATTAGCAATAATTTAAGATTAACATTTGGTGTGGTATCAGCGATCAATTATTGGGACTATTTGTCCAAATTTAAAAGGATAGTCATCTGTTTTTTCTTCAAAATACTCTTGCTGATATATTACATGTTTTCATGCTAGACATACGGAACAGAATGTGGTTCATGCAAGTTGGAGTTCCCCCTCATTTCTCCATTGAAGTCAGGAATTGTCTTGATGAAACTTTCCCACGCAGATGGATCGGTCTAGGAAGTGAGTTTGCTTGGCCATCAAGGAGTCCTGATTATAATCCTTTAGATTATTATGTGTGGGGACATATGCAGCCGTTAGTCTATGCAAATACTATCAACTTAACAGAAGAACTGTGTGGCAAAATACAAAACGCACCGAATTTTATTAGAGGACAGGAAAATGTATTTTTCAATGTAAAAAAATCTTTTATCAATAGAGAGACCATATCGAACATTTACTCTAAGTTGCAGCAATGTGGTTCTTGCGTGGGAGAAAGTTTATAATGTCAATAAGTCAACTTTTACGTTATCGTTTGGTCTTCTAATAAGATTAGATCCTTATTTTAAATAATCTTTTGATTTATTTATTTTTATCTCAATACCATGCAAATAATCCATTGGTTCATAAGATTGTGAAAAGAGTTTACGCTGTTATTACGATTTTGTTTTCCCTTACTATTAATGGCCCACCCTTTATTAGAGCAATTCAGATTATTATAACAGGAAAGCGTGAAAATTCCGAATCTACATATTTCCAACAGAGGAAGTTTTTTAAAAAACCTTCTTTGAATCAAGTAACAGCAAATTTGGAAACCTTTGAACAACATAAGGTTTTTTGGTAATTTGAGGTCGCTTATTTCAAATCTGCCTATTACACAGACATATATTATCAGATAATTCAAAAAATTTGAAATGGCGTCCAATTTTCACACGTTTTCAAAAAAATGCTTGTAGTTGGAGAATACAATAACTACGAAAAAAATATATGAAAAGAATTATAAGGCATAAAAAATGCATTAAGAATTGTATACTCATTATGTGACTTTGTTTACGCGTGACCTTGTATAGCATCAACAACAGCTGAAAGAATTTTAAAAAATGAGGTATTGTAAAGTTTATCTGAGTTGCTCCAGTGACGTTGCATTTAAGCAAAATCATTGATGCTCATAGTGTTCGAGATATTGTTTTATACTGTACTTATAACTGTTTAACTATTTTTTAATTTACTGTAGTATGTTGTTTTGAAACAATAACATATTAACTTGTGCATATATGTTATTAAAACTTTTTTGCTGTACACGACTAGAATTTGACGTTAACAAATTGATAACTGGTCTAGCCAGTAAGCTACAATTAGTCCTTAATTTTTATTTTCTAATTAAATTTTGATAGATTTGGATCCGATATATTTATTTCCTTTAAACGACATTAACAACTCACGTTTCACATTTTCACCTATTAAGTATGTGCCTTTGTCGGGTAGCTAAATTAGTAATACTTTACCTGCACGATCGCTTTGCACATCCAAGCTATGGATACAAAAATTTTCTCCTTCAAATTCAACTTGCATCCAATACCAACTAAAGTGGTTACAAAGATTCTTGTCACAACACCGGTCACTATGATCCCAATGCTAATAAAAACTACGCTGCCATTTAACTCGTTTAATTTAATTCTAGCACCAGCTATGCCAAACAAGATGGGTTGAAAAATCATCCAGAAAATTTCGAAAGCTGTGGCTGCCGGATTGTCTTCTATTTTCCATCCTTGCTTAGACCAACAAGCTAGAGCCACAAATGCTGCGCTAACGCATCCCAAGGGGCCAGCTCCTCCGTAACCTATGATTTCACTACTAAACACTGCTGCCATCCCACCGGCTAATAGTAGAAGTATTCTTAATGGAGTTAGGAAAGGGTCATTTCTTTCCGGGACGTAACCGCATAAGAGGCCCCATAGAATACCGAATCCAATACCTGAAATAATGCAATCCAAGTCACAATTTTTTTTAGGATATAGAAACTATAAAGACATTTGTAGAATTCTTTCTTAGCTATATCTGTATGCCTATAATTAATTTACTATTTTAAGTCTGAATATTCTGGGAACATAGTGTATTATTTTTTGTTTATGCTGCTAAATATCCTCTTAGTTTTTGCTGCATATCTTATAGCATTTTATTTATTTATTTATTTTTTTTATACATTTATTTAACTTCGGCCTATTTCCGTTACTGAGGCCTAACACCGACGCCTGTAGACAAGCTACCCCCAACCAGGAATTTCCCTTAAGAAGAGTAGGGATCTTTTACTTGCCTAACATTTAATAAACAAGGGACCGACGGCTTTACATCCCCTCCGAAGGATGGTATATCTCCTATACAACCCTCGCCTAAGGTTGTATAGCTTCCGCGCATACACTGATATACAAGCCGCTGGAAGATGTGTGAGGCGAGAATGCGGTTTCCGTTGGAATGGTCAGCCATCCAAGTACTAACTGCGCCTGTCGTTGCTTTACATCGCATACCGAAGTATGTACATAGTAAAGTCGCACCTACGCTCGCCCCTTAAGCATTTTATTTAAAATAATAATTTTAAAATTATATGACACGGGTGTTGTGTGTATAGAATATTTGTATCTTATCTACCCTAAATTACTTATTAAAAATACATACAATAAGCGACAAGCAAATGCGTACGTCGGACCTTGTTTACGTGTGAAATAAATGGGCAACCGATTTGCAGCGCACGTTTATTAGTCAGACAGTCACACACTCAGTATTATTTTTTTGTTCGTTGGGGGTGGGCGCATGTCCAATTATTCAATTCACGGTGTATACGTATGTCACAGCATCTAAAAATTATAATTATTCTCATAAAATTTATAAAGGGCCGAATGATTCGGCCCTAAGAATCGCTATAAAGGAATGTTCAAATACTTTTTACTACATCTAAAAGCAGAAAAAGAATAACTTAAAAAATAAATAATGCATTTACTTCCAACAGGTAAATAAATACTCAATTGCAGGAAACAGAATTGTTACAAAGAACATGAGAATATAAATGACAAAAATATGAGAAAATATTCAAATACTGAAGTAAGCTTAAACTTATGAAATAGTATACATTTTAAAAAAGATATGAGAAAAACATTAAAAAACATTAAAATAATAATGAGGTTATTATCACTGCTGTGCTGTGGAAAAACCATTAGATTTAAAAAGCATGAATTTTACAAATTTTCTTTAGTCAGATTCAGTTAGTAAAATCGAATTTTGGTAAATAGGAGACCATATGAGTGGGGCATATTCTAGCTTGGGTATAATGTAGGTGAAATATAATATTCTCAAATTTTCAACGCTAGGGAAATAGTTCCAGTTTCTAACAAAAAATACAAGCAACTTAGAAGCTGACTTTGTCATCTGATTAATATGACTAGAAAAACTAAGTTTGCAGTCGAAAATCACACCGAAATTTTTAAATTTCAAACATCGCTCGAGTGAAAAATTGTTTATGTTGTAGTCGAATTGTTATAGAATTGTGCCTAGGAGTAAAAGCCACCTTTTTGCATTTGAAAATGTTTAATAAAGTGGAACACCAGCTAGAAACTTTATTTATTTCTGTTTGTAAATAAGTACAGTCATTATTTATATTTGTAAAAATTTCGAGATCATCCGCAAAAAAGTAGATGCTGATAGGTAATTACTGATATTATGTCATTTATGAAAATCAAGAATATCAGGGGTTCCAAGTTGGAACCCTGAGGGACGCCTGGCGTTGCTATATAATTAAGAGATCTGTGACCGCCGAGTTCCACAAATTGCTTCCTTGAGAACAAGTAAGATGTGAAAAGCAAAGTTAATGTATCCGAAAATCCAAAAGCTCTTAACTTGAATAATAATAAATAATGATCTATCTGATCGAGGGTTTTTTGGATATCCGCGTATATGGCATCCACCTGCCCCCCTGAATCCAGGTTGTCACGTATGAATTGGAAAATAAAATCCAGATCTGTTATTGTGGATAATTGTGCCGTGAATCCGTGTTGCATGGGTGATATGGATGATTTTATTGTACTGTAAATATGGCTATACAAAATTCTTTCAATTGTATAAAACAGCAATGGGTATGTAATTGATTATGGACGATGGATCGCCAGCTTTTAAAATTGGATATATTTTGGTAATTTTACAGATAACCGGAAACTTGGACGCAGTAAGTATCGTGTTAAAAATAATATGCAGCGGAGTAACAAACACCGCAGCGCAGTCTCTAACTACGAAGCTGGGATCACCACCAATACCGGCTGTCATTTTGTTTTTCAGTTCTCTTATTGGTTCAAAGGCCTCATTTCCGTGATACAGTTAATATTTATCAACTCGGATTGGTAAAATATGTTGGCGTTTTATCTTGAATCCGATGGAGAATATACACTCGAGAAAAACTTTGCAAAACTGTTAACTATCATTTGCGGTGTATCCAGCGTTTAATTGTTGTAAGTGACCGCTCCCGGGATACTAGTTTTATCTCTTTTGCACTGAGCAAAGGACCAAAATTTAGAGGGATCATGCGTGATTATATTTCCGACGACTGAAACATAATCTTTGTAAACAAATTCAATTTGTTGTTTTATAATAGCCCTAAGTCGCCTAAACTGATACCGGTAATATCCTGCTTTATATTTTTTGAAATTTTTGTGAGCCAGTTCTTTGCTTGCACAGAATATTATTTTTAATTTCAGCATTATACCAAGGCGGGAAATTACGGCTAAAGCTAAATAAATCTGACTGTAGTGAGACTTTTTAACTTAAAAGGATAATTTCAAACATCTGACAAATTGTAACTATTTTCCAATTTTCCTATTCTGTTTGTTAACAGAAAATTTGTCCGCATTTTTAACCACATTAGTTTAGAAACACAACTTCAAGTTATCAATCAGCTAATTATTTTTATAAAATAAAATTCCTAATTTCAGTTACCTCCTATAATAGATACTGGACCCTGGATGATAATACTGGTGATGGAGGTGTCGGAGAACATTATACTTTTAATTACACCGAATATGGCTACAGATGTTGAGTCTCCGATACTAGCCACTGCTATGATAAGTGTTGGTATGCCCTTTGCAACTCCATAACCCTTTGATCGCAACCGGAAGAGGCATGGTACCACAACTGCAGGAGCAACTGCCGCTACGATAGTCCCTGGAAATGGTATAAAAGAATAAAATAGCAATCTAATAGCACCAATTAAATGTCTTGGGTTGGGCGTATTGAGATTTCTATAATGAGGTCACATACAGGATGCTCTAATTGAGATTGATGGATGCATAAATTTAAAAACGCTTATTACTACTTTATCTCCAGTTATTTGAATAGTCTGGTCGTTAATTTGAAACAAAGTGCGTTCTACTTGAGATTTGCAGAGGACAGTTAATATTTGAATATCAATCTGAAACGCACGGTTTGTCTATGATGATGATTATAAACCATCGAGGCACAATTTGTTTCGAAAAAACACAAAAAATGTTCTCCGTGAAATTTTTTGTAACATAGACAAAAACTAAATTTTCCACCCTTAAATTATTATAGTGCGTATCATAAATCGTGAAAATGAGTACATTTTTTTAACCAGTTTTATAGTCTTTAACATTACCTAAGACATCTAAATCCTGCACATCTGCTGTCACTCGGCTCTTTATGAAAATTAAGAAAAGTACAATGTAAACAAAACAGTAAGCCAAGTTTTTATACATTTGTTTTAAAATAAGTTATCCAGAAATTCAAAAAGTAAATCCATAGAAAGTCTTATTAACATAAAGGATCAGGCACAATTTTAAGGTATTTTGGCCCCCAGTAGAAAATTTTGAAATTTTGTAGTCTGTATTAAAGGAAGTAATTTTATCGTTGAAAGAAAGTCCTAAGTGTACCTGAAAAGTTAAGTTAAAAATGTTGATTTTAAGATATCGCACATTTACTATTGGCGTCAGAAATAAAAACTAATAACTATTTCAATTATTTATTTTCATACAATGTGTAGTATAGATTAAAACATGTATAGTTACTATACCGTATAGAGTGTTCCAAAATTATTATCATCATAGGTTCTAGTATTCTTATAACAGAGAAAAATGAAATATATTTTAATAACTATTTAATTAGTGGTATTTAGTTGGATTTGGGCCCTATCTATATATGTGGTGGGTTTTATGTTATGCTGTGTTTAGACAAAAATATACAAGAAATACAATACTAACTTCTATTACATCATACATTGTTCCAAAAATATAACGATTAATAAACACGTTTGGAAAAATATGTTTTTATCCGAGCTACATTCTGGTGACGAAAAACAATGAAAAATAGCCCAAAAAAGTAATTATTATTAAGAATTTAGTATTGGCCATTTAGCTGAAAAAAATAAATAAAGAACAACCTTAAAAGTTGCAATAAAGCTTGCTTTGTAATATAGAGTGCTTTACTTTTCTTCAGTCCATGTTCTTCATGATTGGCCGCATCTTGAACACATATTAACACAACATCTGTTGGTTATCTCACTTGATTTTCGTGTCTTCCATATCCGAGATAAAATAACACGCATGCAACGTGCGCACATACACCTAATGTACAGGCACCAGATTTACACGGATCGGATCTTCTATATTTTCGTTATATTCTATGAATCACATATGCTTTGTTGCTTCTTGGGTAAATCTGGAATAAACTCGAGCCCTTATTAGGTTAGGTTAGGTAGGAGTAATTGTGTTTGGAAAATAAATTCGTTATTTACCTCCCTTGCACTGGTATCTTGGATATATCCGGCACTAATATTAACTTGCCAACTACCAAGTTTTCGAAGCTATATAATCTAGTGGTAAATAAGGGAAATAGTCATTATTTTCATTTAAATTCTCCCAAACGCCTACACCACCTCTTCGATGTAATCTTTCTTGTTCAAGCCTGATTTGTAACTGGTTCATTGTTTGATTTTGAATGATATTTAGCATTGCCCTAGCTAAGTCATCGCCGCAATTTTGCAAATGAATAGGCTCGTGAAAACAGTTAATAAGAGCACAGGCTATTTTAAGAAAATCGTCACAAACAATGCTGCATGGGTATAAAATCTCTAAAGAACTTAAAGATACTCTTCAGGTGACCACTACGGGCTTCTACAATCCAACGAGTCTCAATTACTTTTCTTCATTGGTTGGCCTCCTCCGTTGAGAACTGTATCTGTCCTCTTGCCAGGAATGAAGGCATTTCACAATTTAAATTAAGTGCTTCCAAAAACTCCACCGCATCTCAATATCCCCTCTCTAAGACCAAAATGTCATTATTCCGAACCCAATTCCGCACTAGTTCCTGACCTTGATTGAATTCATTAGTTAGTATTCGAGCATCGTTATTTCTAACACCTGAAAAATAAGGACCGCTAACGCTCACTATAAAACCATCGGAAGCTACAAGACCCGCTTTCAGTAAAATGTATTTCCTATGACTGAAGTATGATTGTCTCTGAACTCTGAATTGTGAACTTTTTGGAATCTTAAAACAAGTGAATTAAATCCAAGAATCTCGTTTACAAAGAGCACCATTAAACTTTGTCTTACGACACTTATTACCATGCTCATATTTTGCCTGGAAGAAGAGTTTAAAATTGAGAATAAAAAATGTCTGAGAGACCTTGACGAAATTTCATCAAAAATGCCCTTTAATATTTTTTCGTGGGGTATCTCCTGTGCCCAATTACTTCAACCGGACCGCACATATCAAATAATTCACTAAATTGTTCTCGAAATAATGATGTTAAACTTTTCAGCTCATCGCCGCTAAAATTATTTTCTTTCTAATACTTTTTTCCAGGCTGATGTTGAGTAATTTCTGGCAGTATTGAAAACCAAGTTGAGACCTCTTCCACTTAAAATAATTTTACTGGGAATGCTGATTATATTTTCCATAATTTCTAATTTTACGTACAGTTGATTTAAAAAAAAAAACTGGTACATTTCCTTTTAGCTATGTAAATCATTCGTTCTTTGATTAATATTAAGAATCTTACAAATGTCACTTTTACGGTAATCAGTGGCGTCATTATTAAAAATCGTTCGACATCTAACAGATATTGAAAAACTTCGAATTGTTTCTAAAATTGAAGATAGTTGGTCCATAAGAAGACTTGCTGCTGAATGCAATGTGAGTAAAACCACGACAATAAGTGTTAAAAAACAATGGGAAACTAACCAAACGGTATCCCGTAAAGTTGGTTCCGGTAGGCCCAGAGAGAGCAATAGTCAAGAAGATAAAAATCTTATAAATTACCTAAGAGAAAACCGTTTTCAGACTGCAATAAATGCAATTTCAGAGACAAATTTCCCTGCTTCGGTACCTACTGCTTGCAGAAGAATAAAACTAGGAAGCGAATTGAAGAGTGGTTCAGGGGCTAAAAAATACAAACTTTCAGAAGAAAAGAAGCAGGGTAGGATTATTTTTGTACTGAACTATATAATCAATGATGAAAACTTCTGGGGACAAGTTGTCTTTTCTGACTAAAAGGTTTTTAAATCCTGTAACAATGGACATGTTCCCATATATGGACCTCCTTCCACTAGATACGACGAAAAACATACTTTCGATCCACAAATATCAGGAAGGTTTTCAGTCAATGTCTGGGCTTGGATGAGCCTAAATGGGTTAGGTGTGTGTTGGAACAGTGGTGGTCATCTCAGTTCCATTAAATATATTGAAATATTAGACAATATTATGTTGCCGTCAGTAATAAAGGTGTTTCCGGAAAATAATTTTATTTTCCAACAAGACAACTGCTCCATACAATAACATACGGCCCGTCGTGTCAGGCAATGGTTTCCTAATAAAAACATAGAGTTGATATCGTAGCCATCTAAATGTCCGGATTTAAATCCAATTGAAAATGTTTGGGACTAATGGTGAAACATATAAGAAAATTAAATAACCATCCAAATAATGCCCAAGAATTGGAAGGGATAATTGAAGACGCTTGGGAGAACTTGTCGCAAGAAGTTGACCTTGCAAGAAATCTGATTTTGTCCATGCCTGCAAGACTTCAGGCAGTTTTAGACGCTAATGGAGCAATGACAAAATTAGTTAATTCTGTATTACGTAGTTAAAGTTCATTTATTTTATTTTTTTATTGTATTTTTATGTTCAGTCTGCATTGTTTACATTTTTTTTATCTCAAGTGGTATTTTTGTGTTCTTATTTTAAAAATACCATTAGAATTACCATTATTCAGTTAGTATTTTAATTACAACCATTAGTAGAATTATCCGGAACAAATATTATTTTTTTAAACAATAATATGGCAGGCTTGAAAATGTTTTGAAAAAGTTATTTTCTAATTATTTTTATAAAATTCCATTTGAATAAAATTAAAAAGAAAGGTTTAATAAGTTTAAAAACACTAAGAAAACCGGTCTCCTCCAAAAAACCCAGATCCGGGGTAAATCACCTCTTCTCCACCCCCCTCTCGACATGCCTGGCCAGCCCTATTTACAGACATATGCACACAACTAAACTATTAAGATTTTCGATTACAAGAGTTGTACCAGTTTTTTTAAAAAATCAACTGTACCCATATTTTATTTAATGGCTAGCACAACAGCGAACCTGACCAGGAATGAAAATATTAGTTTTTAGGTAAAAATCTGCTCGTGCATCAAGCGTGAGCCAATCATTTCTTACTTCATTGCAAATGAAACATTTCCCTGCTTGTTTCCTTACTAATACTTCCATTGGTATAGCCATCTCATTATCTTCTAATGCTTTTGCGGGTAATTTCCTTTTCTTGGTCGAGTTTATTTATAAGTCTAGACATTCCATTTCCAGCTCTTAATATTATGTTACAAATAAAACAATTTACCACTTTCATCTTTTTGTCCTTTTCAAGAATAAGTAACAATACTTAATTGCTTATCAATAACAATAATTGTTTTCCATACTTTGATCACAGCCTACTCTTAAAATGCTTAAAAACATGGTTTTGTAGTTCAAAAATTTCTCCCCTATCCCCGATTTAAAAACTGTTTCAACAGTCTTGTAGAAAAAACTTCATAGAATGGTACCTGCTGAGCCTATTTAAAATCGAACAACAAATAAGAAATTAAAAATGATTTTTTTTTGTAAAGTTTTTAATAGGCAGGTAACATTCTATGAAGCTTTTTCTATAAAACTGTCGAAACAGTTTTTGAATTGGATCAGAGATAGTGGAGAAATTGTTGAACTATGATGTCTTGTTTTTGCGTATTTTTGCGCTCGAGCCTGCCACCATCATTGACACTTTTATTGCAACTTTTAAGATTGTTCTTTAAAATTTTTTCAGCCAAATGACCATTAATAAATACTTATGATAATTACTTTTTTGGACTATTTTGCATTGTTTTTCATCACCAGAATGTTGCTCGGATAAAAATATATTTTAATTATACATATTCAATAGAATAGTTACAATACGCACTTGGTTTATTGTTTCATCAGTTTTTTTCAGATTTATCTGACATATGTTTTGGCCTTGCGACCATTATCAAAGAGTCTTAAGTTTTTAAGACTCTTTGATAATGGTCTAATAAGTGCTGATGTTACCTAGGGGCATCTCCTTTACATCGGTCAAAGTAGGCCAATGTTCTCCTAAAATGGATTCTCTGATTGTTGATGATGTTTGAAATGTTACTTATTTGGCATCGTTGGATTCAGAAAATTATGTAGAATTCAAAAATGCAATAATATACAGGGTGTTCCTTTTAAAAATCGAAAAATCAGTTGTATGTCAAAAAGGCCGCTTATTATTTATGTAGCATATCCTAAATTTCCATCAATTATCTTCAAAACTAAAGAACAAAAGGGGAGTATACCCATGATTCTATTACACCCCGTATAGAGATTTGTCTTTTTTTTTCAATAAAAATATTATAATTTTAGTAAATTTGAGGATTTATTCAATAAAGTTTATTCAGGTAAGAATAATTTATTAAACTATTTGCAAATTATAAACATTTCATTCCATCTCTTCAATAACATTTTCAAATTGAACAGCAATATCTTCATCCACGTCTTCAAGGACATTCTCTTCAGCAATCTCTGCTTCTTATATATTGTCGCAATTGATACCCATACATTCTTTGCAAAACATAGAACAAGTTAGTCCTAATTTCCTGCAACCACAACTTCCGTGACAACCTGTGGCAGATCCGCAAGCGATTTTTTTGAGCAAAATCTCTGATGCAAGAGATTTATTTCTGGAATTAGCTATAAATCCATATTTTTATTTTGTCCAACCTTAGTGAAGAGGGTTTAAATGCTTACTATTACACTGCTGTATTTGAAAATATGTCCTTAAGCCGTGCTGTTTAGCGGCATCACGCGTTGGCGATACTTGGGCGAGAGAAAATTTTTCACTTAATTTGCAAAAAAGTTGGAAGCGACAGTTACTAAGGATCTTATTCAACTTTGACCCATACAAAGAAGTTACAATAAATTCTTATGCAAAACCTGTCGTCTTCAATTGCATTGTTGCGTAAAAACATGTCCATATATGGTTTTAATTGTATAATATTTTTGTTTATAAATTTTATATATTTTTTTTACCAATGTTGAAAATTTCAGGCGTAGTATCGCAGCCGCTAAACGCATGTATAAACTCAAGATATTGTTGTTGTTGTTGCGGAAAATTAAAACTGTTATTTGTCTGGGGTGCCTTTTCTTTTGCACATTGTAAAATAAGTTTTATACATTTGTGAAAATAATTATTCATTATTAACAAGTTAACTTGAAATACATTGTTTTATTCAGTAAAAATCAGTTTTGTTATAAAAAAATAAGATGTAAAACAATGTCAAGGTAAACGCGATAAAAATCTTTAAAAAATGGCTGAGTTGAGTAACTATATCTCATCAAATTTTCATCGAAAAAACTTTTTGAGACCACCATTTTAAAGTAAAATTGATCAACTTTTTTTCTGCACTATACCTATCTCAGCTCAAAAAAAGTTATACGCAAAAAAGTAAAAAAAAAAACAAGAAATTATATTTTCTGTTTTTTAATTGTTTCTTGGATACTTTTCGCACAAAAAATTGTTTTTTATTTTTTTAAATAAGTAATTTCGAAGAGCAATTTGATTCTCTACAAAAAGTTTCCTATTAACTATACCTGAATTTTGCTTCGTTTTCGAGTTATATTCGAGATAATTCTAGATCATTAGAAATGAACAAGGTATTCTCGTTGCACTTCTATAAACCAAGCCGTTCTAGAGTAATTTCTGTTTATAAAAAAATGTGCATTTACAACATTTTATAAATAAATTCTTTTACACATATTTCAGTAGCCCGATCTAAATCGCAGAAACGGAGTATTTTACCTAAAAGGTAAAATCACCCACCTTAGTATTAAATTTAACTGTGGGGACATATTAGCGGTCTCACGTTTTAAGAAAATTGCTAATACTAGTTTTAGTTACCTAAAAGTATAGCGTAGTCCCAAGGAATTTGCAAGAGATACTTGGATAAAACAGCAACTGTCCCTGCTTCAGTTATCCACGGGATTAATGACAACTTTATTACAGTGTACTTCAATCTATGTAAGGCAGGTGGGTCCAAATCAAGACCAGCTCTAATTAGAATTACTACTAAGGCAACGTGGCTAAAACAACATTCTTGTATCACATGGAAAAAAACGTAGCAATAAACATACCTTAATTCGTTGATGATTTCCGTAAAAGATTCATCAATATTTACAATATTTACATTTTGAAACAACAATCCAGTGGATAGCATTCCAACTAGGGCTGGTAAAGTTGTTAAGCTCATCAGCCAGCCACCAAAGTGAGCGCATATGCTAAGCAATATCAACTGAAACAGTCTTCCGTCTGGTGGTGAAGCTGTATCTCCAACTATCGTGTATAGGGTACACCAAGAAAATATTCCTATTAGACCAAGGCCCATAATTCTTGAAAACTGGCGATACGATGGGAAAAATGGATGCGGGCAGAACTTCTGCCAATGTTTTGGTTCCCATGATGGTTTGTCCTCGTTGTCCGAATGACATTTCAGGAAAAATGAATACCACCATGAGCTGTATAAAAGAAACCAATAAAATAGTGCACTTAAATGGAATAAAGATTAGCATTTACTAAAAGTTAACAACAAGTATATTAACTATATTTATGCAGAAGAAAGATCTAGTTGTTCCTGAGGATTTGTTGAGCCAGACTTTTGGTGTGAAAGTCATCAGTCTCTTAATTCGGGTTAAATGTTTAAAAGTTAATTTTTCTTGTTTTCAGTTTCTTGACTGATCTTTGCCAAATTTGCTAGAGGAACTCGTTTATTCAAAGAAACAATAATTTTTGTATTACATCACGTTAAATCATAGAGGGAGAATTTTTTTCATATTTTTTTTATGAAACGTTGTGGCACTTTTGATCAGAAAATCTGATAAGAGCGTCATTTCCACGTATAAAAGGTACACTTGGTAGAACTTTATAACTCCAACCTTTTTCGAGGAAAGTGCCGTTAAACATTTCAAAATGTAAGGGAAAACAAAATCGTAATAACAGCTCTATCTCACTTTCTTATGAACTAATGGATTATTTTCATGGTATTGAGATAAATACATAAATCAAAAGATTGTCTAAAATAAGAATCTAATTTTATTAGAGGACCAAAAAATAACGTAAAAGTTGACTTAATGATATTATAAATTTTCCCCCCATGCAAAAATCCCATTGCTGCAATTTAGAGTAAATGTTCGATATGGTCTCCACCTATTTCTTCTGTCTTTTCTAATTCTATTCATAAAAGATTTTCTTACATTGAATAATACATTTTCCTATTCTCTAATAAAATTCGCAACGTTTTGTATTTTGTCCCACAGTTATTTTCTTGAGTTGATAGTATTTGCATAGATTAAGGATTTCATATGTCCCCACACATAATAATCTAAAGGATTATAACCAGGACTCCTTGGTGGCCAAGCAAACTCACTTCCTCGACCTATATATCTGCGTGAGAAAGTCTCATCAAGATAATTCCTGCCTTTATTGGAGAAATGAGGGGGAGCTCCATCTTGCATGAACCACATTCTATTCCGTATGTCTAGGAAAGCATGTAATATATATATTATATATATATATATATATATATATATATATATATGTCAGCAAGAGTATTTTGAAGAAATAACAGATAAGACTGTCCATTTAAATTTGGAGGAAGGACAAATGGAATTTGGAGGAAGGACAAATGGTCTCAATAATTGATCGCCGATGATACCACACCAAACGTAAATGACATTACTAAAACGTAACCAAAGCATACTTTTCAATAAATACGCTTTGTTTCATTAAATTTGAATTTGTCTTTCAAAAAATTATGGAAATGTTTAACGGCACTTTCCTCGAAAACGGTTGGAGTTATCAAGTTCTACCAAGTGTACCTTTTATACGTGGAAATGACGCCCTCATCAGATTTTCTGGTCAGAAGTACCACAACGTTTCGTCAATAAAAATATAAATTAAATTCATCATCAGATACAGGTCCTGCGGCGCCCTCTATGATCTAACGTCATGTAATACATAAATTGTTTCTTAGAATAAAAAAAGGCCCTCTAGCAAATTTGGCGATCAGTCAAGAAGCTGTTGAGTTATTGCAAAAAAACGAAAAAATAATTTGAAATTTGACACCCTGTATCTTTTTCCACAGGAACATTTTACTAAAGCATATTTAGTTATATCCTCATATTTTGGCCCAAATAATCTACCCCTGAACTAACTATTATTAATTTTCCACCCCGCATAATATTATGCCTGCATTGATGGTCTAAAACTAGTTGTTGACATTAATGGCAAATTTTTTAGCTGTAAGTCGTAAGATTGGAATAACGCTCTTGACATCAAAGCAAGTCGATTTAACCAAAAAAGTAGTGGTCTAACTCTTTTCGTTTTCAAGATACAGGGTGGTAAAGTAAAAAAAATGTATTCGTATTTTGTCTATATCTACTGCCGATGACACATCTTATAGAAGGCGTTAGTTACAGTACTTTTATGTAACACATTAAGCCATAACTTTTTTGAGGTTAGGTTTTGAACATTTTCTACTATTATAATCGAAACGCAATTTAATTTCTTAAATAAAAGATATACTTGCTTAAATGCGATAAAATACACCCTTTTAGAGAAATTTATTTGTATTTAGGAAATAAAAATAAAATGAAATAAATAACGAAATTTTCTATTTTATTAGCAGTAGTAAATTAATAACAAAATTTTCTCAAAATCTCAAACTTTCAGTGTGATTTTCATTAACTTCATCAAATTGATTTTCTACATCTTTTCACGATACTTTGACGTATACGAAATGGTATTTCTTCCAAATTTTTAATAATATTTCCTGCTGCTTGGATTTTTCGGAATAACTCGTCGAAATTTTTTGTCATTTGGGATCCATAGACCAAACTTTTCATCTAGGCCCATGCGAAGAAGTCCGAGGGATTTAAATCCAGGCTGCGAACTGGCGATGCAAACTCACTTCCCCGTCCAATATAACAATGTGGAAAACATTCATTTAAATGGTTACGAACTGCTATTGAAAAGTGGGTAGGAGTACCGTCTTGCATAAACCACCACATCTGTCTTTTGTTAATGTTATTAGTATTACTATATAAATCGTCCAAATTGTTTCGTAGAAATTGTAAGTATAGTACCCTATTTAACCTATTAGGAAGCTCAACGGGCCCTAATACATTGTCATCGATAATACCACACCAGACACATTAATTGAAAATTCACCCAAATAATGATGAACATGCGCTTTATGAGGATTTTCTACGGCCTAAATATGACATAGCGCCAATTAAAAACACCCCTTCGTGTACATGTGATCTGTAAAAAAACACTTTTCAGGAATTGTGCATTATTACTTTGTTTGTCTCTAATCCAGCGACAGAAAGCTAATCTTGCTGGTAGATCTCGGGGTTTTAAATGTTGAACGGGTGTAAAATGGTAATGTTGAAGTTGGTTTCTATGAATTACTTACTCATTAGTAAATATGTTGCGGACCTCTAGCGTATGCAACCCACCATACGCTTTAGAGTTTTGTGGGCCGCATAATAACAACTGCTACGTCCGTAACAAATTTCGCTATTCTCTACGGGAGGGCGATACCCTTGTGGCACGTGATCAGCAGAGAGCGGAAGACGGGTAGGCAACCATTTTTGCTGGCGTGGTAATTAGTTGATAATTCTGTGAACCTCGGTTTTATCCAAGGCATCCTGGTGGATTTTAGAATTATCAACACAACAAAATGTCCTCAATCTGTTGTTCTTCCGTTTAGCGGAATATTTTGTGGTTGTGAGTAAATTTTATCTGCGGAAGCAGGATATTTAATTACACAAGGCTCTCCTTTGGAAATACAGTGTCAACTTGAAAGGCGGACTCGACCCCATTCATCCGACTGTGGCTTTTGGTGGATTGTTCCCTTATCAGTGAGGGTTCCACGGACGGGGCTTCTACCCTCATCAGTGATAGTTCCACGGACGAGGCATCCACACACAGTGGAAGGTTCCAGGGCTGGAGAGGCTACAATCAACCCCATCCTTGAGTCCATTTCTTGTGCCTCGAAGACATCTCCGTAGGGCTACAGTTCTTCCACGTTCGACTCGGTATCGTACCACCCTCAATAAGTGTGTTGTGTTTATTTTTTACTTACCAGGGACCACCTTCAGTGGTTCGGCTGGATATCAATTCATACTTTCGCATTTTAACTTGTACATATTTAAAGATTTTATGCATGTATATTTATTGAAGGAGGTTCTTTAAATCAGACCTTTGTGGCAGAATTTATGACCATTTATGAGGACATTGTAAACCGATGTGTAGCTACACGAGACATTTTATGAAAGTTATAACTTCGAGAAATTGGCCACAACTCTGAACATCGCCAGGTTACATGCTAGAGAACCAATATCTGTAAATTCTATAATATAGTGCATTTCATTTTTAAAGAAAGTGTCATTATTTCGTCTGCGGCCATTACGTATGGAAACCTCAGCGATTTGTTAAGTAAGTAAACTAATAATTTGTGATAGTTTATGTAAGCTTGGGCTTAACGCCCTGAGATAGTCTGAGCTAGAGAAATTTTATCGTAGGCACGTACATCACTTATCCGGGTTAAGTTAGTGCCCTACGATATCTGCTACGCTACAGTAGCCCAAGTGATTTCGTTATGTAATATCTTATAATCATTAATATCCAACGTATCTATTTGTTTATGTAAGTGTAAATCGTAGCAAATAATTGTTGAGCTAATTCCAGCTCTAGCAGATAGCTCTCGTATACTTATTTCCTGATTCTGTTCAATACGCATCAAAACATTTTCTTCTTGCTGCGGTGTGTAACTAACTGGATGACCTCATCCTCCTCTTCAGCGAACACTTCCGGATTCTCTAAATCTTCGGAAAAATCCTTGAAATGTTTTATGATTTGGTACCGTTCGATTAGGATATAACAATTGATATATTCTCGCCGACGCATGACCATTATGATTTTTTTGAGTATAAACTGCGACTATGTCAGACATTTCTATATTTGAATACTGGTAGCGGGGCGAGGCATTCTCAAATAACAAATTTAAATAAATCAACGAAGAACGTGGTCAAAGATTTATGTAACAAAAACAAATTTTACGAGCAAAACGAAAACAGAACAAATTATTAATATTTTATAAAGTATACAACAAGTATTATTAACGATTTCAGGACATCATACCTGAAGTTCCAACTGGTGTGTGACAAAGTTGTAAATCGCATACTTCTTTGAAAGGGTGCATTTTATCGCGTTTAAACAAATATACCTTTTATTTAGGAAATTAAATTGCGTCTCGATTATAGTAGAATAGTAGAAAATGTCATACGTCATATCTGTGAAGCTTTTCAACTCAAAATTCATTTGTGATAGTAAGTCGTACCAAATTTCGAATTTTATGTGTTGAATTAACTACCTACATAGAACAGTTACCTGCTTACGTCCACAGAATCAGCATACGTCTTTGGTTGCGTTGAGTCCGTCGGTGAATATTTCTTTGGTTTAGCATTTCCATTTATTTTTTCATGAACTGAAAATAAAACAGAAGGTAATATAAACATATAAAACATACATTAAAACCAGAATTGGACGGTGAGTACGGAAGCTCAAATTAAAAATCTTACTGCTAATATAAAAATTTAATCATATTGATTGAAATTAGTAGAAATTCCAGTAGCGTAGAGAATTTATTCAGTACAACAAATGAAGCGCCATTTTTGCAAATTGATAGATTCTTTGGTATTTTTTAAAATTATTCATTGTATTTTTGACTTTCTATTGATTGAAAACATCACATTTTTCAGTTCAATTTTAAGCCTTTCAAATACTTTAGTAAAGGTTTAGTAGATTATTGGGTTTGAAAAATATTGAGCTGATCAGCATTTTATGAATAAATTTTACATTATTTTCGAAACTCCTAAATATGTACATATTTATTATTCTCTTTCAAGACCTTTGACTAAGCTGAAGGCATCAATCTGTAAAACTAGTTTTCCTGTAATATTTTGTCATCAATTGAGATATTATAACAGAATTAACTTGAATATATATTATTTAGGCATTATTTAAGCATATAGCTTCCACAGTGATTGGAATTTGGAATTCGGGGGAGGGTGGTCAAAGGAAAATATTGAATTGCAGCACTTAAGCCCCTTGTATTTCCCCCTGTAGGCAAACCCTCATCTAGGCCTCCAACCAACGTAATCTTGGGAAGCAGGTGGTGATGCTACCTAGCCGCATCTCCCTTACGTCGGTCAAAGTTCTCTGATTGATGAGACGACAGAGCAGTCACAGAGTACATATTGGACGTCTCATTTTCTTGTTCACAACCTCTGAGAGGTGTTTCGCTTATTCTCATACTGTATAGATGTCGTTAATGGAGAGTGTCCAGTCGTTATAAAACGTAGATTCCTTCTGAACATTGCCAAGTAGTCTTTTGCTGTGCTCTTGTTGGCATACTTTAACAATTCCATAGCAAGCTCGCAGCTATTTGTTTCATCCCACAACTTTTTAAATTCGCTATGGGTGGTCTCTTTAATTATTTGGGTTATCGCCGTGATCGGTAACAGACTGACCTGACCGGGCCTGGTCCAAGGATATTTAGGTCTGCTGTCTTCTTGACCAGTCTGTCGGCTACTGCCCCTGCGCGGTGTTTGTTCTTTTACACAGCATACTGGTATGCTATTCATGCTGGAGCCGCCTACAAGTGCTTGGGTGACATTCCTATACTGCTCCTGTGATAATTGCACACTGATAAAAAATTACCTAGTTATTTAAATTTATATCTATTTGCTTCCATCTGATATACCGTGTAAGAGTAGAGTTTAGAGTAGAGTTTATTATTAAAAAGATAGTGTACAATATACAATAATGCTTTACAATTAGGATGTTTAAATTATGCAATAAATTGATTCATGACACCTAAATGAATGAACACCTGTATATGCCAGTTTAAACTATGGTTTAAGATTTTTTATAATTAATATAAAGAGTAGAATGCCGATAGAAGAATACATAGTTATTAGTAATAAAATAAAATAGGTATCTGGAAGAACAAGAAGGTAATGACTTAGAAAACTTTCATAGTTATTAGAGATATAGTTCCCACATTTTTTGTTATGTTATTGTATTTCTGATATCCAGTGGCAAAAGGTTATAAAGCTTAGTTACTAAGTAATTTATATATCTGAGGTTGATACTTCTATTACTGACTGGTATTTTCAAGAGTTTATTGATTTTTATTCTGGTTTCGTATTTATGAGATACATAATTTTTAAATTATTATTATTATTATTATTTTATTTGTGTATATATCAGCAGATCGCCAATATATACAGTGAGCGAACATTTAAGATTTCACTAGAGTATAGTAGACATGTGGAGTATAATTTATTTTTATAGTATATAGTTTTGCACTACCTTGAGTTGTTTTATTTTATTGTCATACGTACCACCCCAAGCTACTATTCCATAATGGATTAATGATTCTACCAGTGCTTTGTAGATTAGTATTAGCAGTTTCTTATCGAAAATTCTCGTGAATTAATTTCCTAATATTATTAGTTAGTTTTTAAATGTGTTGTTCCTATTTTAAATTGCTGTCTATAATTAAACCTAGATATTTTGTATTTTGTATTTGGTGTTTCTTTAATCACAACATGTAAATTGTCAATTAAAATAGAGTAAAAATCTGATATATTTGTCATAGTTAGTGAAAAGGCTATATAGTTGTTTTTTTTTACATTGAGAGACAATTTGTATGTGTCTGGCCAGTTTTTAACCTTACTAATACCACAAATTACTCTATGTTTTACTTATACCCATGAGTTACCTTTACACATAATTACCGTGTCATCAGCATATGATATGATGGAGGTATTAATGTCGAATTCAGTTAATGAATTTATGTATGTTATAAACAAGATTGGACCGAGAACTGTCCCTTGTGGGACTCCCACCTTTATTAAAGTCGGTTCACTTAAGTCATCTCTGATCGTGACCATCTGTTGCCTATTAGATAAATAACTTTTAGAGACGTTAAGCACATTCCCCTTTATACCATCCTGCGATAATGTGTTGATAAATGTGTCGTGAGGTACTGTGTCAAACGCCTTTGCCAAATCTAGGAATACTGCAATATGTCTATGCTCACTATTTAAGTTGTCAGATATTTTTTTAGTAAGTTCATATATCTCGTCAGATGTGCTAAGTCCTCTGGTAAAACCAAATTGGTTTTTGCTCAAGATGTTATTAGCATATCTAAAATTTATAAGCCTATCCTTCAAGCATTTCTCAAATATGTTGGTAAAGGCGTTTATTAGACTAATACGACGATAGTTGTTAATGATTGTTTTGTTACCGACTTTGTATATTGGAGTGACAATGGTAGTTTTAAAATGGCTAGGTACTATTCCAGATTTAAAAATAAGGTTAATTATATGTCTAAGGGGATCTAATGTGAAATTTTTAAAATATTTTGGATGATACACCATCATTTTCCGGCGAGCTATTGCTTTTTAATGAATTAATGCGTTCTATAAGTTCGTTATTATTTGCTGGCATTAGGAACACGGACGCATTTGAATTATAGCTAAGGTTATAAGCATTCTGCGGCGTGTGAATGGTTTTTGACATATCCACGCTAACATTTGTAAAGAATTCATTACAAAAATTTGCCATTATTTATAAATCTCTTTCCCTCATTATCTAGAATGTGTATATCTGTATTACTTTTGTTAGATTTTCCATTAGTTGAATCATTTATAGCTTAAAATATTTTTTAAATGTTATTATCACAGTTTGAAATCTCATTTTTATAGTAATTATTTTTAGTATAGTGGATGACTTTATTTAAATTATTTCTATATGTTCAGTTCAGTGGTTCCCGGACTTACATAAATCCAACAAACACAGTGTCTCGGTTATTGAACATTTCATTATGTACTTTTAGGTGCTGGTACACTTCCATAGAACGAAACTTTTCCCTAGTAATCAGTAACCAATCTCTAATAATCTAGCAACAAAAATTCAAAATTTCTCATATTATATTTTGCTTGCGCCTCCTCCTGGAATAACAAGATTGCCTACTTCAATTTCATCATTAGACGTTTAGTAACATGTTGCTTAATAGAACAATCAAATATGATTTGATTGTTGAAGGACACTTTTGTTACGTAACACTGTCTGAAAATTTCCCTTTATAGGTTACTAATAAGCAAAACAAAACTAAATAATAAGGATAATAATATATAATAATAATATGATTTATTTGAAGTAAAGTAGGTATATAATGTAGTATGCAAATCGTGTAAAATATATATTACAAATAAATAAACAAAGAACTCACAAAGTCGTAGGCTGTCAGTAAGGAAAACTGTAGTATCTAATTCATAGTGTATATGTGTTAAAAGTATTTGTTTTTATAAATACATTATCGATTTTGCCAATTTTCTGTCTAAGTATTGCCATTAGTAGGTTTAATTAAGTGGTTTACACCAGATATTTAAAACAAAATAAGTTGCTAACGCCCATATGTATATTTATGTGAAATTTAATGATTTAACATTGAATCGATCAAAATTTACGGAGAAATTAACAGAATATGAAAGTCGATGGCATGGCGGTTACTTTGGCATTTGTGCCAAAGGTTGGTAGTTATTACTACACATCATTATTTTTTTATAAATGTTTAGTAGGTGTAATACTGTGCTTATTTTATGGGTTAAAAATCTAAATTCTATATCATGATTAAAATGGACTTTTAGGGGTCAGAAAACAACCAATTTATCCTAATCGGCACGCCGTCTGTGTGTCTGGGTATTTGTCTGTAATTTTTCGATGAAATATAGCCTTGAGACTTGCCAACGAATAGCCTTAAACCGATTTAAAACAAAAATTGATAGGTGTTTAAAGAACACTCAATAGAATGGTACTGGACTATTAAAAACTCAAGAAAAAAAATGTTTTTCACAGGAGAAAACATGTTCGGTACTATTTTGCTTTTCACCCAAGAAAAAATATTACAGTACTATTCAATCGAGTTTCTCTAAAAGCCTATCAAATATTTTGAAACGGTTCACAGATCTAGGGGAAATAGTTGAAATTACCTTCATATCTGATAGTTTCGATTTTTTGCAAGTAACTTTGACAAACTATTCACTACAGCTTTCTTTAAAACATTGTTGCAATCAATTTCATATTTTACAGATAAACATCTGCAAATATTTGCAGAAAACCGCGAAGAAAACTAATTTTTTAGCTTGGTTATTTATTTCTAATTAGACTCCTACCTAATTATTATTAAAGAGTAAACCAAGGGATAAACAATAAATAAGAAAATTATTTAATACTTGCCAGTGCCTCTATGTTATTCGTGGATACGAAAATAAAATATCGAACAATTAAATACAACCTCCAGATTACAAAGGATATGCATAATTACTTACTTGAAGGGCAAGGAAGTATGTGTATACGTGGAGGATTCATTAATATTCCCTTTTACACAACCAAAGCGAGGCACTTACACTGTTTTATTATAAAACATGTTCTAGGCCGATACTGTGTTTTTGGTCTAATAAGAAAGTTATATGCTTTGAAATGAGAAGTGTACCATATTTGTATTGCGAACAGACTAATGTGTGCCAACCTACACCCTATGTTCAATGTATGAAGTAGACAATTAATAAAATGCCCGTTTATAAAATGATTATTCAAGTCGGAAATTTATATTTATATACTGCCGTTTAAAGCATGATATAGAACAATGCACGTGGACGGTACAGTATTTACAGTAACTGCTTTATTCGAATGAAAATTATGTCAAGTAAAATAAGAAAATACTATGGTTTTAAGGAAGTTAAGACACGATTTATCATTAAGTAGTGGAATTTTACCGTGTAAGTGTACGTGAATCAGAATCAGACCACGTTCACTAACAAATTTCAAACGAAGTGTTTTAGGTACATTATTATTTAACTGCCGCTATAATAATTTATTATAACATGTACTGGGTGTAACTAAAAGCAGGTCCCGCATATATTTTTTATCCATAAACCGACTAGGTGGTCGGTTTGGTTGGAACTCCTCAGGCTGCAAAACTCTGGGGAGTTGATACACCACTGCCTCTGCTTAGGCCACGAGAGAATAAGACAAATCGTGGCGGACCCCATCCTTGTGATGGTGCCGGACCGCATGGTAACAAAATACTCTCATAGGCCTTTTGAGCTGGTTATACTGTATCGAGAGCAATAGAAGGGAGGGACACCAGAATTCTTACTTAAAGGACTGGCCTGGTACAAAGACGAGTCCAGAACTGACACAGGAACAGGATCTGGAATATATGGAGAAAACCCAAGAACAGGCCTCAGCTTTGCTCTTGGGAAATACAGTACTGTATTCTAGGCAGAAATTCATGCAATACTCGAATATATTCAAGAAATCACAAGTAGAGCTTAGGTAAATAAGCAGACCCACATCATCTTAGACAGTCAGGTGGCACTGAAGGCATTAACGAGCCACAAAGTGACATCGACATTGGCCTGGGAATGCCTATCAAATCAAATGAAATCAAACAAATTTTATTAAAATTAATACATAATATTGCTTCCCCGGAGACTACCTTGCGGCTGACCGTGCAACTGTTAAAGAACGCTATAACCCCGATATACTTTTCGACGTTGTAACAAAATCCGACTTAGGAAATACTTCGTAAGAAAAGCGTGCTTCACGTAAAAACGCCGTGGAAGAGGTTTTTAATTCTTGGAAACATATTTTTGCTCTTCGGAGCATTTTTTATGTAAAATTTTCGCTAACTCTTCAAGGAGCGTTAATTTAGAAAGTGTAGTAAATGTCGCTGCACAGGGACGTAATGTCGCCCCGACCACCCAATTTTAGAAAGTATACTAAAATTGGATTTCCAAGATTAAAAACCCTTTTACGAATCCACGTTGTCAAGCACTGCAACTCTTACGAGGTATTGAATATGAGGACAAGTTAGTCCAACGACTATTCAAAGTATATCGGAAGTTATAGCGAAAATAGCCCTTAGCGACATAGGACCCCCATCATTTCCTAGCAGTCGGATTTGACGGGGAAATGATGCGTTTTGACGGGGTTTGCCCTAAACCGGTTCCTCAGTGATTCGGAGTCAAAAAAGTATCTATATCATGTACTCACACGTGCATGGGATCTGCCATGCCTGAACGTAAAAAGTTGTTATTGCATAATACAAACGAAGTAGAGACGCTTCAAGCAATTTTAAGCTCCGAGGAGCGACCAAAATTTATGTGAATTAATAAATACGTTTATAAGACAGGCAAGCAAAAGCCCACCAAAATTTCAGTTACATGAAACTTTTCTTGAATCTTTTTGTGCATCGTTAGCTTATCAAACTGCATATTGGATGGTAGTTGGTACCGTATGAATCGTCCCGTTCCTCACCATGTGTTGTACACGGGTCAGACCATTGTTTGTTAACATTTTCTCTTGAAAGAAGTTGTTGTAAAAACATAAATTTTTTAAAAGATATAATATATACATTTTGAACTTTATATTGTCTTTTAGTTGTGTTTTCTAACAAAATTCCTTTTCATGTTTAATTTTAGGAGAGTGTGATACAGACAGTGTTAGATTTATAGTGTTACGACGTCGTCCAATTGATACCATCAGAGCAGCAGTTAAGCATAAACGACAGTAAGTATGATTTATTATATTATTCTCCGTTTGAAACAGTCGTGTTGAACCCTAAACATTTTGTGAACGTAATATTTATTATTTAGAATTAAGAAAAGGTTGAGGAAAAAGAAAATTAATTTTTTCTTTTTCCTATTTTTTAAATTTTTCTAAGTTTTTCGAGCAGAAAATACGTCCTTCAGACATCCATTAAAGCATGGATCGTTCACACAACCACCACGCTGTTCACCGTGGCGGGTTGCATGGCCAGGCGGGGCGGTTCCGGTTTGGCTAAAAGAAAATGGGGAGAGAAGTCCTGACTCCTTTTGTTGAAAACAAATTAAAAAGAACTTATATATTTAACAAAGCCAAAAAAAAACTTTTCCTTGACTTTTTGTACATGCCTTAAATTTCAATTTTATGGACTCTTACCTGCTTGCTTTGCC
Source organism: Leptura quadrifasciata (assembly GCA_963675555.1). Lineage (NCBI taxonomy): Eukaryota > Metazoa > Arthropoda > Insecta > Coleoptera > Cerambycidae > Leptura > Leptura quadrifasciata. Next base: position 137,026,159 of record OY776676.1, read on the forward strand.
TATTCAACCCTATTCAGCCCTATTTACCCCATTTACCCCCGAACCCTTCAACGGAATTAGATCAAAATATAATCTAGTTCCAGATCTCGTTATAATACATAAGTGTACAAAATTTCAAGTCAATATCATAAACGGTTCCAGAGTAAATGTACGCACAAAAAAGTAACAAACCGACAGACAGACATATTTTTGGCTCAAATTTAAAATCTCGACGTTTCATGACATTTTAAGCAATTTCAACAAAAAAATATTTTTTTGCGTTACTATACTTCCACTGGATGTGGAAGTAATTATGTTAAGCGGAAAGACTTGAAATAAACTTTGCAACATTCAATTTTAAATATTTTCATTATTTCCCGATGTTCCAGCAGATTCAAATTTTATCCTCAAATGTTTGTAAATTGTTAAATGTTTTTAATTTCTCTGGCTTCCTCTAATCTATTTATAGTGATCATAAGTTGTTTTTTTTTTAATTAACAAAATAAAATAGTTCTGAAAATTTTTTCACATTTTGTGGTATTTCCGGCAGGAAATTTTGGTGGGAAGTGAAAAATTCGAAATCAGCGGCCCAAAAAACATAAGGTAAGCTTATAAAGCTAAATCTTCCTATTTATTCCAGGTAATATTCTCTATTGCCTGGACTATTATACCAAAATGGAAAAAGCGTCTTAAAAAGAATCTTAATTTTCTTTAAAGATATTTTACGTTTAAATTTTAAAGCTTCGAAAAAAGCAGTAAAAGTATTTACACAAAACATCCGTCGCTATTTGACACATCTTAATTAATATAATAATGTCTTTATTTCATTATAAAAACACTAAAAGAGATTACTACAAGTCGCAAATAAACAAAAACTAAAATTCTTAAAAAACTTATGGCACTGCATAAAGAACATCTGCAATCAAGAAATAAAACAAAATAACGTAAATAAAATAAAATTAAAAGGCGGCAGCATAACTATTAATACAACTCAAATAGCGAACGCATTTGTTGACCATTATAGTACCGTAGGTAAAAAAATAGTGAGCCAAATTAAAAAACCCTAAATGCCTTCAAACATACTAAAAAATAATATAAGTTCAATATATCTGGCCTATACGGATGCAGTAGAAACAAAAAAAAAATTGTATTGTAGAATTAAAACTAGGAAAAGTACCGGGAAATAGTGAAATAACCGCAGAGATTCTTAGTAAAATTAAAGAAACAATAGCAGAGCCTCTAATGTATGTATTTAATTTAAGTATAAGTAATGGTATGTGGCCTAATGCATTCAAAGTAGGAATTATTAAACCATTGAACAAAGTGGCGACAAAGCAGAGGTAATAAACTACAGACCAATATCTTTAATATCTTCAATCGCAAAAGTCTATGAAAAAATAATTAAAACAAGAATTGACCATTTTTTAAAAAAGTACGATATATTATCTAAAATGCAGTTTGGGTTTCGAAATAATTTATCTACAGAGGATGCTATATGATACCTAACTAATAATATCTACCAATCCCTAGATAATAACGAACAAATACTGTGTGTGTTTATCGACTTGGCAAAAGCCTCGATACCGTTAGCCAACAATTGCTACTTCAGAAATTGACAAATATCGGTTTTAGAGGTAATGCATATAACCTGATCGAAAGTTACTTAACTAGTAGACAGCAATACGTAAGAATTGACAAAACTGACAGTGATCCAAAAACTGTGGAATACGGTGTACCGCAAGGAACAGTTCTTGGTTCAGATTTATTCAACTTATACATTAATGATTTTCTTGAACTACCAAGCGAAGGGAAGATACTTAGTTTTGCCGATATCACTGTAATAATATATAAAGGTAAAAATTGGAAAGCAGTGTAAAGTCGAAAATGATTTCAAAGACATAAAACATTGTTTGATTATAACATGTTAACGATAAATTATGAAAAGTCCATGTATCTTTCCTTCCCTTCATACAAAAATAACCTACCGAAACTTGCGCCCCTGAATATAAATAACGGCGAAAATAATACTATGCTCATCAACAAAACCAAATGTGTTAAATATTTAGGTATAATAATAGATATGCATCTTCGATGGGACCTGCAAACTAATAGTATAATTAAAAAATTAAGGCTCTTGCTCTTTAAATTCAAATATTTAAAGCAATTTCGTGATTTACCTCAACTAAACATACTGTAGTATTCCTTGGTCCAGTCGCAACTCGCGTATGGCATCATCGGTTGGGGGGAGTAAACAATAACCACTTGAAACGATTAGAAATAATTCAGAAGTGGTTCCTAAGAATTATATACAATAAAAACAGCACATACCCTACAAACGATCTGTTCAACCTGTCAAAGAACATGGATATTAAACAACTATTTTCACAAATAATTCTCATCAACCTTTTTAAGAACGAACATATAATTAAATACAAAAACCACACATACAGTACTCGCAAGAAACAAACAGTTAAAGCCAAAGTTAACAAAACAATCGGTCAAAGAAACTATATTTACATAGGTCCTACAATATACGACTTACTTCCATCTGAATTAAAGAATATAACCTCCCTGAAAAAATATAAAAAAGGAATTAAATCATGGATTCAAAAAACTCCCAGACTGTTATTGCATCAAACTATCGATTCAAAAAACGCTTATCAATATTAACTTACCTCATCAAAATAAAACTTCACTTATACTCATCGTAAGTTTTGATTGGATACCCTAAACTATGAATCATCTTGAAATCAAACAGTAGGTAAATATATAACATGTGTATACCTCTTATATGTAATAAATATAGTTAGTTATAATAATTATCTATTTACATTATTATTTAAGACTGTACTGTACAATAGCTTCTCCCGTAAGTCTGTATACTTTTGTATTACCGAATGTATTTAAATACTTGCAGTATTTTCTGTTTGCATCAAAACTAAATTAAGTTAATTTAAATACCAATTAAATTCGTCCACACACAGGTACTCAGTACTTAAATGGAATTTTCTGTTTATTAATTCATATCATCATGTATCGATAAGTGTAATTGTTTGTAAACATTATTTCGATTAATAAAGTTATATTATTATTATTTACTTGGGCCAAGTTCGCATGTAATGCGCTCTTCCACTATGTTTGTGTTTCCAATATGTTTTTAGGGTGACCACCCTGTGTATATTTTCACTAAAAGTATAATAAATAAAACTGGTTCGCTTATTAGTTATTTTTTTAGTGACTATCCTGTGTATTTGTCATTAAAATTATATCACGTTATCTAGTTTGGCAATAATGTCAATTAAATCCCAAACACTATTATCTTCCGCTGTCTCTTAATTAATAATTCTTTTAGGGTCACCACCCTGTATATTGTCACTAAAGGTATTTCAAGTCTTCTTCTTTGGCATTATTATCGACGGTAATCCAAAAATTATTTTCTTTGTTAATTACCAATTCTACTGTTACTACTTTTTTACATCGACCACCCTGTACATCTGCCACTAAAAGTATAGGCATCTTGTTTAACAATTGTGTAAATTACATTTCAAATATTATAGTGTTCCATCACATTATTTCATTCAATTATTTCTTTAAGGTGTCTACCTTGTTAGTTTAAGCAGTACGCATAAAAATCTGAGGAATAATGCAGAGAGCAAGTCCCTTGACATGTGTGCTTTGTATATTTATAGAGGTAATTTGACCCACAGCACTTTGACACCTTATCTCATAGACAAAAATGGCAGCAATTTTCAAAAATTCTGGTAAAATATTTAAAAACGAAAGAAGAACATATCCAAGACTCTTTTCAAATCGTAGGTGAACGCTTTAAGGTTAGCAAATGCAACAAAAATAGTCATAGTGCAAGAATAATAGAATTTGTTTAAAAATTCCGGCGGCTATTTTAAACTTTAACACACTTTAAAAAAAATAATGCAATATGTCATATCGTTTAAGTATAATTTGAGGTCGCTGATTCCAATGGTGATGTCAAAAAAAAAATAAAAATTCTAAAGGAATTATAACAAAAATACAATTCTGAAGTTAGAAAGATATAGATAGCTTTTATTAACAAAATACAAAATAAAATCATACAGTTTCCTCATCATCGCTACCGGAATCATACGGCTAGCTGTAATAAAAAAAAATCAAATTAACAAAAAATTATTTTAATAAAGGTAGAAGGCCCTATACCTTTTGTTACTACATTTTCCTTTGCATTTGTTGCAGTTAATGGTGCAGGGGAGATCGTTTTTTCTACATAGGCAACGCATGATATTACAATCGCTTGAACAACCGCATTTTTCTCGCTCTCTACAACCAATTTGGACCGGATGGGCTTCCATTCATTTTCAGTAATTTTCCACCTCCATTCACTTGGCTCTGGTGGACTTTGCAAAACATCAGCTCTGCCCCAGATTTGACCTGCTTGATAGATTTTGTTGTTTTAAAGCAGCAGCTGTCGGTGGAATTAAAAGTAGGGGGCGGTTTTCAGTTCCAAAAAGATGTTTGCGTATATGGTTTACACGCTGACATGGTCCCAAATACCATGGAAATATGTTGTATATTTTTCCAGAATAATATTTGTTCTTTCGGTAGGGGGTAGACCTGGGCTAGCAATATACTCAAATGGTTCTATTATATAATCACTATCGAATTCCTTGTAGGCTATTTTTTTACCTTTTGATGTAAACAAAAGAAACTGTATCACACCCAGTAAAGGCGCGTATACCACGAAGAGCCTTGGATTTATTATTCCCCAAAACCATTGCAATATCATAAGCTGTGATGTATCTTTTATATTTTCCACAGCCATAAAGTATCCACAACTGCTTTAAACCTAAAGCACGTAGGCTGTGAAAGAATGACACACAAAGTACTACAACATCTGTATCTGCACAACGAACGACGACGTTTTGAGCTCCATACTGAACAGCGTCCTTGACATGCGATTTATTCGCCCATCTGCCTCCTCCATACTATCACACGAAATATTATTACATGTATTTCAGTACCAATATTCGTGACCATTTTTAAATCTCCATCGTTATTTAAAAGGTCTGAGGTTAGATAGTTAAATAACTCCATTTTGTTTAGGTGCTGCTTCAAATTATTGTTCCACTCTTTAGGGAGAACACCTGTAACAAGCGATAAAAATAATAATTAATAATTTCCATAACAGCCTAAGTATTAAATACTGGATAGCGAAAATCCATAAAAGGATAGTATTTATACCTTTTGTTGGTAAATCCTGGCGACGTACTCCAACGCCTCTTGAAAATCTAGTACCTGCTTTAACGCTGTTTTTTTCTGTACAAATTCCATACTACATTTATGCGCGACGAATGCAGGCTGTTAGCTAGATTTGTGACATTCTTTGTTAGGCCAGAATATTCTTTAAAAGTCACCATATTTGGATATGGTTTTAGAAGATGTACCAGCATACTCCCATCAATTATTACAACATCGGCGCCATCTGGTTTTTTGCATGGTTCACAGGTTCCTTCCAAAACTTCTATTAAAGGCGCTTTATCCCCGGAGCGCATTTCTCCTCCGATTGACAAAAATGGTAACTAATTCTGGTTTTCATGTTCAAAGAAAGCATCAAGATCCAGAGAACGGGCTAAACTAATTATAAACAGTCTAGAGAAAAGTTGCAAGTCCGTTTTAATATTTTTAGTTGTTTCTTTCTTTTTACCAGTCTTAATTCTTAAGTGCATTTAGTCCTTCCTCTCCAACTACCACTCTGGTATCTAAGGCATAAAACTCACTTCCTTTGTCTTCAAAAGGGTTGGTTAGACACTACCACTACTTCAGACATTGGCATTATACTCCCAGACATCGTAAAAAAAATTGCACCCCAATTATAACGCAATTTTTACATCGTAATAAAAGTTCCTACTTTTCTACAAATTGGCCGCCATTTTGGATTTACATGTCCGGAAATCGAAGTGCTGCAGGTAAATTTAATTCAATGAATGTGTACAAATCACATGCAAATTTTCTTGCTTTCTGCATTAACCGTCAGATTTTGCCGATTTTTTCGATGTGCCGCTTATACTATGTACATTGGGACTAAACTAATGCGAAATTTTTCCGACTTCCTAGCAACAGTAGGTACCAACTATCCGCTAAATATTATTCTTTTCAGTCAAATAATTTTTCAAATATAGTGCCAACAAACAGACATAGATAGACAGATAGATAGACGAAATTCATCTTAATTTTCATAATAACCAATACATGACTTAAAATGAATACAAGCCTATTTATATCTTGTATTAAAAGAAAAAATATTAAGCAACATTTAAAAGAAATGATAAGCGAACAAGAGATCTGTTTGTCTGGCCGATAGCCACGTTGATTTAGGCGCGAGGTGGCAATCGCGATTAATCACACGGGCATCGCGCCACCGGGTTCGAATCCCGACTCCTTCACTGTTGGGGGCAATGGTTGTATGTACACGTTTTTTCAACGTGTAACCCCCTCTTTCGTACAAGCCTCTGGCTTCTGGAATTGGGGTTGTCTAATTTTTGTGGTGTTTATTTCGGTCGATAGCCGAGTGGGTTAAGGCGCGAGGTGGCAATCGCGATTAATCACACGGACATCGCACCACCGGGTTCGAATTCTGGCACCGGCACTGTCGGAGGGACTGGTTGTTTTTTTTTTATACATTTATTTAACGTTGGCCTATTTCCGCTACTGAGGCCTAACACCGACGCCTGTAGACGAGCTACCCCCAACCAGGAATTTTGCCGAACCTCTTCCCTTAAGAAGAGTAGGGATCTTTTACTTGCCTAACATTTAATAGACAAGGGACCGACGGCTTTACATCCCCTCCGAAGGATGGTATATCTCCTGTACAACCCTCGCCTTAGGTTGTATAGCTTCCGCGCATACACTGATATACAAGCCGCTGGAAGATGTGTGAGGCGAGAACGCGGTTTAAGTTGGAATGGTCACCATCCAAGTACTAATTGCGCATGTCGTTGCTTTACATCGCATACCGAAGTATGTACATAGTAAGTACATAGTGAGAATGGTTGTATGTTCGCGTTTTTTCAATGTATAACCCCCTTCCCCACAAACCCTGGCTTCTGGAATTGGGGGTTGTCAAATTTCTGTGGTGTTTATTTATTTATTATTTATTTATTGTTATTTACATTTATTTATTTCAATTAGTGCATACTAACCTTTGAGGGTCACTGGTGGAAAGTACATTTGCTGGATGTCGATATACATGGTTGCTTTCATTGGCGATGTCCAAGGAAATCTTCGTGTATTTCGTCAAAGAAAGACTAGATGTTTTTAAGAGGTTTGTTGAATTTAAAGCTGATGATGAATATGAAACCAAAGTACTGAGGTCAGATAATGGTGCTAAGTACATTAATAATCAGTTCTATAAATTGTCTTGTTAATCTTCAAACCACAATTCTTCATTCACCACACCAAAATGGTACAGCGCAGAGAACTAATAGATCCATTTCTGAAAAAATTTGAACTATAATACGAGAGCGTTTAAACAATTCTAGTCAGAAGCTGGTAACACTTCGGAGAACCGTTTTTCACATGATGCTGTAGGAAAAACCCCTGAAGAGATGTGAAAGGTGTGAAAACGAGTTTATATCATTTGAGAATCTCCGCCTCTAGGGCAGTTATACATATTCTCTATAGTAAAGGGACAAGGATGGAATCATTAAAGTGAGGCACATATAATTGTTGAATGTTGCACCGAATCACCGAAAGGATTGTTGGATAAACATAATGTTATTAAAATACGTGGTGTTATATTTTTTTAAATGTCATAACAATGAAATGTCAGAATAAAATGCATGTTACCAGTTAGATTGTTCGTCAGTATCTGTTGACCAGCTGTTGTATTCAGAAGTGTTGATAGGATATAAATATTTACAATAATGATATATAAAGTGGTAGAGAAAAATTAACCCAGGAAGAAAGTATTTTAAACATTGAATTTCTACCGGACTGAATTTGTGGTGGGTTCCTTGTGAAACGTCTTGACAATAATTGTTATTAAGTAAACACTGCTTTTAGATGTATCAAATTACTATATTTAAAATCCTCTACAAATGTTTCTTGTTAGGTCTTTATCAAGAATACTACAAGTGTATACTGAGTATACACTTTGTAGTACTCTTGATAAAGGCATAAAAGCAGAAACGTTTGTAGAGGATTTTAAATATAGTAATTTGTCAGGCCCGGATTGGGCCGTCGGGTTATCGGACGCAGCCCGGTGGACCGCAGCCGCTCGCGCTCCTGAGGTCGAAAAAATGTATAATAGCAAAAACAATATTTTCATGCTATTTTATTCACTTTTTGAGAGGATATCGTACCTATTAATTGCATTTTAGCTTGACAAAATTATTTATCATTTGAAAAATCTACCTAGCTGCATCAGCCATGTATTCAAGTGCTTTGTATGTCATCCTTATGAGCCCAAAATTGAAAAAATATTACGGTTGGTTGCTTTATAGCTTGCTAAACCCGATATCAGGGGTTGGAACTCACAATTAGTCTTATGTTTATTGTCCCTAATTACCGAATCAAATGGTTTATAGTCTATGAATATTTGAAAGGTGCACTATAATGCCATAAACTTCACAATAGTGCTTCATTGAATTCTATGGCTTTATAAGTGCACAGTGAGAGTTTTTTGTTCAGTATTTGCCTGATGTATTGATACATACAAAAACATTTAAAATTTCAGATGCCCCAAGGGACGAAATCTTATAATAGTATAAATGCAAACAAAATCCCAATTTCTTTTTAGGTTTTGAATATACGCGAATCTAAAGTGTGTGTCTTATTAAGAGATTTTCTCAAAGGTGTACTTAGTAAATATTCATAATTTTGTATTGATAATGTGGATAATAGATCTGCCGCTTACATAAATGGGGCCAGTTTCATTAAATATAAGTTGTAAATAGAGATTTTTGATTTTTACAAAGAAATGAGGGTTATTAACTTGCCTGGTAAACTAAATCTTTTATAGCACCTACCTAGTAAACTGAAGAGATAGAAGTAAAAATCTAAGAATAAAAGTGCAACATTATATTTTGCATACAATACGCGCCAAGCAGTAAACAAATATACAGTATGCCCCAGTTTTTGTGTTAAATTTGATATTCTCTGTTGAAAATTCAGCCTGATTTAGTTTTTCTGTGGAATCCGATGCCATTTAGAAATAGACAATAACAAAAGTTATATCTGAAAAACCGATTTTTTATAATAATTCAGAATGGCCAACGTTTGCATAATTTTAATTGACTTAAAAGGGAATTAAATCATGTATGTAAAATTTTAAATATCACTTCCGGTTTACACGGAAATGACGTTATTTTTCCCAAATAACTTTAAAATCGAAAAGTTTAGCCTATTATTATTATTAAATTATTGAAATTTTTGAAATATTTGGAAAAAAATAGGCAATAATACTATGATAAACATAAATCCGTCTGTTATAAAGAAAGCAATGTTTATTAAATTCAAATAATCAACAACACGTGTTCTACAGTCAAACACAGGTAATATGTAGTATTTTTAATCACTGCAAGATTTAGCAGTATTGTTTTCTATTTTCAGGTATTGAGCCATTGAGAGTTTTTATTAGAACTTCTTTTTTATCTTTAGGAATTCCACGAGGACGATCAAGAAAATTCACAGATGTTAGCAAACCAGATTTCTCCATGACATATTTACATAGAAAATTTTATTTTTCATCTCGTTTATTTTCTAATTTTTCTAATGAAGTTGCAAAATAAGCTTAGAAATTGCTGTTCACAAAATCACTTGGATGTCTTAGTACAAATGTCAGTTGAAAAAAAATCGGCAGCTACTGGAAGCGGCTGGAACCTCCCCACTCGGTGGAACTTTGAAGCCGAAAAGAGCATTAAATTGTGTGACAAAACGGCACTAAACGTAATCCGATCTCATCCAAAACATTTTCAGATATTCTGGGGCAAAAAAAACTCTCAACTTAATGAATTTACAATCATCTATGCGAGTTATTACCTACATTATCGCTCGTTGAATAATATACTATTAGGATATTAACAACTTTAACATCACTTGAACGACTAAGAAAGTCTAGTTATCTAAATACTACAGATTTGTAAAGCAACAAACTGAAAATTGGTAAAGTAATAGTCTATAATAAATTCACCAAAGAAGTTACAGAAAGCATATCATATTGATATTGTTACATCTACCTTTAAAGTTTGTGACAATCCACTAAAAGTTACAAATATGCCGAAATCTTATTAACATGATATGACACCAACGTTATCGGATGACAAACGATGACAATGACAATCGTCAAAATTTGCTCATTGCAATCCGATTGCTCGCGGCTGTCTTTGTTAAATGAAACATTAGCATTTCAGTAATTTTACTAGATTTTAGAGGAATATTTGTAGTTTAATTCTTCGATTTGTCTGTATATATATTTAAAAACGGCACTAAACGTAATCCGCTCTACTTCTAGAGCAGTGAAAAACCCTCAAACGTGAATTGACACGTGATGTGATGAGTTTCACGACGTAACGGCTACGCGCATCGATCATGTCATGCGAAATGCGATCTATGCTTCATATTTGCTTTTCAGATCTTCTGGGGCACTAAAGAAACGCAAATGCAAAGTTTCATTCAAATCCGTTCAGTAGTTTCGGCGCTATCGTGCTAACACACACACACACATACACACACACAGACATTTTTCAAAAACCACTTTTTTGGGTTCCTAGGACCTCAAAACGTAAAGATTTGATGTTATCTCAATTTTCGTTTTTGAACCAATTTTAGTAACCTCTCACAATTTTATTATAGAGAGGTTAAAATATCCTAATAAGTCTAACCAGTGATCAAATCATTGATAATGTGGCAAAAGGGACTGATTTACTTAAAAAAATGTTAACCTTGTAGATAAAGTTATCAGAATAAGTAGTTTGGTAATTATTTCACAAATAAAAAAAGTTACTATATTGGGTCTGTTTGGTTTAACACATAGGAGTGAGGCCGGTGAGACCAGGAGGCCGGGCCGGAATATCTCGTTGTATTCTTCCTTGAATAGAAGAATAATGATGAAACGCCGCAAAAATATTATCAGAAAAATGAGGGCAGCAAATTTGTAACTTGCTTCACCTCAAAAATTACGCCGCACCACCCTAAGGTCTAGCCTCAGGGCAGGTAGGTTCTAGCAAACGGATTTACATGGCAAGCGCAAGCTTAGCATCACTTTTCTTTTAAAAACTGCATTAATTTGTGATTAATTTTTAATACTCCGTAACGACCTTACAATAGATAAAGCTTTGTATTTATATTTGTGAAGGGCAGCTTCCCTGTTAAATTTCAAAACATCTTATAGCAATATCACTGTGACCACATTCTGCATTTACTCTCTGTTAAATGTGCAATAGATAGATTGCTTCATGTTTGTAGATAATACAAATACTAACTGCTTTCTTATCTAACACATCAATTTAATAATCCAAGTTATATTGATATATTTTACACGGCAGTTGTCAGGTCGCAAATCTTGTGGATATATATACACTCTAACGAACATTCTAAATTTGAGGGAGACATTTTCATAAGCAGCTTCGAATATTGTTGGACCCATGGGACAAGTTTGTTTATAACTATTGGTATTTTATACTTGTGCATGTCGGTATTATATTTTACTTGTTATTATGCACTTATATACACGTTAGTTCGTTATTGTTATTGTCACTTGCTATTAAATTTGTTTACAAGTCTCATTAGTCTTTAAGGAGTAACTGTTTTCTACGTCCTATCTCCACGCCGCGCCGATTTAACAACTGGTGCCCAAGTACAGCGAACATCTTCAGGCAAGAAATAAAGTGACAAAATCCTTTCCCACATCCAGACAAGATTATGGGAGCAGGCGCGCTTGTGGCATTGTTCATTGGTCGAATTGATTAAAGTCTACTCAAAATCACATTATTTTGTTTGTATACAAGTGAAATTATTGTTGATGTTTTGACTGGAGCATTGTTTAATGTCATAGACAACAAGTATGTTTAAGCTTAAGTGATCAAGTTTGCAAATGATGGTATCGTACTCGTTATTTAACCATGCATGCAAGAATTTTGATAATATATTAAATCATCTACTATAAACTTGTGATATCGATTACTTATTATTTAAACTAATTAACTCTGTTAATTTTGTGTCTTGTTTATACAACAATAAGAGTGTAATTAATAATGTTTCGTCACTGTAGTATTTTGTATACTATTTGCTTTCAAACAATGGTACATAAGTATACGTTTCATCACAACTGTTGACTATGAATTTATTGACAGATACCCGTTACTTATGTGTAATGCTGGGCAGATTTTTTTAATAGAGGATACACGTTGAAGAAACAAAATTAGTAGAATTTGTGCAACAAGTCAGTTTTGGTATAATTAAAAATAGTCCCAATTTTTTAGTTTTATATAGCACCATGTATATTCAATCCACCTTTCTTATAACGCTGCTATCTTTTTTTACCACTGTTTCTAGGATTAAAATGGAATGAAAAATGAATTTGAAGTTAATATTTATTTATTGTTCCTAGCAGAAACAAATTTAAAAAATATCGGAGTAGGGCTGGAGAATAATATCTAAAAGAAAATTGAACTGCAAGATACTTTCTGTGTCACCCCTTAAGTGTAAGGCAATATTTTTGTTTATTAAAAAAAAAATAATCGAACAATTGCATCAGATTGTCTTTCTATACGACTTGCGCTGAATCGGGCTTTCATGGGTTAACCGTACCATTTAATAATTATTTTATATAGGAATCGAAGTATTTTGACTTACCTGCATTTAAAATTAGTTGAAGACGTTCTCTCCAGCTCGACATGAAGGTGTATGCCTAATTTCTATGAAGAATCGCACAATTATTAATAAACTTTAGCCAAAATTGGTATATAAGGCTCTTTAAAAGTCGCACGTTGATTTATAAGGTATGGCATCTCTTCACAATTGCATTAGGTACACATGGTTAATGTTTGTCGTGTATTAAAACACACGCAAATTTTAAAGTGCATGTTAAAGCAGCTATGACAAATAATAGGTAATCATGAATATTGCGATTAAGGCTCAGATAGATAATTTCCTTATTTAAAACAAACAATAATGACATAAAAATGATAGCCTCGACAAAGGCATTTAATGGCATTTCGGTAGGTGCATAAAATTGTTATTCAAACGAATGGAATTTAGCCAGCAGAAATATGCAACTTACAGAGTGATCCAATATTAATAAATTAATTATAAAATTATTAATTGTTATTATTAATATTAATAAAAACACTAAAAAGAAATAAAAACAAAATGACCACTGGTCCAGACGGTATACCAGTTGTCTTATTAAGAGACTGCGCTTGTATTTTTGCTTCACTCTTAATGACAATTTTTAACTTTTAATATTAAAGAATGGTAATTTTCCGGAAACGTGGAAACGATCAAGAGTATGTCCGGTTTTTAAAAAAGGAGACAAATCTGACATAACCAACTTTCGTGCCATATCAGTAATATGTAATTTTGCCAAAGTATTTGAATTTTTCCTGCATGATGCTATATATTATAAAATTAGTAATGACATCAACATGTTACACAATTTATTTCGGGATCCATCGATGATCAGTCTCAAATTGACACAATTTATACTGTCTTTTCCAAGGCATTCAATAGACTTAACCATACTATGTTGCTTAAAAAATTTAATGATATTGGCCTTTCGGTAAATTTGATAACTCTATTCAAATGATATCTGTCAAACAGAACCCAATACGTTACCTTCAATGGATTTAAGTCTGTCGAATACATTGCTACCTCTGGAGTACCGCAAGGTTCAGTTCTTGGGCTACTGTTGTTCATCAAATTTATCAATGACATAGCGGACGATTTAATACATGAGGTTAACTACTTAATGTATGCTGATGATTTAAAGCTCTTTTCTAGAATTCATACAGTTAGTGATAAAATCTTCTTCAGCCTATCTGTGACTCCCGCGACGTAGGGTAGGCATGCATACGTTGTTGGATGTTGCTATTCTGTATGCATACCTACCCTAGGTCGCGGAAGTCACAGATATGCTGAAGAAGATTTTAATCAAAAAGAAAGTAGGTGTACGGTTTCGAACAGTGAAGAAAATACAGCAGATGCTTCCCTCAATCAAAGACCATGTTCCCAAATTGTTATCAAAAGGTGTTTACCAGTTGAAGTGCACATGTGGTAAGAGCTACATCGGACAAACAGGACGGAGTATCCAGTGCAGAATCAAAGAACACCAGAGAAATACCAGATTTGAATACACGGATAGGTCGGCGATAGCAGAACATGTCCATAATAACGAGAACCATAAAATCGACTACGAGGACGTCAATATATTAGACAGGAATACGCGCTATTATCCGCGAATCATTAGGGAATCACTGGAAATTATAAAAAACGTGAACAACTTTAACAGAGAGGATGGGTATCGACTTAGTAACACGTGGAGACTGGTATTGCCAAGTACCAGCATCCATCAGTACTAGAGGATAGCCGACAGATGACAGATGTACGCCAGACAAAATATGTTGCAATTTTAAATTTTTATTTTATTTAAGGGTGTCAAAAATTGTTTACAGAATTTCAAAGAAAGGTAAAAGGTTCAAGTCTTTCTTTCGTTTGATCCACCTGTATCTTCACGTTAATTATTAATGATTGAAGTTATGTCATGTAAAATATGCACCATATCAGTCCTTCCTATTTTCCCAAGGCTGGTTTTATCTTGTAAGAAATGACTTAAAATTATGTTGATTTTCTTTTTCTCAGTACTCATATCTTTATCATTATTTCCTCTATAAAGAATGAATTTTAGTTTATAAGCTTGAATATTTCCGAACTGAATGGAGAATAGCTCTTACCAAAAGTGCGTGGAAAAGGACGTATATATGTCAGCAGCCAGTCATCAGTTAAATTAATAGAGGTAGATTAACATCGTTTTAAATTGGACGAAAGATTTTACTGTTGGAACCAGTTCATTATAGACCTTTTTTAGGCAAACTAATTTTTCTCCCTCGCCAGCCCCCCGGAATCTTGGGGCAATATCGCTTAAAAATCATTTTATTGCAAATATCTTGGTTCTGAATGGTCCTAGGAAAAAAAAGATAATTATCAAATATAAAGATAAGTAAATTCTCTATCGAAATGGTTCGGACACATTTTTACGTAGTATTAATACTCTTGGGAGTTATAGGCGAGGGAAGCCAAGCACCGTATCGCATTCACTCTGTACATCGACACTTTCCTACATGCTTTCTACTTATTATTACGTTTAATTGTCACTTTTGAAGTTTAAGTAAATATATTTATTATCAATTTTCAAATTACTGTAACGTTCACTTTTGCCTGAACTTTGCATGTACGATTAAATCTCATTTAAGTAAATTTTATTGTATATTTTTGTGGAATTTTGGGAAGTTTTATGCTAGCTTGTAGTTTTAACAACGCAAGAACAGTATCTCTGGTGTTATTGTTTACATACACTTTAATCACCTTTTGCTGTTGTTAACTGTTGATATATTTTTCAGATGCCAACCTGGAAGTACCACCCGTTCTGTCTGTCGTCTGTTTGTTCCAGCATATCTCTGTCTTTAATAGTCCATTTAAATTTGTAAACATATAATTCTAAAAACATTCACCTAGCGCCATCTATTAATTCACATGCAAGACACCTTGCTAGCTACCATTAGATTACTTTATATTTGGTTAACGCAGAGTAGTTATTCAATCAGCAGGTTAAAGATCAAAATCACTATTATTAATTACTGTCATTGTTTCATTTATTGAATGAAGAGGAAAAGATTTATTTAAATTAAAAATTCTAATTAATTGTGAAAATCTTTTGGGGTTAGGTCTAAGTGAATTAAAGAAAACTACTTTGTTAATTTGCCGACGTTTCGATATTTTTTAATATCATTCTCAGGGCACTGAAACATATAAAATCATCTAATAATACGTATACAACCATTCAATATAACAAAAAAACATTAATATACATATTGAGAAAAAAAAAAAACATATATTGAAATTTTAAAAACTATTACTTGTTTTAAGGTCACTATCTAAAAATAATCACAAAATATAGTTGCTAAATAAATAAAATATATATTATAAAATAATGTACTGGAACATCACAGATACACAGGGTTTAATAAAATACAGTAAAATTACTTTCTTCTTGCGTGGATAGCAGTAACACGAATGAAGAAAGTAATTTTACTGTATGTTTATTAAACCCTGTGTATCTGTGATGTTCCAGTACATTATTTATTTATTTTTATACTACACACGGAAAACTAAATATTAATGTAAGTATTATCTTAATGTTTATTATGTGGAATAATTTTGTATGCTTTTATAATTTTAATTAATTATTTTTTTTATATATACCTACATAAACAGTTTTATAATATATATATTTTATTTATTTAATAACTATATTTTGTGATTACTTTTAGATAGTGACCTTACAAATAATAATTTTTAAAATTTCAATATATGTAATATTTTATTTTCCTTAATATGTATATTTATGTTTGTTTGTTATCTTGGATAATTGTATATGTACTATTAGATGATTTTATATCTTTCAGTGCCCTGATGATGTTATTCAAAAATACCGAAACGTTGGCAAATTAATAAAGTAGTTTTCTTTAATACACTTGGATATAACCCCAAAAGATTTTCACAATATATTATAAGTGGTCTATTAAATTCTAATTAATCTTGATGTACCGTGGCTAAGTTCATTTTCTATCGGTTGGTAGCGGGTTAGTATTGTGCCAGAAGTTGGCAGCATATCAATTGCCACTGGACTGGCCTTCAGACCGTCGCCGAGCCGACCCATTTGTTGCCTTGCCGGTTTCTCTGTGAAACTCCGTAACCTGGGATAGGTGAATGGAGTTTTTTACGGTAGAGTTCTTTACCGTGGAGTTTTTTATGGAGAGATTTTTTTATGGAGAAGTTAACCTTTTGAATTTGTATTACTCGGAGTGGCTTTTGTTGTAGTTGTTTTGCTCATGAAGTCTTATGGAAGAGTTTTTGCCGGAGTAATTTTAGTAACTTTGTTATGAGGAGTTCTTCAGGAAATTTAGAGACGACACAAAGTATTAAGGACAGTGTATTGGAGAACCCAGGTGCCAGACAGACGTGTGGCGATTCCATTGGTGGTGAGAACCAAATCAGCACAACACTCAAGTTGTTTTTATATTTAGCCTTCAGCTTTTTAGTTTTTACACCCATCAGCTATTTGTTTCCTAGCCTTTAGCTTTTCACCTTTATTAGAGCCTTCAGCTCCTACATATTATTTAGCCTTCAGCTAATTACTTTTTAGAGCCTTCAGTGTTTCAATTTTTTTAAAACGTTTCTTACAACCCATACAGTTGTGTATCTTGAAGTACCAGAGGACCTAGTCCCTCCAGGTTTCTCCTCTTTATAAATGGAACGATGTTATTCTTTGAGAGACTCAATATCCGCCCCACCTTATTATTGCATTTTTAACCACATTCAGGGCCATTTGTGGACAAAGCCTGACTTTGTTATTAAACTTTCTCCTAGATATAATGACTATGTCATCAGGAAGAGACTTAGTCATCTGATTGACACTATCTCTCTTCCACTAATAAAAGGAAACCCATATGTTATTACATATTCTTTATTTATAAATCTAATGAGTAAAGATAAAGAACAGCATACACATAAATATTCATTTTTATATAAACTGGTTTCATTGAAACTATTGAAAAAATGTAATTTCAGAATCTTGAACCATTGTCAAAATACGAAATTTATATTCTTTACTCCATCATGAGCAGCTTGAATCACGATTGTAAGAGAACCCTCTTCTAAATGTTGCTAATCTCTTCTCTGTCAGTATTATTTTCTTTTCTGAATTCTTCCTCATCTATAATACTTATGTCTCTGATCGACAAGCGTCTGCTTCTCTTCCGTTTTCTGATTTCAGGCAATGATGGAAGATTGGCCTTGGTTAAAAGGCGAGGACCTAACACGGCTATTAGAAGTGCCCCGGTTGGGGCTGTGACTATTATCGATAAAATGCTAATGGACAATATTTTTTCAGCATATTCATGTTCTATACTGCCAGCTGCAACCAAAGTTAGTGTCACTGGTCCCAAGGCAGCCTGAAATGTTTACATATTGCTGTTAAAATTTCCATAAATATACAAATGAACAAAGATAATACAATATTCAAATAACAATTCTTTATATATGCTGTGGTAGCATTATTTAGGAATAAAATTTTCTTAGTTGCAAACTATTTATTATGAAATTAACAGAAATAGTTTTACAAATATACATATGTACAGACCGACTAACATTTTTTTCTAAATTCTTAACTCTACTACTCTAGACTCGCGATTCCTTGATCGGAGCAAAAATAAAATTTCTCAAAATATAATTTTTATGAAAACAAATTGAATTACTTCTTTAGAGTTTAATATCCTTAGTAGGTACTAATATAGGCCTTCATACAGTATAAACCAGGAGCTACTGAATTTTTCAATGAGCCTCTGAGTTATGATGGTGGGGGTGTTTTCGCACGAGAGCTATTTTTCACAAATCAATATCTTTTGTGTCTAAAAACCACTTTTACAAAATGCCAGAACACTTTAACACTACACTCGATTACACTACTCTACGTGCGTTCGCTAACCACGTAAACATCATTGGGAGACGAATAAGATTAGTTCTATGTTTAATTGTCTCCTGATGATGCTAATGTGATTAGCGAAACGTAGTGTATTGGAGTGGATTATTTAAATGTATTGGCGTCTTGAAAAAGTAGTAATTGGACACCAAAGATGTTTATTTGTGAAAAATTATCCTCATACATAATTGGTGTTGTTATTCGGGGATGCGCAACGCTCTCACGACGTTGCCTATCTCTGGAGGCTATATCCATTTAGTAGCCCTGGACGGGCTTGCCGTGCGGCATCCCCAACATGGCACTCCGTGATGGGTGGAGGCTAACTGGATGAATTAAAATAAAACCAAATGGATAAGCAATCAGCTAAAAACCCTGCGGCAAAGCAGCAATGTTCGCCGCAAAATCAGTGGATAAGCGGAATGCTCCTACAAAATGCTGCGGAGCCATACGGCTCAACGCAAATAATCCCCCACAGGGAGAATGCAGGAAGCCTCGTAGAGACAAAGGGATATGTGAGGCCGAAGTCAAAAGGTGGAGGAAAGCCCTGTAGGAGGAGTACTGCGCTGCTGTTGTAGCGCACCCCTCTGACCAAGCACCTCCCCCAGCGCAGCTTAATGCAAAGGCAGGGTACCCCCTAGGTGTGCCGGACTCTACAATGGACCTTGCATCCCCCAAGAAGGGCCGGGTACCCTAAGGGCGCACCGCCAAAAACACAGAACATGGTAAGCATAATACAGTGTAATCTACAACACAGCGGGGCGGCGACGGCAGTACTGTGCCGACGATGATATCTTGATACACTGGCACTAATTCAGGAACTCTGGATGGTTCAAACCAGAATAGCAGGGTTATCAAGACTAAGTGGATTTATTTTAGGCTCACCAACAATAGAGAGGCCGAGGACAACCATCTACGTTTCTCGGCATATCAGAACCCAGCCACTTCAACGCCTCTCATCATCAGACTTAACGGCCGTGAAGGTGGAATGTTTGGTGGCAAGAAAACTAAGTGTTCCTCAAGACTCGGCCTCTCTACCACCAACAAAGGAAATGGTGGAACTGGTAGCACACTGCCGTAATCAAAACTGGGAATTAATCATGGCCTCTGTGTAGAGGTTGTGAACAAGAAGGTGAGACGGTCCAACATGTACTATGTGACTGTTCTGCCGTCTCATCAATCAGAGAATCTATTTTGGGAGAACGTTGGCCTACTTTAGTCGTTGTAACGGAGATACCCCTAGGCAGTATCACCACCTATATCGCATGATTAGGTGGGTTGGAGGCCTAGACGAGTGTCTCTGCTTACAGGGAGGAAGTGAAAGGGACGCGATGGGGCCTAAGTACTATGATTTAATATTTTTCATTGACCACCTTCCCAACTAATTCCAAAAATAGCCCTCATACAAAAATGCTCTCACCACCAGGACCATTAGACAGGACTGAGCACCATAAATATTGAAGGAGGTTCTCAGACGCTCATTGAAAAATTCAGTAACTGTTGGCCTAATATGCTGACAGTCTGAGAAGTGAGCTATAGACAACTGTGTTGGTGTTGTAACATTATATCACAGCCAGAAATTATTAATTTATCACTTTATCTGGTTATATTAACCATATCCAGTACCATATTTTATACAATTACTGTTTAATGTATGTGGGTCTTACCTGGACCATTGCTTTGCACATCCAACAAATAGCAACAAAAATTTTTTCCTTCAAGTTCAATCCGCATTTGATACCAATTAAAACAGTTGCTATTATTCTAATAACTACACCAGCAACTAGTATTCCAACACTAATGGAAACAACACTTCCATCCAATTCATTAAGTTTGACTCTAGCACCTGTTACTCCAAAGAGGATTGGTTGGAAGATCATCCAAAATATTTCAAAGGCAGTGGCAGCGGGATTATCTTCAATATCCCATCCTTGCTTACTCCAGGAGACTAATGCTACAAAAGCAGCAGCGACGCAACCTAGAGGTCCTGCACCGCCATATCCTAAAAGCTCGCTTCCAAATACTGCAGCCATTCCTCCAGATAATAAGAGCAATATTCTTAACGGTGACACAAATGGGT